>CP136056.1:32690076-33940076 GCA_032464435.1 Aegilops umbellulata | reverse complement strand
TTTTAGTAACTTCAAATAAAAGTGAAACAACATCAATAAAACTGATAGCAACTACTCCTACAAGTGCCTAGAGCCTATATAAAGCATTACAACGACTTGGAACCATATAAATTTGACATGCAAGCTCAAGAACATGGTCACCTATGCAGCACAAATTTGCAAAGAATAAAGCACTAGAACAAAAACTAATTGGACCCATGGAGGAGTCACATACCAAGGAACAATCTCCCCAAGCAGTTTTGCGAGAGGTGCTTTGAGCAAGGAGATTGAAAATCACAGCAAAGAGGGCTGGAACTCGTGCTTGAGTTGGTTTTTCGTGTTTGTGTGAGGAACAAGAAGAAGATGGGTGTTGGAATAAGTGGAGGAGAGCCACCATGGGCCCACGAGGCAGGGGGCGCGCCCAGGGGGTACGGCGCGCCCTCCACCCTCGTCGCCAGGTGGCAGCTCCCCCCGCGGTGATTTTTGCACCATAAATCCTCAAATATTCCCAAAAAATCATATTAAATTGGCATGTCATTCTGAGGACTTTTATTTTCAGGATATTTTATATTGCACGGATAAATCAGAAAACAGACAGAAAAAATACTATTTTTACTTTATTTCATCTAAAGAATAGAAAGTATAAAGAGGGTACAGAAGGTTGTGCTTCTAGTTTCATCCATCTCATGCTCATCAAAAGGAATCCACTAACAAGGTTGATCAAGTCTTGTTAACAAACTCATTCCGATAATCATGAAACTAGAGAAATTTTGAATAACACTAGGTTACCTAAACGGGGATATGAACATCCCCAATAATAAGTATATCATATTTGTTTTTGACAGTAGGAAGAGGAAATTCAAAACCTCCAAATATAATCGATGGAATTTTTCCAATAGAGTTGATACTGTGGACTTGAGGTTGTTTCCTCGGAAAGTGTACCGTATGCTCCTTACCATTAACATGAAAAGTGACATTGCCTTTGTTGCAATAAATAACGGCCCCTACAGTATTAAGAAAAGGTCTTCCAAGAATAATAGACATATTATCGTCCTCGGGAATATCAATAATAACAAAGTCCGTTAAAATAGTAACGTTTGCAACCACAACAGGCACATCCTCACAAATACCAACAGGTATGGCAGTTGATTTATCAGCCATTTGTAAAGATATTTCAGTAGGTGTCAACTTATTCAAGTCGAGTCTATGATATAAAGAGACAGGCATAACACTAAAACCGGCTCCAAGATCACATAAAGCAGTTTTAACATAGTTTCTTTTAATGGAGCATGGTATAGTAGGTACTCCTGGATCTCCAAGTTTCTTTGGTGTCCCACCCTTAAAAGTATAATTAGCAAGCATGGTGGAAATTTCAGCTTCCAATATCTTTCTTTTATTTGTAACAGTATCTTTCATGTACTTAGCATAAGGATTCATATTGAGCATATCAGTGAATCGCATACGTAAAAATATAGGTCTAATCATTTCAGCAAAGCGCTCAAAATCCTCATCATCCTTTTTCTTGGATGGTTTGGGAGGAAAAGGCATGGGTTTCTGAACCCAAGGTTCTCTTTCTTTACAATGTTTCCTAGCAACAAAGTCTCTCTTATCATAACGTTGATTCTTTGATTGTGGGTTATCAAGATCAACAGCAGGTTCAATTTCTACATCATTATCATTACTAGGTTGAGCATCATCATGAACATCATCATTAACATTTTCACTAGGTTCATGTTCATTACCAGATTGTGTTTCAGCATCAGACATAGAGATGTCATTTCGATTATCAGGTGGTTCGACAATAGGTTCACTAGAAGTTTGCACAATTCTATCATTTTTCTTTTTCTTCTTTTTATAAGAACTAGGTGCATCAATATTATTTCTCTGAGAATCTTGCTCAATTCTCTTAGGGTGGCCTTCAGGATACAAAGGTTCCTGAGTCATTCTACCAGTTCTAGTAGCCACTCTAATAGCATAATCATTTTTCTTACTATTCGTTTCATCAAGCACTTCTTTTTGAGCTTTAACTACTTGTTCTACTTGAGTGGTAACCATAGAAGCATGTTTGCTAACAAGTTTCAGTACACCTTTAATATTAGCCATATAATCACCCAAGCGTTTAATCATATAAGCACTCTATTTTAATTGTCTACCAAAATAAGCATTAAAGTCGTCTTGCTTAAACATAAAGTTATCAAACTCATCCAAGCACTGACTAGCAATTTTAGTACGAGGGACTTCAGCTTTATCATATCTATAGAGAGAATTTACCTTTACTACCAGTGTCGGGTTATCGGGATCAGGAGGTTCTTCAACAAATAAAGGATTAAGATCATATGTTTCTTCAACGGGCGGTAGATTAAGACCATGTATTTCTTCAATAGGAGGTAAATTCTTAACATCTTCAGCTTTAATACCTTTTTCTTTCATAGATTTCTTTGCCTCTTGCATATATTCGGGACAGAGAAATAGAACACCTCTCTTCTTCGGAGTTAGTTTAGGAATAGGATCATTAATTGGAGCGGGAGCTGGCTCAGGAGTTGGCTCAGGAGGTGCCCAATTATTTTCATTTGTCAACATATTATTCAATAGAATTTCAGCTTCATCCGGTGTTCTTTCCCTGAAAAGAGAACCAGCACAACTATCCAGGTAATCTCTGGAAGCATCGGTTAGTCCATTATAAAAGATATCAAGTATTTCATTTTTCTTAAGAGGATGATCAGGCAAAGCATTAAGTAACTTGAGAAGCCTCCCCCAAGCTTGTGGGAGACTCTCTTCTTTAATTTGCACAAAGTTGTATATTTCCTTTAAAGCAGCTTGTTTCTTATGAGCAGGGAAATATTAAGCAGAGAAGTAATAAATCATATCCTGGGGACTATGCACACAACCAAGATCAAGAGAATTAAACCATATCTTAGCATCACCCTTTAATGAGAACGGAAATATTTTAAGTATGTAAAAGTAGTGCAATCTCTCATCATTAGTGAACAGGGTGGCTATATCATTTAATTTAGTAAGATGTGCCACAACAGTTTCAGATTCATAACCATGGAAAGGATCAGATTCAACCAAAGTAATTATATCAGGATCAACAAAGAATTCATAATCCTTATCGGGAACACAGATAGGTGAAGTAGCAAAAGCAGGGTCAGGCCTCATTTTATCTTTAAGAGATTCTTTGTTCCATTTAATTAATAACCTTTTAAGTTCATGACGATCTCTGCAAGCTAGAATAGCGGCAGAAGATTCCATATCAAAAACATAACCCTCAGGAACAACAGGCCTATCTTCATCATCACTTTCATCATTATAATCAGATTCAATAATTTCTTTCTCTCTAGCCCTAGCAATTTGTTCATCAGGAAATTCACTAAGGGGCACAGTAGTATCAGGCATAGAAGTAGTTTCATCATAAGTATCATGCATAGCAGAAGTGGCATCATCAATAACATGCGACATATTAGCACGAATAGCAGAAGCAGGTTTAGGTCTCGCAAGCTTACTCATAACAGAAGGTGAATCAAGTGTAGAGCTAGATGGCAGTTCCTTACCTCCCCACGTAGTTGAGGGATAAATTGTTGTCTTAACGTCCTTCAAGTTCTTCATAGTGTCTAGCAGATATAAATCCCAAGTGACTCAAAGAATAGAGCTATGCTCCCCGGCAACGGCGCCAGAAATTAGTCTTGATGACCCACAAGTATAGGGGATCGCAATAGCTTTCGAGGGTAGAGTATTCAACCCAAATTTATTGATTCGACACAAGGGGAGCCAAAGAATATTCTCAAGTATTAGCAGCTGAGTTGTCAATTCAACCACACCTGGAAACTTAGTATCTCCAGCAAAGTGTTTAGTAGCAAAGTAATATGATAGTGGTGGTAACAGTAACAAAGGAGTAATGAAAGCAAAGTAGTATTTTTGGTATTTTGTAGTGATTATAACAGTAGCAACGGGAAAGTAAATAAGCGTAAACCAGTATATGGAAAGCTCGTAGGCACCGGATCAGTGATGGATAATTATGCCGGATGTGGTTCATCATGTAACAGTCATAACAGCGGGTGACACAGAACTAGCTCCAATTCATCAATGTAATGTAGGCATGTATTCTGAATATAGTCATACGTGCTTATGGAAAAGAACTTGCATGACATCTTTTGTCCTACCCTCCCGTGGAAGCGGGGTCCTATTGGAAACTAAGGGATATTAAGGCCTCCTTTTAATAAAGAACCGAAACAAAGCATTAGCACATAGTGAATACATGAACTCCTCAAACTATGGTCATCACCGGGAGTGGTCCCGATTATTGTCACTTCAGGGTTGCCGGATCATAACACATAGTAGGTGACTATAGACTTGCAAGATAGGATCAAGAACTCACATATATTCATGAAAACATAATAGGTTCAGATCCAAAATCATGGCACTCGAGCCCTGGTGACAAGCATTAAGCATAGCAAAGTCATAGCAACATCAATCTTAGAACATAATGGATACTAGGGATCAAACCCTAACAAAACTAACTCGATTACATGATAAATCTCATCCAACCCATCACCGTCCAGCAAGCCTACGATGGAATTACTCACGCACGGCGGTGAGCGTCATGAAATTGGTGATGGAGGATGGTTGATGATGACGACGACGACGAATCCCCCTCTCCGGAGCCCCGAACGGACTCCAGATCAGCCCTCCCGAGAGGTTTTAGGGCTTGGCGGCGGCTCCGTATCGTAAAACGCGATGATTTCTTCTCTTCTATTGTTTTCTCCCCGAAAGCAAATATATAGAGTTGGAGTTGGTGTCGGAAGGTGTCCAGGGGGCCCACGAGGTAGGGGGCGCGCCCTATGGGGGCGCCCCCCAGCCACCCTCGTGGACAGGGTGTGAGCCCCCTGGTCTTCATCTTTGGCGAGGATTTTTTATTATTTATTATAAGGTATTCCGTGGAGTTTCAGGTCATTCCGAGAACTTTTGTTTTCTGCACATAAAACAACATCATGGCAATTCTGCTGAAAACAGCGTCAGTCCGGGTTAGTTCCATTCAAATCATACAAGTTAGAGTCCAAAATAAGGGCAAAAGTGTTTGGAAAAGTAGATACGACGGAGACGTATCAATCTTCAAGAGGAAGACAGACGCTGATAGTAGTGTTACTATCTACAAAGCTCGAGTTGTCGCAAAAATGTTTTCAACTAGTTCAAGATGTTAAATACAATGAGATTTTCTCACTTGTATCGATGCTTAAGTCTGTCCGAATCATGTTAGCAATTGCCGCATTTTATGAAATCTGGCAAATGGATAACAAAACTGCATTCCTTAATGGATTTATTAAAGAAGAGTTGTATATGATGCAACCAGAAGGTTTTGTCAATCCTAAAGGTGCTAACAAAATATGCAAGCTCCATCGATCCATCTGTGGACTGGTGCAAGCATCTCAGAGCTGGAATATATGCTTTGATAAGTTGGTCAAACCATATAGTTTTATACAAACTTACGGTGAAGCCTGTATTTACAAGAAAGTGAGTGGGAGCACTACAGCATTTCTAATAAGTATATGTGAATGACATATTGTTGATTGGAAATAATGTAGAATTATTCTGCAAAGCATAAAGGAGTGTTTGAAAGGAGTTTTTCAAAGAAAGACCTCGGTGAAGCTGCTTACATATTGAGCATCAAGATCTATAGAGATAGATAAAGATGCTTGATAAATTTTTTCAATGAGTGCATACCTTGACAAGATTTTGAAGTAGTTCAAAATGGAACAATCAAAGAAAGAGTTCTTGCCTGTGTTACAAGGTGTGAAATTGAGTAAGACTCAAAGCCCGACCACGGCAGAAGATAGAAAGAGAATGAAAGTCATTCCCTATGCCTCAGTCATAGGTTCTATAAAGTATGCCATGCTATGTACCAGAACTATTGTATACCCTACACTGAGTTTATCAAGGGAGTACAATGGTGATCTAGGAGTAGATCACTGGACAGCGGTCAAAATTATCCTTAGTGGAATAAGGATATGTTTCTCGATTATGGAGGTAACAAAAAAGGTTCATCGTAAAGGGTTACGTCGATGCAAGTTTTGACACTAATCCAGACGACTCTAAGTCTCAATCTGGATACATATTGAAAGTGGGAGCAATTAGCTAGAGTAGCTCTGTGCAGATCATTGTTGACATAGAAATTTGCAAAATACATACGGATCTGAATGTGGCAGACTCGTTGACTAAACTTCTCTCACAAGAAAAACATGGTCACACCTTAGTACTCTTTGGGTGTTAATCACATAGCGATGTGAACTAGATTATTGACTCTAGTAAACCCTTTGGGTGTTGGTCACATGACGATGTGAACTATGGGTGTTAATCACATGGTGATGTGAACCATTGGTGTTAAATCACATGGCGATGTGAACTAGATTATTGACTCTAGTGCAAGTCGGAGACTAAAGGAAATATGCCCTAAAGGCAATAATAAAGTTATTATTTATTTCCTTATTTCATGATAAATGTTTATTATTCATGCTAGAATTGTATTAAGTAGAAACATGATACATGTGTGAATACATAGACAAACAGAGTGTCACTAGTATGCCTCTACTTGACTAGCTCGTTGATCAAAGATGGTTATGTTTCCTAGCCATAGACATGAGTTGTCATTTGATTAATGGGATCACATCATTAGGAGAATTATATGATTGACTTGACCCATTCCGTTAGCTTAGCACCCGATCGTTTAGTGTGTTGCTACTGCTTTCTTCATGACTTATACATGTTCCTATGACTATGAGATTATGCAACTCCCGTTTACTGGAGGAACACTTCATGTGCTACCAAACGTTACAACGTAACTGGGTGATTATAAAGGTGCTCTACAGGTGTCTCCAAAGGTACTTGTTGGGTTGGCGTATTTCGAGATTAGGATTTGTCACTCCGATTGTCGGAGAGGTATGTCTGGGCCCACTCGGTAATGCACATTGATACGTCTCCAATGTATCTATAATTTTTTATTGCTCCATGCTATATTATCTACTATTTTGGACTATATTGGGCTTTATTTTCCACTTTTATATTATTTTTGGGACTAACCTATTAACCGAAGGCCCAGCCCAGAATTGTTGTGTTTTGCCTATTTCAGTGTTTCGAAGAAACGGAATATCATACAGAGTCCAAATGGAATGAAACCTTCGGGAACGTGATTTTCTCACCGAACGTGATCCAGGAGACTTGGACCCTACTCCAAGAAGTAACGGAGGCGGTCACGAGGGTGGGGGCGCCCCCCTACCTCGTGGGCCCCTGTTGCTCCACCGATGTACTCCTTCCTCCTATATATACCTACGTACCCCCAAACGATCAGATACGGAGCCAAAAACCTAATTCCACCGCCGCAACTTTCTGTATCCACGAGATCCGATCTTGGGGCCTGTTCCGGAGCTCCGCTGGAGAGGGCCGTCATCATGGAGGGCTTCTACATCATCATAGCCCCTCCGATGAAGTGTGAGTAGTTTACCTCAGACCTTCGGGTCCATAGTTAGTAGCTAGATGGCTTCTTCTCTCTTTTTGGATCTCAATACAATGTTCTCCCCCTCTCTCGTGGAGATCTATTCGATGTAATCTTCTTTTTGCGGTGTGTTTGTTGAGACCGATGAATTGTGGGTTTATGATCAAGTCTATCTATGAATAATATTTGAATCTTCTCTGAATTATTTTATGTATGATTGGTTATCTTTGCAAGTCTCTTCGAATTATCAGTTTGGTTTGGCCTACTAGATTGGTTTCTCTTGCCATGGGAGAAGTGCTTAGCTTTGGGTTCGATCTTGCGGTGTCCTTTCCCAGTGACAGAAGGGGCAGCAAGGCACGTATTGCATCGTTGCCATCAATGATAACAAGATGGGGTTTTTATCATATTGCATGAAACTATCCCTCTACATCATGTCATCTTGCTTAAAGCGTTACTCTATTTTTAACTTAATACTCTAGATGCATGCTGGATAGCGGTCGATGAGTGGAGTAATAGTAGTAGATGCTGGCACGAGTCGGTCTACTTGTCTCGGACGTGATACCTATATACATGATCATACCTAGATATTCTCATAACTATGCTCAATTCTGTCAATTGCTCAACACTAATTTGTTCACCCACCGTAGAATACTTATGCTCTTGAGAGAAGCCACTAGTGAAACCTATGGCCCTCGGGTCTATTATCATCATATCAATCTCCATCACTTTAATATTGCTTTGCTTTTTTACTTTGCCTTTTACTTTTTTACTTTGCATCTCTATATCAAAAATACCAAAAATATTATCTATCATCTCTATTAGATCTCACTCTCGTAAGTGACCGTGAAGGGATTGACAGCCCCTAATCGCGTTGGTTGCGAGTAGCTATCGTTTTAAGCGGGTACGAGGGACTTGCGTGTGGCCTCCTACTAGATTGATACCTTGTTTCTCAAAAACTGAGGGAAATATTTACGCTACTTTGCTGCATCATCCTCTCCTCTTCGGGGAAAACCAACGCAGTGCTCAAGACGTAGCAAGAAGAAATTCTGGCGCCGTTGCCGGCTAGTCTACGCAAAAAGTCAACATACCAAGTACCCATCACAATCCCTATCTCTTGCATTACATTACTTGCCATTTGCCTCTCGTTTTCCTCTCCCCCACTTCACCCTTGTCATTTTATTCGCCCTCTCTTTCCCAATCTCCTTCTCCTTCTCTTTTTCCGTTTGCCTTTTTCTCGCTTGCCTTTTGTTTGCTCGTGTGTTGGTTTGCTTGTTTGTCGTGATGGCTCAAGATACTACCAAATTGTGTGACTTCACCAATACCAATAATAATGATTTCCTTAGCACTCCGATTGCTCCTCTTGCCAATACTGAATCTTGTGAAATCAATACTGCTTTGTTGAATCTTGTTATGAAAGATCAATTCACCGGCCTTCCTAGTGAAGATGTCGCTACTCATCTTAATAGCTTCGTTGATTTATGTGATATGCAAAAGAAGAAAGACATTGATAATGACGTTGTTAAATTGAAGCTATTTCCTTTTTCGCTTAGAGATCATGCTAAAGCTTGGTTTTCGTCTTTGCCTAAAAATAGTATTGATTCTTGGAACAAGTGCAAAGATGCTTTTATCTCTAAGTATTTTCCTCCCGCTAAGATCATCTCTCTTAGAAACGACATTATGAATTTTAAGGAACTTGATCATGAACATGTTGCACAAGCTTGGGAGAGAATGAAATTAATGATACGTAATTGCCCTACTCATGGTTTGAATTTGTGGATGATTATACAAAAAAATTATGCCGGATTGAATTTTGCTTCTAGAAATCTTTTAGATTCGGTCGCGGGAGGCACTTGTATGGAAATCACTTTAGGAGATGCTACTAAACTCCTAGATAATATTATGGTTAATTATTCTCAATGGCATGCTGAAAGATCTTCTAATAAAAAAGTGCATGCGATAGAACAAATTAATGTTTTGAGTGGAAAGATGGATGAACTTATGAAATTATTTGCTACTAAGAGTGTTTCTTCTGATCCTAATGATATGCCTTTGTCTACCTTGATTGAGAATAATAATGAATCTATGGATTAGAATTTTGTTGGTAGGAATAATTTTGGTAACAACGCGTATAGAGGGAATTTTAATCCTAGGCCTTATCCTAGTAATCCTTCTAATAACTATGGAAATTCCTACAACAACTCTTATGGAAATTTTAATAATATGCCCTCTGAATTTGAGAATAGTGTCAAAGAGTTTATGAATTCACAAAATAATTTAAATGCTTTGCTTGAAGAGAAATTGCTTAAAGTTGATGATTTGGCTAGGAACGTTGATAGAATTTCTCTTGAGGTTGATTCTTTAAAGCTTAGATCTATTCCTCCTAAGCATGATATCAATGAGTCTCTCAAAGACATGAGAATTTCCATTGATGAGTGCAAGGAAAGAACCGCTAGGATGCGTGCTACAAAAGATGCCTTTATTAAAGCGTGTTCTTCCAATTTCCATGAAAATCAAGATGAAGATCTAAAAGTTATTGATGTGTCCCCTATCAAATCTTTGTTTTGCAATATGAATCTTGATGAACCTGAATATGATCTACCTTTGCCTAGAAGGCGTTCTAAAAATTCGGAGTATTTAGATCTTTATGATGAAATTGATGAAAGTGGGATTGAAAGAAATAAAACCCTAGATGTTGCTAAACCCACTATATTGCATTTCAAGGAATTTAATTATGAAAGTTGCTCTTTAATTGATTGTATTTCCTTATTACAATCCGTGCTAAATTCTCCTCATGCTTATAGTCAAAAGAAAGCCTTTACCGAACATATTGTTGATGCCTTGATGCAATCCTATGAAGAAAAACTTGGGTTGAAAGTTTCTATCCCTAGAAGACTCTATGATGAGTGCGAACCAACTATTAAAATTAAAATAAAAGATCATGAGTTTTATGCTTTGTGTGATTTGGGTGCTAGTGTCTCCACTATCCCCAAAACTTTGTGTGATTTGCTAGATTTCCATGACTTTGATGTTTGCTCTCTAAACTTGCATCTTGCGGATTCCACTATTAAGAAACCTATGGGAAGAATTAATGATGTTCTTATTGTTGCAAATAGGAATTATGTGCCCATAGATTTTATCGTTCTTGATATAGATTGCAATCCTGCTTGCCCTATTATTCTTGGTAGACCTTTCCTTAGAACGGTTGGTGCAATTATTGATATGAAGGAAGGGAGTATTAGATTTCAATTTCCATTAAAAAAGGTCATGTAACACTTTCGAAGAAAGAAAATAAAATTGCCATATGAAACTATCATGAGAGCCACTTATGGATTGCCTACCAAAGATGGCAATACCTAGATCTATTCTCGTGTTTATGCCTAGCTAGGGGCGTTAAACGATAGCTCTTGTTGGGAGGCAACCCAATTTTATTTTAAGTTTTTTGTTTTTGCTTCTGTTTAGGAATAAATAATACATCTACCTTCTGTTTAGATGTGGTTTTGTGTTTTAATTAGTGTTTGTGTCAAGTTAGACCTATAGGATCTTCTTGGATGACAGTTATTTGATCTTGCTGTAATTTCCGGAAACTTTCTGTTCACGAAAACAATTGTTAAAAATCACCAGAACGTGATAAAATACTGATTCCAATTGTTGATTATCAATAAACAAAGTTTATAGGTCTTCCTATTTTGGTAGATTTTTTCAAGTTCCAGAAGTTTGCGTTAGTTACAGATTACTACAGACTGTTCTGTTTTTGACAGATTCTGTTTTTTCGTGTGTTGTTCACTTATTTTGATGAATCTATGGCTAGTAAAATAGTTTATAATCCATAGATAAGTTGGAATAAAGTAGGTTTAACACCATTATAAATAAATAATGAGTTCATTACAGTACCTTGAAGTGTTTTTTTGTTTTCTTTCACTAACGGAGCTCACGAGATTTCTATTGAGTTTTGTGTTGTGAAGTTTTTAAGTTTTGGGTGAAATCTTTTGATGGATTATGGAAAAAGGAATGGCAAGAGCCTAAGCTTGGGGATTCCCATGGCACCCCCAAGATAATCCAAGGACACCAAAAAGTCAAAGCTTGCGGATGCCCCGGAAGGCATCCCCTCTTTCGTCTACTTCCACCGGTAATTTTACTTGGAGCTATATTTTTATTCACCACATGATATGTGTTTTGCTTGGAGCGTCTTGCATTATTTGTGTCTTTGTTTGTCAGTGTGCCACAATCATCCTTTCTGTGCACACCTTTTTGAGAGAGCCATATATGAATTAAAATTTGATAGAATACTCTATGTGCTTCACTTATATCTTTTGAGCTATGTAGTTTTGCTCTATGTGCTTCACTTATATCTTTTGAGTGTTATAATTTCGCTCTATGTGCTTCACTTAGATCTTTTAGAGCACGGTGGTTGATTTGTTTTAAAGAAACTATTGATCTCTCATGCTTCACTTAGATCAATTTGAGAGTCTTAATAGCATGGTAAATTGCTTAATAATAATATGCTTGGTATTCAAGATTTGTGAAACTTTCTTTTGAGTGCGTTGAATACTAAGAAAAGATTGAAACATGATAATTGTTTTGAGATATGAAGATGGTGATATTAGAGTCATGCTAGTTGAGTAGTTGTGAATTTAAATAATACTTGCGTTGAAGTTTGTGATTCCCGTAGCAAGCACGTATGGTGAACCGTTATGTGATGAAGTCGGAGCATGATTTATTTATTGATTGTCTTCCTTATGAGTGGCGGTCGGGGATGAGCAATGGTCTTTTCCTACCAATCTATCCCCCTAGGAGCATGCATGTAATACTTTTCTTTGATAACTTCTAGATTTTTGCAATAAGTATATGAGTTCTTTATGACTAATGTTGAGTCCATGGATTATACACACTCTCACCCTTCCACCATTGCTAGCCTCTCTAATACCGCGCACTTTTCGCCGGTATCATACACCCACCATATACCTTCCTCAAAATAGCCACCATACCTACCTATCATGGCATTTCCATAGCCATTCCGAGATATATTGCCATGCAACTTTCCACCGTTCCGTTTATTATGACACGCTCCATCATTGTCATATTGCTTTGCATGATCATGTAGTTGACATTGCATTTGTGGCAAAGCTACTGTTCATAATTCTTTCATACATGCCACTCTTGATTTATAGCATATCCCGGTACACCGCCGGAGGCATTCATATAGAGTCATATTTTGTTCTAAGTATCGAGTTGTAATTGTTGAGTTGTAAGAAAAATAAAAGTGTGATGATCATCATTTTTAGAGCATTGTCCCAAGTGAGGGAAGGATGATGGAGACTATGATTCCCCCACAAGTCGGGATGAGACTCCGGACGGAAAAAAAGAGGCCATAAAAAAAGGCCCAAATAAAAAAATGAGAGAAAAAGAGAGAAGGGACAATGTTACTATCCTTTTACCACACTTGTGCTTCAAAGTAGCACCATGATCTTCATGATAGAGAGTCTCTCATTTTGTCACTTTCATATACTAGTGGGAATTTTCCATTATAGAACTTGGCTTGTATATTCCAATGATGGGCTTCCTCAAAATGCCCTAGGTCTTCGTGAGCAAGCGAGTTGGATGCAGACCCACTTAGTTTCTTTTGTTGAGCTTTCATATACTTATAGCTCTAGTGCATCCGTTGCATGGCAATCCCTACTCACTCACATTGATATCTATTGATCGGCATCTCCATAGCCCATTGATACGCCTAGTTAATGTGAGACTATCTTCCCCTCTTTTTGTCTTCTCCACAACCACCATTCTATTCCACATATAGTGCTATGTCCATGGCTCACGCTCATGTGTTGCGTGAAGATTGAATTTTTTTTGAAAATGTTAAAGTATGAAACAATTGCTTGGCTTGTCATCGGGGTTGTGCATGATTTAAATACTTTGTGTGTTGAAGATAGAGCATAGCCAGACTATATGATTTTGTAGGGATAACTTTCTTTGGCCATGTTATTTTGAGAAGACATAATTGCTTTGTTAGTATGCTTAAGTATTATTATTTTTATGTCAACATAAACTTTTGTCTTGAATATTTTGAATCTGAATATTCATACCACGATTAAGAAGATTTACATTGAAATTATTCCAAGTAGCACTCCGCATCAAAAATTCTCTTTTTATCATTTACCTACTCGAGGACGAGCAGGAATTAAGCTTGGGGATGCCTGATACGTCTCCAACGTATCTATAATTTTTTATTGCTCCATGCTATATTATCTACTGTTTTGGACCATATTGGGCTTTATTTTCCACTTTTATATTATTTTTGGGACTAACCTACTAACCGGAGGCCCAGCCCAGAATTGTTGTTTTTTTTCCTATTTCGGTGTTTTGAAGAAACGGAATATCAAACGGAGTCCAAACGGAATGAAACCTTCGGGAACGTGATTTTCTCACCGAACGTGATCCAGGAGACTTGGACCCTACTCCAAGAAGTAACAGAGGCGGTCACAAGGGTGGGGGGTGCCCCCCATCTAGGGTGCGCCCCCTGCCTCGTGGGCCCCCTGTTGCTCCACCGACGTACTCCTTCCTCCTATATATACCTACGTACCCCCAAACGATCAGATACGGAGCCAAAAACCTAATTCCACCACCGCAACTTTCTGTATCCATGAGATCCCATCTTGGGGCCTGTTCCGGAGCTCCGCCGGAGAGGGTCGTCATCACGGAGGGCTTCTACATCATCATAGCCCCTCCGATGAAGTGTGAGTAATTTACCTCAGACCTTCGGGTCCATAGTTAGTAGCTAGATGGCTTCTTCACTCTTTTTGGATCTCAATACAATGTTCTCCCCCTCTCTCGTGGAGATCTATTCGATGTAATCTTCTTTTTGCGGTGTGTTTGTTGAGACCGATGAATTGTGGGTTTATGATCAAGTCTATCTATGAATAATATTTGAATCTTCTCTGAATTATTTTATGTATGATTGGTTACCTTTGCAAGTCTCTTCGAATTATCAGTTTGGTTTGGCCTACTAGATTGGTTTTTCTTGCCATGGGAGAAGTGCTTAGCTTTGGGTTCGATCTTGCGGTGTCCTTTCCCAGTGACAGAAGGGGCAGCAAGGCACGTATTGCATCGTTGCCATCGAGGATAACAAGATGGGTTTTTATCATATTGCATGAAACTATCCCTCTACATCATGTCATCTTGCTTAAAGCATTACTCTATTTTTAACTTAATACTCTAGATGCATGTTGGATAGCGGTCGATGAGTGGAGTAATAGTAGTAGATGCAGGCAGGAGTCGGTCTACTTGTCTCAGACGTGATGCCTATATACATGATCATACCTAGATATTCTCATAACTATGCTCAATTCTGTCAATTGCTCAACAGTAATTTGTTCACCCACCGTAGAATACTTATGCTCTTGAGAGAAGCCACTAGTGAAACCTATGGCCCCCGGGTCTATTCTCATCATATCAATCTCCATCACTTTAATCTTGCTTTGCTTTTTACTTTGCCTTTTACTTTTTTACTTTGCATCTCTATATCAAAAATACCAAAAATATTATCTATCATCTCTATCAGATCTCACTCTCGTAAGTGACCTGAAGGGATTGACAACCTCTAATCGCGTTGGTTGCGAGTAGCTATCGTTATGTGCAAGTACGAGGGAATTGCGCGTTGCCTCCTACTGGATTGATACCTTGGTTCTCAAAAACTGAGGGAAATACTTACGCTACTTTGCTGCATCATCCTCTCCTCTTCGGGGAAAACCAACGCAGTGCTCAAGAGGTAGCACACATCACTATAAGCCTTGCAAGCATTGCAACTAATGAGTTAGTTGCGGGATGATGTATTACAGAACGAGTAAAGAGACTTGCCGGTAATGAGATTGAACTAGGTATTGAGATACCGACGATCGAATCTCGGGCATGTAATATACCGATGACAAAGGGAACAACGTATGTTGTTATGCGGTCTGACCGATAAAGATCTTCATAGAATATGTGGGAGCCAATATGAGCATCCAGGTTCTGCTATTGGTTATTGACCAGAGACGTGTCTCAGTCATGTCTACATAGTTCTCCAACCCGTAGGGTCCGCACGCTTAATGTTTCGATGACAGTTATATTATGAGTTTATATGTTTTGATGTACCGAAGGTTGTTCGGAGTCCCGGATCTGATCATGGATATGACGAGGAGTCTCGAAATGGTCGAGACATGAAGATTGATATATTGGAAGCCTATGTTTGGATGTCGGAAGTGTTCTAGGTGAAATCGGGATTTTACCGGAGTTCCGGAGGGGTTTCCGGAACCCCCCGGGGGTTAATGGGCCTTAGTGGGCCTTTACGAAGAAGAGGAGAGGCGGCCAGGGCTGGGCCGCGCGCCCCTACCCCTAGTCCGAATAGGACAAGGAGAGGGGCGGCGCCCCCTTCCTTCCTCTCTCCCTCATCTTCCCCCCCCCCCCAAGTTCTAATCCAACTAGGAAAGGGGGGAGTCCTAGTCCCGGTGGGAGTAGGACTCCTCCTGGCGCGTCCCCTCTAGGCCGGCCACACCTCCCCCCTTGCTCCTTTATATACGGGGGCAGGGGGCACCCTAGAGACACAATAATGATCATTGATCTTTTAGCCGTGTGCGTTGCCCCCCTCCACCATAGTCCACCTCGATAATATCGTAGTGGTGCTTAGGCGAAGCCCTGCGTCAGTAGAACATCATCATCATCACCACACCGTCGTGCTGACGAAAATCTCCCTCAACACTCGGCTGGATCGGAGTTCGAGGGACGTCATCGGGCTGAACGTGTGCTGAACTCGGAGGTGCCGTGCGTTCGGTACTTGATCGGTCGGATCGTGAAGACGTACGACTACAGCAACCGTGTAGTGCTAACGCTTCTGCTTTCGGTCTACGAGGGTACGTGGACACACTCTCCCCTCTCGTTGCTATGCATCACCATGATCTTGCGTGTGCGTAGGAAATTTTTGAAATTACTATGTTCCCCAACACTTGATAACCCGACATAGGTAGTAAAGGTAATTTCTCTCTATAGATTTGATGAAGATGATATTCCTTGTTATAAGTCTGCTAGCCAATGCTTAGATGAGTTTGATAATTTTATGGTTAAGCAAGAAAACTACAATTCTTATTTTGGTAGAGTATTAAAACGCAATGCTTATATGATTGAACACTTGAGTGATTATATGTCTAGAGTTAAAGGTGAACTTAAACTCATTAGTAAACATGCTTCTATGGTTACCACTCAAGTAGAACAAGTGCTTAAAGCTTAGAATGATTTGCTCAGTGAATTAAATAGTAAGAGTAATGATTTTGCTGTTAGAGTGGCTACTAGAACTGGTAGAATGACTCAGGAACCTTTGTATCCTGAAGGCCACCCTAAGAGAATTGAGCAGGATTCTCAGAGAAATAATGTTGATACACCTAGTCCTTCTAAAAAGAAGAAAAAGAAAAATGATAGGACTTTGCATGCTTCTAGTGAACCTGTTGCTGACACACATGAGAATCCTAATGATATTTCTATTTCTGATGCTAAAACACAATCTGGTAATGAACATGAACCTAGTGATAATGTTAATGAAGATGTCCATGTTGATGCTCAACCTAGCAATGACAATGATGTAGAAATTGAACCTGCTGTTGATCTTGATAACCCACAATCAAAGAATCAACGTTATGATAAGAGAGACTTTGTTGCTAGGAAGCATGGTAGAGAAAGAGAGCCATGGGTTCAGAAACCCATGCATTTTCCTCCCAAACCATCCAAGAAAAAGGATGATGAGGATTTTGAGCGCTTTGCTAAAATGATTAGACCTATCTTTTTGCGTATGTGTTTAACTGATATGCTCAAAATGAATCCTTATGCTAAGTATATGAAAGAAATTGTTACTAATAAAAGAAAGATACCGGAAGATGAAATTTCCACCATGTTTGCTGATTATACTTTTAAGGGTGGAATACCAAAGAACTTAGGAGATCCAGGAGTACCCACTATACCATGCTCCATTAAAAGAAACTACGTTAAAACTGCTTTATGTGATCTTGGAGCCGGTGTTAGTGTTATGCCTCTCTCTTTATATCGTAGACTTGATTTGAATAAGTTGACACCTACTGAAATATCTTTGCAAATGGCCGATAAATCAACTGCTATACCTGTCGGTATTTGTGAGGATGTGCCTGTTGTGGTTGCAGACGTTACTATTTTAATAGACTTTGTTATTCTTCATATTCCCGAGGACGATAGTATGTCTATTATTCTTGGAAGAACCTTTTTGAATACTGCAGGGGATGTTATTGATTGCAACAAAGGCAATGTCACTTTTCATGTTAATGGCAATGAACATACGGTACACTTTCCGAGGAAACAACCTCAAGCTCATAGTATAAATTCTATTGGAAAAATTCCATCGATTATTTTTGGAGGTTTTGAATTTCCTCTTCCTAGTGTCACAAAGAGATATGATATTCTTATTATTGGGGACGTGCATATCCCCGTTGAGGTAACATAGTGTTATTCAAAATTTCTCCGGTTTCATGTTATTCGAAATGAGTTTGTTAATAAGACCTGATCAACCTTGTTAGCGGATTCCTTTTGATGAGCATGAGGTGGATGAAGTTAGAAGGCACAACCTTCTGTACCCTCCTTTTACTTTCTGTTGTTTAGTTGAAATAAAGTAAAAATAATATTTTCTGTCTATTTTCTGATTTATCCGTGCAATAAAAAATACCCCAAAAATAAAAGTTCTCCAAATGCCCCGAAATTGAAATTTGATTTTTTCTGGAATATTTGAGAATGTCTAGCACTGAGAACACAACAGGGGGAGCAAGCACCTGGCCATGAGGGTCTAGGGCGCGCCCCCTGCCTTGTGGGCCCATGGTGGCTCCCCTCCACTTATTCCTGCACCCACACACTCCTTCTTCCTCCCAAAAAAATCACCAACCAACTCAAGCACGAGTTCTTGCTCATTTTGCTGCAATTTTTGATCTCCTTGCTCAAAGCTCCACTCACAAAACTGCTTTGGGGGATTGTTCTTCGTTATGTAACTCCTCCAATGGTCCAATTAGTTTTTTTCTAGTGCTTTATTCTTTGCAAATTTTTGCTGCCTAGGTGACCCTGTTCTTGAGCTTGCATGTCAAATTTATTTGGTCCCTAGTAGTTCTAATGCATGATATAGTCTCTAGGCACTTGTGGGAGTAGTTGCTATCAATTTTGTTAAGTTTGGTTCACTTTTATTTAAAGTTACTAAAAATTTCAGAAAATTTTCCGAGGAAGAAATATGTTTAGGAAAATGTACCAAGGTGGCCCTTCAAGGAAGCAAGGACCCAGGCTCGCAATGCGCGATGCCGACGATGAACCACCAAGGGAAGCTCAAGTGCGGGCTTGTGACTGGCCTTCAGAGGACTTCATGGATCGAGTAGGAATCAAGGAAGAATTCAACGCATATGTGCGTAACGCTGACCTTGTGAGCTTCGAGGAAGATAAGTGCCGTCAGTACCACTATCTCACTGATTCCTTTGTGAGGAGGTTTGAATTTTCATCATCACACAATTCTTAAACTATCCTGTTTAATCTTTATGAAAATTCTTATACTATGGACTTAGAGGATTTTAATACTGCTTGCAAACTTCCACAATGGGGTAGTCCTAGTGAACCTCACAAATCTGAATTTAGAGATTTTCTTGTTAGTATAACTGTGGGGGAATCTAGAGACATAACACAAGCTACCATAGGGAGCATTCATTTTCCTGCTATACATTATTTTGCTCTCTTCATAGGTAGGTGCATAAATGGTAAGGATGAAGCATGCCACATGTGTGTCCCTGATCTGAGTGTTCTCAGGAGTGCTGTATTAGGAGATAAACATTATAATTTGGGAGCCATTTTTGCACGTAGGTTGCATAATAATAGATTTAATGCAAATTTCTTTGGTGGAATTTATGCAACCCGTTTAGCTAATTTTCTTAATATACCCATTCGCGATTATGATATGGAATTGCCTCCTGCTTATCTAGATTTTAATGCCATGGTTCACCATCGATTTGTTGAGAGGAATGAACCGCCTCTCCAGTATCGACTAATCTTTGACAGGCGTCACGCTGTCAATATTGTCCTCCCTGCTCCTACTCTCTTTGTTGGGAGCTTTCCCGTGTAAATAGTTTTTATTTCTTTTCTTTCCTTTGGGGTTCGATAGGAGAAGACCATGATGAAATTGTTGAAGTGGGTCTTATATGCATTATTGTTGATTTAACCAAGAGCCCATATTGCCTTGTCTTCTCCTGTTTATTGAATGCCTGCAGATTCCAGCTTAATCCAATGCACGTGCACTATTATTATTATTCACATCGTTCGGTCGTGCAAGTGAAAGGCAATTATGACGATATATGATGGACTGATTTAGATGAGAGAAGCTGGTATGAACTCAACCTCTCTTGTTTTTGTAAATATGATTAGTTCATCGTTCCTGATTCAGCCTATTATGAATAAACATGTTTGCAATGAAAATTAGAGATTGTAGTTGCTTATGCCATGCTTAATTAGCTAGCAGTTTATAATGGTTTCCCTTGCGTGCCAACATGCTATTAAAATGGTTGTGATGTGGTATAATAGGGTGGTATCCTCCTTTGAATGATTCGAGTGGCTTGACTTGGCACATGTTCACGCATGTAGTTGAAACAAAATCAACATAGCTTTCACGATATTTATTTTCATGGTGGATTATATCCTACTCATGCTTGCACTCAATGTTTATTAATTTTAATGCATGTTCATGACTGTTGTCGCTCTCTAGTTGGCCGCTTCCCAGTCTTTTGGTAGCCTTCACTTGTACTAAGCGGGAATACTGCTTGTCCATCCAATCCCTTAAACCCCAAAGTTATTCCATATGAGTCCACTATACCTTCCTATATGCGGTATCTACCTGCCGTTCCGAGTAAATTTGTATGTGCCAAACTCTAAACCTCCAAATGAAATTATGTTTTGTATGCTCGAATAGCTCATGTATCAACTAGGGTTGACTGTATCTTCCATGCTAGGTGGGTTATTCTCAAGAGGAGTGGACTTCGCTCCTCACTCATGAGAAAATGGCTGGTCACCGGATGCCCAGTCCCATGCTTTATGCAAATCAAATCAAAATAATTGCAAATGAAGCTCCCCCAGGACTGTTGTTAGTTGGAGGCACTCGTTGTTTCGAGCAAGCCATGGATTGATGCTTGTTGGTGGAGGGGGAGTAGAAGCTTTACCATTCTGTTTGGGAACCGCCTATAATGTGTGTAGCATGGAAGATATTGCCATCTCTTGGTTGTTATGTTGACAATGAAAGTATACCGCTCAAAATATTATTTATCTTTATTTCAAAACCGAGCTCTGGCACCTCTACAAATCCCTGCTTCCCTCTGCGAAAGGCCTATCTATTTAATTTTATGTTGAGTCATCACCCTCTTATTAAAAAGCACCAGCTCGAGAGCACCGCTGTCATTTGCATTCATTACTACTAATTTATATTGGGTATGACTATGATTGGATCTCTTTTACCATGAATTACAATGTTTAGTCAGTCCTTGATCCTTTAAAGGTGCTCTGCATTTATGTTTTTGCGGTCTCAGAAAGGGCTAGCGAGATACCATCTTGTTACATCATATTATGATTGTTTTGAGAAAGTGTTGTCATCCGAGATTTATTATTAGTGCTCGCTAGTTGATTATGCCATTGACATGAGTAAACATGAGACCTAAGTGTTATTGTGAATATGTTTAGTTCATAATCTTTGCTGAAAACTTGAATGCTGGCTTTACATATTTACAACAACAAGAGCAAACAGAGTTTGTAAAAGTTTTTTTTATCACTCTCAGTTTATCAACTGAATTGCTTGAGGACAAGCAAAGGTTTAAGCTTGGGGGAGTTGATACGTCTTCGTCGTATCTACTTTTCCAAACACTTTTGCCCTTGTTTTGGACTCTAACTTGCATGATTTGAATGGAACTAACCAGGACTAACGCTGTTTTCAGCAGAATTGCCATGGTGTTATCTTCGTGCAGAAACAAAAGCTCTCAGAATGACCTGAAACTTCACGGAGATTATTTTTGGGAATAATAAAAAATACTGGCAAAAGAATTAAGGCCAGGGGGCCCACACCCTGTCCACGTGGGTGGGAGGCGCGCCCCCCTGCTTCGTGGGCCCCCTGGAGCTCTACCGACCTCAACTCCAACTTTATATATTCGTGTTCGGGGAGAAAAAAATCAGAGAGAAAGATTCATCGCATTTTACGATACGGAGCCGCCGCCAAGCCCTAAACTCACTCGGGAGGGCTGATCTGGAGTCCGTTCGGGGCTTCGGAGAGGGGAATCCGTTGCCATCATCATCATCAACCATCCTCCATCACCAATTTCGTGATGCTCACCGCCGTGCGTGAGTAATTTCATCGTATGCTTGCTGGACGGTGATGGGCTAGATGAGATTTATCATGTAATCGAGTTAGTTTTGTTAGGGTTTGATCCCTAGTACCCACTATGTTCTGATATTGATGTTGCTATGACTTTGCTATGCTTAATGCTTGTCACTAGGGCCCGAGTGCCATGATTTCAGATCTGAACCTATTGTGTTTTCATGAATATATGTGAGTTCTTGCTCCTATCTTGCAAGCCTATAGTCACCTACTATGTGTTATGATCCGGCAACCCCGAAGTGACAATAATCGGGACCACTCCCGGTGATGACCGAAGTTTGAGGAGTTCATGTATTCACTATGTGTTAATGCTTTGGTCCGGTACTCTATTAAGAGGAGACCTTAATATCCCTTAGTTTGCAATAGGACCCTACTGCCACAGGAGGGTAGGACAAAAGATGTCATGCAAGTTCTTTTCCATAAGCACGTATGACTATATTCGGAATACATGCCTACATTACATTGATGAATTGGAGCTAGTTCTGTGTCACCCTATGTTATAACTGTTGCATGAATAATCGCACCTGGCATAATTCTCCATCATCGATCCAATGCCTACGAGCTTTTCACATATTATTCTTCGCTTATTTACTTTTCCATTGCTACTGTTAAAATCACTACAAAACCCAAAAATATTACTTTTGCTATCGTTACCGTTACTTCCATAATACTTTGCTACTAAATACTTTGCTGCAGATACTAAGTTAGCCAGGTGTGGTTGAATTGACAACTCAACTGCTAATACTTGAGAATATTCTTTGGCTCCCCTTGTGTCGAATCAATAAATTTGGGTTGAATACTCTACCCTCGAAAACCGTTGCGATCCCCTATACTTGTGGGTTATCAACCGGCTACTGTTCAACCAGCCCTCCACGGGGACGTCCTGTTCATCCAGCCCTCCACGGGGTCCTGTTCATCCACCCCCAACCGGCTCGATCGATCGGGATCCTGTTCATCCAACGGCAACACCACGGGGTCTTGTTCATCCACCCCCTCCCACCGAGAATTGTTCATCCAACCCCCCAACAACGCTCACTGTTCATCAAGAGGAAGCATCGATCGGCTTCAGTTAGCAGCAGTAGCGAAGGAATCACTCGAGTTCAGATAACGACAGGGGATAGATCGGGGTTCAGTAACGTAGCTAGTGCAATCGCTCGGGTTCAATTAGAGCCCAACGCCTCGCTCGGGTTCAGTTAGAGCGCAACGCCTCGCACACACACGCGTACGTGTATGAGAGAAATGCGCAAACCTCCATGCATCGCTCGGCCCCGACCACCCACCTTAAACGGGAACTCCCCGATATTTTCCTCACCCTCGCTTCTACCACGGTTTTTTCCGTCATGGACGGCCCAAAGAATGTCATGCAGCTGCGTATCTGGCCCGCCCAGGACGAAAAGCCCATTTTCTATCATGATTTTTTGTCATAGAAGTAGGAGCCCGCCACATCTATGATGATCCCGGGTTTTGTCACAATTATCGTCGTAGAAATGTCATAAGCATGACATAAAAAATTTCGTTCGGCCCAAAATGTCAGGATGTGTCTTTTTTTTTAGTGTGTGGGAGCGGGAGGCGTGGCGGCTGTGAGGAGAAGGGAATGAGATTAGAGTTGGTGAATGAGAAGAGTGGTGGGTGCGAGTGGATTGGGTGGATGGTGCAGCAGTAAGTACTAGCGTGGGTGTCTCACTTGCGCTATAGCTATTCACTTAGTAGTAGCGCGGGTTTATACTCCACACTACTACTATGGCATGTCCTGGGGGGCACGTCAGAAACCACTTAGTAGTAGCGAGGGTTATAAACCCGCGCTACTACTATCAACTTAGTAGTAGCGAGTGTTATAAACCCGCTCTACTAGTAAGTAGCAGTAGCGAGGGGTATAAACCCACGCTACTAGTAGCGTCTGCCTATAAGCTTTCTCCTAGTAGTGAAAGGCAGGGCGCGACTTGGGAGAGACCCCAAGTAGGATTCCCCCTACTTGGGCGCCCCCTTGGCTGCTCCTCCCTCCCTCCCACCTATATATATGTGGGAGGGGGGCACCTAGCACATAACAGACAATTGCCTAGCCGTGTGCGGTGCCCCCTTCCACTGTTTACACCCCTGGTCATATTTTCGTAGTGCTTAGGCGAAGCCCTGCGGAGATAACTTGACCTTCACCGTCACCACGCTGTCATGTTGTCGGAACTCATCCACTACCTCGTCGTCTTGCTGGATCAAGAAGGCGCAAACGTCACCGAGCTGAACATATGCTGAACACGGAGGTGTCGTACGTTCGGTACTCGATCGGTTGGATCACGAAGAAAGTTCGACTACATCAACCACGTTATGAAACGCTTCTGCTTATGGTCTACGAGGGTACGTAGACACACTCTCCCCTCTCGTTGCTATGCATCTCCTTGAGAGATCTTGCGTGGGCATAGGAATTTTTGTTTTCATGCAACATTCCCCAACAATTGGATGAAGCAAGAGTTCATGAGTTAAGGCATGAGATAAATATCATTGATTCTAGTAATGTGGTCCAAGACAATGCACATCCTACTACACTCATCTTTTATCTTGTTTTAGATGTAGGCATGGCCATAGGGGGAATGGTGTTCCTCTCATGAACTCACACTCTTCTTATTATGCATAAATCACATCAATCTTTCACATCCGCCATTTTTATGGTACTTGTGCTTCAAAGATGAATTTTGGTATTGGGCCCATGGTGAAAATCTTTGCGGTGCCAAGCCATTTGACTCTAACAAAGGTGGCATCAGCCATCGGCCCTCTCTTTGAAGGGGGTTTGGTTCTAGTTGGTTCTTATTTGTCTTTGCTAGAATTTTTAGGTCCGATGTGTGTCGTTTCACTCCAAGTTTGTCTTTTATCGTTTGCTTCTAGCAATCATGTATTGTATACCACCATACTACGGTGTCTTGTCTCCATCCCAAGCCTCCCTCATCCCATAAACCATCTATATTTCCTTTGTGCACAAGTCAATTAAAGTTAGTAGTAGTTCCAACAGTCGGTCGGTTCAACCAGGGCATCATGGCAGTACTACCGCTTTGCACCTCGGTTCTAGCATTCTGACGACACAACCAGATGGCTCAGTGCAGTTCTACCCCAAACCCCCGGCCTGTGCATCTGACCCGGTACCACCGCTCGGTTACGTGTACATGCGAATTTTGTAGTGGGATCCAAAATAATCTTGATTAAGACTGCTTCATCTGTGATGTTAGGCATCGCACATTTCAGTAGTCTCTGTCAAAAGGAAATTACGTAAGAAAAAAACAGTTGTACATAATGTAACAGAAGATGGTTCGAAACATAATATATAATAGAAAGCACACCAGGAGTTAATATTAGTCTTCACCGAAGTGTGCAGGAACGGAATAAATGTATCATTAGGATTCTAAATACGCTTAATAAACTTAATAGCATGGCCAATTTTTCCCAGGTTTTTGTTGTGCCAAATAGAGTATCAATCCTCTTGATTATGTTTTTGTGTACTCTAGTTTGAAATAAGTTTTCATGTGTGTGTGTGTGTGTGTAAAGAACCTTAGTTAAAATTTAACATTGAAATTCAATAGAAGTAGTAATGAATGTTGTATGCAGACATGGATATGAAGGAAAGAACAAACAAGGATGAGTAATTGGAAGATTGGGCGGGTTGACACATAGGATGTGGTTAGTTAACTGCACCATTTTTTCCACTTTGCATACTTGTCCCAGTTGGGCCTGGCTGATTATGTACATGCTAAAAACCAACATATGCATGTTGATTGGTTGCTTGCATCCCCTCTAGGCTGAATGTGCTAAACTGAAAGGCCTGCTGTTTGGTTGCGCACTTGTTTCAGGGGAAACACAAGTCCGGTTGTTTGGTTACATCCAGGACAGTTGTGTGGTAACCTCCTACTCAATGTGGTGAGCTTACCAAAGGCACACATGAACTAGCAAGAACTGAACTAGTAGCAACATAACGATCTTAGGCAAAAACATAAGTCTTAACCATGCAGAACAAGTTTTAAACCAACACAGTACGATAAGTTCTAAATGAAACAGAAGTCTTCAAGCAAGAACAACCAAGAACTAGACCACACAAGCTCAGGCGGTCGCGGCGAAGGCATTGCCGTGCTCCTTGCACTTGGTGACCACCTCCACGCCCTCGTCATTGAAGACGATCACCTTCATGGTGTCGGGGGATAGCAGCTTGAACGTCAGCATGTACCCGATCATGATCTAGTGAACGGCGGCGAAGGTGGCCCAACCCTGATCAAGGATGACCCTGTCGTCAATCACCCTCACCGTCAACCTCCATGCGCAGCCGGTGTTCGTCTTCAGCTTGAACTCTGTAGGGATGGCGGAGAAGTGCTTTGTGAAGTTGAGAGGCAATGGCAGACTCTCCAGCTTAGGAGCAAGGATAAGCTTGCAGAAGTGGTTTGGTCCAGACTCCTGATGGAAATGGCCGTAGTTCCTCCGCTTGGGGATTGGGTGATCCAACACTTGCACTTCGTCCAATGGAGGCACAACCTCCTTGCCATTCTCCAATGGTGGCACCACCTCCTTGCCCTTGTCCATCTGCATTATGAACAACACGCATATCAATGGTCAGCATTCATTCATATCGGGCTAACGCTCCTATATTAACCCACCTCACTAACCCAGCACCGCACTCAAACCCCCTCTGTTTCAACACCTCTCCTCTTCCACCTCTCTATTTCACCACCTCTCCCTTTCCATGAACTCCAACTCCAACCTCAACCCTTTCCCCTGGGGCATTGGATGGAGGGCCTTCTTCCTTGGGTGCTCGCTCGGTGACCGCAAGAAGTTCGAGCACACCATGGAAGTGTGCTCGAACTTCAGCAGCATCGATGGCATGCACAAGAAGGCCGATGATGTGATGAAGAAGGCTACATCGGACGAGTTGAAGAAACTGGTGACGGACCTAGCCAAGGGCGCGATGTTAGTGGACATCCTGCGCTGGGCCATGAATCAGGCAGACTTCGGTGACGCTACACATATTTTGTTATCAGGATGGAAGCCTTCTACGAATTTTTCACCTCAACATTCTGACATCAAGGATAACGTTGTTGTGAACGGTCCAAATATCTAGGATGACTCCTTTGTCGAGTCGTCCTAAGCACTGGCGGAGCTACCCACAAGTCTGCAGGGGCCATGGTTCCCCCCAGGCTGTACAAAATCTCTGACGAACTTTTTTTAGGAGAGGCTTAATTGGAAAATAGAAGTCTTTTGACTCCCTCAGAAATTTAAGTTTTGTCCTTGGCCCCTTCTCTCCGCCATTGGTCCTAAGGGTCACCGTCTTGGAGTCGCTGCCATCATCGTTGAACCCTTAAATCGATCTAAAGTCTTTGACATCAGATCTTTTTTTCTTTTGAGAATGCTTCGACACCAAATCTTGTTGTCACGCACGTACGACCTTGCTGGTCCATGGTGACGGGCAGAAATTTACCAGTCGAAGACAAACATAACACCATGATGTTGGCTTTTACTGCATTGTCAAAAAAAATGTTGGTTTTTAGTGCAAGTGGAATACAAAGGTAGTTGCTGAACATTCCACCTCACAAAAGCTAGAAAAGAGCCCCGAAAACTCCAACGGTTGGCTGGTTGTGGACGTGTAGTGCACCCAACAATGACGTCATCGGATGTCTGAACCGTTCGTCGGTTCATTTCATGGATGTTACCTTTTTTGAGCAACTGTATCCTTTATTTAGAAGTTCAAACACATAGGGATACAGATTATGTCGGGCAAAATACTAAGCCACACATGGCGCCCGGTGGTAAGAGAGGTTGTTGCCTTTGCTAAGGCATGTGCTTCTCCATTGTGCTTTCTATTCTCATGAAGAAACTTTACATCTTCAAAACGGCTCCTTTCATGCTTGATATCCTGAAGGATGGAAAAATATCGACACGGGACTTCATCTTGGATGTTCCTTATTACCTCCAGGCAGTCTGAAGCCACGCAAAACGATTGAACCTGCAGGTCCAAGGCGAGGGAGAGCGCCTCGCAGCAGGCCTGTGCTTCGAGGGTGGTTGGGTCGAGGCGGCCGTCGTAGATGATTGCCGAGGCTCCCAAGTAGTTTCCTCCTTTGTCCCTGCATACGACTGCTGCAGCTGCGCGGTCGCCAACCTTCGAAAAGCCTGCATCTACATTAAATTTTACATCATGATGCTCAGGCGGGAGCCACGCATGTGGAGGCGGGACCCTTGGTCTTCTTCCGGTTGCATGCAGATCCCTGGGGTTTACATGCAAGTCCCCAAACGTTTCAAGTAGGTCCTTGGTACTAGTATTCTTGTTTGGTAACATCTCTAGCTCCCGCAGAAATTTTCCAATGAAAGTGTGGGTGCTTAGTGGGCTCTGGTACTGGTCGTCATGGATAGCTCGGCGCCTTGCCCACCATATGGCCCACATTGTCACCAAAACCCTTGCTAGATCAGCTGAAGGAAGGGTGTCAACCAACCATAGCATCCAGAGTTTGGCATATTTCTCCCTGTTTGATATAACTGTTTCCGTAAGATCCTCGTCCGAGAGGGCCCAAACGCAGCACGCCATGTTGCAGTCAAAAAGGGAATGGCGCCATGTATCAGTCGCCGCGTGACAGATCCCAGACTCTGCTGAATCAGCCATGCTTCGATGTTTCCTGACTTCTCCCATTGGTATCGAGCTCTGGGCTAGTCTCCATGCGAACACCCGCACCTCCGATGGGACCGCGGCTCCCCATAGTGTGGACCAAGACCGATGATCCGCCATGGGCCGTGAGTGACCCTCTGTGTGTTCAAGCCAATCAGTGCGTTGCTATTTAATGGAGGACATGAGTTTGTATGCCGATCTGACCGTGAAGATGCCCTTGCGCTCATAATGCCAGGCCCAGAAATCATCATGGATTCGGGGGCTGAGAGGGATGTTGAGTATAGCTTCCTTGTCCATAGCATAGAGATGCATTTCAATCGCCTCGACGTCCCAGGAAGAGGTGACCGGATTTATGAGTTCTGAAACCATCTATGGAGGATTGCTCGTCTTCGGGCACACCGGTCGGAGCTTAAAATCTCGTGGTATCCAGTTGTCCGTCCAAATGTTGGTGTCCTCCCCCGAGCCGATGCGCTTTACAAGGCCAAGTTTCAGCGTGTCACGGCCTTCAATCAAGGAGCGCCAAACTTGAGATGGGTTCCTTCCCAGCTCGGCATCAAGGATCGACGATGTAGGGTAGTAAACATCCTTGAGGATTCGGGCGCTTAGGGAGTTTGGTTCCTGAAGGAGTCACCAGGCTTGATGCGCAAGCAGGGCTAAATTAAAGAGCTCGATGTCACGGAAACCCATGCCTCCCATGAATTTTGGCTGTGTCATCACCTCCCAGGAGACCCAAGCCGTTTTCCTCTCGCCCTTCTTGGATCCCCACCAGAATTTCCTCAAGATGCCATTTATGTGTTGGCATAGACCCCGTGGAAGCTTGAAGCAAGCCATGGAATATGTTGGGATTGCTTGTGCCACAGACTTGATGAGCACCTCTTTCCCTCCAACCGAAAGTGTCTTCTCCATCCACCCTTGTACTTGCTTCCATATCATGTCCTTCAGATATTTAAAAGAGCCCTCCTTTGCTCTTCCCACATCGGCTGGGAGCCCGAGGTACTTATCGGAGAGCTTCTCATTCTGTACTTGGAGGAGTTGTTTGATTTCTTGCCTCGAGGACTCGGAGCAGCCCTTGCTGAAGAAAATGGATGATTTCTCCTTGTTGATGCGCTGCCCTGAAGCTGCACAATACTTTTGGAGAAGGGTATCCACTCTGTTGGCCATCTCCGGGGTGGCATTGAAAAAAAGGAGACTATCATCTGCGAACATCAAGTGATTTACCTATGGTGCACCAGTTGCTACTGTAATACCATCCACCCCTTCGTCGGCTCTGGTGGATTTCAGGAGACATGAGAGTCCCTCAGCAGCCAATAGGAATAGGTATGGGGATATGGAGCAGCCCTGTCTGAGACCGCAGGAGGGCCTGAACTCCTCTTGTTTGTCTCCATTAAAGATAACCGAAAAAGAAACAAAAGTGACGCATCTCATTACCGTGTTTGTGAAGCGTGGGCTTATACCCAATTTAAGCATTACTCTCTCCAGATGGTGCCACTCAAGCCTATCATAGGCCTTCATCATATCCAGCTTTAATGCACAAAACCTGTTGCCCTTCAGCTTCCTTGTTTTCATATAATGCAAACACTCATATGCTGATATGAAGTTGTCTGTGATAAGGCGACCCGGAACAAATGCTGACTGTTCTTCAGAGATGACCTGGGGGAGGATAATCTTAAGCCGGTTTGCCAGTGCCTTGGACGCAATCTTGTAGATCACGTTGCAGAGGCTTATCGGCCGGAATTGTGCTAAAGTTTTTGGGCTAGCAATCTTGGGAATTAATACAATGAACGTTTTGTTGATCTCCTCCGGGGAATCTTCTCCATTAAGAACACGAAGCACCATAGCAATTACCTCGTCACCACACAACTCCCAGTGTCATTGGAAAAAGTGTGCAGGGAAACCATCGGGCCCTGGAGCCTTGGTCGGGAACATCTGAAACAAAGCAGTTTTTACCTCTGAATTGGTGTACTGAGCATCCAGTGAGGCATTCATGGAAGCATCCACTCTCGATGGGATATGCGAAAGAACCTCCTCAATGCCCACCGTTGCTTCTGAGGCATATAGATTACTGTAAAAAGAAGTGGCCATATCCGCCATCTCCTGTTCATTTGAGCAGGTAGAGCCATCCGGCTTTTGCAACCCCACTATGCTATTCTTAGATCTCTGCGCACTCGCCTTCCGGTGGAAAAACTGGGTGTTGATGTCTCCTTCAGCTAGCCATTGGATCCTGGCCCGCTGACGCCACATAATTTCTTCCCTCAAACAAAGTTCCACCATGCATGTTTCCACCTGCTCCTCTTCAGCCGACGGACCCGTTCAGTTGGGTTGTGAACGTAGCTCCTCGAGCTTCTTGCGGAGTCGGCGGAGTTCAGCCCGGACTGCACCAAAAGAGGAGTGTCCCCATCGTTGCAGCCTGCCAGCGACCGATGCCAGCTTATTGGATAGTTCTGTGACAGTATATGCTTTCTCCATTGAGTTCCAGGCCTCGTTGAGTACATCTCCAAAACGGGCATCCCGTTCCCACATACACTCATAGCGGAAGCGTTTCTGTTTTGCACGCACGCATGTATCATCCAGGGTAGTTTGCAGGAGGATCGGGGAGTGATCCGACTTTGCGGCGGTAAGATGCTCAACTAAGGCAAACGGGAAGAGGCTGGACCAGCAAGGAGAGGCCAAAGCTCTATTCAAACGAACACGGCAGAAATATCCTCCGGCTACCTTCTTCTCCCATGTCCAGTCCAAACCGCGGTACCCCAAGTCCGCGAGGCCACAAACATCGACTGCTTCACGAAAGGCTTCAATCTGGGAGCTGTCGCGCTCATTTGGACCATGTTGTTCTTCAGGCCGCAAGATCTCGTTAAAATCCCCGATACACATCCACGGGAGGGTACTTTCCCCTCTTAAACGCTTCATAGTATTCCAAGTTTTGTAACGCAAGTTTCTGGTTGCTTCTCCATAGAAGAAAGTCAACCTCCATTGCTCCTTTCCGGCCTCCGTTACCCAGGTGTCAACGTGATACTCGGAAAAGTTTTTTATTGCAACATCCAAAGAGTTCTTCCAGAAAATACAAAGGCCGCCACTGCGACCGCTACTCCCTACTCCAAAGCTGAAATCAAAATCTAAAGACACACGGAGACCTTCCACACGGCTTTTCTGTAGCTGGGTCTCAACTAAACATAATATAGATGGCGAGCTAATCTCCACGAGGTCGCGTAGCTCACGAACTGTCGCGGGGTCGCCTATCCCACGGCAGTTCCAGCTTAAGATTTTCATTGAGCCTGGCAGCGCTCCGCGTGGGAGCCCGCCAATGATGCCATCTTATTGGTGTTCTGCTTCTTTGGTGAAGATGCTTTTTTCGCCTTTTTTGCTTCTCTAGGGGATACATACTTTGCTGGTAGTGGAGGGGTGGGAACCAAAGCCTGCCTATGATCACCTGTCATGCCCACTTCAGATTCCTGTGATTGCTTGTCTCCGCCGGGAGTCTCCGTGTTTTGGTCAAAAACCAGGTTCCTACGTGCACCCGGCGTCTCATTTTGCATAGTTCCCGCAGCATTTGTTGGTTTCAGAGGGCTTGTGACGTCATCTTCCTCCTCAGCATCCGAGTTCAGGCCCGCCTCCTATGAGGAACGTTTACGTACTGGGGAAGGTTGGCGCGGCTGAGCCCCACATCCTGATCTCCCTCTGCCCCGACCTCCGAACCTGCCCCCCCCCCCGAGGAGCTCGGCCTCCTTGCTGCTCCTGCGGAGTCTCTCTGCGCTGCGCTAGCATCCAACCACCCCATTGCTTGTCTTTAGCCTCCCAAACTCCATCACCACATTCCTCGTGGTTGTGACCCATGAGACCGCAAATCTGGCAAAAATATGGTATCTTCTCATACTTGACTGGTAAAAGTTTCCTGCCCTCGCCCATCACATTCAGCGGGATCACCCTCGTCAAGGGTTTACTGACCAAAATCCTCGCACGAACCCGGACGTAGTCACCTTCATAGAAAAGCCTAGGTGAGAGCTGTGTTTCCTTAACTCGGCCAATGCGCCGGGCTAATTGATCAACCACTTCTATCTTGCGATACAATTCGAGTATGCCATGGATCTGCGCCCAAACGTACAGGCCACCAAAGACGAAAGATTCAGGATCCTTCTTGCCATCATAATCCTCGATGAGCATACCCATCCCCCGGAACAGCCAGGGTCCTCCATGAACTACATTTTTCCAGTCTCCCAAGCAAAACATCTGGAAGATGTAAAGATTTTCTCCCGCTTCTCTATACTTTGGCACTTGAGCTAATCCCCAGATGGATTTCATCGTCTCGAACATCGACGATGAACTGAACTGTCGAGTCGTGTTGACCTTCCCAATTGCTAGCCACCGCGCATCTGCCGCATACTTCTTCGTATCCTCTTCCCCCACAGTCACGTCGTCCAGCTCGTCGTCCTTGAGATCCAAGTGCTGCAGCATCTCCTCCAGCTTCTTCCCCGACCAGCCCCCGGAAGACGAACCCGCCTCGGCCGCCATCTAGGGTTTATCCTCGGTAGCCGCACGCCGAAACCACAAAACCGACCAGAGACCCTAGCCGATCGCTTCTTCCCCTCGACAGCACCAGGACGGGCTCGGGCGGAGATCAGATCGCTGGTAGATGAAGAACTCTAGGCGGCGATGAGAGTCGCCGCCAGAGGCGAAAACCCTAAACAGGAGGGTCGGTAGACGGGCCCTACTATGAATCGCTTCATGGATGTTACCTGAGACAGCCATTCAGGCAAGCATAAATGACGAGAAATCATTTCCTTTTTGCGGTGCACCGTCGCTCTTGCAACCCTGGGTAAAGAAAAGGCTACTAGCTCGTTTAACCTGAACCACATTAATCACGTACTCAGAACAGCGGCAGTTAAAGCTTTGTGCTTCCTACTGTGTGAAAAGGCCTTTGCGGTGGCGGGAGTGATCTGGGGCAGTTTTGGGCTCCCGTCGAAACGGGGTCGCGTCATGGGCCAGTTCAGAGAAGCCCGATTGGAGGATTTGGACGCCTCCCACCCACTTGCCACACAAAGCGAACAAACAGCTTAATCAATAAAGCCTTAATTACTCCAAGAAAGGGAAGGGCCTCAAAGGCGAAAGCAAACCAACCAACCGCTGCCTTTTCCTGCCCTCCTTTTCGCCCTCCACGCCTTTGCAATTGCGAGGCGCGCGTGCCCAGCCGGCTAGCCGGGCAAACAAAGCGAGCAACGGCGGCAGGCGGAAGCAGCACACCACTCGTGCCGTGGCGTGTTGGTCTCGTGCCAAATCACAGACCCGCCGCCGCCGTCCACTCCACGGGACCTTCAACCTTGGATGGGGCACATACATGGAAAGCAGCCGAGGAAGTCTATGCTACTTTCATGCAAAGGTTGCGCGCTACGAGCCTGTGCGTGCTCCTCGTGCCGTCGTGCGTGAGCCCGTCGAAGCTGCGGCCGGCCACCTCGTCGTGCTCTCGAGCCCGGCCGTGGCGGGGAGGGTGGCTGGTGCCGATGCGAGCGAATCATTGCCAACTCGTGGGGCTCGCGCGCGTGTCAGCGGCTGCTACCAGGGGCTGTGGTGCACGCAGGGGGGAAGGGGACTACTGCTAGCCTGCTACGTGCGTACCACGGATGCTGGCAGGCGAGTACGCTAGACGAAACAGCCAAATGGGCGTTGGCTTGGCTGGCTGGAATGATAGGATGGGGCGAGCTGTGCTTGTGCAGTGGGGACGATCGGGCAAAAGGCGGGCACGTTTGCTTAGCATGGGAGGCAACGCTGGTGCTGGGGAGTGTGGCGCGGGGCAAATTTGATAAATTTGACCTATGGACGAAATCAAATCACATAATGAACTGTCCGTGAAACTATTTCACGCGGCTGACCTTTTTGTGTGACGCCCGATACGAAGGCGCCACACTACACTGTGCAACGCCTCACAGCTAGGCGCTACACGGCCAGCATCGTATCCGTGTAATCCGAAAATCGCTAAGTCAGTGTGCAGCGCCTGAGAGCTAGGCGCCACACTATACAGTATAGCGCCTAGCTCCCAGGCGTTGCACTAGTGCAGCGCCTAACTCTCAGGCGTTGCACTAGTGCAATGCTTGAGAGCTATGCGCCACGGGTCAGCTGCGTGAAATAGTTTAACGGACAGTTCATTATGTGATTTGATTTCGTCTATAGGTCAATTTTGTCAAATTTGACGTGGCGCGGGCGGGAGGGCGCGCCCGTCCATCCGCGCGTGCACGTCTCCTTCGCTCGCGACGACTAGTAGCCATCGCTGCACCGGCTCGTTCCCGTTCGTTTCGTCCACGGACAGATCAATCAATCATGGCGAGGCGACACAAGAGCTACCTGGCAATTTTAGCCTTACCCAGGTGTCCGTGCTCGGCTGATCGGATATGTTTAGACAACTGCCCATTCTAAAGCATGTCAGATGCACCCGGCAAATATGTAAGGGCATATACAGCCTCAAACGCGCGGACCGGTCAAAAAAACTCCATCTACCGGCGCCGCAATTCTAAACCCTGTCAGAATGCAGGTGGCAAAGAAGGGCATCTACAGCAGAACGCAGCAAAATCGCCCCGCAGACGGCCGCAATGCGATTCGGACGCGTTCAGCACTTTTTTTTTTCGTTGTAACCACGTATCCCATATTTCACTCCTCAAATCCGTACTAGCTCGTGCTATACACAAAAGATAAACAAATACATGCTTCGTAGATAAACCCAGCCTACTCACATCAGAGATGCACACGACGTCAGTTCCGGCAGTGCCAGACGGACCTGCCACGTGGTGGATGGCAACCTCCTGCACCTCCGGCTCATCGTCCTCGTCCTTGTTGATGAAGACCTCGTCGAGCTCTGGGTCCGTCTTGCGGGGGGAGCGGCGGTTGCCTCCACCTCCGCCTCCGACTTGGTGGAGTTAAGGATGGACTGCTACTCTACCGCTGCCTTCGCTTGGGCCACCTCAAACTTCGCTAGTGTGTCGGCCATGGCGAAGGCCATAGCCGGAGACGCCGGATCCACCTCGCTCGCGACCTTTTTCTTGTCCTTCAGCTCCGCGTCCTTCTACTTCGCCTTCGCCGTGTCCTCCTCCGACTCCGGCAAGTCCGAAGGCAGGCCGCCTGTGATCCGAGCTTCGTGCTCGACTTAAATAAGCAAACTTGGGCCCTCGGGCGGCACGGCGGAGCAACGCGAGACGGCTCCATGAATGTGTCCTCACCATCCTCATCGAAATTGTAGGAGGCGCCCGTCAGACTGACGGTTTCTACGTGTTTCCGCGTGGTTTCATGCGGCCGGACCAACTTGACGTACAAGCACAGACGCGCCCGAGCCTCCCCATATCCGCCCCAAATATGGGCTGGATATGAGGGTGCTGGTCAACAGGGGCGTACCGGGCCGGTAAGAGGAGCCCGCGTGGGTCGGATTTTTTACTGGTCAGCGACTAGGTGGTACCAACCTAGTTGGCCCACAGTCCTTGGGCGGAGATTATGGGCCTCCTTCTCATAAGGATGGACTCCGGAAGCCACCACTACTAGGGAAATCCTATAGGTAGACACATAACAACAACGCGGGGCTTTGACGGGCGCTACTACTAATTAGCAGTAGCGCAGGATTGGAACCAGTGATGCAGGTGTCTGTTAGTAGTAGCACCTGGCCACCTGACACGCTGATACGTCCATTTTGCATCATGCTTTTATATCGATACTTATCACATTATGGGCTGTTATTACACGTTATGTCACAATAATTATGCCTATTCTCTCTTATTTTACAAGGTTTACATGAAGAGGGGGAATGCCGACAGCTGGAATTCTGGGCTGAAAAAGGAGCAAATATTAGAGACCTATTCTGCACAGCTCCAAAAGTCCTGCAACTTCACAGAAGTCATTTTTGGAATTAATAAAAAATATTGAGCGAAAAAAATACCAGAGGGGGCCCACACCCTGGCCACGAGGGTGGGGGCGCGCCCTACCCCCCTGGCGCGCCCCCTGCCTCGTGGGCCCCCTGGCAGGCCTCCGGTGCCCATCTTCTCCTATATGAAGTCTTTCGTCCGAGGAAAAATCATAAGCAAGCTTTCGGGAAGAAACTCCGCCGCCACAAGGCAGAATCTTGGCGGAACCAATGTAGGGCTCCCGCGGAGCTGTTCCGCCGGGGAAACTTCCCTCCGGGAGGGGGAAATCATCGCCATCGTCATCACCAACGATCCTCTCATCGGGAGGGAGTCAATCTCCATCAACATCTTCACCAGCACCATCTCCTCTCAAACCCTAATTCATCTCTTGTATCCAATCTTTGTCCCAAAGTCTCAGATTGTTACCTGTGGGTTGCTAGTAGTGTTGATTGCTCCTTGTAGTTGATGCTAGTTGGTTTATTTGGTGGAAGATCATATGTTCAGATCCTGTATGCATATTAATACCCCTCTGATTATGAACATGAATATGAATTGTGAGTAGTTATGTTTGTTCCCGAGGACATGGGAGAAGTCTTGCTATAAGTAGTCATGTGAATTTGGTATTCGTTTGATATTTTGATAAGATGTATGTTGTCTTTCCTCTAGTGGTGTTATGTGAACGTCGACTACATGACACTTCACCATTGTTTGGGCCTAGAGGAAGGCATTGGGAAGTAATAAGTAGATGATGGGTTGCTATAGTGACAGAAGCTTAAACCCTAGTTTATGAGTTGCTTCTTAAGGGGCTGATTTGGATCCATATGTTTCATGCTATGGTTAGGTTTACCTTAATATTTCTTTTATAGTTTCTTGCAATTGGGGTTAATCATAAATGGGATGCTTGTCCAAGAAAGGACAGCACCCAAGCACCGGTCCACCCACATACCAAATTATCAAAGTAACGAACGCGAATCATATGAGCGTGATGAAAACTAGCTTGACAATAATTCCCATGTGTCCTCGGGAGCGTTTTCCTTCATATAAGAGTTTGTCCAGGCTTGTCCTTTGCTACAAAAAGGATTGGTCCATCTTGCTGCACCTTGTTTACTTTCATTACTTGTTACCCGTTACAAATTACCTTATCACAAAACTATCTGTTACCGATAATTTCGGTGCTTGCAGAGAATACCTTGCTGAAACCTGCTTATCATTTCCTTCTGCTCCTCGTTGGGTTCGACACTCTTACTTATCTAAAGGACTATGATAGATCCTCTATACTTGTGGGTCATCAAGACTCTTTTCTGGCTCCGTTGCCGGGGAGTGAAGCGCCTTTGGTAAGGAAAAATTTATATAGTGTGCTGAAATTTACCGTCACTTGTTACTATGGAAAGTAATCCACCGAGGGGCTTGTTCGGGGTATCTTCACCCCGACCAGTAGAGGAAAGAGTTGCTCCTCAACCTACTGAACCTACTGAAAATGTTTACTTTGAAATTCCTTCGGGTATGATAGAGAAACTGCTAGCTAATCCTTTTGCAGGAGATGGAACATTGCATCCCGATTTACACTTAATCTATGTGGATGAAGTTTGTGGATTATTTAAGCTTGTAGGTATACCCGAGGGTTTTATCAAGAAGAAGGTCTTCCCTTTATCTTTGAAGGGAGATGCATTGACATGGTTTAGGCTATGTGATGATATGGGATCATGGAACTACAACCGATTGAAATTGGAATTTCATCAGAAGTTTTATCCTATGCATCTTGTTCATCGTGATCGTAATTATATATATAATTTTTGGCCTCGCGAAGGAGAAAGCATCGCTCAATCTTGGGGGAGGCTTAAGTCAATGTTATATTCATGCCCCAATCATGAGCTCTCAAGAGAAATGATTATTCAGAATTTTTGTGCTCGGCTTTCTCTCAATAATCGCTCCATGCTCGATACTTCTTGTACTGGATCTTTTATGATGAAGACTATTGAATTCAAATGAGATTTATTGGAAAGAATTAAATGCAACTCTGAAGATTGGGACCTCGACGAAGGTAAGGAGTCAGGTATAAAACCTAAGTTTGACTGTGTTAAATCTTTTATGGATACCGATGTTTTCCGTGAATTTAGCACTAAATATGGACTTGACTCTGAGATAGTAGCTTCTTTCTGTGAATTCGTTGCTACTCATGTTGATCTCTTTAAGGAGAATTGGTTTAAATATATTCCTCCCATTGAAGTAAAAGTAGTTGGACCTATTAAAGTTGAAGAAAAGACTATCACTTATAATGATCCTATCGTTCCTACTGCTTATATTGAGAAACCACCTTTCCCTGTTAGAATAAAGGATCATGCTAAAGCTTCAACTGTGGTCAACAAAAGTAACATTAAGACACCCAAACCCTCTGAGCAAATTAAAGTTGAACCTAGTATTGCTATGCTTAAAGATCTCTTGGCTGGTAATATTGATGGGCATGTTATTTACTTCTGTGAGGAAACTGCTAGAATTGCTAGACCAGGTACTAAAAATAAACATAGACCTGTTGTAGGCATGCCTGTTATTTCTGTTAAAATAGGAGATCATTGTTATCATGGCTTATGTGATATGGGTGCTAGTGCAAGTGCAATACCTCATTCCTTATATAAAGAAATTATGCATGATATTGCACCTGCTGAGATAGAAGAAATTGATGTTACAATTAAGCTTGCCAGTAGAGATACTATTTCACCAATTGGGATTGTTAGAGATGTTGAAGTCTTGTGTGGGAAAGTTAAATATCCTGCTGATTTTCTTGTTCTTGGTTCCCCACAAGATAGCTTTTGTCCCATCATATTTGGTAGACCCTTCTTGAATACTGTTAATGCTAGGATAGACTGTGAAAAGGATGTTGTTACTATCGGTCTGGGAGATATGTCTCATGAGTTTAACTTTGCATAATTTCGTAGACAACCCCGTGATGAGGAATTGCCTAGTAAAGATGAAATTATTGGTCTTGCTTCTATTGCCATGCCTCCTATTGATCCTTCAGAACAATATTTTCTAGACCATGAAAATGATATGTTTATGAATGAAAGAAGGGAAATAGATGAAGTATTCTTTAAACAGGGACCTATTCTGAAGCACAACTTGCCTATTGAAATCCTAGGGGATTCTCCTCCACCCAAGGGTGATCTCGTGTTTGAGCTTAAACCATTACCTGATACTCTTAAATATGCTTATCTTGATGAAAAGAAGATATATCATGTTATTATTAGTGCTAACCTTTCAGAGCATGAAGAAAAGAAATTATTGAAAACTCTAAAGAAGCATCGTGCTGCTATTGGATAAACTCTTGATGATCTTAAGGGCATTAGTCCCACTCTATGCCAGCACAAAATAAAATTGGAGAAAGACGCTAAACCAGTTGTTGATCACCAGCGACAGTTAAATCCTAAGATGAAAGAACTGGTAAGGAAAGAAATACTAAAGCTTCTGGAGGCAGGTATAATTTATCCTGTTGCTGATAGGCAGTGGGTAAGTCATGTCCATTGTGTCCCTAAGAAGGGAGGTATTACTGTTGTTCCTAATGATAAAGATGAATTGACCCCCCAAAGAATTATTACAAGTTATAGAATGATTATTTACTTCTGCAAATTAAATAAAGCTACTAAAACGGATCATTACCCTTTACATTTTATTGATCAAATGCTAGAAAGACTATCCAAACATACACATTTTTGCTTTCTAGATGGTTATTCTGGTTTCTCTCAAATACCTGTGTCAAAAGAGGATCAAGAAAAGACCACTTTTACTTGTCCTTTCGGTACCTTTGCTTATAGACGTATGCGTTTTGGTTTATGCAATGCACCTGCTACCTTTCAAAGATGCATGATGGCTATATTCTCTGATTTTTGTGAAAAGATTGTTGAGGTTTTCATGGATGATTTCTCCGTATATGGAACTATGGAACTTCTTTTGATGATTGCTTGAGCAACCTTGATCGAGTTTTGCAGAGATGTGAAGAAACTAACCTTGTATTGAATTGGGAGAAGTGCCACTTTATGGTTAATGAAGGTATTGTCGGGCATAAAATTTCTGAAAGAGGTATTGAAGTTGACAAAGCTAAAGTTGATGCTATTGAAAAGATGTCATGTCCCAAGGACATTAAAGGTATAAGAAGTTTCCTTGGTCATGCCGCTTTTTATAGGAGGTTCGTTAAGGACTTCTCTAAAATCTCCAGGCCTCTGACTAATCTCTTACAAAAAGATATTCCTTTTGTCTTTGATGACGATTGTGTAGAAGCATTCGAAATACTTAAGAAAGCTTTGATTTCTGCACCTATTGTTCAGCCACCTGATTGGAATTTACCCTTTGAAATTATGTGTGATGATAGTGATTATGCTATAGGTGCTGTTCTAGGACAAAGAGTTGATAAGAAATTAAATGTTATCCAATATGCTAGTAAAACTCTAGACAATGCCCAAAGAAATTATGCTACTACTGAGAAAAAAAAATAGTAGTTGTATGTGCTTGTGATAAGTTTAGACCTTATATTGTTGATTCTAAAGTAACTGTTCACTCTCATCATGCTGCTATTAAATACCTTATGAAAAAGAAAGATGCTAAACCTAGACTTATTAGATGGGTTCTCTTGCTACAAGAATTTGATTTGCATATTATTGATAGAAAGGGAGCTGAGAACCCCATTGCAGACAACCTGTCTAGGTTAGAGAATGTTCTTGATGACCCACTACCTATTGATGATAGCTTTCCTGATGAACAATTAGCTGTCGTAAATGCCTCTCGTACTGCTCCATGGTATGCTGATTATGCTAATTACATTGTTGCTAAATTTATACCACCTAGTTTCACATACCAGCAAAAGAAAAAGTTTTCCTATGATTTAAGACATTACTTCTGGGATGACCCACACCTTTATAAAGAAGGAGTAGATGGTGTTATTAGACGTTGTATACCTGAGCATAAACAGGAACAGATCCTACGCAAGTGTCACTCCGAAGCTTATGGAGGACACCACGCTGGAGATAGAACTGCACATAAGGTATTGCAATCCGGTTTTTATTGGCCTACTCTCTTCAAAGATGCCCGTAAGTTTGTCTTATCTTGTGATGAATGTCAAAGAATTGGTAATATTAGTAGACGTCAAGAAATGCCTATGAATTATTCACTCGTTATTGAACCATTTGATGTTTGGGGCTTCGATTATATGGGACCGTTTCCTTCCTATAATGGGTATACACATATTTTAGTTGCTGTTGATTACGTTACTAACTGGGTGGAAGCTATTCCAACTAGTAGTGTTGATCATAACACCTCTATTAAGATGCTTAAAGAAGTTATTTTTCTGAGGTTTGTAGTCCCTAGATATTTAATGACTGATGGTGGTTCACATTTTATCCATGGTGCTTTTTGTAAAATGCTTGCTAAGTATGATGTTAATCATAGAATTGCATCTCCATATCACCCACAGTCTAGTGGTCAAGTAGAATTGAGTAATAGAGAGCTCAAAATAATTTTTCAAAAGACTGTTAACAGATCTAGAAAGAATTGGTCCAAGAAACTTGAAGATGCATTATGGGCCTATAGAACTGCATATAAAAATCCCATGGATATGTCTCCGTATAAAATGGTTTATGGAAAAGCATGTCACTTACCTCTCGAATTAGAACATAAGGCATATTGGGCCATTAAAGAGCTCAATTATGATTTCAAACTTGCCGGTGAGAAGAGGTTATTTGACATTAGCTCACTTGATGAATGGAGAACCCAAGCCTATGAGAATGCCAAACTGTTTAAAGAAAAAGTCAAAAGATGGCATGACAAAAGGATACAAAAGCGTGAGTTTAATGTAGGTGATTATGTGTTGTTATTCAACTCTCGCTTAAGATTTTTTGCAGGAAAACTTCTCTCTAAATGGGAAGGTCCTTACGTTATCGAGGAGGTCTATCGTTCCGGTGTCATAAAAATCAACAACTTCGAAGGCACAAATCCAAAGGTGGTGAACGGTCAAACAATCAAACATTATATCTCAGGTAACCCTATAAATGTTGAAACCAATGTTATTGAAACCGTAACCCAGGAGGAATACACAACAGACACTTTCCAGAACGTTTCAGACTCCGAAAAGGAATAGGTATGTGGTACGGTAAGTAAATGTCACACCCTGCATTTTGTAACATGTCATTGGCATTAATAAAGCATGAAAATTTGGACCAACAAAAACTTTTGCATTATTTGGCTTTTATTTTGAAGTTGGTTTTCTCTGTGTGGTTTTTCAAGTGCTCTTTAAAGTCAACTACTCCACCTTCTGTACTTCATCTCCTTGCCCCACACTTCTGCCCAATGATCATGCCATGTGTATAGTGCAATATAGTATTTTCCTACAAAAATAATTTGGCCAAATAGTATTTTCAAAAATTAGTTTTCCAAAACCCCCTGAATTGAGGTTTGCACTACAAGTACTTGATTTGGGGTATGAAAAATATTTCAAAAAGTATATTTGAAACCTATTAGATATACGATTCCCATAAACCACAAAAATATAATTTTAAAAGTTATTTTCCCATTTTATTTAAAAGCTTTTTCTTAAGGCGAGAAATGGTCTTTAATAGGGAAAAATTATTTTATTGTTTTAAAAATATTTGAGAAAAATCAGGGAAACTCAGTGGGCATATATTTTCCATATATATGAGTTTCAACACATGGTTATGATCAAAATATTGGACAAAACCTCCCAAAACCATTTCTGCCCATTTCAAGGATTTGAAATATTTCTACAGTAAATATTTTCATAAAAATCCAAGGAAAATCCAGCAAGTCACAAATGCATATTTGGATCACCTTGCAAAGCCTAATGTCAATCAAGGTCATTTTGGTTCACCAAAATTCCCCAAAATCCTCTGTGACCAGAATCAAATTTGAACAAGTTTGTACTACTAACTTTCTCTCCTTGACCCCAAATTTTGTGAGCATGTTCACATGACCAAATGAGGCCACTACACCAAGTGGTGCATCAAGGAGAAGTGATTTTCTCAACTAGATCTACACAAGTTCATTTCTGCTAATTTCTCGGGTTTGCCAAAGTTTCATTGGCAAACTCTTCCAAATGAGCTCATCTTCCTTTTTTCCCTGTCATTTTGTCATGACAAACACCCCTGCCAAGTGCCACAAGAAGTAAATTAGTGCAAGTACCCCAAAACCATATCAAACACCTTCTGCATGTTAACTAAAAACCCTGTTTGGGGCTCTTCCACTAATCTCCATGAGCTCCACTCTTTACCACAACCCCGCCTAGTCCCCTTTCACCTCCAGTAACAATGGCAAATCCACAGCTCAATTATTGGATGGGTAAAACCCCACTTTCTCTCTCTGGACAGCCCATTTCTCCCTCTTCTTCTACCTCTCTCCTCTCCTACTGGCCACCCAGGGCATCCAAGGCCATCTCCTACTTCTTTACCCCCCCTAGAGCCACCAGACACCTTTGGCCGTGCCCACACTGCATAGAAAATGGCCATGCCGGCCATTTGGGCGCTCTGGAGCACGCTACAGTGTGCTCCCGCACTGTAGCCGCCCCCTTCCAACCGCCCCGGCCACCTCGGGCCTCCCCAGCGCGCCCGACGAGATGCCTCGACGTCCGCAACACGGCAGTTGGTCGGCCCCCTCCTCCTTCTCCCTCCTGTTGCCCCCCTCGCACGCGCACCGGCCGCCCGAGAGCTCCAATGAGCGGCCTCACACGCGCGGCATCTCTAGCCTTACCCCGCTCTCCCCCTTAGCTTCCATCGGTGTAGTCCACGCCCAAAAACACCCCAGACACGGCGCCAGCTCCTCCCGAGCCCTGTGGCGACGAGCAGGAGCCCGCCGGCGCACGGATCCATGGCACCTCGCCGTTCGCCTATTTAAGGACCTCCCCAAGCCCTTATCTCCTCACCACTAGCTCTCTCACTCCCATAATCACCCCCTTCACCGCTCACTCCTCTCCAGGACTGCCCGAGCTCGAGCTCCGCTGCTTCGGCTCGCCGGAGTCCGCGAGGTACAGGCCATCCCCGCTCCTCCTCTGCCCCGATCTGAAACCGCCTCCTCCCACTGATCATTTCCCCTCTCTCCCCCGCCTCGTTTGCAGCCGGAGTCGACCAGAACGACCACCACCTGAAGCTCCTCCGCCGCAAGACCTCGTCGTCGGTGAACCAGGCAACTCCGGTGATGTCCACCACCTCCACCCGAACGGCGACACGACGCTGAGCCCAGCCGTGCCCTCGCCCGACCTCGTCGTGCCCTGGATCGTCGCCGGTGAGCTCGCCAGCCGCCTGGACTCGAGGTTAGGGATGACAGGCGGGCCCCACCTGTTAGCCTCTCCCCTCCATCGCCCCCTCTCTCTCGCTGATGCCTGGGCCCCGCCCGTCAGGTTTAAACCTGGCGCGCGCGCGTGCACCAGTGCGCTAGGCCGCCTCTCTGGCTGGGCCTACTGCGCTGCGACTATTCTGGCCGAGCAGGCACAGTGCTCCTTTTCCTTTTTCTTTTCTGTCACTTTTCCAAAAATTCCACAGGATATAATATATGTCCAAATAAATTAATTCCATTCCTAAATTCCTAAAGTATTGCAACCTATTTAATGGTGCAACTTTCATTCAAATCAAACAACCTTTTCTTCACTGTAAATATTTAAATGTGATTTTAAGCATTCAAATATACCTTTGTAAATCCATCTCGCTTATTCTGCTACTCCAAATCCAAAACTAGGAATTTTCCCCTTCTTAGTTTTCAACCTAGTATTTAACAAAAATGAGTTGACATTTTTCTGAGCACTTTGGTTTTTCTATTTTATTATTGCCTTATTTTCTCGTTATTATTTTGCAACGATAGATTGCGTTGCTGACGAAGGAGTTGGACTAGAAGACTTTGAAGACCCAGAAGACTTTGCTGAGCCAAGCAAGCAGCCCTTTGACCATGAAACCCTTTTTATGCATTTCATATAGCACTTTAGTATTGTTGCATCGGAATCATGATGAGATGGTAGCCACTTTGGTGGGTTGCCTTCATTTCCTCCTTACTGATACTTGCATTGTGCATGACCCTACCTTCTTATGAGGGTTATGCCGGTGGGAGTAGATAGGATGCTAAGTAGTGCTACGCAAAAAGGGACGGGTATATGCATGGTGATGGAGACAAAGCATTTTCAAAAGACTTTTTGAAAACCCCGTCGGGTGCCACTTATGCCCGAGGGAGATAATGAGATGGGAAACCACTTGATGACGAAGTGGTGTACCGAGGCAAGTGTGTGTGTTTTTTTCGAAAACGGATTAGATTTAAGATTTGTCGACTGTCCCAACCTTACATGCGCAACCACTCTACCCTTATATGGGAAAGGCATTATTGATTACCTAGGCCGATACTAGCTTGGAGCCCACATTACTGGTGATGGGGGAGAGTTGGTGCTCTCTCTCAGGACGGGGTCGTGCCAGGTAGGGCGGCCATGACTGTTTTTACAGGGCACCGGATACACCGTTGTGACCCCTCTCGGATGTTACGATCTCGAGTGAGTCTCGTATGATGTACATCATGAGGATATGGAACAACGAGTGGACTCCTTGTTAGTGTCGTCTAGGGAAAGATAGTGATCGGGTGCTTACCCCGGGTACTTGAGGTACCGCGGGTCGTGGATGACACGGAAGTTCCCCGGATCTTGTGGGTAAAGTGTGCAACCTCTGCAGAGTGTAAAACTATTCGAATAGCCGTGTCCACGGTCAAGGACAGTTGGGCGATGCTGCTTAAACTAGGTCCAGAATTTTACAAACCACATGTGTGTGTGTGTGTGTGCGTTGATGAAGCTAAATGGGTTAAGTCAGATGACTTAACACGATGATCAAGTTGGATTGGTGTCCAGCTCTGTTTATGTTGATAATTGTTACTTGTTCATACGGATGCCTGTACTCCCATGATGCATGCTTTACATGTTGATAGATCATGTCATTGCACTCAAAACTAGCTTTCTGCAAACTACCTACTTAGTGCTATATCATTGCATCATTGTGCCCTGTTCAAATCGTGGGTTGCTTGCGAGTACATTCAAAGTACTCATTGGCTTGCCACTAGTTATTTAATTGGCCAGGCATGGAAGAACAGGAGTTCGAAGAAGAGTTCTTTGGAGACGAACATGCGAACTAGGACGTTTCCCAGTCAGAATGCCTGTAGGGTTAAGGCAGATGGCATGGGTTCTACTTATCGACGAAGATTTCCGCTGCTTGTGTTTCATTTGATGTTCAGCCCTTAAGGCTTTATCAATGTAAGACTTGACCATAATGGTCATAATTTGTGTAAGACGGTATGTATGGATGTAAGACTCTTGTTATTCAGCTTCTGTGTGTTCAGTGAGCATTAATCTCTGGGATCACTGTACACGTGCATTCGGTGATCACGACTTATGAGTCGGGGTCCCCACAGTAAACCGACTCCAAAACAGTTCTAATGGCATTTTTTCTCTGTTTTGTAATATTTAAGAAAATAGGAAAAATAAGAAGTAGTCCGGGAAGGACACGAGACGTCCACAAGGGTGGAGGGCGCGCCCTACCCCCTGGGTGCTCCCCATGCCTCGTGGGCACCTCATGTGCTCTCTGGACTCCGCTTTCTTGCACGGTACTTCTTTTAGTCAGTAAAAATTCATTATATAATCTCTTGAAGGTTTTGACCACCGTATCACACAATTGTCCTCTGTTCTTGTTTCGAGCTGTTTTTCTGACAGATCTAGATCACCATGACGCCTCCAAGTGCCCCCAAGGACAATTTCTTTGAGAAGGTCATCAACCCCTATCTCGCAGAAGTGCTGCAACATCCTCAAACCATTGAGATGCGTGAGGGGTTGCTGCACATCCGTGATGTTGAGGGACCAAGGAGGACCGGAAGCGTGGAGACAAGGCTCGATGCAATGGAGCAACAAGTTTTCAAGTGTCAGGACATGGTGGAGCGCGGACTTGACTCTAATCGCATAATGATCACAAAGTTCACCAACAACCACAAGCTGGACGCCAAGGACATTGGGGAGGCCATCTTCAAGCTTCATGAGAAAATCGAGCACCTCCAAGCCCAGATCTATGACCTGCAAAACAAAAATTGTGAGTATGAATATAGATTCAAGAGGATGAGTTTGGCTGCAGATTTAAGGATCCTGGAGACTCGATCATCCTTCTATGATGGAGAGCCTATGCCTTGGAAGATGGACAACAAGCCTACTTCATCAACAACCCCATCACCACCACTTCCGAGGAAGGAGACATAATCATATGGGTATGGGCACTCCCCTTGGCAACTGCCAAGCTTGGGGGAGGTGCCCCGATATCGTATCACCATCACACTCCTATCTTTACCGTATTTCTTAGTTCGATCCTTTTGGTAATATCTTGATCTAGTAGAATAAAGTTTTAGTATGATTTAGTTTAGAGCTTTGCCTTATGACCCTTCTATGTAATCGAGTCCGTGAGCTATATATAATAAAGATTAGTGTTGAGTCAAGGGCTTGATTATTTTGCTATGATCTAGAGGGAATAAAAGAAAAGAGAAAGAATAAAAAGAAGTAAAGAGATCATATTGATCTTATGGAGAGTAATGACTTCACATATAAAGAGTATGATGAATAAAAGATGTTGAGAGTTGACAAACATAGTTTTGGTCATCGTTGCAATTAATAGGAAGTAATAAAGAAAGAGAGGTTTTCACATATAATTATACTATCTTGGACATCTTTTATGATTGTGAGCACTCATTAAAGTATGACATGCTAAAGAGTTGATGTTGGACAAGGAAGAGAACGTAATGGGTTATGTTTTCTTATATCTGAAATAAAGTATATTGTCATGGATCATCCAACATTTTGAGCGTGCCTTTCCCCCTCATGCTAGCCAAATTCTTTGCACCAAGTAGAGATACTACTTGTGCTTCCGAATATCCTTAAACCCAGTTTTGCCATGAGAGTCCACCATATCTACCTATGGATTGAGTAAGATACTTCAAGTAAGTTGTCATGTTGTATTGCAATAAAAATTGCTTTCTAGATATGTATGATCTATTAGTGTGGAGAAAATAAAATCTATACGATCTTGTGATATGGAAGCAATAAAAGCGACGGACTGCATAATAAAGGTCCATATCACAAGTGACAATATAAAGTGACGTTCTTTTGCATTAAGATTTCGTGCATCCAACCATAAAAGCACATGACAACCTCTGCTTCCCTCTGCGAAGGGCCTATCTTTTACTTTTACCTTATGCAAGAGTCATGGTGATCTTCACCTCTCCTTTTTATATTTTATCCTTTGGCAAGCACATTGTGTTGGAAAGATCCTGATATATATATATCCAATTGGATGTAAGTTAGCATGAATTATTATTGTTGACATTACCCTTGAGGTAAAAGGTTGGGAGGCAACACTATAAGCCCCTATCTTTCTCTGTGTCCGATTAAAACTCCATACCCATAAGTATTGCATGAGTGTTAGCAATTGTGAAAGACTATATGATAGTTGAGTATGTGGACTTGCTGAAAAGCTCTTATTGACTCTTTCCAATGTTATGATAAATTGCAATTGCTTCAATGACTGAGATTATAGTTTGTTGGTTCTCAATGAAGTTTATGGTTCATACTTGATAGTGTGAATAGATTATTACTTGAGCATAAGAAATAATATGACAATATCCGTATATGTTGTTGTTATAAGAATGATCATGATGGCCTCATGTCCGTATTTTATTTTATCGACACCTCTATCTCTAAACATGTGGACATATTTATCGTTATCGGCTTCCGCTTGAGGACAAGCGAGGTCTAAGCTTGGGGGAGTTGATACATCCATTTTGAATCATGCTTTTATATCATTATTTATCGCATTATGGGTTGTTATTACACGTTATGTCACAATACTTATGCCTATTCTCTCTTATTTTACAAGTACATGAAGAGGGAGAATGCCGGCGGCTGGAATTCTGGGCTGGAAAAGGAGCAAATATTAGAGACCAATTATGCACAGCTCCAAAAGTCCTGAAACTTCATGGAAGTCATTTTTGGAATTAATAAAAAAATATTGAGCGAAGAAAATACCAGAGGGGGCCCACACCGTGGCCACGAGGGTGGGGGCGCGCCCTACCCCCTGGGCACGCCCCCTGCCTCGTGGGCCCCCTGGCAGGCCTCCGGTGCCCATCTTATGCTATATGAAGTCTTTCATCCGAGGAAAAATCATAAGCAAGCTTTCGGGAAGAAACTCCGCCGCCACGAGGCGGAACCAATCTAGGGCTCCGGCGGAGCTGTTCTGCCGGGGAAAATTCCCTCTGGGAGGGGGAAATCATCACTATCGTCATCACCAACGATCCTCTCATCGGGAGGGGGTTAATCTCCATCAACATCTTCACCAGCACCATCTCCTCTCAAACCCTAGTTCATCTCTTGTATCCAATCTTTGTCCCAAAGCCGCAGATTGGTACCTGTGGGTTGCTAGTAGTGTTGATTGCTCCTTGTAGTTGATGCTAGTTGGTTTATTTGGTGGAAGATCATATGTTCAGATCCTTTATGCATATTAATACCCCTCTGATTATGAACATGAATATCATTTGTGAGTAGTTACGTTTGTTCCTAAGGACATGGGAGAAGTCTTGCTATAAGTAGTCATGTGAATTTGGTATTCGTTCGATATTTTGATGAGATGTATATTGTATTTCCTCTAGTGGTGTTATGTGAACGTCGACTACATGACACTTCACCATTGTTTGGGCCTAGAGGAAGGCATTGGGAAGTAATAAGTAGATGATGGGTTGCTAGAGTGACATAAGCTTAAACCCTAGTGAAAGATCGTGGATGTCGCCTAGAGGGGGGTGAGTAGGCGCTTTAAAATAATTACGATTTAGGCTTGAACAAATGCGGAATAAACCAAGCGGTTAATTTGTCAAGCACAAAACCTACAACAACTAGGCTCACCTATGTGCACCAACAACTTATGCGAAGCAAGATAAACAACTAAGTGATAGCAAGATATATGACAAGAAACAATATGGCTATCACCTATGTTAGAGTATATTGACTTAGGAGTCAAGTCGGATCACTTGATCGTATGTCATACTCGTTGTTTAAGTTAAAAATGGGGTTGCCGTTTTTCATTTAAGCATTTTGATGTATTCACATCTTGTTGAGTTGCTTTAGCACATGACTTGGAGTAAAGCTTCTCTAAGATGGAATGACATACCTTGGGTTGTGGTGTTGATCTTGATCATGTATTTGAACTTATATTGGATGCTCAAGGTTGATGTAGACCATCTAGAGTTGGGACTTGGGAGCACCCTTTGAAGTTGAAGTTCATGTTCCTACATGGGTTAGTCTTGCAAGGAATAACACTTGTGTATCCAAATTAACAATCATGAAATTTGACATATTGAAATAGTCAAAGGATATGTTGAGTGATTTTGTGCTTCCTTGATTTCAACCAAAGCATAGATACTTGGGGATGTAATAATTGCTCAAGATGTGAGTGACTTGCAATCTCCTAGATTGAGGCTCATCCAAGTACCTACATGGGTTAGATAACATGCAAGGATGCAAATATATATCCAAGACAAATGATCATCATCATAAGAGAAATATCAAGGATTAGTCACAAAGGCTTATGCCTTGCATGTATCCAAATGGAATATCTATTCCAAGCTTGAGGCATCAATGATATTCAATTCACCTCTCAAACGGCAAAATACCTTTTCATCAAGTGGTTAAGTGAATATATCTACCAATTGCTTATCGGTACGAACATGCTTAAGATTGATGTCTCCTTTAGCAACATTATCACGAATGAAATGATGACAAACTTCAATATGCTTAGTTCGAGAATCTTGCACGGGATTGTGAGAAATCTTAATAGCACTCTCATTGTCACAAAGTGTCGGGGGAAATCTGCCTCCACGAACACCTATGAGGACCGAGCCCCTTTCTGGTTCGGCGGGGGGCGGAGGTCGTGCGAAGAGCGGATCGAGGCGATGCACACAAGGGGTTTACCCAGCTTCGGGCCGCACGGATGCGTAAAACCCTACTGCTGCTTTGTGGTTTGTATTGTGTTCTTGTTCGGGAGCGCTGAGTGCTACAGTACACTCAGGCAACTAATCAGGCCGAACGTGAGTGGCCTCCCTTTCCCTACGTTGCGCATGGGGCCTCCTTTTATATGCGCAAGGGGTTTCCCACAGGTGGCAACGCAGGCGGGGGTAAAACTGGAAAATGCTGTGTTGGGTACAGCTGTTTGCACAGTGCTATCAAACCTAACTCTGACGGCAGGGGACAAGGGCATTAAATGCCCGTCTAGGTCGCCCGAACAATGCAAAAAAGGGACCGTCAGGGGCGCCACCGTTTGCCACGACGGCTATCCTGTCAGCGTTGCTTCGCCACTGCATGCCCCTGGCTGCGCAGCCTCTCGCCACGTACGCCTGGAATGGCCCCAGAGCGACACGTGGGTGGATGAGCTGGAATGCAGACGCGGGGTGGTGACTTGCCGCGGCAAGCGCCTTGCCGCGGTTGATGCCTTGTCGCGCCCGGGAGCTTGTCGCTCACCGGTCCTTGTCGGGATGCGTGGCGCGTCGCAGCATGTCTCTTGTCGTGCCTTGGTCGGCCTTCCCGGCAAGCTCCTCTTGCCGGGGCCTTGTGCTTCGAGCGGCCGTCCCAGCAAGCTCCTCTTGCCGGGGCCTTGCTCTCTTCGGGTGGCCTTCCCGGCAAGCTCCTCCTACCGGGGCCTTGGCTCAAATACTTACTTCTTGGGTGGACCGAGAAGGGACCATGGAGAGTTTTGGCGATCACCTGGCAAGCCTTGCCGCGGGGTGCTACGACTGCCCGTGCACAAGTTCGGGGTACTAAGGTACCCCTACTTTAGTACACCGACAGGAGCCCCCGGGCCTGGGCCATACACGGTGCCGAGCGCTGTTGGGCCAGGCCCAAAACAGTGCATGGGCACGCGCGGCCTGGGTCACGCTGCATCTTTTTCTGCATCCACCACACCCTCCCCGAACGGCACGCGTCGAACGCGGCATCGTGGGGAGAGGCGTGCGTGACGTGGGCGGCGTGCACGGGGCTGAACCCCGCAGGCACGCGTCACGTCGCAGGTGATTTGTTTATTCGGAAAGGCGAAACACCCCCCCTCCTTATAAGCAGGGGAAACAGGGGCAGTCTGCCCACCCGCCAGTTGCGATTCCTCGAAAATCTCCGCCACTTCCCAAGGAGAGCAGCGTTCCGCCCCTTCCGTCGCCACCAGTGCTACCAACGCCGTCGACCTCCCCCCTGCTTCCGCCATGGCCCCGAAGGGCGACAAGGGGAAAGGGAAGGCTGCGAAGTCGGCCGAGGCGCAGCGGCTTGAGGCGTTGCGAAAGGAGCGGGCAACCTTCCCCCCTCAGCTCGACGCGTTGGACCTGAGGGAGGAATTCTACCTCTTCTAGTCTACGGGGACGCGAGCGCATCCGCGCACGAGGGTTCTTCCCGCCGCCGCCCAGAAGGAGTATCCGACTGGGTATCCCTTCTTTCCTCTGTTCTTCTATTACGGGCTCTGCCCGCCCTTCTCTGAATTTTTCTACGACATCATGAACACCTACGGGTTCCATCTCCTTGATTTCACCCCCAATGCTGTCCTGACCATGGCAATTTTCGCACATTTTTGCAAAAACTTTGTCGGAGTCTATCCAAACGTAGCCCTCTTCCGCCACTTCTTCACGCCCCGAGTAGAGAGAGGAGAGCCTCTCTCCGGCGGGATCGCCTGGATCTCGAAGCTCGGCAAGAAGGATGCTTATCTGGAGGGAGAGATCCGCAGCAAATGGGAGGAGTGGAGAGCAGACTGGTGCCTGATCGTCGAGGAGAACCCGCAGCCATTCACTGCCGTGCGCCGGACTCCTGTGGTGCGCGGCAGGGATTGGAGCGACGTGGCTCCGGACGACGACAAGCTGCAGATTGTCGTTATCCGGATCCTGCGGCTCAGGCTTGCCGGGCTCACAGTTGGTGCCGTTGGCGCAGATTTCCTCCGCTGCCGCATCGCTTCCTGCAGGAGAAAGGGAGACCCGCCTGGGAGTTCCAAAATGCGGCGGACATCATGAGGTTGCGCCCTGGCCTCAACTTCAATTTCACTGTCTTGGAACTTGACGGGACGCTCAGGGAGCTGTTCAAGCACGACCCCGATCACCCCGAATGGTTCAGGCTGCCGCCAGGCGTCGTTCCGCTGTGCAACAATTCGTCGCTCAGCCGCATCCTTGCAATGATGCCGCTGTGCGACTCGCACGGGATCGACTCCACTTGGCAGGAGCCTGCTGCCGACGTCGTGCGGGCGTTCTTCGACGACTTGGTGGAGGTGCCAGTCGACCCCGCCGAGCAAAAGGGCCTCACCCGGGACACCACCGCCGAGGAGTTGGCGCGCATCGCCTCTAGGATGGAAGAGGCGGCGGCTGCCGCGGCCGCGGGCGAATTGGGATTCACATTGGCGGAGGCGGACGCAGCGGAGGCGGCAAGCCTTGCCGATCGAGCGGAGTTTGTCGGCGAGGAGGAGTCGACCGGGCACGGCGTCGAGGGCGAGCCCGCCGAGGACACGAGTGGCTTGCCGGGGACGGACGCCTCTTCCTCCCAACGTTTGGGCAGCTCGTCGCAAGCGGAGCCCCCGGCTCAACCACGGAGGCGTCTCCGCAAGGCTGGAGACGTGGTGGGGCGGCATACGAGCCAACAGCCGCAGCGCCGCGTGACACACTCCGCTGTGGCAGTGGGAGCGGGGTCTTCGAAGGTCGCCGCTTCTGCTCCTGCCGCCCCTCGCGCCACGGCGGCGGCCGGGGCAAGGCCGTCTCGGGCTAGCGCCACCACTGCCTCCACCAAGCGGCCGAGGGAGCCTACTCCTCCGCCTCCTCGCGCCAGAAGCGGGCCAGTCTTCGACTTCTCCGCGCTTAGCTCCGACGAGGAAGAGGGAGAGGAGTAAGATCCTCGTTGTACTCGTATTTCTTTAATTCTTGCAGTTGTGTCCCGCATCTCATTTGCTTTCCTCTGAATTTACTCCTTTTCAGGACTCTGGCTCAGAGGGCGGCAAAGAGAGCCAAGGTCCCGGTGGTCATCCTTGATGACGAGCCCCCCGCGACGGCAGGGGGTGCGCCTGAGATGACCTTGTCGGACCCACCAACTAATCTTCAGAGCAGCCCCCAGCGCAGCCCCTAGCGTAAGCATATGATTTGCTTCCTGCCGTTGGGCGCGCCTGGGTACTCTTCGTTTTTTTTGACATCTGACTGTTGATTTGCGTAGGAGCAGAGCAGCCCCACCAGGAGCGCCCGGAGACCGCCCCCGATGCGCCACCTGCTACAACTACATTGCCAAGGGGGAGTTCCCCGGCGAGGGAGGAATCCCCGGCAAGGGAGCAGTCTCCGGCGAGGGAGCAGTCTCCGGCAAGGGAGCAGTCTCCGGCGAGGGAGCAGTCTCCGGCGAGGGAGCAGTCTCCGGCAAGGGAGCAGTCTCCGGCAAGGGACAGCACCGGCGACCCCGTGGCGACGGAGACCGTGACTGCAGATCCTGGCGCAGGTAACCTCCTTGCCTCGAAACTCCCCTGGGGTTCTTCTTCTTTGGATAGCTGCTTGACTTCTCTCCCTCTTTCGGCCTTCAGACTCGCCCGCCACGGACCCGATGGAGACCGAGGTTGCCGTCGAGGAGGATGCGCGCGGCCATACCGACGACGTGGCCGCCATCGGAGAGGCGGACGATGCTGAAGATCCGGCCGGAGAAGAGGCCGCCAAGGCTGCCGCAGCAGCCGCTGGCGAGGGGGCCGGCGATCGTACTGACGGCCATGGGGCCGCAGGAGCGCCAGACACTGCGCCGACCGCCGATCCTACTTCCGCCACGGCGTCGGGCCCCGAGGAGCCCCAGCCAGGCGTCTACCTGAAGGCTGGCGATGATATCTTCATCAAGCTCCCCTGGGAGTCGACTTCCAGGGCGCCGGTCGAGGGGGAGACCTTGGATGGAGAGGTGCTCGCCTCCGCCGGGCTGACACTGGTTGATGCGCCAAGCGGCAGCGGCGGCGAGCCCGAGGAGGATCGGCTGCTCCGGAAGCTGGTGTCACTCTACCGCGCCCGACAAGCCCAGGTGGAACGCCGGGAAGCGCTTGTCGCAAAGGCGGGAGTGGACATGGAGAAGCGCGCCGAGGAGCTCCGGGAGCTCAACCGGGAGGCCCTCCGATCCTTGGCGGAGGAGCGGAGGCAACTCGACGAGGCGCGGACGGCCTTCATCCTTGAGAAGGCCGAATCCGAAGAGCAGCAGAGGCTTGCCGCCGAGGGGCTGTCCACGCGGGAGGGCGAGCTGGTGCAGCAGAAAGCCAGCCTCGCCAGCCACGAGGAGGAGGTCGCCGTGCGCGAGCAAGCGCTTGGCGGAGCCCTCAAGGGAGCGCAAGATGCTGCCGCGGCCGCCGAGGCCGCCAAGAAGGAGCTGGAGATGAGGGTGGCACAGCTCGACACTGATCTTAAGGCGAGCGGTGAGGAGCTCGCCACGCTCAAACAGGAGCGCGAGAAGGGTGCTTATACCCTCGGGGAGCTGCAAGGACGCTTCGCCGATAAGATCAAGGAGCTTGACGCTGCCAAGGACTCCAATGCTGATCTCGAGATGAAGCTGGCCACCTTGTCCAAGACGCTAGACAGCGCCAAGGAGCGAGAGGCGGCCTTGCGGAAGGAGATCACGGACAACGAGGCGCTGTTGAAGAGCGCCGCAGTTACCCAGAACAACTTCAGGGCGACGGTGGAGCAGTGGACGGAGGGTCTGGTGGACATCGCCGCCTCCATCGACAAGGAGCTGTCGCTGCTGGGGATGGAGGGTCACGAGTATCCCTCCGACGTGAACCTCCCGCCCAGCGCCAAGCTCACTTCGTTCTTCAAAGGCGTGGCGACGGCCCTTCAGGAACTCCGGGATGCGATCCCAGAGCGGCTGGTCGACGAGACGCGCGATGCTTGCGCTGGAGCCCTTGAGAAGGTGTTGGTGAAGATCGCCTTCCGCAACCCAGGCCTCAAGCTCACGAACGTCCTCAGATCCCTGCCGCCAGACGCTGACCTGGAGGAGATCAGGGCCCTCGTCGCGCCCATTGTGGAGAGGGTGGCCGGGATCAAGAGGATCGAGGGCGACCGTGTGGACTAGGCCGCCCGCCCTTTTCTTTTCTTGTCGCCGCTGGCCGAGTTATGAAAACAATTCATTAGGGCTGCGACAAGCTATCTTGTAATATAACTTCATCTTAGGTAGTGAATGCACTGTTACTTCCTCTATTTGATTCCCTCCTTTGTATGTTATTGCCCTACGCTTTTAGGGAACTTGCCGGCGTAGGCACACTTGCTGAGTGCGGGACATCAGCAGCCCGCTGGCGGTGCCATTGCTGGCAAGAAACCTTGTCGTGACTAGCCGCGGTTCACTTAAGTTGTTGAGCAGGCTCGAAACGAAATAAGGGCGCAACTGCAGTTGCGCCACACTCAAGTCGCTGAGCAAGCTCGAAACAAAGTAAGGGCGCGAGTCTGGTCACAGCATACTTAAATCGTTGAGCGGACTCGAAACGAAGTAAGGGCGCGGCTAGCCACGAGCTGGTTCCTCCGCGCACAGGTTTTCCATACAAAGTACGGTCGTTCGAGGAAGATAACCTTAGAATTTAAAAACTTGATTGCTCAAACTTTGGCAACTTAGCTTTTCCGTGGCTCGCTGCCCGGCGAGGCCGCTTTCTGGCAAGGTGAAACTTCATCGAACGTCGCCTGGTCCTCACCATTATCTTCCCTCTTCCTTCCCCGGCAAACTTGTGGGCGAGGGGATCTTCCTTTTCTTGAGAAGAAAAGGAAGAAGAGAAAATAAAGGTTCGAAGCCCCATGGCCCGTCATCGCTTACCGGGGGTCAGTGCTGCACAGAATGTCGGATAATACATGCAAAGAATAAAAAGCATGAGATCGACAAGATGTGCGGAACACATGAACTTAATCTGTGCACAGGGTATGCGCCTGGCTTTGTACAAAGGATTACATGCAACAGCGGCAAGACTTGTACAAAAGGGTGGTTGCCGGACGGGGTCCGACAACCGCGCCTTACGGGCGAAACTTACGAAGATGCCCAACGTTCCAGGAGTTGCTCACTGGAGTGGTATCTTCGGTCTCAAGGCGGACAGCGCCAGGCCTAGCGACTTGTTTCACCCGGTAAGGGCCTTCCCACTTCCTCGAAACTTCTGGCACTAACTTTGCGGCTATAAAAGCAGCGCAAAGCTTGCTGGTAGCGAGCAGCTTGCACAGCGGCCTGAAGACGGTCCTCCTCGAGGAGCAGCGCGTTATCTCGTCGCAGCTGCTCTCGCTCGAGCTCAGCTTGAGCGAACACTCGAGGTGGCCCGTATGCGAGATCCGTGGGGCTAACTACCTCCGCTCCATGGAATAGAGCGAAAGGTTGCCTAGTCGTACCAGGGCTTACCTGCGCCAAGAGATGTCAGCGTATGTTCGGACGCCGTGGCACCATGAGCTGGTTCGACGACGTCCCTTCCGCCGCCGGTGCCGTCCCCACCACCCGTTTGCTCCAGGGGCGGTGGGTTCGACGCGGACGGACCAGCCACCTCCGGAGCCTTCTTCTTTGGTGGCATGTCGATGAAGATGATGGAGATCTAGCCTGTGCAGACGCCGGATCAGGTTCACACAACCTCGACGCCCCCTACCTGGCGCGCCAAAGATGTCGGGGGAAATCTGCCTCCACGAACACCTATGGGGACCGAGCCCCTTTCTGGTTCGGCGAGGGGCGGAGGTCGCGCGAAGAGCGGATCGAGGCGATGCACACAAGGGGTTTACCCAGCTTCGGGCCGCACGGATGCGTAAAACCCTACTGCTGCTTTGTGGTTTGTATTGTGTTCTTGTTCGGGAGCGCTGAGTGCTACCGTACACTCGGGCAACTAATCAGGCCGAACGTGAGTGGCCTCCCTTTCCCTACGTTGCGCATGGGGCCTCCTTTTATATGCGCAAGGGGTTTCCCACAGGTGGCAACGCAGGCGGGGGTAAAACTGGAAAACGCTGTGTTGGGTACAGCTGTTTGCACAGTGCTATCAAACCTAACTCTGACGGTAGGGGACAAGGGCATTAAATGCCCGTCTAGGTCGCCCGAATAGTGCAAAAAAGGGACCGTCACGGGCGCCACCGTTTGCCACGACGGCTATCCTGTCAGCGTTGCTTCGCCACCGCATGCCCCTGGCTGCGCAGCCTCTCGCCACGTACGCCTGGAATGGCCCCAGAGTGACACGTGGGTGGATGAGCTGGAACGCAAACGCGGGGTGGTGACTTGCCGCGGCAAGGCGTACGCCTGGAATGGCCCCAGAACAACACGTGGGTGGATGAGCTGGAACGCAGACGCGGGGTGGTGACTTGCCGCGGCAAGCGCCTTGCCGCGGTTGATGCCTTGTCGCGCCCGGGAGCTTGTCGCTCATCGGTCCTTGTCGGGATGCGTGGCGCGTCGCAGCATGTCTCTTGGCATGCCTTGGTCGGCCTTCCCGGCAAGCTCCTCTTTCCGGGGCCTTGTGCTTCGAGCGGCCGTCCCGGCAAGCTCCTCTTGCCGGGGCCTTGCTCTCTTCGGGTGGCCTTACCGGCAAGCTCCTCCTGCCGGGGCCTTGTCTCAAATACTTCCTTCTTGGGTGGCCCGAGAAGGGACCATGGAGAGTTTTGGCGATCACCTGGCAAGCCTTGCCGCGGGGTGCTACGACTGCCCGTGCACAAGTTCGGGGTACTAAGGTACCCCTACTTTAGTACACCGACACAAAGCAAAGGAACATGTTTCACATGTATCCCATAATCTTGAAGAGTTTGGGTCATCCAAAGTAATTGAGCACAACATGATCTGACGGCAATGTATTCCGCTTCGGCGGTGGATAAGGATACCGAGTTTTGTTTCTTGGAGGACCAAGGGACAAGGGATCTACCAAGAAATTGACAAGTACCTGAAGTGGACTTCCTATCAACCTTGTCACCGTCATAGTCCGAGTCGGAATAGCCAACAAGATCAAAAGATGACCTCTTAGGATACCAAATGCCAAAGTTTGGTGTATGAATTAAATATCTCACTATCCTTTTCATGGACTTAAGATGACATTCTTTAGGAGCTGCTTGATATCGTGCACACATGCACACACTTAGCATAATATCGGGGCGGGAGGCACATAGATATAACAATGAACCAATCATAGAACGGTAAAGCTTTTGGTCAACCATATTGCCATCCTTAGTCAAATCAAGATGTCCACTAGTAGGCATGGGTGTTTTCATACCTTTGCTTTCTTGCATGTTGAACTTCTTGAAAAGATCCTTGGTATATTTTGTTTGTGAGACAAAGGTACCTTCCTTAGTTTGCTTGATTTCCAAACCAAGGAAAAAAATTGAGTTCACTCATCATAGACATCTCAAACTTCTCCGACATTAGCCTTCCAAACTTCTCACTAAAATGGAGGTTAGTAGAACCAAATATGATATCATCCACATAAATTTGGCACACAAATAATTCACCATTAACCCATTTAGTAAAAAGTGTAAAATCGATTTTCCCAATTTCAAAGTCTTTTTCAATAAGAAACTTACTCAAGCATTTATACCAAGCTCTAGGAGCTTGTTTAAGACCATAAAGAGCTTTGTGAAGTTTGTAGACATGATTAGGTTTCTTGGGATTAACAAAGCCGGGAGGTTGTTTAACATAAACTTCCTCCTTAGTTTCACCACCTAGAAAAGCACTTTTAATGTCCATTTGGTATAAAGTGATATCATGGTGACTGGCACAAGGAAGTAAAATGCGAATGGATTCAAGTCTAGCAACGGGGGCATATGTCTCACCATAGTCCATACCTTCAACTTGAGTGTAGCCTTGAGTGACGAGATGGTCCTTATTGCGTACAAATTGTCCAGCTTCATCTTGCTTATTCTAAAACACCCACTTGGTTCCAATGACATTATGATGATCATTGGACTTTTCAAGCAATGTCCACACTTGATTCCTCTTGAAGTTGTGTAGCTCTTCGTGCATAGCATTTATTCAATTCGGATCCTGAAGGGCTTCTTCTACCTTCATAGGTTCAACACTAGAAATGAATGCGTAGTGTTCACAAAAATTAGCCAAACGAGTTTTAGAGCGAGTGATTCTCCCGGTTTGAATGTCATCGAAGATTTGTTCGACGGGATGACTCTTGAGACTCTTGCTCTAAATCGTGAGAGCTTTTTCTTGGGTTGGGGTGGAACATGCTCCTCCTCATCTTCTTCTTCATTGTTGGTGGCGTTGTCATTCGCTTGTGGGGGTGGAGAAGGAGGTCGAGGTGATTCATCTTGTTGTACTCCCTCATTTCCTTCGTCTTGACGTGTTTCACTTGTGGATGCCTCCAAATCAACTTGTAGTTCACCTTGATGTGAAGTTGAGGCTTCCACCTGAATGGACTAAGTACTCTCCTTCACCTCCATTGGGCGAATTTTTCTAATGGACAAATCTTGGATTGCTTCCGATGGATCTTTGTCTCCTACATCAATTGGCAATTGCTCTACTTGCGAGCATTGTACAAGAATTCGTCCAATTAATCAGTTAACGGGTCAGTTAATCGCTACTCTTAGGGTGATCGAATTGAATAGCACCTATTCATCATGTTAACTTGTCAGGTCGATTAATTGGCTAGTTAGACCAATTAATTAGTTGTTAGGCCTATTAATCGTTGTTGGCCCATTAATTTGTTGGCAAACAAATCCCAAAAATGTCCCTGTAACCCTTCCCATCCCCCTCTCGCTCCTCAATAGCTAGGGTTCGACCAAACAATATCATATTTTGGTATATTACATAGTTGAGAGCATGAGAGTATGGTATAATACATAAAAAAACTAGATATATGTTGGCAATTCCTATTTAATCTACCGATTAATGGTTGGAAAATTAATCCAATTAATAGGCTGATTTGCTGATTAATCACCACTCCCAAGCCGGCCGAGCAGCTACCAATTACCGATTTCCTGAACAATGCTTGCGAGCCGTTAGATTCATCAAAATTCACATCTACCGTCTCTTCAACCTTTCGGGTGAAATTATTGTAGACACGGTAAGTGTGAGATTTTGAATTGTAACCGAGTAGGAAACCATCATGAGATTTAGGAGGAAATTTTGAGCGACGATGCTTATCAAGAATATAGCACTTTGAGCCAAATACTCGAAAGTATCCAATTTGGAGTTTATTACCGGTGAGTAGCTCGTATGTCGTTTTGCCGAGAAGCTTGTGAAGATATAGTCGATTTGTAGCATGACAAGCTATCTCAACCGCTTCCACCCAAAAGTGTCTTGGCGTCTTGTATTCATCAAGCATCGCTCTTGCCATCTCGATAAGTGTCCAGTTCTTCGTCTCAACAACTCCATTTTGTTGAGGCGTGTACGTAGCCAAGAACTCATGTGAAATCCCTTGTTCATCAAGAAAGGTATCCACATTGGCGTTCTTGAACTCCATTCCGTTATCACTTCGGACCTTCTTGATATTCACTTCAAATTGGTTTTGGGCCTTCTTGACAAAGTTCTTGAAGATCTTTTGGACCTGTGATTTATCATTAAGAAAGAACACCCACGTAAATCTTGAAAAATCGTCAACAATGACCAAACCAAAAGAGTTACCACCAAGACTCTTATAAGCATTGAGACCGAAGAGATCCATGTGAAGTAGCTCATGTGGTCTTCTCGTGGTCAAGATGTTCTTCACGGGATGACTTCCTCCAACTTGTTTTCCTTCTTGACAAGCACTGCAAAGTCTATCCTTATCAGATATAACATCTTTAACATGAAGGATATGATCACCTTTAATAAGCTTATCAAGATTTTGAAGGAAATATGCCCTAGAGGCAATAATAAAGTTATTATTTATTTCCTTATTTCATGATAAATGTTTATTATTCATGCTACAATTGTATTAACCGGAAACATAATACATGTGTGAATACATAGACAAACATAGTGTCACTAGTATGCCTCTACTTGACTAGCTCGATAATCAAAGATGGTTAAGTTTCCTAACTATAGACATGAGTTGTCATTTGATTAACGGGATCACATCATTAGGAGAATGATGTGATTGACTTGACCCATTCCATTAGCTTAGCACACGATCGTTTAGTATTATGTTATTGCTTTCTTCATGACTTATATATGTTCCTATGACTATGAGATTATGCAACTCCCGTTTACCAGAGGAACACTTTGTGTGCTAACAAACGTCACAACGTAACTGGGTGATTATAAAGGTGCTCTACAGGTGTCTCCAAAGGTACTTGTTGGGTTGGCGTATTTCGAGATTAGGATTTGTCACTCTGATTGACGGAGAGGTATCTCTGGGCCCACTCGGTAATGCAAATCACTATAAGCCTTGCAAGCATTGTAACTAATGAGTTAGTTGCAGGATGATGTATTACGGAACGAGTAAAGAGACTTGCCGGTAACGAGATTGAACTAGGTATTGAGATACCGACGATCGAATCTCGGGCAAGTAACATACCGATGACAAACGGAACAACGTATGTTGTTATGTGGTTTGACCGATAAAGATCTTCATAGAATATGTGGGTGCCAATATGAGCATCCAGGTTCCGCTCTTGGTTATTGACCGGAGACGTGTCTCGGTCATGTCTACATAGTTCTCGAACCCATAGGGTCCGCACGCTTAAAGTTTGATGACGGTTATATTATGAGTTTATGTGTTTTGATGTACCGAAGATAGTTCGGAGTCCCGGATGTGATCACGGACATGACGAGGAGTCTCAAAATAGTCGAGACATAAAAATTGATATATTGGAAGCCTATATTTGGATATCGGAAGTGTTCCGGGTGAAATCGGGATTTTACCGGAGTACCGGGGGTTACCGGAACTCCCCCGGGGGCTTAATGGGCCTACATGGGCCTTAGTGGAAATAGAGGGCAGCAAGGGGAGTGTAGGGCACGCCCCCCAAGGCCCAAACCGAATTGGTTTAGGGCAAGGGGGGCCGGCCCCCTCTTTCCTTCACCTCCTCTTCCTTTACTTCCCCCTCTCCTACTCCTACTAGGAATAGGAGGAGTCCTACTCCTAATGAGAGTAGGACCCCCCCTTGGCGCGCCTCTACCTGGCCGGCCGCCTCCTCCTCTTGCTCCTTTATATACGAGGGCAGGGGGCACCCCATAGACAACAATTGATCTCTTGATCTCTTAGCCGTGTGCGGTGCCCCCCTCCACCATAATCCACCTCGATAATATCGTAGCGATGCTTAGGCGAAGCCCTGCGTCGGTAGAACATCATCATCGTCACCATGCCGTCGTGCTGACGGAACTCTCCCTCAAAGCTCGGCTAGATCGGAGTTCGAGGGACGGCATCGAGTTGAACGTGTGTTGAACTCGGAGGTGCCGTACGTTCGGTACTTGATCAGTCGGATCGTGAAGATGTACGACAACATCAACTACGTTGTGCTAACGCTTCTGCTTTCGGTCTACGAGGGTACGTGGACAACACTCTCCCCTCTCGTTGCTATGCATCACCATGATCATGTGTGTGCGTAGGAATTTTTTTTGAAATTACTACGTTCCCCAACAGTGGCATCCGGGCCAGGTTTTATGTGTAGATGTTATATGCACGAGTAGAACATAAGTGAGTTGTGGGCGATACAAGTCATACTGCTTACCAGCATGTCATACTTTGGTTCGGCGCTATTGTTGGATGAAGCGGCCCGGACCGACATTACACGTACGCTTACGCGAGACTGGTTCTACCGACGTGCTTTCCACACAGGTGGCTGGCGGGTGTCAGTTTCTCCAACTTCAGTTGAACCGAGTGTGGCTACGCCCGGTCCTTGAGAAGGTTAAAACGGAGTCTATTTGACAAACTATCGTTGTGGTTTTGATGCGTTGGTAAGATGAGTTCTTGCTCAGCCCGTAGCAGCCACGTAAAACTTGCAACAACAAAGTAGAGGACGTCTAACTTGTTTTTGCAGGGCATGTTGTGATGTGATATGGTCAAGGCATGATGCTATATTTTATTGTATGAGATGATCATGTTTTGTAACCGAGTTATTGGCAACTGGCAGGAGCCATATGGTTGTCACTTTATTGTATGCAATGCAATCACCCTGTAATGCTTTACTTTATCACTAAGCGGTAGCCATAGACGTAGAAGCATAAGTTGGCGAGACGACAACAATGCTACGATGGAGATCAAGGTGTTGCGCCGGTGACGATGGTGATCATGACGGTGCTTCGAAGATGGAGATCACAAGCACAAGATGATGATGGCCATATCATATCACTTATATTGACTGCATGTGATGATTATCTTTTATGCATCTTATCTTGCTTTGATTGACGGTAGCATTATAAGATTATCTCTCACTAAATTATCAAGGTATAAGTGTTCTCCCTGAGTATGCACCGTTGTGAAAGTTCTTCGTGCTGAGAGACCACGTGATGATCGGGTGTGATAGGCTCTACGTTCAAATACAACGGGTGCAAAACAGTTGCACACGCGGAATACTCAGGTTAAACTTGACGAGCCTAGCATATAACAGATATGGCCTCGAAACACTGAGACCGAAAGGTCGAGCGTGAATCATATAGTAGATATGATCAACATAGTGATGTTCACCATTGAAAACTACTCCATCTCACGTGATGATAGGACATGGTTTAGTTGATTTGGATCACGTGATCACTTAGATGATTAGAGGGATGTCTATCTAAGAGGGAGTTCTTAAGTAATATGATTAATTGAACTTTAATTTATCATGAACTTAGTCCTGGTAGTATTAGCATATCTATGTTGTAGATCAATAGCTCGCGATGTTGCTCTCCGTTTATTGTATTCCTAGAGAAAAACTATGTTGAAAAATGTTAGTAGCAATGATGCGGATTGGATCCGTGATCTAAGGATTATCCTCATTGTTGCATAGAAGAATTATGTCCTTGATGCACCGCTAGGTGACAGACCTATTGCAGGAGCAGATGCAGACGTTATGAACGTTCGGCTAGCTCAATATGATGACTACTTGATAGTTTAGTGCACCATGCTTAACGGCTTAGAATCGGGGCTTCAAAGACGTTTTGAACGCCATGGAGCATATAAGATGTTGCAAGAGTTGAAATTGGTATTTCATACTCATGCCCGTGTCGAGAGGTATGAGACCTCTGACAGTACTTTGCCTACAAGGTGGAGGAGAATAGCTCAACCAGTGAGCATGTGCTCAGATTGTCTGAGTACTACAATTGCTTGAATCAAGTGGGAGTTAATCTTCCAGATAAGATAGTAATTGACAGAATTCTCTAGTCACTATCACTAAGTTATTAGAACTTCGTGATGAACTATAATATGCAAGGGATGACGAAAGAAATTCCCGAGCTCTTCGTGATGCTGAAATCGACGAAGGTAGAAATCAAGAAAGAGCATCAAGTGTTGATGGTTAACAAGACCACTAGTTTCAAGTAAAGGGACAAAGGGAAGAAATGGGAACTTCAAGAAGAACGGCAAGCAAGTTGCTGCTCAAGTGAAAAAACCCAAGTCTGGACCTAAGCCTGAAACTGAGTGCTTCTACTACAAAGGGACTGGTCACTGGAAGCGGAACAGCCCCAATTATTTAGTGGATAAGAAGGATGGCAAAGTGAACAAAGCTATATTTGATATACATGTTATTGATGTGTACTTTACTAGTGTTTATAGCAACCCCTCGGTATTTGATACTGGTTCAGTTGCTAAGAGGTAACTCGAAACGGGAGTTGCAGAATGAACAAAGACTAGTTAAGGGTGAAGTGACGATGTGTATTGGAAGTGGTTCCAAGATTGATATGATCATCATTGCACACCCCCTATTCTTTCGGGATTAGTGTTGTACCTAAAATAAATATTATTTAGTGTTTGCATTCAGCATGAATATGATTGCATCATGTTTATTGCAATGCGGTTATTCATGTAAGCTAGAGAATAATAGTTGTTCTGTTTGCATGAATAAAACCTTCTATGGTCATACACCCAATGAAAATGGTTTGTTGGATCTCGATCGTGGTGATACACATTTTCATAATATGAAGCCAAAAGATGCAAATTTAATAATGATAGTGCAACTTATTTGTGGCACTGCCGTTTAGGTCATATTGGTGTAAAGCGCATGAAGAAACTCCATGCTAATGGACTTTTGGAATCACTTGATGCTTGCGAACCATGCCTCATGGGCAAGATGACTAAGACTCCGTTCTCCGGAATGATGGAGCGAGCAACAGAATTATTGGAAATAATACATACTGATGTATGCAGTCCGATGAGTGTTGAGGCTCGCGGCGTGTATCGTTATTTTCTGACCTTCACAGATGATTTGAGCAGATATGGGTATATCTACTTGATGAAACATAAGTCTGAAAGATTTGAAAAGTTCAAAAAAATTCAGAGTGAAGTAGAAAATCATCGTAACAAGAAAATAAATTTTCTACGATCTGATCATGGAGGAGAATATTTGAGTTATGATTTTGGTCTTCATTTGAAACAATGCGGAATAGTTTTGCAACTCATGCCACCTGGAACACCACAACATAATGGTGTGTCGGAACGTCATAACCGTACTTTATTGGATATAGTGCAATCTATGATGTTTCTTACCTATTTACCACTATCATTTTGGGGTTATGCATTAGAGACAACTGCATTCACATTAAAAAGGGCACCATCTAAATCCGTTGAGACGACGCCTTATGAACTATGGTTTGGAAAGATACCAAAGTTGTCGTTTCTTAAAGTTTGGGGTTGCGATGCTTATAAGAGAAAAATTCATCCTGATAAGCTCAATCCCAAATCGGAGAAATGAGTCTTCATAGGATACCCAAAGGAGACAGTTGGGTACACCTTCTATCACAGATACGAAGGCAAGATATTCGTTGCTAAGAATGGATCCTTTCTAGAGAAGGAGTTTCTCTCGAAAGAAGTAAGTGGGAGGAAAGTAGAACTTGATGAGGTAAATGTACCTGCTCCCTTATTGGAAAGTAGTTCATCACAAAAATCTGTTACTGTGACTACTACACCAACTAGTGAGGAAGCTAATGATGATGATCATGTAACTTCAGATCAAGTTACTACCGAATCTCGTAGGTAAACCAGAGTGAGATCCGCACCAGAGTGGTATGGTAATCCTGTTCTGGAGGTCATGTTACTTGACCATGATGAATCTACGAACTATGAGGAAGCGATGATGAGCCCAGATTCCGCAAAAATGGCTTGAGGCCATGAAATCTGATATGGGATCCATGTATGAGAACAAAGTGTGGACTTTGGTTGACTTGCCCGATGATCGGCAAGCCATAGAAAATAAATGGATCTTCAAGAGGAAGATGGACGCTGATAGTAGTGTTACTATCTACAAAGCTAGACTTGTAAAAAAAAGGTTTTTGACAAAGTTCAAGGTGTTTACTACGATGAGATTTTCTCACTCGTAGTGATGCTTAAGTCTGTCCGAATCATGTTAGCAAATTGCCACATTTTATGGAATCTGTCAAATGGATGTCAATACTATATTCCTTAATGGATTTCTTAAAAAAGAGTTGTATATGATGCAACCAGAAGGTTTTGTCGATCCTAAAGGTGCTAACAAAATGTGCAAGCTCTATGGACTGGTGCAAACATCTCGGAGGCATCAAGATCTATAGAGATAGATCAAGACGCTTGATAAGTTTTTTCAGTGAGTACATACCTTGACAAGATTTTGAAATAGTTCAAAAGTGGAACAGTCAAAGAAAGAGTTCTTGCCTGTGTTACAAGGTCTGAAATTGAGTAAGACTCAAAGCCCGACCACGGCAGAAGATAGAAAGAGAATGAAAGTCATTCCCTATGCCTCAGCCATAGGTTCTATAAAGTATGCCATGCTGTGTACCAGTTCTATTGTATACCCTACCACTGATTTTGGCAAGGGAGTACAATAGTGTTCTAGGAGTAGATTGTTGGAAATATGCCCTAGAGGCAATAATAAATTAGTTATTATTATTATATTTCCTTGTTCATGATAATCGTTTATTATCCATGCTAGAATTGTATTGATAGGAAACTCAGATACATGTGTGGATACATAGACAACACCGTGTCCCTAGTAAGCCTCTAGTTGACTAGCTCGTTGATCAATAGATGGTTATGGTTTCCTGACCATGGACATTGGATGTCGTTGATAACGGGATCACATCATTAGGAGAATGATGTGATGGACAAGACCCAATCCTAAACCTAGCACAAGATCATGTAGTTCGTATGCTAAAGCTTTTCTAATGTCAAGTATCATTTCCTTAGACCATGAGATTGTGCAACTCCCGGATACCGTAGGAATGCTTTGGGTGTACCAAACGTCACAACGTAACTGGGTGGCTATAAAGGTGCACTACGGGTATCTTCAAAAGTGTCTGTTGGGTTGGCATGAATCGAGACTGGGATTTGTCACTCCGTGTAACGGAGAGGTATCTCTGGGCCCACTCGGTAGGACATCATCATAATGTGCACAATGTGACCAAGGAGTTGATCACGGGATAATGTGTTACGGAACGAGTAAAGAGACTTGCCGGTAACGAGATTGAACAAGGTATCAGGATACCGACAATCGAATCTCGGGCAAGTATCATACCAGTAGACAAAGGGAATTGTATACGGGATTGATTGAATCCTTGACATCGTGGTTCATCCGATGAGATCATCGTGGAACATGTGGGAGCCAACATGGGTATCCATATACCGCTTTTGGTTATTGACCAGAGAGATGTCTCGGTCATGTCTGCATGATTCCCGAGCCCGTAGGGTCTACACACTTAAGGTTCGATGACGCTAGGGTTATAGGGAAGGTATGTATGCGGTTACCGAATGTTATTCGGAGTCCCGGATGAGATTCCGGACGTCACGAGGAGTTCCGGAATGGTCTGGAGGTGAAGATTGATATATTGGACGATGGGTTTTGGAGTCCGGAAGTGTTCTGGAGGTACCGGGTGATGACCAGCATGACCGAAAGGTGTTTCGGGAGCCCCGGCAAGTGTTGGGGGGCTTCATGGGCCAAGGGAAGGGGGCAAACCAGCCCACTAAGGATCTGTGCACCCCCCTCACCTATTCCCACGTGACCAGGGGGTTTGGGGCGCCCCATCTAGGGTTCCCACCTCCTGGCTTGGGGGCAAAGTCACCCAAGGGGGAGATCCCATCTGCCCTGGCCGCCGCTCCTCCCTAGGGGAAACCCTAGGGCGCCTCCCCCTCCCCCTTGCCCTTATATATAGTGGAGGTTTTGGGGCTTCCCAACACACAAGTCTCTCTCTCCCAAGGCGCAGCCCTACCTCTCTCCCTCCTCGTCTCTCGTAGTGCTTGGCGAAGCCCTGCTGGAGTACCGCGCTCCTCCACCACCACCACGCCGTTGTGCTGCTGTTGGACGGAGTCTTCCCAACCTCTCCCTCTCTCCTTGCTGGATCAAGGCATGGGAGATGTCACCGGGTTTCATGTGTGTTGAACGCGGAGGTGTCGTTGTTCGTCGCTTAGATCGGAATCGACCGCGATCTGAATCGCCACGAGTACGACTACCTCATCCGCGTTCTTACAACGCTTCCGCTTAGCGATCTACAAGGGTATGTAGATGCACTCCCCTTCCCCTCGTTGCTAGATTACTCCATAGATTGATCTTGGTGATGCGTAGAAAATTTTAAATTTCTGCTATGATCCCCAACAGTGGCATCATGAGCTAGGTCTATGCGTAGTTTCTATGCACGAGTAGAACACAAGTTGTTGTGGGCGTCGATTTTGTCAATTTACTTGCCGTTACTAGTATTATCTTGATTCGGAAGCATCGTGGGATGAAGCATCCCGGACCGACCTTACACGTGCTCTTACGTGAGACAGGTTCCACGGACTGACATGCACTAGTTGCATAAGGTGGCTAGCGGGTGTCTGTCTCTCCCACTTTAGTCGGATCGGATTCAATGAAAAGGGTCCTTATGAAGGGTAAATAGAAATTGGCATATCACGTTGTGGTTTTGGCGTAGGTAAGAAACGTTCTTGCTAAGAAACCTATAGCAACCACGTAAAATTTGCAACAACAATTAGAGGACGTCTAACTTGTTTTTGCAGCATATGCCGTGTGATGTGATATGGCCAAAAGGATGTGATGAATGATATATGTGATGTATGAGGTTGATCATGTTCTTGTAATAGGAATCACGACTTGCATGTCTATGAGTATGACAACTAGCAGGAGCCATAGGAGTTGTCTTAATTTATTTATGACCTGCGTGTCAACATAAACGTCATGTAATTACTTTACTTTATTGCTAACCATTAGCCGTAGTAGTAGAAGTAATGTTGGCAAGACAACTTCACGAAGACATGATGATGGAGATCATGATGATGGAGATCATGATGATGGAGATCATGGTGTCATGCCGGTGACAATGATGATCATGGCGCCCCAAAGATGGAGATCAAAAGGAGAAAAATGATATTGGCCATATCATGTAACTATTTGATTGCATGTGATGTTTATCATGTTTTACATCTTATTTGCTTAGAACAACGGTAGCTTAAATAAGATGATCCCTCGCAATAATTTCAAGAAAGTGTTCCCCCTAACTGTGCACCGTTGTGAAGGTTCGTTGTTTCGAAGCACCACGTGAAGATCGTGTGATAGATTCTAACGTTCGAATACAACGGGTGTAAGCCAGATTTACACACGCAATACACTTAGGTTGACTTGACGAGCCTAGCATGTACAGACATGGCCTCGGAACACGGAAGACCGAAAGGTCGAACATGAGTCGTATAGAAGATACGATCAACATGAAGATGTTTACCGATGATGACTAGTCCGTCTCACGTGATGATCGGACACGGCCTAGTTGACTCGGATCATGTATCACTTAGATGACTAGAGGGATGTCTATCTGAGTGGGAGTTCATTAAATAATTTGATTGGATGAACTTAATTATCATGAACAATAGTCTAAGTTGTCTTTGCAAAAAGGTTGTAGATCAATAGCTCGCGTTGTAGCTCCCTGTTTCAATACATTCCTAGAGAAAGATTAATTTGAAAGATATTGTAAGCAATGATGCGGACTAGGTCCGTTGCCTGAGGAGTGTCCTCACTGCTACACAGAAGGCTTATGTCTTTGATGCACCGCTCGGTGTGCCAACCCCTCCAGCGTCGTCTATGGATGTTATGAACATCTGACAGATACGTCCTGATGACTACTTGATAGTTAAGTGCACCATACTTTACGGCTTAGAATCGGGATTCTGATGACGTTTTGAACGCCATAGAACATATGAGATGTTCCAAGAGCTGAAATTGGGATTTCAGGCTCATGCCCATGTTGAGAGGTACGAGACCTCTGACAAGTTCTTTGCCTACAAGATGGAGGAGAATAGCTCAGCTAGTGAGCATGTGCTCAGAATGTCTGGGTGCAACAATCACTTAAATCAAGTGGGAGTTAAACTTCCAGATAAGATAGTGATTGATAGAGTTTTCTAGTCACTATCACTAAGCTACTAGATCTTCGTGATGAACTATGACATGCAAGGGATGGAGATGATCCCGGAGCTGTTCGCGGTGCTTAAGACCGCAAAAGGTAGAAATCAAGAAGGAGCATCAAGTGTTGATGGTTTAACAAGACCACTGGTTTCAAGAAGGGCAAGGGCTAGAAGGGAAACTTCATGAACGGAAAACCAGTTGCCGCTCCAGTGAAGGAACCCAAGGTTGAACCCAAACCCGAGACTAAGTTCTTCTATTGTAAGGAGAACGGTCACTGGTAGCGGAACTACCCCAAATGCATGGTAGATAAGAAGTCTGGCAACTTCAACAAAGTATATACGTGTTATTAATGTGTACCTTACTAGTACTCCTGGTAGCACCTGGGTATTGGATACCGGTTTAGTTGCTATTATTGGTGACTTGAAGCAAAAGATACAGACTAAACGGAGACTAGCTAAGGGCGAGGTGACGATGTGTGTTGGAAGTGTTTCCAAAGCTGATGAGATCACCATCGCACGCTCCATCTGCCTTCGGGGTTAGTATTGAACCAAGATAAATGTTATCAGGTGTCTGCGTTGAGCATCAATATTATTAGATCATGTTCATAGCAATACGGTTATTCATTTAAGTTAGAGAATAATGGTTATTCTATTGACATGAATAATACCTTTCATGGTCATGCACCCTATGTGAATGGTTCATTGAATCTCGGTCGTGGTAATACACATGTTCACGCCAAAAGATGTAGAGTTAATAATGATAGTACCACTTTCTTGTGGCACTGCCTCTTAGGTCATATTGGCGTAAGATGCATGAAGAAACTCCATGTTGATGGATGTTTGGAGTCACTTGATTTTGAATCGCTTGACACATGCGAGCCATGCCTCATGGGCAGGATGACTAAGACCCCGTTTTTAGGTACAATGAAACGGGCAAGTGACTTGTTGGAAATCGTACATGCTGATGTGTGTGATCCAATAAGAATTGAGGCGTGCGGTGGACATTGCTATTTTCTCATCTTCACTGACGATTTGAGTATATATGGGTATATTTACTTAATGAAGCACAAGTCTAAAATGTTTGAAAAGTTCAAGCAATTTCAGAGTGAAGTTAAGAACCATCATAACAAGAAGATCAAATTCCTACGATCTGATCGATGGAGAATTTCTAAGTTATGAGTTTGTCAATCACTGAACACATTGTGAAATTGTTTCACAATTGACACCACCTGGAACACCACAGCGTAATGGCATGTCCGGACGTCGTAATCGAACCTTATGAGATATGGTGCGATCTATGATGTCTCTTACCGATCTACCGCTATCATTTTGAGGTTATGCGTTAGAGACAGCTACATTCACTTTAGATAGGGCACCATCTGAGTCCATTGAGACGACGCCGTATGAACATTGGTTTGGCAAGAAACCAAAGTTGTCATTTCTTAATATTTGGTGCTGCGATGCTTAAGGCTTCGGCCGAAAAAACTCGAACCCAAAGCGGACAAATACATCTTCATAGGATACCCAAAGGTAATAGTTGGGTATACCTTCTATCTCAGATCCAAGGGCAAAGTGTTTGTCGCTAAGAACGGGTCCTTTCTCGAGAAGGAGTTTCTCTCGAAAGAACTGAGTGGGAGGAAGATAGAACTTGATGAGGTTGTTGAACCTCTACTTCAACCGGAAAGTGGTGCAACACAGAAAGATGTTTCTGTGGCGCCTACGTCGGTTGAAGAGGAAGTTAATGATAGTGATCATGAAGCTTCAGATCAAGTTGCTATCGAACCTCGTAGGTCGACAAGGATATGTACTACTCCTGAGTGGTGCGGTGATCCTATCTTAGATATCATGTTGGACAACAATGAACCTACGAGCTATGGAGAAGCGATGGTGGACCCATATTCCGACAAATGGTTAGAAGCCATGAAATTCGAGATAGGATCCATGTATCAGAACAAAGCATGGACTTTGGTGGACTTGCCCGATGATCGGCAAGCGATTGAGATAAATGGATCTTTAAGAAGAAGACGGACGTGGACGGTAATGTTACCGTCTATGAAGCTCGACTTGTGGCAAAGATTCTTTTGACAAGTTCAAGGAGTTGACTACAATGAGATTTTCTCACCCGTAGCGATGTTTAAGTTCGTCGGAATCATGTTAGCATTAGTTGTATTTTTCGATTATGAAATCTGACAGATGGATGTCAAAACAAGTTTTCTTACCAGTTTTCATAAGAAAAAAGGTGTATGTGATACAATAAAAGGTTTTGTCGATCCTAAGGATGCTAAAAGGTATGCTGGTTCCAGCGATCCTTCTATGGACTAGAGCAAGCATCTCGGAGTCGGAATATGTGCTTTGATGGAGTGATCAAAGCTTTTAGGTTTATACAATGTTTGCTAGAAACTTGTATTTACAAGAAAGTGAGTGGGAGCACTACAATATTTCTGATAAGTATATGTGGATGACATATTGTTGATCCGAAATAATGTAGAATTTCTGGAAAGCATAAACGATAGTTTGAAGAAGTGATTTTCAAAGGAAGACCTGGATAAAGCTGCTTACATATTGGGCATCAAGATCTATAGAGATAGATCAAGACGCCTGATGATACTTTCAAAGAACGCACACCTTGACATGATTTTGAAGGAGTTCAAAATAGATCAGTCAAAGAAGGGATTCTTACCTGAGTTGTAAGGTGTGAAGTTGAGTAAGACTCAAAGCTTGACCATGGCAGAAGAAAGAGGAAGGACGAAGGTCATCCCCTATGCTTTTGTCATAGGCTCTATACGGTATGCCATGCTGAGTACCGCACATGATTTGTGCCTTTCCACATGTCTGGCAAGAGGGTACAAAGGTAATCCAGGAGTGGATAACTGGACAATGGCAAGAGGGTACAAAGGTAATCCAGGAGTGGATAACTGGACAATGGTCAAAATTATCCTTAGAGGAATAAGGAAATATTTCTCGGTTATGGAGGTGATAAAGAGTTTGATGTTAAGAGTTACGTCGATGCAAGCTTTAACACCTATCCGGATGACTATGAGTAGAAAAACCGGATATGTATAATGGAGCAACCATTTGGAATAGTTTTGCGAAGTTTTGCAAAGTACATGCGGATCTGATTGTTGCAGACCCGTTGACTATAACATCTCTCACAAGCATAACATGATCAAACCCAGAACTCATTGAGTGTTAATCACATGGTAATGTGAACTAGATTATTGAATCTAGTAAACTCTTTGGGTGTTAGTCACATGGCGATGTGACCTTGAGTGTTAATCACATAGCGATGTGAACTGGATTATTGACACTAGTGCAAGTGGGAGACTGTTGGAAATATGCCCTAGAGGCAATAATAAATTAGTTATTATTATTATATTTCCTTGTTCATGATAATCGTTTATTATCCATGCTAGAATTGTATTGATAGGAAACTCAGATACATGTGTGGATACATAGACCACACCGTGTCCCTAGTAAGCCTCTAGTTGACTAGCTCGTTGATCAATAGATGGTTACGGTTTCCTGACCATGGACATTGGATGTCGTTGATAACGGGATCACATCATTAGGAGAATGATGTGATGGACAAGACCCAATCCTAAGCCTAGCACAAGATCGTGTAGTTCGTATGCTAAAGCTTTTCTAATGTCAAGTATCATTTCCTTAGACCATGAGATTGTGAAACTCCCGGATACCGTAGGAATGCTTTGGGTGTACCAAACGCCACAACGTAACTGGGTGGCTATAAAGGTGCACTATGGGTATCTCCAAAAGTGTCCGTTGGGTTGGCACGAATCGAGACTGGGATTTGTCACTCCGTGTAACGGAGAGGTATCTCTGGGCCCACTCGGTAGAACATCATCATAATGTGCACAATGTGACCAGGGAGTTGATCACGGGATGATGTGTTACGGAACGAGTAAAGAGACTTGCCAGTAACGAGATTGAACAAGGAATCGGGATACCGACGATCGAATCTGGGGCAAGTATCATACCAGTAGACAAAGGGAATTGTATACGGGATTGATTGAATACTTGACATCGTGGTTCATCCGATGAGATCATCGTGGAACATGTGGGAGCCAACATGGGTATCCAGATCCTGTTGTTGGTTATTGACCAGAGAGATGTCTCGGTCATGTCTGCATGATTCCCGAGCCCGTAGGGTCTACACACTTAAGGTTCAATGACGCTAGGGTTATAGGGAAGGTATGTACGCGGTTACCGAATGTTGTTCGGAGTCCCGGATGAGATCCCGGACGTCACGAGGAGTTCCGGAATGGTCTGGAGGTGAAGATTCATATATTGGACGAAGGGTTTTGGAGTCCGGAAGTGTTCTGGAGGTACCGGGTGATGACCAGCATGTCCGAAAGGTGTTCCGGGAGCCCCGGCAAGTGTTGGGGGGCTTCATGGGCCAAGGGAAGGGGGGCAAACCAGCCCACTAAGGGGCTATGCGCCCCCCTCACCTATTCCCACGTGACCAGGGGGTTTGGGTCGCCCCATCTAGGGTTCCCACCTCCTGGCTTGGGGGCCAAGTCACCCAAGGGAGAGATCCCATCTGCCCTGGCCGCCGCCCCTCCCTAGGGGAAACCCTAGGGCGCCTACCCCTACCCCTTGCCCCTATATATAGTGGAGGTTTTGGGGCTTCCCAACACATGAGTCTCTCTCTCCCAAGGCGCAGCCCTACCTCTCTCCCTCCTCGTCTCTCGTAGTGCTTGGCGAAGCCCTGCTGGAGTATTGCGCTCCTCCACCACCACCACGCCGTCGTGCTGCTGCTGGACGAAGTCTTCCCCAACCTCTCCCTCTCTCCTTGCTGGATCAAGGCATGCGATACGTCACCGGGCTACACGTGTGTTGAACGCGGAGGCGCCGTTGTTCGGCGCTTAGATCGGAATCGACCGCGATCTGAATCGCCACGAGTACGACTACCTCATCCGCGTTCTTGCAACGCTTCCGCTTAGCGATCTACAAGGGTATGTAGATGCACTCCCCTTCCCCTCGTTGCTAGATTACTCCATAGATTGATCTTGGTGATGCGTATAAAATTTTAAATTTCTGCTACGATCCCCAACATAGATCACTGGACAATGGTCAAAATTATCCTTAGTGGAATAAGGATATATTTCTCAATTATGGAGGTGACAAAAGGTTCGTCATAAAGGGTTACGTCGATGCAAGTTTTGACACTGATCCAGATGACAATAAGTCTCAATCTGGATACATATTGAAAGTGGGAGCAATTAGCTAGAGTAGCTCCGTGCAGAGCATTGTTGACATAGAAATTTGCAAAATACATACAAATCTGAATGTTGCAGACTCGTTGAGTAAACTTCTCTCACAAGCAAAACATGATCATAGCTTAGTACTCTTTGGGTGTTAATCACATAGCGATGTGAACTAGATTATTGACTCTAGTAAACCCTTTGGGTGTTGGTCCCATGACGATGTGAACTATGGGTGTTAATCACATGGTGATGTTAAATGTTTGTGTTAAATCACATAGGCGATGTGAACTAGATTATTGACTCTAGTGCAAGTGGGAGACTGAAGGAAATATGCCCTAGAGGCAATAATAAAGTTATTGTTTATTTCCTTATTTCATGATAAATGTTTATTATTCATGCTAGAATTGTATTAACCGGAAACATAATACATGTGTGAATACATAGACAAACATAGTGTCACTAGTATGCCTCTACTTGACTAGCACGTTAATCAAAGATGGTTAAGTTTCCTAACCATAGACATGAGTTGTCATTTGATTAACGGGATCACATCATTAGGAGAATGATGTGATTGACTTGACCCATTCCATTAGCTTAGCACACGATTGTTTAGTATTCTGCTATTGCTTTCTTCATGACTTATACATGTTCCTATGACTATGAGATTATGAAACTCCTGTTTACCGGAGGAACACTTTGTGTGCTACCAAACGTCACAACGTAACTGGGTGATTATAAAGGTGCTCTACAGGTGTCTCCGAAGGTACTTGTTGGGTTGGCATATTTCGAGATTAGGATTTGTCACTCCGATTGTCGGAGAGGTATCTTTGGGGCCACTCGGTAATGCACATCAGTATAAGCCTTGCAAGCATTGTAACTAATGAGTTAGTTGCAGGATGATGTATTACGGAACGAGTAAAGAGACTTGCCGGTAACGAGATTGAACTAGGTATTGAGATACCGACGATCGAATCTCGGGCAAGTAACATACCGATGACAAAGGGAACAACATATGTTGTTATGCGGTTTGACCGATAAAGATCTTCGTAGAATATGTGGGAGCCAATATGAGCATCTAGGTTCCGCTATTGGTTATTGACCGGAGACGTGTCTCGTTCATGTCTACATAGTTCTCGAACCCGTAGGGTCCGCACGCTTAAAGTTTGATGACGGTTATATTATGAGTTTATGTGTTTTGATGTACCGAAGATAGTTTGGAGTCCCGGATGTGATCACAGACATGACGAGGAGTCTCTAAATGGTCAAGATATAAAAATTGATATATTGGAAGCCTATATTTGGATATCGGAAGTGTTCCGGGTGAAATCGGGATTTTATCGGAGTACCGGGGGTTACCGGAACTCCCCCGGGGGCTTAATGGGCCTACATGGGCCTTAGCGGAAATAGAGGGCAGCAAGGGGAGTGTGGGGGCGCCCCCCCCCCTCCCCCGAAGGCCCAAACCGAATTGTTTTAGGGCAAGGGGGCCGGCCCCCTCTTTCCTTCTCCTCCTCTCCCTTTCCTTCCCCCTCTCCTACTCCTACTAGGAATAGGAGGAGTCCTACTCCTAGTGGGAGTAGGACTCCCCCTTGGCACGCCTCTCCCTGGCCGGCCGCCTCCTCCCCTTGCTCCTTTATATATGGGGGCAGGGGGCACCCCATAGACAACAATTGATCTCTTGATCTCTTAGCCATGTGCGGTGCCCCCCTCCACCATAATCCACCTCGATAATATCGTAGCGGTGCTTAGGCGAAGCCCTGCGTCGGTAGAACATCATCATCGTCACCACGCTGTCATGCTGACGGAACTCTCCCTCAAAGCTTGGCTGGATCAGAGTTCGAGGGACGTCATCGAGCTGAACGTGTGATGAACTCAGAGGTGTTGTACGTTCGGTACTTGATCGGTCAGATCACGAAGACATACGACTACATGAACCACGTTGTGCTAACGCTTCCGCTTTCGGTCTATGAGGATACGTGGACAACACTCTCCCCTCTCGTTGCTATGCATCACCATGATCATGTGGGTGTGTAGAATTTTTTTTGAAATTACTACGTTCCCCGACAGATTTCGCATGCCCACATGACCTAAACTTCTATGCCATAACCATCCATTAGAATATTTAGCAATTAAGCAAGTACGAGGTTGGGCTCTTTTAGTGAAATCAACAATGTATAGACCACCTCTACGGATAACGGTAAAGACCATATTATGATTATCTCTATGAAACAGTTGGCAATCTACTTCGGTAAATAGAACATTGAAACCAAATTCGACTAGTCTAGATACGGAAAGGAGATTGTAACCAAGATATTCGACAAGCATAAAATTTTGAATAGAGCTATCATTGGATATGGCCACCTTACCAAGGCCAAGTACCTTACCCTTGGAGTTATCTCCAAAAGTTACATACTTGCATGGGCCGTCGTTTTTAGCAAGCTCACGGAACATGCCTTTATCTCTGGTCATATGATCAGTACATCCATTGTCGGGAATCCACTCTTTCCCTCCGGCCATGTAGTCACAAAAGTTTGCCATGAGACTAAGATTTCTCATAGTCTCCACAAAGTCAATATCATTTTCTTCGTCTTCATCATAGTAGCCATGCTCAATGCCATCATCACGTATGTGATCATCACCTAGAGCAAGTGATTCATTAGATTTATGACCACGACAATGTTCAAGTTTATGAATTATAATTGTCTCCGAAATGATGCTACTAATGACTCCAACATTTCCTTTGGCACGCATAAGATCACGAAGCTCAAATAGACATTCATCAAACTTGGGGTCACTAGGCTCCAATTTTTTGAAAAGCAATAGACTTTTGAAGAATCTCATCTAGATTTTTCAAGGAATAATTCAGAAAGTGTTCTTCAGGATAATTCCATATAGTATATGCGCACTCAAAAGTAGGCAAGCACAGAAGCAAATTTCTAGGCAATCCCCTAATGATAAGATCAATAGTCCAAAGATTGCAAACCATGTCAAGATACTCATCGGGGGTAGGATGCAAAGGATCAATAGGAGGCACATAAGGGCTAAGATATACTTGTTCAAATTATATTCATTGAAAATCTCAAGCATCTCATTTTTCCATGAACCATAAAACTCCCCATCAAGAATAGGCACTCTATGTCTAATACTCCCGAACATAGACTCATCCATCTTCATCCAATGGTGATTAAACCAAAGTGGAGATCAATGCTCTAATACCAATTAAAAGGATCGTGAAGTGGGGTCTAGAGGGGGTGATTAGACCCTTAACAAGCAAAAGTGGCAGTTTTTAATTTCTTCAAGTTAAGGTTGTATTTAGCACATGTTAAAGCACTCACAATACATTTCAAGCCAGCATGACAAGAGTATATGCAGCGGAAAGAGTAAAGCATGCAAGTTTCAAGAAAGTAAAGGGATGGGATTGGAGTGTGCAATCGCAATGGAGACGCAGAGTGTTTTTGGTGTGGTTCCAATAGATGGTGCTATCGTACGTCCACGTTGATGGAGACTTCAACCCACGAAGGGTCCACGAAGAAGCAACCATGTCTATCCCACAATGGTCATCGCCCATGAAGGACTTTGCCTCACTCGGGTAGACCTTCACGAAGTAGGCGGTCTCCTTGCCCTTACAAACTTCTTGGTTCAACTCCACATCATGACGGGGGCTCCCAAGCGACACCTAACCAATCTAGGAGACACCACTCTCCAAAAGGTAATAGACGGTGAGTTGATGATGAACTCCTTGCTCTTGTGCTTCAAATGATAGTCTCCCCAACACTCAACTCTCTCTCTCTCTCTCTCTCTCTCTCTCTCTCTCTCTCTTGGATTTGGCTATGGTGGAAGAGTGATTTGAGTGGAAAGAAACTTGGGGAAGGCTAGAAATCAAGGTTCAAATGGTACGAATGAAATCTCTTGATCTCAACACATGAGTAGGTGGTTCTCTCTCAAAAAATAAATGGTGGAAGTGTAGGCACACTCCTGATGGCTCTCTGATAAATGGAGAAGGGGTGGAGGGGTATATATAGCCTCCACACAAAATCCAACCGTTACACACATTATACTCATCTCGGTTGGACTGAGTGGTTAGACTCGGTGGCACCGATCAGTACAAAACTGTGAACGTTAGGAATCTCGGTGGGACCAACTGGAACAACTGGGTGGGACCGATGTGCTAGAGCTTAGAGGAAACATCATCTTGGTGGCACCGATTACATCAACTCGACGGGACCGAAGTAAGCAATAAGAAACAGAGAATCTGTCAAGCCAACTCGGTGTGACCGATTGCATAAACTCGGTGAGACCAAAGTGAATGCAATAGATCACAGAGCGCTGGCAAGGCCATCTTGGTGAGACCGCGATCCGTATCGGTGAGACCGAACTGTTAGGGTTTCTGGAAGTGGCTATGTCATATGAACTCAGTAGCTCCGGATAGAACTAATCGGTGGGGCCGAGTTGGTGTTTAGGTTTTGGACATATTTGGATGGAGAAAGTGGATGAGGGTATTGGAGCAATATCATTAAGCATTTGAGCAAGTAAGCCATTAAGCATTTGGCAATCTTTGTCCTTAGCATTTTGAAGGGGTTCCACATCCTCTTGTCCTTGCCATGCCATTGTTGAACTTGTCTGAAATACACTAGATAAAACTATTAGTCCAACAAGAAATATGTTGACATTAATTGCAGAAATCACCTAGGGAGACTTGTGCTTTCAGTAACTTTCAGTCTGCTCTTGAAGGAAGGATGCCGACTGTTGTCGTGGGGGTCGCTTTCTTTCCTTCTTCTCGTGATACATGTTGGTAATGCGCGAGAGAAGGAGGGGAAGCGACCATCGCCGACGGTCGAAATATATGTGAGGGAGAGTCCACCTAGTAGCACGCGCACCTCTACGTGATCAAGACAGCCTTTGCCGAATACTTGACGTGAACTCCAAGGACATCTTCGGCCTTCGCCATACGCATCTCTAGATCAACAACAGACCATGTAAACCAAGGGGGCCTCTGGCGTGTATATAAGCCAAGGGGTCTAGCTTATAGAGGGGCCCGATCATAATCACATCCTCCTAGCCTTAGGGTTAGAACACAACTTACGATCTCGAGGTAGATCAAGCTTGTACTCGATACACAACCATCAATACAATCAAAGCAGGATGTAGGATATTACCTCTTCGAGAGGGCCCAAACCTGGTAAACACCATGTCCCTTGTCTCATGTTACCATTGATCCGAGAACCACAGCTCAGGACCCCCTACCCCGAGGTCTGTCGGTTTTACCGTCCACAAGGGGGTTGCGGAGCCCCTCTATAGATGCTCTAACCAGATTCTTTTATAGGAAAGACTCTGCATCACTTGACAGATCATATCACATGCGTCCCCCGTCTTCCCTACACGACACGTGTTCAGGTGGGGCCTGCCTATCGCCTCCTCCCTATGTTATTTCTTTAACCCAACTCTCCTCCACATGTTTCTTCCTCCCTCATTCTCATCTCTCCTTCATTACGGAGAGGGCTCCCATGGTAGCGTGCCTCCAGACCCTTTCTCTCCACCACTCACTTGATCCCACTACCCTCCCAGAACTCGCCAGTTCGCCATGGTCCACCAATGGCTCCTTTGCACCGGCACTCAAGCTCCATGTCTTCAACGCTGCGGGCGTCACCGGCGGCCCCAACGTTGATTTGTGTGAGCATCGCGTCGAGACCATCCATTCCAATGTCGGTGGCACACTCAGATCATGAGCGGTGTTTGCAGTGGGAATTGCAGATGACTGCAACGTGGACCATATTGTAATGGGTGACCAAAGGCTTAGCCCACATGCATGCGGTTACCGTAAAATGATCAATGTTGCAATGAGTGACCGCAACATGGTACATGTTGCAATGGTTAACCAAAGACTCAACCCACAATATGATCCATGTTGCAATAGGTGACGGTGACATGGTACATATTGCAATGGTTGAACAAAGACTACGTACGCCACACAACCTGAAGGTGACCGCAACATGGTCCATGTTGCAATGGGTAACTGCAACATGGTCGGTGTTGCGGTGATCTAATAGGCCGCTTGGGACAGATCGAATGGTTGCCGACCTGGTCCATCTTTACAAAATATCAGACGAGTGACGTATAGCATCATTCGTTTTTTATGCTCCTCATGTATAAGAAAAATGACCCGACCGATATATTTTTCCTCTTATATAAAGTATGCATCCAGCGCGCGGCTGCATGACTCCTTACAAAATTTTAAAGGACATTATCTCTAATGAGATGGAGAAATTTTCTCCACAAAGAATTGGAGAAACCATTGCTCGAATGTTGGATCATGACGTGTCGACAATTGGCACCGGTTAACCACTTATTAATCTAGCCCTTGCACTAACAATCTGCCCAACTTGCGTGTCCACTGAGATAAGTGCATACGTGAGTATACCTAACATATATGGGACCATGGAATTTGGAGATCGATGAGACGATGACATGGCCATATATCTGACATAGATTTATGATCCCGGGATATTCTAAAAGCCCCGGCACCATAGAGAAAGCCTAATCACTTCACTTTCAAGGCGGAAATTAAAACTAAAACGTACAGAAAAGCTGGTGCACCCAAAAAAACCAACTGGTGGTGTTGTAATCATGAGCAAGATTAAGTGAACGGGCTTAAATCAATAGGAAACGACAAGTCATGATTGATTATACGGCCGCAACAAAGGTAACATTCACCCTAAGAAAAACAAAGGTAATATTCTCTCTTTAATCATCTCGTTCTTCCCTTTCTCTTGGGGGCCATGAAGTTAAAAGAGTAGACGTTACGTACGGGTGAGCTGCATGATTCCATCTCCAAGATCCAAGGCATGTATGCTCTGCACGTGTAAGACAAGAGAACCGCATATGTTATACTTATGTACGCGATCACAACTACTCCCTCCATTCCATAATATAAGAACGTTTTTTATACTAGTGTAGTGTTACAAACGTTCTTATATTTTGGGACAGAGGGAGTATCTCGGTAGGTATACAAGCTGTACGTTGCTTATCATGTACGGAATGAATCTGTTGTGTTCTTGTTGGTATATCCAAGTTGACAAGTGTGTGTGCGCGCTTCATGCCAACGCAGATACAAACAACACGATGAATGAACATACAAATCAACCGATTTACTAGGCAGGAGTATGTATTTTTCACAAGCATATGCACACTTGTGAAATGAAACAATTTAGCATGCATGCACCTTGACCTTGGCCGAACAACATCCATGCAAATGTGCAAAATTCTATCATTTCAGCTCATATGCATGATATCATCTTGATATGACAGATACAAGTTGGGGGGGCTTCAAAGCCCTTCTTTTTATCTCGTCTCCTCGCTCTCTACCGAGAGATTATCACAAACGAGGAAAATTACAAGCGGAGCATGCAGGTAGCTAGAAAAACTCGAGACCCACATGACGGTGAAACAATCGACCGATGCCACGTATTTATATAGCTTTAGGATTCGCGCCCATGCACCCGCACCTCGCACCACCGCGGCGGCGTGTGGCGGAAGCGGCCGGGACTGGCTCGCGGGGAACGCGTCTGGATCTAGCCACGGCGGCGGGTGCAGTTGTCGGGCGTGGTCGACTGCTGCATCCGGAGCTGCTCGTAGAACCTCTTGATGAAGCTGTCGGCCTCGGCGTCCACGCGCTCGTCGACGCCCTCCGGCTCGACGGGGAACGGCGAGTCGGTGACGCGCAGCTGGCGCGCCCCGGCCGGGCAGCGCCCGAGGCTGAGCGCTAGCATGGGCGACGGCGTGGCCCCGGTCACCCGCGGAGTCTCCCCGCCCGAGTTCCCGGCAGCGTGCGCGTTCATCATCTCGAAGGCGGCCGCCACGGTGGCAGCGTCCAGCCCGCCGTAGTTTCTGCCCCGGCCGCGGCCGCGGCCGATCTTGAAGGGGAAGACCGCCTGCTCAGAGACCGGCGTGCTGTCGCAGCTGAACTCCACGTCCCTCGGGTCGTGCTGATACATCGAGAGCGCGGACGGGGAGGCGCCGGCCGCGGCCGCGGCGCCGAAGCGGTGCCCCCCGGCGTGCGGCTGGTGCGCGAGGAGGTCCCGGAAGTGCCTGCCGGCGAGCTTGCCGTGGCCGAGCAGCAGGTGGAGGTCCATCATGAGGCGCTTGCGGCAGAGGCCACGGCGGAGCATGTGGTAGACGGCGCGCAGCACGTGGAGCAGGCGCCTCCCGAGCCCGGGCTCCACGCCTCCCCCTCCGGGCGACGACCCGCCACCCCCGCCGCTGCCGGCCGGCTGGATCCTCCTGTCGGTCGCCATGGCCGCCACCGCGTGATCCGTGGCAATGCGGACGAGAGAGAGATCACCGTCGAGCCCGCCGCGGGTCGCGTCACCGAGATCGAGGAGCTGGCTTTGGTGGCTTCGCTTTGCTTTGCTTTGCAATGGAGAGAGTGGAACAACTTTTGCTCTCAGTGCTTTGCTTGGCTAGGTGGTGAATGGAACGAATGGGAAGCGGAGGCCCGGCCCATATTTAAAGGCCCGGGCGCGCGGGGGAGGGAGGCGTGGGTGCGGCGCGGGGCCCGCGGCCGGATGGGACTTAAGAATTAAGCAACGAAGAGGAGCGTAACGTTGGCTGTGTGGCCTGTGGCGTGCGCTGTGGCTAAGCTAAGCTAAAGCCAAGCACTGTTCGAACCGCCATTGTCCCGTAGTGACCACTGCGCCGATGATGACGGTGAGTACGTACGTGGTGACCAGCCTTGGTTAGGGTTAGCTAGCCAGCTAACCAACCCAGCCGCAAAACGATATATCGCTTCCTGTCTAAGAAACTATTCTATCCGTCCCATAATGTAAGATGGTTTATAGCATCAGTATTTTCTCCGTTTTATAATATAAGATCGTTTTTCAAGCTCTGCGGAGGGAGTACTAAAGTGTGATCTTGCACGGCAGCACCGTGAGCTCCTTGCATTTTCTAGTAATTTTTTCGAACAGAAAGGCGCTTGCGTGCACCGTTCATGGAAAGTTACCGGTAATTCCACATTTTATATGTCGCAATTATGTGGGAAGCGGTGTGCTTTTTACGGACCGTATGGAAAGGTGCCAATTATTTACGTGGAAAAGCCAAGCGAGGAGAGATTAATTATGTTATGTTACTGATATAAACAGTGTTTCCGGGCGCCTTCCGGGAAGCTTCCACACAAACAGTAGGCACGTAGGAGTAGGCGGTGCTTTGCAAGTTGCGAGCTAGCTTTGGTCCCGTGCGTGCATGGGTTCGTTCCACGTTGGCACAGGGAATATGCAATGCATCATCGTGCATGGACGGAGGAGCCCCTGCCATTTCAGGATTCCGGTATTAATTTATTTATTTTCCGGGGTAAACTTTTTTAGAACAACTTTTTCACCACTGCTCTCCGGGGCATGAACAGCTTGTGATGATCAGCTGGTGAGCACTACGTGCCCTCTAAAAGTTATCGAGGGCTGTTCAGAATCGTTGCCCTAGTTTCACCCCCTCTAAAAGCTCAGGCTTGCAATCCCATCCTATACTATCAGACATCAGATCAGATAAAGAAAGCAGGAGGAGGTGAGGTGGCTACACCTATATGTACAAAGTCACATGTCTTTCACCGTGCGACAGCTAGCTAGCTGGTGAGCACTAACTAGCTAGCCAGCCAGCCTACAAGGTTATCAGCCACTGTATCACGCTGCAATTGGCAACCTGCTTGGGAAAGCAGATGTTTTTCTTCTCCGTTCTAGAATAAAGAAGAAGCTTACTAATTACTGTACGTAGCAACGCTAATTGCGGCGGCCGGCGGCAGATTAACGTGAAGCGCATGCAGGTTCAACGCGTCAAGAAAGCCGCTGCTTAAAAGGATAATTACGTGCCCTCATCTGCACCGAGGAAAGCAGAGAAAGCCGGCGCTGCTGCTAGGAACAAACGCCAGGAGATTAACGTGCCTGCTTTGGCTTCGGCTTTGGCCTTTGCCTTGGCCAGCTCGAAAAAGCGCTTTAATCCGCTGCCAAATTACCGCCGGGATACGGCGCTTAATTTATGAGCTCCACACACATGCATGGCATGGCATTCATGGTAAAGAATGGGCTCATGTGTCTCGGTCAGGAAAGAACCAGTCCGTACTCCACATCAAACAAGTCGATTAGCACTAGTTAATGGCATAACACAGGTGTACGTGGTTAGTATAATGTGATCAACAACTGTACTCACAAGCCGATAAGACCAGGATGTACAACGGGATCGTACCGTACAAAAGCACGCCGATACACGGAGGATTGGGCGCTTAACTAAATGACTCCTTTAAAAAAGCAAAAAGGAAGGGGAAATATATACGACTAGTGCTACGGGCACAGAGAGAGCTAAGCTTGGGCTTGTGTATGCCAACATATGAACAGGCTGTCGAAAATGTGAAGCCAAAGAAACAGCGATGCTTGCCGGTGTGGTGTGCAGGGGCTGGTTTCATGGAAGCTTCCCTCGCAGGAACACTCTGGATAATTTTGAGTTCATTGTTAACTATAGTTTTTCTTTCTTCGGTTTGAGCTGGACCAGAAAGTGGTCACAGTGCGCACATTGCTTGCATTTTCGGTTCGCCCCATCCTGATGACGAATAATACAGATCTGACAATGCCAGGCTTCACTTATTAAGCAAATGCAAAACCTTTTTGCTTAATATAAGTATATAATACGAATGTGCAAGCACAAATTGCGTCAACAAATGCACCTAGAAGAACACAGCGAGGACGGTCGCTCACGAGAGCTAGGGCAGCTTTTTCGGTCGTTCCCGGACAAAAGGAAAGGAGAGAGAGGCCATAATTCCCGGGGCGGAGAAAAGCTAGGTCACGAATTCCTTGGCGTGCAAGTGAGGTATTTAATTAGTTAGCTAGTAGAAGTAGTACGTATTTCTTCGTCTTCTTCCTTTGACTAAAGCTGGCACTCATGAGCTCGGAGCTCAAAGATGCATGGATACTCCGCTGCTTGTTCATGCAACTCATGTACTCACTTTTTTCCTGGCAAACGGAGCCCACCGCATTGAGTGCGTGCTAAGGAATGCATGGTCCGCGAGAGCCTTTTGAACAAGAGGTAAATTATGACAGGGTCGAAGCCTAACTGAAATGCCATTAACCACAGGGCTAAAGCTTACCAAGAGAGAGTAATCAGTGATGGACGGTGAGCAGAAAACCAGATGATCAGTTTTTTGGTTGCGATCGAAGCAGGAGACGTCGGAGATTATTGATGTGGTACCCTGGCCTCTCGGTGCGCCAAGCAAGTGGGCTCGTGCAGTCGTGCTCACCAACATGTGTCCCCTCTGGTGGAGGGGGAGATGAAGAAGAATGGGGGCAACTCCGTCGAACACATGAACAAAGGCAACACTTGTTTAACCACTTTGGGCCCTTCGTCGAACCGGGCTCCCCCTGCCTTTTCTTCCTTGATGTGCTTTTCATTGCTGATCGGTCGCCAGTGCGCTGTATTACTTGGTAGTGCTAGTACCTAGCTAGCTAGATTCCATAATCCATGTACCCAAAGGCAATGGTTTTGTGTTTGAGGAAATTAAAAAAGAAAATGAAAAATCTGTCAAGAAGGACCTAAAAAGTCCTGAAATGCTAGAACAACATTGACGGAGCAAATGGCAAACTCACAATAATCTTCTCCATACGCCATTTGATTTGGTCACACCTATATGAACCGGTAACTAGCAAAGCATCGCTCCCCCACCTTTTCACGGTAATTTGAAGCTTTGACAGCCGTCAACGGCGAGATATTTTCCTCTGCATTCGTACCTTTCTAAAGTTGGTCCAAAAAAAACAGAGCGGAGCGGAGATCGACGGGGCTGCCGCCGCCGTCGGTTTTTCCACGGACAGGCTTTCCATTCCATGGAAAACTACAAAACAACGGGCTCGGCTTTTGTCATCCCCTCCACTAATAAGAAAAATCAAAAGAACAGAAGCAGCATGCCCAAACCGGTAGCTTCACTGCTAAGGATACCCCTCTCCCTCCTGCGTGCGTTAGGCGGAGCAAGTTGACCTATTGCATGAGCCCAATGTGCTGCTGAAACCACGGCATCCGGCTTACAAAATTGGGTGCAAAATCAGCTGTGTGGCCTATCCATGGCAGCAATGCCCTTTAGTGGCAGTGTGGGTGTAGTGTAGCAGTAGTAGAATAACCTCCATGGCCAGCTAGGGTTTGCTCCTTTTTATAGTATATTTTTGCAACAAGTAGAGTATATCCCAGTGCACTTTGCTTTCTGTCTCGCTTTGCCCCGTTTGGGAGTAAACTAGTCCCATGAAATCGGGCCTGTATATCTCCTGTGTTTTGCTCGGTCGATCTCTCGGCTTATCATAATCAGGAAGGGCTCCTACCGCTCCCTCCAGCCTGGGTTTGCCCTTTGCCTATCTGACTGAGATTTCACGGTGGCATGCACACAAAAATTGCATTGTCGGCATTCTTCTTCGTGGTTTGCTCAAGACATGAAAGCCATAGGGTGCAGTGCGGTGATTCAGTAAGTAGTGGTAGCTGTAGCTCAACAGCTCAGATCACCAGGTGCTTTCTACCCGAAAGAAATAGATTATGGAGAAGACACATCATCGGCTCGTCACTCTGAATGTGTGTAGCTTGTCTTGGTTAGACGATCGATCCTGTAAATGGATTAACTAGTGAGTGGGAATCAAACGTGGTGCATGGCTCCTCTTAATCATGGATCGTCCGTAGTCCTTGCAGTGTCAGCCGGAGAAGGGAAAGGGAGAAAAGAGCAAGGCGACACCAGAAACGTCCTGAAAAGGGCGGAAGAAAGGCGAGCCCGCCATGGCTGGACAGCTTTGCAGCAGCTCCAATAATGGAGGTGGTGGTTTCAGATCTCGCGCGGACGCTGCAATGCCGCCCGCCCGCCCGCCCGCCTTCACGTGCGCGTACGCGTTCCGCACCACGGAAAAGAAGAAGAGGAAGAAAAGACGACGGGAGAGGGGAGGGGAGGGTCGCCGTGGCGCGCGGCAAAGCCAACAGGCGGCGTGTGCTGGCCGGTACTCTTTCATCTTCTTCTCCGTCGTCTTTCCGACAGACGCAAGAGGGAGGGCCATGGCTCGTCACGTCCCAGGGTTCTTCGCCGTGCGGTACGGCGACGGTATCGTCTCTGGCATCGGCGAATATTCCGCCGGTGCCGGCCGGTGTCTATCCATTGGCCAATCGCGCAGTAGGTAGGCAAACGTGTCCAAGGATGGAGAAAATATGGGTAGGAGTACTTTACTGAAAAAGTCCAAACGAGACCTTGAACTTGTAAATGAAACTAAATCAAACTTTAAATTTTTAATCCGCACACCAAACTTTTTGAACTCGGACTATTTTGAACCTTCAGCTCATTCCCCCCTTTCTTTTTGAGTGGCCTTAAGCTCATTCCCAGAGGACGGGCGTCGACCCGTTGGCTGGGAGCCTGCCCGGGTTCGAGCATCGGCTCTAACACGCGATACTCACGGAGTTTCTTCTGTAAAAAATAAAGCCAACAAGGGTTAACCCTTGGGTTGGTCTCATTTTTTTAAGCTCATTCCCAAAAAGGGATTGCTGACATGGCATGTCGATCGTTGGCTGTTGCCTGACTCGATTGGGCCGGCCCACCGGATGCGAAGTGTTTTTTTACGTGCGACATAAAAAATATAGAAAATGGGGGAAACACAGAGGATGGAACATGCTACCTGGCGTTGCAGAGTTTCTCCTCATAACCACTCTTAACTGAGTGTTGTTACTGATAAAAAGAAGCGCAAAATTATTTCACAACAAATAACAGTGTCGAGATTTGAAAAACAAAACAAATTTTGAAATCAATTTTTTTAAAGTGTGAACAGTTTTTTGAAAACATGAACAATTTTGAAAGCTAAAAAAAATTAAAGTGTGATTTGTTTTCTCAAAATTTGTTCTCGTTCTTAAAATTTTCAGAACGCGTGCGGACTTTAATATTTTGATCAGGTTTCAAAATGTGTTCCCTTTTTAAAAAATTATGTTAAAAATCATGTTTTTAAAAAGTGTTCACACTTTAAAATTTTGTTCAGAATTCAAAATTAGTTCTGATTCTTCAAAAAAGTTTACGTTTCACAAACATTCGTAATGTAAAAAATTGTTCGCACTTTAAAAATATGTTCAGCTTTCAAAAACTGTTCACTTTTCAAAAAGAAATGTTCGTTTTTTTCTGAAAGTGTTCACACTTAAAAGAGTGTTCAGAAATTTTGATAATGTTTCACTTTTCAAAATTTCATTGTGTTTTAAAACATGTTCGCAATTGCAAATTGTTCACATTAAGAATATTAGGATTTCGAAATTGTTTATAACAAAGAGCCATTAGTTAGAGTGGATAGCAGGAGTAGTTCAGCAACGCCAGGTCCCAACGTGAGTATCACATTTTTTTGATATTTTTAATTTTTTTAGGATCTTTTGATGTTTTTAAGTGTCCCGTTACAGAAAAGAGAACAATCTTCACGTCTGGTGGGCCGGCCCAGTCATGTTCAGGCGCAAATCGACCTGGTACGTTAACAATCCCGTTGAGAACGCGCTGAAGGTTCAAATAAGCCGCGATCAGAGAGTTCGGTGTGCTGATTTCATGGATTGAAAGTTCAAAGTTCGATTTGGCTTTCGTTTACAAGTTTAAGGTTTATTTTAAACTTTTTCCGAGTACTAACATTGTCCTAAGTTTGTTTTTACTGACTGGCAAGTAAGCGGGCTGTTACCAACGTCCGATTTCTAAGCCCCTGGCGCTATACAGACGTGCTAACCCAATGCTCGCTTCCTGGGCCCTTGGCCCAATATTCACGTCGGTTAGGCATTTCGCAATTTGGGCCTTCAGCCCGCCTCTTAATGGAGTAGCAAATGGACCCTAAAATTTTCTCAAAAAAAAAAAAGCAAATGGACCCTAAAAGAAAGTCGTCCGTTGGAGTCCATCTTCATATTCTTTCTTCCCTCAAAAACAAATCTTCATATTCTTTCCATTTGTCTCCCGCCACACGGCCGGAGAATCGCCCACGTATCCACCGCCATGCCCACACAAACAAGACGAAATGGTATCTCGGTTCAGCTTCTCAAAAAGAAAATCTCTACCCAACAAAAAAGAACTTGTCTCTGTTCCTCCGCCACGATACAACTCACTGTGAATGAAGATGTGCACGTGCAACAGTTTGTTGGGTCGACATTTCTATCCGCAAAAATCAGGGCAGCAAACGCCGGGCAGTGAAAAACGGGCGCTAACAAAATTCAACGACGGAGACCTTATCGACAGTGGTGAGCGTACCTATACACCCTGTTGCTTGATCGCTGCGCAATATGGACGTTCAAGGCATTCTTTTCTGGAAAAGCCGACGTTGAGGGCGTCGTGGCCTCTCGTCTCCAAGCCCGTCGCTCTCCTGCCCTCGGTTTTCGTAGATAGAAAGGGGCGTCGCAACAAGACGATCGATGATCGATCGACTTGTACTGCTGCCACCGCTGCTGCTAACCCTCCTGTCGTTAGGGAGTAATGAGTCTAGTCATTATGCTGTGATGAAGCCCGAGAATGCACTTAAGGGTTCCGTCGTCGTCGGTAAGAGCCAATCTACTAAAGGAGAAGAGGGCAAGGCTAAGAAAGGTAGAGTCAAGGGCGCTCGGGTGGACAATGATGGTAACCACGAAGACATGGAGACGGATGTTGGTACGAACATGGAGGCAACCAGCCTTGGGGCCGCTGGTAAACTGACGGGGCCGCATGTGGCGCCCCGTCAGGGGCAATGAATTGCCTGAGTTGGAACTGTCGGGGCGTTGGGAACAAACCGACAGTTCGAGATTTGGTAGCTTTAGTAAATGCTACCGAGGCGAGGATGGTGTTCTTGTGTGAAACTAGGCAAAATTCAGAAAAAGTCCGGCGTTTGCGTAATAGACTAGGTCTCAGAGGTTTTGCTGGTGTCGACAGTAATGGTCTTAGTGGAGGTCTTGCTTTGTTTTGGTGTGATCACTTGTACGTTGATGTCCAAGATATGAATGAAAGGTTTATAGATGCATATGTCCGTGTGTCCCCTTCTGCACCGCTTTGGCGTCTTACTTGTGTTTATGGCGAACCCCGAGTGGAAAACCGACATCGTATGTGGACAAGTTTACAAAATTTGCGGGCAAAGTCAGACCTCCCATGGTGCGTTATAGGGGACTTTAATGAAGCCATGTGGTCGTTTGAGCACTTCGCAACAACACAACGAAATGAGAATCAAATGGTAGCGTTCAGGGATTCTCTCGAATGCTGCGACTTGGTGGATCTGGGCTTCCAAGGCCGCCCTTTTACGTATGATAATAAGCAAAGGCGGAATATAAATGTTAAAGTACGGCTGGACCGAGCAGTGGCTGATAACAAGTGGAGAAATTTATTCACGTCTGTCAAGGTGGTACATCATGTGTCCCCATGCTCGGATCACCTCCCAATATTGTTAAAATGCGAGAAGGATGAAGAGAAAATTTTCAAGCCATGCTACAGGAGGTATGAGATATTATGGGAACGTGATGGAAGCCTACCGGAAAGGGTGGCGCAGGCATGGGAGGAGGCAGGTGCAAGGTTTAACCTTGGTGATGTGAGAGCTGGGCTTAAAAGTTTACTGCTGAAACTCCATGACTGGGGTAAGAAGAGATTCGGCAATGTAACAAGAGAGTTGGAAAAATCAAGAACTAGACTAGAGGAACTCCTGAACATGAATGCGGACAGTGACGAGATTAAAAAGGTAAATGATCACATGAATGAACTACTCTATCAAGAAGAGATGTTATGGCTGCAACGCTCATGCATTGATTGGCTTAAGGAGGGGGACCGTAATACAAATTTTTTTCACCGTAAGGCCGTTTGGCGCGCTCGAAAAAATAAGGTTAAGATGCTAGTGGACAGCAATGGCGTGGTGCAAAAGGATCATAAGGTAATGGGGTCAATGGTTCAGGAATATTTCAAATCCATCTTTACATGAGATAACAATCTGAATCCATCGCATGTCACTGAACTCTTTAATCCAATTGTTACTGATGCAATGAACGAGCAGCTGTGTGCAGAGTTTTCAGAGAAGGTAATAGCTGATGGCCTCTTCCAAATAGGCCCACTTAAGGCACCAGGTAGTGATGGCCTACCAGCACGCTTTTTCCAGAGGAACTGGAGTATTTTTAAGGAGGAAGTGGTCAGGGCGGTAAAAGAGTTTTTTCACACCGGTATTATGCCTGATGGAGTAAATGAAGCAATAATCGTGCTCATCCCGAAAACTGATGAACCAACAAGAGTTACAGATTTTAGACCCATCAGCCTCTGCAATGTCATCTACAAGATAGTTGCCAAATGTCTGGTTAATCGTCTCCGACCTTTGCTGGAAGAAATAATTTCTCCATTCCAGAGCGCTTTCGTCCCTGGGAGGCTCATCACGGACAATGCTCTTTTAGCATTTGAATGCATTCATGCCATACATCAAGAAAATAAACCGGACAATAGCTACTGTGCATACAAATTGGATTTATCCAAAGCTTATGATCGCGTTGATTGGGGATTCTTGGAGCGAGTGATGACTAAATTGGGTTTTGCTCATCGGTGGGTGCAATGGATTATGACGTGCGTCACCACGGTGAGATATACCGTTAAATTTAATGGAACCCTTTTAGAATCCTTCGCACCGGAGCGTGGTCTCCGGCAAGGTGATCCCCTTTCGCCTTTCTTGTTCCTTTTTGTGGCTGATGGTCTCTCTGAGTTGCTGAAACAGGGTGTGCTAACAAATGTTATTGAACCCCTAAAGATATGTCGTGGTGCTCCTGGTGTCTCACACCTTTTGTTTGCGGATGACACTTTACTTTTCTTCAAGGCAACACAACAGCAAGCAGCCGCAGTCAAGGGGATTATTCAAGCATATGAAGGTTCTACGGGACAGCTCATCAACCCAGCTAAATGTTCGATCTTATTTGGACAATCTTGCCCTACTAATGAGCAACTGAATGTGAAGCGGGAACTTGATATTCAGCAAGGAAACTTTGAGGAGAAGTACCTCGGGCTACCGACGCCGGAAGGGAGGATGCACAGGGGTAGATTCCAAAACCTTCAAGTGAAACTTCTGAAAAGGATTTCTATCTGGGGTGATGGTAACATGGCAGCAGGAGGGAAAGAGAACTTGATAAAAGCAATTGCCCAATCTATTCCCACATACATCATGGGAGTTTTCAAACTCCCTTTCTCTGTTTGCGATGATCTAACTCGAATGGTTAGGAATTTTTGGTGGGGTTCACGGAAGGGAAAGAGGAAGACCCATTGGATGGCCTGGGAGAGCATCATAAAACCGAAAGCTATGGGAGGGCTTGGATTCCGGGACTACAGACTCTTCAACCAGGCCCTTCTTGCCCGACAAGCATGGCGGCTCCTAACTAATCCAGAAAGTCTTTGTGCGCAGGTCTTGAAGGCGAAATATTACCCTCATGGTCGTTTGGAGGATACTGTGTTTACAGGAAATGCGTCATCAACGTGGCAGGCCATCACATATGGCCTTGAGCTCCTCAAGAAGGGGCTTCTCTGGCGGACTGGGAATGGCCAACAAATACGCATATGGCGTGATCCTTGGCTCCCGAGGCCGGTTTCGTACAGGCCTGTTTCTCTACCAGGAAGGTGCAGGCTCCGCCGAGTGGCCGAACTGGTGAACGACCACGGTGGGTGGGACACACAACTACTCCAACAAAACTTTGCCACTCCAGACATCGACGAAATACTCAAGCTGCGACCGGCACCACGCATGGAGGACGTCCTGGCTTGGGGCCCAGACCCGAGAGGCTTGTTCTTCGTCAGGTCTGCCTACAAGCTCGGCCTGGAGGAGAAACTTCGCACGTCTATGTGCGCCACGAGCAGGGCACCGAACGGCAACCGTGCCGTCTGGAAGGCATTGTGGGGGTGCCCTGCTCCCCCGAAGGTACGAATATTTGGCTGGCGATTGGCTACGAACACTCTTGCGACAATGGAAAATAAAAAGAGTAGAACTATTGAAAAAACTAACATATGTGCTATTTGTGGCATCGAGCGGGAGGATACGTTCCACGCCGTCTGCAGATGTACGATGGCGGGTGCTCTATGGGACACCATGAGGGAGTCTTGGCCTATACCTGCCCGGGAGGAGATTCAAAACACCGGAACGGAGTGGCTGCTGCACCTTCTCGCCAGCTGCGACGAAACCCAACGGATGGTCATCTTGATGATATTCTGGCGCGCATGGCATTGCCGGAATGAGATTACGCATCACAAGCCTGCACCACCAGTACAGGTGTCAACACGCTTCCTTAACGGCTACATCAAGACTCTTCTATGTATCAAACAACACCCCAAGGGAGATATAGTGAAGGGCAAGATGGTGATTCAACAAGTAACTCATCGACCCAAGGTCATGAAGCAAGCAGAAACAATTGTGGCTCGATGGGAGAAGCCCCCGGCTGGCTGGGCAAAGCTAAACATGGATGGTTCCTTCATCCATGGCGAGTCCACGGGAGGGGCCGGAATGGTGCTGAGAGATGACACAGGAGCAATCATCTTCTCATCCTGCCGTTACCTGCGTTCGTGCTACTCACCGATAGAAGCGGAGCTGACTGCTTGCCTTGAGGGAACGAGCCTGGCGATTGCACACACAGACAAGAATCTCATCATTGAGATGGACTGCAAGGAAGGGGTTGAGCAGCTGAATGATACTGGCACAAATAGATCACCCGTTGCTGGTCTAATACACGAGTTGAAAAGCCTTCTACCTGGCATCCGGCCACACAAATTCCTGCATGCTGGAAGGTCATGCAATGCTGCTGCACATTGCATGGCGCAGATGGGAGGAGGCGCTCAACGCACTGCTATCTGGTTTCATTCAGGACCAGATGATTTACGTATGATTTGTGAAAACGAGTGTAATGACATTACTTAACTAATATATAGTCGTTTCACCCGCAAAAAAAAAAGGGAAGCACAACGTACTACTGAATTCTAGTACATGTCTCCGATCGGTTGCATTTTATTTTCGACCGAAAATGGGAGGAGGATCGGTGCCATTTCGACCCTACGTGCGGCGGGTGATCAGTTCTTGCGTCCTTGGTCGATCGACCTCCGGCCGACTAGTCAAACGGAAGCTTGATTATAATTATTTTGGTCATCGTGCGCTGGCTAGGATTGTTCCATAGTTTTAGCTTTGTTTGGGCATGTACTGCCGTACCGGACCGACAGGAGGTTAGTGACGTCTCAAACGGACAGATATAGTGTCACATCAAAATCCAATCAAATCATCGGGCTCGGCATAGTACGTATAGCACAAGTAGCAGGACTGTAGAAGCAGCGGGTCGCGGCGCCCACACACACATTATGACGATGAGCGCGGCGTACGTACAACCGCGCGAGCGACGCGACGTCCATGGCATTGGCATTGGCATGGGCAGGCACGTGACGGTGCCGCGTCGCCACCCAACAAACACGGCCCTCGTCCGGTCCGCTCCAGTCCCCAACCTACGCCGGCTCGTCGCCGTCGCTTTCGCCCCTCCCTCCCTCCGGCCGCTTCCCCCGCGCGGCGCCCTACCATACCACAGATGTAAAATGTTGCGCCAGTGCGCGCCGTCCCTTCTTCTCGGGTGCACCGACGGCCGGAGCTCCGGCGTCCAAAAGACACAGAGCCAGAGTGGCGGACCGCGGGTTGCGCATCGTCCAGCGGTGGCGGGCAGCTGTGTGTCGTCCAGCGGTGGGCCCGTCCGGCGCCGCGGCGCGGCCGGAGATGAGGCGTGACCACCCACCGGGACGACACGGGGGCCTACGGGGGCGTGGCCGCGGGCGCGCAGTATGGTATGGTGGTGGCCTCGGCAATCACGAGCTCGATCAGTGGTGGTGTTCATTCAATTTCAAGACAGCGCGGCCGCGGCGCAGGCCGGCACCTGCTCCTGTCTGATTGTTTGTTTTCCCGTACTGTGCTGTGCGTGTGACGACGCCGGTGTGTAGCGCAGAAACTGCAGATCACACTGATCCCTGGGGGCTGATGGGGGTACGATGCGTGAAGCAACACGAGCAATACTGGCCCGGCCGCCGGGGTCCGGCGGCACAGAACTACGTGCAGATGATATGAACCTGGCCCTTGGGTCCGACCGGACGATCAACTGCAACTTCGTATAGCCAGCCCAACCTTTGATGAGCAGCGGCAGCTTCATCAAAAAAGATATTATATGAAAAGCTCATCTTCACTCGCTTCAGATCCTCCTGGCCTGGGTCCAGGGCAACTATACGGGGACAGGACATGCCACGCACGGTGCAGACGGTGCAGGCACAGCTTACTAATTTCAGCCTCGGGGACCATCTCGAACAGCAGCCGTGTTTTAGGTCACCGAAAAACTGCTTGGAGTAAAACTGCAGACATCAAAAAAGTACTAATATTTAGGACGATGAAAAAATGTTCATCTCCAACAGCTGCCCTAAAATAGGGCACTTCAAACATGCAAATATTTTCTTTGAACATCCAAGCATTGTGTAGTTCACTTCAAACATTCGAACATTGCATAGATTAAACGAACCTATAAGCTACTACATTGCCCTAACTTTACTGGTTGTCCCAGTCAATGTCATCAGAGTCATCACTCTCGTCGTTGGGCTCAAGATCATCGTGGAACTCGAACTTGACCACACCGGAGGGGCCAACCTCGTCCTCCAACTTTCGCTCCGCCTTCTTGCACTCGTTGTCCCTCTTCCAGAGCCACTCGATCTTCTTCTGAACGAGGTGCAGATTTTTCGTGACGAACCTCACCATCGTCGCCCCATCGCTCTCCTAGGTGTCCCTCTGCTCGAGGATGATGTGGGTCTCCCTCTTCGCCGGGCCGAACTCAATGGTCACCAACGGCCAGATGGACTCCACATCCGCTCGCGCCTTGATTTTTCGAGAAGTTGAGCTCGTGTCGCGGCCATCCGAGCCTCCACACGGTGACATCATAGGCGCGCGACTATCTTTGATGTCTCAAAGGTGTTGAGCCAATACAGTCAGTCGTCGCACTGAAACACGACGCTGAAGCGGCTTGATTGCCTCCACCGAACGTCGGGGTAGCCGGACTGGCTCTTGGCGCGTTTCGATGGCATCCAGCGGTGCTGCGCGACAGCGGTGCAACACGACAAGATGGTAGGGTTCGGTCGACGGAGAGATGCAGCATGACAACGGGTGGGAATGGGTGCTGCGACGAGGCCAGCGGGGGTGGTGCAGGTGGTGCAGCCTACTAGAAGAGGAGGACGGTAGATCCAGTCGGTGGGGGTGCAGCCGTGGCGGGAGGAGCCGGGTCCTGTCGAATTCGTTCGGATTCAGTGGGGCGGCGACGACGAAGGAGAGGAATCGGCTGCTAGAAGGTTTAGGACGGGGGCAGTTGGGCTGCGCGCTGCGGCTTTGCGTCTGCGGCAACTGTGCGTGTGCCGTAAATACGCAGCTGGCACGCTCATTTTTGGGGATGCCAAGAAACTTTCTGCAAAAGTTTCCAACGTGGACATTTATTGAAGGCCTTTTTGAGGTCCAAAAGCCAAATAAAACGGTTATGCCCTAAAATAGGGCTGCTGTCGGAGATGCTCTTAGCTTCTTCATGGGGTACATATCCAAGAAGATGTGTGTGTGTGAGTGTTTCCAAAGGTCTATGGAGTTCATGATGTCGAAGGTATTGTTGCCGGTTGTGGTGGTGTGTTTTGTTCAACCGCAAGCCGCCGGTTTGTTTTGTCCATGGCTGTTCCTTTTGCGTTGCAACGAAGCCGGAGAAGTTTTGAACCCGGAACAGATTTGCAGATCCATCTCAAATCTCAATACCACAATCAATAAGCAGAGATCGCTGCCGGCGACATCAATTCGCGCATCTGCCGAGCTGGTTGGATGGACCAATCTGCGGATCAGGCGACACCGCCCCCGCTAGCTACCAGCTAGTACCGCGTACGGTTTTCCATCCATCGCCTCGTCTGGTCTATTCTGTGCACTGCGCGCGTCCATCTCCAATCTGGGCAAGACAAGGCGCTGAATGTCCACTGTGGAGTAGTGCAACGCAGTTAAGTAAATTAGGCCAGGATGGGGTTCAGAATTCAGAAAGCCGTTGGTCGGCCAATCACCAGTTGGGCTTCACAAATAGTACTCCCTCGGCCTCAAGATAATCAAAATAAGTGTCTCGACTTTAGTGCAATAATCTAAACGTTTTTATATTTATTTACAGAGGGAGCACTAAAATTATACCAATTTCAAATACTTAGGCCCTGTTCGATAGCTCTCCAGCTCCGTATAATACGGGAGTGGACGGAGCGCCAGTTTTCCAACTCCACCAAAATGCACTGCGGGCCGCTCCGCTCCGGCCGCTCCAGGAGCAGAGCCGCGGAGCGGAGGGCTGCCGAACGGGGCCTTATTTAAGGACGGAATGAGAATGAGTACGCAGTAGACATAGACCAAGACCATGTTGAACATCTCCTTCATTTAAGTCCTTGCAACAAGAAAAAAAGGAAAAATAATACCAGCGCACAACTTGAGGTGATCATGTTGCAGAAGAAGGATGTGTGTGTGATTTTTTTTAGAAAAGGAGGATGACCCCCGGCCTCTGCATCTGGACGATGCATACGGCCACTTTATTAATTATTCTCACAAGACCTTACAAAGTAATACAACAGTAAGACTAAAGCCGCCGTCTAAGCCACTCTATCCAGTTGATGAAGGGGCGCAGATAGCCTGGGCCTAATACCAAACAGGCATCGCAGCCAAACCTAACATCTAAGACCTGAGATCCCATTCAGGATGCCTGCCGGGCATGGGTCTCACCGGTCCGGCGTGCACTCAGAGGCCGCCGCCACCAACTTCCACCGCTCCATCTTCAGAACTGTACTAATGCATCAACCTTGGTCGGTCCAGCTATCGTCGACGCCACCACGGCGCCCAACGGCCCCTCCTCCCTGCGCGCAAACATCTGAGGACGTCGCGGTCGCCACTGATACACACAGACCAAGACCTACAACAAAAATGGAGTAACCAGCATTGCCGACAAAAACTGCATTTCTGCTTAGAAAATGATTTTTCAGATGTGGACTAAAATTGTTAATGGTCAGAAATTAGGGATGTTTTTATCGAAAGCAAAAAATATTAGATGCAGTGAAACGAAACAAAAGGGACCTGCAAATAATCAGGTTGGTTTCATTTTTCTACCTTAATTATTTTTACAATAAAAGCTCAAGAGGGTCAGATTTTGAATTAACAAAACTATCAATTGGTCAGGAGTTACAACAAACAACACGTCACAACGGCCGGGCGACAAAGGGGGCTGTCTGGAAGCAGCACACATTACAAGCACAAAGGTAAAGGACACGAGAGCATTGTTAGTAGTAACGACGAAGACCTCTACATTCTGGCACCAAAGACAATCACCAGAGGAAGCGCTAAAGGATCAGCCTACCACCACAAGAGAGGTCTTGATCAAGATTGAAACACATGACTGAAGAAATACAAGTATACAACACACCCCCTCTTTAACGCCGAAGAGGGACCCTACTCCTCGCCGGTAGGAAAGGCGCCACACCATAGTGATAGGATCGACATGATCATATAGCTCAAACTTGAGCCACTCAGAGTGAAGGATCAAGTAATACCTTAGTCTTGAGATCATCCCATCTTAGCTTTTTCTCTTCTCCTAGATCTTGTGATGTAGATGTTTAGTTCTTCCTGGTGCTTGCAATGCTTGCTTGATAGGTGAGATATGGCTTAGAAAATGTGAGGTGATCATGTTACAACAAAAATGGAGTCCTACAGTATCGACAAGAAAAAGCATTTCTGCCTAGAAAATGATTTTTTTAGATGAGAAATAAAATTGTTAATTTTCAATAAAGGACGTTTTTACCAATTCAAAATGTAGCATCAAGCGGATACAAAGCATGATAATCAATGCTTGGCCTCTGTATAACTGAGATGCATGGAACCAGAACATCAATGGTCGAACCATCCAGTAGTTGGATAGTTAGGAGGACAGTGATATCTTGAGCCCACTAGGGTTCAAGTGCTAAACTTGACACTCGTGCTTGTATTTTCCTAGATTTATTTTAGGTCTTTCGGCGATGTGCGCAGGGGCGGAGCTCTGTAGGGGCAGAACTGGGCCATGGCCCGCCCAGGAATTTCACTAAATTTTGTTCCTATGCCTAGCTCCCCAGCCCACCTGGCACATTTGCTGAATCTCAAGCAGGCAGCGCATAGAATCAGGAACTGCACCATATCCCAATCCTCCCCCGTATAGAAGCCAGTAGCCGTGCCGCTGCCCCTGGACCAGCGAGCACTGGCCGACGGAGCGAGCAGCCCTCCGTCTCGCAGAGCAGCCGACGGGATTTCACGTCAGTCATCACCTTGCGGATCTCATGCATGTCATACAGTCGTGCTGCCGGTCAACTGTGGGCGTATGGCTTGCGGGCGTCTGCTCTACTTCAAAGCTCCAACATCCCTGCCAGCCAGTGCTAGACTAATTTTGCTGAGACACATGAGCAGGGACTGCACATCAGTACATCACATAGTAGCAGGGCAGCATCAAATTCTCCATTTGATAAGCATTTACCTGATCAATGCACATATATTTTCGCTCCATGTTCTAACCTAGTAGTATATACTCATGCTTATGATTCAGAATTTCACAAAAAAAATTGCTTTAGTCTGGCCCGCCCAACTTTTTCTTTCAAGCTCCGCCACTGGATGTGCGTTCAGTGGGAGGAGACGTTCATGTCGATTACAAAACGTCTGTGATGACTTCGTCAGTGTCAAGATGATTTGCCGGCCCAGTCTCTTAGATGTGCTCATAGAGGTAGAGTGTGTATGCATGCGTTTATATGAGCAAGTGTATGTACGTATGTGTGAGCGTCTGTGCCTATACTTTGTTTAAAAATGTTAGTTATGATCACACTAAGAAAACATCTATAGTCTAACAAAAGATATTAAAAGCCAACATATTGACAATGGTATAGCCATACGGGACTGATACTTTGCATATGTCGAAATAGGCGATGGAGCGACCCGAAGATCCACCTGCTCCAATCACGTATACATCGTCTTGAACAGTGGTTCGTACGCCATTCGATGTAGCGTAGATCACGTAAGAAGCAAGTGTGTGCAGGGAAAATAACCTGCAAAGGAGCATAGCTTTTGCCATTAAAACCAAAATCATTTCTACATAACCAAAGATCATAACAAGGCATACTCTACCACCTTTATTAGCGTTATGTACCTATATGAAATACCATCCAACCGATGAAAAAAACTGTTGGCAACACTTACGGCCGGATACAAATTGAACGCTATTTGGATGAATGACCACGTAGAACGTGCAAACTTGCACGAGTAAAAGAGATGTTTGATTGTCTCATCGTGAGTATAAAAGTTACACATCTTGCTTCCTTGCCAATTGCGACAGGTGAAGTCGTTTTTGGTTAGCACAACTCTCCTCCAAAGATATCACATGAAGATTTTCTTATTTTTAGTGGAGTATTTGATTTCCAAATTTTCGTGTTGTAATTCACTGGGACATCTGAATACGTGAGCGCACTGTATATAGATTTCACTGTTAAGGACCCAGATATAGTGAGATGTAAGCAAAATATATCTTGTTCTTGTGTTAGGTTAATCGAATCCTCTCAAGATAAAACATTTTTCCATGGCATAAGACGGGGTCAATCAAGTCGCCACCTAAAAGAAATATCCAACGAGAATGAATTGAGCACCCTTGCAAGAGTATCATTCTTATCACGGACAATGTATTCAGAGTTGGATACTGTTTTCGGAGGCCGGCATTTAAAAGTCATTTCCCTCCCAGAAACGAATCTTCGACCCATTTTTATCACGAATAATTCAAAGCAGAAAAGATGCTTATTTGTCGCCATTAGACCAACCCAAAAATGTGAGTCACCAGGTTTCCAATAGGTCTGAGATACAACTTTTTGGCCTAGATACTTATTTTGCAACAAGGTTTTACAAACACTATCCTCAGAATGTAGTTTGAACTTTAAACAACCATTACTAAGTAAGACATCATTCTTGACTTTCAGGTCATGATTGCCAAGGTCATCTTGGTCTTTCAGCCTACAAACCACACTCATTTGGCCAGCCTGTAGTTTTTCTTTTCACTGTCTCCTTGTCAGAAGAATACTAATCTAAAATAATCTAGCCTTTGCATGACCCTTTTTGGGAGTTAAAAAATCATATAAAGAACAATATTTGTAAGGACATAATTGATCAAAACTAGCCACCGTCCAACAGAAAGCAACTTGTCTTTTCATCTGCTCAACTATTTCTCTAAGCACTCCTCCACTTGTTTGCACCCCACATTAGTGAGACACGGATAATGAACAAACATATTGGGAAATGACCTTCCGCATGACCAAAATGTCAGCATAATCAACCGTTGCCTCATCGACTTTTCCAAAGCAGAATAATTTGCTTTTATGGAAGTTAGTTTTAAGAACCACGTTTGCTGAAACATTGAAAGCAAGAGTTCCATGTTCCAAACCTTATCGAGGTAGTGTTCCATAAAGACTTTTATCACAGACATATTGCAAAACAGAGATGCCACCATCCATAAGATGTGGCATAGCTCCTCAATCTGACCATCCTGCTTGGTGCGATCAATCGGACCACCGGTTGCCCCGACTTCATTGAAGTCCTTGCAAGAAAGCAAACAATGAAGCATAATGCGACACACAGTGGGATGATCATGTTGCAAAAGAAGGCTAGGGTCGTGTAATAGACATAGATCAAGACCCGAAAATAGAAATGGAGTAACTACCATGGCACACTAAATTGATTTTCTTCCTATAAAGTATTTTTTAGATATAGACTAAAATTATTAATGGTAAAAAATTACGACTGTTTTATCAAGATCAGGAAAATAAAAGATGCAGTGAGATAAAACAAAAGGAACATGCAAATAATTGTTTGGTTTATTTTTCTACCTTAATCCCCTTTTCATGGCCATAGTACGCCTCCACCTTTGATTCCGATAATTGTACTTTGCTGAATCAATAATGGTTTGTGAAGGCGACATACAAGATCCAACGTGGCTTTCTCTGGTCGGGCTCGGACTGTGTGAAAGGGGGGCAATGCTTGGTGGCATGGAAAAACGTGTGCACTCTTGTCCACCTGGAATCTCTCGGTCTCTACAACGTCAAAGCTCTCAATGACGCCCTACGCTCAAAGTGGCTCTAGATCGCGAAGATATCCGTCCTTCTCCCGTGGTCCGCGCTAGATATCTAGGCTTCCGATGAGGAGACAACCATCTTCAGGGTATCGAGCACCATCGAGGTCCAGAATGGTGCTTCCTCTCTCTTCTGGCAGGATCAATGATCGTTGGTGTCTCCCTCCAACAACTTACCCCTCATTTGTGTGCTCTAGTCAACCAACACCTTGGGCGCAGTATACGGCGTGGGACAACATAGCTAACAACTCTTGAACTAGTGATCGCGGATCCCTTTTGATTGATGCCATTATGCAATTCATGGATATCCGGCGTTTGATCTTGGGTGAGGAGCTTCTCGAGGGCTTGGACAAGTGGATCTACAACTGGACCGTCCCTGAGGAGCACACTACAAAGACACCTATCTCATCACTTTTGCTGGTTGCATCGACTGCGGATGGGAGCATCTGGTATGGAAATCATGGGCACCCCTTAAGTTCAAGTTCTCCGTCTAGCTAGTGTTGCGTGGCTGGTGCTGGAATTCAGACAGTTTGGCAAACACGACTTGCCTCACCAAGCGGTTTTCCCAGTGTGCTGCCAGTGTGAGGACACCATCAGCCACCTTTTGTTGCAATGTGTTTTTGCACAGGGGGTTTGGATGTGGATTCTTCGGTGGATCTTTCCAACACCTAACCCCATCGGCATACACCATCATCCTTGCCCGTGGTCCAACTTGCAGTTTGTTGTGCATCCGAAACTACGCAAAAGGCGTTACCTCAGTCATCGCATGCGCTTTTGCATTGTATCTGGCTTGACCTTAATAAACGTAGGGTCTTTAGACACACTTCTCTACCACCATCGGTTGTGTTCTAGGGGGTAACCTTTGTGCGCTATCTGGACCAAACTTTGTAAATGTTTTTTTTCCTCTGCATATCTTAATATTTCTACACAAAAATGTCCTGCATTGTTGCGTGTTTTTCAAACAAAATGTACTTGTCAAGTTTGCTTCAAGCGCTGCTTCATTCTCCAATCGACATTTTCCTCTTAAGCTTGAGGAGCTCTAGAATTAATTCTATGGATGGTGACTCGCACCTAAAACTCCCAACTCATTAGCCTCGGCCTTGTTGATTGACCCCTTAGTCGCAAGGAAGGAGGGCGAGAAGCATTGTAGAACAACAAAGAAAATTGTTTTGGGGCAACAAAATAATACCAGAATATATATTAAAATACTTATCCTCTACTTCTTGAACGGCTAAGATTTTTTTTTTTTTGCGTGAAGGGATAAAAAAATCTGTTTTGTAATTCAGTGGTGCAGGTCTTCGACTTGGAAATAAAAGAAAAAAAATCGATGAAATGGACACTAATGTAATCCATATCCAAGTGAATGGAAGTGGCCACCCCACAAACGTCGTGTCAGCCGTACAAGTGCACCTATCTTGGCCGATCCGGGCTTTCAGAACCCAAAACCCCGAACCGAGCGCGCGCTCATCTATAAACTGCGCCCGGACATCACAGCGAGGCATCATACGCCCACACTCACTACTTGGCTCGTGCTGTCGTATACACTAGAGCGCCGAAAAAGCTGCCAAGCGGCTCCGTCGTCCATGGACGTGCCGACCGCCGGACAAGCCGCCGCTGCACCGGAGCGCAGGGCGTGGGAGTGGGAGGGCCGGGTGGTGTCCCCGGTGCCGGCGGCGACGGCGGACGAGGCGTGGGCGCTGCTGTCGGACTTCCTGGCGTTCCACAAGTGGCACCCGCGCGTGGCGGTGTGCCGCCTGGCGTCCTCCGGCACGGCGGCGCCCGGGTGCGTGCGCTACTGCGAGGGCACCCCGCCCGCCGACGGGACGCCCGCCGACTGGGCGCACGAGACGCTCCTCGAGCACGACCAGGCCCGCCGCTTCTTCCGCTACGAGATGAACGACAACAACATGGGCTTCGGCGCCTTCTTCGCCGCGTTCCGCGTCGTCCCCGCCGCGGCCGGCGGGTGCGAGCTGCGGTGGGAGTTCGAGTGCGAGCCCGTGCGGGGCACGCCCAAGGAGGCACTCGAGGCGCGGCTGCAGGCCGGGCTCGACGGCATGGCCGCACGCGTGCACGAGCACGTCATGTCCGCGCGCGCGGCCGTCGCCGTCGCCGCGCCGACGACCGCAGTGACTGCAGGGCTGGAGGCCGCCGATGAGCTCAAGCTGGACAGCTCCATCGCGGCCTGATCTCTGAGCACTCGACGGACACGACAGGCCCGGTTCCACCTCTGTGTGCAGTGCACGTGCCGACGGCGTACGTTTGGTTGTGATCTCGTCTCGTTCTCTTCTCGCGGTACTATGTTGTCTGATGATATTTTAATCTTTGTTTTGTTCTGGGCCTTTGTCTGCTTGCCGTTATGTATGTGCCGCGTACGTACCGTTTACTACAGTATACGGTAGTGCCCCTATACAGCTGTACCGGGAATAAATGTATGATATTACTCGTAATATATGCAAAAGTGACCAGTGCATGTGCAGCCTTTTACCTACTCACTTGTGGAAATACAAGTTGGGCATGAATTTTTAAGTCTTTGATTTGATTGGCGAAAATATGGTGTTTGCCACAAAAATATACTTCCTCCGATCCAAAATAAGTATCGTGGTTTAATTCAGGATTACTTTTCAGACTCGTCGATTGAATGAAGTTTCTAAACATATGCATATATTTTGCGACACGGAGGAATTGATCCCGGGCACCAGTGATCTCGGATGAACAGTAAAATCCGAAAAAATAGTAAAACAATTCAAAAAAATCTGAAATTATTTGTCAAGAAACTTTGATGTTTTTTCTACATGCGTACCAATTTTCGTAATGAAATGACATTTGTGGAGGTCCCGGCAAAAAAAACAAAATCATGCTCCAAAAAAACTGTTTTTGGATACATTTTGGAGCATCGATTTTGTCTTTTTTGCCGAGACCTGCATGAATGTCATTTTGTCATGAAATTTTGCACGCATGTGAAAAAGATATCAATGTTTGTTGCCAAAAAAATTCAGTTTTTTTTGAACTATTTAAATATTTTTTTTTGTTTGTACTGTAGCAAAGTGTGCCTGTGAGCTCGAGCTCACAATAGCACTTTCCTATATTTTGACCTCTGTTCCATAATGTAGTGCATATATGTTTGTTTTAAGTCAAACCTCATAAATTTTGATCATTTTTTTGAAGAAAAACATTTGCATCTAGAAAGCCAAACATATATCATTAGATTCATCATAAGATATAGTTTGATATTTTATAGATTTAATATTATAGATATAAATAGTTTCTCTATAAACTTGGTCAAAGTATGTAAAGTATGATTTTTCTAAAATTCTATACACACTACATTACGGAACAAATGGTGTATCTTTCTGCATACTATATATGTTTTGCTAGTTAAATCGGTGACCTAAATTCCCGTTTCTTGATTATATTCCCGTCCGAAGGAAGTACTGCTTGTTTTCTTTGTTATGTCTTGAACAATGCATGAATGTATATATTTTTTTATCTTCTATATGTTGTGTTAAAAGTATAAATTACTGTACCTCGTTTCAACATTTGGACTGTGTAGAGGGACATATGTGATCATATTTTTCTGAAATTATTGTTGACCGTATAGCATCCTTGAACTATGAAATATCTATAGTGACTTCGTCTATCTCAAGATTTAGCGACCGAATCTTTGAGAGGAGCTCATAGGGTATAGAGAATACTCCCGATGCTCCAAATTAAAAAAAAATCTTAAAAGTTTCATATAAAAATCTAGAAACAAATGTGAATGTTAACAAGGAACGTGACTACAACCCCTAAAAATTTCAGATCCAAGCTCGAATCGCACATTGAGAAACAAAAATATGAAACCTAGAGTGAATAGAGTACAAAGAAGACAAAAGCAACATCAACACTATTCACATCTGGATTTTAATTTTTTTTTGTTTTCCAATGTGCATTTTGAGTTTGGACCTGAAATATATAGGGTTTGTAGGCACCTTCCTTGGGAACATTCACATTTCCCAGAATTTTTTAAAACATTTATGAACTTTTTATTTTGAATTTGGAGCATCGGAAGTACCCCAAGGATGGAGCACCTGATGCTTCCCAGGGTATACGTGCGTGCGTGTTAATTGGGTAAGTGTTTTTTGAACATCTTCATTTGTAGAGCTTTAGGATCTTGTTTACCTTCTTGCTAATCTTGTACGGCAGACATGTTTTTTTTTCATACCAACATATTAAAAGAAATACATTCCTACATTTTCATCCAAAAGCAATCTTGGAGGACCTTTCTCCAACCCTAGCCCCGTGTCATCCCCCCTCCCCCCGCGCGGGCTACACAGGTTGCGGCGTCGCCTCTCCCTCTCACACCTCCGTCCTCTGTCACCCTCGCCGCCGCCGCCGGCCGGAGCCACAGGGGTGGGCAAAGCCCCTAGGGTGGCTGGCGATGAGGCATCTCTCCTCCTCATGCGCGGACGACCGGAGTAGGGCGGCTCGATCGAGCAAGGGCGCCGAGTTCGCATGGACTTGGCGGCGCGGCAGTGGGGATGGCTAGTGGTGGCACGGCAGCTGCGTGGGCCTGTGCCGCATATCTGATGCAGGCGGCGGCCATGGTAGCTGGTGGTGCGGGTGCGTGCCCAACGACTCCGATGCTTGGAGCTCGCTGGACGACGCGGGTTGGGCAGTGGCCGGTGTGCGGCTGTGGCAGTGGGTGGCTGCACGACAGCTGGGCAGGTCGGCAGCGGATGGCATGTTCCGGCGTCGGCACATCCGTAGGCGGCTTGTGTTAGCCTTTGATCCCTCTCCTCGTCGTCCGGCACTACTTTCGTCGAAGGGTTGGCCCTCTCTCAGCTGCAGTCCATCGCTCTGTCTCGCGCGCAATGCTGCAGGACGGGTCGATGGAGGCCAGTTTTGGCCAGCCTATTTGGTCCTGACGCTGGGGCCGCCGAGGGGTGCGAAAGGCGGGGGTTTTCCGCTCGTCTCTTTGGTTGGGGTAGGTGCGGGGAATGGCAGAGCTATTTTGTATTGCTGCAGGGGCCATGCCCCCCCAGCGTACATATTTTTTTGTGAAGAAACTTTATTTTGGGTTCTACAAATTAAGAGAAATACAATTTTTGGCCCCTCCGAAAAATTACAATTCACCATTGGCCCCCTCAACAATTCCTCGCTAGCTCCGCCACTGGGTGCGGGTCTCTGATGAGATGGTGTCAAGGTCTTGGAGGGGGCGGCGGCCCTGATGGTGGTAGCGCGGTGCTCATGGGCAGAGATCGTGGCTCGGTGCTGCCCGGTGGCCATTGCCGTGTGGGCGGCGTGGTAGCCGGGGTGTGGTGTTCGATGGCGGTGTGTTGGCCGGGGTGAAAACTTGTTCTAACTTCGAACAGACCAGCGGCGACGAAGCTCGTTCCATTCTTGAAGGCGTCCTCGCGGCTTTCATTGCACGTCGTGTTGCTTAAGGAAAAACTCTGATCCCCAGATCGGATGGTGACGGCGCTCCGGTGTCGTAACCTTTTTGAAGGCACCACCTTAGAGCCCATTGTTCGTCGTACGCGGCTTGAACTCTTCGCGGTGGCGTGTTCACGGTTGAAGCCCCTAGTTGTTCTTATAGTGATAGGGGCGGTGTTGCTGCGTCCAACGCCTATATATCCCGCTTTAGGTGTGTGCGTGTATTATGATGACATGCATTTATACCGGATTGTTTGATCGGCCAAAGCTTTTTGTAAAAATAATCTTGGATTACAAAACTGCGTCGAAGAACAAGAGGCGGTGCACATGCCCGCCGCGACGGGCCCAAATCACGCCAAACTCGCCAGTCCCCGTTCGTGGAGAGCTCGCTCGCAGAGGTCTTTTTTTTTTGAACAAAGCAAGGCACCTGAAAGGTGCCCAAATTTCCATTAACAGCTTATGGGGTCATTACAAGTTACAGGGGCAACATACTGAAGAATAAGAGACAGAGCCCGAAAAAGAGGCTGCAATGGAGAAGCAAAGATAGGTTGAAAACTAATCAACCAGATGAACTGCAGCTTAAAAAAAAGACCACCAGCGCCGGAAGAGATGTGTTGTCATATGCTTGTGGTAACACCAGAGTCCAGCTATTCTTGCAGGCAGGAGGGCCCTTGCTTTGAGTGATGTTTTTAGTAGCAATACACCTTGTGTAGTTGGAACCCTGTGCCAGAGAATTGAGCTAGAGCAGCCGCAACAGGACAGAGGTTTGTGTCATGAGATCTTGTAGAGCAAATCATCAGTGACTGATCTGAAGCCTGGTACACCTGTTGTGCAAGATTGTGAGCCACTCCATTTAGATTTCTGGAAATGTGGAACACCTGAGCATTTAGAATAGAATAAATGCAGAGGTCAGATCGATGAGACGCCCCGCTTATCTCATCCCCGTCTTATCGCGCAATGAAGCTGCCGGCTGAGTGCGCAGATGCCACACACGCACACAGCTCACCCGCTGCTCGTGGCGCGGCCTGAGCCGGAACCGCGCATGTGCGGGCAAAAGTTATTGCAGCTCTGCGGACATGGTCAGGCACGTAGGCCATCTGTGGCGTACGTATGTTTCAGGCTTTCATAAGCCTCTGGTGTGACGTGATGCGCTGTTTCAGCTGATCAGCTCGCACGCTCCAAGGGGAGCGGCTCCAACGTTTCATTTTCACCGAAAATGTGGCCATGACACATTGCCGCACCGGGGCCATACGAACTCAAGCCTCGGCGTCTGTGCCACAGTTTTCGACTTGGAAGTAAACAAACCCATCGGTCTCAGACTGCTCCTGCTAAACCTTCACCGTGTGCGTTGTCGACTCTTGCATCAACACCTACCACTAGGATCTCGGAGCCATACAAACCGAAAGCCTCGGCGGCAGCTGTGCTACAGTTCTTGGATTGAAACAAAAGTCTTCACAGGACGGGGACAAATACATCATTCTCAGATTTGTGCTTCAACATCCAGTATGCTGTATGCGTTGTCGCCTCTAGGTCCTCAATCTTGGGACTGATCCGTCTAAAAATATATATTGGAACTGCAAGCAGGAGGCAGAGACAGAAGAATGCGTACCCGTCCTGTTGGCCGGCCAGTAACCATGCGCTTTCATCACTCACACGCCACTTATTTTTTACTTTTGTTTATATTTTTAAAAGTACTAAATACATGTATTATGAAAAATATTTTAGTTATTTTTCTAAAAGTGTTCGTGCCCAATTTAAAATATTTATGCAGTGTAAAAACAGTGTTCACTCAGCTTTCAAAAAATGGATGTACCATTTAAAAAAATCACACCTCTCAAAATAAATGCACTTGACATTTTTGAAAAATTATACAATGTAAAAAATATGAACGCCACTCAAAAACAATGTGCGCTACATTTGAAAAATATTCACGCGTCTCAAAACAATATTGATAACATTTTAAAAATGTTATAGTATGTAAAGTATGTTCGATAGTTTTAAAAACATGATTTTTATCACACACAAAAATTTTCAACGCATTTTATAGAGCACCCAAATTGTGGGTCTTGGCTTTATAGAAGGCGAAGGAAAAAATACAAGAAAAAAGATAAGCTCCCACTACACGTTAGTGAGAAGCAAACACCACACATACTCAAATGCACGCAAGACCTATCCTCAATTGATCATCAAAACCGCGCCTTGACCAACGTCGATCACCTATAGAGAGCAACGACTCCAAGCAAACTCTCCTTGCCGACGCACCGACCACCCTTGATTGCCGAAAAGAGTAGGCAGGTGGATGACGGGACTCAGACAACCTCAAGAAAGTCATTGTCTTCGGACTCTACCGCAAACGCATACATAGCGCCCTTGACGAACAATACAAAATGGCATCGATCACCAAAGGAACACAAACAAGGACCTCCAGACCATGTCTTCAAAACAATGCTCCCAACAGAGGAACGACGTCAAGAACGCTGCAATCGCCGGTCTGGATCTGATCCTAGCTTTCGCCCAGAGACAACCAGAAAAGTGTGAGTGAGAGAGAGAGCAAGATGCCAACACACTACAGCAACGCCTTCAAGAAGGAGAAACAACACCCACGGGCGTCGTCGCTGCTGGCACCGACCGAAGACGGGAATGACTTCCATCCGAGCCATCGCGCACTTGCAACTTTGCCAACTGGAATGGGGCACACCATCCGTGTTAGTTCACTCTGCCGCCGCCCCAACACCTCGCCTTTGTCGCGCCCCACCACACCACTATCAAAACCGGCCAACACCTCCACATTGAATCACCACCGCAACTATGAGCACCACCATCACCTAAGCCATCGAGGGCCCCTATTTGACGCGCTTCGCGTCAAATTGGTGGCCTGACGCACAGAGAGGGACCTGACTGGGCCGGCCCATTGAGTTTTACCGCGGGACGAAAAATTTAGCGCCAAAATGGAAACGCACGGGACACAGGAATTGAACCTGAGACCAACCGCGTACTATCACACACTACTAGCCACTCGGGCTAACGAGTAGTGCTGACCATTAAGCAGTGCGTTACTTAAAGAATAAACCATAGATGTGGAACTGGAATGATATATTTTACTTAAAGAACTAACCATAGATGTGCGTTTTTATTTTGAATGATTTTATTTAAAAAAGCTGAGTGTTTTGTGAAAGCAAACACTTTTCAAATTGGCGAATTCCTTAAAAAAACTGATTTTTTAAAGCAGGAAATTGAACTCGCGACAAAATTTTAGAAAACCCAATGAAATTTTAAAAATTCTGAATATATTTTCATTTTCAAAAAAATATGACGCATGTTATCAATTTTTTTGAAATGTGAATTTTTTTTGAAACTGCGAACATTTTTCAAAATATCTAACAAATTTTGAAACATGAACAAATTTCAAAATCGTGAACAAAATTATAAAATTGTGAATATTTTTCGAATTCTGAACAAATTTGGAAACCGTATTTTTTATATTGTGAAAAAAAATTAAAACATGAATAAATTTCAAATTCGTGAACAAATTATAAAATTGTGAACATTTTTTGAATCAGCGAATTTTTTTGAAAACCATGAATTTTTTTGAATTGTCAACAAATTTTGGAACATGAATAAATTTCAAATTCATGAAAAAATTATAAAAACGCGAACATTATTCAAATCTGTGAACAAGTTTTGAAACTGCGAACATTTTTAAAATTCGAACAAATTTCGAAACATAAACAAATTTCAAAATGGTGAACAACATTATGTGAACATTTACGAATTCTGAACAAATTTTTTAACCATATTTTTTTATATTGTGAACAAATTTTAAAACATGAATAAATTTCAAATTTGTGAACAAAAATATAAAATTGGGAACATTTTTGATTTGTGAAAAAATTTTGGAACATGAAAAAATTTCAAATTCATGAACAAAATTATAAAATTGTGAACATTTTTCGTTAAACCGCGAACATTTTTTGAATTGTGAACAAATTTTCAATTATGACGCAATTTCAAAATTCATGAACAAAATTAGAAAATTGTGAACATTTTTTAAATTATGAACAAATTTTGAAACCGTAAACTTTTTTGAGTTGTCAACAAATTTTGAAACCATGAACATTTTTTGAATTATGCATAAACTTTGTATCTGTGATTTTATTTTGAATTGTGCACAAATTTTAAATTAATATAAAGACGAAATAGAAACAAAAGAAAAAACAGAAAAAGGGAAACGAGAGAAAATACAAGAAAATAGAAAATAGAAAATAGAAAAAACATAATAAAGAAACAAAAGAAAAAACAGAAAAAGGAAAATAAGAGAAAAGAAAAGAAAAGAAAAACGAAAATAGTAAAAACGGAATAAAGAAAAAACCGATTCAAGGAATCTTCTAGAGTTTCCCAAAACCAGAAAAAACCAGCTGGGAACCTCTAGAAGGTTCCCAAAACCAGGGTCGTCTGAACGGTTAAACGGGCCGGCCCGCGGCGTCGCTGCTCGATCGCTCGCCTGTGCAAAGCGCCGGCAGTTTGACGCAACGAGCTGCAAATAGGATTTTCCAGCCATCAAGGCCCGACGACACCACATCAGCAAAACTACACCAAGGCCACCTAGAGACGCCCTACTAACCAGATCAGACCCGCCGACCACACTACCCTTTTTTTAGACAGGCCGGCCGCACTACCTTTTTTTTAGACAGGCCGGCCGCACTACCCAGATCTACGGGCAGCCACTAGCAAGCCCATGCTGGGATTCCACTCGCAGCCCAACGAAGGCACCAATCATGTTCGCACGCGCGCGGCCTAGTCAACCGCCCAACGGCACGCTCGCCCAACCACGGATCTGGCCCAACTGACCCTAGCCTCCATGAATTATGTCGTGCCGCCAACAGACCTACGCATTCCTTCGCGCTGCATCACCATCGGCAACAAGCGCCGTCACCAGCCTGTGTGCCCTATTTTGCCTCTACACACCAGCCTCCGAATCGCGCCGCCTCGGCTGAAGTAGCAGTCCCCTGTGGCCCCCACTCCAGGAGAGAGGCCACGAAGATCCCACTGCTGTCGCGCGGGCTTTGCCCAGCCGCACCCGTCGGTGGCAAAAGGGGGGAGGGGAGGTTGGTGCCCGATGGTTAGGGTTTGCGCGCAGCAGGATCGATCGCACCCTGGGGAGGGGGGGGGAGTTCAACGTGTATTTAAAAAATGTTTTACCATGTATTGAAATAAATGTTCAAAACATGTATTAATCATGTTTTAAAATGTTAAACATATATACAACAAGGATTTAGATGTATACAAAAATGCACAATATGTATGAAAAATTAGACATCAAAATTTGAAAAAACTATTAATCGTATATTTCAAAATGTTGAATGTTTAACAAAATGTTCCTAATATATATAATTTCTTACAATGGGTACGGAAAAGTAGACATGTGTTGAAAAAGAAAAGAAAAACCTTTGAAAACTGATGAATACTAGAGAGAAGAAACAAAGAACACCGAAGGAAAGAAAATAAAAACATGAAAATAAAAAAGCGACAAAACGGAAATGGAATAAAACACAAAAAACAATGAAAAATGTAAAAGAAAACACCAAAAAGAAAGACAAAACTCAATAACCAGACCACTCGACCGACCCGACGGAGCTCCTATATATGGCGCTTCAGGCGCCAGATGGAGGAACTTGCGCTGACGCAACAGGTTAGCTTGGGCCAGCTCAATAAAACGTACTTGGGCTTGCCCGTTTCCTTTCTTCGCTCGCTCGGTGTGCTTCTGTTCACTCGTTTTATGGTTGGCTGGTCAATGGTTAACCGTTCGAGCGTTAATATTTTCAAGAAAAGTCACGAAAATTAAAAAGTGAAAAAATTAGCAAAAGGTCAATAAGTCTGTGAATTCAAGAACGTTCATGCACTTTAAGAAAATGTTTACAAACTTTCAAAAGATCACAAATTTTAAAAAATATCATTGATTTTGCAAAAGTTCATAAAATTTGGGAAAAGCTCATCAATTTTGAAAAGTAGTTCACATTTTTCTAAAGTTCATCAATTTTATGAAATATCAACAAATTGGAAAAAAAAGTTCATCAATTGTCGAAAAGTTAACCGTCTTTGTAAAAAAAGTCCATAAAATCACAGAAAAGGGAAAGTTCATCAAATTTGAAAAAAAGTTCATTGATTTTGAAAAATGTTTAAAAGTTTGAAAAAATGTTCATCAATTTTTTTCATTCGATTTGAAATAAGTTCATGATATTCAACAAATTTCAATAGTTTGAATTGTTCACAAATTTAAGAAAATTTAATGACTTTAAGAAAAGTTCACGGAATTTCAAAAAAGGATAAAAGAGAAAAATAAAAATTAAAAAACCGGCCAAAACAAAACTGGAGAAAAAGAAAACCAAAACAGAAAGCCGCTGCCTTTTTAAGTGTCGAAGAACTGAAAAAGCAAACAAGGCACAACACGTCGCGAGTCCAACTTACTTCCTCTGTCCCATAATATAAGAACGTTTTTAACACTACACTAATATCAAAAACGTTCTTATATTATGGGACGGAGGGAGTAGTTACTAGCGCCCCATGATTTTTGGAGTTTAAAGAACCGAAAAGAATAAGTAAATGACACTACACTAATAGTGTGCACGGAGCTCCTATTCGGCGCTGAACGCGCCCGAACGTGGAAATGACACCTACCGCGCGCCCTCTGTGGGCTGTTTATACGCTCGGCCCAGGAAGAGATTCCTTCGCGAAAAAAACTACTCCAGAAATTGGCAGAATAGGGAATCGATCCTATGGCGCACTTGCCTGTATTTGCTTAGCTTAACCACTAGAGCTTCAGAACGCTAGTGAACAAGAGCAACACGAATTATTTTAGAACTAATGCAATTGCGCTATTTATTACTTAGTCATTTACTATACCACTGAAAATTTTGAGTTACTTGAAAACAATTTGGAAAAAGTGTATTTTTCTGTAATGAAAAACAGTTCATTAAATTTCGAAAGAAATCATGAATCTAAAAAAAGTTCATCAATTGTTAAAAAAAGTTCATAAAAAAGAAAAAGGGCTCATCGGATTTGCAAAAATTTCACCGATTTTCAAAAAAAGTTCATTAAATTTGAAAAAAGTTCATCGATTTTAAAAAAGTTTATCCAATTTGAAAATATCATCGATTTTGGAAACAATTCATAGAATTTGAAAAAAAGTGCATACAATACAAAAAGTTCATCGGTTTTTGAAGTTCACGAAACAAAAAAAACCTCGCATAGAAATAAAGAAAATAAATGGAAAAGAAGTAGAATAAAAATAAAAAGAACAAAACGAGCTGACGAACAAATAAAAAAGGAAAACGAAGAAACAATACACAAGCGGGTTAGTGGCCTGGTGGTTATCGCGCATCATTTCGAACTATCATCGCAAGTTAGATCCTGTGTCTAACACCTTTTTTTAAAAAAAATTAACGGTACAGGCAGACGAAGAATAAAAATAATGAAACATGCAGGTTGGTTGCGAACAAAACTTAGTGGGCTGAGGCCGACTAACGCGCCTGTTGGCGCCCGTTTGCAGAAACAACAATAACGGGCGCCTACAGCTCCAAATAGGATTTGCCTGTACATAATGCCCTTTGAGCAGCGGCTACACGCAATAGGAATCGGTACGATGATACGCGCGGGCGACTTGGTTCTTTTCTAGTTTCTCCCTTTTCCTGTTTTCTTTGGTTTTGCTTTTTCCTTTTTATATTCACTAATTTCTTTCACAAGTAAAGTTGTCCAATTAGTTACAGATTCTTCATTTAGACAAAATTATGTAACACATGTACTTTTTTTTAGCAAAGGAGGGTTTCCCCTTCAATTTCTATTAGAGAAATCATCACAACATCTGACAAGTCATAGTAGTTTGAACGAGCTACATAGCACCATCGAGGAAAAGAAACACAATGATAGACTAGAACACGGCCCAGCACCAGGCACCCAGCCAGACTAATCTATTACAACTTCTAGGCAAGCAGCACCCAAGCAAGCTTCTGATACAACCACCCAAAGACACGTCTTCACTCCTGCAGAGCAAGAAACCACCAATATGTTTTAACTCAAAAGCACATCTTACTAAATTCCAGATCGATCTAGCTACAGAACAAGAAAAGAATAGGTGGTCAATCGTTTCATCTTTGCCACACAACACACAATGCTTATCACCTTTCCACCCTCTCCTTAGCAAATTGTCTCTAGTAAGAATACTTCTCCTAGCAAGAAACCACAAGAAGAACTTGATTTTGGCAGGAACTTTAGTTTTCCACAATTTTTTTTTGGGAACCCCACATCAGTTTTAATTAGGTGCCTGTATTCTGTTAGCAGTCAGCATCCACATGGGTTTATCACTACCTTCATACATCAATACTTCCTCACAGCTCCCTTCCAGACTAGTCCAGAGTTGTTAAGTGTCTCTAAACAGAGACCTCCTGAAGGTGAAACCATCCCACCCTTTATCAATGGCCTCTCTAACAGAGATCCCATGATCATAGCTGATAGAGAACAATGAGGGATAAGCATCTTTTAATGGTTTATCTCCCACCCACCAATCTTCCCAGAACCTGGTGTTTTTCCCATCGCCCGACTTTTTCTTCACATGACGATAAAAGTATTTTTTGATTTTAAGAATATTTGACCAGAATTGGGAGTCGCCATTTCTATGTTCTATCCCAGATAGACATTTGTTTTTAACATATTTCTTTCTAATAATTCCTTGCCAAAAGTTGTCTTCATTTTCTAACTTCCACAACCACTTAGCCAATAGAGCAATGTTAAACATCTCTAAGTTTGTAATCCCCAAACCCCACTGCTGTTTTGGGAGACAACAGGATTTCTAGTTAACCAGGTGATACTTTTTCTTATCTTCCTCGGCTTGCCATACCATCTTGGTTCTGTAAAAATCTATCTTCTTCCTGACACCAGTAGTGAGGAGATATAATGACATCATGTAGATAGGGATGTTTGAAAGACAGGATTGGACCAAAGTGACTCTTCCTGCAATATTGAGTAATCTACCTTGCCAATAGGCACATCTTTTCTCAATTTTTTTCAGTCACATTCTTCGACATACTGTTTCCGATTCTCTTATTAGAGATAGGTAAACCAAGATATTTCAAAGGGGTTTCCCCCAGAATATAGGTAAAAATTTCTTGATATAGGTCTTTTCTATCTCTAGCCCCCCCGCCCCCCAAAACAAGTATATCTCACTTTTATGAAAATTTATTGTGAGACCAGACATTTGTTCAAAAGCAGTCAAGATAAATTTGAGATTTCTAGCAGAACTGTCATCATCCTGGATCAGGAATATAGTATCATCAACATGTTATAACATATTCACACCATTTTCGTGGTAATCAGTGAGCACCCCCTTAATAAAACCCTCAGTTCTAGCCTTATCTAATATAATAGCAAGAGCATCAACTGCTAAATCAAATAATAAAGGGGACAAAACATCTCCTTGTCTGAGCCCTTTGAAGGTTTTGAAATAGGGACCAATGTTATCATTAACCTTCACTCCCACCCGTCCTCCTCTCATAGCATGCATAATCTAATCACTTATCAAGAAAGTTTTTGAGTTTCAGCATCTTGTGCACAAAAGGCCATTTAATTTTGTCATATAATTTTTCAAAATCAACTTTGAACAACATAGCATTCTGTTTTTTGTGTGAATGGAATTCAGAGCTTCATGCAGGATCACCACCCCTTCCATGATGTATCTTCCTTTCACAAAGGTAGTTTGTATGGGGGATATAATGGGGTTAAACCCTTTAGTCAGTCTATTCATCAAGACTTTAGTGATAATTTTGAAACTTACATTCAACAGACATATGGGTCTGAATTTTTGAATTTGTCTAGCATCCTTGGTTTTAGGGACTAAGGTAATAATCTCATAGTTTAACCTAGCTAGATCAACTTTCCCACAATGTAAATCATCCAAGATGGCTTTTAGATCTGTTTTTAACATTTTCCAAAAATGTTGGTAAAAGTCAATGGCAAATCCATCAGGCCCTGGACTTTTTTTTCATATTAAAAACTACCTCTTTAATTTCTTCCATGCTAAAAGGTTTAGTCAGGTCTCTCTCTTCTTGAGAGGAAATCCCCCCAGGATTCTGAATGTCAAGGTTTATGGTAGTATTTTCAGCTTGCCCAAACAGTTTTTTATAGTAATCAGTAATGTGTTTCATGAGTTTAATATCTCCCTCAATAGTTTCCCCCTCATGTTCCAGGGTAATGATTCTATTTTCCTCCTCCTCCCATTTACCTTGGCATGATAGTATCTAGTGTTCGAGTCACCATCTCTGATTTCTTTGTCTTTATATCTTTGTAACCACTTAATTTCTTCCATTTTAAGAATGTCTTTCAATTCTCTTCTCAAAACTTTTTGAAGTTCTCTATCTTGTGCACTAAGGCCTCTATTTTCAGCATTTTTGTCTAGCTCATCTGCAACACATGAACTAGAAGCTAATTTAATTGGAGGTCCAAAGATATATTTCTAACTTGCCAAAAACCATATCAGAATTCATTGTTGTATGATTCATAATCTTAAAGATCCGTGTCTTTATTTTACTTCATTGGTTCTCGCCTTCTAATAGGACGACACTTTAACTATTTGTTTATGTAGATATCTTTTGTCCGTAGCAAAGTATGGGCAATTTACTAGTCTCATAAATAAATCTCATCTCTGTCAAAGCCCTCGCACGCAGTTAGTGTTGAATTTGATGATCCAAAAGGTGCATTCAATTCTCGCAACACTTGTTCACAGTCCACTCTGTATATTTTCCAAACAAAGTATTGATACTGGTATGGTCACCGATGAACGGTAAAGTATATATCGTGCTCTGCTCTCTGCATATGACTGCATCTCGAACATGGGACGGTGCACGAATCAAAGTGGGGCTACCACTATTCCACGTTACCCGGATGGACGGCTCCGCCGCCGGCTGACTCATAATCCGACAGCTGTGGGGCAACTGGTAAATTTACTACTTCTACTTGTTAAGACCACCGGCCAAAACTTTTATCACATTTTTTTGCTGGCAATCAGTGCACCAATCACCCAATCATAGTTGCATCAATCCTGATTCCACGACTCTACATCTAAATAAATGATACACAGATCCACTCATTCACTAGTCACTACTGTCAATCGTTGTCGCTTAGTACACGTACTTACGCTTCCTACTCACACACTGACACGTCGTCAGCTTAGCTGTCGTTTCTTGAACTGCACTATATAAACCAACTAACCTAGCCAGCTTAATCGGCATCACATAGCTCGCCAAACACGTAGTACGTTCGTGTGCATACGTTCAGTAAGTCGTCGATCGGCGCGCGGCAGCGGCAATGGAGATCCACAAGGAGGGTGCGCAGCAAGGGCGGGCACTGGAGGCTGCGGAGGCGCCGGAGCAGTGGCGTGGCGCCGTGGAGGCCCCGCTGCCGGGCACGCCGGCGGGCGCCGCGTGGGCGCACGTCGCCAGCTTCTTCTCCGCGCACCTCTACCTGCCGGGCATCGACGTGTGCGAGCGCGTAACGGGAGCCAGCAGCGAGGAGGACGAAGATGGCCGGCTGGTGATCACCCCCGGCTGCGTCCGGCACGTGGCCTCGAGCGCTGCGGGGCTGTGGGCGCGCGAGGAGCTGCTGGAGTCGGACCACGCCGCGCGGCGCCTCCGCTACGCCGTCGTGGACAGCAACATGGGGTTCGGCCGCTACGTCGCCACGCTCCGCGTCCTGGACCTCGACGACGGCGGCGAAGCCGGGTGCGTGATCTCGTGGGCGTTCGAGTGCGACGCCGTGAAGGGCGAGGGGTGGAGCGAGGCGGCGCTCGTGGCGCGCCTCGGCGCCAGCGTCAAGGGCATGGCCGAGAGGGTGCAGCAGCTGGCCGCGGTAGCTCAGTAGGTACTAGGTATCGTCGGTGCCGTCTCCGATGGTGATTCGATGTGGATGAATGCATGAACTAGTTTAGTTAGCTGAGGCGCTAGCATTGACGTGTGGTGCTTATTAGATTCTATTCCATTGTTATGTGCGCAGTGGCCGTCGCTGCCGCCGTTGAGTTCTCAATTTCTTGGGCACCCTAATTTCTGTACCCTTTTCTTAGATGCTAATTTATTTATCGTTGATGTGTAGCAGAGATGGAGACACTTGTCAAATTACAGCGCGCATAATAAAAATCGAGCGAGTTGGATCAATATGGGGCCTAAATAACGTACTGTCAGCTAGGCACATGAGCATGCTCTGATATTTTTGACGCGCATACGAATTCACCGATGGCCGTATGCATCATTCTGATGCAGAGGCCGAAGAATCCCCTTTTCCAAAAAAGCCGAGTTCACCGTTGACATTGACAAGGACCGAGTAGTGGTACACAGCATCTTTCGTGTCCATTTTTCTCCGTTCAATGCGGCACATGGTGTGAAAAACGGAGTAGAGTGCAAGATTCGTTCAATAAACAAACAAAAAATCCCTCGAAGTAAAAAGTCTACGATGGAGATTGGGACGATCAACATGTTGTTGTTTTTTGTGGAAATCCTTTTACCAGGAATCGATGGAATTCAAAAAAAAAAATCCTTTTACACGTGGGTCGACATAGTCCTTAGTATGAGCAAAAATGCTACACCTACGGGCTTCTTCTTTGGCTGGTTGTAATGGGGACTATCATATATTAGTATCATGCATATGATTTTTGTGTATGATACTACTTTCATAATGCTTAGTACCATAAGACAGTATCTTAGGTTTGCCTTATTAATTGTCATGCATGACACAAAGTAGTACAATATTTAATATGATACCACATCATCTCTTTCCTCATTTAGTTGTGTGTCACATCATTCAAAAAAGTCTAGTTGGTATGCATGATACCACTTATGATACTCACATTACGACCAGCCTTAGAAACCTTACATACAGGCTGATTTGTCCTCTTTTGATTGGCCCAATTAGCTACCCCTCCTAATTAATCGCCCCTCCCCCTAATTTAAGTAGGGGCGGGGGCCCCCATTTACATAAAACCCCCGTAGACGCTTGCTGCTCAACATACTGACCTTCCAGTTATGGTTCAGTCTAATTCTTTGACTGCCTTATCTTGTCTTTTAAGTACTAGTTTAAATCGATCAGTTTACGGTCTATTTAGTAGCTGAGGTTAAATTCCTTCGTTTTAATACGGACTACATACAGATGTATATGGACATAGCTTAAAGTATAAATTCATACATATCTTCCCGTATGTAGTTCATATTAAAATTTGTAAAATGACTTATATTTAGGAACGAGCGAGTATAATCGATAGTGTTTATTCCCCCAAAACTTCATAGATCTCATAATAGCATTGCAGATTGTCTGGCAAAGTATAGTTGCTCTAAGCGAGTTACTACAGTGTGGCTCGGCAAAGGACCTCCATGTGTTGAGGATTTCTTGCCGAAGGATTGTACTTCTATCTTAATGCAATAAACTACTATTGATCTCGCAAAAAAAGAAGGATTGAAGGCTTTTATTCTTTTTGCGCGAGTAGGCATTCATATTACGCAATCATGTAAGGATTACAGTCCCAGTCTCGCAACATTGTCTGGTGCAATGCCAAGCGAATCAATTCTAGCATATGCCATAAAATGGCTTGCATAGTTTTGTCATCTACGCGTATGAGTAATACAAACCCTAAGGTCTCAATTCATCAATTTTCCCATTTCATGCACCAAGAATGCGAATCTGGATTCTGGACCAGTCCATCGTAGTCTTGAATCATCTTTATCACTTGCACACTGGCGGAGTCAATACAGATAGGTAGACTGCTCCATTCCACAATTCCAGTGCATCGTGACAAGAAAGCAGTCGAAGGCACGAGGAGAAGATGATGGCACCGAGATGGACTCTAAGCACCAGGGGAAATATCAGGTGCAATAACTCCAATTTGAAAACATCAATTTTAAATACGAATTTGCTATTTCACATCTAGATGTGAAATAGCTATCTCATATCTAAGTCCCTCACTATTGGATTTGTTTTGTCTTTAAAATTCGTGCACACCTGATCTGGCGATTAATTTCATGATTTGTTTCTGTTCGAGATGAAGTGTGCGCTCGCGCGGCCCCACACGAGACATGCATGCAGTTACGAGGTTCCCGTTCTATTTAACTAACACTAACTGAAGCTAACCGGAAGCAGCGTGCCAACATGGGCTGGCCCATCTGTGTGCTAGCGTGGGCTGCCTTTGCCGGTTTGGTTTTTTTGTCTATTTGTTGTATCGTCTCAATTCCCTGCAGCCGGTGCAGTTTGTGAGTTCTTTTGTGTTTTTTATTTTTTTCTCCCCCTTTGCGATACTATGATATGTGTATATATCATATATTGTGCGCATGCATCTTCTTTGTGCATGTATATACCACATGATTATTCGTGTACGTTTTTTTGTCGTTGTTTTGATTTGCATTCATCTATGTGACGTGTTCATGGAATAGTAAATCATGTATCGGAATTGCTAAAACTTCTATAGATGAGTGTGATGTCTCATTCAGTCCATTTGATCCATCGCTATAAATTTCGTGTGATTCTTTGATCGGGGTTGTTTTGTCCTGCGCGTCCGGTGTCGCTCGTCGTTGTTCATTTTACGGCCCATCGCACCGTACGTCTTTCTTTTTGGGGCCATTTTTCGTGGTCTGTTTTTTCTGTGTCGTAGTTAAAGAGAAGAGTTGTATGTATAAGCGGAAGAGACAAGCAGTTTTGTTCTTCTTCTTCTCTCTCTCTCTCTCACACACACACACATTGCTCAGAAGCAACCCGACCAAATTTCTAAATAGTACAATCACGGGTGGCCCATTTCTTGTTTTTATTTTTGTTTACAAATCGAAGCCTAATATGTAAGAAGCTCGTCTTTTTTTTCTTGTTCTAGTTGCAAGTCGATCACCGACATGCATCTTGGTCCAAACCTTTTTGATCTTTCCTGCGAGTGTACTCCTAACAGAGGTCTTTCTTTTTATTTTTTATCCTAGTTGCAAGTCGACCATCGACATGCAAACCGGAGCCATCCTATTTTATTTTTATTATCACAATTGCAAGTAAACCACGACATGCAACTCGGCCCGACATATGTTGGTCTGAGTTGCAAGTCCAGCCTCGACTCGCAACTGTGGGCCAACATTTTTTGTCCTAGTTGCATGTCCACCTTCGACTCACAACTCAGATCTTTTTTTGTCCCAGTTGCAAGACCACTGTCGGTGTCAAAACCGGCGGATCTCGGGTAGGGGGTCCCGAACTGTTCGTCAAGGCCGGATGGTAACATGAGACAAGGGACACGAAGTTTACCCAGGTTCGGGCCCTCTCGATGGAGGTAAAACCCTACTCCTGCTTGATTAATATTGATGATATGGGTAGTACAAGAGTAGATCTACCACGAGATCAAGGACGCTAAACCCTAGAAGCTAGCCTATGGTATGATTGTGTATGATGATTCTGTCCTACGGACTACAACCCTCCGGTTTATATAGACACCGGATAGGGTTAGGGTTACACAGAGTCGGTTACATTGGCAGGAGATCTTGAATATCCGCATTGCCTAGCTTGCCTTCCACGCCAAGGAAAGTCCCATCCGGACACGGGACGAAGTCTTCAATCTTGTATCTTCATAGTCCAGGAGTCCGGCGAAGGTATAGTCCGGCTACCCGAACACCCCCTAATCCAGGACTCCCTCAGTAGCCCCTGAACTAGGCTTCAATGACGACGAGTCCGGCGCGCAGATTGTCTTCGGCATTGCAAGGCGGGTTCCTCCTCCAAGTCCTTCATAGAAGATTGTAAACACCAAAAATAGTGTCCGGCTCTGCAAAATAAGTTTCCATATATTGCCATAGAGAGAATAATATTAACACAAATCAAATGCGCTGACGTATTCCGCAGTGCGTCATCACACTGCGGCCAAGCTCTTTACACAAATTGTTTTCACTTTTCCACCTCAGCACGTTCAGTGAGGCGGTTTCCTTGGCACGTCTTGTCAAAGCAGAGATCGTGTGCCCCTTTTAACGGGATTCTCATCAATACAGACGTGGGTAACCCAACTGCGCCATTTATCACAACGCTTGGGAGGCAAGTGAGTTTTATTAGGTAGGTGGGGACGCATAACATCATCCGCCCATATAAGGGGATAAGGATCCACCTTTTTACCTACGCCTTCTTCCTCCTTTGCCAATCCATCTCTCGCGCACTCAAGCTCCAGCGCCCAAGCCCGCTCTTCCCACCTCAACCTTCTTCAGCAATGTCCGGAGCGGGAGGCAAGTGGATGGTCTCCTCCGTCACGGAGGTTCAAGTAAAAAAGCTTAGGAAGGCCGGATACCTGTCCAAGGACATCCCGCACCGGCTTCCCGAGAAGGGGCAGCTTCTCCCCACCCCAAGGCCCCATGAGAGGGTAGTTTTCCTTCCCCACTTCCTCCGCGGACTGGGTTTTCCACTTCACCCATTTGTCCGGGGACTCATGTTCTACTACGGCCTAGATTTCCACGATCTGGCCCCGAACTTCATCCTCAACATCTCGGCGTTCATCCTCGTGTGCGAGGCCTTCCTCCGCGTCCGCCCCCATTTCGGCCTTTGGCTCAAGACCTTCAACGTCAAGCCCAAGGTGGTGCGCGACAGCCAAGCGGAGTGCGGAGGCGCTATGGCTGGCAAGATAGCCAACGTCCTCTGGTTCGAGGGCTCCTTTGTGGAGACCCTAAAGGGGTGGCAAGCTGGGTGGTTTTACATCACCGAGCCACGCGATCCGGAATGGGTCGCAGCCCCCGAGTTCAGATCTGGACCCCCCACGCGGCTTATGTCCTGGAAAGAGACGGGCCTGTCGTGGGGCAACGAGGAAGAGGTGACCGGACTGAAGACCTGCATCCAGTCCCTGATAAACAAGCCAATCCAGCTTGTTAATATAGTCCAGGTCATGCTCGTTCGTCTGATCCTCCCGTGCCAACAACGGGATTTCAATTTGTGGGAGTTCGACCCGGCGCAACACCGAACCCTCACCAGGCTCTTCGACACGTCGTATGAAGACGTCTGGAAGGTGCTGATCAAAGGCGCCGAGGCCCCCGCATCCGCTTCCGAGGATCGCGGATACAGCACGCAGCGTCACGCTAGCGAGGTAAGCTATCTATGCCTTTGACATGATTATTAAGCTCTTTTTCATAGATTAACTCTATGCGGGATCTAAACTCCCTTACCTTTGACAGGCATGGCAGGCGATATCCGGACCAATTAATTGTCCGGCTCCCCTGCCCGAAGACCCAGCCCCAGCTCTCCTAGTGAAGCTGCTGACTCCAGCACCATATGTGGTGCCGGAGAGGAAGGTCAAGAAGAAGAAGACCGCTGGGACTCGAAAGAGTGCCCGTAACTTAGTGGTGTCGGACTCGTCATCTAACGAGTCCGAGACGCCCTCCTCTCGTGAAAACGAGGAGGAAGAAGAAAGCTCTCCCCCCCAGCGGAGGGAGAAGAGAAGAAGAAGGCCGCCCCATCAGGGGAGGCCGAGGGGTCTAGGAAAAGGAAGACCCCTCTGCCGGACGACTCCCACGACGCCGAAGAGAGCGAAGAGGAGTGGCCGAACAGGGCCAAGCGTCCGGCGAAATCGTAAGTTCGGACATCAGAGTAACTCATGATGTTCCTTCATTGCGCAGCTTTCCTTAATGTAGAATGTGAACATGCAGCCCGCCCCAGGCCGAATACAACGTATCGTCGGGCGGCTCCCTGGACTCATCGGACGTGAACTCCGTTCCGCCCGCTGTCTCCCCCCGCACCACGGATGACGCCGAAGTGGCGTCGCGACAAGCCCCGGGGCAGGAAGAGGTGGTTCCGGAGGAGCCGCAAGGCAATCTCCCGGACTCCAGGAGTGAAGGGGACAAGACCCCCCCAGGGCTCCAAGTCCGGCTTTGTGCCGGACCCCGCGCCGGAACCTTCAACAGTTCCGAGCCGCGGTAGGCGAAATCCTTCCAAAAGGAGCAAGCCTTCTAAGCCAGCGACCTTCGTCCAACCGGAGTCGCTGGACCATCTGCTGGAGGTGCTTGACGGCGCCTCCATCGACAAGGGGCACCGTACTATTATGAGTACGGTGATCCAAAAGGTTCAGTCCGCCAAGAGCGGACTGACTAAAGCTTGCGCTAGCCTTCTAACAGGCTTCAAGGTAAGTTAAAATATGTCAAGATAGTACCGCATAGACAGTAGCCCCTGATGCTCCGTTTGGCATTCGGAAAGAAAAAGCCGAATAGAGGATCTATTAATTTTCGCAGGAGTCTAACAATAAAGAGTCAATGCGTATGCAGGCTTCGCTGCTATCCACCGCCGCACTGACTGCACAGGTGGATGTCCTGAAAAAGGACCTCGGGCGGACCGAGCAAGAGCTCGGCCTGGCCAAACGGCAGCTCGAGGAAAAAGAAGGTAAGAAATACCCTAAAAAAGGTGCCTATAGAGAGGCGTGATTGCAAAGAATAACATGATCGTACTGCTTATTGTAGGGGCCACAACTGAGGTGGCGACCCTCAAGCAGGAGCTATCTGAGGCCGAAAAGAAAACGGCCGAGGAGCGCACCGAGCGAGAAAGACTTGGGGCTCAGGTTGGCGAGGTGCAGCAAGAGCTGCAGGTTCTCATGAAGAAACATGAGAGATTGGAGCTTGAGTCAAAGGCGCAAGCATCCGAGCTCACATCAGCCCTTGAGACCGCCAAGGGTGCCAAGGCCGAAGCCCAAAAGGCCCTCCGAGAATTGGAGGAGATGAAAAAGATAGCAGCGGGTAAAGCATTCTTAATGCAAAGTAGAAATATAAAAGTAAACTACTTGTCACTTACCCGAATCCGGAGTTCTCCAGGGGCGTTCGCAGATCTTCCCCGTAGCGTATCCGACGCCGCCGCATTCTACCGAGCTGAAGAAGGCAGCTCGACGGAGAGTGTGTTCTGGTCTCAGTATTCTGAGGCCGTACACCCTGTGCCCTTGAGCGACCAGCTGAAACAGCTGGTCGAGCTCCACAAGGCGGCCGAACAAGCCATGAAGGGCTTCATAGTTCGGCTGTGGTCCGGAGAGGCCCTGCCTGGGAGCTACTTCGGGCTGGTGCGGCGGCTGGTGGAGGCCTGTCCAAGGCTTGAGGTCATCAAGCGTTCCGCCTGCATCGAAGGTGCCCGGAGGGGCCTTGCTCGTGCAAAGGTGCACTGGGGTAAGCTTGACGGTGAGAAGCTGGTGAAGGACGAGCCGCTGCAGGGGAAGGAGCATCGCAAACCCGAGAACTACTACAAGGATGTTCTTGCTGGTGCCCGCCTTATTGCGGATGAATGTACGAAAGATGTAATTTTTGAATGAACTCGCTCGTGTTTATCCTGTGCGCTGAAAACTTGTTCATGTGCGCTAAGCAATGCTTATTGAATTTAAAATATTATTTTCTGTGCGGCCGTTTATCAAAAATTGAGAGATGGCCAGTCGTCGGCTTCTGCCCCCATGCCGCTAGTGCTGGGGTGTTCAGGATAAACCTGAGCGCTCTTTTTCCCATGGTTGGGTCCTTCGAGGGAGGCGCTCAGCACAACGAACCAGGCAATCGGACTATAATGCTTGAACACTCTCACTTAGCCATAGAACTTTATAATTTTAAATTTCGGCGAAGCCCCTAGTTTGGAAGACCGAATTCGGGGCGCTATCCACGCCTTTGGCTGGACAAAGCCAGCTCCTCGCTCGAAGTGGCATAAGCCTTTAGGGTCTCGAAAAACCTCTCAAACAGCGACCGGTCTCTCGCCTTATCATGACAGTCAGTTTTAGCTTTCTCCACCGAGGTGCTTAACCCAGCTGAACCGGGGCACAATCGTAGTGGTTCTCCTAGTGCTACCTTAGCCGATATAGCGGAACGTAAGGCACCAAAACATAGGAGCCGGGCAAACCCAACTATTGACCTAAATCATGATTCGGAGCCGATGCATATAGTGCTATAAGTTCGGGATGCAGCACTTGTGAAAGTGTACGGACTTCTCACGCCAGATCGAAGGGTACTGAAGCCCCTGTCGTGTTTGCCGTACCATGGTGTACGGGTGCAATCATGTTATTTAATAAACCTATATAGTAAAAGAGGATAATGCAAAAAATAGACAAAAAGCTATGCATTGTTCATAAAGAGGCTATTTGTCGAAGCTGGACGATACAAGTAGTGTGATAAGCAAAAAGATATTAGACTATTTAACATGTCCTGGCCAGGGGCAGGCCGCGAAATTGTGTTCGAAACAGATATACCGCTCGTAATAGAGACCACCTGGGAGTTTCATAATGCGGCGTAGCTTTGTCTGCTTCCCTGGATCTTGCATCGTTTGTGCGGCAGTCGAATTGCCGAACAGGTCGTCCAAAGTGTGGAGTCATGAAAGTAAAAAAAAGAATCCGGCAGCCCCTAGTACGTTTTAAGCCGTATTTCGGGCATGCCGTTACTGTGCCCCTGTTGGAGAACGTAGCAGAAATTCAAAATTTTCTACGCAACACCAAGATCAATCTATGGAGTAATCTAGCAACGAGGGAAGGAGAGTGCATCTACATACCCTTGTAGATCGCTAAGCGGAAGCGTTCAAGTGAACGGGGTTGATGGAGTCGTACTCGTCGTGATCCAAATCACCGATGATCCTAGTGCCGAACGGACGGCACCTCCGCGTTCAACACACGTACAGCCCGGGGACGTCTCCTCCTTCTTGATCCAGCAAGGGGAGAGGAGAAGTTGAGGGAGATCTCCGTCAGCACGACGGCGTGGTGGTGGTGGAGCTCGTGGTTCTCCGGCAGGGCTTCGCCAAGCACCATAGAGGAGGAGGAGAAGGTAGGAGGAGGGAGGGTTGCACCAGGGAAGAGGTCACGGCTGCCCTCCCACCCCTCCACTATATATAGGGGCAAGGGGAGAGGGGGAGGCGCCCTAGGGTTTCCCCTAGGGGGCGGCGGCTAGGCAGATTGGATCTCCCTAGGGAAAATCCTAGGGAGACTTGCCCCCCAAGCCAAGCAGGTGGAGGCTTGCCTCCCAAGCCAGGTGGAGGCGCCCCACCTCCCCAAGTAACGTGGGAAAGGGTGTGGGGGGCGCACCAACCCTTAGTGGGCTGGTTTGCCCCTTCCCCTTTGGCCCATGAGGCCCTCCAACACTTGCCGGGGCTCCCGAAACACCTTTCGGTCATGCTGGCCATAGCCTGGTACCTCCGGAACACGTCCGGACTCCAATACCCTTCGTCCAATATATCGATCCTCACCGCCGGACCATTCCGGAACTCCTCGTGACGTCCGGGATCTCATCCGGGACTCCGAACTACCTTCGGTAACCACTTACTATTTCCCATAACAATTCTAGCGTCACCGAACCTTAAGTGTGTAGACCCTACGGGTTCGGGAACCATGCAGACATGACCGAGACACCTCTCCGGCCAATAACCAATAGCGGGATCTAGATACCCATATTGGCTCCCACATGTTCCACGATGATCTCATCGGATGAACCACGATGTCAAGGATTCAATCAATTCCGTATTCAATTCCCTTTGTCTACCGGTATAGTACTTGCCCGAGATTCGATCGTCGGTATCTCGATACCTTGTTCAATCTCGTTACCGGCAAGTCTCTTTACTCATTCCGTAACACATCATCCCGTGATCAACTCCTTGATCACATTGTGCACATTATGATGATGTCCTACCGAGTGGGCCCAGAGATACCTCTCCGTCACACGGAGTGACAAATCCCAGTCTCGATTCGTGCCAACCCAACAGACACTTTCGGAGATACCCGTAGTGTACCTTTATAGCCACCCAGTTACGTTGTGACGTTTGGCACACCCAAAGTATTCCTACGGTATCCGGGAGTTGCACAATCTCATGGTCTAAGGAAATGATACTTGACATTAGAAAAGCTTTAGCATATGAACTATACGATCTTGTGCTAGGCTTAGGATTGGGTCTTGTCCATCACATCATTCTCCTAATGATGTGATCCCATTATCAACGACATCCAATGTCCATGGTCAGGAAACCGTAACCATCTATTTATCAACGAGCTAGTCAACTAGAGGCTTACTAGGGACATGGTGTTGTCTATGTATCCACACATGTATCTAAGTTTCCTATCAATACAATTATAGCATGGATAATAAACGATTATCATGAACAAGGAAATATAATAATAACTAATTTATTATTGCCTCTAGGGCATATTTCCAACAGTCTCCCACTTGCACTAGAGTCAATAATCCAGTTCACATCGCTATGTGATTAACACTCAAGGTCACATACCCATGTGACTAACACCCAAAGAGTTTACTAGAGTCAATAATCTAGTTCACATTACCATGTGATTAACACTCAATGAGTTCTGGGTTTGATCATGTTATGCTTGTGAGAGATGTTATAGTCAACGGGTCTGAACCTTTTCAAATCCGTGTGTGCTTTACAAATCTCTATGTCATCTCCTAGATGCAGCTACCACGCTCTATTTGGAGCTATTCCAAATAACAGTTCTACTATAGAATCCAGTTTACTACTCAGAATAATCTGGATTAGTGTCAAAGTTTGCATCGGCGTAACCCTTTGCGACGAACTCTTTTACCACCTCCATAATCGAGAAAATTCCTTAGTCCACTAGTTACTAAGGATAACTTTGACCGCTGTCCTATGATCCATTCTTGGATCACTCTTGTACCCCTTGACTGACTCATGGCAAGGCACACTTCAGGTGCGGTATACAGCATAACATACTTTAGAGCCTACGTCTTAAGCATAGGGGACGACCTTCGTCCTTTCTCTTTATTCTGCCACGGTCAGGTTTCGAGTCTTACTCAATGTAAACACCTTATAACACATCCAAGAACTCCTTCTTTGTCGATCCATTTTGAACTCCTTCAAAATCTTGTCATGGTATGTGTCTGTTTGAAAGTACTATTAAGCGATTTTGATCTATCCTTATAGATCTTGATGCTCAATGTTCAAGTAGCTTAATCCAGGTTTTCCATTGAAAAACACTTTTCAAATAACCCTATATGCTTTCCAGAAATTCTACATCATTTCTGATCAACAATATGTCAACAACATATACTCATCAGAAATTCTATAGTGCTCCCACTCACTTCTTTGGAAATACAAGTTTCTCATAAACTTTGTATAAACCCAAAATATTTGATCATCTCATCAAAGTGTACATTCCAACTCCGAGATGCTTACTCCAGTCCTTAGAAGGATTGCTGGGGCTTTGCATACTTGTTAGCATCTTTCAGGATCGACAAAATCTTCTGGTTGTATCACATACAACCTTTCCTCAAGAACAAGGAAACAATATTTTGACATCCTATCTGCAAGATTTCATAAATAATGCAGTACCTGCTAATTCCAACAGACTCTTAGCATCGCTACGAGTGAGAAAGTCTCATCGTAGTCAACTCCTTGAACTTGTCGGGAAACATCTTAACGACAAGTCGAGCTTTCTTAATGGTGACATTTACCATCATTGTCCGTCTTCCTTTTAAAATCCATCTGTACTCAACAGCCTCACGACCATCGAGCCGTTCTGCCAAAAGTCTACACTTTGTTTTCATACATGAATCCTCTCTCGGATTTTATGGCCTCGAGCCATTCATCGGAATCCGGGCCCACCATCGCTTCTCCATAGCTCGTAGGTTCATTGTTGTCTAGCAACATGACTTCCAAGACAGGATTACGTACCACTCTGAAGTAGTATGCATCCTTGTCATCCTACGAGGTTTGGGAGTGACTTGATCCGAAGTCTCATGATCACTATCATAAGCTTCCACTTCAATTGGTGTAGGTGCCATAGGAACAACTCCTGTGCCCTGCTACACACTAGTTGAAGTGACGGTTCAATAACCTCATCAAGTCTCCACCATCCTCCCACTCAAGTCTTTCGAGAGAAATTTTTTTCCTCGAGAAAGGACCCGATTTGAGAAACAATCCCTATTGCTTTCGGATCTGAGACAGGAGGTATACCCAACTGTTTTGGGTATCCTATGAAGATGCATTTATCCGCTTTGGGTTCGAGCTTATCAGCCTGAAACTTTTTCACATAAGTCGCAGCCCCAAACTTATAAGAAATGACAGCTTAGGTTTTCTCTAAACCATAGTTCATACGGTGTCATCTTATCGGAATTACGTGGTGCCCTATTTAAAGTGAGTGCGGTTGTCTCTAATGCCTAACCCATGAACGATAGTGGTAATTCGATAAGAGACATCATGGTATGCATCATATCCAATAGGGTGCAGTTATGATGTTCGGACACACCATCACACTATGGTGTTCCAGGCGGTACTAGTCGTGAAATAATTTCCACAATGTCTCAATTGTGTACCAAACTCGCAACTCAGATATTCATCTCTATGATCATATCATAGATATTTTATCCTCTTGCCACGACGATCTTCAGCTTCATTCTGAAATTACTTGAACCATTCAATAATTCAGACTTGTGTTTCATCAAGTAAATATGCTCAGTATCTACTCAAATCATCTGTGAAGTAAGAGCATAACGATATCCACTGCTTGCCTCAACACTCATTGGACTGCACAAATCAAAATGTGTTACTTCCAACAAGTTGCTTTCTTGTTCCATTTTACTGAAACCGAAGCTTTCATTCATCTTGCCCATGTGGTATGATTTGCATGTCTCAAGCGATTCAAAATCAAGCGAGTCCAAACGGTCCATCTGCATGGAGTTTCTTCATGCGTATATACCAATAGACATGGTTCACATGTCTCAATCCTTTTCAAAAATGAGTGAGTCCAAAGATCCATCAACATGGAGCTTCTTCATGCGTTTTATACCAATATGACTTACATGGCAGTGCCACAAGTAGGTGGTACTATCACTACTATCTTATATCTTTTGGCATGAACATGTGTATCACTACGATCGAGATTTTCATAAACCATCCATTTTAGGTGCAAGACCATTGAAGGTATTATTCAAATAAACAGAGTAACTATTATTCTCTTTAAATGAATAATCGTATTGCGATAGACATAATCCAATCATGTCTATGCTCAACGCAAACACCAAATAACAATTATTTAGGTTTAACACCAATCTCGATGGTAGAGGGAGCGTGCGATGCTTGATCACATCAACCTTGGAAACACTTCCAACACATCTCGTCAGCTCACCTTTAGCTAGTCTCCGTTTATTCCGTAGCTTTTATTTCGAGTTACTAACACTTAGCAACCGAACCGGTATCTAATACCCTGATGCTACTAGGAGTACTAGTAAATTACACATTCACATAATGTATATCCAATATACTTCTATCGACAGCCTTCTCATCTACCAAGTATCTAAGGTAATTCTGCTCCAGTGGTTGTTCCCCTTATTACAGAAGCACTCAGTCTCGGGTTTGGGTTCAACCTTGGGTTTCTCCACTAGAGCAGCAGCTGATTTGCCGTTTCATGAAGTATCCCTTCTTGCCCTTGCCCTTCTTGAAACTAGTGGTTTCACTAACCATCAACAATTGATGCTCCTTCTTGATTTCTACTTTCGCGGTGTCAAACATCGCGAATATTTCAAGGATCATCATATCTATCCCTGATATGTTATAGTTCATCACGAAGCTCTAGTAGCTTGGTGGCAATAACTTTGGAAAAACATCACTATCTTATCTGGAAGATTAACTCCCACTCGATTCAAGTGATTGTTGTACTCAGACATTCTGAGCACAAGCTCAACGATTGAGCTTTTCTCCCTTAGTTTGCAGGCCGAGAAAATCGTCGGAGGTCTTATACCTCTTAACGTGGGCACGAGCCTGAAATCCCAATTTCAGCCCTCGAAACATCTCATATGTTTCGCGACATTTCAAAAAATGTCTTCGGTGCTTCAATTCTAAACCATTTATCATTACCGAACTATCATGTAGTCATCAAAACGTGTATGTCAGATGTTCGCAACATCCACAGACCACGTTCGAGGTCCAGCACACCGAGCGTTGCATTAAGGACATAAGCCTTCTATTGTCCGCATAATTGCTACTATCAACTTTCAACTATATTTTCTCTAGGAACATATCTAAAACAGTAGAACTAAAGCGCGAGCTTACGACATAATTTGCAAAGATCTTTTGACCATGTTCAGGATAATTAAGTTCATCTTATGAACTCCCACTCAGATAGACATCCCTCTAGTTATCTAAGTGATTACATGATCCGAGTCAACTAGGCCGTGTCCGATCATCACGTGAGACGGACTAGTCAACGTCGGTGAACATCTTCATGTTGATCGTATCTACCATACGACTCATGCTCGACCTTTCGGTCTTCTGTGTTCCGAGGCCATGTCTGTACATGCTAGGCTCGTCAAGTCAACCTAAGTGTTTGCATGTGTTCCGAGGCCATGTCTGTACATGCTAGGCTCGTCAACACCCGTTGTATTCGAACGTAAGAATCTATCACACCCGATCATCACGTGGTGCTTCGAAACGACGGACTTTCGCAACGGTGCACAGTTAGGGGGAACACTTTCTTGAAATTTTAGTGAGGGATCATCTTATTTAAGCTACCGTCGTTCTAAGAAAATAAGATGTAATAACATGATAAACATCACATGCAATCAAATAGTGACATGATATGGCCATCATCACTTTGCTCCTTTCGATCTCCATCTTCGGGGCTCCATGATCATCATCGTCACCGGCATGACACCATGATCTCCATCATCATGATCTCCATCATCGTGTCTTCATGAAGTTGTCTCGCCAACTATTACTTCTACTACTATGGCTAACGGTTAGCAATAAAGTAAAGTAATTACATGACGTTTATGTTGACACGCAGGTCATAAATAAATTAAGACAACTCCTATGGCTCCTGCCGGTTGTCATACTCATCGACATGCAAGTCGTGATTCCTATTAGAAGAACATGATCAATCTCATACATCACATATATCATTCATCACATCCTTTGGCCATATCACATCACAAAAACACTTGCTGCAAAAACAAGTTAGACGTCCTCTAATTGTTGTTGCAAGTTTTTACGTGGCTGCTATAGGTTGCTAGCAAGAACGTTTCTTACCTACGCCAAAACCACAACGTGAATTGCCAATTTCTATTTACCCTTCATAAGGACCCTGTTCATTGAATCCGATCTGACTAAAGTGGGAGAGACAGACACCCGCCAGCCACCTTATGCAACTAGTGCATGTCAGTCGGTGGAACCGGTCTCACGTAAGCGTACGTGTAAGGTTGGTCCGGGCCGCTTCATCCCACAATGCCGCCGAATCAAGATAAGACTAGTAACGGCAAGTAAATTGACAAAATCGACGCCCACAACTACTTTGTGTTCTACTCGTGCATAGAAACTACGCATAGACCTAGCTCGTGATGCCACTGTTGGAGAACGTAGCAGAAATTCAAAATTTTCTACGCAACACCAAGATCAATCTATGGAGTAATCTAGCAACGAGGGAAGGAGAGTGCATCTACATACCCTTGTAGATCGCTAAGCGGAAGCGTTCAAGTGAACGGGGTTGATGGAGTCGTACTCGTCGTGATCCAAATCACCGATGATCCTAGTGCCGAACGGACGGCACCTCCGCGTTCAACACACGTACAGCCCAGGAACGTCTCCTCCTTCTTGATCCAGCAAGGGGAGAGGAGAAGTTGAGGGAGAGCTCCGTCAACACGACGGCGTGGTGGTGGTGGAGCTCATGGTTCTCCGGCAGGGCTTCGCCAAGCACCATGGAGGAGGAGGAGAAGGTAGGAGGAGGGAGGGTTGCGCCAGGGAAGAGGTCACGGCTGCCCTCCCACCCCTCCACTATATATAGGGGCAAGGGGAGAGGGGGAGGCGCCCTAGGGTTTCCCCTAGTGGGCGGCGGCTAGGCAGATTGGATCTCCCTAGGGAAAATCCTAGGGAGACTTGCCCCCCAAGCCAAGCAGGTGGAGGCTTGCCTCCCAAGCCAGGTGGAGGCGCCCCACCTCCCCAAGTAACGTGGGAAAGGGTGTGGGGGGCGCACCAACCCTTAGTGGGCTGGTTTGCCCCTTCCCCTTTGGCCCATGAGGCCCTCCAACACTTGCCGGGGCTCCGTAAACACCTTTCGGTCATGCTGGCCATAGCCTGGTACCTCCGGAACACGTCCGGACTCCAATACCCTTCGTCCAATATATCGATCTTCACCGCCGGACCATTCCGGAACTCCTCGTGATGTCCGGGATCTCATCCGGGACTCCGAACTACCTTCGGTAACCACATACTATTTCCCATAACAACTCTAGCGTCACCGAACCTTAAGTGTGTAGACCCTACGGGTTCGGGAACCATGCAGACATGACCGAGACACCTCTCCGGCCAATAACTAATAGCGGGATCTGGATACCCATATTGGCTCCCACATGTTCCACGATGATCTCATCGGATGAACCACGATGTCAAGGATTCAATCAATCCCGTATTCAATTCCCTTTGTCTACCGGTATAGTACTTGCCCGAGATTCGATCGTCGGTATCTCGATACCTTGTTCAATCTCGTTATCGGCAAGTCTCTTTACTCGTTCCGTAACACATCATCCCGTGATCAACTCCTTGATCACATTGTGCACATTATGATGATGTCCTACCGAGTGGGCCCAGAGATACCTCTCCGTCACACGGAGTGACAAATCCCAGTCTCGATTCGTGCCAACCCAACAGACACTTCCGGAGATACCCGTAGTGTACCTTTATAGCCACCCAGTTACGTTGTGACGTTTGGCACACCCAAAGTATTCCTACGGTATCCGGGAGTTGCACAATCTCATGGTCTAAGGAAATGATACTTGACATTAGAAAAGCTTTAGCATATGAACTATACGATCTTGTGCTAGGCTTAGGATTGGGTCTTGTCCATCACATCATTCTCCTAATGATGTGATCCCGTTATCAACGACATCCAATGTCCATGGTCAGGAAACCGTAACCATCTATTGATCAACGAGCTAGTTAACTAGAGGCTTACTAGGGACATGGTGTTGTCTATGTATCCACACATGTATCTAAGTTTCCTATCAATACAATTATAGCGTGGATAATAAACGATTATCATGAACAAGGAAATATAATAATAACTAATTTATTATTGCCTCTAGGGCATATTTCCAACAGCCCCTTCCCCTGCGCCCATGGTATTTCAAGGGTGTAATTATGTACGCGAGGTACTAGCTTCGCTATGTCGCGATGGCTGGGGTTGGGGACGCATTGCTACGCCTGCTCAGATTGTGCCAGGCGGTCTTGTTGTAGGTTACTCCGGGCGCGCTTAACAGTGTCTGGCTTTTTAACGGCCGGACTAGAGAGTTGCCTAAAAAGGCTGCTCTGTACTTCCGCTGCGAGAGCCGCCGTGTGCTCCTCCATACGGAGGGAGCGTTCGGTGTTTCCGTTGACCGTGGTTACTCCTCGAGGGCCTGACATCTTGAGCTTGAGATATGCGTAGTGCGGCACCGCATTGAACTTGGCAAATGCGGTTCGTCCGAGCAGGGCGTGATAGCCACTGCGGAACGGGACTATGTCGAAGATTAACTCCTCGCTTCGGAAGTTATCCGGAGATCCGAAGACCACATCAAGTGTTACGGAGCCTGTACAGTTGGCTTCTACACCTGGTATAACGCCTTTAAAGGTCGTCCTTGTGGGCTTAATCCTTGATGGATCTATGCCCATTTTCCGCACTATATCCTGGTAGAGCAGGTTCAGGCTACTACCGCCGTCCATGAGGACTCTTGTGAGATGAAATCCGTCGATGATTGGGTCGAGAACCAATGCGGCAAAGCCGCCATGACGGATGCTAGTGGGGTGGTCCCTTCGATCAAAGGTGATCGGGCAAGAGGACCATGGGTTGAACTTTGGGGCGACTGGCTCCATCGCGTATACGTCCCGTAGCGCATGCTTCCGCTCCTTCTTGGGAATGTGGGTTGCGTATATCATGCTCACCGTTCGCACTTGTGGGGGAAACCCCTTCTGTCCATTGTTGTTCGGCGGCCTGGGCTCCTCCTCGTCATCGCTATGCAGCCCCTTGTCTTTGTTTTCTGCTCTTAACTTGCCTGCCTGCTTGAACACCCAATAATCCCTGTTGGTGTGATTGGCTGGCCTTTCGGGGGTACCACGGATCTGGCACAAGCGGTCGAGTATTCGGTCCAAACTGGACGGGCCCTGAGTATTCTTTTTAAATGGCTTTTTCCGCTGACCGGATTTATAGCCTCTGAATCTGGCGTTGACTGCCGTATCTTCATTGCTGTCGCTGCTAACGCGGCGCTTTTGCTTATTTCGACGTGTCCTGCCACTTTTGTCCTTGGTATCCGAATTACCAGGGTTCTTTGATAAGCTGTTGCTGCGAGCTAGCCAGCTATCTTTGCCCGCGCAAAAGCGGGTCATGAGTGTCGTGAGGGCTGCCATAGATTTCGGCTTTTCCTGTCCCAGGTGCCGGGCAAGCCACTCGTCGCGGATGTTATGCTTGATGGCTGCTAGGGCCTCTGCGTCCAGACAGTCGACTATCTGGTTTTTCTTTGTTAGGAACCGTGTTCAGAATTGCCTGGCCGATTCTTCTGGCTGCTGAATTATGTGGCTTAGGTTGTCGGCGTCCGGCGGTCGCACATAAGTGCCCTGGAAGTTGTCAAGGAATGCGGCTTCCAGGTCCTCTCAAGAACCGATTGAGTCCGCTGGCAGGCTGTTAAGCCAATGCCGGGCCGGTCCTTTGAGTTTGAGCGGGAGGTATTTGATGGCGTGTAGATCATCGCCACGTGCCATGTGGATGTGAAGGAGATAATCCTCGATCCATACCGCCGGGTCTGTAGTGCCATCGTATGATTCGATGTTTACGGGTTTGAAACCCTCTGGGATTTTATGATCCATTACTTCATCTGTGAAGCATAGTGGGTGTGCGGCGCTCTTGTACTGGGCTATGTCACGACGCAGCTCGGAAGAGCTATGTCTGTTGTGTTCGGCCCGGCCGGATTTATTGTGTCCAGAGTGAAGATCATCGTCACGTGTCGTTGGGCGCCTGCGCGATCCATAGATCGATCTTGTTTGCCTTGCTTTATCCTCCAGTACATCTCGCAGGTCTGGCGCATTTTCCCTTGCCTTGGTTGAGCGGCGTCGGGGCATGGCTTGGTTGGAGGTCCGACAGGCCTCTCTGTCGCGGCCGCGAGGTGGCCGGTCTGCCATGTCGTGCGCTGGTGATGTGGGTGCTTCCTCCTCTGATCGGGGTAGCGACCTGCGCTTTGGGTACTTCTTGGAGGGGCGCTCAAGTTCATACTCTTCAGCCGCAAGGACTTCAGTCCATATGTCAGCTAGCAGGTCTTGATCAGCTCTAAGCTGTTGCTGCTTTTTCTTGAGGCTGTTCGCCGTGGCTAAAAGCCTGCATTTGAAACGCTCTTGTTCGGCGGGTGAGGGAGTCCTGGATTAGGGGGTGTTCGGGTAGCCGGACTATACCTTCGCCGGACTCCTGGACTATGAAGATACAAGATTGAAGACTTCGTCCCATGTCTGGAAGGAACTTTCCTTGGCGTGGAAGGCAAGCTAGGTGATGCGGATACTCAAGATCTCCTACTATTGTATCCGACTCCGTGTAACCCTAACCCTATCCGGTGTCTATATAAACCAGAGGGTTGTAGTCCGTAGGGAAGAATCATCATCATACACAATCATACCATAGGCTAGCTTCTAGGGTTTAGCCTCCTTGATCTCGTGGCAGATCTACTCTTGTACTACCCATATCATCAATATTAATCAAGAAGGAGTAGGGTTTTACCTCCATCGAGAGGGCCCGAACCTGGGTAAACATCGTGTCCCTTGTCTCCTGTTACCATCCGGCCTTGACGCACAGTTCGGGACCCCCTACCCGAGATCCGCCGGTTTTGACACCGACATTGGTGCTTTCATTGAGAGTTCCTCTGTGTCGTCGCCTTTAGGCCCGATGGCTCCTTTGATCATCAACAACGATGAGGTCCAGGGTGAGACTTTTCTCCCTGGACAGATCTTCATCTTCGGCGGCTTCGCTCTACGGGCCAATTCGCTTGGCCGTCTGGAGCAGATCAAAAGCTACGCCCCTGGCCATCAAGTCAGGTTTGGAAGCTTAAACTACACGGCTGATATCCGCGGAGACTTGATCTTCGACGGGTTCGAGCCACAGCCAAGCGCGCCGCACTATCTCGAGGGGCATGATCTAGCTATGCCTCCGAACAGTGTCCTGGAGGCCGCACACGCACCGGTTCCGACCCTTAACTCGGAGCCTATTGCGCCAATTGAGGATGAGCGGTTGGACGTCACCTCGGGGGCTGCGATCTTAAAGGCGATCGAGCTGAACGCCAGCCCCACACTCCGCGTGACCCATGATCTCGAGGGTCCGGACTCCTCCCCGGACTCCGAACCCCCCGCGCCCCTGCCAGTCGAAGCCGATTGGGCGCCGATAATGGAGTTCACAACCACGGACATCTTTCAGCACTCGCCTTTTGGCGACATCCTGAATTCTTTCAAGTCTCTCTCTTTATCAGGAGAGCCCTGGCCGAATTACGGTCAGCAAGGATGGGATACGGACGATGAAGAAATTCAAAACCCACCTACCACCCACTTTGTAGCCACCGTCGACAGCCTAAACGACGTGCTCAACTTCGACTCCGCAGACATCGACAACATGGATGACGATGCAGGAGATACCGATGAACCAACGCTCATAGGGCACTGGAAATCCACCGCATCTCATGATGTGTGCATGGTAGATACCCCTAAGGGAAACGACAACGAGGGCAAAGGGGATGGAACGGGAGATAGACCCCCCGGAAAGCAATCAAAGCGTCGGCATAAACGCCGACCCAAGCCCCGCCTCGATAAAAACCCAGCCATAGAGCAGGACAAGCCGGTAGGCGACGAGCAAGCCTTAGAGCAGCCGTCCGAACAGGGCAACACGGATAGAGAAACCGAAACCCCCTCTACCGGCGAAAACGGCATTCCAGACAACTTTACGCCGGATAAGTCCATGGAGCAGAAAAGTCTCCACAAGAGGCTCGTTGCAACTGCACGAAGCCTGAAAAAGCAGAAGCGGAAGCTAAAAACAGCGGAAGATGCACTCCGTATTAAATGGAACAAAGTAATCAACACCGCAGACAGATATGGCGATGGTCACCGTACTAAAAGCTATCCAAAGAGAAAGCTCCTGCCCGAATTCGACGAAGAGGCCCTAGAGCCCTCGCACTTAAAAAACAAAAAAGCCATACGGTCGGATAGATGACCCAATAAGGCGGCAAGTGGCATCGCACTCAAATCGGTATGTGACCCACCTAAGGAGTCGCGTCATGGCCCAGCCAGGTCCATTTATGGGCCAAGAAAGCAAGCTCCTGCGAGCAATGCAAAAAAGCCATCGTCAGAATCCGGCACACCCAAATACAGGGGCGCCGCACACCCCCTATGCTTCACCGATGAGGTTCTGGACTATGAATTTCCAGAGGGATTCAAACCCGTCAACATAGAGGCGTATGATGGAACAACAGACCCCGGAGTCTGGATCGAGGATTATATCCTCCACATACATATGGCTAGAGGAGATGATCTCCACGCCATCAAATATTTACCCCTTAAGCTTAAAGGGCCAGCCCGGCACTGGCTTAAAAGCCTTCCCGAAAACACAATTGGAAGTTGGGAACAGCTTGAGGATGCCTTCCGAGCAAATTTTCAAGGGACCTATGTCCGCCCTCTGGATGCAGACGATCTCAGTCACATAACTCAACAGCCCGGAGAATCGGCTCGGCAGTTCTGGAATAGATTCCTTACTAAAAAGAATCAGATAGTCGACTGTCCAGACGCCGAAGCCTTAGCAGCTCTCAGGCATAATGTCCGAGACGAATGGCTCGCCAGACACCTCGGCCAGGAAAAGCCAAGAACAATGGCCGCACTCACAAGCCTCATGACCCGCTTTTGCGCAGGAGAGGACAGCTGGTTGGCAAGATGCAACCCCAGCAACCCAAGTACATCCGAAATTAGGGATGGAAACAGAAAACCAAGACGCAACAAGGATCGTCGCCGAACTAAAGAAAAAAGTCCGAAGAGCACGACAGTCAATGCCGGATTCAAAGGCTCGTGACAAAATCAGACAAAGCCACCCCTCCAGGATAATACGGATGATCCGTCCAACTTAAACAGAATCCTGGACAGGATATGTCAGATACACAGTACTCCTGGGAAGCCTGCTAACCATACCCATAGAGATTGTTGGGTTTTTAAACAATCTGGAAGACTCAATGCCGAACACAAGGGGCTCGACACACCAAGCGAAGACGAGGATGAACCCCAGAAGTAGAGCACCAGGAAAGAAAAGAACTTCCCACAAGAAGTAAAAACAGTGAACTTACTTCACGTAACAAAATGTATGGCACCCATAAAGGTACGCACAATACGACCTATCCCCAATGGGTCCCGCCACTGGTTATTAAAACCAATCACTTTCGATCAACTAGACTACTCTAGAAATATCAAAAACGCAGGCTGGACTGACCTAACACTCGACCCCATAATTGGCGGATTCCAGTTTACAAATGTCCTTATGGACGGCGGCAGTGGACTAAACCTGATATATCAGGATACAATCCATCACTTGGGGATAAACCCAGCAAGAATCCGCCACAGCAAAACCTCCTTTCAAGGGGTAGCACCTGGTCCGGACACCCATTGTATGGGTTTTCTCCGGCTTGAAGTTATATTCGGCTCTGCCGATAACTTCCATCGCGAAAAGCTGACCTTCCATGTCGTCCCGTTTTCAAGTCGCTATCAAGCACTACTGGGACGCGAAGCTTTCGCTCGCTTTAATGCAATACCGCACTATGCATCTCTCACGCTTAAGATGCCCGGTCCACGAGGCATCATCTCTTTGAAGGGGACGCACTAAAGTGCGCCTCTCCCAAGCAGAGGACTGTGCGGCCGCTTAGACAGCCGCACAATAAAATGGCCTCACCAGCCAAAAGACTTTTTCGACATAGGTCATTAAAGACCACGGACCCGGAATAGACGAGTTCGGCACAACTCCATCATCAACGCAGGCTTAGAGGCCATATACCCCCGTACGAGGGGCTATACGCAGAGACAATAAAGCTCAATTTTACATTTTACTTTATATTTCATTTATTTTAAAACCTTTTGTTCGGCACGACCCGTTTTCAGTTTAGTTCCTCTCTTTTACAGATGAACGCCGTGCGGCGCCCGTCCAGGATATGGCACAACGGAGACACAGGCGCAGACGTGCAGTAGGGACCCGTCCTAAAGGATTCTTTTCAGATTAAGACCCTGCGTAAACCTTTTTTACTGTCTCTTGTTGCAATACATCCCCTGGTTCTTTCCTACATAACCAAGGAGGAGGCTGGCGTCTTGGCATGTGGCCACGTCAGAATTTTTTGCACGTACCTGGACACTAGGGGCTTTTTTAGCAAAGAGTGTTGTTTAGCCCGCACTCATAAAGACCGAACACCCTAGGGAGTGTTCGGCGTCGCGAGTTTTGGCATTATATGCATCATCTCCGAATCATGTCTTTGGTCAAATGTTGGGTTGCCCGGCTCCTGAGTTCGGCTACCTTACGTTCCGCTCTATCGGCTAAGGTAGCACTAGGAGAACTACTGCGATTGTGCCCCGGTTCGGCCGGGCGAGCACCTCAGTACAGAAAGCCGAAAACTGACTGTCATGATGTAGCGTGAGACTGGTCAGCCACTCGATGACCTATTGGAATCTATCTGATTCCTCCACGTTAACGAAGGGCCGCTTCCCGGTCAGGCACATACGCGCCCCGAACTCGGGTGAGCGCAGTCGCCACCAATGGGCTACCTAAATAGTCCCACTGTCAAGCTCCTATGGCTAAGTGAAAGTGTTAAAGCATTATAGTCCGGTTGCCTGGCCCGCTGCGCTATCACCTCATTTGTGGGACCAAGACGTTGGGTTAAGTGTGAAAATGCGTCTTCTGCGAGCACCCCCGCACTATGTGCGTGGGGGTTGAAGCCAACGACTGCAATCTTTCAGATTTTACACATATATTTTAAACGGCCGCACAGGAGGTGTTCACAATACTTGAAGGCACAAGTATAAAAAGGCCACTACAGTTTATAAAGATATTACTTCATCATTACATATGCCATAATAACATAGCATCCTTCGAGCACTGCGACTCTATTACACGAGTGCCTTCCAGGACTTCCTGAAAATAGTGCTCGGAGGATACTTGGCTTTTCTCCGAATCTCGGGACGCAATAACGGTGGTCTCCATCTCCGCCCAGTATGTCTTGACACGGGCAAGAGCCATCCTTGCACCCTCTATACACGCCGACCTCTTCATTGCATTAATGCACGGCACTGCGTCAAGGAATTGATGCACCAAACTAAAATAACTCTTCGGCTCCGACCTCCCCGGCCACAGATGACCCATGACATACTTCATGGCGAGTCCGGACAACCTATTAAGTTCGGCCCATTGAGCCAAACGATCGTCCACTGTTAGTGGACGCTCTAGATTATGAAATTGCGACCAGAACAGTTTTTCCACTTCACGATCTTCCAGATCTCGGAAGTGTTCGGTTGCATCAGCAGCACTCGCTGCCAAATCCAGATAGGTACCCCCCACACTCCACATCCGGTCCAACGGAGCAAACTTCAGATCGCAAAATTTTCTCCGCAGCATGAAGGGCTTTCCAGCCGCAATCTGTTCGGCCTGACGCAGCTCCTCCTTCGCAGCTCTCATTGCAGAGCAGGCATCCTTGGCATCAGCAACGACCTTTTCTAGGACCGCCTGTCTCGCCTGGTCTTCTTTCTCAAGAAGTATGCAACGGTCTGCAGTGCTCTTTAACTTTTCGGCCATAGTGGCCATCTCTTCCTTGCTTCAGCAATGAGAAGCCTGTTCGGCTCTCAGCTCTTCAAGGGCCTTCTTGTCAGCTGCATCACTTCTCCTGGCTTCATCTTTAGCTCGGGCAAGATCTGCCCTAAGACTCTCAACGGCGGCCGCACCATCTGCGTCAAGCACACATATCGTAAAACGCTGGCATAAAACTCTTCTTACCTAATGTTGCCCGAGGAATCACATACCTTGAGCCTCATCCAACCGCTTGTTGACAAGCGCGATGTCGGCATCCGCCACGTCTAGTTGCCGCTTTAGTTCGGCAACACCAGCAGTTCGGATTGATTCCGGACACCCTGCATCCTACATTAAAAGGCGAAATTTTAGACCTGGGATTATGATCCTCTGCGTGCCGTCATTTCTTGACAACATGCAAAGTCTCAGGGGCTACTATCTACATAGGGCGCATCTTATTTACGCGCAACTAACAAAAGTATACATTATCTAATGTACCTCAAAACCCGTCAATAAACTTTCGACGGCCTCACGCAGTCCGCTTTCCGCGGACGAAATCCTTTCAATCACCGTGCTCATTAATGCATGGTGCTCCTCTGAAATAGAAGCTCGCCCTAGCAGAACCTTCAGCTCCTCCGGCCGAGCACCAGATGGTGCCGGACTCGTCCCATGGCCTCTTTCGAAGGCCGGACACGGAGAACTTCGGGGGGCCCATCGCTATCTTCCGCCCCTTCCGAACTTGGAGAAACCCTCCATGAAGACACCTCAGGGTCGCCCGCCTCGCTAGGCGGCCCAGCAGAAGGAGGCGTCCCGCTCTCCATCATCTCCGGAAGAAGATCCCCCGAAGACGAGCTCTGCTGAGAAGGGCTGAGGTCCGAACTACAAGGTAAGAATTCGGTTAAAATTCTCAGATATACATCATGGATTTCTCTCATCCCTCGAAAGGAAAATCTTTCTCTACTTACGGCTCGCTGGAGGGTTGATCTCCTTAGGTACGCAGTCCGGCCGTGGAGCTCCCCGGCGCCGGACCCTCCGACGAGGATCTTTTCCCCCACTTCGAGACCACGGTCTTCGGATCGTCAGAGGCGGCTCTCTTCTTTTCCCTAGGAGAGGAATCGTCGGTTCCTCCCTTCGGAACAGCATCCTTCAAGGAGGCCGTAGTTTCCTTGTCCTCCCCCTTGCTTCCCTCCAAAGGCGCTACCTCCAGCATCCTGACTAGCACGGGATTCGGCCTGGTTTCGGGAAGGGGAGCCGGACACCTGATCAGCTTCGCCTTAGCTATCCACTCCTGTTTAAAAGGAGAGCTCTGTTAAGGGCACGTTAATTATGCGGATAGAAGGTCCGGGCACGAGGTTACTTACTTGAGTATCCGGGCGATTGCGGCTTAGGCCTGCGTCCTCGGTCAAATCCGGACACACTTCTTGTGATCCGAAGAACAGTTTATACATCTCCGCGGGCGTCGCGCTCATAAAATCCCGGAGAGCTCGTGGTCCCTCTGGATTGAACTCCCATAGGCGAAGGGGGCGGCGTTTGCCGGGCAGTGTCCGACGAATCAGCATGACTTGTGTCACCTTGACCAGGTTGAGGTCTCCTTTCAAGAGATCCTTAATGCGGCCCTGCAGCAAGGGTACGTCTTTGGGCAAGCCCCAATCTAACCCTATGTTGATCCACGACGCTAGCCGTGGTGGGGGACCCGAGCGAAAGGCAGGAGGCGCCACCCATGTGGTGCCCCGAGGAGCGGTGATATAAAACCACTCTCGTTGCCACAAGCCAAGCTCCTCTTGAAAAGAGCCCTCGGGCCATGGAGCATCGGCATTTCTTCTTATGACAGCGCCTCCGTACTCTGCGTGTCGCCCCTCGATCATCTTCGGCTCCACTTTGAAGGTCTTGAGCCATAATCCGAAGTGAGGGGTAACATGGAGGAACGCTTCACACACTACGATAAATGAGGAGATATGGAGGATGGACTCCGGAGCTAAGTCATGAAAATCCAGCCCGTAATAAAACAACAGTCCCCTCACAAAGGGATCCATGGGGAAGCCTAACCCTCAGAGGAAGTGAGACATGAACACCACGCTCTCGCCGGGCTGGGGACTGGGAATAACCTGTCCTTGAGCAGGCAACCTATGCGAAATCTCGCTGGTCAGGAACTTATCCTCCCTCAACCTTAATACGTCCTCCTCCGTGACGGAGGAAGGCATCCATCGGCCTTGCAGGTCAGAACCGGACATTGTCGAAAGTCCGAAGCGCCTGGAATCTGAAGCTGGGGGTGTTGGAACTCGAGGCGACAGGCGAACTCGTTCGAGATTAAGAAAAGGAGCGAGGCCTTGGTCTCTTTATAAGAGGCTGAATACCAAGAGCCCTCCCCGTAACCGTTTTGGACTCACCTTTAATTAAGGGAACGTGCTAACGGGCACGATTGGGTTACCCACGTCTGTATTGATGAGAATCCCGTTAAAAGGGGCACACGATCTCTGCTTTGACAAGGCGTGCCAAGGAAACCGCCTCGCTAAACGCGCTGAGGTGGAAAAGTAAAAACAATTTGTATAAAGAGCTTGGCTGCAGTGTGTTGACGCACTGCGGAGTACGTCAGCAGATTTGATTTGTGTTAATATTATTATCTCTATGGCAATATGTGGAAACTTATTTTTGCAGAGCCGGACACTATTTTAGGTGTTTACAATCTTCTATGAAGGACTTGGAGGAGGAACCCGCCTTGCAATGCCGAAGACAATCTGCGCGCCCGACTCGTCGTCATTGAAGCCTGGTTCAGCGGCTACTGTGGGAGTCCTGGATTAGGGGGTGTTCGGGTAGCCGGACTATACCTTCGCCGGACTCCTGGACTATGAAGATACAAGATTCAAGACTTTGTCCCGTGTCCGGAAGGAACTTTCCTTGGCGTGGAAGGCAAGCTAGGCGATGCGGATACTCAAGATCTCCTACTATTGTAACAGACTCCGTGTAACCCTAACCCTATCCGGTGTCTATATAAACCGAAGGGTTGTAGTCCGTAGGGAAGAATCATCATCATACACAATCATGCCATAGGCTAGGTTCTAGGGTTTAGCCTCCTTGATCTCGTGGTAGATCTACTCTTGTACTACCCATATCATCAATATTAATCAAGCAGGAGTAGGGTTTTACCTCCATCGAGAGGGCCCGAACCTGGGTAAACATCGTGTCCCTTGTCTCCTGTTACCATCCGGCCTTGACGCACAGTTCGGGACCCCCTACCCGAGATCCGCCGGTTTTGACACCAACAGCGGGGTCTGATGGTACGACGAATTCGTCGTCATCGAGGCTGGCCTCGTCTTCGGAGGGAGGCATATAGTTATCATCCTCAACCTCTCGGTCTGCCGCTCTCTCATGAGGGCTGGCTTCTCCATCTTCGTGCGCCGAATCTTGCTGGGGATGGTGTTCTTCGGCGCTATCCGGGGTACTATTATCTCCGGTGCCGGAATCATCGTTTTTACTCTGGCGGGATTTAGAGCGGCGCCGCTGACGCCGGCGCTTTGGCTGTTTCTTGGAGGTGTCATCCCCCGCTGTTTCCTCGCCATCTCCATCTTTTGGAGTATCCACCATATATATGTCATATGACGAGGTGGATTTCCAGTGCCCTACAGGTGCTGGTTCCTGTTCTTCTCCTACCTCGTCGTCCATACCGTCGAAGTCTTCGGAGCCGAAGTCAAGCATGTCGGTTAAATCATCGGCAGTGGCTACCAAGTGGGTGGTGGGTGGGTTTTGAATTTCTTCATCGTCCGTATCTCATCCTCGCTGACCGTAGTCCGGCCAGGGCTCTCCTGATAAAGAGAGAGACTTGAGAGAATTCAGGATGTCGCCAAAAGGCGAGTGCTGAAAGATGTCTGCGGCGGTGAACTCCATTATCGGCGCCCAATTGGATTCGAGCGGTAGGGGCGCGGGGGGTTCGGAGTCCGGGGAGGAGTCCGGACCCTCGGGGTCATGGGTCACGCGGAGTGCGGGGCTGGCGTTCGGCTCGATCGCCTTTGGGATCGCCGCCCCCGAGGTGACGTCCAACCATTCATCCTCGCTTGGCGCAACGGGCTCCGAGTTAAGGGTCGGAATCGGTGCGTATGCGGCCTCCAGGACACTGTTCGGAGGCAGAGCTAGATCATGCCCCTCGAGATAGTGCAGCGCGCTTGGCTGTGGCTCGAACCCATCGAAGATCAAGTCTCCGCGGATATCAGCCGTGTAATTCAAGCTTCCAAATCAGACTTGATGGCCAGGGGCGTAGCTTTCGATCTGCTCCATATGACCAAGCGAATTGGCCCGCAGAGCGAAGCCGCCGAAAACGAAGATCTGTCCGGGGAGAAAAGTCTCACCCTGGACCTCATCGTTGTTGATGATCAGAGGAGCCATCGGGCCTAAAGGCGACGACACAAAGGAACTCTCAATGAAAGCACCAATGTCGGTGTCAAAACCGGCGGATCTCGGGTAGGGGGTCCCGAACTGTGCGTCAAGGCCGGATGGTAACAGGAGACAAGGGACACGAAGTTTACCCAGGTTCAGGCCCTCTCGATGGAGGTAAAACCCTACTCCTGCTTGATTAATATTGATGATATGGGTAGTACAAGAGTAGATCTACCACGAGATCAAGGAGGCTAAACCCTAGAAGCTAGCCTATGGTATGATTGTGTATGATGATTCTGTCCTACGGACTACAACCCTCTGGTTTATATAGACACCGGATAGGGTTAGGGTTACACAGAGTCGGTTACATTGGCAGGAGATCTTGAATATTCGCATCGCCTAGCTTGCCTTCCACGCCAAGGAAAGTCCCATCCAGACACGGGACGAAGTCTTCAATCTTGTATCTTCATAGTCCAGGAGTCCGGCGAAGGTATAGTCCGGCTACCCAAACACCCCCTAATCCAGGACTCCCTCACCCACACTTGACTCGCAAGTGGACTTCTATTTTTTTTGTCTCAGTTGCAAGTCCACACTCGACTCGCATCTGGGGGCTCGACCTTTTTTTAGTTGCAAGTACATACTCGACTCGTAGCTAGAGCCCGATGTTTTCGCGGCTGCAATCCCACCGTCGACTTGCAACTAGCGTCCAGCCTATTTTTCCCCACTTGCGAGTCCACCCTCCTCTCGCAATTGGGAGCTGACCTTTTTTGTCCTGGTTGCAAGTCCACCGTTGACTCGCAATTGAAAATGTAGTTTGTTTCATCCCAGTTGCAAGTCGACCCTTGACTCGCAACTGGGCTCATAGTTTCGTAGTTGTCCCAGTTGCAGGTTCACTTTGCAATTGGGCTGATAGTTCTGCCAGTTGCAAGCCCACCAATGACTCACAACTAGGTATGTGTTTCATTTTTTATCCCAATTGCAAGTCCACCCTTGATTCACAACTAGGACCATAGTTTGTTTCATCACAGTTGCAAGTCCACCATTGACTCAATTGGGTCATTGTTCCGTAGTTGTCTTAATTGCAAGTCCATCCTTGACTCGCAAATGGGATCATAGTTTGTTTTTGTCTCAGTTGCAAGTCCACCCTCGACTCACAACTGGCCCCATAGTTTGTTGTTATATTGGTTGCAAGTCCACCCTCGAATTGCAGCTGGGCCCATAGTTTGTTGTTGTCCCAGTTGCAAGTCCATCCTCGAGTTGCAACTGGGATGTGTTTTGCTTTTCATCTCAGTTGCAAGTCCACCCTCAACTCGCAACTCGTATCATAGTTTTATATACTTGTATCAGTTATAGGTCCATCCACAACTCGCAACGAGGATCGTAGTTTGCTTTATTCCGGTTGCAAGCTCACCCTTGACTCGCAACTAGGCCTGTGTTTTTGTCTTCCATCCTAGTTGCAAGTCCATTATTGACTTGCAACTAGGAATGTAATTTGTTTTATCCCAGTTGCTAGTTGTGACGCCCTCGATTTAATCGTACACTAATCATACACGCAAATGTGTAAGATCAAGATCAAGGACTCACGGGAAGATATCACAACACAACTCTAGACACAAATTAAAATAATACAAGCTTATATTACAAGCCATGGGCCTCGAGGGCTCGAATACATAAGCTCGAAAACACAAGGGTCAGCGGAAGCAACAATATCTGAGTACAGACATGAGTTAGACAAGCTTGCCTTAAGAAGGCTAGCACAAAAACATCTACGATCAAAAAGGCAAGGCCTCCTGCCTGGGAGCCTCCTAACTACTCCTGGTCGTCGGCGGTCTTCACGTAGTAGTAGGCATCAACGGTGGCATCTGGCTCCTGGGCTCCGGCATCTGGTTGCATGAACCAGAAAGAAGAAGAAAGGGGGAAAAGGGGGAGCAAAGCAACCGTGAGTACTCATCCAAAGTACTCGCAAGCAAGGATCTACACTACATATGCAACATTATCAAAGGAAGGCTGTATATGTGGACTGGGCTGCAGAAATGCCAGAATAGAGAGAAGGCCTAGTCCTATCGAAGACTAGCATCTTCTGGAAACCACCATCTTGCAGCAACCGGAGGGAGTAGAGTAGCATAAAGTAAAGTAGTAGAAGTGTTATCAACCTCGTCCGGAGATCCTTTCTCGACTCCCTGCGAGAAAGGCATCCCAGAGCCATACTATCCGGTTATCATCACAATCAAATCCTCATCACCATCCAGTTCTCATCACAAGTATCCAGTTCTAGTTGTATCGATCGGGATACAACTCCAAGTGTCCGTTACCGTAGGACAGGCTATCGATAGATGTTTTCTTCCCTGCAGGGGTGCACCAACTTACCCACCACGCTCGATTAACTCCGGTCGGACACACTTTCCTGGGTCATGCCCGGCCTCAGCCAAACAATACGCTGCAACCCGACCTAGGCTTAATACAGAGGCCAGCACGCCGGACTAAACCTATGCCCCCAGGGGTCATGGGCCATCTCCCCGGGAACTCCTGCACGTTGCGAACGCGGCCGTTGAGCAGACCTAGCTACCTCCTTCAACAAGGCAGGCGCTTACGCAGTCCAACCCGGCGCGCACCGCTCAGTCGCTGACGTCTATTAAGCTTTGGCTGATGCATACGACGCAGAACGCCCATACTATGCCCACGTGATGGTTAGTGCTATTAGGCCAGAGGCCCCTCGGATCAAATATCCAAATTGTAGTGGATTAGGAACGCGCGGTAACAAGCAGAGACTCACGAAAGATGTGACCCCGTTGCCCCGTCTCGAGGACTTGCGGCAAGGGCTAGGAATGCCCGGCCACACCTCGTAATTATCTCGCGGGCACCTTCTAGGTCCGCCCGACTCCACATCACTCGCAATTAAGCTCGCGCGGGTACCCCTCAGGGTCGACCCGTCTTTCCAAGTAACAGTGGTAAAGTCCAAGTATCCGTGTGTCCAAACATCAAGGGGAAGACCCGAGGAATCACCCCCGGTGAATTCCACTCGATGTAATCATCAAGGTGAACGTAAGAGGATCCACCCTCGAGGTTCACACTTGAGGGGTTGCACGCTAGAGCCGTATCGGGAATGGTGTAAGAGGAAATCACCCTCGATGACCACGACCGAATAGCTACACTACAGAATTATCATCAGGAGTGCGTTATGAGGGATCACCCTCGGCACTCGATAGTAGTTCTGCAAAGTCGAGCAACAAGAGGGGCGTGATATGATGTGAGGTGTCGGGCTCTGGTCGTCGATCACGTAGATCGAGTCATCGATGATGAAGCAGGGGCAACAAGGACAAGTGGGGTCACTGATGGGTCGCTAACCAACCTATACTAAGCAGTTTAGGATAAGCAGGTAATGTACAACAGCAAATACAAAATCAGGCTATGCATCATAATAGGAGGAAACAATAACAGTAGCAAAATCTAATGCAAGCATGAGAGAATGGAATGGGCGAAATCGGGATGATCAAAGGGGAGCTTGCCTGGTTGCTCAGACAAGAACGAGGGGTCGTCGGTGACGTAGTCGATCACAGCGGCATCAGCAGCCGCCACGGGGTCTATCGAAGAAAAGAGGGGGGGAGGAACAGTAAATACATAGCAAGCAAGTGCATAACAGGACAACAGGCATAGCTAGACATGATCTAACGCGGTCCTAGATGTTAAAGGTGAAGGGGGAATTCAACCGGGAAGGTGTTCCCGGTTTTGGACCTGTGTTAGACAAATGACCGGAGGGGGAAAGTTTTATGTTCAGCATGCTAGGGGCATGTGACATATGAACGGACCACGTATCCGGATTCGTTGGATTTTTCTGAGCAACTTTCATGTATAAATTTTTCGATCCGAGCTACGGTTTATATTCTATGAGTTTTCAAAGTTTTAAAACATTTTCTAGATTTCTAGAATATATCTAAATTCGAATTTAGACAATGTATTACTATTTATACACACACGCAGCTAGCCTATTAGAATGACAGGTGGGGCCAGTCAAAGCCCAGTCAGCACTCAACAGCCAAAGTTGACAGGGTTGACTAGTCCAACCAACTTGTGGGGACCACATGTCATAGAGAGGGGCTAAATAGATCTTATCCATAAAAATAGTACGTGAGGGGGTCCCAGCTGTCATAGGGTCACTTATTTAACAGAAAGATTTATTTAGCTTAAATAATTGAGGGGCCTACTGTCATTGACCTATTTAACTAAACATGGGTTTAATTAGCATAGCTAAACAGGGGGAGTTTAATGTAAAAAGGGATTACTCCCCTAATTATACATGAACTAGCTTGCTTGGCCGCGGCTGTGCGCGCGTGTGCAGAGGCGCTGGCGGCGGGCATGACCAGCGCGGCCAGCGGTGAGCAAGCAGCGGCTGGCGGTGGCTGGCAGCGGCGCGGGCCTACAGGCTACGTCGGGTGGTGGGGGTGGTTGGTGCGCGGGCGCCCCCAGTCGACGGCGACGACGAAGGGCAGTGGCGGCGGTTAGCGGCTGCAGCGTGCGGCCGTGGTTGCTGGTAGCGCGGGCACGCAGAGGTCGGGAGTCGCGTCGGGCAGGGACGGTCGGGCCTGCCCGAGCGCGTGCGTGCGGCCAGCAGGGGAGGAGGCGACCACGACGCGACGCAAGCAACAGCTGTGTGGGGACGGGCGCGAGCGCGGCGGCGGGCGTCATGGGGGGAGCACTGCAATGGAGGGGAAGAAGGGGAGGGTGTGGCTCACCAAGATCCGTAGGGAGTTGGCAGCGGGCTCGACGGTGGTCGGAGTTGCGGGAATCGACGGCGAACGACGACGAGGTACAAGATGGAGATGGTGGCGATGGCGAGTGTACGGGCCGTCCCAACTCGCTTCGGTGCTCGGATGGACGAAGAGGACGGCTGCGGATCTCCCGGACGTCTTCCCGCGCGAAGGTGACGAAGGTGGCCGCGGCAGCGGTGATGGCGCGTTGACGGCAGCTCGTGCATGAGGAACAGAGGAGAAGCGCGAGAGGAGGAGGGGAAATTTTGGTGTCTAGGGTTCTAGAGGGGAGGGAGGCCGCTTGGGGCGCTCTTAACCAACAGGGGGAGCCGCGGGATGCCTGGCACCTGGCCGGGGCGCCATGGATGCCCGCCACGGCTCCCCTGCTCCTGTAGCGTGAGGAGGGGGATGAGTGGGGGTGTGGGTTGGGCTGGTTGTTTAGCTAGATGGGCCAAGTGGCCCGGGGGGAGGGTTTCTCTTTTCTCTCCTCACCTTTTCCTTGTTCTTTTCTGGAAATCAAAAAGCTATTGCTTTGCAATTATTCCGAGCACCAAATGACTCTTGTAAAATGTGCCACATGCCACAATAAATACTTCGCAATATTGTGAAGTTGCACAAAATTGTTTTGAGCATTTGGAAATGTTTACACACTTTTAGAAATTGAAAAGGCCAATTTAATTGTTGTTGGACCACTCAAATAATTTCCAAGAGCATTTTTTGAATCCAACAGAGGTAGGTTTCATCATGACAAATACTTAGAGAATATTTGCCACATTGTGAACTATTTTTTTGGCTAATTTGAAGATGCAAATAATTGACTTGCAATTTGAATTGAATTGGTCCCATTTTTTCTGGCAAGTGGCATTTTGGCTTAGGAAAGCATGATGACAAGGCATCATTAGGGGGGATTACTGTAGCAAGATTCTCGGGGCATTACAAATCTCCTCCACTACAAGAAATCTCGTCCCGAGATTTAAGTGCGGAAGTAAAGAGTAACTTCGGGAGAACTGACCCTTATAGGGTTAATTATCTGGTGAACAATTCAAGGAAAGTGGCAGATGTACCTCTCCAGTTGAAACTTAAGAAAACATCGAGAGCAAAATATGAAGGTACAATAGGAAGTTTCAAGTGAATGGACAAACGATCGATACCCGAACAGAGTGTGAGAAGGGGGTTCAGAGCATCGGGAATAGATCATCTCTCGAAAGGTGGCTCGTGACATGATACAAAGCCAAATGCAAGAATATTTCGGAATCAAAGATATACGGGAGAGTCAGGTTTCGATCCTGTGGAACTGTGGGTTATGGGCCCACCATGTGGTTTAAAAGCAGGAAGGCGCTATCTTTTACACGGTCATGATGGCAAGGCAGGTCAGACAATAGCCTGCCAATTATGTTGGCAACAACGTTGGTACCAAGGGCGAGGGACGAAGAGAACCATTTTCCTGCTTGTACGACGAGGCGGACCAATAGGCAAAGTTCTCATCCATCGGTGGCTACCGGAATGTCATCAACAATATTAACAAGGTCTCACTGACAAGGTTGTACATCAGGGTGTTTTATAAGCAGGGAATTATTTCTGCATATATCATATAGATCAAAAGAAGGTTAAACCAACCAATGGAAAGGAATGAAATTATCGGATTAATCAGACCAATGGAAATGAAAATGTGTTTACACACAAGAATTAGGAGTATATCCTTCCCAAAGGGAAGTAGAGCAGGATATACATGATATGATAGTAAGTTCAAAAGCATTTAGATAAAGGAGGCGAGGGAAGAATCATGATATTACCCATACAGCGGTGTTTGGATAATTGATCAAGAAACATTTAGCATTGCACCTCCAATGTTCTTAATGACGTTCGGAGTAACATAGTCATACTTTTGGATAACATTGACATGGTCATCAGGTAAAGGCCGGACCTTGGGAACACAAAGGATCCATCGGGAATTACTTGAACACCTCAAGCAATTTTATCAGGGAAGATGAGGAGGTGGCCGATGGCTTCAGCAAAAAATCCGTGACATGTCAAAAAGGATGTATTTCCAAAATTTATATGAACAAATTCGTGTTGTGGGAGGCAAGAATGTTGTCGATGATAACACAAATCATCGAGGGGCAAGGATGGTATTTCTCATCATAAATTCGATTAATATCTTGGAAGAGCTCAGAATGTGGATGATGATCACGACACATTTGTCGAGAGATTTCATGAAGATGTAATCGATCGGCGATGAAATCAAGTCAAAAGAATGATGAAGCGAAAGGTTATTGGAACCACGGTTACGACACAAACTCGAAATCAAGCTTGCTATTCAAGGCAAAATGATATGACGAGGAAGATCGACGTAGGCTTAGCTCATCATCGAAAATTGTGCTCCGGGAAGAAAGACCAGGTAGCACAGTTAAAATTTAGCACGATAATGTTATAGTCGATCATGCTAGGAATGACTTGAAGGATTATTAAACTCGTAAGCAACGGAAATAGCTTAGAGTTATTGAATCGGAGTGCAGAATCGATTCACTTATCGGTGTTTTTGAGTGACTAATAACTCGGAACCCGAGGCAATCTGAAATCGCTGAGGAGCAATAACAGATGAAGACTCATAGGAACAACACAATTCTTTGTTATTCTCGAGATACCGAAGGGTAATACTCGAAGGAAGGTCAAGGTAGAGGTTGCAAAGATGCATTGATCTGTAGAAGACAAGTGCTTTAACTTGTCCGAGAAATGGAATCAAAGGGGAACAATCATGGTCAGAACCACGGTTGCGAAGGACCAAACATAGTTACCAGATGAACTTATAACAAGGGGATTATTATTATCACAAGAAGCTTCCATGATAAGTTCCACATTAGGTCCATGGGCATGAACACAAAGTTCAAGGTCGACTCCCACTTCTCCAATGCATAACCTTTCATTCACTCCTCGTTTTCGAAGAAATTGTCATGTAGAGGATTTATCTAGCGAAGTACCAGAAGAGTAATACTAGTGAGAACTCTCGGGTTCACACGGATTATGGAAGGCCTAAGTTCAACCCATCGGGGCATTTTTACAAACCTATACCACCATCAACCAAGCAAAATATACGAGTTCAAAAGCAGAGTATCGAAGGTATCATGTATTAGGGAAAAAAACTCACAAGACTTTGGATGTGAAGGTCACTGTCGGATAACAACCCAGTAATGGATCTGGCGGTTCACGACAGAGTTGATGTGAGTATCAGTAATCAATCAAATGAACAAGGGGATGCAAAGGTGTCGGCTTATAGAAATGTCTGAATGATTCGATGCTTGGGTACAAAGGAATTATGATTTCAAGACGAAGGATCAGAAGTAGAGGCTCTGATCAAAAGATGAGTAAGTTGAATAGACTTAGAGGTGTACCCGATCAAATCTAGATTGGGCAAGAACTAGCTCATATCTGGAAGAATGTATGAGCCGGAAAGAAAATTTCCAAGGATTGAATGATGATTGCGAGTATTCGCACACACGCTGAATCCATAGGAACAGAATGACAATCACAAAGAATTTTAAAGAATATTGCTAGACATATGGAATTAATCCTAATGCAAGCAGGCAAGGAGAATCAAGAGCAATAGGCTGCAGAGGATTTTGAAAGATCAAAAAGCCTTTTCAGGTATTTAGAAAGCAAATGAACAACTGGGGATGAACGAACCCCGGTTAAGTGAATTATCCGCAGTTCGAAAGGAAGCTGCAAAGCACAAGGCACAAAGGATTCTCGGAACAACGGAGAGTACTAGTGGTATCTTGTAATAACAAGAGCAACTAGGGATGAAGGTACAAGCGGCAAGGATGTTATTCAGGGGGGTTTATCGATGGTCAGGAACTGCAAGGCAGTTGGCACGGGGTCTCGAGAAACATCGAGGAGTATCCGCAGAATCTTCTGGCGGAGCAAGCGATCATCGATAATGTCGGGGCTCTCCGGGAGAAAGTGGGTACGAGAACCTAATGTCAGAGTTAGTAAAATGTTTAACCCGAATAGAAGAGAGATCAGAGTCCCAGAGTATAGACGAGGAATAAAAGATCCTAATACCACCCAATGGCAACATGGGCCGGTAAGCCACACAGCCAAGTTAGTAAAATAGTTTTGGATGACTAGACTCAACTTCGGCCAAGGAGTAGGAAAGGGGGCTACCTACAGGCAGTCGGCTCTGATACCAACTTGTTACGCCTTCGATTTAATCGTACACTAATCATACACGCAAATGTGTACGATCAAGATCAAGGACTCACGGGAAGATATCACAACACAACTCTAGACACAAATTAAATAATACAAGCTTATATTACAAGCCATGGGCCTCGAGGGCTCGAATACATAAGCTCAAAAACACAAGGGTCAGCGGAAGCAACAATATCTGAGTACAGACATGAGTTAGACAAGCTTGCCTTAAGAAGGTGATGTAGGGTGGAACCCTACATGGCCGATCTTTCACGAAAGGAGCGGGATCCCTCGAAGAACACGACGAACACGGGGAAGAACGGAGAGAAAACACAAGGGGAAACACTCAAGAACAAGTCCAATCACACATCCACTAGACAATCAAACACACAAGATCCACAAGGTACATGAACAACAAAGGGAAAGATACAAGGTAGCGTTCATCCCAATCCTTGGAGGAGTTGAGGTCTTGATATCCCGGAGGATCTTCTCACATGCTCACATGGAGGTCTTGAATCCAAGATGGATCTTCTCCGTAGAGGGGCCGCGGTCACTCTCGAAGAGACGATCCGGTATGGATGAGCAAAGCTCTATCTCTAATGAGCTACTACTTTGCTACCTTAGCTAGAATGAGGTGGGGGAGTATATATAGTCTACATCCACGAAGGGGTAAGTGAGAGGGGGGATACATGGGCCCTAGGCCCGCTCTCTGCGCGCAGGCAGGGCGGTAGTACCGGCCTCAGGGCGGTAGTACCGCTTGTAGCGGTAGTGGCGCGGTAGTGGGGGAGCGGTAGTACCGCTGGAGGGCGCGGTAGTACCGCTCGTTCTGGAGCGGTAGTACTGCTTGGACCGGGCGGTAGTACCGCTCGTCATGGGTCTTCTTCCTCCTTCTCTTCCATGCTTCCCTCGCGGATGGTGTAGTTGTTCCTTGGCGCTTGCACTCCTCCTTGTCGTCTGTAGTGTTCCGACAATACCTATGCATGCACACGGGTAGAGTGTCAAGTAGTATACCATCCTCGAAGAGGTCAAGTGAGCACGTGTAAAGGAGATGATTCACCTTTGTGTATGTGAAGTAGATGTCGCACGTGTCACTCGCCGAACGGACTCTTGACATGGTGATGTCCATAGGATGCTCCGCATCATCTCCCCTCCCTTGGGAAAGATCCGACCTCGGATCGAAAACCAAATCACCATAGGAAAGAGATGGCTTCGCCGTGTAGAAGTGGACGTTCACCAAGTACTTGTCATCTTGAAGGTCGAAATGTGCACTCTCCAATGTCGCACCGTGTAGTGATTCCTTCAAAAGGAGCAAAAACAACAAACACTTGGAAAAACAAATGTGGTTAGTGTTAGTGCAAAACCAAGCATTCAAGAAGTGATTCACCCAACAAGTGTTGTCATCATGCAAAGCATATGGTGTGACAAAGGATTGAGACATGGCATGTAAGTATATGAATCGAGCACAAGCAAGGATATCACGGGGACAAGCATGTAAATGAGAGGTAGAGATGCAAATAAGTGTGTCAAGAGAATAAGCATGTACCTCAAGTTCATAGCAAGCATTCATAAATTTCTCAATGAAAGGTCTATGGTAGGCATATGAATCATTCACAACACCAAATAAAATGAAGTGTCTAAACACATGTGTCAAGTGCAAGACAATCCAAGCATAATGTGCATAGGGTGTAGTGAACATAGTGTGGCACTCAACACAATAGAAAGAGAAATTGTTCATCATGTGTGAGGCAATCAAGTGAATCATGTGACAAGCAATGGGACATGGAATATGTGAAGTGATGACATTGTTGCAACCAAACATATGATAAGAGCAAATAATCCAAGAATTGGATGCAACACACAAGGCATATATATCATGATGCATGGAATGATGAAAATGACAAGTCGAAGCAAGATCTCTAACAAGTGTGCAATCAAGTGATCCAAGATGAACAATAAGTCTCATGGGGAAAGCAACACAAGTAGTATGATCCATAATATCCATGATCATGGTTTGGGGGTTCTCAAAAGAGAAGGATATCACCGTGAAAGCGTGTCCTTGTGCGTACTTCACAATGCCAAAGTACAAGCACGTGCGATGTAGAATCGTCGTGGTAGAAGGTGGTTCGCTCTCAAGAGCTCGAATGGTCAACTCACGTGACGTGGAAGTCGACACAAAGTCCAAGTATCCTACACATGAACACAACAAAACAAAGAACGTATGTGCATGGTAGATAAACACATCATCCATCATGATGGTTTTCTTCTTTTGCACATAACCATTAGAAGCACAAGTGCATGAATAATATGATGCAACAATGGCTATATTCATGGTACGAGGTATATGGTGCAAAGAGGTAAGACAAGCATGCTTCACAAGGAATATGTCAAAATCTCCAATTATATGTGAGAATGCTATGGGGGCAAACTCATTATCAAGACTAAGGGCATTGTTGCACTCAATACATGGCAAAGCATCTAGCATGAGAGAGGCAACATATGGAGATAAATGACAAGAAGCAATCACATTCATGTGCAAAGCATGGAAATGGTTGTGATCAACCGCATGAAGTGAGCAAGTATGAATCATCGGTGATGCAACAAGGCAAGCAATCATAGTAATCAAGTCGTGCAAACTAGTGGAGCGAAGATGCAACACACTAGAGGGAATCATGGCAATCATGTCATGTGAGCAAAGAATAGACATAGGCAATGTACATGACATATCGCAAGCACGAACACAAAGCAAGATCATATCATCATAGGCATGGGGCACAAAGCAATCATGGCAATAACAAACAATATCTCCACCACGCTTGCAAATGCACATACAAGTACTAGAATCAATCATCATGTGTAATGCAAAGCATGGGTCACAAATGCATGGCAAAGGCATAGGAATGGGCATATCATGCAAAGTGAACATGGCAAGATGGGCAAAGGATATATAATGGACAACAACCCATAACCATGTGAGGGCCATGTAAAAGGAATACGCGAAGTTTTTGCGCAAAGTGAGCGGTGGGAAAGGTAATCCATCGGATCCCAAATCATCGTTGCTCTCTAGAGCTCGTTTTGTCAACTCGTGGGATTGCGAGGTTGACAAGTATTCATGGGTACCTACACAAAAGAGACACAAACGAAAGAAATTGTGTGTGTGGTAAATGTACACATCATCCATCATGATGTGCATGTGCAAGTGAGTGTTAGCACAAGATAAGCATCGCTCAAAGAAATTTGATGCATGGTATAAGAACATGTCATCCATCATGAAAGAATAGTTGTTATGTATGACACGATGGGGATGAAAATTGAGCATACTAGTATATGGCACAACAATATCATGTTTATTCATGGGAAGCATATTGTGCACACGAGTATTGGGATCATGCAATGGATAGGATGAATCAAAATCTCCTAACATGTATGATGAAACTATGGGGGTCTCTGCATGAGCAATATTGGAAACATCATATGGAGAAAATGGACAACATCCAAAACAATGCATATCCGAAGCTAGGTAGTCATGGCATGGCATATGAGATAAATGATGCAAAGGGAGCATATCAATATCATCACAAGAAAAACAAATGCCAATAACCATGGGCTTGTCATCTATGCCATATGTGCAAATTGGGTTAATTTTAATGGCATATGCATAGTCACTATGAAGAGATTGCAAATATGACATATGATTGATCTCATGCATAGCATATGACAAGTCAAGCGGGTTGTCAAACATGATGTGACCTAAAGAATTGTCACAAGAAATCCTATGTAACATGGCATCACAACTAGGCAACTCAACATGCTCATCATCATATTCATCATAAATTGGTAAGTCATGACATGAAGAAGTCGCACTAGCATGAAGCATGGGAATAGGTTGATCAACATCATGCAAGCAATCAATGTCAAGAATGTCCACTAGTGGGACTAGAGTATCACCTTCACCTATGTTACCATTCTCATTCCACTCAAGTGGTGTAGGTGAGGTGGCAAAGACCAAATGGTGGTCATCTTCATCTTGATGGAACCATGTGGGGGGTGCATCATATTCCACCATGGCCATCGTCTTGTCCAAAGGAAGGACGTAGTCATCGCGAATCGGCGCGTCATCATATATGGGACCTAGCACCAAATGAGAAGACACAATAGAGGTAGAGGTTAAGTCGTTAGAAATCATAGTGGCCTCACTCTCTCTATGTGGTGGCTCACTCACTCCCTCAATGTAGGTGCACTCAATCTCATGTATGGTGGAGTCACTCATCTCACTCAAGTGGTGGGGGTTGTGGCTCTCCTCACATGGGAATTGGGGCAACACATCATGTGTGGGGCTAGTGGTGAAGTCGCTCTCACTCTCAATATGGTGGCTAAAGTCACTCAAGTCATCATACGTCGCCGTGGTCGAAGGGAAAATCCCATGCTCAACCATCTCATCGTTGTCACCATGGATGAAGGCCGAAGATGGCACATCATCTCTCTCCTCCATGACCGAAGGGAAAATCCCATGCTCGATCATCGCGTCACCGTCGCCGTGGATGAAGGCCGAAGATGGCACATCATCGCTCTCGCCTCCTAAGATGGAAGCATCATCCTTGCTCGTCACCAAGTCACTCGCCTCCAAAGCGTGGTCCTTGAAGGTCTCCGTGGTCGTACTTGTCGCCGCACCATCTTGAAAAAGAGTCGTGGAGGACTCGGCATCATCAATGCCACAAAGAGGAATGGCGGTGAAGTCGAACTTGGGAGCATCGTCGTGGAGCTCATCGGGCTTGGACATCTTGGTGGTACTAGCCTCATGCTCAGCGTCTTGGAGTTTGGTCTTCGAGAAGTGTGCTTGGGGTGGAGAAACCTTGGCCTTCATGAGTTCTTGTTCCGCCTTGAGAGCACCAATGTAGTAGTCGTCGAGGGACTTGTAGTTCTCGAGGAAGATAGTCTTGGAGATGTCGTTGTTCAATCCCATCATGAAGTGGAACTTCATTGACATGGGGTCGTCCACGCCGGCATGTCGCAAGGCAATCTTCATCTCCTTGAAGTACTCGTCGATGGACTTGGATCCTTGGATGGTGTTCTCCAATTGGCGTAGAAGTTGTTCCGTGTAGGTTGGAGGCACAAACTCTCGCCGCAAAGCTCTCTTCGTCTTGGGCCAACTCATGTCGTAGCTCTCCGAAGGTGTATGAAACCACCATGTCGAGGCGTAGTCATGGAAGTTTCTTGTGGCGCACTTCACTTGATCTTCGGGAGGAACTTGATGTAGCTTGAGGTAGTCGTCCATCAAACGCTCCCACTCGAGATACTCCTCGGGTTCTAGAGTCCCATAGAAAGGAATCTCATGGTCGGTGTCGAGGTCGTAGTAGCTCGTGGAGGTCGCGGACTTGAGCTTGGGGAGCTTCTCTTGAGCGTAGTCTTGAGGTGCTTGTTGGCGAAGATGCCGTATATCCGAAGGCGAAGATGCCTTGAAGTCGCTTGGCGAAGATGCCAAGGGAGATGGTGAAGTCGTTGAGCGGTTGTTGGTGTTGAGCTCTTGACCTTCACGTTCTTGGTGGTGATGGTGTCGATGCCGATGTGAGCTTGCCGGAGATGGTAGCTCGGAAGAATGTGCTCTTGAGCGTCTTCTCGAAGATGAGGAAGATCTCTTGTAGGCCTTGATGAGTGCTTTGATCTCCTCCATTTGAGCTTGCATCTTGGCGTCGGTGTAGTGGTTCTTGGCATCGAACTCATCGTTGTTGTAGACCGAGGGTGAAATGCCTTGCCTATCCATCACAAGACTCGAGTAGAGGTGAGTAGGAAATGAGATAAACAATACCAAGTTACCTTTTCCCGAAGTTGAGGATGTATCTCGTTTCACTCAATGTGAGATGAAAGAATAGTGGAATTGGTACCGGACTTGTTCACTCACACCTACAAACTAAAGCTTATGGTGTAGCTCGGTGAGGATAGTGGCACAAAAATTTCATGCAAAATGTTAGCAAGAGTCAATAATGTTGAAAGAGATTCACAAATTCGCAAGTGAAACAAGTAGACCAATAGCAAAGAATGGCACACGGAAACACACACACGGATAGATAAATGGGGTCGTGCAACCAAGGAATGAGCACAAAATGTGGAGTCCACGGAAAACGCTCGTGTTGCACAACTCAAGAGAGACGCTAGCACGATTGCTCTATAGGCGGATACGACACTTGTGCACAACCTATGATATGCAAAATGGATAAACTTCTATCCCAAGTATGCTATATATGTATGGTTCCCGGTGTTTGATCCAAGATGATCGAATATGACAATCTTATATGCAATGTGGTATGATGCCATGGCACTTGCTTACAAGCTTCTTTGCTCTTCTCTTTTGCTTAAAAGCTTATTCTCTTCTTCTTTTTTGTATGTATGGACACTTTGCGAAATGCACAAACCAAGATAGCAATTGTGTATATGCGGGAACAATCTTGTGACACAATAGATGATGTGATACCAATATGATATGGTATGTATGCAATGTATGGTGTAGATCACTAATGTGCACAAGTAACGTTGCCGGCAATACTCAAATGGCTAGTCTCGATAGGTAAGTGACGCAAAATGGGCTAGGGGTTATCAATGCAATTGCAAGGGAATATACAATGGTGTCGTCGAGGTTACCGTCCTTGGTGATGATGAGTGGCGATGATCTTGATGTAGATACCAAGATGATGGAAACTCGTCCCTAAGTAGCCGAAACACCTTAGGAAACGGAAAAACCACAACTCAAAATCTCAAGGACAAAACTCAAATGGTGGTAGCGGGAAGGCGGTGGTGGTTGCGGAAGTATTGGTGGAAACCCGTTAAAAATGGGTTAGGTTGCGATGGCGGAAGTGTATGGTGGTCAAACCTATGCGGAAGGTAAGGTGGTGGTTAATGAAGAAGCAATCGTCCCTAAGTAGCCTAAACACCTTAGGAGACTCGAATCGCAACTCAAACAACCACTAATGCTATGGGAAACAAATTGGGTTAGGTTGCGGAAGGCTATGGTGGTTTTGCGGAGGATGTGGTGGAAGCCCTACGCAAAGATGCCAAAGTTCCAAAAATTTGATGGAGTCAAATGGTGGTGGTAGTATTTTTATGGGATGGAGGATGTCAATAGCTTCAAAACAAGCTAAAGAACGTCAAAAACGGACTCCGGATGAATTAGTTATGGACAAAACGGTGAAACTCGGAATGCTGAAACAGTCACGGGCGGTAGTACCGCTCGGGATTTTTTTAGTACCGCGCCAGGGATGGTAGTACCGCGCTGATGGGCGGTAGTACCGCGCCGGACTTTTTTTGTACCGCTCGCGGGGCGGTAGTACCGCTCCGGACTTTTTTTTGTACCGCGCAAGTTACGGTAGTACCGCTCTGACGTGCGGTAGTACCGCTCGGGTCGGGAATTTTTGTAGATCGAAACGGGACGCGATTTTGGGGCGGAAATGGATGATTTCGGGGTCAAAATTGGAGAGATTTTGTGGATGGAAAGTGGGGAAACTTGGGGAGATGCTAGATCCACTCGAAACCAAGCAAATCCATGGATCAAAATCAACAAAACATCATCAAACCAACAAACCACAAAAAAAAATTGGGGCTATTTTTGGTGGGGAATTTTCGAATTTAGGACGAAATCAACAAAACTAGGCTAGAAAACAAAGAGAGGGGGCTCCGAAATCGTGATCAACGTTGCTCATGATACCAAGATGATGTAGGGTGGAACCCTAGATGGCCGATCTTTCACGAAAGGAGCGGGATCCCTCGAAGAACACGACGAACACGGGGAAGAACGGAGAGAAAACACAAGGGGAAACACTCAAGAACAAGTCCAATCACACATCCACTAGACAATCAAACACACAAGATCCACAAGGTACATGAACAACAAAGGGAAAGATACAAGGTAGCGTTCATCCCAATCCTTGGAGGAGTTGAGGTCTTGATATCCCGGAGGATCTTCTCACATGCTCACATGGAGGTCTTGAATCCAAGATGGATCTTCTCCGTAGAGGGGCCGCGGTCACTCTCGAAGAGACGATCCGGTATGGATGAGCAAAGCTCTATCTCTAATGAGCTACTACTTTGCTACCTTAGCTAGAATGAGGTGGGGGAGTATATATAGTCTACATCCACGAAGGGGTAAGTGAGAGGGGGGATACATGGGCCCTAGGCCCGCTCTCTGCGCGCAGGCAGGGCGGTAGTACCGGCCTCAGGGCGGTAGTACCACTTGCAGCGGTAGTGGCGCGGTAGTGGGGGAGTGGTAGTACCGCTGGAGGGCGCGGTAGTACCGCTCGTTCTGGAGCGGTAGTACCGCTTGGACCGGGCGGTAGTACCGCTCGTCATGGGTCTTCTTCCTCCTTCTCTTCCATGCTTCCCTCGCAGATGGTGTAGTTGTTCCTAGGCGCTTGCACTCCTCCTCGTCGTCTGTAGTGTTCCGACAATACCTATGCATGCACACGGGTAGAGTGTCAAGTAGTATACCAACCTCGAAGAGGTCAAGTGAGCACGTGTAAAGGAGATGATTCACCTTTGTGTATGTGAAGTAGATGTCGCACGTGTCACTCGCCGAACAGACTCTTGACATGGTGATGTCCATAGGATGCTCTGCATCAGAAGGCTAGCACAAAAACATATACGATCGAAAAGGCAAGGCCTCCTGCCTGGGAGCCTCCTAACTACTCCTGGTCGTCGGCGGTCTTCACGTAGTAGTAGGCATCAACGGTGGCATCTGGCTCCTGGGCTCCGGCATCTGGTTGCATGAACCGGAAAGAAGAAGAAAGGGGGAAAAGGGGGAGCAAAGCAACCGTGAGTACTCATCCAAAGTACTCGCAAGCAAGGATCTACACTACATATGCAACATTATCAAAGGAAGGCTGTATATGTGGACTGGGCTGCAGAAATGCCAGAATAGAGAGAAGGCCTAGTCCTATCGAAGACTAGCATCTTCTGGAAACCACCATCTTGCAGCAACCGGAGGGAGTAGAGTAGCATAAAGTAAAGTAGTAGAAGTGTTATCAACCTCGTCCGGAGATCCTTTCTCGACTCCCTGCGAGAAAGGCATCCCAGAGCCATACTATCCGGTTATCATCACAATCAAATCCTCATCACCATCCAGTTCTCATCACAAGTATCCAGTTCTAGTTGTATCGATCGGGATACAACTCCAAGTGTCCGTTATCGTAGGACAGGCTATCGATAGATGTTTTCTTCCCTGCAGGGGTGCACCAACTTACCCACCACGCTCGATTAACTCCGGCCGGACACACTTTCCTGGGTCATGCCCGGCCTCGGCCAAACAATACGCCGCAACCCGACCTAGGCTTAATAGAGAGGCCAGCACGCCGGACTAAACCTATGCCCCCAGGGGTCATGGGCCATCTCCCCGGGAACTCCTACACGTTGCGAACGCGGCCGGTGAGCAGACCTAGCTACCTCCTTCAACAAGGCAGGCGCTTACGCAGTCCAACCCGGCGCGCGCCGCTCAGTCGCTCACGTCTATTAAGCTTCGGCTGATGCATACAATGCAGAACGCCCATACTATGCCCACGTGATGGTTAGTGCTATCAGGCCAGAGGCCCGTCGGATCAAATATCCAAATTGTAGTGGATTAGGAACGTGCGGTAACAAGCAGAGACTCACGAAAGATGTGACCCCGTTGCCCCATCTCGAGGACTTGCGGCAAGGGCTAGGAATGCCTGGCCATGCCTCGTAATTATCTCACGGGCACCTTCCAGGTCCACCCGACTCCACATCACTCGCAATTAAGCTCGTGCGGGTACCCCTCAGGGTCGACTCGTCTTTCCAAGTAACAGTGGTAAAGTCCAAGTATCCGTGTGTCCAAACATCAAGGGGAAGACCCGAGGAATCACCCCCGGTGAATTCCACTCGATGTAATCATCAAGGTGAACGTAAGAGGATCCACCCTCAAGGTTCACACTTGAGGATTTGCACGATAGAGCCTTATCGGGAATGGTGTAAGAGGAAATCACCCTCGATGACCACGACCGAATAGCTACACTACAGAATTATCATCAGGAGTGCGTTATGAGGGATCACCCTTGGCACTCGATAGTAGTTCTGCAAAGTCGAGCAACAAGAGGGGCGTGATATGATGTGAGGTGTCGGGCTCTGGTCGTCGATCACGTAGATCGAGTCGTCGATGATGAAGCAGGGGCAACAAGGACAAGTGGGGGTCACTGATGGATCGCTAACCAACCTATACTAAGCAGTTTAGGATAAGCAGGTAATGTACAACCGCAAATAGAAAATCAGGCTATGCATCAGAATAGGAGGAAACAATAACAGTAGCAAAATCTAATGCAAGCATGAGAGAATGGAATGGGCGATACCGGGATGATCAAAGGGGGGCTCGCCTGGTTGCTCAGACAAGAAGGAGGGGTTGTCGGTGACATAGTCGATCACAGCGGCATCGGCAGTCGCGACGGGGTGTAACACCCGGATAATCTTGCTACAGTAATCCTGCGCTAATCATGCCACGTCATCCCGATTACTGTTACTAACCTCGCAATAATTCGAAAACGTTCAAATTCAATTTAAATTATTGATAACAATAAAAGTCTCCAAAAATTAAAACCAAAATGTTTGGGGTGCGCCAAATAATACAAAGGTAATTATGGTGTAGCCAACATCTTTTTACAAAATGCTTAAGTAATTTAAAATGATTAAAACAGAAAAGAAATAATAAAATAAGATACAAAAAGAAAACAAACAAAAAAAGAGAGAAAAGGGAACCTCCCTCCCCTGGGCCACGGCCCAGCTAACCGGCTGGCCCAACTGGGCCAAGGCCCACCCCTCTCTCCTTATTCCCCCCCCCCACCCGGTGAGAGCCCCCCCCCCCACCGACACCCATTCCCCCCCCCCGCAAAATATCTCGCCCTCCTCTCTCTCCCCCGACTGGATCGGGATCGAGAGGAGGAGGACCCGACGCCGTCGCCGCCCGGAGCTCGAAGCTCCTCCCTCGCCGGGCCGCCTCCTCCCCGTCGCCCGCTCGTCCCCGTCGCCCCCCTCGACCTGCCCCGAGCAAGCTTCCGACACCCTACGCCCACCGTGAGCACGAGCTTCCCCCTCCGCCTTCTCCCTCCCGTAGTCGTCGCGGTCCCCGCCGATCTCCTCGCGGTTGACGCGCTTCGGGCGCGTCCGATGCGCGTTCACCGTGCCCCGTCCGTGCGCAAGTCCCCGACGCCATTGCTTTGCCCGCCTCCAGCCCCCTCCCCCGTGTCGCTCGCCTGCGGCCGTGGTGCTCTGCCGGTGGCCTCGCCCCTCTGCACGCCGCCTCCCGTCACCGCCTGCCCCCCCACCTGCTGCTCCGCCCGCGGGCGCGGCCTGCCCCGTGCGGCCTTCCACCCCTGCTCCTCGTCGCCGCTCCTGGCCTCGCCCACCCTCGCATCCGCTCTCATCTCCGGCCGCGCCACCGCGCCACTGGTCGCACCGGCGCCACCCCTCCCTCCGTCGCCTCCGCCCGCCGTGGCCCCGGCTGGCCGCGCCGGTGGCGCCCCGCTAGCCTCGCCCCACTCCGCCCCCTCGCCGACGCCAGTGGTCGGGCGCCCGCAGTGGCCGTTCGGGCGGCGCCCGTGCCCTGCGCCCGCTCGGGTGCGCCCGCACCCAGTGCCCTCGCCGCCCGTTAGTGCCCCCCCACGCCCGTGTGCCCGCTTGGCCCCTGTGGGCCAATGATAGTGGGGGCCCACGCCCACAGAACGTTTCAAAAAAAAATGAAAATAATAATAATCATAATAAAATTAATTAATTAAATAATAATAATAAAATTAATTAATTAATTAAGGAATTAATTAAGTTAATTAATTATAATTAGTTTAATCTAATTAACTTGTTAGTTTAATCAAACACTAATTAGTTAGCTAAACCCTGATTAGCCTAATTAGTGGATGACAGGTGGGTCCCACTGGACCCACACGACAGTTTGACTAGTCAACACCTCTGTTGACTGCTGACGTCATGATGACGTCAGCAAACACTGTTTTGGATAATGTTATATTTAAATAATTAATTAAATTCCAGAAATTAATAAAATCTTTAGAAAATCATATCTTTTAATCCGTAACTCGGATTAAAATATTTTCAACATGAAAGTTGCTCAGAACGACGAGGCGAACCCAGATACGCAGCCCGTTCGTCCGCCACACATTCCTAACATATCAAACTCGCAACTTTTCCCCTCCGGCTCCTCTGCTCGAAAACGCGAAACATCGGGGATACTTTCCCTGTTGTTTCCCCCCTTCACCGGTATCACCGCATACCGCGTTAGGGCACCTCTAACGCCGTTATTTGTCATGTCATGCATCACTATGCATCTACTTGCTTAAATATTTATTGTTTCTCCCCCCTCTTCTCTCGATAGACCCCGAGACCGACGTTGCTGCTGCCCCGTTCGACTACGGAGTTGACGATCCCTCTCTCTTGCCAGAGCAACCAGGCAAGCCCCCCCCCGCTTGATCACCAGATATCGCCTACTCTTCCCTATACTGCTTGCGTTAGAGTAGTATAGCTTGTTACTGCTTTCGTTATTCCTATCCTAATGCATAGCCTGTCTTTGATACTGCTGTTGATACCTTTACCTGCAATCCTACTGCTTAGTATAGGATGCTAGTGTTCCATCAGTGCCCCTACACTCTTGTCCGTCTGCCATGCTATACTACTGGGCCGTGATCACTTTGGGAAGTGATCGCGGACATATACTATATACTTTACACTGTTACATTACATGTGATACTGTTCGGAGGTGGGGGCTGAAGGGGCAGGTGGCTCCATCCCGGTAGAGGTGGGCCTGGGTTCCCGACGACCCCCGACTGTTACTTTGAGGCGGAGCGATAGGGCAGGTTCAGACCACCTAGGAGAGAGGTGGGCCTGGCCCTAGTCGGCGTTCGCGATACTTAACACGCTTAACGAGATCTGGGTATTTGATCTGAGTCTGGCCATTTGGTCTATACGCACTAACCACCTACGCGGGAGTAGTTATGGGTATCCCGACGTCGTGGTATCAGCCGAAGCACTTCTTGACGTCAGCGACTGAGTGGCGCGCGCCGGGTTGGACCGCTTAACGTGACTTCCGTTGTACTGGAGGTTGCTAGGTCTGCTCACCGGCCGTGTTCACAACGTGCAGGTGTGCTCAGGGCGATGGGCCCAGACCCCTGCGCGCATAGGTTTAGATCGGCGTGCTGACCGCTCTGTTGTGCCTAGGTGGGGCTGCGACGTGTTGATCTCCCGAGGCCGGGCATGACCCAGAAAAGTGTGTCCGGCCAAATGGGATCAAGCGTGTTGGGCTATGTGGTGCACCCCTGCAGGGAAGTTTATCTATTCAAATAGCCGTGTCCCTCGGTAAAAGGACGACCCGGAGTTGTACCTTGACCTTATGACAACTAGAACTGGATACTTAATAAAACACACCCTTCCAAGTGCCAGATACAACCCGGTGATTGCTCTCCAACAGGGCATCGAGGAGGGGATCGCCGGGTAGGATTATGCTATACGATGCTACTTGGAGGACTTCAGTCTACTCTCTTCTATATGCTGCAAGACGGAGGCGACCAGAAGCGTAGTCTTCGATAAGACTAGCTATCCCCCTCTTATTCCAGCATTCTGCAGTTCAGTCCACTGATATGGCCCTTTACACATATATCCATGCATATGTAGTGTAGCTCCTTGCTTGCGAGTACTTTGGATGAGTACTCACGGTTGCTTTCTTCCCCTTTTTCCCCCTTTCCTTTCTTCTGGATGTCGCAACCAGATGTTGGAGCCCAGGATCCAGACGCCACCGTCGACGACGACTCCTACTACTCTGGAGGTGCCTACTACTACGTGCAGCCTGCTGACGACGACCAGGAGTAGTTAGGAGGATCCCAGGCAGGAGGCCTGCGCCTCTTTCGATCTGTATCCCAGTTTGTGCTAGCCATCTTATGGCAACTTGTTTATCTTATGTCTGTACTCAGATATTGTTGCTTCCACTGACTCGTCTATGATCGAGCACTTGTATTCGAGCCCTCGAGGCCCCTGGCTTGTATTATGATGCTTGTATGACTTATTTTTATTTGTAGAGTTGTGTTGTGATATCTTCCCGTGAGTCCCTGATCTTGATCGTACACATTTGTGTGCATGATTAGTGTACGGTTGAATCGGGGGCGTCACAAGTTGGTATCAGAGCCGACTGCCTGTAGGAATCCCCCTTCCACACTCCTTGGCCGAAGTCGAGTATAGACATTACAAAAACTTGACTAACATTGGCTGTGTGCCTTACGGGCCCACGTCGCCATCGGGTGGTACTAGGATCTTTTACTCCTCGACCTTTACTCTGGGACTCTAAACTCTCTTCTACTCGGGTTAAACGAATTTACTAACCCTGACACTAGGATCCCGCGACGACATTCACCCCAAAGTTGGATAAAAGCCATAGTTATTCCTTGGTATAGTGTTTTGCACAATTTCCACACTGTCATTTGACTCCTTTGAAACATCTTTGTTTTCAGATGGAACCCACGAGGCAGGTCGTGCGCCACACGGCGGCCATTGGTGCCTCGGGATCACCGGCCGTGCTAGCTGAGATGATGACCTATCTAGGTTATCGCTGGCACCCCGAGTACACCATCACCGAGGAGTACCAGGACTTTAACCAGGAGCAGTACCGTGCCACCGTCCACCTCTACTCTCGGGAGTATGACTCCACTACAGTGCTGCACACCGCTTATGGTGTTGGAGTGACCATCGATATGGCAGTTCACGATGCTGCCTATGCTGCTCTGACACGCCTTCGTAGGGAGTACCGGGAGTTGGACACCTCCCCCTTCAGGCACATTGCTATCGCATCTGATATTGGTGCGGAGGGTTACTACACTGCTGCCTACTCCACTGTCACCCGCGAGCCCTTCCACCATCAGAACTTTGTTCTGCATGCTGATGGGCTGGATCGAGCTAACCGAGCTCTTCGCCACGAGTTGTACACCACTCGCCAGCACCTCTACCGTGCCTTGACGATGTTGCACCCTTTTGTTGGATCTGGGGAGCTGCCGCGTTCTGCTATCTACCCAGCCAGGACCGTGATGCCTCAGGGTGTCGGTTGGCCAGAGGTGGGAGGCTACTCTCCCGCACTTGGTCCACTTCTGCCGCCAGAGCGTCGGGTTCAGCACCAGAGCCCCCGCGGACCCCAGGTGGCCGAGTGGTGTACCCGCTGCCACACTACCAGCTTTCAGGCTACACCTACCTTCGCAGTGTCATGTGGGATTGATGTAGACTTGCTTATTAGTGTTAGCTGCATTCGCCGCGAGCCTGCGTGCCGCCTATGATGTCTTAGTCTATGTACTGAACTCTATGTACCGAACCCTATCCATGATCCCTTTTGTAAGATGTGCCAACTGTTATGTGGTATCTATCGTGCTGCTTTCATTATGCATGTTTCATCTTGAATGATTCTTGTATTTGCCAATTTCTCAAATACTGAAATACCCCTGTTATATATTAGCAGGATGGTTAGACCAGCTGGTCGTGGTCGAGGTGGCAACTTCCCACCACCGCCTGAGTACATGGCTGGTATGATCCAACAGCTTGAGATGAATCGCCAATTCATGGAGAACATGATGGCGCAGTTTCCTCGCCCCAATATGAACCAGCAGCCAAACACAGTGACTCTGCAGGATTTCATACGCCTGAACCCAACTGTGTACCGCAGCTCAACTCAGCCTCTGGATGCTGATGACTGGCTCCGTGACATCACCTATGAGATGGAGTCTGCTGATGTAGCCCCTGCCAGCTATGTCACGTTTGCTTCCTTCTTCCTGAAGGGACCCGCAGCTCAATGGTGGGACAGCCACAGGCGTACTCTGCCAGTTGGAACAATCATCACCTGGCCAGACTTCCAAGCTGCTTTCCGTGCCTGCTTCATTCCTCAGGGAGTCATGGACCGGAAGAAGCGTGAGTTCCGCAACCTCATCCAAGGCAACAAAACTGTTGAAGCTTATCAGCGGGAGTTTCTGGACTTGTCCCGCTATGCTGAAGAGGACATTGCTACTGATTCATGCAGACAGGAGAAGTTCCGTGACGGCCTTCAAGCTGACATCAAGTTCGCACTTCTAGTGCACGACTTTGCTGATTTCGCCACCTTGGTGAACAAAGCCATCAACGTCGAAACTGGTCTGCAGGAATACCAGAGCTCTCACAGGCGCAGCCGTGACACGGGCTCATCTTCGGGCCCGTCCTCGCAGAAGCGCGGGATATGGATTCCCAACAGCATGTACCAGTCGAATGCACCTGCCCCAAGGCAGTCCTATGCTACACCTCGTCTGCCTAATGCTCCTGCTAGACAGCCAAAACTTCCAGCTCCACCACCCCAAGCTCCGGTCCCCACTCCCAATAATGGTCTGTGCTACAAGTGTGGTCAACCAGGTCACCTTGCCAGGAACTGCTATCAGAATCAGAATTAGAATCAGCTGGCCCTTCCTGCAGCTGGTCGTGGGAACAACCAGAACTGTAACAGCAAAGCCAAGTCCTATGGCCGTGTTCATGCCAACCACGTTGATCTGAACGAAGCTCAAGACCAGCCTTCTACTGTGATGGGTACACTCCTCATAAATTCAGTACCTGCATCTGTTTTATTCGATATAGGAGCATCGCATTCATTCATGTCAGAAGATTTTGCATTCAAGCATGGCATTAAATACGAGGAGATGAACACTTCGGTAGTGGTAAAAACCCCCGTGGGACAATGTCAAACCTCCATGGTTGGCGTCGACGTCCCCGTGGAAATCAAAGGGCTGGAATTCTATGCCGCGCCCATTATCCTGAAGACGTCTAACATCGACCTCATTCTGGGGATGGATTGGTTGAAAGCGCATACTGCTTCCATAGTTTGCGCCACTAAGACCGTCCATCTGCTACATCCTTCAGATGAAATAGTTACATACCACGCTCGCCTGGTGCAAAATGCCGAGGCAAGGCTTTATGCCTTGAATGCATTGAACTCGGCACCACTCGAGGGCATCGAAAACATCCCCGTCGTGCGTGACTTCCTCGACGTCTTTCCTGAAGAACTTCCAGGGATTCCCCCTGCTAGAGCTGTCGAATTTGTCATCGACTTGAAACCAGGCACCACTCCTATTGCCAAGCGACCCTACAAGATGCCACCACATGAACTCCTTGAGCTTAAGGAGGAAATCGACAAATCTCTTCAAAATGGTTTCATTCGCCCAAGTTGCTCTCGTTGGGGAGCACCTTCTCTCTTTGTCAAGAAGAAGGATGGGACAAACCGACTGGTCCAAGACTACCGTCCTATTAACCAAGCTACCATTCAGAACAAGTATCCTCTTCCCCGGATCAATGATCTGTATGATCAACTGGCTGGTTCATCAGTGTTCTCTAAACTCGACTTGAGGTTGGGTTACCACCAGATCCGTGTTCGTGAAGAGGATATCCCAAAGACCGCCTTTGTGACTCGTTATGGTTCATACGAGTACACTGTCATGTCCTTCGGCTTAACCAATGCCCCAGCCACCTTCTCTCGCCTGATGAACTATATATTCATGGATTACCTCGACAAGTTCGTCGTGGTTTATCTGGATGATATCCTGGTATTTTCCAAGAACGAAGAAGAACATGCTGAACATCTTCGACTTGTGCTGGAAAAGCTACGAGAACATCAGCTGTATGCCAAGTTCTCTAAATGTGAATTCTGGCTCCCTGAAGTAACCTATCTTGGACATGTCATCTCTAAGGATGGTATTGCCATTAACCCTGAACGAGTTCAGGCTATTCTCGATTGGACTCCTCCGAAGAATGTCAAGCAAGTCAGAAGTTTTCTCGGTCTCGCCAGCTATTGCCGTCGATTCGTCGAGAACTTCTCCAAGATTGCCAGGCCTCTGACTAACTTGCTGCATAAGGGCGTCAAGTTCCAATGGACAGACAAATGTCAGGAAAGCTTCCAGGCACTTAAAGACAAGTTGACTTCTGCCCCAGTGCTAGCTCCACCTGATACAAAGAAGGACTTCGTCATTTACTGCGACGCTTCCCGTCAAGGATTAGGCTGTGTCCTAATGCAAGAGCGCAGAGTGATTGCCTATGCCTCTCGTCAATTGCGCCCTCATGAAGAGAACTACCCAGTTCACGATCTCGAGCTTGCTGCTGTCATTCATGCACTGAAGCAGTGGCGGCATTACCTTCTCGGTAATCGTTGCGAGATATTCACTGACCATCAAAGTCTGAAGTATCTGTTTACTCAGCCAGACCTGAACCTCCGTCAGCAGAGATGGATGGAGACCGTAGCAGATTTTGACTTGGGTATTTCCTATACACCAGGCAAGGCTAATGTAATGGCAGATGCCTTGAGTCGCAAGTCTTACTGCAACCACCTCCAGGTTCATAAAGTTCAGCCCTCGCTCGTTGAAGAATTCAGAAAGCTGAACCTCCATATTGTTCCCCCGGGTGCACTCGCTCCCCCTCCTGAGGAGTTTCAGAAGATGAACCTCCGTGTTATTCCCCAGGGTTCCCTCTATACCCTGGCTGTCGAACCCGATCTCGTGAGCTCCATAAAGACAATACAAGGATACGACTCTGAAGTCCACAAGATTAAGCGCGACCTCAAGGAAGGAAAGCCCTCATACTTCACTATTGCTGGTGATGGCGCCTTGTACTTCAAAGGCCGCCTAGTGGTGCCGTGTAAGAAGGAAAACCTGAATATGACTCGGAAAGTTATGAAAGAAGCTCATGATACGCCTCTGTGTATCCATCCTGGTAGTACTAAGATGTACCAGGACATTCGTCAAAGATTCTGGTGGTCTAATATGAAGCAAGACATTGCTCGCTATGTTGCCGAGTGTGACGTTTGCCGTCGTATCAAAGCAGAACATCAAAGGCCTGCTGGAACTCTGCAACCTATCTCTATTCCGGAATGGAAATGGGACCATGTTGAAATGGACTTCGTCACTGGATTTCCCAAATCTCAGAAAGGTAATGATGCTATTCTTGTCGTCATTGACCGGCTTTCTAAAGTTGCACATTTTCTGGCGGTCAAGGAAACTATCACTGCTAGCCAGCTTGCAACTCTCTACATGTCCAGAATTGTTTCACTTCACGGTATCCCACTGGTTATCAGTTCGGACCGTGGCAGCTTATTCACTTCAAGATTCTGGGCAAGTTTCCAAGAAGCTATGGGGACCCACTTATCTTTCAGTACTGCGTTTCATCCGCAGTCACAAGGGCAAGTTGAACGTGTCAACCAAGTTCTCGAAGACATGCTTCGAGCTTGTGTTATTTCCTTTGGCAAGAAATGGGAGGAATCTCTCCCGTATGCTGAGTTCTCTTATAATAATAGCTATCAAGCTAGTCTGAAGATGGCCCCCTTCGAAGTGTTATATGGACGAAAGTGCCGAACCCCTCTGAACTGGTCAGAAACTGGGGAACGTCCACTCTTTGGTCCGGATATTATCCAACATGCCGAAGAACAAGTCCGCATTATTCGCGAGAATCTCAAGACTGCTCAGTCACGCCAAAAGAGTAACTATGACCGTCATCATAAAGAAATGGTCTATCAACCTGGCGAAAAGGCCTATCTTCGAGTTACACCAATGAAGGGTGCACACCGCTTCGGGATCAAAGGAAAGCTAGCTCCCCGCTATATTGGTCCTTTCACTATTCTCGAGAGGCGTGGAAAAGTGGCTTATCAACTGGAGCTTCCGCCGAACCTTTCTCAGGTTCACGATGTGTTCCACGTGTCACAACTCCGTCGCTGCTTCAAGGACCCAATCCGAGCAGTGGATCATGAAGTGCTTGAATTGCAACAGGACCTCTCCTATAAAGAGCATCCGGTCCGCATTCTCGACCAAGCTGAACGCCGCACACGCCAGAAGGCGATCAAGTTCCTCAAAGTCCAGTGGTCGCACCATTCTGAAGATGAAGCCACCTGGGAACGCGAGGATCGTCTTCGTGAAGAATACCCCGCACTGTTTCCTTCTACCTCCTAAATCTCGGGACGAGATTTCTTGTAGTGGAGGAGATTTGTAACACCCGGATAATCTTGCTACAGTAATCCTGCGCTAATCATGCCACGTCATCCCGATTACTGTTACTAACCTCGCAATAATTCGAAAACGTTCAAATTCAATTTAAATTATTGATAACAATAAAAGTCTCCAAAAATTAAAACCAAAATGTTTGGGGTGCGCCAAATAATACAAAGGTAATTATGGTGTAGCCAACATCTTTTTACAAAATGCTTAAGTAATTTAAAATGATTAAAACACAAAAGAAATAATAAAAGAAGATACAAAAAGAAAACAAACAAAAAAAAGAGAGAAAAGGGAACCTCCCTCCCCTGGGCCACGGCCCAGCTAACCGGCTGGCCCAACTGGGCCAAGGCCCACCCCTCTCTCCTTATTCCCCCCCCCCACCCGGTGAGAGCCCCCCCCCCACCGACACCCATTCCCCCCCCCCCCCGCAAAATATCTCGCCCTCCTCTCTCTCCCCCGACTGGATCGGGATCGAGAGGAGGAGGACCCGACGCCGTCGCCGCCCGGAGCTCGAAGCTCCTTCCTCGCCGGGCCGCCTCCTCCCCGTCGCCCCCCTCGACCTGCCCCGAGCAAGCTCCCGAGACCCTACGCCCACCGTGAGCACGAGCTTCCCCCTCCGCCTTCTCCCTCCCGTAGTCGTCGCGGTCCCCGCCGATCTCCTCGCGGTTGACGCGCTCCGGGCGCGTCCGATGCGCGTTAACCGTGCCCCGTCCGCGCGCAAGTCCCCGACGCCATTGCTTTGCCCGCCTCCAGCCCCCTCCCCCGTGTCGCTCGCCTGCGGCAGTGGTGCTCTGCCGGTGGCCTCGCCCCTCTGCACGCCGCCTCCCGTCACCGCCTGCCCCCCCCCACCTGCTGCTCCGCCCGCGGGCGCGCCCTGCCCCGTGCGGCCTTCCACCCCTGCTCCTCGTCGCCGCTCCTGGCCTCGCCCACCCTCGCATCCGCTCTCGTCTCCGGCCGCGCCACCGCGCCACTGGTCGCACCGGCGCCACCCCTCCCTCCGTCGCCTCCGCCCGCCGTGGCCCCGGCTAGCCGCGCCGGTGGCGCCCCGCCAGCCTCGCCCCACTCCGCCCCCTCGCCGACGCCAGTGGTCGGGCGCCCGCAGTGGCCGTTCGGGCGGCGCCCGTGCCCTGCGCCCGCACCCAGTGCCCTCGCCGCCCGTTAGTGCCCCCCCACACCCGTGTGCCCGCTTGGCCCCTGTGGGCCAATGATAGTGGGGGCCCACGCCCACAGAACGTTTCAAAAAAAAAGAATTAAAATAATAATAATCATAATAAAATTAATTAATTAAATAATAATAATAAAATTAATTAATTAATTAAGGAATTAATTAAGTTAATTAATTATATTTAGTTTAATCTAATTAACTTGTTAGTTTAATCAAACACTAATTAGTTAGCTAAACCCTGATTAGCCTAATTAGTGGATGACAGGTGGGTCCCACTGGACCCACACGTCAGTTTGACTAGTCAACACCTCTGTTGACTGCTGACGTCATGATGACGTCAGCAAACACTGTTTTGGATAATGTTATATTTAAATAATTAATTAAATTCCAGAAATTAATAAAATCTTTAGAAAATCATATCTTTTAATCCGTAACTCGGATTAAAATATTTTCAACATGAAAGTTGCTCAGAACGACGAGGCGAACCCAGATACGCAGCCCGTTCGTCCGCCACACATTCCTAACATATCAAACTCGCAACTTTTCCCCTCCGGCTCCTCTGCTCGAAAACGCGAAACATCGGGGATACTTTCCCTGTTGTTTCCCCCCTTCACCGGTATCACCGCATACCGCGTTAGGGCACCTCTAACGCCGTTATTTGTCATGTCATGCATCACTATGCATCTACTTGCTTAAATATTTATTGTTTCTCCCCCCTCTTCTCTCGATAGACCCCGAGACCGACGTTGCTGCTGCCCCGTTCGACTACGGAGTTGACGATCCCTCTCTCTTGCCAGAGCAACCAGGCAAGCCCCCCCCCTTGATCACCAGATATCGCCTACTCTTCCCTATACTGCTTGCATTAGAGTAGTGTAGCTTGTTACTGCTTTCGTTATTCCTATCCTGATGCATAGCCTGTCTTTGATACTGCTGTTGATACCTTTACCTGCAATCCTACTGCTTAGTATAGGATGCTAGTGTTCCATCAGTGCCCCTACACTCTTGTCCGTCTGCCATGCTATACTACTGGGCCGTGATCACTTTGGGAAGTGATCGCGGACATATACTATATACTTTACACTGTTACATTACATGTGATACTGTTCGGAGGTGGGGGCTGAAGGGGCAGGTGGCTCCATCCCGGTAGAGGTGGGCCTGGGTTCCCGACGGCCCCCGACTGTTACTTTGAGGCGGAGCGACAGGGCAGGTTCAGACCACCTAGGAGAGAGGTGGGCCTGGCCCTAGTCGGCGTTCGCGATACTTAACACGCTTAACGAGATCTGGGTATTTGATCTGAGTCTGGCCATTTGGTCTATATGCACTAACCACCTACGCGGGAGTAGTTATGGGTATCCCGACGTCGTGGTATCAGCCGAAGCACTTCTTGACGTCAGCGACTGAGTGGCGCGCGCCGGGTTGGACCGCGTAACTTGACTTCCGTTGTACTGGAGGTTGCTAGGTCTGCTCACCGGCCGCGTTCACAACGTGCAGGTGTGCTCAGGGCGATGGGCCCAGACCCCTGCGCGCATAGGTTTAGACCGGCGTGCTGACCGCTCTGTTGTGCCTAGGTGGGGCTGCGACGTGTTGATCTCCCGAGGCCGGGCATGACCCAGAAAAGTGTGTCCGGCCAAATGGGATCAAGCGTGTTGGGCTATGTGGTGCACCCCTGTAGGGAAGTTTATCTATTCGAATAGCCGTGTCCCTCGGTAAAAGGACGACCCGGAGTTGTACCTTGACCTTATGACAACTAGAACTGGATACTTAATAAAACACACCCTTCCAAGTGCCAGATACAACCCGGTGATTGCTCTCCAACAGGGCATCGAGGAGGGGATCGCCGGGTAGGATTATGCTATACGATGCTACTTGGAGGACTTCAGTCTACTCTCTTCTATATGCTGCAAGACGGAGGCGACCAGAAGCGTAGTCTTCGATAAGACTAGCTATCCCCCTCTTATTCTGGCATTCTGCAGTTCAGTCCACTGATATGGCCCTTTACACATATATCCATGCATATGTAGTGTAGCTCCTTGCTTGCGAGTACTTTGGATGAGTACTCACGGTTGCTTTCTTCCCCTTTTTCCCCCTTTCCTTTCTTCTGGATGTCGCAACCAGATGTTGGAGCCCAGGATCCAGACGCCACCGTCGACGACGACTCCTACTACTCTGGAGGTGCCTACTACTACGTGCAGCCTGCTGACGACGACCAGGAGTAGTTAGGAGGATCCCAGGCAGGAGGCATGCGCCTCTTTCGATCTGTATCCCAGTTTGTGCTAGCCATCTTATGGCAACTTGTTTATCTTATGTCTGTACTCAGATATTGTTGCTTCCACTGACTCGTCTATGATCGAGCACTTGTATTCGAGCCCTCGAGGCCCCTGGCTTGTATTATGATGCTTGTATGACTTATTTTTATTTGTAGAGTTGTGTTGTGATATCTTCCCGTGAGTCCCTGATCTTGATCGTACACATTTGTGTGCATGATTAGTGTACGGTTGAATCGGGGGCGTCACACGGGGTCTACCGAAGAAAAGAGGGGGGGAGAAACAGTAAATAGCTACACTACAGAATTATCATCAGGAGTGCGTTATCGGGAATGGTGTAAGAGGAAATCACCCTCGATGACCACGACCGAATAGCTACACTACAGAATTATCATCAGGAGTGCGTTATGAGGGATCACCCTCGGCACTCGATAGTAGTTCTGCAAAGTCGAGCAACAAGAGGGGCGTGATATGATGTGAGGTGTCGGGCTCTAGTCGTCGATCACGTAGATCGAGTCGTCGATGATGAAGCAGGGGCAACAAGGACAAGTGGGGGTCACTGATGGATCGCTAACCAACCTATACTAAGCAGTTTAGGATAAGCAGGTAATGTACAACAACAAATACAAAATCAGGCTATGCATCAGAATAGGAGGAAACAATAACAGTAGCAAAATCTAATGCAAGCATGAGAGAATGGAATGGGCGATATCGGGATGATCAAAGGGGGGCTCGCCTGGTTGCTCAGACAAGAAGGAGGGGTTGTCGGTGACGTAGTCGATCACAGCGGCATCGGCAGCCGCCACGGGGTCTACCGAAGAAAAGAGGGGGGAGAAACAGTAAATACATAGCAAGCAAGTGCATGACAGGACAACAGGCATAGCTAGACGTGATCTAACGCGGTCCTAGATGTTAAAGGTGAAGGGGGAATTCAACCGGGAAGGTGTTCCCGGTTTCGGACCTGTGTCAGACAAATGACAGGAGGGGGAAAGTTCCATGTTCAGCATGCTAGGGGCATGTGACATATGAACGGACCACGTATCCGGATTCGTTGGATTTTTCTGAGCAACTTTCATGTATAAATTTTTCGATCCGAGCTACGGTTTATATTCTATGAGTTTTCAAAGTTTTAAAACGTTTTCTAGATTTCTGGAATATATCTAAATTCGAATTTATACAGTGTATTACTTTTTATACACACACGTAGCTAGCCTATTAGAATGACAGGTGGGGCCAGTCAAAGCCCAGTCAGCAGTCAACAGTCAAAGTTGACAGGGTTGACTAGTCCAAACAACTTGTGGGGACCACATGTCATAGAGAGGGGCTAAATAGATCTTATCCATAAAAATAGTACGTGAGGGGGTCCCAGCTGTCATAGGGTCACTTATTTAACAGAAAGATTTATTTAGCTTAAATAATTGAGGGGCCTACTGTCATTGACCTATTTAACTAAACATGGGTTTAATTAGCATAGTTAAACAGGGGGAGTTTAATGTAAAAAGGGATTACTCCCCTAATTAGACATGAACTAGCTTGCCTGGCCGCGGCTGTGCGCGCGTGCGCAGAGGCGCTGGCGGCCGGCATGACCAGCGCGGCCAGCGGTGAGCAAGCAGCGGCTGGCGGTGGCTGGCAGCGGCGCGGGCCTGCAGGCTACGTCGGGTGGTGGGGGTGGTTGCTGCGTGGGCGCCCCTCGTCGATGGCGACGATGAAGGGCAGTGGCGGCGGTTAGCGGCTGCAGCGTGCGGCCGTGGTTGCTGGTAGCGCGGGCACGCAGAGGTCGGGAGTCGCGTCGGGCAGGGGCGGTCGGGCCTGCCCGAGCGCGTGCGTGCGGCCAGCAGGGGAGGAGGCGACCATGACGCGGCGCAAGCAGCAGCTGTGTGGGGACGGGCGGGAGCGCGGCGGCGGGCGTCGTGGGGGGAGCACTGCAATGGAGGGGAAGAAGGGGAGGGTGTGGCTCACCGAGAGCCGTAGGGAGTTGGCAGCGGGCTCGACGGTGGTCGGAGTTGCGGGAATCGACGGCGAACGACGACGAGGTACTAGATGGAGATGGTGGCAATGGCGAGTGTACAGGCCGTCCCAACTCGATTCGGTGCTCGGATGGACAAAGAGGACGGCTGCGGATCTCCCGGACGTCTTCCCGAGCGAAGGTGATGACGGTGTCCGCGACAGCGGCGATGGCGCGTTGACGGCAGCTCGTGCACGAGGAACAGAGGAGAAGCGCGAGAGGAGGAGGGGAAATTTTGGGGTCTAGGGTTCCAGAGGGGAGGGAGGCCGCTTGGGGCGCTCTTAACCAACAGGGGTAGCCGCGGGATGCTTGGCACCTGGCCGGGGCGCCATGGATGCCCGCCACGGCTCCCCTGCTCCTGTAGCGTGAGGAGGGGGATGAGTGGGGGTGTGGGTTGGGCTGGTTGTTTAGCTAGATGGGCCAAGGGGCCCTGGGGGAGGGTTTCTCTTTTCTCTCCTCACCTTTTCCTTGTTCTTTTCTGGAAATCAAAAAGCTATTGCTTTGCAATTATTCCGAGCACCAAATGACTCTTGTAAAATGTGCCACATGCCACAATAAATACTTTGCAATATTGTGAAGTTGCACAAAATTGTTTTGAGCATTTGGAAATGTTTACACACTTTTAGAAATTGAAAAGGCCAATTTAATTGTTGTTGGACCACTCAAATAATTTCCACGGGCATTTTTTGAATCCAACAGAGGTAGGTTTCATCATGACAAATACATAGAGAATATTTGCCACATTGTGAACTATTTTTTTGGCTCATTTGAAGATGCAAATAATTGACTTGCAATTTTAATTGAATTGGTCCCATTTTTTCTGGCAAGTGGCATTTTGGCTTAGGAAAGCATGACGACAAGGCATCATTAGGGGGGATTACTGTAGCATGTTTCTCGGGGCGTTGCAAATCTCCTCCACTACAAGAAATCTCGTCTCGAGATTTAAGTGCGGAAGTAAAGAGTAACTTCGGGAGAACTGACCCTTATAGGGTTAATTATCTGGTGAACAATTCAAGGAAAGTGGCAGATGTACCTCTCGAGTTGAAACTTAAGAAAACATGGAGAGCAAAATATGAAGGTACAATAGGAAGTTTCAAGCGAATGGACAAACGATCGATACCCGAATAGAGTGTGAGAAGGGGGTTCAGAGCATCGGGAATAGATCATCTCTCGAAAGGTGGCTCGTGACATGATACGAAGCCAAATGCAAGAATATTTTGGAATCAAAGATATACGGGAGAGTCAGGTTTCGATCCTGTGGAACTGTGGGTTATGGGCCCACCATGTGGTTTAAAAGCAGGAAGGCGCTATCTTTTACACGGTCATGATGGCAAGGCAGGTCATACAATAGCCTGTCAATTATGTTGGCAACAATGTTGGTACCAAGGGCGAGGGACGAAGAGAACCATTTTCCTGCTCGTACGACGAGGCAGACCAATAGGCAAAGTTCTCATCCATCGGTGGCTACCGGAATGTCATCAACAATATTAACAAGGTCTCACTGACAAGGTTGTACATCGGGGTGTTTTATAAGCAGGGAATTATTTCTGCATATATCATATAGATCAAAAGAAGGTTAAACCAACCAATGGAAAGGAAAATGAAATTATCGGATTAATCAGACCAATGGAAATGAAAATGTGTTTACACACAAGAATTAGGAGTATATCCTTCCCAAAGGGAAGTAGAGCAGTATATACATGATATGATAGTAAGTTCAAAAGCATTTAGATAAAGGGGGCGAGGGAAGAATCATGATATTACCCATACAGTGGTGTTTGGATAATTGATCAAGAAACATTTAGCATTGCGCCTCCAATGTTCTTAATGACGTTCGGAGTAACATAGTCATACTTTTGGATAGCATTGACATGGTCATCAGGTAAAGGCCGGACCTTGGGAACACAAAGGATCCATCGGGAATTACTTGAACACCTCATGCAATTTTATCAGGGAAGATGAGGAGGTGGCCGATGGCTTCAGCAAAAAATCCGTGACATGTCAAAAAGGATGTATTTCCAAAATTTATATGAACAAATTCGTGTTGTGGGAGGCAAGAATGTTGTCGATGATAACACAAATCATCGAGGGGCAAGATGGTATTTCTCATCATAAATTCGATTAATATCTTGGAAGAGCTCAGAATGTGGATGATGATCACGACACATTTGTCGAGAGATTTCATGAAGATGTAATCGATCGGCGATGAAATCAAGTCAAAAGAATGATGAAGCAAAAGGTTATTGGAACCACGGTTACGACACAAAGTCGAAATCAAGCTTGCTATTCAAGGCAAAATGATATGACGAGGAAGATCGACGCAGGCTTAGCTCATCATCGAAAATTGTGCTCCGGGAAGAAGGACCAGGTAGCACAGTTAAAATTTAGCACGATAATGTTATAGTCGATCATGCTAGGAATGACTTGAAGGATTATTAAACTCGTAACCAACGGAAATAGCTTAGAGTTATTAAATCGGAGTGCGGAATCGATTCACTTATCGGTGTTTTTGAGTGACTAATAACTCGGAACCCGAGGCAATCTGAAATCGCTGAGGAGCAACAACAGATGAAGACTCATAGGAACAACACAGTTCTTTGTTATTCTCGAGATACCGAAGGGTAATACTCGAAGGAAGGTCAAGGTAGAGGTTGCAAAGATGCATTGATCTGTAGAAGACAAGTGCTTTAACTTGTCCGAGAAATGGAATCAAAGGGGAACAATCATGGTCAGAACCACGGTTGCAAAGGACCAAACATAGTTACCAGATGAACTTATAAAAAGGGGATTATTATTATCACAAGAAGCTTCCATGATAAGTTCCACATTAGGTCCATGGGCATGAACACAAAGTTCAAGGTCGACTCCCACTTCTCCAATGCATAACCTTTCATTCACTCCTCGTTTTCGAAGAAATTGTCGTGTAGAGGATTTATCTGGCGAAGTACCAGAAGAGTAAGACTCGTGAGAACTCTCGGGTTCACACAGATTATGGAAGGCCTAAGTTCAACCCATCGGGGCATTTTTACGAACCTATACCACCATCAACCAAGCAAAATATACGATTTCAAAAGCAGAGTATCGAAGTCAAAGCAGATGATTCAATTTATCGAAGGTATCATGTATTAGGGAAAAAACTCACAAGACTTTGGATGTGAAGGTCACTGTCGGATAACAACCCAGTAATGGATCTGGCGGTTCACGACAGAGTTGATGTGAGTATCAGTAATCAATTAGATGAACAAGGGGATGCAAAGGTGTCGGCTTATAGAAACGTCTGAATGATTTGATGCCTGGGTACAAAGGAATTATGATTTCAAGACGAAGGATCAGAAGCAGAGGCTCTAATCAAAAGATGAGTAAGTTGAATAGACTTAGAGGTGTACCCGATCAAATCTAGATTGGGCAAGAACTAGCTCATATCTGGAAGAATGTATGAGCCAGAAAGAAAATTTCCAAGGATTGAATGATGATTGCGAGTATTCGCACACACGCTGAATCCATAGGAACAGAATGACAATCACAAAGAATTTTAAAGAATATTTCTAGACATATGGAATTAATCCTAATGCAAGCAGGCAAGGAGAATCAAGAGCAATAGGCTGCAGAGGATTTTGAAAGATCAAAAAGCCTTTTCAGGTATTTAGAAAGCAAATGAACAACTGGGGATGAACGAACCCTAGTTAAGTGAATTATCCGCAGTTCGAAAGGAAGCTGCAAAGCACAAGGCACAAAGGATTCTCGGAACAACGGAGAGTACTAGTGGTATCTTGTAATAACAAGAGCAACTAGGGATGAAGGTACAAGTGGCAAGGATGTTATTCAGGGGGGTTTATCGATGGTCAGGAACTGCAAGGCAGTTGGCACGGGGTCTCGAGAAACATCGAGGAGTATCCGCAGAATCTTCTGACGGAGCAAGCGATCATCGATAATGTCGGGGCTCTCCGGGACAAAGTGGGTACGAGAACCTAATGTTAGAGTTAGTAAAATGTTTAACCCGAATAGAAGAGAGATCAGAGTCCCAGAGTATAGACGAGGAATAAAAGATCCTAATACCACCCAATGGCGACATGGGCCGGTAAGCCACACAGCCAAGTTAGTAAAACATTTTTGGATGACTAGACTCAACTTCGGCCAAGGAGTAGGAAAGGGGGCTACCTACAGGCAGTCGGCTCTGATACCAACTTGTTACGCCCTTGATTTAATCGTACACTAATCATACACGCAAATGTGTACGATCAAGATCAAGGACTCACGGGAAGATATCACAACACAACTCTAGACACAAATTAAAATAATACAAGCTTATATTACAAGTCATGGGCCTCGAGGGCTCGATTACATAAGCTCGAAAACACAAGGGTCAGCGGAAGCAACAATATCTGAGTACAGACATGAGTTAGACAAGCTTGCCTTAAGAAGGCTAGCACAAAAACTTCTACGATCGAAAAGGCAAGGCCTCCTGCCTGGGAGCCTCCTAACTACTCCTGGTCGTCGGCGGTCTTCACGTAGTAGTAGGCATCAACGGTGGCATCTGGCTCCTGGGCTCCGGCATCTGGTTGCATGAGCCAGAAAGAAGAAGAAAGGGGGAAAAGGGGGAGCAAAGCAACCGTGAGTACTCATCCAAAGTACTCGCAAGCAAGGATATACACTACATATGCAACATTATCAAAGGAAGGCTGTATATGTGGACTGGGCTGCAGAAATGCCAGAATAGAGAGAAGGCCTAGTCCTATCGAAGACTAGCATCTTCTGGAAACCACCATCTTGCAGCAACCGGAGGGAGTAGAGTAGCATAAAGTAAAGTAGTATAAGTGTTATCAACCTCGTCCGGAGATCCTTTCTCGACTCTCTGCGAGAAAGGCATCCCAGAGCCATACTATCCGGTTATCATCACAATCAAATCCTCATCACCATCCAGTTCTCATCACAAGTATCCAGTTCTAGTTGTATCGATCGGGATACAACTCCAAGTGTCCGTTACCGTAGGACAGGCTATCGATAGATGTTTTCTTCCCTGCAGGGGTGCACCAACTTACCCACCACGCTCGATTAACTCCGGCCGGACACACTTTCCTGGGTCATGCCCGGCCTCGGCCAAACAATACGCCGCAACCCGACCTAGGCTTAATAGAGAGGCCAGCACGCCGGACTAAACCTATGCCCCCAAGGGTCATGGGCCATCTCCCCGGGAACTCCTACACATTGCGAACACGGCCGGTGAGCAGACCTAGCTACCTCCTTCAACAAGGCAGGCGCTTATTCAGTCCAACCCGGCGCGCGCCGCTCAGTCGCTGACGTCTATTAAGCTTCGGCTGATGCATACAACGCAGAACGCCCATACTATGCCCACGTGATGGTTAGTGCTATCAGGCCAGAGGCCCGTCGGATCAAATATCCAAATTGTAGTGGATTAGGAACGTGCGGTAACAAGCAGAGACTCACAAAAGATGTGACCCCGTTGCCCCATCTCGAGGACTTGCGGCAAGGGCTAGGAATGCCTGGCCATGCCTCGTAATTATCTCGCGGGCACCTTCCAGGTCCGCCCGACTCCACATCACTCGCAATTAAGCTCGCGCGGGTACCCCTCAGGGTCGACTCGTCTTTCCAAGTAACAGTGGTAAAGTCCAAGTATTCGTGTGTCCAAACATCAAGGGGAAGACCCGAGGAATCGCCCTTGGTGAATTCCACTCGATGTAATCATCAAGGTGAACGTAAGAGGATCCACCCTCGAGGTTCACACTTGAGGGGTTGCACGATAGAGCCTTATCGGGAATGGTGTAAGAGGAAATCACCCTCGATGACCACGACCGAATAGCTACACTACAGAATTATCATCAGGAGTGCGTTATGAGGGATCACCCTCGGCACTCGATAGTAGTTCTGCAAAGTCGAGCAACAAGAGGGGCGTGATATGATGTGAGGTGTCGGGCTCTAGTCGTCGATCACGTAGATCGAGTCGTCGATGATGAAGCAGGGGCAACAAGGACAAGTGGGGGTCACTGATGGATCGCTAACCAACCTATACTAAGCAGTTTAGGATAAGCAGGTAATGTACAACAACAAATACAAAATCAGGCTATGCATCAGAATAGGAGGAAACAATAACAGTAGCAAAATCTAATGCAAGCATGAGAGAATGGAATGGGCGATATCGGGATGATCAAAGGGGGGCTCGCCTGGTTGCTCAGACAAGAAGGAGGGGTTGTCGGTGACGTAGTCGATCACAGCGGCATCGGCAGCCGCCACGGGGTCTACCGAAGAAAAGAGGGGGGAGAAACAGTAAATACATAGCAAGCAAGTGCATGACAGGACAACAGGCATAGCTAGACGTGATCTAACGCGGTCCTAGATGTTAAAGGTGAAGGGGGAATTCAACCGGGAAGGTGTTCCCGGTTTCGGACCTGTGTCAGACAAATGACAGGAGGGGGAAAGTTCCATGTTCAGCATGCTAGGGGCATGTGACATATGAACGGACCACGTATCCGGATTCGTTGGATTTTTCTGAGCAACTTTCATGTATAAATTTTTCGATCCGAGCTACGGTTTATATTCTATGAGTTTTCAAAGTTTTAAAACGTTTTCTAGATTTCTGGAATATATCTAAATTCGAATTTATACAGTGTATTACTTTTTATACACACACGCAGCTAGCCTATTAGAATGACAGGTGGGGCCAGTCAAAGCCCAGTCAGCAGTCAACAGTCAAAGTTGACAGGGTTGACTAGTCCAACCAACTTGTGGGGACTACATGTCATAGAGAGGGGCTAAATAGATCTTATCCATAAAAATAGTACGTGAGGGGGTCCCAGCTGTCATAGGGTCACTTATTTAACAGAAAGATTTATTTAGCTTAAATAATTGAGGGGCCTATTGTCATTGACCTATTTAACTAAACATGGGTTTAATTAGCATAGTTAAACAGGGGGAGTTTAATGTAAAAAGGGATTACTCCCCTAATTAGACAGGAACTAGCTTGCCTGGCCGCAGCTGTGCGCGTGTGCGCAGAGGCGCTGGTGGCGGGCATGACCAGCGCGGCCAGCCGTGAGCAAGAAGCGGTTGGCGGTGGCTGGCAGCGGCGCGGGCCTGCATGCTACGTCGGGTGGTGGGGGTGGTTGGTGCGCGGGCGCCCCCAGTCGACGGCGACGACGAAGGGCAGTGGCGGCGGTTAGCGGCTGCAGCGTGCGGCCGTGGTTGCTGGTAGCGCGGGCACGCAGAGGTCGGGAGTCGCATCGGGCAGGGGCGGTCGGGCCTGCCAGAGTGCGTGCGTGCGGCCAACAGGGGAGGAGGCGACCACGACGCGGCGCAAGCAGCAGCTGTGTGGGGACGGGCGCGAGCGCGGCGGCGGGCGTCGTGGGGGGAGCATTGCAACGGAGGGGAAGAAGGGTAGGGTGTGGCTCACCGAGAGCCGTAGGGAGTTGGCAGCGGGCTCGATGGTGGTCGGAGTTGCGGGAATCAACGACGAACAACGACGAGGTACAAGATGGAGATGGTTGCGATGGCGAGTGTACGGGCCGTCCCAACTCGATTCGGTGCTCGGATGGACGAAGACGATGGCTGCGGATCACCCGGATGTCTTCCCGCGCGAAGGTGTCGACGGTGGCCGCGACAGCGGCGATGGCGCATTGATGGCAGCTCGTGCACGAGGAACAGAGGAGAAGCGCGAGAGGAAGAGGGCAAATTTTGGGGGCTAGGGTTCCAGAGGGGAGGGAGGCCTCTTGGGGTGCTCTTAACCAACAGGGGGAGCCGCGGGATGCCTGGCACTTGGCCGGGGCGCCATGGATGCCCGCCATGGCTCCCCTGCTCCTGTAGCATGAGGAGGGGGATGAGTGGGGGTGTGGGTTGGGCTGGTTGTTTAGCTAGATGGGCCAAGTGGCCCGGGGGGAGGGTTTCTCTTTTCTCTCCTCACCTTTTCCTTGTTCTTTTCTGGAAATCAAAAAGCTATTGCTTTGCAATTATTCTGAGCACCAAATGACTCTTGTAAAATGTGCCACATGCAACAATAAATACTTTGCAATATTGTGAAGTTGCACAAAATTGTTTTGAGCATTTGGAAATGTTTACACACTTTTAGAAATTGAAAAGGCCAATTTAATTGTTGTTGGACCACTCAAATAATTTCCAGGAGCATTTTTTGAATCCAACAGAGGTAGGTTTCATCATGACAAATACTTAGAGAGTATTTGCCACATTGTGAACTATTTTTTTTTGGCTCATTTGAAGATGCAAATAATTGACTTGCAATTTGAATTGAATTGGTCCCATTTTTTCTGGCAAGTGGCATTTTGGCTTAGGAAAGCGTGACGACAAGGCATCATTAGGGGGGATTACTGTAGCAAGATTCTCAGGGCGTTACACTAGTCGACCGTTGACCAGTAACTAGTCTCATAGTTTGTAGTTGTCCGAGTTGTAAGTCCATCCTCAACTCGCAACTCACCTCGTACTTCTCCTAGTTGCAAGCCCACCCCTTGAATCACAACCAGGCTTGTGATTTGTTTTTCAACACGCAGCTTGCACTGATCCCTAGTTCCATGTTCAACCCCAACATGTAAATCCACGTGACTCGGTTGCATGTCCAAGCCATACATGATACGTCTCCAACGTATCTATATTTTTTAATTGTTCCATGTTGTTATATCATCATTTTTTGATGTTTTACAATCATTTTATAGTCATTTTATATCATTTTTTGGTACTAACCTATTGACATAGTGCCAAGTGCCAGTTGCTGTTCTCTGCATATTTTTTACACCACGGGAAATCAATACCAAACAGAGTCCAAATGCAGCGAAACTTTTTGTGGATTTTTTTAGACCAGAAGACATCCAGTGGGCTAAAGAAGTACCGAAGAGGGAGCCCGAGGTGAGCACAAGAAACCAGGGCGCGCCTGGAGGCCCAGGCGCACCCTGGTGGGTTGTGCCCACCTCGGTGGCCTCCCACACCGCCTCTTTGCTCTATAAATACCCCAATATTCCAGAAACCCTAGGGGAGTCGAGGAAAATCAATTCCAGCCGCCGCAAGTTTCAGAACCACCAGATCCAATCTAGACACCATCACGGAGGGGTTCATCATGTCCATTGGTGCCTCTCCGATGATGCGTGAGTAGTCTTTTCTAGACCTACGGGTTCGTAGTTAGTAGCTAGATGGCTTCCTCTCTCTCTTTTGATTCTCAATACAATGGTCTCTTGGAGATCCATATGATGTAACTCTTTTTGCGGTGCGTTCGTTGGGATCGGATGTGTTGGAAATATGCCCTAGAGGCAATAATAAAAGCATTATTATTATATTTCCTTATTCATGATAATTGTCTTTATTCGTGCTATAATTGTGTTATCCGGAAATCGTAATACATGTGTGAATAACAGACAACAATATGTCCCTAGTGAGCCTCTAGTTGACTAGCTCGTTGATCGACAGATAGTCATGGTTTCCTGACTATGGACATTGGATGTCATCGATAATGGGATCACATCATTAGGAGAATGATGTGATGGACAAGGCCCAATCCTAAACATAGCATAAGATCGCATAGTTCGTTTGCTAGAGTTTTCCAATGTCAAGTATCCTTACCTTAGACCATGAGATCATGTAACTCCCGGATACCGTAGGAGTGCTTTGGGTGTGCCAAACGTCACAACGTAACTGGGTGACTATAAAGGTATACTACGGGTATCTCTGAAAGTGTCTGTTGGGTTGACATGGATCAAGACTGGGATTTGTCACTCCGCTTGACGGAGAGGTATCACCGGGCCCTCTCGGTAATGCATCATCATAATGAGCTCAAGGTGATCAAAGTGTTTGATCACGGGATCATGCATTACGGAACGAGAAAAGTGACTTGCCGGTAACGAGATTGAACGAGGTATTGGGATACCGACGATCGAATCTCGGGCAAGTAAAATACCGATTGACAAAGGGAATCGTATACGGGATTAATTGAATCCTCGACATCGTGGTTCATCCGATGAGATCATCGTGGAGCATGTGGGAGCCAACATGGGTATCCAGATCCCGCTGTTGGTTATTGCCCGAGAGCCGTCTCGGTCATGTCTGCATGTCTCCCGAACCCGTAGGGTCTACACACTTAAGATTCGGTGACGCTAGGGTTGTGAAGATATGTATATGCAATAACCCGAATGTTGTTCGGAGTCCCGGATGAGATCCCGGACGTCATGAGGAGTTCCGGAATGGTCCGTAGGTAAAGAATTATATATAGGAAGTGTTGTTTCTGCCATCGGGACAAGTTTCGGGGTTATCGGTATTGTACCGGGACCACCGGAGGGGTCCCGGGGGTCCACCGGGTGGGGCCACCTGCCTTGGTGGGCCACATGGGCCTTAGGGGGTGCGCCTTGGCCTGCTTGGGCCAAGGGGAACCAGACCCAAAGGGCCCATGCGCCTAGGGTTCCATCTAGGAGGAGTCCTAGTGGTGGAAGGCACCTCCTAGATGGCTTGGGGGGGAGGGAAACCTCCCTGGCCGCCGCCCCCCTTGGGAGATTAGATCTCCCAGGGCCGGCGCCCCCCCCAGAGGCCTATATAAATGGGGGGAGGGGAGGGGGGCTGCGCACCCATTGCCCTGGCGCCTCCCTTTCCCTCTCCAACACCTCCTCCTCCTCCATTGAGCACGGCGAAGCCCTGCCGGAGTACTGCAGTTCCACCATCACCACGCCGTCGTGCTGCTGCTGGAGCCTTCTTCCCCAACCTCTCCTTTGCCTTGCTGGATCAAGAAGGAGGAGACGTCACGCTTTCCGTACGTGTGTTGAACGCGGAGGTGCCGTCCGTTCGGCACTAGATCATCGGTGAATTGGATCACGGCGAGTACGACTACCTCATCCACGTTCACTCGAACGCTTCCGTTGCGATCTACAAAGTGGTATGTAGATGCTATCTAATCTGAATACTCGTTGCTAGATGAACTCATAGATGGATCTTGGTGAAACCGTAGGAAAAATTTTAATTTTCTGCAACGTTCCCCAACAGTGGCATCATGAGCTAGGTCTATGCGTAGTTCTTCTTGCGCGAGTAGAACACAATTTGTTGTGGGCGTAGATGTTGTCAACTCTTCTTGCCGCTACTAGTCTTATCTTGCTTCAGCGGTATTGTGGGATGAAGCGGCCTGGACCAACCTTACACGTACGCTTACGTGAGACCGGTTCCACCGACTAACATGCACTAGTTGCATAAGGTGGCTGGCGGGTGTCTGTCTCTCCTACTTTAGTTGGAGCGGATTCGATGAAAAGGGTCCTTATGAAGGGTAAATAGAAGTTGACAAATCATGTTGTGGTTTTACGTAGGTAAGAAAACGTTCTTGCTAGAACCCTAATTCAGCCACATAAAACTTGCAACAACAATTAGAGGACGTCTAACTTGTTTTTGCAGCAAGTGCTTTGTGATATGATATGGCCAAAGTTGTGATGAATGATGAATGATCTATATGTGATGTATGAGATGTTCATGCTATTGTAATAGGAATCACGACTTGCATGTCGATGAGTATGACAACCGGCAGGAGCCATAGGAGTTGTCTTTATTTTTTGTATGACCTGCGTGTCATTGAGAATCGCCATGTAAATTACTTTACTTTATTGCTAAACGCGTTAGCCATAGTAGTAGAAGTAATAGTTGGCGAGCAACTTCATGGAGACACGATGATGAAGATCATGATGATGAAGATCATGGTGTCAAGCCGGTGACAAGATGATCATGGAGCCCCAAGATGAAGATCAAAGGAGCTATGTGATATTGGCCATATCATGTCACGTTTATTATTTGATTGCATGTGATGTTTATCATGTTTTGCATCTTGTTTACTTAGAACGACGGTAGTAAATAAGATGATCCCTCATAATAATTTCAATAAAGTGTTCACCCTAACTGTGCACCGTTGCGATAGTTCGTTGTTTCGAAGCACCACGTGATGATCGGGTGTGATAGATTCTAACGTTCACATACAACGGGTGTAAGACAGATTTACACACGCAAAACACTTAGGTTGACTTGACGAGCCTAGCATGTACAGACATGGCCTCGGAACACAGAAGACCGAAAGGTCGAGCATGAGTCGTATAGAAGATACGATCAACATGAAGATGTTCACCGATGTTGACTAGTCCGTCTCACGTGATGATCGGACATGGCCTAGTTGACTCGGATCATGTAATACTTAGATGACTAGAAGAGGGATGTCTATCTAAGTGGGAGTTCATTAAATAATTTGATTAAATGAACTTTATTATCATGAACTTAGTATAAATATTTACAATATGTCTTGTAGATCAAATGGCCAACGTAGTCCTCAACTTCAACGCGTTCCTAGAGAAAACCAAGCTGAAAGACGATGGTAGCAACTATACGGACTGGGTCCGGAACCTGAGGATCATCCTCATAGCTGCCAAGAAAGATTATGTCCTACGAGCACCGCTGGGTGACGCACCTATTCTCCCTGCAGAACAAGACGTTATGAACGCTTGGCAGTCACGCTGCGATGATTACTCCCTCGTTCAGTGCGGCATGCTTTACAGCTTAGAGCCTGGGCTCCAAAAGCGTTTTGAGAGACATGGAGCATATGAGACGTTCGAAGAGCTGAAAATGGTTTTCCAAGCTCATGCCCGGGTCGAGAGATATGAAGTCTCCGATAAATTCTTTAGCTGTAAGATGGAGGAAAATGGCTCTGTCAGTGAACACATACTCAAAATGTCTGGGTTGCACAACCGCTTGACTCAACTGGAAGTTAATCTCCCGGATGAAGCGGTCATTGACAGAATCCTCCAGTCGCTTCCACCTAGCTACAAGAGCTTTTTGATGAACTACAATATGCAGGGGATGGTAAAGACCATTCCTGAGGTATATGCTATGCTGAAATCAGCAGAGGTAGAAATCAAGAAGGAGCATCAAGTGTTGATGGTGAATAAAACCACTAAGTTCAAGAAGGGCAAGGGTAAAAAGAACTTCAAGAAGGACGGCAAGGAAGTTGCCGCGCCCGGTAAGCAAGTTGCCGGGAAGAAGCCAAAGAATGGACCCAAGCCCGAGACTGAGTGTTTTTATTGCAAGGGAAGTGGTCACTGGAAGCGGAACTGCCCCAAATACTTAGCGGACAAGAAGGCCGGCAAAACCAAAGGTATATGTGATATACATGTAATTGATGTGTACCTTACCAGTACTCGTAGTAGCTCTTGGGTATTTGATACCGGTGCAGTTGCTCACATTTGTAACTCAAAGCAGGAGCTGCGGAATAAACGGAGACTGGCGAAGGACGAGGTGACGATGCGCGTCGGGAATGGTTCCAAGGTTGATGTGATCGCCGTCGGCACGCTACCTCTACATTTACCTACGGGATTAGTTTTAAACCTCAATAATTGTTATTTAGTGCCAAGTTTGAGCATGAACATTGTATCTGGATCTCGTTTAATTCGAGATGGCTACTCATTTAAATCCGAGAATAATGGTTGTTCTATTTATATGAGAGATATGTTTTATGGTCATGCTCCGATGGTTGATGGTTTATTCTTAATGAATCTTGTACGTGATGATACACATATTCATAGTGTGAATACCAAAAGAGTTAAAGTTGATAACAATAGTTCCACATATTTGTGGCACTGCCGCCTTGGTCACATAGGTGTCAAACGCATGAAGAAGCTCCATGCAGATGGACTTTTATAGTCTCTTGATTATGAATCATTTGACACGTGCGAACCATGCCTCATGGGTAAAATGACCAAGACTCCGTTCTCAGGAACAATGGAGCGAGCAACCAACTTATTGGAAATCATACATACCGATGTGTGTGGTCCAATGAGTGTTGAGGCTCGCGGTGGCTATCGTTATGTTCTCACCCTCACTGATGACTTGAGTAGATATGGGTATATCTACTTAATGAAACACCAGTCTGAGACCTTTGAAAAGTTCAAGGAATTTCAGAGTGAGGTTGAAAATCAACGTGATAGAAAGATCAAGTTTCTACGATCAGATCATGGAGGAGAATACTTGAGTCACGAATTTGGCACACACTTAAGAAAATGTGGAATAGTTTCACAACTCACGCCGCCTAGAACACCTTAGCGTAATGGTGTGTCCGAACGTCGTAATCGCACTCTATTAGATATGGTGCGATCTATGATGTCTCTTACCGACTTACCGCTATCTTTTTGGGGCTATGCTTTAGAGACTGCCGCACTCACTTTAAATAGGGCTCCGTCGAAATCCGTTGAGACGACACCGTATGAATTATGGTTTGGGAAGAAACCTAAGCTGTCGTTTCTAAAAGTTTGGGGATGCGATGCTTATGTCAAGAAACTTCAACCTGAAAAGCTCGAACCCAAGTCGGAAAAATGCGTCTTCATAGGATACCCTAAAGAAACTGTTGGGTATACCTTCTACCTCAGATCCGAAGGCAAGATCTTTGTTGCCAAGAATGGATCCTTTCTGGAGAAAGAGTTTCTCTCGAAAGAAGTAAGTGGGAGGAAAGTAGAACTTGATGAAGTGTTACCTCTTGAACCGGAAAAGGGCGAAACTCAAGAAAACGTTTCTGAGGTGCCTACACCGACTAGAGAGGAAATTAATGATGATGATCAAGATACTTCTAATCAAGCTCCTACTGAAATTCGAAGGTCCACAAGGACACGTTCCGCACCAGAGTGGTACGGCAACCCTGTCTTGGAAATCATGTTGTTAGACAACGGTGAACCTTCGAACTATGAGGAAGCAATGGCGGGCCCGGATTCCGACAAATGGCTGGAAGCCATGAAATCCGAGATAGGATCCATGTATGAAAACGAAGTATGGACTTTGACTGACTTGCCCGTTGAGCGGCGAGCCATTGAAAATAAATGGATCTTTAAGAAGAAGACAGACGCGGATGGTAATGTGACCATCTATAAAGCTCGGCTTGTCGCTAAGGGTTATCGACAAGTTCAAGGGGTTGACTACGATGAGACTTTCTCACCGGTAGCGAAGCTGAAGTCCGTCCAAATCATGTTAGCAATTGCCGCATACTATGATTATGAGATATGGCAAATGGACGTCAAAACAGCATTCCTTAATGGTTTCCTTAAGGAAGAATTGTATATGATGCAGCCGGAAGGTTTTGTCGATCCTAAGAATGCTGACAAGGTGTGCAAGCTCCAACGCTCGATTTATGGGCTGGTGCAAGCATCTCGGAGTTGGAACATTCGCTTTGATGAGATGATCAAAGCGTTTGGGTTTACACAGACTTATGGAGAAGCCTGTGTTTACAAGAAAGTGAGTGGGAGCTCAGTAGCATTTCTCATATTATATGTAGACGACATACTTTTGATGGGAAATGATATAGAACTCTTGGACAGCATTAAGGCCTATTTGAATAAAAGTTTTCCAATGAAGGACCTTGGAGAAGCTGCATATATATTAGGCATCAAGATCTATAGAGATAGATCGAGACGCCTCATAGGTCTTTCACAAAGCACATACCTTGATAAAATATTGAAGAAGTTCAATATGGATCAATCTAAGAAAGGGTTCTTACCTGTGTTACAAGGTGTGAAATTGAGCTCAGCTCAATGTCCGACCACGGCAGAAGATATAGAAGAGATGAGCGTCATCCCCTATGCCTCAGCCATAGGTTCTATTATGTATGCCATGCTGTGTACCAGACCTGATGTAAACCTTGCCGTAAGTTTGGTAGGAAGGTACCAAAGTAATCCCGGCAAGGAACACTGGACAGCGGTCAAGAATATCCTGAAGTACCTGAAAAGGACTAAGGAAATGTTTCTCGTTTATGGAGGTGACGAAGAGCTCGTCGTAAAAGGTTATGTCGACGCTAGCTTCGACACAGATCTGGATGACTCTAAGTCACAAACCGGATACGTATTTTGAATGGTGGGGCAGTAAGCTGGTGCAGTTGCAAGCAAAGCGTCGTGGCGGGATCTACATGTGAAGCGGAGTACATGGCAGCCTCGGAGGCAGCACATGAAGCAATTTGGGTGAAGGAGTTCATCACCGACCTCGGAGTCATACCCAATGCGTCGGGGCCAATCAAGCTCTTCTGTGACAACACTAGAGCTATTGCACTAGCCAAGGAGCCCAGGTTTCACAAGAAGACTAGGCACATCAAGCGTCGCTTCAACTCCATTCGTGAAAATGTTCAAGATGGAGACATAGAGATTTGTAAAGTGCACACGGATCTGAATGTCGCAGATCCGTTGACTAAACCTCTCCCTAAGGCAAAACATGATCAGCACCAGAACTCTATGGGTGTTCGATTCATCACAATGTAACTAGATTATTGACTCTAGTGCAAGTGGGAGACTGTTGGAAATATGCCCTAGAGGCAATAATAAAAGCATTATTATTATATTTCCTTATTCATGATAATTGTCTTTATTCGTGCTATAAATGTGTTATCCGGAAATCGTAATGCATGTGTGAATAACAGACAACAATATGTCCCTAGTGAGCCTCTAGTTGACTAGCTCGTTGATCGACAGATAGTCATGGTTTCCTGACTATGGACATTGGATGTCATCGATAACGGGATCACATCATTAGGAGAATGATGTGATGGACAAGACCCAATCCTAAACATAGCATAAGATCGCATAGTTCGTTTGCTAGAGTTTTCCAATGTCAAGTATCCTTACCTTAGACCATGAGATCATGTAACTCCCGGATACCGTAGGAGTGCTTTGGGTGTGCCAAACGTCACAACGTAACTGGGTGACTATAAAGGTATACTACGGGTATCTCTGAAAGTGTCTGTTGGGTTGACATGGATCAAGACTGGGATTTGTCACTCCGCTTGACGGAGAGGTATCACCGGGCCCTCTCGGTAATGCATCATCATAATGAGCTCAAGGTGATCAAAGTGTTTGATCACGGGATCATGCATTACGGAACGAGAAAAGTGACTTGCCGGTAACGAGATTGAACGAGGTATTGGGATACCGATGATCGAATCTCGGGCAAGTAAAATACCGATTGACAAAGGGAATCGTATACGGGATTAATTGAATCCTCGACATCATGGTTCATCCGATGAGATCATCGTGGAGCATGTGGGAGCCAACATGGGTATCCAGATCCCGCTGTTGGTTATTGCCCGAGAGCCGTCTCGGTCATGTCTGCATGTCTCCCGAACCCGTAGGGTCTACACACTTAAGGTTCGGTGACGCTAGGGTTGTGAAGATATGTATATGCAGTAACCCGAATGTTGTTCGGAGTCCCGGATGAGATCCCGGACGTCACGAGGAGTTCCGGAATGGTCCGGAGGTAAAGAATTATATATAGGAAGTGCTGTTTCGGCCATCGGGACAAGTTTCGGGGTTATCGGTATTGTACCGGGACCACCGGAGGGGTCCCGGGGGTCCACCAGGTGGGGCCACCTGCCTTGGTGGGCCACATGGGCCTTAGGGGGTGCGCCTTGTCCTGCTTGGGCCAAGGGAACCAGCCCCAAAGGGCCCATGCGCCTAGGGTTCCATCTAGGAGGAGTCCTAGTGGTGGAAGGCACCTCCTAGATGGCTTGGGGGGGGAGGGAAACCTCCCTGGCCGCCGCCCCCCTTGGGAGATTAGATCTCCCAGGGCCGGCGCCCCCCAGAGGCCTATATAAAGGGGGGGAGGGGAGGGGGGCTGCGCACCCATTGCCCTGGCGCCTCCCTCTCCCTCTCCAACACCTCCTCCTCCTCCATTGAGCACGGCGAAGCCCTGCCGGAGTATTGCAGTTCCACCATCACCACGCCGTCGTGCTGCTGCTGGAGCCTTCTTCCCCAACCTCTCCTTTGCCTTGCTGGATCAAGAAGGAGGAGACGTCACGCTTTCCGTACGTGTGTTGAACGCGGAGGTGTCGTCCGTTCGGCACTAGATCATCGGTGAATTGGATCACGGCGAGTACGACTACCTCATCCACGCTCACTCGAACGCTTCCGTTGCGATCTACAAAGTGGTATGTAGATGCTATCTAATCTGAATACTCGTTGCTAGATGAACTCATAGATGGATCTTGGTGAAACCGTAGGAAAAATTTTAATTTTCTGCAACGTTCCCCAACAGGATGAACTTTGAGTTTATGATCAGATCTATCTTTTTATCCATGAAAATTATTTGAGTCTTCTTTGATCTCTTATATGCATGATTGCTTATAGCCTCGTATTTCTTCTCCGATATTTGAGATTTGTTTGGCCAACTTGATCTATTTATCTTGCAATGGGAAGATGTGCTTTGTGATGGGTTTGATCTTGATCTTACGGTGCTTGATCCCAATGACAGAAGGGGAACCAACACGTATGTATCATTGCTATTAAGAGTAGCAAGATATGGTCTATTTCTACATAAATAGATTTTGTCTATATCATGTCGTCGTTCTTATTGCATTACTCCATTTCTCTATGAACTTAATACACTAGATGCATTCTGGATAGCGGTCGATGTGTGGAGTAATAGTAATAAATGCAGGCAGGAGTCGGTCTACTAATCTTGGATGTGATGCCTATATAATGATCATTTCCTGGATATCATCATGATTATTTGAAGTTCTATCAATTACCCAATATAATTTGTTTACCCACCGTTTGCTATTTTTTTCGAGAGAAGCCACTAGTGAAATCTACGACTCCCGGGTCTCTTCTTTATTATATTTGCCTTCGCGATCTATTTTTATTTGCTTTTATTTTTATATCTATTAAACCAAAAATACAAAAAATATCTTGCTGTAATTTTTACCTATTTATTTTATCTCGCGTTCCCGCGATATCTATTTATCCAATTTATCATATTTTTAATCCCGTATACTAGCCAATTTCTGGTGCCTTGCCCGAAAGGGATTGACAACCCTTTAATACGTCGGGTTGCGAGTATCTGTTATTTGTGTGCAGGTGCCGTTCACGTAGTGTTGCGTGGTTCTCCTACTAGTTCGATAACCTTGGTCTCATCGCTGAGGGAAATATCAAACGTGGTTGTGCTGCATCATCCCTTTCTCTTTGGGGAAATACCGACGTAGTTCAAGCAGACATCAATACACACTGCATATTTTTCTGTATAGAAGGGGGACACTTTTAAACACACACTGAACATTTTTAAACATACATGATGGACATTTTTTTCAAATACAGGCCCGAGCATTTCTAGAATAAAAGGTAAACATTTTTCAAATTCCTACTGCTCATTTTTAAAAATGGTATAAACTTTTTCAAAACATTATGCGAACATTTTATTTACATTGCATAAGAAAATCTAGAAAATGTGGTGTTTTTTTAAACGTGTGAAGCTTCTTTTAAAAGTTGTCACGAACATTCTTCGAATGTTAAGATTATTTTCCATTGTGTATAATATATTTTTTAAACATCATAAAACATTCCATTGAAATGCATGAATTTTTTTTCAAATGTAAACATTTATTAAACAGTAAAAAAGTATTGAAATTTTATTATCAAAATAAAGATAGAATAAATTTAGTCTTGTTTTTCAAAAAAGTGTTTGGAATCTTCAAAAGCGTCCATACTCCAAAAACTGTTCGAGGATTTTCAAAAATCATCCATGTCTTCAAAAATTTTCTGAGAAGAAATTGTTCGGAATTCCAAATTTTGTTCTTACTTTTCAAAAATAAAATCAGAATTATAAATTTTATCAAAATTTGAAAAATACTTTCCAAATTTTAAAAATTTTTGTGTCTTAGAAAAAGTTCAAAATTTAAAAAAATCACAATCTGTAAAATTGGTTTCAAAAAATTTCAAACATGTGCACTAATCTGGACGCTGTGTTATGTTCTTATAGATTTTCCGTTTGCTTTAGGTTAGTATTACGCATTGGCTGGGGTGGTTGGAGCTAAGAGCATGAGGTCCTGAGTTCAATTCCTACTTGGCACATTTGTTTAATTTTTTTGTTGCAGTCCAGTTGAAAAAAAAACAAATAAACGCCTTGAATAAAAGAAACAAACAAATAAATATCTCACATCTAGATGTTATATAGACAGACCCTTTTAAATATTTCAAAAATTATTGTGGATCTATTTAAATGGTATTTTGACCTGCAGAGAATGATTTGTCCTATCCTAATGTATAAAATATTTCATAATAATATTTCTCTCACTTTCTTCCTCGTAGATGCATAGAATAATAGACAGCAAAAGAATTATGTTGTCATGTCCTAGTCCATGCAAGTAACAATTGTTTGTACAATAGAAAAGATAATCCATATAATTGAAGATAAAGGGTTTTCCTCCACTTTATATTATAAAGCAAACATCCGATATAGCCAACGATAAGTTCCAGGGCGGAAGCAACACAGTCACGCCCAAAAGAAAAGAGAGCGAAAATACAAAAGGAACAAATACCGACAGTGGCAGATCAACAAAAACGAAGAAGCCTCACGACTGTTGCGCCCACCAGAGATCTCCCACCAAGCTTCTAGACTTCGAAGCGCCGGTACCCATCAACACCTTCAAGAAGGGACGTGATGATGACGACGCTGCTGCCAAGGATTTCCCCCGGTACACGACGGGATAAAGGGAGGGTAGAACCCGACGCCCTCCAGGAAGATTCGGCGACACCCTCAGGCGCCACCGCGTCAGTGTCGGACAGGCCGACAGGGATTTCTCCCGATTCCAACCATCACCCAGGCGCTTCGGAGCACACAACCGTACCGTCGACCACCCTGCGCCAACACGTTCTGGAAGCCACCCCTGCTATCTCACCACAACACCGAGAAGTGGGGCGTGTGCATCAAAGAAAAGAAGAGCCGGGACTAGGGGCAGCAGCACCATCGGCATTGCGGGGGGGGGGGGGGGGACCTCCACCGTCAATGAAGGTAACCGACCAAACGCAACAATAGGAGCATACCATGCCCGCGGGCCCACAGGCCCGGGCGGGCCTTTAGATGCCCGTAAAGCTCCCGCCGTCGTGCTGCAGAAGGCACGCCGTCAGCATCGCCGCCCCCCGTCCGAGCCGCTCCTCCTCTTCACCGCGCAGTATGCAGCGAGGCCGTGTAGGAGCCGGCCTGCTAGGACATAGATGGGGCTCTAAGGCCCAAATCTGGGCCGGAGGCGCGTCGTCGGCCACCCCGCCGCCAAGGAGCAGCGCCACCGGCCACGGCGCTAGGGCGGGGTTGGGAGGGAGTCGGGACTTCTCTTTTTTCTCCAAGTGGCCACAATTGTGCCATTCATATAATTAAGATCCGTACAAAAAAGGTTCGACCATCCGTATGATTAATACTCTACGGGAAGCAACCAAATTAAGATTACTATATTGTTGTGCAACTATGTAGCCTCTTATCTCTACCTCAATCCCAGGGCTCGCTGGTATCCGAGACTCCAAAAATCAGAACTAGGAGATGTTAAGAATAGAGAGGAGAGGAAAGCTATGATGAAAGCCGGTGACAATAAGATTAGTACGCCGGAATCAAGTCTACGAGGGAGGGAGGCTACGGTGCAACTATTAAACATCCTATGTGTTGGCCTGGTCATCCTTAATAGCCGAGGTAACCCCAATGAGTCGCATAGGGTCGAGGTTGGACAATAGACCCTCGACACGGCGGCAGTCGGTCGTGGTGTTACTAGGACACAACTCCCACATAATATGTTCACAAGATATATGTAATGGTGTTTACCCGTGCCATTCCATCTAATTTACATTCCAAGTGTATACACAGATGTAGGTAAAACCTTCGCTCTTGTCTATATATCTCTTTTATATTTTTTTAATCTCTGCAATAAATTGGTCCGGAAAACTAGAACAATTTGAGACAACAAGAACTTGCAGATATTTCCTTGCCAAGCTTAATTCACTTTCTTTATTTGATAAATCTTAGTGTCTCTAGAAAAGAAGGTTATATCTACATTCCAAGTCGGATATAAGGTAATCAGTCATGATTTGGCAACGGACACGGGGTTTCTGCTCCCGAGCTCAAATGAGCTCGGGTGAACAGTAAAAAATGACTTTTTTATGACAAACATTGACAAAAGTTTTCAGTGCTTGCAAAAATTATCATTGAATCACATCTATGGAAGCCGTGGCAAAAATAATCGATACTCTGAAAATGCTACTTTCAAAAGCATTTTGACGCACTAATTTTTTTTGCCACGACTTCCCAAAATACGATTTCGTAATGAATTTTTGCAAGCACTTAAGACTTTTGTCAATGTTTGTCACACAAAAAATTGTTTCGATTTAACTATTCACCCGAGCTCATTTGAGCTCGGGAGCAGAAGGACACTTTCGTTGGAAATTTCCTATTTTAGGCCCATTGCGTAGAATAGTACTCTTTCGGTGAAGAACTCATACCCCATTCTCCCATTCTGCTTGGTTTATTTACCTTCGCATGATCTCAGGAATCCGTACGAGCTAATTGTTAATTTTATTTGGGACCATTTTGTTTTGTCTGCATAGTTGCTCCCCAGGAACCTTGTACAAGCAAATTTCATTTCTTTAGGCGGGTTAGTTTGTCTGTATTTTTGCGAGGCTATTTTCACCCCTTATGCATCTTTCTATTCTCGGTTTTAAACGGTTCTATTCATTTTTCTTGTTTTTCATTGTTTCCTTGTCTATTTCCTTTTCAATCTCTCCTAAAATTTCTGAGCATTTTTCAAAATCCATCACCATTTAAAAAATTATCAACATTTAAAAAATTATAAACACATTTCAAATCATTCACATTAGTTAAAAAAATGAATGTTTTAAATCCAAGTACATTATTAAAAATTTGCGAATATTTTATAAAAATCATGAACATTTCTTGAATTTTTACTATTTTTAGACATCCATGGACAGTTTTGTTAACTTGATTTTTTTTACAAATTTTTCAATATTTTCCATGGATTCTTTTGAACTCACTAAATTTTTGGAATCTTCTAAAAATTGTTCTTTTTTTTTTCAAGCAAGAAGTTACTTTTTTTCTACCGGTTACTTTCTCGCCAAGCGGTACAAAAAATGCAAGTGGAAAGGAGCAATTGAACATTAATTTTAATTAAATTTAGAACCATTTTTTCTATATTTTTGTACACTTTCTTTTATTCTGCTCTAGCTTAAAACCTGAATAGGAGCTGATATGTCTTGTACATATGACTTCTGTTGTAGACGCGTCACGCGTGCTATGGGCCAGCCGAATAGCTTTGCTTGCACGGCACTTCTCGTGTCGGCTTGTGTTTCTCCGTTCTTTTTTCTCACTGGTGATAACTGTACAAAAACCAATAGTTGTTGTACAAAGAAAAACCTGCTCTGGTTTGATAGATTTGAAAATTTTCACGAATTCGAAATATGTTCACGAATTAAAAAGGTCTTCACGAACTTTAGAAAAAGTTCACAAATTTAAAAAACAATTTTTTTCATGAATTTTCACATTAGATAGATATATTCATGCAGTATGATTCACTTTCAAGTTTATGAATTTAAAAAGTTTATGAATTTTAAAAAGAGGCTGCAATTTTTTAAATAACATATATTGGCAAATATAAAAAATACTCACAAAATTTTAAAAATGTTCGTGAATATAAAATTACCCATGATTTTTTTACAAAAATATGAATCTCAAACATTGTTTTTAACTTGAATATTTGTCGACGAAGTTGAAAATTTATTCTTGAAATGTAAAAATATTTTATGTAATGATGAATATTCTAAATGTTTCCGCAAATACAAAGGATTTTCTAGAATTTAAGAAATTATTCAGGAATTTAAATGTTTTCACAAATTTTCGAAATATTCACGGATTTGGAAATCTTTCACAAATATAAAAAAATCATGAATTTAAATTATGTATGATATTTCCAAAAAATGTTTAGAAAACTTTAAAATGTTAGAAAATATATAAAGCTTCCACGAATTTCAAAAATATTCAAAAAATAGAAAACTACTCATTAATTTCTGAAAGTCTTCACAAATTCCATAAAAATTATTAATATTTTTTTTACGAATTTTGAAAATGTAGCTGATTTTAAAGAGTGGCATTGAATTTAAAAGGGGAAAATGAGCAAGAAAGCAAAAAGAAAAAAAGCAGAAAAAACAAAATCTCAAAATCTGAAAACCAGAATAACTGTCTACATTGGCAGACCCAATAGCCTAGAATTGGAACGGGGTGTTGGTTGCTCGGCCGACAACGCTTTATGTGTGGAATATAATTCCTTCTTTGTACACGACATGGCTGGCCCATAATTTCAGGCTAGAGTGAGCCCCTTTTTATATAAATCTTGGGCAAGTTGGACTTATTTTATGATATATAGGATACTATGAAATCTCAAGTTGGCCATGACCCACTTGTCAACCCCTAGACAAGTCCCTGCCACGTCATTTGCATGTTTCTACCCTTAAAGCAAGACGAAAGAAACACATGAATAAAAAAGACTTAAAGGCTCACAAAATAGAAAAGAAATATTACAATTATCCCAACAACCATGTATGGGCCCATGTGACAGGGAAACAAGATCGCCAAGTGCCCTCAGAATGCCCGCAGCTAGCGACGCATAATATTGAAGGAGATTAGTCAAGGGATTTTTCCCTCAAAGAAAGTAGTCAAGTGGCCCCTATGGCAAAGTTACTTCCAAGCTCCTCTTGTGGCCATAAACGGCGCACGTATCGTCACTAGAGAGTTTTGTTGGGTCCATTTGAAGAGAGGAGAGAGTTGATTTTATGTGTTTTTTTGGTTGGATTTGATTTTTAAAAGAAAACATTGCTAGTAGCACACATCCGAATTATAAAAACGCTTTCACTCTTGCACTAATCGCACCGATATTTTTGCAACTGAATCTTATATTGATACGTTTCAATGAACCTTTTCAGACACAACTTATGCTCCTAAATATAACCAACTTGTGCAGTTGTGCTCCCCAAATAACACTGTGCACTCTCCGAGATAACATACTTTTACTCCCTCACACACAGTATACTCTCATGTAGTGCAATTTGTACTCCCGACGCACCAGTGGCGAATCTTGGAAGAAAATCGAGGGCGGGCTCAAAATTAACGGTGTGAAAAAAAAGCCACTGGCTCACAATTATTTTGTCCAAGAAGGTTAAAATTTGCCAGAATACTACTGGGAACATGTATTATTTACTAGAATTGTTTCAGAATTTTTGGAAATGTTAAATTTTGAACCAAAGTTTGCTTCTGTTCAGCAAAATAGCCAATGTCTCAAAATCTTGTAGCCCATATTAGCTCAAAATTTTCCATAATACTACTAGGCACACATAGTATTTACTGTAATTTTCTGGAATTATTTGAAAAATATCAAACGTTAGACATTTCTATCGAAATGACCATCATTTCTACAATTGTGCAAAGTTCTCTTTCTCTTCATTTCTACAAACAAGAATGGCGATTAATACTGGATTAATCTTAAATAAACAGCTAGCTATATTGGTTCTCTTCTCTAGTACTTGAACAATTGAATCAACAAACAACCGTTAACAGCTAGCTACCATTATTCCGTTATACCATGAATTAGTAGCCAAATAGCAAAGCATATAAACAGGCAGACTACTACTCCCTCCGTTCCAAAATACTTGACTTCCATTTGTTCAAAAATGAATGTACCTATATACTAAAACATGTCTAGATACATCTATATTTTGACAAATGAAAGTCATGTGTTGTGGAACGGAGGGAGTAGCTACAGAATACATACTATATAACTAGTTAACTACAGAATACAACCTTCAGGAATCTGGAGCAGCGGCAGCAGCGGCCGGATGGCGCTGCAGCCCGGATGACCCAGCAACCGGCTACCCCCTCGCCCCTAATCCCCGGCCGTGCTGGGTTGGGGACGGGTCAGATGGAGATGCAGTCTGCCGCCGTTTGGGGGAGGGGACGATCACCAGATTAGGGGAGAGCTGGGCGTCGCTTTGGGGAGGTCGTCCGTCGTTGGTGGCGGCGTGAAGGAGAGATCCGGCGGGCCGGTGGCGCCGCGAAGAAGAGATCCGGCGGCCGGCGGCAGCTAGGGTGTCTGGTCTCGAGTGGGTTCAATGTCTGCGCACAAGGGAACGGGACGATGGAGCGAGCTGCTCGTGCGCAAGTTCTCTCTGGGCTGGAAAGGGGTATGGACTGGCTGGGCTGGGCTTTCAAGTTTCAAACTAGTACTTAAAAAATGTTGTGCATCGATGGAGGGCAGGCTCAAGCCTGTTTAACTTCCCAGTGTAACTTGTACTCCTTGCGTGGTACAATCTGTTCACACTGCAGTACAGCATGTGCTTCTTTAAAGGTGCAACTTGTACTCCACGCCACATACTACTCTTGAGTATCGTGATTAGTTAGAAAACATATGATAGTATAGAATTTATTTCTATCTTGTCTTGTACTCTAAATTAATCATGTACTTCTATGTATGTACTCCCTCCGATCTAAAATATAAGTTCTTGTAGGGATTACACTATGGACTACATACGACGCAAAATGAGTGAATCTACACTTAAAATGCATCTATATACATCCATATGTGGTTCATAGTGAAATCCCTACAAAGACTTATATTTAGGAACGGAGGGAGTAGGATTTGTTTCTACCTTGTCTTGTACTCCAAATTAATCATGTACTTCTATATATACGTCCATAAGACTCAAGCGATACAACAACAATTCCATCAATCTCCGACTCTATTCCTCTTACATGGTATCAGCCCAATCTCGATCTAAACCCTAGCCATCGCCGTCGCATCATCGCGTCGTCTCTTGAGCGGTCGATCTCAATGATCGCCACCGGGGGCCATGCCGCACATACCTAGGCTTCGTCCGCCGGTCGTATTGATCGGCTGCCCTAGAGAGTATTTTTTCGATCCTTTGATCCGAGATTTTCTCTTGCGCCGGTCGTCTTGATCGGTATTTCCTTTTGGTTTTCCGATCTAATATAGGCGTGTGTCGCCCACCGCCGCCCGTGACCCTTGCGCGCTTCTACCTCGACAACGGCGTGACTACCAGGTCTCTTCACCGACTAGGCGACCTCGAGCGATGCGGTGCCTGACGGTCGTCTTCCGCGCATCCGTTCGCCCGTCATTCTGCGCCGCCCGTCGTCGCCTTCATCCGATCAGGATCCTGCACCAACCACACCTCCACCCCGCTCAGCTGCATTAGTCTGCTGGCCCTGGCGCAGCCACGCACGTGATGCGTCCACTGCTTGCGCTGTGCTGCGCACCTTGCGCTCCGCTCGGGCGTGGGCCGCTTGCACGCGCAGATTGTTCACACGTCTGTTCGCGCGTGGCCTCGGTGGCTTGGTCACTTCATCACTGAGGGCGTCTCGGACGTCGCAAGTGGTCAAATTGGCTACCTGACCGCCACTCCTCTCCATTTGCATCACGCGACCGACCTCACACGTCATCTGCCCGCGCCTCCGCGGGTCCAGTGAAGACCGTCCCTGAGTCCAGCACACCCCTCCACCGCTCGAGCAATGGGATGCCGCTGCGTCGCCCCGTCGGGTCGCGGTGCCGCTGATACGTCTTCATCGTATCTACTTTTCCAAACTCTTTTGCCCTTGTTTTGGACTCTAATTTGCATGATTTGAATGGAACTAACCCGGACTGACGTTGTTTTCAGCAGAATTGCCATGGTGTTATTTTCGTGCAGAAATAAAACTTCTCGGAATGAGCTGAAACTTCACGGAGAATATTTTTGGAATAAATAAAAATATTGGCGAAAGAATCAACAAAGGGGGCCCATCAGCTGTCCACAAGGGTGGGGAGCACGCCCCCTGCCTTGTGGGTTCCCTGGACCTCCACCGACCTCAACTCAAACTCCACATATTCATGTTCGAGGAGAAAAAAAAATCAGAGAGAAGGATTCATCGCGTTTTACGATACGAAGCCGCCGCCACCTCCTGTTCTTTCTCGGGAGGGCAGATCTGGAGTCTGTTTTGGGCTCCGGAGAGGGGAAATCGTCGCCATCGTCATCATCAACCATCATCCATCACAAATTTCATGATGCTCACCGGTATGCGTGAGTAATCCCATAGTAGGCTTGCTGGACGGTGATGGGTTGGATGAGATTTACCATGTGATCGAGTTAGTTTTGTTAGGGTTGATCCCTAGTATCCACTATGTTCTGAGATTGATGTTGCTATGACTTTGCTATGCTTAATGCTTGTCACTAGGGCCCGAGTGCCATGATTTCAGATCTAAACCTATTATGTTTTCATGAATATATTTGTGTTCTTGATCCTATCTTGCAAGTTATAGTCACCCACTACGTGTTATGACTCGACAACCCTGGAGTGACAATAGTCGGGACACTTCCCGGTGATTACCGTAGTTTGAGGAGTTCATGTATTCATTAAGTGCTAATGCTTTGGTCCGGTCTCTTTTAAAAGGAGGCCTTAATATCCCTTAGTTTCCATTAGGACCCCGCTGCCACGGGAGGGTAGGACAAAATATGTCATGCAAGTTCTTTTCCATAAGCACGTATGACTATATTCGAAATACATGCCTACATTATATTGATGAATTGGAGCTAGTTCTGTGTCACCTTATGTTATAACTGTTGCATGATGAATGCCATCCGACATAATTATCCATCATTGATCCATTACCTGCGAGATTTTCACATATTGAACTTTGCTACGTTACTTTGTTGTTGCCACTATTACAATCGCTACAAATCTGATACTGTTACTTTTGCCACCGTTACCGTTACTTCCATACTTCTTTGCTACTAAATACTATGTTGCAGATATTAAGTCTTTCAGGTGTGGTTGAATTGACAACTCAGCTACTAATACTTGAGAATATCCTTTGGCTCCCCTTGTGTCGAATCAATAAATTTGGGTTGAATACTCTACCCTCAAAAACTGTTGCGATCCCCTATACTTGTGGGTTATCAGGACCTTTTTCTATCGCCGTTGCCGGGGAGCATAGCTCTATTCTCTGAGTCACTTGGGATTTATATCTGTTGATCATTATGAGTAATTTGAAAGATACTAGAACCAAGATTTTCCCGTCTACTACGAGGGGAGGTAAGGAACTGCCATCTAGCTCTGCACTTGATTCACCTTCTGTTTTGAGTAAACTTGCGACACCTACACCTGCTATTGATTCTGATATGTCGCACGTTATTGGTGATGCTACCTCTGCTATGAATGATGTTTATGATGATACTACTCTTCTTGATAATACTGTGCCACTGGGTGAATTACTTGATGAACATCTTGCTAGAGTTAGAACTATTGATTATGCTGAAGATGATGGTATTTCCGAAACCGATGAAATTATTGAAACTGAAAACTTTGAAACACCTGACAGGACTAGCTTTCCTAGATATGAACTTCCTATTATACGTGAGGGTTATATTATGGATGAAGAAACTGTTAGAGACTGTTTTGCTTGTAATGATAGAAATGATCTTAAGAAACTGTTAACTAAACTAAAAGAAAAATCTTTGAATGCTAGAATGCAATATGACCCTAAGTTTGCTACTTCACCTATCTTTGTTACTGATAAGGATTATGAATTCTCTGTTGATCCTGAGTTAATTACTTTGGTTGATCTGATCCTTTCTATGGTTATGAATCTGAAACTATTGTGGCACATCTTACTAAATTGAATGATAACCACCCTATTTGCTCATGTGGAAAAAATCGCTATTACTATATTCTTAATTTGATTACTTTCTCGTTAAAGGGTGATGCTAAGTTATGGTTTAATTCTATTGCTCCTGGTTGTGTGCGTAGTCCCCAGGATATGATTTATTACTTCTTTGAAAAATATTTCCCTACTCATAAGAAACAAGCTGCTTTAATGGAAATATTTAACTTTGTGCAAATTGAAGAAGAGAGTCTCCCACAAGCTTGGGGGAGGCCTCTCTAATTACTTAATGCTTTGCCTGATCATCCTCTCAAGAAAAATGAAATATTTGATATCTTTTATAATGGACTAATTGATTCTTCTAGGGTCCACCTAGATAGTTGTGCTGGTTGTGTTTTCAGGGAACGAACTATTGAGCAAGCTGAATTGCTATTGAATAATATATTGAGTAATGATAATGATTGGACACTTCCTGAACCAACTCCTAAGCCAAATCAGAAGAAAAGAGGTATTCTGTTTCTCAGTCCTGAAGATATGCAAGAGGCAAAGAAATCTATGAAAGAAAAAGGTATTAAAGCTGAAGATGTTAAGAATTTACCACCTATTGAAGAAATACATGGTCTTGATAACCCGACACAGGTAGTAGAGGTAAATTCTCTCTATAGATTTGATGAAGGTGATATTCCTCACAATAAGTCTGCTAGTCAATGCTTGGATGAGTCTGATAATTTTATTGTTGAACAAGAAAATTTCAATGCTTATGTTTGTAGACAATTGAAACGTAATGCTCACATGCTTGACTGCTTGGGTGATTATATGAGTAGAACTGTTAATGATCTTAAGCTTATTAGTAAGCATGCTTCCATGGTTAAAACTCAAGTAGAACAAGTACTTAAGGCACATGATGATTTGCTCAATGAGTTGAATAGTAAGAATAATTAATGATAATGATGTTAGAGTTATGACTAGAGGTGGTAAAATGACCCAAGAACCTTTGTATCCCGAGGGCCATCCCAAGAGAGTTGAGCAAGATTCTCAGAGAAATAATGCTGATGCACCTAGTCCTAATAACAAAAATAAAAAGAAAACTGATAGGACTTTGCATGCTTCTAGTGAACCTGTTATAGATACACCTGCGAATCCCAGTGATATTTCTATTTCTGATTCTGAGACACAATCTGGTGATGAACATGAACCTAGTGATAATGTTAATGATGATGTTCATGTTGATGCTCAACCTAGTAATGATAATGATGTGGAGATTGAACCTGCTGTTGATCTTGATAACCCACAATCAAAGAATCAACGTTATGATAAGAGAGACTTGTTGCTAGGAAACATGGTAGAGAATGAGAACCATGGGTTCAGAAACCCATGCCCTTTCCTCCTAAGCCATCCAAGAAAAAGGATGATTAGGATTTTGAGCATTTTGCTGAAATGACTAGACCTATCTTTTTGCGTGTGCGTTTGACTGATATGCTGAAAATGCCTCCTTATGCTAAGTATATGAAAGATATTGTTACTAATAAAATAAAGACAGCGGAAGCTGAAATTTCCACCATGCTTGCTAATTATACTTTTAAGGGTGGAATACCAAAGAAACTTGGAGATCTAGGAGTACCAACTATACCATGCTCCATTAAAAGAAACTATGTCAAAACTACTTTATGTGATCTTGGAGCTGATGTTAATGTTATGCCTTTCTCTTTATATCTTAGACTTGAATTGAATAAGTTGGCACCTACTGAAATTTATTTGCAAAAGGCTGATAAATCAAGTGCTATACCCATCGGTATTTGTGAGGATGTGCCTGTTGTGGTTGCAAACATTACTATCATAACGGACTTTGCTATTCTTGATATTCCCGAGAACGACTGTATGTCGATTATCCTTGGTAGACCCTTTTTGGATACTATAGGGACTGTTATTGATTGCAACAAAGGCAATGTCACTTTTTATGTTAATGGTAATGATCATACGGTACACTTTTCACAGAAACAACCTCAAGTTCATAGTATCAATTCTATTGGAAAATTTTCAACTATTACTATTGGAGGTTTTGAATTCCCTCTTCCTACTGTCAAAAAGAAATATGATATTCTCATTGTTGGGGACATGCATATCCCATTGAGGTAACCTAGTGTTATTCAAAAATTCTCCGGTTTCATGTTATTCGAAACAAGTTTGTTAATAAGACTTGATCAACCTTGTTAATGGATTCCTTTTGATGGGCATGAGATGGATAATTTAGAAAGCACAACTTTCTGTACCTACTTTTTACTTTCTATTATTTAGAATAAATAAAGCAAAAATAGTATTATCCATATGTTTTCTGAATTATCCGTGAAATAAAAAATGTCCCGAAAATAAAAGTTCTCCAAATGCCCTGAAAATTTAGTATGATTTTTATAGAATATTTTAGAATTTCTGGCACTGAACATGCACCAGGGGGCTGCACTAGTGGACCACAAGGGTGGAGGGCGTGCCCCCTGCTACCTCTCGAGCATGCGTTGGTTTTCCCTTAAAGAGGAAAGGGTGATGCAGCAAAGTAGCGTAAGTATTTCCCTCAGTTTTGAGAACCAAGGTATCAATCCAGTAGGAGACAACGCACAAGACACCTAGTACTTACACAAACAATCAAGAATCTTGCAACCAACATGATAAAGGGGTTGTCAATCCCTTCACGGTCACTCGCAAAAGTGAGATCTAATAGAGATAGTAAAGTAAATATTTTTGATATTTTTGTTGTATAGATTGGAAAGTAAAGATTGCAAAATAGTAAACGAGATGCGATGTAAATAAAAGAGATGTAATATAATAGGAACGAGACCCGGGGGCCATAGGTTTCACTAGTGGCTTCTCTCGAGATAGCATGTATTACGGTGGGTGAAAAAATTACTGCGAGCAATTGATAGAAAAGCGCATAGTTATGAAGATATCTAAGGCAATGATCATGAATATAGGCATCACGCCCGTGTCAAGTAGACCGAGATGATTCTGCATCTACTACTATTACTCCACACATCGACTGCTATCCAACATGCATCTAGAGTATTAAGTTCATAAGAACGGAGTAACACATTAAGCAAGATGACATGATGTAGAGGGATAAACTCAAGCAATATGATATAAACCTCATCTTTTTATCCTCGATTGCAACAATACAATACGTGCCTTGCTGCCCCTACTGTCACTGGGAAAGGACACCGCAAGATTGAACCCAAAGCTAAGCACTTCTCCCATTGCAAGAAAGATCAATCTAGTAGGCCAAACTAAACCGATAATTCGAAGAGACTTGCAAAGATATCAAATCATGCATATAAGAATTCAGAGAAGAACCAAATAATATTCATAGATAATCTTGTTCATAAATCCACAATTCATCGGATCTTGGCAAACACACCGCAAAAGAGTATTACATCGAATAGATCTCTAAGAACATCTAGGAGAACTTTGTATTGAGAATCAAAGAGAGAGAAGAAGCCATCTTGCATATCCCGGTACACCGCCGGAGGCATTCACATAGAGCCATATTTTGTTCTAAGTATCGAGTTGTAATTCTTGAGTTGTAAGTAAATAAAAGTGTGATGATCATCATTATTAGAGCATTGTCCCAGTGAGGAAAGAATGATGGAGACTATGATTCCCCCACAAGTCGGGATGAGACTCCGGACGAAAAATAAATAAAAAAGAGGAAGAAAAAAAGAGAGAAAAGGCCCAAATAAAAAATAAAAAATGAGAGAAAAAGAGAGAAGGGGCAATGCTACTATCGTCTTACCACACTTGTGCTTCAAAGTAGAACCATGATCTTCATGATAGAGAGTCTCCTATGTTGTCACTTTCATATACTAGTGGGAATTTTTCATTATAGAACTTGGCTTGTATATTCCAATGATGGGCTTCCTCAAATTGCCCTAGGTCTTCGTGAGCAAGCAAGTTGGATGCACACCCACTTAGTTTCTTTTTAAGCTTTCATACAATTATAGCTCTAGTGCATCCGTTGCATGGCAATCCCTACTCACTCACATTGATATCTATTGATGGGCATCTCCATAGCCCGTTGATACGCCTAGTTGATGTGAGACTATCTTCTCTATTTTGTCTTCTCCAAAACCACCCCTCTATTCCACCTATAATGCTATATCCATGGCTCACGCTCATGTATTGCGTGAAGATTGAAAAAGTTTGAGAACATCAAAAGTATGAAATAATTGCTTGGCTTGTCATCGGGGTTGTGCATGATTAAATATTTTGTGTGATGAAGATAGAGCATAGCCAGACTATATGATTTTGTAGGGATAGCTTTCTTTGGCAATGTTATTTTGAGAAGACATGATTGCTTTGTTAGTATGCTTAAAGTATTATTGTTTTTATGTAAATATTAAACTTTTGTCTTGAATCTTCCGGATCTAAACATTCATGCCACAATAAATAAAATTACATTGATAATTATGTTAGGTAGCATTCCACATAAAAAATTCTGTTTTTATCATTTACCTACTCGAGGACGAGCAGGAATTAAGCTTGGGGATGCTTGATGCGTCTCCAACGTATCTATAATTTTTTATTGTTCCATGCTATTATATTATCTGTTTTGGATGTTTAATGGGCTTTAATATGCTCTTTTATATTATTTTTGGGACTAACCTATTAACCGGAGGCCCAGTGCCAGTTTCTATTTTTTTTGCCTATTTTAGACTTTTGTAGAAAAGAAATACCAAACGGAGTCCAAACGGAATGAAACCTTGACGATGATCTTTCTTGGACCGAAGGCAATCCAGAAGACTTGGAGTCAAAGTCTGGAACGCCACGAGGCAGGAGGGCACGCCCAGGGGGCAGGTGCGCCCCCACCCTCGTGGGCCCCTCGTAGCTCCACCGAGTAGTTCTTTCGCCTATATATACTGTTATACCCTAGAAATATCAGGGGGAGCCACGAAACCACTTTTCCATGGCCGCAACCTTCTGTACCCGTGAGATCCCATCTTTGGGCCTTTTCCGGCAATCTGCCGGAGGGGGAATCGATCACGCAGGGCTTCTACATCAACACCATTGCCTCATCGATGAAGCGTGAGTAGTTTACCACAGACCTTCGGGTCCATAGTTATTAGCTATGAATCAAGAGTAACATGTTGTAACGCCCCGGACACACCCGCCGGTGGTCGTTACTCCTGGCGGGATCTAGACTGGCCCCATAGATCAATACTAGTTTTTTCTGTGCACTTTGTCCTCACTCGTGCGCACCCGAGAGCAACTTCCCGGTCGGTCACCCATCCTGACACTACTCCAAGCTGAGCACGCTTAACTTTGGAGTTCTGTCCGAATGGGCTCCCGGAAAAGAAGGAATTCCTTATTGATATGAGTAGTCTATCATCCCTAATAAGCCAGGCTATCACATACACCCCCACTCAGAGGAACCAACGTCCTCGTCGGGCCACAGGAACGTTCCCTCTTGGCACAAACGTCTGTGCTTCCAGTCCGGTACATGTGCCATGTCGGGTGCCACGACGGGTCACAAACGTCATGAACAACATGACCACGCACCTGTCCGCAACCATCCGTGTAACCGCGAGGGTCGGCTCTGATACCAACTTGTAACGCCCCGGACACACCCGCCGGTGGTCGTTACTCCTGGCGGGATCTAGACTGGCCCCATAGATCAATACTAGTTTTTTCTGCGCACTTTGTCCTCACTCGTGCGCACCCGAGAGCAACTTCCCGGTCGGTCACCCATCCTGACACTACTCCAAGCTGAGCACGCTTAACTTTGGAGTTCTGTCCGAATGGGCTCCCGGAAAAGAAGGAATTCCTTATTGATATGAGTAGTCTATCATCCCTAATAAGCCAGGCTATCACACATGTATGAAAGAAATACGGATGGTGGCTTTGCCATAAATACAGTGTCAACTACATGATCATGCAAGGCAATATGACAATGATGGAGCGTGTCATAATAAACGGAATGGTGGAAAGTTGCATGGCAATATATCTCAGAATGGCTATGGAAATGCCATAATAAGTAGGTATTGTGGCTGTCTTGAGGAAGGTAAATGGTGGGTTTATGGTACCGGCGAAAGTTGTGCGGTACTAGACAAGCTAGCAACGGTGGAAGGGTGAGAGTGCGTATAATCCATGGACTCAACGTTAGTCATAAAGAACTCACATATTTATTGAAAAAATCTACAAGTCATCGAAACAAAGTACTATGTGCATGCTCCTAGGGGGATAGATTGGTAGTAAAAGACCATCGCTCGTCCCCGACCGTCACTCATAAGGAAGACAATCAAAAAATAAATCATGCTCCGACTTCATCACATAACGATTCACCATATGTGCATGCTACGGGAATCACAAACTTTAACACAAGTATATCTCAAATTCACAACTACTCTACTAGCATGACTCTAATATCACCATCTTCATATCTCAAAACAATCATAAAGAGTCAAACTTCTCATAGTATTCAACACACTTTATATGAAAGTTTTTATTATACCAATCTTGGATGCCCATTATATTAGGACTAGTTTTATAGCCAAAGCAAATTACCATGTTGTTCTAAAAGACTCTCAAAATAACATAAGTGAAGCATGAGATATTAATAATTTCTATAAAATAAAACCACCACCGTGCTCTAAAAAGATATAAGTGAAGCACTAGAGCAAAATTATCTAGCTCAAAAGATATAAGTGAAGCACATAGAGTATTCTAATAAATTCTGATTCATGCGTGTCTCTCCCAAAAGGTGTGTACAGCAAGGATGATTTTGTTAAACTAAAAAGCAAAGACTCAAATCATACAAGACACTCCAAGCAAAACACATATCATGTGGTGAATAAAAATATAGCCTCAAGTAAAGTTACCGATAGACGAAGACGAAAGAGGGGTTGCCTTCCGGGGCATCCCCAAGCTTAGGCTTTTGGTTGTCCTTGAATTTTAGCTTGGTGTGCCTTGGCCATCCCCAAGCTTAGGATCTTGCCACTGCTTATTCCAAAATCCATCAAATCGTTACCCAAAAACTTGAAAACTTCACAACACAAAACTTCAACAGAAAATCTCATGAGCTCCGTTAGTATAAGAAAATAAACCACCACTTTAAGGTACTGTAATGAACTCATTCTTTATTTATATTGGTATTAAACCTACTATATTCCAACTTCTCTATGGTTCATACCCCCCGATACGACTCATAGATTCATCAAAATAGGCAAACAACACACAGAAACAGAATCTGTTAAAAACAGAACAGTGTGTAGCAATCTGTAACTTTCGAATACGTCTGTAACTCCAAAAATTCTGAAATAAATTGGTGGACGTGAGGAATTTGTATATTAATCATATAAAAATAATCAACCTAAAAGAACTCTCCAGTAAAAATTATAGCTAATCTCGTGAGCGCAAAAGTTTCTGTTTTTTACAGCAAGATCGCAAAGACTTCATCCAAGTCTTCCCAAAGGTTCTACTTGGCACAAAAACGAATTAAAATATAAAACCACATCTAAACATAAGCTAGATGAATTATTTATTACTAAGCAGGACCAAAAATCAAAGAACAAAAATAAAATTGGGTTGCCTCCCAACAAGCGCTATCGTTTAACGCCCCTAGCTAGGCATAAAAACAAGAATAGATTTAGGTATTGCCATCTTTGGTATGCAATCCATAAGTGGCTCTCATAATGGATTCATAAGGCAATTTAATTTTCTTCCTAGGAAAGTGTTCCATGCCTTTCCTTAACGGAAATTAGAATCTAATATTTCCTTTTTTCATGTCAATAATTGCACCAATCGTTCTAAGGAAAGGTCTACCAAGAATAATAGGACATGTAGGATTGCAATCTATATCAACAACAATGAAATCTACGGGCACATGATGACCCACAAGTATAGGGGATCTATCGTAGTTCTTTCGATAATTAAGAGTGTCGAACCCAACGAGGAGCAGAAGGAAATGATAAGCGGTTTTCATCAAGGTATTCTCTGCAAGCACTGAAATTATAGGTAACAGATAATTTTGTGATAAGCTAATTTGTAACGAGTAGCAAGTAACAAGTGTAAATAAAGTGCAGCAAGATGGCCTAATCCTTTTTTTAGCAAAGGACAAGCCCGGACAAACTCTTATATAGAGAAAAGTGCTCCCGACGACACATGGGAATTATCGTCAAGCTAGTTTTCATCACGCTCATATGATTCGCGTTCGGTACTTTGATAATTTGGTATGTGGGTGGACCGGTGCTTGGGTGCTGTCCTTACTTGGACAAGCATCCCACTTATGATTAACCCCTATTGCAAGCATCCGCAACTACAAAATAAGTATTAAGGTAAACCTAACCATAGCATGAAACATATGGATCCAAATCAGCCCCTTACGAAGCAACTCATAAACTAGGGTTTAAGCTTCTGTCACTCTAGCAACCCATCATCTACTTATTACTTCCCAATGCCTTCCTCTAGGCCCAAATAATGGTGAAGTGTCATGTAGTCGACATTCACATAACACCACTAGAGGAAAGGCAACATACATCTCATCAAAATATCGAACGAATACCAAATTCACATGACTACTTATAGCAAGACTTCTCCCATGTCCTCAGGAACAAACGTAACTACTCACAAATCATATTCATGTTCATAATCAGAGGGGTATTAATATGCATAATGGACCTGAACATATGATCTTCCACCAAATAAACCAACTAGCATCAACTACAAGGAGTAATCAACACTACTAGCAACCCACAGGTACCAATCTGAGGCTTTGGGACAAAGATTGGATACAAGAGATGAACTAGGGTTTGAGAGGAGATGGTGCTGGTGAAGATGTTGATGGAGATTGACCCCCTCCCGATGAGAGGATCGTTGGTGATGACGATGGCGATGATTTTCCCCTCCCGGAGGGAAGTTTCCCCAACAGAACAGCTCTGCAGGAGCCCTAGATTGGTTCCGCCAAGGTTCCGCCTCGTGGCGGCGGAGTTTCTTCCCGAAAGCTTGCTTTTGATTTTTCCTCGGACGAAAGACTTCATATAGCAGAAGATGGGCACCGGAGGCCTGCCAGGGGGCCCACGAGGCAGGGGGCGCGCCCAGGAGGTAGGGCGCGCCTCCCACCCTTGTGGCCAGGGTGTGGCCCCCTCTGGTATTTTCTTCGCTCGGTATTTTTTATTAATTCCAAAAATGACTTCCGTGAAGTTTCAGGACTTTTGGAGCTGTGCAGAATAGGTCTCTAATATTTGCTCCTTTTCCAGCCCAGAATTCCACCTGCCGGCATTCTCCCTCTTCATGTAAACCCTGTAAAATAAGAGAGAATAGGCATAAGTATTGTGACATAACGTGTAATAACAGCCCATAATGCAATAAATATCGATATAAAAGCATGATGCAAAATGGACGTATCAACTCCCCCAAGCTTAGACCCCGCTTGTCCTCAAGCGAAAGCCGATAACAATAAATATGTCCACATGTTTAGAGATAGAGGTGTCGATAAAATAAAATACGGACATGAGGGCATCATGATTATTCTTATAACAACAACATATATGGATATTGTCATATGGCTTCTTATGCTCAAGTAATAATCTATTCACAATGTCAAGTATGAATCAGAAACTTCATTGAAAACCAACAAACTATAATCTCAGTCATGGAAGCAATTGCAATTTATCATAACATCGGAAAGAGTCTATGTAAGAGCTTTTCAGCAAATCCACATACTCTAGTATCATTTAATCTTTCACAATTGCTAACACTCACGCAATACTTATGGGTATGGAGTTTTAATCGGACATAGAGAAAGATAGGGGCTTATAGTTTCGCCTCCCAACCTTTTACCTCAAGGGTAACGTCAACAATAATAGCTCATGCTAACTTACATCCAATTAGATATATATATCAGGATCTTTCCAACACACTATGCTTGCCAAAGGATAAAATGTAAAAAGGAAAGGTGAAGATCACCATGACTCTTGCATTAGGGTAGAAGATAAAAGTAAAAGATGGGCCCTTCGCAGAGGGAAGCAGCGGTTGTCATGTGCTTTTGGGGTTGGATGCACGAAATCTTAATGCGAAAGAACGTCACTTTATATTGCCACTTGTGATATGGACCTTTATTATGCAGTTTGTCGCTTTTATTTCTTCCACATCACAAGATCGTATAAAGCTTATTTTCTCCACACTAATAATTCATACATATTTAGAGAGAAATTTTTATTGCATGCAACAATGACAACTTACTTGAAGGATCTTACTCAATCCATAGGTAGATATGGTGTACTCTCATGGCAAAACTGGGTTTAAGGGTATTGGAAGCACAAGTAGTATCTCCACTTGGTGCAAAGAATTGGCTAGCATGAGGGATAAAGGCAAGCTCAACATGTTGGATGTTCATGACAATATATTTTATTTCGGATATAAGAAAACATAACCCATTACGTTGTCTTCCTTGTCCAACATCAACTCTTTAGCATGTCATATTTTAATGAGTGCTCACAATCATAAAAGATGTCCAAGATAGTATATTTATATGTGAAACCTCTCTTTCTTTATTACTTCCTATTAATTGCAACGATGACCAAAGCTATGTTTGTCAACTCTCAACAACTTTTAATCATCATACTCTTTATATGTGAAGTCATTACTCTCCATAAGATCAATATGATCTCTTTATTTCTTTTTATTCTTTCTCTTTCTTTTATTCACTCAAGATCATAGCAAGATAATCAAGCCCTTGACTCAACACTAATCTTTATTATATAGCTCACGGACTAGATTACATAGAGGGATCATAAATCAAAACTCAAAACTAAAAGCTAAATCATACTAAAATTTTAATCTACTAGATCAAGATATTACCAAAAGGATCGAACTAAGAAAAACGGTAAAGATAGGAGTGCGATGGTGATACGATACCGGGGCACCTCCCCCAAGCTTGGCAGTTGCCAAGGGGAGTGTCATGGTTTTGTCACGGCAGATGTCCTAGAGAAAGGACTTAGTCGTGGAGCCATCGCGACGGGTTAGCTTATAGGGGTTAAAGCGGACAAGGGACACAGAGAGTTTATACTGGTTCGGCCCCTTGCGGTGAAGGTAAAAACCTACGATCCATTTGTTGTGGAATTGCTAGAGTTTCGATGGCCAGGGAGCGAATTTGCTATGCCTGGTTCTCGAGTTGTTGTTTGTTGTCCCTAAACCGCCGCCGGGTCGTCTCCTTATATACATGGGTTGACACCCGCCGGTTTACAGGATTCCGAGGCGGCTCATAAACGTGTCCGGCCCGGTCTCTACTATTTCTGCCTTACAACACAAGTTTACATATCAATGTCAGTTTATGTCTACATGCCTTAATCCGCCTTTGGGCCCTGGGCCTTCATAAAGCGCCATCGTCTTTGTCTTCATGGGGTTTAAATATAATAACTCATCATGGGGATAACCTGGCCTCTCCTTGCCGGTTTACGCCAGCTGTAATATCTCCAACATTAGGCCCCAGATTGATTTGAACTGGTTCATGTCAATCTTCAATACTTAGGAAAATCTCTTCTTCAGCACCTTCATGTAAGTCTCATAAACCGCCATGACGTCATCTTCCAGGACCATGATAAAACGCCATGACGTCACCTGTTTTTAAAGATTGCATATAGCTCACCTTCATAAATGAGCCTCCGACAATCGAGGCAACAGAGCTATCACATATCCCATTTTTCGGCTCCTCGATTCTCACGCCTGCCACTTATCCATTCACCTTATAAATAAGGCCGAGGGGTCCTTTTAACTTTTCCCCTTCGTGCCCCTTCACATCGTCCTCTTCCTCGCAACGCCCGACCATTGGAGCTCTGCTGCCATCGTCGACCTTCGCTTCCGCCCCAACGACGGCCGCTGCATCAACTTGACCGCACCAGAGAAACGCGGCGCTCCTCCGTTGTTCCCTCAGCATCAGTAAGTTCCTCTTTTCCTCGCTCTAGATCCACCATTAGGGTTTCAGTGTTCATCGGAGTTTATTGAAGCTCCGACGCCATTCTTCCCTGTTCTTCTTAGTAGCACAAACGGCTAGTTTGGATCCGATACTTCTTGTGCGGCCGTAGCCATAATCCCCTTTTTCCTTATTGGAGCATCTCCTTTATATGAAAACTCATATGAACTTGATGAACTGTTCAAGCACCTGAAATTAGGCCTGAATATTTTCTAGTTTTCTGTCACACCGCAGATCTGAAATTATCACATCAATCTGCGAAACTTGTTTTCCACTTACTTAGGTACTTTAGATCTGTACCTTTCATACCAATACAGGCGGTTTATCTTTGAAAAAATGGTAATCCGGTAGGTACCATTAGTCCCCTCTTAAACCGCCGATTCATTTATCTTTGCACCTTCTTCATCGTAAGATTCCTGTTTAGCAATATCAGACTCCGGTTTAGTAATGTCATATTCCGGTTTAACAATATGGATTTTCTGCGAAACAAAAAACATGCAACAAACATGAACTGGCACTGGGCACTGGATCAATATGTTAGTCCCAAAAATAGTATAAAAAGTTGCCAAAAGTATATGAAAGTTGTATAATATTGGCATGGAACAATAAAAAATTATAGATACGACGGAGACGTATCAGCATCCCCAAGCTTAATTCCTCCTCGAGTAGGTAAATGATAAAAAGATAATTTTTTATGTGGAATGCTACCTAGCATAATCTTGACCACATAATCTAATCATGGCATGAATATTAAGACACGAGTGATTCAAAGCAATAGTCTATCATTTGACATTAAGACAATAATACTTCAAGCATACTAATAAAGTAATCATGTCTTTTCAAAATAACATGGCCAAAGAAAGTTATCCCTACAAACTCTTATAGTCTGGCTATGCTCCATCTTCACCACACAAAATATTCACATCATGCACATCCCCGATGACAAGCCGAGCAATTGGTTCATACTTTTTAACGTGCTTCGGCCTTTTCAACCCTCACACAATACATGAGCGCAAGCCATGGACATAGCACTATGAGTGGAATAGAATATGATGATGGAGGTTGTGTGGAGAAGACAAAAAAGGAGGAAGTCTCACATTGACGCGGCTAATCAACATGCTATGGAGATGCCCATCAATTGATGTCAATGTGAGGAGTAGGGATTGCCATGCAACGGATGCACTAAGAGCTATAAGTGTATGAAATCTCAAACTGGAAACTAAGTGGGTGTGCATCCAACTTGCTTGCTCATGAAGACCTCGGGCATTTGAGGAAGCCCATCATCGGAATATACAAGCCAAGTTTTATAATGAAAATTCCCACTATTATATGAAAGTGATAACTCAAGAGACTCTCTATATGAAGAACATGGTGCTACTTTGAAGCACAAGTGTGGCAAAAAGATAGTAACATTGCCCCCTTTTTTCTCTTTTTTTTGGCAGGCTTCTTTGCCCCCCTTTTTTATTTAGGCTTCTTTGGCCTCTCTTTTTTCTTGGGGCAATGCTCTAATAATGATGATCATCACACTTTTATTTACTTACAACTCAATATTACAACTCGATACTAGAACAAAGATATGACTCTATATGAACGCCTCCGACGGTGTACCGAGATGTGCAATGATCTAGCGTAGCAATGACATCAAAAAACGGATAAGCCATGAAAACATCATGCTAGCTATCTTACGATCATGCAACGCAATATGACAATAAATGCTCAAGTCATGTATATGATGATGATGGAAGTTGCATGGCAATATATCTCGGAATGGCTATGGAAATGCCATGATAGATAGGTATGGTGGCCGTTTTGAGGAAGATATAAGGATGCTTATGTGTGATAGAGCATATCGTATCACGGGGTTTGGATGCACCGGTGAAGTTTGCACCAACTCTCGATGTGAGAAAGGGCAATGCACGACACCGAAGAGGCTAGCAATGATGGAAGGGTGAGAGTGCGTATAATCCATGGACTCACATTAGTCATAAAGAACTCATATACTTATCGTGAAAGTTTATTAGCCCTCGAAGCAAAGTACTACTACGCATGACCCTAGGGGGATAGATTGGTAGGAAAAGACCATCGCTCTTCCCCGACCGCCACTCATGAGGAAGACAATCAATAAATACCTCATGCTCCAACTTCGTTACATAACGGTTCACCATACGTGCATGCTACGGGAATCACAAACTTCAACACAAGTATTTATACAATCCACAATTACCCACTAGCATGACTCTAATATCACCATCTTTATATCGCAAAACTATTGCATATTCAGTGATCTACAAGTTTTATGTAGGATTTTATGACTAACCAGGTGAATGACCAATTCCTGTCAACTCTCTAAATAGATATAAGTGAAGCAAGAGAGTTTAATTCTTTCTACAAAATATATGCTCACGCTCTAACAAATATAAGTGAAGCAAAAGAGCATTCTACAAATGGCGGTTTTCTATGTGAAAAGAAACAGACAATCCAAACTTCAAATGATATAAGTGAAGCACATGAAGCATTCTATAAAGCCATACTCAAAGAATATAACTGAAGTGCAAAGAGCATTCTATAAATCAACCAAGGACTGTCTCATACCAGCATGGTGCATAAAAGAAAATTGAAAACTAAATGCAAAAGACGCTCCAAGATTTGCACATATCACATGAATGAAACGAATCCAAAAACATACCGATACTTGTTGAAGAAGATGGGATGCCTTCCGGTGCATCCCCAAGCTTCGACGCTTGAGTCTCCTTGAATATTTACTTGGGGTGCCTTGGGTATCCCCAAGCTTTAGCTCTTGTCTCTCCTCCTTATCCTCATATCGGGACATCCTCGATCTTCGAACACTTCATCCACACAAAACTCAACAGAAAACTCGGTAAGATCCGTTAGTATAATAAAGCAAATAACTACTCTAAGTACTGTTGCAAACCAATTCATATTTTGTTTTTGAATTATATCTACTGTAATATAACTTTTCCATGGCTTAATCCATTGATAGAAATTGATAGTTTCATCAAAACAACCAAACTATGCATCAAAAACAGAATCTATGTAAAACAGAACAGTCTGTAATAATATGAACATTCACCATACCTCTGGTACTCCAAAAATTCTACCAAAATTACTAAAAATAAAAAATTTGTATAGGAAGACAGTTCAAAACGTTTCAGAACCATTTAACGTTCCAGTAAAAAATTTAAAATCGCGCACTACAGTCAAAGTTTCTGTCCTGCACCGCACAAACCAACAAGCATTGTAAACATCCTAAAGGCAAACTTTGGCACATTATTTTTATAATACAATGGAATTGTACAAGGGAATAATTATTTTTGTTGAAAAGTTTCTATAATCAAGATTCACAAAGTTTCCGTGAGCATGAACAAAGTTCAAGGAGCTCCTCCACTTCAACAATGCTTGTCTCTCTCACTTTCACTTTCCTTTTTGAAAAAGTTTTGGGTTCCCCTCTTTATTTTTTTAGCTTTAAACTATATAAAAGCACATAACAGAAATAGATGACTCTCTACAACTTCCGGGTTGTCTCCCTGGCAGCGCTTTCTTTAAAGCCATTAAGCTAGGCATATAGTGCTCAAGTAATGGATCCACCCGGATCCCAAGGTATATCAAAGCCAATTTTAATTAACAATGATTTAGCATTTAGTAGTGAACACAAAGTAATAACATATATCAAGCAATAACGAAGTCTAACTCTCTTCCTATGCATCGGCATGTCATAAAAGAACAATTCATGCACACAAAGTAAAGGCCAATGCATAGTATAAACAGTTTCTTGCAATTTTATCGTGTTGGAAACATGGAGAGGCGTATATGTAGTTCCTCTCTCATAATAATTGCAAGTAGGAGCAGCAAGAACATGCATATTATATCTATCAAAATCATCATGTGTAGCGGTAAAAGGCAACCCATCAAATACAATCCTTAATAAGGGCAAACTTCTCCGATATAGTGTAGTTTGGAGAATTCAAAAAGATAATAGAACTATCATATGTGGATGCAATAGCAACACTTTCATGCTTAACATAAGGAACTATAGCAAGTTCATCTCCATAAGCGTAATTCATATTGGCATCTTGGCCACAAGCATAGCAAGCATCATCAAAAAGGGATATTTCAAAAGAATCAACGGGATCATAACAATCATCATAGCATTCATCCTTCGGTAAGCACGAAGAGAAATTAAACAATGTATGAGTTGAAGAGTTACTCTCATTAGAAGATGGGCATGGGTGATTAATCCGCTCTTCCTCCTTTTGTTCTTCGCTCTCTTCCTATCTTTTTCATCCAATGAGCTCACAATTTCATCAATTTCTTTTTCGATAGACTCCTGCAAAATATTAGTCTCTTCTTGGACAGCGGAGGAGTCCTCAATATATGGTTTAACATAGGCATTAGAAGCATAATTATCATAGTAATATTTAAGTATGGAAAATTTTTCAGATTTGTAAAGAGTGGCATCATACTTTTCAATCAAACAAGCAATTTCATAAGCACCCTTAAAAGCAACAAATTCTTCAATTTGTTGAACATCATAGTAATTATAAACACCCTTAGCATATGAAGATACGATTCCATTATCACTAAATACACATTGGTAGGGAAGGTGTTCCTTAGGCTCTTCGGAACAACAAGTAAAATCATATATTTCACATAAATTCCAAGCATAGCATTGCAAACGATGAATTTGATCCAGCAAAAGTTTCCCTTTTTGAGGTAAGCGGTGTCGCACATAACAAGCATGCTCATCTAAAGATTTGCCCTCAACTAAGCTAGTTGGGGTTTCAGCACGAGCACATAGGGATCGAAGATGATCCAAGTAAAAAGCTTCAGCAGTGTGATAGATTTTGAGTGGTTCTTCAACCATTGGTTCAGTAGGTACCACTAATTTTTTTGGTATTTTGCATTTCCTACCCATAACTAGAGATAGCATACAACTTACAACAGCAAATAAAAATTACTTAGTGATAAAGCAAACAAGCACACACGAGAATATTCACCCCATGCTATGACCCCGCGACAACGGCGCCAGAAAAAGGTCTTGATAACCCACAAGTATAGGGGATAAATTGTAGCCTCTTTTGATAAGTAAGAGTGTCGAACCCAACGAGGAGCTAAAGGTAGAACAAATATTCCCTCAAGTTCTATCGACCACCGATACAACTCTACGCATGCTTAACGTTCGCTTTACCTAAAACAAGTATGAAACTAGAAGTACTTTGTAGGTGTTGTTGGATAGGTTTGCAAGATAATAAAGAGCATGCAAATAAAAAGTAGGGGCTGTTTAGATAAAGACACAATAAAGTTAGTATAGCGAGTGTGGAAAAGTGGTGGTAGGAGTTGCAAATTGTCCCTAAGCAATTGACTACTTATTAGACCGATAGCAAGTTTTATGTGGGAGAGGCCACTGCTAGCATGTCATCCCTGACTTGGAATTCCATGCACTTATGATTGGAACTATTAGCAAGCATCCGCAACTACTAACGTTCATTAAGGTAAAACCCAAGCATAGCATTAAGATATATTGGTCCTCCTTCAATCCCGTATGCATCAATTTCTATGCTAGGTTGAAGCTTCTGTCACTCTTGCCCTCCAATACATAGTCCTATCAACATACAACTAACCCTATGGTGTGATCCACGCACGCGCTCATATGATGGGCACCAAAGGATGGCAACATAACCACAAGCAAATTAAACCAATCATAGCAATTCACCAATTACCGATAGGACAACGAAAATCTACTCAGACATCATAGGATGGCAACACATCATTGGATAATAATATGAAGCATAAAGCACCATGTTCAAGTAGAGGGTACAATAGGTTGCGGGAGAGTGGACCGCTGTAGATAGATGGGGGAAGGTGATGGAGATGTTGGTGAAGATGGCGGAGGTGTTGGTGTAGATTGCGGTGATGATGATGGCCCCGGCGGCGTTTTGGTGCCACCGGGAGAGAGGGGGAGAGGGCCCTCCTTCTTCTTCTTCTTCCTTGACCTTCTCCCTAGATGGGAGAAGGGTTTTCCCTCTGGTCCTTGGCTCCCATGGCATGGGAGGGGCGAGAGCCCCTCCGAGATTGGATCTGTCTCTCTGTATCTCTCTGTTTCCGCGTTCCCAGATCTGGCCTTTCACCGTTTCTTTTATAACAGGAGATCCGTAACTCCGATTTGGCTGAAATTTGGACACGGTTTTTATTCAGATATTGGCTTTCTTACGGCGAAAGAAGGGCTCCAACCGCCTTACGGGGTGGCCACGAGGGTCCAGGGCGCGCCCCCTGCCTCGTGGCCCCCTCGGGCATCGTATCGCGTTGATTTTTCTTCCCAAAAATCACGTATATTCCAAAAAAATCTCTGTCAGTTTTTATCCCGTTTGGACTCCGTTTGATATGGGTTTTCTACGAAACAAAAAACATGCAACAAACAAGAACTGGCACTAGGCACTGAATCAATATGTTAGTCCAAAAAATAGCATAAAAAGTTGCCAAAAGTATATGAAAGTTGTATAATATTGGCATGGAACAATAAAAAAATATAGATACGACGGAGACGTATCAGAGCTTTTCACATATTGATCTTTGCTACGTTAATTTGTCGTTGCCACTGTTACAATTGCTACAAAACTGATACTGTTACTTTTGCCACCGTTATCGTTACTTCGATACTACTTTGCTACTAAATACTTTGATGCAAATATTAAGTCTTTTATGTGTGGTTGAATTGACAACTCAACTGCTAATACTTGAGAATATTCTTTGGCTCCCCTTGTGTCGAATCAATAAATTTGGGTTGAATACTCTACCCTCGAAAACTGTTGCGACCCCCTATACTTGTGGCTTATCAGCCGCTGCCCCATAGTTCTCTCAGCCGCTGCCTTGACCCACGCGCTGCCGCTGCATCACATCTTTGAGTCGAAGCGCCGCGGCACGTGGTCCACGCTATCGCCTCGAGGCCGTCCTCATGGGTGCACTGACTCGCGCGCTGTCACAGCGTTGCTCCTTTGGGCCGTAGCGCCGCAGGCATGCAGTCCACGCAGCCGCCCTGAGGCCGTACCCGCGGCTACCCCCGACCCGCGCGCTGTTGTTGCCTTGCTTTCTTCGGACCGTAGCGCCACGATGCGCAGTCCACGCTGTTGCCCCTACCTGCGTCCTACTGCTGCGTCACCCCTTCGGACCGGAGAGCCGCGCCATGTGCTCCACTCCGCCATCCCCGTGCGTCGACTTGTACATGGTATGCGTCGCGTCGCCTCCCTAGGCGTGGGACACCATCGTCTGCGCCGGTCTTCATCATGATGTTGGGTTCTTCCTCGCCTACCTTAAACAACAACGTCGCACTCCTACCGGCGACCAACGTGGCCTCCACGGCCACAGGCTACCTCAGGTTCCATCGCCTACTTAGTCGTCCACCTCTTCGTCTTCGTCCTGCACCAGCTCATCACCATCATCGTCGTTATCTTCCCCGACCGCTTCATCTACTCTGACAACCACGATCGACATCGGCACCTTCTACCCCAAGTCGACGGGCACAGCAACCCTTGTCGGGTCCTCCTCTGCTGACCCCTCCTACATTGCGTACAGGTCGTGCATGTCCCTATCTACACATGCCCAATGTTGGCACCAGCAACGCGTGCCTTCGTCCATGATGTGTCCCCTGGCCTGGCAAGCCTAGTGCGGCGCTTCGTCGACATCGACTTCGTCCGTCTACACATGCCTAATGTTGGCACCAGCAACGCGTGCCTTCGTCCATGATGTGTCCCCGGGCCTGGCAAGCCTAGTGCGGCGCTTCGTCAACATCGACTTTGTCCGTCCACACATGCCCGGTGCTGACAACAGCAATGTGTGCCTTTGTCCACGACGTGTCCCCCGACTTGGCAAACCCAGAGAGACACCTCATCAACACCTGCTTCTTCCCGGCGCACCACTACGCCAATGACTAACCCAGCGCCTCTTTTCGCCTGCGGCTCCACGGCGACTACCTCGACACTGGCCACACTTACTTGACATTGACCATGGCGTCCCTCGCACGGCTACCTCGACCACGGTTACACCACCCAACTCTCTCGGCTACCTCAACAACGGCACAAAAGGGCTATCACCTTACTTGAGCAACCTCGTGGTTTCCACTCTATAGTCTATACACGACTTCCGTGATGTATCGACCGTCAGGACTGTGGGAGGGATGTCTGTCGGCTTAGCTTTGGATTCTTCTCCAGTCTCATCATCTCCGTCGGTGCCGTTGTGACTATGGGGAATGTTCAATATCGTGGTTACTTAGGAAACATAGGATAGCATAGGATTAATTTCTACCTTGTCTTGTACTCCAAATTAATCTTGTACTCTTTATATATACGTCCATGAGGCTCAATCAATACAACAATGATTCCAATAACCTCTCTCTCTATTCCTCTTACACTCATGAGTAAAAGATGCTTAGCAAGTGTGTGTGTGTGGTGGGTGGGGGAGGGGTGTTACTAGGCCAAAACTAGCACGTAGCGCGCCCTATGAAACCGCGCCTTTTCGGAGCAAGACGAGCGTAATCACTAAGGGCATGGACAATGGTGCTATCTTAGTGATGCCACGTAGGATAAATGATTAGACGGAAGAGAGAGAACTCATAAGAAAATGTTTGTCTTCTCTTATTTAGGGCATGTACGATGGTCGATAAGATAGCCTTATCTTAAGTCTTGCATGTAATTTAGAGATGACAAAAAAATTGTCTACAATGGGTCATCTCTTAGCCTTATCTTCAATAACTAGTTATTTCTAAAAAAACATGGTGAAACATATTGTGGTAAGAGACTTGGCAAACACGGTGGGGGATTTGAGTAGGCCGAAGGTGTAGAAGTCCTACGTGACAGTGGTCCAAACACCGGCAAAGCTGAAACTTGAACAACGCTTTTTGAAGGGAAAATGTCCTCGCGCACATGACTTCGGACCACCTACCCACCACCTACCATTCACCAGTGCTGACCTTGCTTGAAACTGTCAACCGTCCCCGGCTACCACTTGGCCGCCAACGGCACACGTTGCTGCAGGAGAGCCACCAGCCACAAAATCTATCCGCAGGAGGAATTATACTATCTGCACCTAGTTTCATATAATCATACGAACATGTCCAATCAATAATCTACCGCTCGCATTTGTTGACTCTCAAAACTGCCAACAAAACGGTCCCTCCCAACCACTTGCAGTTGGCACATGTTGGTCCGAGACAGCTAACCGCCGGGATACGTGCAGCTGCTTGTTTACATTTATAGGTTTGCAGGTCGGAATACGTAGTGCCAATAATTGGAGCAACAAACTTTACAGCGCGTCATTCTTGTCACCCCTTTTGTTATTATAGATAGTGTAGCATTAATACAAACCACAAGCCACTGGCATTTCAATTCACTGGTCTGCACCGGCAGCGTCGTAAGATGAGGATCACCGCAAACAATACAATCAAGAACCAGACCAAAGCCATCATGCATGTCTTGCCATGCCATGCCGTGAAGCCCATGGCTGCAATCCCATGGCTGTGATCCGAGCGATGTGCACACGAATGTTCAACTCCTCCCCCATCTTCAGACAACAGCTACCGTTCATACGGCTTGCAGACCGAGCGTCCGGTCCATCCACCCGATGATGTCGGCGGCGATCTCGTCGCGCTCGGGCTCGAAGAGCAGGTCGTGGAGGAACCCCTCGTACAGCCGCAGGTCCTTGTGCCTCGACGCGGCCTCGGTGTAGAGCTCCTGCGAGGCCAGCGGGTCCGTCACACGGTCCGCCGTGCCGTGCAGGACAACGAACGGGACCGTCACCTTCTTCAGGTTGTGCAGCAGGTAGGAGGAGATGCGCAGGATCTCGTGGCCCGTACGGACCCTGATCGGCCCCGTGTAGACCAGCGGGTCAGAGTACTTCGCTAGCAGCGCCGCGGGGTCGCGCGACACCGGGATGCCGCGCTTGTTGGCTCCCTTGAATTGGAACTTGGGTGCTATCAGAGAGAATATCGGTGCCACGGCCTGCATTGATTCAGATGAGTCTCAGTGACAAAACACAACTCGGCATGCAGGTGAAACAAATATGTGTGGCGAATTTTGAAGTTTTGAATTTTGTGGATGAATTCAAAAGCAGAGTTTCTAAAATGATATGAGCGTACAATATCAGAAGTTCTCAAATCAGGATAATTTGGAATAATAATAATAGGAAACCAGAATAGTAATATTACCCCAACTATCGGATGCGCTGGTTTTACACGCACAGCTGGTGAAGTCAGGATGATCCCTTCCAGTCTGGTTCTGATATGGGCGTACAGCGACGCCTGCAAGATGACAGCCAGTGATGAGCACGCATGAAACAAGAAAATTAAGCGTTGTTAAATGAGCATCGTTAGCCAAACCATTTCAACCAGGCTATTTTGTTAATGCTTTGCACCATTCTCCGCCGTCAGGGTATCCATTGTTCACAGGCCCAGAGGAGTAGGGTCAGTGTCTAGATCTGGCCTAAATACCGATGACAAAAAGCAATTTAATTCGACAAGCCATACCTTCAAAACAACAGCTCCACCAGTGGAGTGACCGAGTAGAAAACAAGGAACATCTGGATTCTCCAGCATAATTTTATCAAGAAGTACTTCCTGTTCAGAGATGATAATATAGCATTACATTAGCAATCAGGAACAGAATAGCTTTGTGCCTTCTATCAAAAAACCTTGGAACAGAATGTAGAAGTAGGTGGACAGGCAGAGACTTACCATGTCTTCTATGACATAATCGAGAGAAGGAACATAGCCGTGCAGACCATCACTGCCACCATGACCTGTTAAGCGTAGGCTCATGTTAGCCTGTTGATGTTGAAATGAATGCAAAATTCAACAGGCATGTTCACATCTAATAGGACGAAAGAGATTGAAAACCACGAATATTTTTCGCGAAGTACTGCTTGATTCATCGGAATGAGTTGCAAGGTAAGAATTCACAACTATGCGGGTACAGCACGACAACCTTAGCGTCGTTGCTTATATTTTACCTTATGACATGCTATAAAAAAACTACTATCTGGTTCTAAATGTTGTCATACCATTACCAGTACCAGACAGCTAACACCTAGTTAGTTTGATACCTACATGATCCACACACGCAAAAAAAAACTAGTACTCGGAGTAGTAATTTATTCTAGTTTCCTAGTATGTTTTGCCCATACCAAGCAATTAAGAACTAACAGTTAGTTAGATTTTCTCCGAGGAATAATTATGTAACATCGAACAACATCCCTCGAAATCGATCATTCATTTACTTTATTTCTAAATATAGCACTGATCTTCCACCAAACCAACCATGTGTAACATTTCCTATAATATACCAGAAGAACACATGTTCAGAAAACCACAAGTAGGTTTCCTTACCTATCCAGTCCATTGCATATACTCCAAAGCCACATGACGTTAGCTGCTCGGCAAAATGCAAATACCTCCCACTGAAACGCAAGATCAAGGTACATTTAGTAATGCCTTCAATACAAGGAGGATATGAAAAATATAGGTAGGTACACCACCATGCTGAGGCTTGGAGGACTGGAGGGGAATGACTCAACATGATTTCCTTACCTATGCTCATTTAGCCCATGTACGATGAGCAGAATGCCCCTAAAGCAAAAGAGGAAAAATTGTCAATACAAAATTGCGTGACAGCAAGTGAAAGAAGGGTTCAGTTTGATACTTCAAACTTCTCATTTCTAATGAAAGAGACTGAAACAGAACCATAATCTTCAGAAGGCGTTCACACATGTAGAGCCATAAAACCAGTCAGCAAAATTAGGGGTGGCGGTTACCTAAATTAGTTGTGGTTATCTCCCTTTTCAACATTTGTTTGCTAGGTTGTTTGACTATTATGTCATTCATATTGAAAACAGAGTTGACGGTCAGCTCAGGCAACTACACACTGGGTCATTCACAACCATAATCAACACTTTGGTTGCACAAAGTGGGCGCATTAAAGAATTAAGAAAAATCCCTCTCCCCCTTTCTTGGTAGCTAAGTTTTCCTGTGTTATATGGAGACATTACGTTAGGTTTTTCATGGAGTATGAGAGATAAGAATGGAACAGAAGTTGGAGATAAGCATCAGCTTATATTCTCCTGATCCGTTCCACTTTACTTGTTCCCCCTTTCCTGTATTTCAAAGTTGCTTCACACTATCCCCAAAAAAAAACTGCACAAAGCTATCGCTAATTTAGTCAACTAGCTCAGGTTCCGAAGGAGAGACGCGTACAAGAAATATGACAACCTAAAACAGCAGCTCTGCTATGAGGACAAGCCCTATGCATCATCATTGACAGGGGTAATGACTGAATGCAAAGATCGGTGGAGATCTGAATTTTTTTTTGGATGTACTCAACGTGCATCGCACGGCACGTCTCTTTATGAGTAGAGCAGCAGCCACAAAGTCTTCTGTGAAACACTAGGTCCAGGTATCTGGTAAAGCACTCTAATCGCGTGATCAAAACCGCAGCTAGTATGCATGATCTAAATGCTCATCGCGCCTTGCCATTACTACACTAGAATTGTCTAAACAGGAGCAGAAAATTGCAACTTTAACTGAAATTACCACCCGTTGGCATCAGAGAAGAGTGCCAAAGCGGCAAGAGAACTATTCACCACGCACAATTCGCAAATTAACAAAGTTCAAAGACCCGAAGAAAATCCTTGTTTTATTTTTGAGGGGAAAATTCCTTGTACTATTGTCAACAAAATGGCCAGAATTCTCGCAGAAAAACCTACGTGATTGACTGGTTCAAACGAAAGAAGAAATCCCTTGTGGGTAAGGCCAAGTCCACGAACTACCGTTCCCCCACCGCTCCACCTCCACCGATATGATATAGAGCAAAAAAGTGTCAGGCAAAAGACCAGGAGCCAGGAAAGCGAAATCCACACAAAGGAACAAAAGGAAACCACCAATTTCCACGGCGACCGAAACCCCCAGGGTCCACGGAAGGCAATTCAATCGCACACGCCACGGGACGGGCGGACGGGCTCAGGCTCACCTCGTCTCCGCGCCGGCCGCCGGCGCCCAGACGCGGCAGAAGAGCGCGTTCCGCCTGGCCCCGGCGATGACGAACGTGCCGCACGTCCTCCCGCCCGCGTCCGCGTCGTCCTCCACCATGGGCACCTCCTCCGCGAGCGCCCGGCGGCGGCGCACGTCCTCCTCCTCCGCGGCCCTGCGCCTGCTCCTGGCCTTCCCGAGCCGGCCGGGCTCCGCCGGGCTCGCGGCGTCGGGGCTGCGGCGGCGGCGGCCGACGAGGAGGAGCAGCCAGAGGAAGAGCGAGTGGAGCGCGACGGCCAGGCGGAGCAGCGCGCGGCGGGAGAGCACGGAGCGGAAGACGGGCACGATCCGGCCCGTGGCGCCCGAGGTCATCATCATCTCGTCGCCGCCCATCTCCATGCCTCTCCCACCGCTGCGCGTTTTCTGTGCTTTACTTTTTCTTCGCGTTCTACGCGGCCGCGGGCTTCGCGGGCCGCCCGCGCGTATTTATAGCGCGGGGGAAGATTGGACTGTGGCGAGAGCGTGGCTTGTTTGTTTGTTCCTATTCTCAAGTTGTTTTTTAATCTCCTTGCTTATTAATAATGTTTTTTTTTTCATTTGAGAGGAGAAGTGAGATGGTGGTCCCACTAACAGTTGTAACGGATCAGCAGTCCAGCTAACAGCTGTGCTATGCTACGGTCCCACACGTCAGTCCCCTCGTCAACTTTTTTTTAACATTATATAATTGAAGTCGCTTACGTGCACACTCACCCCTATAACACATGCACGCACACCCTTCCTTATAAGCACCTTTAAAAGACTGAACCAGCATGGTATCTTGAAATTTTACAAAGTCACCACAGACACATCGCAGTCGGCGAGAACGTCTCCTCCCACTAAATGAACATCGCCGAAAGCCTGAAATAATCCAGAAATAATACAAGCACCAGTGTCGAGTCTAGGACTTGAACCCTGGTGGGCTGGGATATCACTATCCTTCTAACCATCCAACCACAGATTGGTTCGCCCCCTCATCAACCGTTATGACCACATGATTTTAGATTACAGAAAATTAATTGTTATATATGACACTAAGAGATAGTACTACTAAGTAGATTGCCTTTCTTCCACTCGGAAAAAAGTAGATTGCCTTCCTAACCAGTGTACATACATTTATTATTAGACAATAAATTACCATTAGTATAAGTTACCTTTTAAGTAACTAGTCAATATGTACGTGCAATGCACATTAATTTGGAAGTATATTGAGTGCATGCGGATATTAAGTAGGATATTATTTACGTGTTATTATGTGATTAGCACTATATTTGGCATGAAATTAATTGCACGCTAAACGTGTTGAGTGCTCAACATTGAAGCAGTTTAGGTCGTTGGATTAACATGATTTGATGGCCGAGATTAATTGGATCTGCCCCCTTGAGTCTTTTTATATTGGTATAGATTCTACACCAAATATTGGCATGATTACATAGATATGTATTTTTTTGTCAAATTTATTGAAGATAGAGATCACCATATCATTTGTGATGTTGGGGACCGTATTCCTTGTTCATGTATATTTGGCGACAAAATCTCCAAGCCCCCGCCCCCTCACCCTAGGGGACGTCGACGGTGATCTCTCGGGTAGGTTCCTTCAAAATTACTAGCAAATGAGCCCGTGCATTGCAACGGGTGAAAACAAGCACTTCCTAATCTAATAACCATGAGTGCAAACTTCAGTAGGTCCATGTCCTTTATTTCAACACATGGCATCCCATATGTGCTTCTATTTATCTTTCTTCCCATTCTCGTCAACGCTGGCCTCAGTGTTGACATCAACACAACACGTTTGAATGTTGTCAATCTTAAGACGTCTCCCTCTCGGCACACGATGCAAATGAGCCTGTGCGTTGCAACGGGTGAAAAAACACTCACTACTCTAATAACCATGAATTCGTAGGTCCATGTCCTTTATTTCAACACATGACATCACATCTGTGTTTCTATTTATCCTTCTTCCCACTCTCGTCGACGCTGGCCTCAATGTTCACACCATCACAACACGTTTGAATGTTGTCGATCTAAAGACGTCTCCCTTTTGGCATTGGATGATAAATCTTTTTTCTGTGAAGTTTTGACGAGGCGTGCATGCGTGGTTATAGATATTGTTTTTGTTCCCCATCCTGGTTTTATCGAAGTGTTCATTTTCAATTCGGAGCAGCACCGGTATGAAGGAAAGACTAATCATGCACTATTAATTAAGGTTTCATCGTAAATAGTATTTTTTTAAATGGTTAACCGTTAAAAATAATATCATATTCAGATTCTACATACTTTTCTAATCAAATTTCATATATAACATGGTAGATTTAGAGTTAGGGTTAAAAAGCTATGGATTTTAAAAAAATCGATTAATATGTACTACGAGTTTATTACCAAAAACTTGAGAGGGTTTATTACAAAAAACTTGAGGTTTTTTTTTGTAAAATATCATGGCAGACCAAGAATACCTATTTATTTTATTAGTAGATATAGACTATGGAACATATCCCCAACTTGTTCCTATTCCAAATAGAGCCTAAGGAAGGTTCATGAACCGTTGGAGGGATGTCCTTGTTAGAATGGCGATGAGGTGTTTCGCCACCTCACGTGTGCCTTCCTCTACGCATCGGTTCTAGTGGTGTAGATGGCTAGGAACTCCTCGAGGTCGGTATTACCATCATACCTCTCGACGAACTTACGTCCGAAATTGTGAGGCCACATGGTGCACATGAGTTCTCAAGATAAGCAGGACTCCAAACAGTCATAGGCGAACCTCGTCGCCAAAAGCCATATCTTCTCATATAGCTCACCGACGCACCAACGGTGCACCAACGGTGCATTGTGAATCATCTTCATCTTATCCTTATCGATAATTCCATCTTTGATTGATGAAACTGCATATATCATCGTCGCTTTCATCCAGTAAGGTAAACGCCAACCCTGTCCCCAACACGATCCACTTTGCCCTTATCATGGAAGATTCCATAGATAATCCACAATCTTAAGTTACAATAGAAATCCTATTGGGCCCCCAAACGCAAGCTTTGCATATAGGCATCATGTCCTTATTTCTAAAGACCGCTATCCAACATTAATCTATAGCTAATACTCCACCCAAATATCACTCATAAGCATGCATAAGTATTAAGTAATAAAGCAGAGTATATCATTAGGAAAGTTCACATAATGTCGATAATATAGTCTCTTTACACCCATATTCCTCACCTGAGCAACTATAATTTTAACTCGTAGTAACACACTACAAACATTTTTCTCTTTTTTTTATCATTGAGATAAATTACTTGCAAGGTAAACCCAATCAACTTGCAAAATTTGATAGCATAAACCTTTCACCAATAAAGAAATGTCAAGTAGTAAACAACAATTAGCATCTGGAAGTCATCACGGTTACCGAATTATAGCATGTCCTCATAGATGGTGATGGAGATGGGTTTTGGTGTTGTAGATGAAGTGGATGAAGATGACCCCAATGATGCCTTTGTGTTGAGTATGACAATGGCTTCGAATTCTCCCGGTCGGAAGTGGTGGGTCCAGCGGGATGAACCCTCCGGGAGAAGAGTAGGGTTCTCTCTTCCACTTAGCAACGGAAAAATAATAAAAATTTCTCTATGAATTTCGTGTTGGGGAAGACGATATGTAGCAGAGAGAAGGTCAGAGGATCCATGTGGGCCCTACACACCTAGGTTGCACGCCCTAGGCCTCTCAATGTTGATCTTGATCCTAATGCATGGGCCCTCTCTATGTTGATCTTGGTCTTGATGCATGGGTCCTTTCCGTGATGATCCTACTGCACATGATGGCCTCCATTGACAACATGAAAGGCCATCCAGGTGCTACATTCTTGTTGTTGTGTCTTTGTGGGGTTCTAGCCAAGGCATGAGTTCTGGTCATGGCGCCCCAGGGACCTCAATCGGTGTCAATGACGATAGCACTCTTGGCCTTGGGCATCATTTTACTCCTTGGTTGCATCGTCGACGAGCGCAAGCCCACTTCTATCCCTTGTGGTTCATTCTTCGAGTGAAAATCTATATACAACTTGTTGGATCAGACGACGACCGCCTCATTGAGAGTCACTCCTTTACTGGAGGCCTTGTTCTTGGAGGTATGAGCAATGGTTGGTGAGGATGACTGTGGCACACACTTGGACACTTGGTAGATCCTATATGGGCCCGCAACATGCCTATGCGGCTACTGTAGATGGCATGGGTAGTGGACCTCGAAGGATCCCATATCATGGCGTTTGGGTCGTATGGGAGTGCTCGACGAGTTTCAACTAAGTGATGCAGGCATATGTTGTGGCAGACAGCAGATTTTGGCGATGTTTGGTGGTGCAGCCTCCAGAAAACGAGTGGGAGCGCCAGACTTTGCCCTTTTCTTAGAGTTATATTTTCTCTTCCCATTGACCTGTGTACGTTATGGATCTAGGCACACCATCACACCATAATTGGAAATAAAGACATAAAAATAAGTCAAACATTTACCAAACTTTCTTTGTAACAAAGTTATACCCGCATGTAAAGTTTTCATGAAGAAACGACTTCCCAGGTCTTCTGTGCGAATAATCACAAAATTGGGTGGGGGAGGCGTTTTGGCTCCCAGGTGCATTTGCACCCGGATGAATGGTAAAATAAAAAAATAGTAAAAAAATAAAATTCTAAAATTTGTTAGTGTCGCAAGCATGCTTGACAACTTTCATGCGAAACGGAGCAGCAATGTTTCATCGGTGAAAAAAAAACAAATTCGGGCGTGACATTTTGGGGTAACAATCGATGTTCAATTTGTTTTTTTTTCTGCACACGCCAAAATGATTAACCTTTTGCCTAAAAATTTGCATGTAGCATTTGGACGTGACAAAGAAGACATAAAATTTTTGTTAGGATTTTTTTGACAGTTCAAAAATCATTTCCCACAGGCAGGAGCACTGCTCCTGGGAGCTGAATTGCATTTCCGCAAAATTTGATTATATAAAAGTTACTATTCAAGGTTTTGAAGTTGCGAATATGTTTTTTTCTTTCAGAAGAACATCAAAGTCATTTTCTTCACGAAACTTCATACACAAAACATTATAATGGTTAGCTATAGATAATATGGGGCGTACATAAGGAAACAACCTTCTAAGCTACTAACAAATGTAAAAGGATTAGTTGTATTTCCACATGTGCGTCCAAATAAATATTGCAAATGAAGGAAATATGCCCTAGAGGCAATAATAAAGTTTTTTATTTATATTTCCTTATATCATGATAAATGTTTATTATTCATGCTAGAATTGTATTAACCAGAAACTTGGTACATATGTGAATACATAGACAAACAGAGTGTCACTAGTATGCCTCTACTTGACTAGCTCGTTAATCAAAGATGGTTAAGTTTCCTAGCCATAGACATGAGTTATCATTTCATGAACGGGATCACATCATTAGAGAATGATGTGATTGACATGACCCACCCGTTAGCTTAGCACTATGATCGTTTGGTTTATTGCTATTGCTTTCTTCATGACTTATACATGTTCCTATGACTATGAGATTATGCAACTTCCGAATACCGGAGAAACACTTAGTGTGCTATCAAACGTCACAACGTAACTGGGTGATTATAAAGATTCTCTACAGGTGTGTCCGATGTTGTTTGTTGAGTTGTCATAGATCGAGATTAGGATTTGTCACTCCGATTGTCGGAGAGGTATCTCTGGGCCCTCTCGGTAATGCACATCACTATAAGCCTTGCAAGCAATGTGACTAATGAGTTATTTGTGGGATGACACACTACGGAACGAGTAAAGAGACTTGCCGAATACGAGATTGAACGAGGTATGATGATACCGACGATTGAATCTCGGGCAAGTAACATACCGATGACAAAGGGAACAACGTATGTTGTTATGCGGTTTCACCGATAAAGATCTTCGTAGAATAATGTAGGAGCCAATATGAGCATCCAGGTTATGCTGTTGGTTATTGACCGAAGATGTGTCTCGGTCATGTCTACATAGTTCTCGAACCCGTAGGGTCCGCACGCTTAACGTTCGATGACGATTTGTATTATATGAGTTATGTGATTTGGTGACCGGATGTTGTTCGGAGTCCTGGATGAGATCACGGACATGACGAGGAGTCTAGAAATGGTTGAGAGGTAAAGATTCATATATAGGACGATAGTATTCGGACACCGGAAGTGTTCTGGGGTACCGGGTACGTATCGGGTCACCGGAAGGGGTTCCGGGCACCCCCCTGGAAAAGATATGGGCCTTATCGGGCCAAGGGCGGGACAGACCAGCCCCTAGTGGGATGGTGCGCCCCATATATGCCAAATAGGAGGAGAAGGAAGGAGGGGAAGAGAGAAAGGAAAGACGAGGATTCGGCCTCCCCTTCCCTTCTCCCCCCCTCTCTTTCCTTCCCCTCCAACACTTTTGAAAGGGGGGGGGGGCGAATTGGACAAGGCCCCCAAGTAGGATTCCTCCTACTTGGGCGTGCCCTCGTTGCTCCCCTCCCCCTACCACCTATATATACATGGGGAGGGGGCGCCTAGAACACATAACAAACATTGTTAGCCGCGTGTGGCGCCCCCATCCACAGTTGACGCCTCCGGTCATATTCACATAGTGCTTAGGCAAAGCCCTCGGCGGATTACTTCACCATCACCGTCACCACGCCGTCGTGCTGACGGAACTCTCCCTTGACACTTTCCTGGATCAAGAGTTCGAGGGACATCATCGAGCTGAACGTGTGCAGAACTCGGAGGTGTTGTACGTTCGATGCTTGGATCGGTCGGATCGTGAAGACGTTCGACTACATCAACCGCGTTACTAAACGCTTCCGCTTTCGGTCTATGAAGGTACGTGGACACACTCTCCCTGCTCGTTGCTATGCTTCTCCTAGATACATCTTGCGTGATCGTAGGCAATTTTTTTGAAATACTACGTTCCCCAACAGTGGCATCCGAGCTAGGTCTATGCGTAGATGTTATATGCATGAGTAGAACACAAAGAGTTGTGGGCGATAATAGTCATACTGCTTACTGATGACCCACAAGTATAGGAGATCTATCATAGTCCCTTCAATAAGTAAGAGCGTCGAACCCAACGAGGAGCAGAAGGAAATGATAAGCGGTTTTCAGCAAGGTATTCTCTGCAAGCACTGAAATTATTGGTAACAGATAGTTTTGTGATAAGGTAATTTGCAACGAGTAACAAGTAACAAGTGTAAATAAAGTGCAGCAAGATGGCCCAATCCTTTTTGTAGCAAAGGACAAGCCTGGACAAACTCTTATATAGAGAAAAGCGCTCCCGAGGACACATGGGAATTATCTGTTGGTTAACGTAGTAATTTCAAAAAAATTCCTACGCACACGCAAGATCATGGTGATGCATAGCAACGAGAGAGGAGAGTGTTGTCTACGTACCCTCGTAGACCGAAGCGGAAGCGTTGACGCAACGTAGAGGAAGTAGTCGTACGTCTTCCCGATCCGACCGATCCAAGCGCCGTTACTCCGGTGCCTCCGAGTTCTTAACACACGTACAGCTCGATGATGTTCCCTGGGCTCCGATCCAGCAAAGCTTCGGGGACGAGTTCCGTCAGCACGGCGGCGTGGTGACGATCTTGATGTACTACCGACGTAGGGCTTCGCCTAAGCACTACAACAATATGACCGAGGTGGAATATGGTGGAGGGGGGCACCGCACACGGCTAAGGAACGATCACGAAGATCAACTTGTGTGTTCTAGGGTGCCCCCCTGCCCCCGTATATAAAGGAGCAAGGGGGAGGCCGGCCGGCCCTTGTGGCGCGCGCCAGGAGGAGGAGTCCGCCTCCTAGTAGGAGTAGGACTCCCCTCTTTCCTACTCCTACTAGGAGGGGGAAAGGAAGAGGGAGAGGGAGAGGGAAAGGGGGGCGCCGCCCCCCTCTCCTAGTCCAATTCGGACCAGAGGGGGAGGGGGCGCGCGACCCACCCTGGCCGCCCCTCTCTCTCTCCACTAAGGCCCATGTGGCCCAATACTTCTCCCGGGGGGGTTCCGGTAACCCTCCGGCACTCCGGTTTTCTCCGAAACCACTCGGAACCATTCCGATGTCCGAATATAGTCGTCCAATATATCAATCTTTACGTCTCGACCATTTCGAGGCTCCTCGTCATGTCCGTGATCTCATCCGGGACTCCGAACTAACTTCGGTACATCAAAATGCATAAACTCATAATAACTGTCATCGTAACCTTAAGCGTGCGGACCCTACGGTTCGAGAACAGTGTAGACATGACTGAGACAAATCTCTGGTCAATAACCAACAGCGGGACCTGGATGCCCATATTGGCTCCTACACATTCTACGAAGATCTTTATCGGTCAGACCGCATAACAACATACGTTGTTCCCTTTGTCATCGGTATGTTACTTGCCCGAGATTCGATCGTCGGTATCCAATACCTAGTTCAATCTTGTTACCGGCAAGTCTCTTTACTCGTTCTGTAATACATCATCTTGCAACTAACTTATTGGTTGCAATGCTTGCAAGGCTTATGTGATGTGCATTACCGAGAAGGCCCTGAGATACCTCTCCGACATTCGGAGTGACAAATCCTAATCTCGAAATACGCCAACCGAACAAATACTTTCGGATACACCTATAGAGCACCTTTATAATCACCCAGTTACGTTGTGACGTTTGGTAGCACACAAAGTGTTCCTACGGTAAACGGGAGTTGCATAATCTCATAGTCATAGGAACATGTATAAGTCATGGAGAAAGCAATAGCAACATACTAAACGATCGGGTGCTATGCTAATGGAATGGGTCATGTCAATCAGATCATTCAACTAATGATGTGACCTTGTTAATCAAATGACAACTCCTTTGTCTATGGTTAGGAAACTTAACCATCTTTGATTAACAAGCTAGTCAAGTAGAGGCATACTAGTGACACTCTGTTTGTCTATGTATTCACACATGTATTATGTTTCCGGTTAATACAATTCTAGCATGAATAATAAACATTTATCATGATATATAAGGAAATAAATAATAACTATATTATTGCCTCTAGGGCATATTTCCTTCAGTCTCCCACTTGCACTAGAGTCAATAATCTAGATTACACAGTAATGAATCTAACACCCATGGAGTCTTGGTGCTGATCATGTTTTGCTCGTGGAAGAGGCTTAGTCAACGGGTCTGCTACATTCAGATCCGTATGTATCATGCAAATCTCTATGTCTCCCACCTGGACTAAATCCCGGATGGAATTGAAGCGTCTTTTGATGTGCTTGGTTCTCTTGTGAAATCTGGATTCCTTTGCTAAGGCAATTGCACCAGTATTGTCACAAAAGATTTTCATTGGACCCGATGCACTAGGTATGACACCTAGATCGGATATGAACTCCTTCATCCAGACTCCTTCATTCGCTGCTTCCGAAGAAGCTATGTACTCCGCTTCACATGTAGATCCCGCCACGACGCTTTGTTTAGAACTGCACCAACTGACAGCTCCACGTTTAATGTAAATACGTATCCGGTTTGCGATTTAGAATCGTCCGGATCAGTGTCAAAGCTTGCATCAACGTAACCGTTTACGACGAGCTCTTTGTCACCTCCATACACGAGAAACATCTCCTTAGTCCTTTTCAGGTACTTCAGGATATTCTTGACAGCTGTCCAGTGATCCACTCCTGGATTACTTTGGTACCTCCCTGCCAAACTTATAGCAAGGCACACATCGGGTCTGGTACACAGCATTGCATACATGATAGAGCCTATGGCTGAAGCATAGGGAACATCTTTCATCTTCTCTCTATCTTCTGCAGTGGTCGGGCATTGAGTCTTACTCAACTTCACACCTTGTAACACAGGCAAGAACCCTTTCTTTGCTTAAACCATTTTGAACTTCTTCAAAACTTTGTCAAGGTATGTGCTTTGTGAAAGTCCAATTAAGCGTCTTGATCTATCTCTATAGATCTTAATGCCCAATATGTAAGAAGCTTCACCGAGGTCTTTCATTGAAAAACTTTTATTCAAGTATCCCTTTATGCTATCCAGAAATTCAATATCATTTCCAATCAGTAATATGTCATCTACATATAATATCAGAAATGCTACAGAGCTCCCACTCACTTTCTTGTAAATACAGGCTTCTCCGAAAGTCTGTACAAACCCAAATGCTTTGATCACACTATCAAAGCGTTTATTCCAACTCCGAGAGGCTTGCACCAGTCCATAAATGGATCGCTGGAGCTTGCACACTTTGTTGACTCCCTTTGGATCGATAAAACCTTCTGGTTGCATCATATACAACTCTGCTTCCAGAAATCCATTCAGGAATGCAGTCTTTACATCCATTTGCCAAATTTCATAATAAAATGCGGCAATTGCTAACATGATTCAGACAGACTTAAGCATCGCTACGGGTGAGAAGGTCTCATCGTAGTCAATCCTTTGAACTTGTCGAAAAACCTTTTGCGACAAGTCGAGCTTTGTAGACAGTAACATTACCATCAGCGTCAGTCTTCTTCTTGAAGATCCATTTATTCTCTATTGCTTGCCGACCATTGGGCAAGTCAACCAAAGTCCATACTTTGTTCTCATACATGGATCCCATCTCAGATTTCATGGCTTCAAGCCATTTTGCGGAATCTGGGCTCACCATCGCTTCTTCATAGTTCGTAGGTTCACCATGATCTAGCAGCATGATTTCCAGAACAGGATTGCCGTACCACTCTGGTGCGGATCTTACTCTGGTTGATCTACGAGGTTCTGTAGTAACTTGATCTGAAGTTGCATGATCATCATCATTAACTTCCTCACTAATTGGTGTAGGTGCTACAGAAACAGATTTCTGTGACGTACTATTTTCCAATAAGGGAGCAGGTACAGTTACCTCATCAAGTTCTACTTTCCTCCCACTCACTTCTTTCGAGAGAAACTCCTTCTCTAGAAAGGATCCATTTTTAGCAACAAATGTCTTGCCTTCGGATCTGTGATAGAAGGTGTACCCAACAGTTTCTTTTGGGTATCCTATGAAGACACATTTCTCTGATTTGGGTTCGAGCTTATCAGGTTGAAGCTTTTTCACATAAGCATCGCAGCCCCAAACTTTAAGAAACGACAACTTTGGTTTCTTGCTAAACCATAGTTCATAAGGCGTCGTCTCAACGGATTTCGATGGTGTCCTATTTAACGTGAATGCGGTCGTCTCTAGAGCATAACCCCAAAACGATAGCGGTAAATCTGTAAGAGACATCATAGATCGCACCATATCAAGTAAAGTACGATTACGACGTTTGGACACACCATTGCGTTGTGGTGTTCCGGGTGGCGTGAGTTGCGAAACTATTCCGCATTGTTTCAAATGTAGACCAAACTCGTAACTCAAATATTCTCCTCCACGATCAGATCATAGAAACTTTATTTTCTTGTTACGATGATTTTCAACTTCACTCTGAAATTCTTTGAGCTTTTCAAATGTTTCAGACTTGTGTTTCATTAAGTAGATATACCCATATCTGCTTAAATCATCTGTGAAGGTGAGAAAATAACGATATCCGCCACGAGCTTCAATATTCATCGGACCACATACATCTGTATGTATGATTTCCAACAAATCTGTTGCTCTCTCCATAGTACCGGAGAACGATGTTTTAGTCATCTTGCCCATGAGGCACGGTTCCCAAGTACCAAGTGATTCATAATCAAGTGGTTCCAAAAGTCCATCAGTATGGAGTTTCTTCATGTGCTTTATACCGATATGACCTAAACGGCAGTGCCACAAATAAGTTGCACTATCATTATCAACTCTGCATCTTTTGGCTTCAACATTATGAATATGTGTATCACTACTATCGAGATTCATCAAAAATAGACCACTCTTCAAGGGTGCATGACCATAAAAGATATTACTCATATAAATAGAACAACCATTATTCTCTGATTTAAATGAATAACCGTCTCGCATCAAACAAGATCCAGATATAATGTTCATGCTCAACGCTGGCACCAAATAACAATTATTTAGGTCTAATACTAATCCCGAAGGTAGATGTAGAGGTAGCGTGCCGACCGCGACCACATCGACTTTGGAACCATTTCCCACGCGCATCGTCACCTCGTCCTTTGCCAGTGTTCGCTTAACCCGTAGTCCCTGTTTCGAGTTGCAAATATTAGCAACAGAACCAGTATCAAATACCCAGGTGCTACTGCGAGCTCTAGTAAGGTACACATCAATAACATGTATATCACATATACCTTTGTTCACCTTGCCATCCTTCTTATCCGCCAAATACTTGGGGCAGTTCTGCTTCCAGTGACCAGTCTGCTTGTAGTAGAAGCACTCAGTTTCAGGCTTAGGTCCAGACTTGGGTTTCTTCTCTTGAGCAGCAACTTGTTTGCTGTTCTTCTTGAAGTTCCCCTTCTTCTTCCCTTTGCCCTTTTTCTTGAAACTAGTGGTCTTGTTGACCATCAACACTTGATGCTCCTTCTTGATTTCTACCTCCGCAGCCTTTAGCATTGCGAAGAGCTCGGGAATTGTCTTATCCATCCCTTGCATGTTATAGTTCATCATGAAGCCTTTGTAGCTTGGTGGAAGTGATTGGAGAATTCTGTCAATGACACAATCATCCGGAAGATTAACTCCCAGTTGAATCAAGTGATTATAATACCCAGACATTTTGAGTATATGTTCACTGACAGAACCATTCTCCTCCATCTTGCAGCTATAGAACTTATTGGAGACTTCATATCTCTCAATCCGGGCATTTTGTTGGAATATTAACTTCAACTCCTGGAACATCTCATATGCTCCATGATGTTCAAAACGTCGTTGAAGTCCCGGTTCTAAGCCGTAAAGCATGGCACACTGAACTATCGAGTAGTCATCAGCTTTGCTCTGCCAGACATTCACAACATCTGGTGTTGCTCCAGCAGCAGGCCTGGCACCCAGCGGTGCTTCCAGGACGTAACTCTTCTGTGCAGCAATGAGGATAATCCTCAAGTTACGAACCCAGTCCGTGTAATTGCTACCATCATCTTTCAACTTTGCTTTCTCAAGGAACGCATTAAAATTCAACGGAACAACAACACGAGCCATCTATCTACAATCAAGATAAACAAGCAAGATACTATCAGGGACTAAGTTCATGATAAATTTAAGTTCAATTAATCATATTACTTAAGAACTCCCACTTATATAGACATCCCTCTAATCTTCTAAGTGATCACGTGATCCAAATCAAACTAAACCATAACCGATCATCACGTGAAATGGATTAGTTCTCAATGGTGAACATCATTATGTTGATCATATCTACTATATGATTCACGCTCGACCTTTCGGTCTCCGTGTTCCGAGGCCATATCTGCATATGCTAGGCTCGTCAAGTATAACCCGAGTATTCTGCGTGTGCAAAAACTGGCTTGCACCCGTTGTAGATGGACGTAGAGCTTATCACACCCGATCATCACGTGGTGTCTGGGCACGACGAACTTTGGCAACGGTGCATACTCAGGGAGAACACTTCTTGATAATTTAGTGAGAGATCATCTTATAATGCTACCGTCAATCAAAGCAAGATAAGATGCATAAAAAGATAAACATCACATGCAATCAATATAAGTGATATGATATGGCCATCATCATCTTGTGCTTGTGATCTCCATCTCTGAAGCACCGTCATGATCACCATTGTCACCGGCGCGACACCTTGATCTCCATCGTAGCATCGTTGTCGTCTCGCCAATCTTATGCTTCTACGACTATCGCTACCGCTTAGTGATAAAGTAAAGCATTACAGGGCGATTGCATTGCATACAATAAAGCGACAACCATACGGCTCCTGCCGGTTGCCGATAACTCGGTTACAAAACATGATCATCTCACACAATAAAATTTAGCATCATGTCTTGACCATATCACATCACAACATGCCCTGCAAAAACAAGTTAGACGTCCTCTACTTTGTTTGTTGCAAGTTTTACGTGGCTGCTACGGGCTGAAGCAAGAACCAATCTCACCTACGCATCAAAACCACAACGATAGTTTGTCAAATAGACTCCGTTTTAACCTTCTAAAGGACCGGGCGTAGCCATACTCGGTTCAACTAAAGTTGGAGAAACTGACACCCGCCAGCCACCTGTGCGCAAAGCACGGCGGTAGAACCAGTCTCGCGTAAGCGTACGCGTAATGTCGGTCCGGGCCGCTTCATCCAACAATACCGCCGAACCAAAGTATGACATGCTGGTAGGCAGTATGACTTGTATCGTCCACAACTCACTTGTGTTCTACTCGTGCAAAACATCAAACCATAAAAACCTAGGCTTGGATGCCACTGTTGGGTAACGTAGTAATTTCAAAAAATTTCCTACGCACACGCAAGATCATGGTGACGCATAGCAACGAGAGGGGAGAGTGTTGTCTACGTACCCTCGTAGACCGAAGCGGAAGCGTTGACGCAACGTAGAGGAAGTAGTCGTACGTCTTCCCGATCCGACCGATCCAAGCGCCGTTACTCTGGCGCCTCCGAGTTCTTAACACACGTACAGCTCGATGACGTTCCCCGGGCTCCGATCCAGCAAAGCTTCGGGGACGAGTTCCGTCAGCACGACGGCGTGGTGACGATCTTGATGTACTACCGGCGCAGGGCTTCGCCTAAGCACTGCAACAATATGACCGAGGTGGAATATGGTGGAGGGGGGCACCGCACACGGCTAAGGAACGATCACGAAGATCAACTTGTGTGTTCTAGGGTGCCCCCCTGCCCCCGTATATAAAGGAGCAAGGGGGGAGGCCGGCCGGCCCTTGTGGCGCGCGCCAGGAGGAGTCCTCCTCCTAGTAGGAGTAGGACTCCCCTCTTTCCTACTCCTACTAGGAGGGGGAAAGGAAGGGGGAGAGGGAGAGGGAAAGGGGGGCGCCGCCCCCCCTCTCCTAGTCCAATTCGGACCAGAGGGGGAGGGGGCGCGCGGCCCACCCTAGCCGCCCCTCTCTCTCTCCACTAAGGCCCATGTGGCCCAATACTTCTCCCGGGGGGGTTCCGGTAACCCTCCGGCACTCCGGTTTTCTCCGAAACCACTCGGAACCATTCCGATGTCCGAATATAGTCGTACAATATATCAATCTTTACGTCTCGACCATTTCGAGGCTCCTTGTCATGTCCGTGATCTCATCCGGGACTCCGAACTAACTTCGGTACATCAAAATGCATAAACTCATAATAACTGTCATCGTAACCTTAAGCGTGCGGACCCTATGGTTCGAGAACAGTGTAGACAGGACTGAGACAAATCTCTGGTCAATAACCAACAGCGGGACCTGGATGCCCATATTGGCTCCTACACATTCTACGAAGATCTTTATCGGTCAGACCGCATAACAACATACGTTGTTCCCTTTGTCATCGGTATGTTACTTGCCCGAGATTCGATCGTCGGTATCCAATACCTAGTTCAATCTCGTTACCGGCAAGTCTCTTTACTCGTTCTGTAATACATCATCTCGCAACTAACTTATTGGTTGCAATGCTTGCAAGGCTTATGTGATGTGCATTACCGAGAAGGCCCTGAGATACCTCTCCGACATTCGGAGTGACAAATCCTAATCTCGAATTACGCCAACCGAACAAATACTTTCGGATACACCTATAGAGCACCTTTATAATCACCCAGTTACGTTGTGACGTTTGGTAGCACACAAAGTGTTCCTACGGTAAACGGGAGTTGCATAATCTCATAGTCATAGGAACATGTATAAGTCATGGAGAAAGCAATAGCAACATACTAAACGATCGGGTGCTATGCTAATGGAATGGGTCATGTCAATCAGATCATTCAACTAATGATGTGACCTTGTTAATCAAATGACAACTCCTTTGTCTATGGTTAGGAAACTTAACCATCTTTGATTAACAAGCTAGTCAAGTAGAGGCATACTAGTGACACTCTGTTTGTCTATGTATTCACACATGTATTATGTTTCCGGTTAATACAATTCTAGCATGAATAATAAACATTTATCATGATATATAAGGAAATAAATAATAACTATATTATTGCCTCTAGGGCATATTTCCTTCATTATCGTCAAGCTAGTTTTCATCACGCTCATATGATTCGCGTTCGTTACTTTGATAATTTGGTATGTGGGTGGACCGGTGCTTGGGTGCTTTCCTTTCTTGGACAAGCATCCCACTTATGATTAACCCCTATTGCAAGCATCCGCAACTAAAAAACAAGTATTAAGGTAAACCTAACCATAGCATGAAACATATGGATCCAAATCAGCCCTTTATGAAGCAACTCATAAACTAGGGTTTAAGCTTCTGTCACTCTAGCAACCCATCATCTACTTATTACTTACCAATGCCTTCCTATAGGCCCAAACAATGGTGAAGTGTCATGTAGTCGACGTTCACATAACACCAATAGAGGAAAGACAACATACATCTCATCAAAACATCGAACGAATACCAAATTCACATGACTACTTATAGCAAGACTTCTCCCATGTCCTCAGGAACAAATGTAACTACTCACAAATCATATTCATGTTCATAATCAGATGGGTATTAATATGCATAATGGATCTGAACATACGATCTTCCACCAAATAAACCAACTAGCATCAACTACAAGGAGTAATCGACACTACTAGCAACCCACAGGTACCAATCTGAGGCTTTGGAACAAAGATTGGATACAAGAGATGAACTAGGGTTTGAGAGGAGATGGTGCTGGTGAATATATTGATGGAGATTGACCCCCTCCTGATGAGAGGATCGTTGGTGATGACGATGGTGATGATTTTCCCCGGCAGAACAGCTCTGCCGGAGCCCTAGATTGGTTCCGCCAAGGTTCTGCCTCGTGGCGGCGGAGTTTCTTCCTGAAATCTTGCTTATTATTTTTCCTCGGAAGAAAGACTTCATATAGCAGAAGATGGCCACCGGAGGCCTGCCAGGAGGCCCATGAGGCAGGGGGCGCGCCCAGGGGGTAGGGCGCGCCTCCCACCCTCGTGGCCAGGGTGTGGCCCCCCTCTGGTATTTTCTCTGCTCAGTATTTTTATTATTTCCAAAAATAACTTCCGTGAAGTTTCGGGACTTTTGAAGCTGTGTAGAATAGGTCTCTAATATTTTCTCCTTTTCCAGCCCAGAATTCCAACTATCGGCATTCTCCCTCTTCATGTAAACCTTGTAAAATAAGAGAGAATAGGCATAAGTATTGTACATAACGTGTAATAACAACCCATAATGCAATAAATATCGATATAAAAGCATGATGCAAAATGGACGTATCAACTCCCCCAAGCTTATACCTCGCTTGTCCTCAAGCGGAAGCCGATAACGATAAATATGTCCACATGTTTAGAGATAGAGGTGTCGATAAAATAAAATACGGACATGAGGGCATCATGATCATTCTTATAACAACACATATATGGATATTGTCATATGATTTCTTATGCTCAAGTAATAATCTATTCACAATGTTAAGTATGAACCAGAAACTTCACTGAGAACCAACAAACTATAATCTCAATCATTGAAGCAATTGCAATTTATCATTACATTGGTAAGAGTCAATATAAGAGCTTTTTAGCAAGTCCACATACTCAACTATCATTTAGTCTTTCACAATTGCTAACACTCACGCAATACTTATGGTTATGGAGTTTTAATCGGACACAGAGAAAGATAGGGGCTTATAGTGTCGCCTCCCAACCTTTTACCTCAAGGGTAATGTCAACAATAATAGTTCATGCTAACTTACATCCAATTAGATATATATATCAGGATCTTTCCAACACAATGTGCTTGCCAAAGGATAAAATGTAAAAGGGAAAGGTGAAGATCACCATGACTCTTGCATAAGGTAAAAGTAAAAGATAGGCCTTTTACAGAGGGAAGCAGAGGTTGTCATGTGCTTTTATTGTTGGATGCACGAAATCTTAATGCAAAAGAACGTCACTTTATATTGCCACTTGTGATATGGACCTTTATTATGCAGTCCGTCGCTTTTATTGCTTCCATATCACAAGATAGTATAAAGATTATTTTCTCCACACTAATATGTCATACATAATTAGAAAGCAATTTTTATTGCAAGCAACATGAGGAATTACTTGAAGGATCTTACTCAATCCATAGGTAGATATGGTGGACTCTCATAGCAAAAACTGGGTTTAAGGATATTCGGAAGCACAAGTAGTATCTCTACTTGGTGCAAAGAATCTGGCTAGCATGAGAGGGAAAGGCAAGCTCAACATGTTGGATGATCCATGACAATATACTTTATTTCAGATATAAGAAAACATAACCCATTACATTGTCTTACTGGTCCAACATCAACTCTTTAGCATGTCATACTTTAATGAGTGCTCACAATCATAAAAGATGTCCAAGATAGTATATTTATATGTCAAAACCTCTCTTTCTTTATTACTTCCTATTAATTGCGACGATGACCAAAACTAAATTTCTCAACTCTCAACCACCTTCAATCATCATACACTTTATATGTGGAGTCATTACTTTCCATAAGATTAATATGATCTCTTTTGTTTCTTTTTATTCTTTACTCTTTTCCTTTATTCCCTCAAGATCATAGCAAAATAATCAAGCCCTTGACTCAACACTAATCTTTATTATATAGCTCATGGACTTGACTACATAGAAGGATCATAAGGCAAAACTCAAAAATAAATCATACTAAAACTTTAATCTACTAGATCAAGATATTACCAAGAGGATCGAACTAAGAAAAACGGTAAAGATAGGAGTGTGATGGTGATACGATACCAGGGCACCTCCCCCAAGCTTGGCAGTTGCCAATGGGAGTGCCCATACCCATGTGATTATGTCTCTTTTGCTGGTGAAGGAGATGGAGGTGATGATGGATAGTCGCACATCGAGCGTAAGAGGTCCTCCAATTTGCGGATAATGCCCTTGAGTGAGATGATATGCTCCTTCAACAAAATATTTTCACGTGTGAGATACTTGTTTTGCATACGAGCTAACTCAATCATCTTTAAAGCTTCGATCTCAGTTGGGGTAAGAAGATTGTGATCAAGTTGAAGGATGTCTTCTGCTGCCTGAACTTGGTCCTCTGCTACCTCTTGAGCACTGCGTTGGATTTCCCCTAAAAGGAGAGCATGATGCAGCAAAGTAGCGTAAGTATTTCCCTCAGTTTTTGAGAACCAAGGTATCAATCCAGTAGGAGGCCACACGCGAGTCCCTCGTACCTACACAAAACAAATAGCTCAACGCAACCAACGCGATTAGGGGTTGTCAATCCCTTCATGGTCACCTTCGAGAGTGAGATCTGATAGATAATATTTTTGGTATTTTTGATATAAAGATGCAAGGTAAAATAAAAGGTAAAGTAAAAAAGCAAATCAATAATAAAGTGATTGGAGATTGATATGATGAGAATAGACCTGGGGGCCATAGATTTCACTAGTGGCTTCTCTCAAGAGCATAAGTATTCTACGGTGGGTGAACAAATTACTGTTGAGCAATTGACAGAATTGAGCATAGTTATGAGAATATCTAGGTATGATCATGTATATAGGCATCACGTCCGAGACAAGTAGACCGACTCCTGCCTGCATCTACTACTATTACTCCACCCATCGACCGCTATCCAGCATGCATCTAGAGTATTAAGTTAAAAATAGAGTAACGCCTTAAGCAAGATGACATGATGTAGAGGGATAGTTTCATGCAATATGATAAAACCCCCATCTTGTTATCCTCAATGGAAACAATACTATATGTGCCTTGCTGCCCCTACTGTCACTGGGAAAGGACACCGCAAGATTGAACCCAAAGCTAAGCACTTCTCCCATTGCAAGAAGAACCAATCTAGTAGGCCAAACCAAACTGATAATTCGAAGAGACTTGCAAAGATAACCAATCATACATAAAAGGATTCAGAGAAGATTCAAATATTGTTCATGGATAGACTTGATCATAAACCCACAATTCATCGGTCTCAACAAACACACCGCAAAAAGAAGATTACATCGAATAGATCTCCACGGGAGAGGGGGAGAACATTGTATTGAGATCCAAAAAGAGAGAAGAAGCCATCTAGCTACTAACTATGGACCCGAAGGTCTCAGGTAAACTACTCACACTTCATCGGAGGGGCTATGATGATGTAGAAGCCCTCCGTGATGATGGCCCCCTCCGGCGGAGCTCCGGAACAGGCCCCAAGATGGGATCTCGTGGGTACAGAAGGTTGCGGCGGTGGAATTAGGTTTTTGGCTCCGTATCTGATCGTTTGGGGGTACGTAGGTATATATAGGAGGAAGGAGTATGTCGGTGGAGCAAAGGGGTGGCCACGAGGCAAGGGGCGCGCCCTAGGGGGGCGCCCTCCACCCTCGTGACCGCCTCCCTCCTTTCTTGACGGAGGGTCCAATTCTCCTGGATCTTATTTGTTGAGAAAATCACGTTCCCAAAGGTTTCATTCCGTTTGGACTCTGTTTGATATTCTGTTTCTCCGAAACACTGAAATAGGCAAAAAACAACAATTCTAGGCTAGGCCTCCGGTTAATAGGTTAGTCCCAAAAGTAATATAAAAGTGGAAAATAAAGCCCAATATATTGGGCTATATTACTTTTGGGACTATATTGGGCTTTATTTTCCACTTTTATATTACTTTTGGGACTAACCTATTAACCGGAGGCCCAGCCCAGAATTGCTGTTTTTTGCCTATTTCAGTGTTTCGGAGAAACAAAGTATCAAACGGAGTCCAAACGGAATGAAACCTTCGGGAACGTGATTTTCTCATCAGATAAGACCCAGGAGACTTGGACCCTCCGTCAAGAAAGCAACGAGGCGGTCACGAGGGTGGGGGTGCGCCCACCCCCCTAGGGTGCGCCCCCTGCCTCGTGGGCCCCTTGGAGCTCCACCGACGTACTTCTTCCTCCTATATATACCTATGTACCCCCAAACGATCAGATACGGAGCCAAAAACCTAATTCCACCTCCGCAACCTTCTGTACCCACGAGATCCCATCTTGGGGCCTGTTCCGGAGCTCCGCCGGAGAGGGCCATCATCACAGAGGGCTTCTACATCATCCTAGCCTCTCTGATGAAGTGTGAGTAGTTCACCTCAGACCTACAGGTCCATAGTTATTAGCTAGATGGCTTCTTCTCTCTTTTTGGATCTCAATACAATGTTCTCCCCCTCTCTCATGGAGATCTATTCGATGTAATCTTATTTTTGCGGTGTGTTTGTTGAGATCGATGAATTGTGGGTTTATGATCAAGTCTATCTTTGAATAATATTTGAATCTTCTCTGAATCCTTTTATGTATGATTGGTTATCTTTGCAAGTCTCTTCGAATTATCAGTTTGGTTTGGCCTACTAGATTGGTTTTTCTTGCCATGGGAGAAGTGCTTAGCTTTGGGTTCAATCTTGCGGTGTCCTTTCCCAGTGACAGAAGGGGCAGCCAGGCACGTATTGTATTGTTGCCATCAAGGATAACAAGATGGGGTTTTATCATATTGCATGAAACTATCCCTCTACATCATGTCATCTTGCTTAAGGCGTTACTCTATTTTTAACTTAATACTCTAGATGCATGCTGGATAGCGGTCGATGAGTGGAGTAATAGTAGTAGATGCAGGCAGGAGTCGGTCTACTTGTCTCGGACGTGATGCCTATATACATGATCATACCTAGATATTCTCATAACTATGCTCAATTCTGTCAATTGGTCAACTATAGTAATTTGTTCACCCATCGTAGAATACTTATGCTCTTGAGAGAAGCCACTAGTGAAACCTATGGCCTCGGGTCTATTCTCATCATATCAATCTCCATCACTTTAGTCTTGCTTTGCTTTTTTACTTTGCCTTTTACTTTTCACTTTGCATCTCTATACCAAAAATACCAAAAATATTATCTATCATCTCTATCAGATCTCGCTCCCGTAAGTGACCGTGAAGGGATTGACAACCCCTAATCGTGTTGGTTGCGTTGAGCTATTGTTTTTGTGTAGGTACGAGGGACTCAAGCGTATCCTCCTACTGGATTGATACCTTGGTTCTCAAAAACTGAGGGAAATACTTACGCTACTTTGTTGCATCATCCTCTCCTCTTCGGGGAAATCCAACGCAGCGCTCAAGAGGTAGCAAGAAGAATTTCTGGCGCCGTTGCCGGGGAGTCTATGCAAAAGTCAACATACCAAGTACCCATCACAATCCCTATCTCCCGCATTACATTAGTTTTCATTTGCCTCTCGTTTTCCTCTCCCCCACTTCACCCTTGTTGTTTTATTCGCCCCCTCTTTTCCGTTTGCCTTCTTCTTGTCTTCCCGTTGCCATGGCTGAATCAAAAAGAATGAATGGTCCTTTCCAGAGTTCTAGTACCTTGGATGACCCCTCTATCCTCTCTAAGCTCATAAATAATGATGCTATGGAAAGACCCACTGGGGTTACCAATGAGAGTTTAAATAATTTTGATGAAGATGACTCTGGAATTTTTCGTTATTTACTTGATGAGTCTTTAAAAGATGCTTGGGATAGCTTATTGAGGATTAGGGCTAGCTATGTACCACAATATCAAATTGAGGTTTACTTAAAAAGTTTCTATGTTGGATTACCCGCTTCTTTCAAGCAAGTGCTAGATTCTATTTTTGAAGAAGGTTTTCTTGAAGGGGATGCTATAGATACCTATGAAAGGATGAAAACTATATTTGGGCACCCCATGAATGATTAAGTTGAATCTACCACCCTCTTATGCTTCTATCAAAACGAAATTATCAAAGAGATGAAATCTAGTTTAGATGCAAATTTCTGTAACGTGCTTAATCTTACTTCCTCCATTAATGGCAATGTCCTTTATCAAAATAGGAGGATAAATGCCATAGAAAGGAAATTTGCTCTTTTCTTTCCTAGTACCAAAGATGGCAATACCTAGATCTATCCTCGCTTTTATGCCTAGCTAGGGGCGTTAAACGATAGTGCTTGTTGGGAGGCAACCCAATTTTATTTTAGTTTTTTTGTTTTTGCTTATGTTTAGGAATAAATAATCCATCTACCTTCTGTTTAGATGTGGTTTTATGTTTTAATTAGTGTTTGTGCCAAGTTAGACCTATATGATCTTCTTGGATGATAGTTATTTGATCTTGCTGTAATTTCCAGAATCTTTCTGTTCACGAAAACAAATGTTAAAAATCACTAGAACGTGATAAAATACTGATCCCAATTGCTGCTGATCAATAAACAAATTGTCTAGGCTGTCCTATTTTCGTAGATTTTTTGGACTTCCAAAAGTTTGCGTTAGTTACAGATTACTACAGACTGTTCTGTTTTTGACAGATTCTGTTTTTCGTGTGTTGTTTGCTTATTTTGATGAATCTATGGCTAGTAAAATAGTTTATAATCCATAGAGAAGTTGGAATACAGTAGGTTTAACACCAATATAAATAAAGAATGAGTTCATTACAGTACCTTGAAGTGGTCTTTTGTTTTCTTTCACTAACGGACCTCACGAGATTTCTATTGAGTTTTGTGTTGTGAAGTTGTCAAGTTTTGGGTGAAATCTTTTGATGGATTATGGAACAAGAAGTGGCAAGAGCCTAAGTTTGGGGATGCCCATGGCAACCCCAATATAATCCAAGGACACCAAAAAGTCAAAGCTTGGGGATGCCCCGAAAGGCATCCCCTCTTTCGTCTACTTCCATCGGTAATTTTACTTGGAGCTATATTTTTATTCACCACATAATATGTGTTTTTCTTGGAGCGTCTTGTATTATTTGTGTCTTTGTTTGTTAGTGTGCCACAATCATCCTTGCTGTACACACCTTTTGAGAGAGCCATACATGAATTGAAATTTGATAGAATACTCTATGTGCTTCACTTATATCTTTTGAGCTTTATAGTTTTGCTCTATGTGCTTCACTTATATCTTTTGAGCTTTATAGTTTTGTTCTAGTGCTTCACTTATATCTTTTAGAGCACGGTGGTGGATTTGTTTTAAAGAAACTATTGATCTCTCATGCTTCACTTAGATTATTTTGAGAGTCTTTAATAGCATGGTAATTTGCTTAATAATAATATACTTGGTATTCAAGATTTGTAAAACTTCCTTTTGAGTGCGTTGAATACTAAGAAAAGATTGATGCTTGATAATTGTTTTGAGATATGAAGATGGTGATATTAGAGTCATGCTAGTTGAGTAGTTGTGAATTTGAAGAATACTTGCGTTAAAGTTTGTGATTCCCGTAGCATGCACGTATGGTGAACCGTTATGTGATGAAGTCGGAGCATGATTTATTTATTGATTATCTTCCTTATGAGTGGCGGTCGGGAACGAGCGATGGTCTTTACCTACAAATCTATCCCCTTAGGTGTTGGGGAACGTAGCAGAAATTCAAATTTTTCTACGCAACACCAAGATCAATCTATGGAGTAATCTAGCAACGAGGGAAGGAGAGTGCATCTACATACCCTTGTAGATCGATAAGCGGAAGCGTTCAAGTGAACGGGGTTGATGGAGTCGTACTCGTCGTGATCCAAATCACCGATGATCCTAGTGCCGAACGGACGGCACCTCCGCGTTCAACACACGTACAGCCCAGGGATGTCTCCTCCTTCTTGATCCAGCAAGGGGAGAGGAGAAGTTGAGGGAAAACTCCGACAGCACGACGGCATGGTGGTGATGGAGCTCGTGGTTCTCCGGCAGGCCATCGCCAAGCACTACGGAGGAAGACGAGGTGTTGGAGGAGGGAGAGGGCTGCGCCAGGGGAAGGGTGCGGCTGCCCTCTCTCTTCCTCACTATATATAGGGGCAAGGGAGGAGGGGGAGGCGCCCTAGGGTTCCCTAGGGGAGGGGCGGCGGCCACAGGGGAAACCCTAGATGGGTTTGGGCGCCCCCACCCCCTAGGAAACTTGCCCCCCAAGCCGGGAGGGGCAGCTGCCCTAGGGGTGGCGCCCCCACCTCTCTGGTTACGTGAGATGGGGTTGGGAGGGGTGCTCAGCCCCTTGGTGGGCTGATGTGCCCTCTCCACTTGGCCCATAAGGCCCCCCAATGCTTGCCGGGACCTCCGAAACCCCTTTCGGACACGCTGGTCATCACCTGGTACCCCCAGAACAATTCCGGACTCCAATACCCTTCGTCCAATATACCGATCTTCACCTCCGGACCATTCTGGAGCTCCTCGTCATGTTCGGGATCTCATCCGGGACTCCGAACAACCTTCGGTAACCACATACTATTTCCCATAACAACTCTAGCGTCACCGAACCTTAAGTGTGTAGACCCTACGGGTTCGGGAACCATGCAGACATGACTGAGACAACTCTCCGGCCAATAACCAACAGCGGGATCTGGATACCCATGTTGGCTCCCACATGTTCCACGATGATCTCATCGGATGAACCACGATGTCGAGGATTCAATCAATCCCGTATTCAATTCCCTTTGTCTAGTGGTATTGCACTTGCCCGAGATTCGATCATCGGTATCTCGATACCTTGTTCAATCTCGTTACCGGCAAGTCTCTTTAGTCGTTCCGTAACACATCATCCCGTGATCAACTCCTTGGTCACATTGCGCATATGATGATGTCCTACCGAGTGGGCCCAGAGATACCTCTCTGTTACACGGAGTGACAAATCCCAGTCTCGATTCGTGCCAACCCAACAGACACTTTCGGAGATACCTGTAGTGTACCTTTATAGCCACCCAGTTACGTTGTGATGTTTGGTACACCCAAAGCATTCCTACGGTATGCGGGAGTTGCACAATCTCATGGTCTAAGGAAATGATACTTGACATTAGAAAAGCTTTAGCATATGAACTACACGATCTTTGTGCTAGGCTTAGGATTGGGTCTTGTCCATCACATCATTCTCCTAATGATGTGATCCCGTTATCAACGACATCCAATGTCCATGGTCAGGAAACCGTAACCATCTATTGATCAAGGAGCTAGTCAACTAGAGGCTTACTAGGGACATGGTGTTGTCTATGTATCCACACATGTATCTGAGTTTCCTATCAATAGAATTATAGCATGGATAATAAACGATTATCATGAACAAGGAAATATAATAATAACCAATTTATTATTGCCTCTAGGGCATATTTCCAACAGTCTCCCACTTGCACTAGAGTCAATAATCTAGTTCACATCGCTATGTGATTAACACTCACAGGTCACATCACCATGTGACCAACATCCAAAGAGTTTACTAGAGTCAATAATCTAGTTCACATCACTATGTGATTAACACTCAATGAGTTATGGGTTTGATCATGTTATGCTTGTGAGAGAGGTTGTAGTCTACGGGTCTGCAACATTCAGATCCATATGTATGTCATCTTGTGGATGCAGCTACTACGCTATATTTGGAGCCATTTCAAATAACTGTTCTACTATACGAATCCGGTATCTCTACTCAGAGCTATCCGGATAGGTGTTAAGCTTGCATCGATGTAACTCTTTACGTTGAACTCTTCATCACCTCCATAACCGAGAAACATATCATTATTCCTCTAAGGATAATTTTGACCGATATCTGGTGATCTACTCCTAGATCATCTTTGTACCCTCTTTCCAGACATGTGGCAAGGCACACATCAGGTGTGGTACTCAGCATGGCACACCGTATAGAGCCTATGACAAAAGCATAGGGGACGACCTTCGTCCTTCCTCTTTCTTCTGCCGTGGTCGAGCTTTAAGTCTTAACTTCATACCTTACAACTCAGGCAAGAACTCCTTCTTTGACTGATCCTCTTGAACACCTTTCAAGATTATGTCAAGGTATGTGCTCATTTGAAAGTACTATTAAGCGATTTTGATCTATCCTTATAGATCTTGATGCTCAATGTTCAAGTAGCTTAATCCAGGTTTTCCATTGAAAAACACTTTTCAAATAACCCTATATGCTTTCCAGAAATTCTACATCATTTCTGATCAACCATATGTTCACAACATATACTCATCAAAAATTATATATTTCTCCCACTCACTTCTTTGGAAATACAAGTTTCTCATAAACTTTGTATAAACCCAAATCTTTGATCATCTCATCAAAGCGTACATTCCAACTCCGAGATGCTTACTCCAGTCCTTAGAAGGATTGCTGGAGCTTTGCATACTTGTTAGCATCTTTCAGGATTGACAAAAATCTTCTGGTTGTATCACATACAACCTTTCCTCAAGAAAATCGCGAGGAAACAATGTTTTGACATCCTATCTGCAAGATTTCACAAATAATGCAGTGACTGCTAATATAATTCCAACAGACTCTTAGCATCGCTACGAGTGAGAAAGTCTCACCGTAGTCAACTCCTTGAACTTGTCGGGAAACATCTTAACGACAAGTCGAGCTTTCTTAATGGTGACATTTACCATCATTGTCCGTCTTCCTTTTAAAATCCATTTGTACTCAACAGCCTCACGACCATCGAGCCGTTCTGCCAAAGTCTACACTTTGTTTTCATACATGGATCCTCTCTCGGATTTTATGGCCTCGAGCCATTCATCGGAATCCGGGCCCACCGTCGCTTCTCCATAGCTCGTAGGTTCATTGTTGTCTAGCAACATGACTTCCAAGACAGGATTACGTACCACTCTGAAGTAGTACGCATCCTTATCATCCTACGAGGTTTGGGAGTGACTTGATCCGAAGTCTCATGATCACTATCATAAGCTTCCACTTCAATTGGTGTAGGTGCCTCAGGAACAACTCTGTGTGCCCTGCTATACACTAGTTGAAGTGACGGTTCAATAACCTCATCAAGTCTCCACCATCCTCCCACTCAATTCTTTCGAGAGAAACTTTTCCTCGAGAAAGGACCCGATTCTAGAAACAATCCCTATTGCTTTCGGATCTGAGACAGGAGGTATACCCAACTGCTTTAGGTATTCTATGAAGATGCATTCATCCGCTTTGGGTTCGAGCTTATCAGCCTAAAACTTTTCACATAAGCGTCGTACCCCCAAACTTTTAAGAAACGACAGCCTAGGTTTCTCTAAACCATATGGTGTCGTCTCAACGGAATTGTGTGGTGCCCTATTTAAAGTGAATGCGGTTGTCTCTAATGCCTAACCCATAAACTATCGTGGTAATTCGATAAGAGACATCATGGTCTGCATCATATCCAATAGGGTGCAGTTATGATGTTCGACACACCATCACACTATGGTGTTCCATGCGGCACTAGTCGTGAAACAATTTCCACAATGTCTCAATTGTGTACCAAACTCGCAACTCAGATATTCATCTCTATGATCATATCATAGATATTTTATCCTCTTGTCACGACGATCTTCAACTTCATTCTGAAATTACTTGAACCATTCAATAATTCAGACTTGTGTTTCATCAAGTGTAACGCCCCGAGACCGATGTGCCAGGTGTCCTCCGCTTAGTTGCTGTTGTTGCCTTGTCTTTTGCTTGCGTGTCATGCATTTCATATCTTTGCATCATGTGCATTGCATCATGTCATAAATCTTTTGCTTCTCAACTAAATAAATTGCATGGATCTTCGGTCCATTTAAATCGAGGGAATTCACTCGTTATTTCTCTTTATAACATATTAAAGCCTCTCAATATTATTAGGGAGCTATAATAAAATTATTCCATTTATTTGGAATTAACCATAACACACTTGCAAAATATCCCATGCCTTTGTTATCTCAATTCTTGGCCTCTAACCTTGCCCATAATTTCTTTCATCATTTTCCGGAGCTCTTCCTAAATTTGCAACATTTTTGGACCTTTCCAACCCTCACTTCCTATTCAAACCATTTGAATTAAATTCAAATGAATTTGAATTTAAATCTTGCAATCATGCTCTTCTATTTTCTAGGGACAAGCGCATTTTTGTGAGTCCGGGAAAATTGTCTGCGTGTCCAAATTCTTCCTCTAACCTTCTCTTCTCTCTTTTCCTTTCTCTTATTTCTCTGTTTTATTTTTTATTTTTTTTCTTTAGAGAGAGAGAGAGAGAGCCCAACCCTGCAGCCAGGCCGGCCCATTTGGCCAAAGGCCAGTCGCCCCACCAGCTCTAACCCTAGCCCGAGCCCCAGCCACCCGATCGATCCCCAACTCCCCTGCCTCCTTCCTCCTAGCGCCGTCACCAGGGAGCGCACGCACGCGCATCCATCTCTCGTCCTCTCCCTCTCGTCCTTTCTCCAGCGCCGCCAGCGCCCAATCCCCTCGCCGCCTCCACCGTGAGACCCCCGCGCCCGACCTCCTCCTCGCCGCCCTTGGTCTCGCGCCACTGGACCTCCTTGTCGTCCTCGTCGACGACCAACGCCCCTGCAGCCTCCCCTCCTCCGCGTCGTCGCATCCCCATGGCGCCGCGCCCGGCCTCCCGCGCCACCACCATCTCCAGCCGCGCTGTCCATCAGCTCCGTCCGTCGAGCTCCCTGCCGCGCTGGAGTCCCGCCGTTCCCGCGCCTCCGTCGTTCCCCCGTTCCAGCGCAGCCGCTGTCGACCTCATCTCTCTGCGAGGGAGACGAGCCCTCGCTCGTTGATCTTGGCCTCCTCAAGCCCGACGCCGCCAAGCCAGCACGGCGCCGTCCCCTGCTTCTGTCGGGTGAGCACGCAAGGACGACGACCAGCGCCGAGTTCTGCTCGAGCACCCGTCTGCATTGACCCCTCCTCTGCCTTCGCCAAGTCCAGCGTTCGCCTCTGCCGTGGACCTCCCTAGCGAGGCCCATCTGCGTCATCCACCCCGGCCATCATCTGCTGCTACCTCGAGCAGTCCCGCCATGGCCATCACCTCCCCGACGCCCCTGCTGCTGCTAGACCACCTCGGTGCCATCAGAGAGTGTGATGGCCTCCACCGAGACCCTTGGAATCATCAAGAACGCCAAGTACAGGATGATGACCCGCGAAGCCCTGGACGCCTTGTACCACAACCATTGCGTTCCGTTTCATCTCTGTCGAGACCAAGAGAACGCCAAGTACCCCTACGAACCGTGTACGACTACCGGCGCCGAAGTCCGCGAGTACCACTACGGTTGCGATGTACATCTACACCAAGACTGGACCGACAAGTACCGCGAGAACATTTGTACCTCTACCGTCGCCGTGGATCCGACAAGTACCCCTACAACAAGTGTACCTCTACCTCGTCTTTGGAATCGCTAAGAACGTCAAGTACCCCTTCGAGATGACGAGATCGGCAAGTTCAAATGACCCCAAGTACCTCTTTGAAACGACCGAGTACCGTTACCATCGCCATGAACCACTACTTCCTCTACGATGCACCGACTTGATCTGTTCCGAAAATGCAAGCTTCAAAGGTATAACCCCGAGACGACGACCGCCGTGAACGAATGCATGTTGTATGAGATGCTCGTGTTTGCACCGTGTCCGAGTTGATCCTTGCGCGTTCCTCGTTGCCTTGCCATCGACGCATGGGAACCCGGTTGCCGGGATCACCCCACCATCCTTGCGTGACACGCTTCCGCCACACTCCCTTTTTGCACCAGTATCTTCATGAGTTACCGGAACCGATATGTTGCCGTGGCACCATTTCCGTTGTCGTTGCCGTGGCACCCTTTTTCGTTTCCGCCACGACGACAAATGCTTCATAATGCTCTTGTCAACATTTTCATAAAATTGCTTAAAACTTGCATATGTCATCCGCATCATGATAACAACAATTAAAATGTTTAAACATGCTGTTTGATTAAATTTGCTTAAATGCCATGCTAAAATGATTTATTTCATAACTAAATAACCGTAGCTCCGAATTTAATAAACCATATATGTAAATGGGGTAGAAAAATGCATAGATTAACATGTTGCACTATATTTTGCTGTTTAACAACATTAAAATTATGTTTATGGCAGAACAGTACCAAATCTAAAATATGCATATGAGGATTTTTCGGACTTGTTGTTTGTTGTTCCGGCCTCATTTAAAATTGCCTAAATAGTCAATTTATTTATGCTTCACCTCTTGCCATGTTAATCAACATTTAATATTGTTGGGTACCATAACGAGAGAGAACTAAATAATTGTTGTGGTGTTTCGTCAATATGCAACTCGTTGCACATTGAGCTCCACTTAATTTGTAGTAGTGTTTGTTGCATTTTGCCATGCCATGCCTCATTAAAACGGACATGCATCATACTTGATTGTGCATCATGCCATGTTTATGTGATGGTTGTTTACTATGTTGTTTGTTTCTTTCCGGGTTGCTTTTCTCGTTAGCTTCGGTTTCGTTTCGGAGTTGTGAGGATCCGTTCGACTACATCCATTTATCTTCTTCATGGACTCGTTCTTCTTCCTTGCGGGATCTCAGGCAAGATGACCATACCCTCGAAATCACTTCTATCTTTGCTTGCTAGATGCTCGCTCTTTTGCTATGCCTATGCTGCGATACCTACCACTTGCTATATCATGCCACCCATATTTCCATGTCGAACCTCTAACCATCCATGTCCTAGCAAACCGTTGATTGGCTATGTTACCGCTTTGCTCAGCCCCTCTTATAGCGTTGTTAGTTGCAGGTGAAGATGAAGTTTGTTCCATGTTGGAACATGGTTATTTTGGGATATCACAATATCTCTTATTTTAATTAATGCATCTATATACTTGGTAAAGGGTGGAAGGCTCGGCCTTATGCCTGGCGTTTTGTTCCACTCTTGCCACCCTAGTTTCCGTCATACCGGTGTTATGTTCCTTGATTTTGCGTTCCTTACACGGTTGGGTGATTTATGGGACCCCCTTGACAGTTCGCTTTGAATAAGACTCTTCCAGCAAGGCGCAACTTTGGTTTTACCATTTGCCTACCACCTACTCCTTTTCCCCCCGGGTTTTCGCGAGCCCGAGGGTCATCTTTATTTTAGCCCCCCCGGACCAGTGCTTCTCTAAGTGCTGGCTCGAACTGAGCTGCCTGCGGGGCCACCTTGTGGAAACTCGAGGCTTGGTTTTACTTGTAGCTAGTCTCATCCGGATGTGCCCTGAGACCGAGATATGTGCAGCTCCTATCAGGATTTGTCGGCACAATCGGGCGGCTTTGCTGTACTTGTTTTATTACTGCCGAGATGTCTTGTAGTCCGGGATTCCGAGACTGATCGGGTCTTCCCGGTAGAAGGAATATCCTTCATTGACCGTGAGAGCTTATAATGGGCTAAGTTGGGACACCCCTGCAGGGTATTATCTTTCAAAAGCCGTGCCCGCGGTTATGAGGCAGATGGGAATTTGTTGATGTCCGGTTGTAGAGAACCCGAAGTTGACCTTAATTAATACACATCAACCGCGTGTGTAACCATGATGGTCTCTTCTCGGCGGGGTCCGGGAAGTGAACACGGTTGTTGGAGTTATGCTTGACGTAAGTAGTTTCAGGATCACTTCTTGATCATAGTTGTTTGACCGTGCTTTTGCCTTCTCTTCTCGCTCTCTTTTGCGTATGTTAGCCACCATATATGCTAGTCGCTTGCTGCAGCTCCACCTCATACCTTTTACCCTACCTATAAGCTTAAATAGTCTTGATCTCGCGGGTGTGAGATTGCTGAGTCCCCGTGACTCACAGATACTTTCAAAACCAGTTTGCAGGTGCCGATGAAACTGTGCAGGTGACGCCTCCGAGCTCAAGGAGGAGTTCGATGAAGATCTTGTCCTTTATGTTGTTCGTTCTAGTCAATCAGTAGTGGAGCCCAGTTGGGGTCGATCGGGGATCGGTGTAGCATTTGGGGTAGTCTTCTTTTATTTTGGTTCCGTAGCCGGACCTTGATTGTATCTGGTTGATGTAATGCTTTATTCATGTAATTGTGTGAAGTGGCGATTGTAAGCCAACTATGTATCTCTTTCCCTTATGTATTACATGGGTTGTATGAAGATTACCTCACTTGCGACATTGCTTTCAATGCGGTTATGCCTCTAAGTCGTGCTTCGACACGTAGGAGATATAGCCGCATCGAGGGCGTTACATCAAGTAAACATACTCAGTATCTACTCAAATCATCTGTGAAGTAAGAGCATAACGATATCCACTGCGTGCCTCAGCACTCATTGGACTGCACACATCAAAATGTGTTACTTCCAACAAGTTGCTTTCTTGTTCCATTTTACCGAAGCTTTTAGTCATCTTGCCCATGTGGTATGATTTGCATGTCTCAAGCGATTCAAAATCAAGTGAGTCCAAACGGTCCATCTGCATGGAGTTTCTTCATGCATATATACCGACAGACATGGTTCACATGTCTCAATCTTTTAAAAAATGAGTGAGTCCAAAGATCCATCAACATGGAGCTTCTTCATGCGTTTTATACCAATATGACTTACATGGCAGTGCCACAAGTAGGTGGTACTATCATTACTATCTTGTATCTTTTGGCATGAACATGTGTATCACTATGATCGAGATTCAATAAACCATTCATTTTAGGTGCAAGACCATTGAAGGTATTATTCAAATAAACAGAGTAACTAGTATTCTCCTTAAATGAATGACCATATTGCGATAGACATAATCCAATCATGTCTATGCTCAACGCAAACACCAAATAACAATTATTTAGGTCTAACACCAATCTTGATGGTAGAGGGAGTATGCGATGCTTGATCACATCAAGCTTGGAAACACTTCCAACACATATCGTCATCTCACCTTTAGCTAGTCTCCGTTTATTTTGTAGCTTTTATTTCGAGTTACTAACACTTAGCAACCGAACCGGTATCTAATACCCTGGTGCTACTAGGAGTACTAGTAAAGTACACATTAACATAATGTATATCCAATATACTTCTATCGACCTTGCCAGCCTTCTCATCTACCAAGTATCTAGGGTAATTCTGCTCGAGTGGCTGTTCCCCTTATTATAGAAGCACTTAGTCTCGGGCTTGGGTTCAACTTTGGGCTTCTTCACTTGAGCAGCAACTGACTTGTCGTTTCATAAAGTATCCCTTTCTTGCCCTTGCCCTTCTTGAAACTAGTGGTTTTTAACTAACCATCAACAATTGATGCTCCTACTTGACTTCTACTTTCACGGTGTCAAGCATCGCGAATATCTCAAGGATCATCATATCTATCCCTGATATGTTATAGTTCATCACGAAGCTCTAGAAGCTTGGTGGCAATGACTTTGGAGAAACATCACTATCTTATCTGGAAGATCAACTCCCACTCGATTCAAGTGATTGTTGTACTCAGACAATCTGAGCACAAGCTCAACGATTGAGCTTTTCTCCCTTAGTTTGCAGGCTAAGAAAATCGTCGGAGGTCTTATACCTCTTGACGTGGGCACGAGCCTGAAATCCCAATTTCAGCCCTCGAAACATCTCATATCTTTCGAGACATTTCAAAAATGTCTTCGGTGCCTCAATTCTAAACCATTTAACATTACCGAACTATCATGTAGTCATCAAAATGTGTATGTCAGATGTTCGCAACATCCTCAGACCATGTTCGAGGTCCAGCACACCGAGCGGTGCATTAAGGAAACAAGCCTTCTACTGTCCGCATAATTGCTACTGTCAACTTTCAACAATATTTTCTCTAGGAACATATCTAAAACAGTAGAACTAAAGCGCGAGCTACGACATAATTTGCAAAAACCTTTTGACTATGTTCAGGATAAACAAGTTCATCTGATGAACTCCCACTTAGATAGAGATCCCTCTAGTCATCTAGGTGATTACATGATCCGAGTCAACTAGGCCGTGTCCGATCATCACGTGAGACGGACTAGTCATCATCGGTGAACATCTTCATGTTGATCATATCTACCATACGACTCATGCTCGACCTTTCGGTCTCTTGTGTTCCGAGGCCATGTTTGTACATGCTAGGCTCGTCAAGTCAACCTAAGTGTTTCGCGTGTGTAAATCTGGCTTACACCCGTTGTATGTGAACGTAAGAATCTATCACACCCGATCATCACGTGGTGCTTCGAAACGACGAACTTTCGCAACGGTGCACAGTTAGGGGAAACACTTTCTTGAAATTCTAATGAGGGATCATCTTATTTACTACCGTCGTTCTAAGCAAATAAGATGTATAAACATCATAAACATCACATGCAATCAAAAAGTGACATGATATGGCCAATATCATTTTGCTCCTTTTGATCTCCATCTTCGGGGCTCCATGATCATCATCGTCACCGGCATGACACCATGATCTCCATCATCATGATCCCCGTCATCGTGTCTTCATGAAGTTGTCTCGCCAACTATTACTTCTACCATTATGGCTAACGGTTAGCAATAAAGTAAAGTAATTACATGACGTTTATGTTGACATGCAGGTCATAAATAAATTAAGACAACTCCTATGGCTCCTGCCGGTTGTCACACTCATCGACATGCAAGTCGTGATTCCTATAACAAGAACATGATCAATCTCATACATCACATATATCATTCATCACATCCTTTTGGCCATATCACATCACATAACACTTGCTGCAAAAACAAGTTAGACGTCCTCTAACTGTTGTTGCAAGTTTTTTACGTGGCTGCTACAGTGTTGCTAGCAAGAACGTTTCTTACCTACGCCAAAACCACAACGTGAATAGCCAATTTCTATTTACCCTTCATAAGGACCCTGTTCATCGAATCCGATCCGACTAAAGTGGGAGAGACAGACACCCGCCAGCCACCTTATGCAACTAGTGCATGTCAGTCGGTGGAACCGGTCTCACGTAAGCGTACGTGTAAGGTTGGTCCGGGCCGCTTCATCCCACAATGCCACCGAATCAAGATAAGACTAGTAACGGCAAGATAATTGACAATATCGACGCCCACAACTGCTTTGTGTTCTACTTGTGCATAGAAACTACGCATAGACCTAGCTCATGATGCCACTGTTGGGGAACGTAGAAGAAATTCAAAATTTTCTACCCAACACCAAGATCAATCTATGGAGTAATCTAGCAACGAGGGAAGGAGAGTGCATCTACATACCCTTGTAGATTGCTAAGCGGAAGCGTTCAAGTGAACGGGGTTGATGGAGTCGTACTCGTCGTGATCCAAATCACCGATGATCCTAGTGCCGAACGGACGGCACCTCCGCATTCAACACACGTACAGCCCGGGGATGTCTCCTCCTTCTTGATCCATCAAGGGGAGAGGAGATGTTGAGGGAAAACTCCGACAGCACGACGGCATGGTGGTGATGGAGCTCGTGGTTCTCCGGCAGGGCTTCGCCAAGCACTACGGAGGAAGACGAGGTGTTGGAGGAGGGAGAGGGCTGCGCCAGGGGAAGGGTGCGGCTGCCCTCTCTCTTCCTCACTATATATAGGGGTAAGGGAGGAGGGGGAGGCACCCTAGGGTTCCCTAGGGGAGGGGCGGCGGCCACAGGGGAAACCCTAGATGGGTTTGGGCGCCCCCACCCCCTAGGAAACTTACCCCCCAAGCCGGGAGGGGCGGCTGCCCTAGGGGTAGCGCCCCCACCTCTCTGGTTACGTGAGATGGGGTTGGGAGGGGCGCTCTGCCCCTTGGTGGGCTGATGTGCCCTCTCCCCTTGGCCCATAAGGCCCCCCAACGCTTGCCGGGACCTCCGAAACCCCTTTCGGACACGCTGGTCATCACCTGGTACCCCCGGAACAATTCCGGACTCCAATACCCTTTGTCCAATATACCGATATTCACTTCCGGACCATTCCAGAGCTCCTCGTCATGTCCGGGATCTCATCCGGGACTCCGGACAACCTTCGGTAACCACATACTATTTCCCATAACAACTCTAGCGTCACCGAACCTTAAGTGTGTAGACCCTACAGGTTCGGGAACCATGCAGACATGACCGAGACAACTCTCCGGCCAATAACCAACAGCGGGATCTGGATACCCATGTTGGCTCCCACATGTTCCATGATGATCTCATCGGATGAACCATGATGTCGAGGATTCAATCAATCCCGTATTCAATTCCCTTTGTCTAGCGGTATTGCACTTGCCCGAGATTCGATCATCGGTATCTCGATACCTTGTTCAATCTCGTTACCGGCAAGTCTGTTTACTCGTTCCGTAACACATCATCCCGTGATCAACTCCTTGGTCACATTGCGCATATGATGATGTCCTACCGAGTGGGCCCAGAGATACCTCTCCGTTACACGGAGTGACAAATCCCAGTCTCGATTCGTGCCAACCCAACAGACACTTTCGGAGATACCTGTAGTGTACCTTTATAGCCACCCAGTTACGTTGTGACGTTTGGTACACCCAAAGCATTCCTACGGTATCCGGGAGTTGCACAATCTCATGGTCTAAGGAAATGATACTTGACATTAGAAAAGCTTTAGCATATGAACTACACGATCTTTGTGCTAGGCTTAGGATTGGGTCTTATCCATCAAATCATTCTCCTAATGATGTGATCCCGTTATCAACGACATCCAATGTCCATGGTCAGGAAACCGTAACCATCTATTGATCAACGAGCTAGTCAACTAGAGGCTTACTAGGGACATGGTGTTGTCTATGTATCCACACATGTATCTGAGTTTCCTATCAATACAATTATAGCATGGATAATAAACGATTATCATGAACAAGGAAATATAATAACAACAAATTTATTATTGCCTCTAGGGCATATTTCCAACACTAGGAGCATGCGCGCAATACTTTGCTTTGATAACTTCTAGATTTTTGTAATAAGTATATGAGTTCTTTATGACTAATGTTGAGTCCATGGATTATACGCACTTTTCCCTTCCTTCAACCATTGCTAGCCTCTCTAATACCGCACACTTTTCGCCAGTATCATACACCCACCATATACCTTCCTCAAAACAGCCACCATACCTACGTATCATGGCATTTCCATAGCCATTCCGAGATATATTGCCATGCAACTTTTCACCGTTCCGTTTATTATGACACGCTCCATCATTGTCATATTGCTAGCATGATCATGTAGTTGACATTGTATTTGTGGCAAAGCCACTGTTCATAATTCTTTCATACATGTCACTCTTGAATCATTGCATGTCCCGGTACACCGCCGGAGGCATTCACATAGAGTCATATTTTGTTCTAAGTTTCGAGTTCTAATTGTTGAGTTGGAAGAAAAATAAAAGTGTGATGATCATCATTTTTAGAGCATTGTCCCAAGTGAGGAAAGGATGATGGAGACTATGATTCCCCCACAAGTCGGGATGAGACTCCGGACGAAAAAAGGAGGCCATAAAAAAAGGCCCAAATAAAAAAATGAGAGAAAAAGAGAGAAGGGACAATGTTACTATCCTTTTACCACACTTAAGCTTCAAACTAGCACCAAGATCTTCATGATAGAGAGTCTCTCTTTTTTGTCACTTTCATATACTAGTGGGAATTTTTCATTATAGAACTTGGCTTGTATAATCCAATGATGGGCTTCCTCAAATGCCCTAGGTCTTCGTGAGCAAGCGAGTTGGATGCACACCCACTTAGTTTCTTTTGTTGAGCTTTCACATACTTATAGCTCTAGTGCATCCGTTGCATGGCAATCCCTACTCACTCACATTGATATCTATTGATGGGCATCTCCATAGCCCGTTGATACGCCTAGTTGATGTGAGACTATCTTCCCCTCTTTTTGTCTTCTCCACAACCACCATTCTATTCCATATATAGTGCTATATCCATGGCCCACGCTCATGTATTGCGTGAAGATTGAAAAAGTTTTGAAAATGTTAAAGTATGAAACAATTGCTTGGCTTGTCATCGGGGTTGTGCATGATTTAAATACTTTGTGTGGTGAAGATGGAGTATAGCCAGACTACATGATTTTGTAGGGATAACTTTGTTTGGCCATGTTATTTTAAGAAGACATAATTGCTTTGTTAGTATGCTTGAAGTATTATTATTTTTATGTCAATATGAACTTTTGTCTTGAATCTTTTGGATCTGAATATTCATACCACAATTAAGAAGATTTGCATTGAAATTATGCCAAGTAGCACTCCGCATCAAAAATTCTGTTTTTATCATCTACCTACTCGAGGACGAGCAGGAATTAAGCTTGGGGATGCCTGATACGTCTCCAACGTATCTATAATTTTTGATTGCTCCATGCTATATTATCTACTGTTTTGGACTATATTGGGTTTTATTTTCCACTTTTATATTATTTTTTAGACTAACCTATTAACCGGAGGCCCATCCCAGAATTGCTATTTTTTTTGCCTATTTCATTGTTTCGGAGGAACGGAATATCAAATGGAGTCCAAATGGAATGAAACCTTCGGGAACGTTATTTTCTCATCAGATAAGACCCACGAGACTTGGACCCTCCGTCAAGAAAGCCACGAGGCGGTCATGAGGGTGGGGAGCGCGCCCACCCCCTAGGGCGCGCCCCCTGCCTCGTGGGCCCCTCGGAGCTCCACCGACGTACTTCTTCCTCCTATATATACCTACGTACCCCCAAACGATCAAATACGGAGCCAAAAACCTAATTCCACCGCCGCAACCTTCTGTACCCACGAGAACCCACCTTGGGGCCTGTTCCGGAGCTCCGCCGAAGAGGGCCATCATCACGGAGGGCTTCTACATCATTCTAGCCTCTCCGATGAAGTGTGAGTAGTTCACCTCAGACCTACGGGTCCATAGTTATTAGCTAGATGGCTTCTTCTCTCTTTTTGGATCTCAATACAATGTTCTCCCCCTCTCTCATGGAGATCTATTCGATGTAATCTTATTTTTGCGGTGTGTTTGTTGAGATCGATGAATTGTGGGTTTATGATTAGGTCTATCTATGAATAATATTTGAATCTTCTCTGAATTCTTTTATGTATGATTGGTTATCTTTGCATGTCTCTTCGAATTATCAGTTTGGTTTGGCCTACTAGATTGGTTTTTCTTGCCATGGGAGAAGTGCTTAGCTTTGGGTTCAATCTTGCGGTGTCCTTTCCCAATGACAGAAGGGGCAGCAAGGCACGTATTGTATTGTTGCCATCGAGGATAACAAGATGGGGTATTTATCATATTGCATGAAACTATCCCTCTACATCATGTCATCTTGCTTAAGGTGTTACTCTGTTTTTAACTTAATACTCTAGATGCATGCTGGATAGCGGTCGATTAGTGGAGTAATAGTAGTAGATGCAGGCAGGAGTCGGTCTACTTGTCTCGGACGTGATGCCTATATACATGATCATACCTAGATATTCTCATAACTATGCTCAATTCTGTCAATTGGTCAACTATAGTAATTTGTTCACCCACCGTAGAATACTTATGCTCTTGAGAGAAGCCACTAGTGAAACCTATGGCCCCCGGGTCTATTCTCATCATATCAATCTCCATCACTTTAATCTTGCTTTGCTTTTTTACTTTGCCTTTTACTTTTCACTTTGCATCTCTATACCAAAAATACCAAAAATATTATCTATCATCTCTATCAGATCTCACTCCCGTAAGTGACCATGAAGGGATTGACAACCCTAATCGCGTTGGTTGCGTGGAGCTATTGTTTTTGTGTAGGTGCGAGGGACTCGAGTGTAGCCTCCTACTAGATTGATACCTTGGTTCTCAAAAACTGAGGGAGATACTTACTCTACTTTGCTACATCATCCTCTCCTCTTCGGGGAAATCCAACGCAGTGCTCAAGAGGTAGCAACGTATCAGGCATCCCAAGCTTAATTCCAGCTCGTCCTCGCGTAGTTAAATGATAAAAAGAGAATTTTTGATGCGGAATGCTACTTGGCATAATTTTAATGTAATTCTTCTTAATTGTGGTATGAATATTCAGATCCGAAAGATTCAAGAAAAAAGTTCATGTTGACATAAAAATAATAATACTTCAAGCATACTAACAAAGCAATTATGTCTTCTCAAAATAACATGGCCAAAGAAAGTTATCCCTACAAAATCATATAGTATGGCTATGCTCTATCTTCACCACACAAAGTATTTAAATCATGCACAACCCCGATGACAAGCCAATCAATTGTTTCATACTTTGGACATTTTCAAAACTTTTAGATCTTCATGCAATACATGAGCGTGAGCCATGGATATAGCACTATATGTGGAATAGAATGGTGGTTGTGGAGAAGACAAAAAGGGGGGAAGATAGTCTCACATCAACTAGGCATATCAACGGGCTATGGAGATGCCCATCAATAGATATCAATGTGAGTGAATAGGGATTGCCATGCAACGGATGCACTAGAGCTATAAGTATATGAAAGCTCAACAAAGGAAACTAAGTGGGTGTGCATCCAACTCGCTTGATCATGAAGACCTAGGGAATTTTGAGGAATCCCATCACTGGAATATACAAGCCAAGTTCTATAATGAAAAATTCCCACTAGTATATGAAAGTGACAATGTGAGAAACTCTCTATCATGAAGATCATGGTGCTACTTTGAAGCACAAGTGTGGTAAAAGGATAGTAACATTGTCCCTTCTCTCTTTTTCTCTCATTTTTTTTCATTTTTTTTCATTTTTTTATTTGGGCCTTTTCCTTTTTTATGGCCTCTTTTTCTCTCTTTTTTCGTCCGGAGCCTCATCCCGACTTGTGGGGGAATCATAGTCTCCATCATCCTTTCCTCACTTGGACAATGCTCTAATAAAGATGATAATCACACTTTTATTTACTTACAACTCAGGAATTACAACTTGATACTTAGAACAAAATATGACTCTATATGAATGCCTCCGGCGGTGTACCGGGATGTGCAATGAATCAAGAGTGACATGTATGAAAGAATTATGAACGGTGGCTTTGCCACAAATACAATGTCAACTACATGATCATGCAAAGCAATATGACAATGATGAAGCGTGTCATAATAAACGGAACGGTGGTAAGTTGCATGGCAACATATCTTAGAATGGCTATGGAAATGCCATGATAGGTAGGTATGGTGGCTGTTTTGAGGAAGGTATATGGTGGGTGTATGATACCGGTGAAAGGTGCGCGGTATTAGAGAGGCTAGCAATGGTGGAAGGAAGGAAAGTGCGTATAATCCATGGACTCAACATTAGTCATAAAGAACTCATATACTTATTGCAAAAATCTAGAAGTTATCAAAGCAAATTATTACGCGCATGCTCCTAGGGGGATAGATTGGTAGGAAAAGACCATCGCTCGTCCCCGACCGCCACTAATAAGGAAGACAATCAATAAATAAATCATGCTCCGACTTAATCACATAACGGTTCACCATACGTGCATGCTACGGGAACCACAAACTTTAACGCAAGTATTTCTCAAATTCACAACTACTCAACTAGCATGACTCTAATATCACCATCTTCATATCTCAAAACAATTATCAAGCATCAATCTTTTCTTAGTATTCAACACACTCAAAAGAAAGTTTTACAAATCTTGAATACCAAGCATATTTATTGTTAAGCAATTACCATGCTATTTAAGACTCTCAAAATAATCTAAGTGAAGCATGAGAGATCAATAGTTACTATAAAACAAATTCACCATCGTGCTCTAAAAGTTATAAGTGAAGCATTAGAGCAAAACTATATAGCTCAAAAGATATAAGTGCAGCACATAGAGTATTCTATCAAATTTCAATTCATGTATGGCTCTCTCAAAAGGTGTTTACATCAAGGATGACTGTGGTAGACTAACAAGAAAAGACTCAAATAATACAAGACGCTCCAAGCAAAACACATATCATGTGGTGAATAAAAATATAGCTCAAAGCAAAATTACCGATGGAAGTAGATGAAAGAGGGGATGCCTTCTGGGGCATCCCCAAGCTTTGAATTTTTGGTGTACTTGGATTATATTGGGGGTGCCATGGGAATCCCCAAGCTTAGGCTCTTGCCACTCCTTGTTCCATAATCCATCAAAAGATTTCACCCAAAACTTGAAAACTTCACAACACAAAACTCAACAGAAATCTCGTGAGCTCCGTTAGCGAAAGAAAACAAAATACCACTTCAAGGTACTGTAATGAACTCATTCTTTATTTGTATTGGTGTTAAACCTACTGTATTCCAACTTCTCTATGGTTTATAAACTATTTTACTAGCCATAGACTCATCAAAATAAGCAAACAACACACGAAAAACAGAATATGTCAAGAACAGAACAGTCTGTAGTAATCTATAACTAACGCAAACTTATGGAACTACAACAAATCTACCAAAATAGGAAGACCTAGGAAATTTGTTTATTGATCTGCAGCAATTGGAATCAGTATTGTATCACGTTCTGGTGATTTTTAACAATTGTTTTTGTGAACAGAAAGATTCTGGAAATTACAGCAAGATCAAATAACTTTCATCCAAGAAGATCCTATAGGTTTAACTTGGCACAAACACTAATTGAAACATAAAAACACATCTAACCAGAGGCTAGAACAAAGATTTATTCCTAAACAGAATAAAAAGCAAAAAACTAAAAATAAAATTGGGTTGCCTCCCAACAAGCGCTATCCTTTAACGCCCCTAGCTAGGCATAAGATTTCAACGATGCTCACATGAAAGACAAGAATTGAAGCACAAAGAGAGCATCATGAAACACGTGAAAAACACATATAAGTCTAACATACTTCCTATGCATAGGAATCTTATAGGCAAACAAATTATCATAGCAAGCAAAAACTAGCATATGCAAGGAAGTGGAGAGAAACAATAGCAATCTCAACATAACGAGAGGTAATTTAGTAAGATGAAAATTTCTACAACCATATTTTCCTCTCTCATAATAATTACATGTAGGATCATAAGCAAATTCAAAAAAATAGCTATCACATAACATATTCTCAACACGATCCACATGCCTGCGAAGTTGACACTCTTCCAAAATAGTGGGATTATCATTAACTAAAGTCATGACCTCTCCAAACCCACTTTTATAAAAAAAATCATAACATTAAATATTCTCCAAATATGTGGGATCTAAAGTTGACACTCTTCCAAACCCATTTTCAATATTATTGCAAACAATATTATCAATCTCATATTCATCATGGGGCTTAAATAAATTTTCAAGATCATAAGAAGAACTATCACCCCAATCATGATCATTGCAACAAGTAGAGGACATAGCAAAACTAGCATCCCCAAGCTTAGGGTTTTGCATATTTTTAGCACAATTTATATCAATAGAATTTATAGTAAAATCATTGCAATCATGCTTTTTATTCAAAGATCTATCGTGAATCGCTTCATAAAGTACTTCATCATAATTTTTAGATTCACGAATTTCAGGCAAAACATCATAAAGATAATCTAGTGCACTTAATTCACTAGCAATAGGTTCATCATAATTGGATCTCTTAAAGATATTAGCAAGTGGATGAGGATCCATAAACTTTTAGCAAGTGAAGATGCAAGCAAAAAGAAGGCACATGGTAACACAAGATTGGACTGAGGAAGGGCGAATAAAACGGCAAGGGTGAAGTGGGGGACAGGAAAACGAGAGGCAAATGGAAAATAATGTAGTGCGAGAGATAAGAGATTGTGATGGGTACTTGGTATGTTGACTTTTGCGTAGACTCCCCGGCAACGACGCCAGAAATTCTTCTTGCTACCTCTTGAGCACTGCGTTGGATTTCCCCAAAGAGGAAAGGATGATGCAGCAAAGTAGCATAAGTATTTCCCTCAATTTTTGAGAACCAAGGTATCAATCCAGTAGGAGGCCACGCGCGAGTCCCTCGTACCTACACAAAGCAAATAGCTCAACGCAACCAACGCGATTAGGGGTTGTCAATCCCTTCACGGTCACCTTCGAGAGTGAGATCTGATAGATAATATTTTTGGTATTTTTGATATAAAGATGCAAGGTAAAATAAAAGTTAAACTAAAAAAGCAAAGCAATAATAAAGTGATTGGAGATTGATATGATGAGAATAGACCCGGGGGCCATAGATTTCACTAGTGGCTTCTCTCCAGAGCATAAGTATTCTACGGTGGGTGAACAAATTACTGTTGAGCAATTGACAGAATTGAGCATAGTTATGAGAATATCTAGGTATGATCATGTATATAGGCATCACGTCCGAGACAAGTAGACCGACTCCTGCTTGCATCTACTACTATTACTCCACTTATCGACCGCTATCCAGCATGCATCTAGAGTATTAAGTTAAAACAGAGTAACGCCTTAAGCAAGATGACATGATGTAGAGGGATAGTTTCATGCAATATGATAAAAACCCCATCTTGTTATCCTCGATGGCAACAATACCATACGTGCCTTGCTGCCCCTACTGTCACTGGGAAAGGACACCGCAAGATTGAACCCAAAGCTAAGCACTTCTCCCATTGCAAGAAGAACCAATCTAGTAGGCCAAACCAAACTGATAATTCGAAGAGACTTGCAAAGATAACCAATCATACATAAAAGAATTCAGAGAAGATTCAAATATTGTTCATAGATAGACTTGATCATAAACCCACAATTCATCGGTCTCAACAAACACACCGCAAAAAGAAGATTACATCGAATATATCTCCACGAGAGAGGGGGAGAACACTGTATTGAGATCCAAAAAGAGAGAAGAAGTCATCTAGCTACTAACTATGGACCCGAAGGTCTCAGGTAAAGTACTCACACTTCATCGGAGGGGCTATGATGATGTAGAATCCCTCCGTGATGATGGCTCCCTCCGGCGGAGCTTCGGAACAGGCCCCAAGATGGGATCTCGTGGGTACAGAAGGTTGTGGCGGTGGAATTAGGTTTTTGGCTCCATATCTGGTCGTTCGGGTGTACGTAGGTATATATAGGAGGAAGGAGTATGTCGGTGGAGCAAAGGGGGGCCCACGAGGCAGGGGGAGCGCCCTCCACCCTCGTGACCGCCTCCCTCCTTTCTTGACAGAGGGTCCAAGTCTCCTGGATCTTATTTGTTGAGAAAATCACGTTCCCGAAGGTTTCATTCCGTTTGGACTCCGTTTGATATTTCGTTTTTTCGAAACACTGAAATAGGCAAAAAAACAGCAATTCTGGGCTGGGCCTCCGGTTAATAGGTTAGTCCCAAAAGTAATACAAAAGTGGAAAATAAAGCCCAATATAGTCAAAAATAGTAGATTATATAGCATGGAGCAATAAAAAATTATAGATATGTTGGAGACGTATCATCCTCCATGGCCTTCTTGATCCCTTCATCCTTGTTGATCTCCATGGGCTCTTCCCTCTTCAGCTCTATCTTCATTAGCCAAGCATCGTTGTCACCGTTGTTGGAGGAGGGGGACGACATGATGCCTGGCCTTGACAACCCTGACAGAAAACAGCTCGAAACAAGAACAGAGGATAATTGTGTGATACGGTGGTCAAAACCCTCATGATATTATATAATGAATTTTTGTCGACCAAAAGAAGTATCGTGAAATAAGACGGAGTCCGGAGAGCGCACGGGGTGCCCACGAGGCAGGGGGGCGCGCCCAGGGGATATGGCGCGACTCCCAGCCTCGTGGAAGTCTCGTGTCCTTCCCGGACTGCTTCTTATTTTCCTATTTTCTTAAATATTCCAAAACGGAGAAAAATTGCCATTAGAACTATTTTGGAGTCGGTTTACTTACCGTACCACATACCTATTCCTTTTCGGAGTCTGAAACATTCTGGAAAGTGTCTCTTATGTATTCCTCCGGGGTTACTGTTTCAATAATATTGGTTTCAACATTTATAGGATTACTTGAGATATAATGTTTGATTCTTTGACCGTTCACCACCTTCGGATTTGTGCCTTCGAAGTTGTTGATTTTTATGGCACCAGAACGATAGACTTCATCGATAACGTAAGGACCTTCCCATTTAGAGAGAAGTTTTCCTGCAAAAAATCTTAAACAAGAGTTGAATAGCAACACATAATCACCTACATTAAACTCGCGCTTTTGTATCCTTTTGGCATGCCATCTTTTAACTTTTTCTTTAAATAGTTTGGCATTGTCATAGGCTTGGGTTCTCCATTCATCAAGTGAGTAATGTCAAATAACCTCTTCTCACCGGCAAGTTTGAAATCATAATTGAGCTCTTTAATGGCCCAGTATGCCTTATGTTCCAGTTCGAGAGGTAAGTTACATGCTTTTCCATAAACCATTTTATACGGAGACATACCCATAGGATTTTTATATGCAGTTCTATAGGCCCATAATGCATCATCTAGTTTCTTGGACCAATTCTTTCTAGATCTATTAATAGTCTTTTGCAAAATTAATTTGAGCTCTCTATTACTATTCTACTTTACCACTAGACTGTGGGTGATATGGAGATGCAACTCTATGATTAACATCATACTTAGCAAGCATTTTACGAAAGACACCATGAATAAAATGTGAACCACCATCAGTCATTAAATATCTAGGGACTCCAAACCTCAGGAAAATAACTTCTTTAAGCATCTTAATAGAGGTGTTATGATCAGCACTACTAGTTGGAATAGCTTCTACCCACTTAGTAACGTAATCAACAACAACTAAAATATGTGTATACCCATTAGAGGAAGGAAACCGTCCCATATAATGAAAGCCCCAAACATCAAATGGTTCAATAACAAGTGAATAATTCATAGGCATTTCTTGACGTCTACTAATATTACCAATTCTTTGACATTCATCACAAGATAAGACAAACTTACGGGCATCTTTGAAGAGAGTATGCCAATAAAAACCGGATTGAAATACCTTTTGTGCATTTCTACCTCCAGCGTGGTGTCCTCCGTAAGCCTCGGAGTGACACTTGCGTAGGATCTGTTCATGTTCATGCTCAGGTATACAACATCTAATAACACCATCTACTCCTTCTTTATAAAGGTGTGGGTCATCCCAAAAGTAATGCCTCAAATCATAGAAAACCTTTTTCTTTTGCTGGTATGTGAAACTACGTGGTATAAATTTAGCAACAATGTAATTAGCATAATCAGCATACCATGGAGCAGTACGAGAAGCATTTATGACAGCTAATTGTTCATCAGGAAAGCTATCATCAATAGGTAGTGGGTCATCAAGAACATTCTCTAACCTAGACAAGTTGTCTGCAACGGGGTTCTTAGCTCCCTTTCTATCAATAATATGAAAATCAAATTCTTGTAGTAGGAGAACCCATCTAATAAGTCTAGGTTTAGCATCTTTCTTTTCCATAAGATATTTAATAGGAGCATGATCAGTGTGAATAGTTACTTTAGAATCAACAATATAAGGTCTGAACTTATCACAAGCAAATACAACTGCTAAGAATTCCTTTTCAGGAGTAGCATAATTTCTCTGGGCATTGTCTAGAGTTTTACTAGCATATTGAATAACATTTAATTTCTTATCAACTCTTTGTCCTAGAAAAGCACCTACAGCATAGTCACTAGCATCACACATAATTTCAAAGGGTAAATTCCAATCAGGTGGCTGAACAATAGGTGCAGAAATTAATGCTTTCTTAAGTATTTCAAATGCTTCCACACAATCATTATCAAAGACAAAAGGGATATCTTTTTGTAATAGATTAGTCAGAGGCCGAGAAATTTTTGAGAAGTCCTTAATGAAGCTCCTATAAAAACCGGCATGACCAAGGAAAATTCTTATACCTTTGATGTCCTTGGGACACGACATCTTTTCAATAGCATCAACTTTAGCTTTATCAACTTCAACCTCTTTCAGAAATTTTATGCCCCAAGACAATTCCTTCATTAACCATAAAGTAGCATTTCTCCCAGTTCAAGACAAGGTTAGTTTCTTCACATCTCTGCAAAACTCGATCAAGGTTGCTCAAGCAATCATCAAAAGAGGATCCATAAACGGAGAAATCATCCATGAAAACCTCACAAATCTTTTCGCAAAAATCAGAGAATATAGCCATCATGCATCTTTGAAAGGTAGCAGGTGCATTACATAAACCAAAAGGCATACGTCTATAAACAAAGGTACCGAAAGGGCAAGTAAAAGTGGTCTTCTCTTGATCATCAGCTGACACAGATATTTGAGAGAAACCAGAGTAACCATCTAGAAAGCAAAAATGTGTGTGTTTGGATAATGTTTGTAGCATTTGGTCAATGAATGGCAAAGGTTAATGATCTTTTTTAGTAGCTTTATTTAATTTGTGAAAGTCAATTACCATCCTATAACCTGTAATAATTCTTTGTGGAATAAATTCATCTTTATCATTAGGAACGACAGTAATACCTCCCTTCTTAGGGACACAATGGACAGGACTTACCCACTGACTATCAGCAACATGATAAATTATACCTGCTTCAAGGAGCTTTAATATCTCCTTTCTTACCACTTCTTTCATCTTAGGATTTAGTCGTCGTTGGTGATCAATAACTGGTTTGTCGTCTTTCTCCAAATTTATTTTGTGTTGACATAGAGTGGGACTAATGCCCTTAAGATCATCAAGAGTATATCCAATAGCAGCACGGTGCTTCTTCAGAGTTTTCAATAATTTCTCTTCTTCATGCTCTGAAAGGTTAGCACTAATAATAACAGGATATATCTTCTTTTCATCAAGATAAGCATATTTGAGAGTATCAGGCAATGGTTTAAGGTCAAACACGGGGTCACCCTTGGGTGGAGGAGGATCCCCTAGGATTTCAACAGGCAAGTTGTGTTTCAGAATAGGTCCGTGTTTAAAGAATACTTCATCTATTTCTCTTCTTTCATGCATGAACATGTCATTTTCATGGTCTAGCAAATATTGTTCTAAAGGATCACTAGGAGGCACGGCAATAGAAGCAAGACCAATAATTTCATCTTTATTAGGAAATTCCTCATCACGGGGTTGTCTATGAAATTTAGCAAGATTAAACTCATGAGACATATCACCCAAACCGATAGTAACGACATCCTTTTCGCAGTCTATCCTAGCATTAACAGTGTTCAAGAAGGGTCTACCAAATATGATGGGACAAAAGTATCTTGTGGGGAACCAAGAACAAGAAAATCAGCGGGATATTTGACCTTCCCACACAAGACTTCAACATCTCTAACAATCCCAATCGGAGAAATAGTATCTCTATTGGCAAGCTTAATGGTAACATCGATATCTTCTATCTCAGCAGGTGCAATATCATGTATAATTTCTTCGTATAAAGAATGAGGTATTGCACTCGCACTAGCACCCATATCACATAAGCCATGATAACAATGAGCTCCTATTTTAACAGAAATAACAGGCATGCCTACAACAGGTCTATGTTTATTTTTAGCATCAGGTCTAGCAATTCTAGCAGCCTCATCACAGAAGTAAATAACATGCCCATCAATATTATCAGCCAAGAGATCTTTAACCACAGCAATATTAGGTTCAACTTTAACTTGCTCAGGAGGTTTGTGTGTCCTAATATTACTTTTGTTGACTACAGTTGAAGCTTTAGCATGATCCTTCATTCTAACAGCGAAAGGTGGTTTCTCAACACAAGCAGTAGGAACAATAGGATCATTATAAGTGATAGTCTTTTCTTCAACTTTAATAGGTGCAACTACTTTTACTTCAATGGGAGGATTATATTTAAACCACTTCTCCTTAGGGAGATCAACATGAGTAGCAAAAGATTCACGGAAAGAAGCTACCATCTGAGAGTCAAGTCCATATTTAGCGCTAAATTCACGGAAAACATCAGTATCCATAAAATGTTTAACACAATCAAACTTAGGTGTTATGCCTGACTCCTTACCTTCATCGAGGTCCCAATCTTCAGAATTGCGTTTAATTATTTCTAATAAATCCCATTTGAATTCAGTAGTCTTCATCATAAAAGAGCCAATACAAGAAGTATCGAGCATGGAGCGATTATTGAGAGAAAACCGAGCATAAAATTTTTGAATAATCATTTCTATTGAAAGCTCATGATTGGGGAATGAATATAACATTGACTTAAGCGTCCCCAAGCTTGAGCGATGCTTTCTCCTTCGCGAGGCCAATATATATATATATATATACAAAATTACGATCACGATGAACAAGATGCATAGGATAAAACTTCTGATGAAATTCCAATTTCAATGGTTTGTAGTCCCATGATCCCATATCATCACATAGCCTATACCATGTCAATGCCTCTCCCTTCAAATATAAAGGTAAGAACTTCTTCTTGATAACATCATCGGGCATACCTGCAAGCTTAAATAATCCACAAACTTCATCCACATCGATTAAGTGTAAATCGGGATGTAATGTTGCATCTCCTGCAAAAGGATTAGCTAGCAGTTTCTCTATCATACACGAAGGAATTTTAAAGTAAACATTTTCGGTAGGTTCAGTAGGTTGAGGGGTAGCTAATTGTGGTTTCGGACGAGGTGAAGATACCCCGAACAAACCCCTCAAAGGATTGTTTTCCATAGTAACAAGTGACAGTAAATTTCAGCACACTATATAAATTTTTCCTTAGCAAGTTCCACCTACCAAAGGCGCTCACTCCCCAGCAACGGCGCCAGAAAAGAGTCTTGATGACCCACAAGTATAGGGGATCTATTGTAGTCCTTTCAATAAGTAAGAGTGTCGAACCCAACGAGGAGCGGAAAGAAATGATAAGCGGTTTTCAGCAAGGTATTCTCTGCAAGCACTGAAATTATCGGTAACAGATAGTTTTGTGATAAGGTAATTTGCAACAAGTAACAAGTAACAAGTGTAAATGAAGTGCAGCAAGATGGCCCAATCCTTTTTGTAGCAAAGGACAAGCCTGGACAAACTCTTATATAGAGAAAAGCGCTCCTGAGGACACATGGGATATATCGTCAAGCTAGTTTTCATCACGCTCATATAATTCACGTTCTTTACTTTGATAATTTGGTATGTGGGTGGACCCGTGCTTGGGTGCTGTCCTTCTTGGACAAGCATCCCTCTTATGATTAACCCCTATTGCAAGCATCCGCAACTACAAAAGAAGTATTAAGGTAAACCTAACCATAGCATGAAACATATGGATCCAAATCAGCCCCTTGCGAAGCAACTCATAAACTACGGTTTAAGCTTCTATCACTCTAGCAACCCATCATCTACTTATTACTTCCCAATGCCTTCCTATAGGCCCAAACAATGGTGAAGTGTCATGTAGTCGACGTTCACATAACACCACTAGAGGAAAGACAACATACATCTCATCAAAATATCGAACGAATACCAAATTCACATGACTACTTATAGCAAGACTTCTCCCATGTCCTCAGGAACAAACGTAACTACTCACAAATCATATTCATGTTCATAATCAGAGGGGTGTTAATATGCATAATGGATCTGAACATATGATCTTCCACTAAATAAACCAACTAGCATCAACTACAAGGAGTAATCAACACTACTAGCAACCCACAGGTACCAATCTAAGGCTTTGGGACAAAGATTCGATACAAGAGATGAACTAGGGTTTGAGAGGAGATGGTGCTGGTGAAGATGTCGATGGAGATTGACCCCCTTCTGATGAGAGGATCGTTGGTGATGACGATGGCGATGATTTCCCCTCCCAGAGGGAAGTTTCCCCGGCTGAACAGCTCTGCCGGAGCCCTAGATTGGTTCCACCAAGGTTCCGCCTCGTGGCGGTGGAGTTTCTTCCCGAAAGCTTGCTTATTATTTTTCCTCGGTCGAAATACTTCATATAGCAAAAGATGGCCAGCGGAGGCCTGCCCGGGGGCCCACGAGGCAGGGGGCGCGCCCAGGGGGCAGGGCGCGCCTCCCACCCTCGTGGCCAGGGTGTGGCCCCCCTCCGGTATTTTCTCCGCTCAGTATTTTTTATTAATTCCAAAAATAACTTCCGTGAAGTTTCAGGACTTTTGGAGCTGTGCAGAATACGTATCTAATATTTGCTCCTTTTCTAGCCCAGAATTCCAGCTGCCGGCATTCTCCCTCTTCATGTAAACCTTGTAAAATAAGAGAGAATAGGCATAAGTATTGTGACATAATGTGTAATAACATCCCATAATGCAATAAATATCGATATAAAAGCTTGATGCAAAATGGACGTATCACTTACCAACATGTCATACTTTGATTCGACAGTATTGTTGGATGAAGCGGCCCGGACCAACATTACACGTACGCTTACGCGAGACTGGTTCTACCGACGTGCTTTGCACACAGGTGGCTGGCGGGTGTCAGTTTCTCCAACTTTAGTTGCATCGAGTGTGACTATGCCCGGTCCTTGTTGAAGGTTAAAACAGCACACTTGACGAAAAATCGTTGTGGTTTTGATGCGTAGGTAAGGACGGTTCTTGCTAAGCCCGTAGCAGCCACGTAAAACTTGCAACTACAAATTAGAGGACGTCTAACTTGTTTTTGTAGGGCATGTTGTGATGTGATATGGTCAAGATGTGATGAGATTTAAATTGTTGGATGAGATGATCATGTTTTGTTAAAGTTATCGGCAACTGGCAGGAGCCTTATGGTTGTCTCTTTATTGCATAAGATGCAAGTGCCATATAATTGCTTTACTTTATCGCTATGCGATAGCAATAGTTGCAAAAGTAATAGTTGGCGAGACGACCATGTAACGACATGTTGATAGAGATCAAGATGATGGAGATCGTGGTGTCATGCCGTTGACGATGGAGATAATGACGGTACTTTGGAGATGGAGATCAAAGGCACAAGATGATGATGGCCATATCATGTCACATATTTTGATTGCATCTGATGTTTATCTTTTATACATCTTATTTTGCTTAGTTCAGCGGTAGCATTATAAGATGATCTCTCACTAAATTTCAAGGTATAAGTGTTCTCCCTGAGTATGCACCGTTGCGACAGTTCGTCGTGCCGAGACACCACGTGATGATCGGGTGTGATAAGCTCTACGTTCACATACAACGGGTGCAAGCTAGTTTTGCACACCGGAATACTCACGTTAAACTTGACGAGCCTAGCATATGCAGATATGGCCTCGGAACACTGGAGACCGAAAGTTCGAGCGTGAATCATATAGTAGATATGATCAAAATAGTGATATTCACCATTGAAAGTACTTCATCTCACGTGATGATCGGACATGGTTTAGTTGATTTGGATCATGTGATCACTTAGACGACTAGAAGGATGTCTATCTAAGTGGGAGTTCTTTAGTAATATGATTAATTGAACTTTAATTTATCATGAACTTAGTCCTGATAGTATTAGCATATCTATGTTGTAGATCAATAGCTCGTGATGTAGCTCCCCGTTTATTTTTGATATGTTCCTAGAGAAAAACTATGTTGAAAGATGATAGTAGCAATGATGCGGACTTGGTCCGTGATCTAAGGATTGTCCTTATTGCTGCACAGAAGAATTATGTTCTTGATGCACCACTAGGTGACAGACCTATTGCAGGAGCAGATGCAAACATTATGAACGTTTTACAAGCTCGGTATGATGACTACTTGATAGTTTGGTGCACCATGCTTTACTAGTGTTTATAGCAACCCCTCAGTATTTAATACTGGTTCAGTTGCTAAGAGTAGTAACTCGAAACGGGAGTTGCAAAATAAATAGAGACTAGTTAAGGGCGAGGCGATGATATGAGTTGGAAGTGATTCCAAGGTTGATAAGATCACCATCACACACTCCCATTACCTTCGGGATTAGTGTTGAACCTAAAATAAATGTTATTTGGTGTTTGCGTTGAGCATAAATATGATTGGATCATGTTTATTGCAATATGGTTATTCATTTAAGTCAAAGAATAATTGTTGTTCTATTTACATGAATAAAACCTTCTATGGTCATACGCTCAATATAAATGGTTTATTGAATCTCGATCGTAGTGATACACATATTCATAATATTGAAGCCAAAAGATGCAAAGTTAATAATGATAGTGCAACTTATATGTGGCACTGTCGTTTAGGTCATACTGGTGTAAAGCGCATGAAGAAACTCCATACTGATGGGCTTTTACAATCACTTGATGCTTGCGAACCATGCCTCATGGGCAAGATGACTAAGACACCGTTCTTCGGAACAATGGAGCGAGCAACAGACTTGTTGGAAATAATACATACTAATGTGTGCAGTCCAATAAGTGTTGAGGCTCACAGCGGGTATCTTTATTTTCTGACCTTCACAGATGATTTGAGCAGATATGAGTATATCTACTTGATGAAACATAAAGTCTGAAACATTTGAAAAGTTCAAAGAATTTCAGAGTGAAGTGGAAAATCATCGTAACAAGAAAATAAAGTTTCTATGATCTGATCACGAAAATGAATATTTGAGTTACGAGTTTGGTCTTCATTTAAAACAATGTGGAATAGTTTTACAACTCACGCCACCTGGAACACCACAGCGTAATGGTGTGTCCGAACGTCATAGCCGTACTTTATTAGATATGGTGCAATCTATGATGTCTCTTACCGAATTACCACTATCGTTTTGGAGTTATGCATTAGAGACTACTGCATTCACGTTAAATAGGGCACCGTCTAAAAATCCGTTGAGACGACACCGTATGAACTGTGGTTTAGCAAGAAATCTAAGCTGTCGTTTCTTAAAGATTGGGTTGCGATGCTTATGTGAAAAAGTTTCAACCTGATAAGCTCAAGCCCAAATTGGAGAAGTGTGTCTTCATAGGATACCCAAAAGAAACTGTTAGGTACACCTTCTATCATAGATCCGAAGGCAAGATCTTTGTTGCTAAGAGTGGATCCTTTCTAGAAGGAGTTTCTCTCGAAAGAAGTGAGTGGGAGGAATGTAGAACTTGATGAGGTAATTTTACCTTCTACCAAATTGGGAAGTAGTTCATCACATAAAACAGTTCCAGTGATTCCTACACCAATTAGTGAGGAAGCTAATGATGATGATCATGAAACTTCAGATCAAGTTACTACCAAACCTCGTAGGTCAACCAAAGTACGTTCCACACCATAGTGGTACGGTAATCCTATTCTGGAAATCATGTTACTAGACCATGACAAACCTACGAACTATAGGAAGCGACGATGAGCCCAGATTCCGCAAAATGGCTTGAGGCCATAAAATCTGAGATAGGATCCATGTATGAGAACAAAGTGTGGACTCTGGTGGACTTGCCCGATGCTCGACAAGCCATTGATAATAAATGGATCTTCAAGAGGAAGACGGACGCTGGTAGTAGTGTTACTATCTACAAAGCTCGAATTGTCGAAAAAGGTTTTCGACAAGTTCAAAGTGTTGACTACAATGAGATTTTCTCACTCGTAGCGATGCTTAAGTATGTCCGAATCATGTTAGCAATTGCCACATTTTATGAAATCTGGCAAATGGATGTCAAAACTGCATTCCTTAATGGATTTCTTAAAGAAGAGTTGTATATGATATAACAAGAAGGTTTTTTCAATCCTAAAGGTGCTAACAAAGTGTGCAAGATCTAGCGATCCATCTATGGACTGGTGCAAGCATCTCGGAGTTGGAATATACGCTTTGATGAGTTGATCAAAGCATATATAGTTTTATACAGACTTGCGGTGAAGACTGTATTTACAAGAAAGTGAGTGGGAGCATTACAATATTTCTGATAAGTATATGTGAATGACATGTTGTTGATCGGAAATAATGTAGAATTTTCTGGAAAGCATAAAGGAGTGTTTGAAAGGAGTTTTTCAAAGAAATACCTCGGTGAAGCTGCTTACATATTGAGCATCAAGATCTATAGAGATAGATCAAGACGCTTGATAAAAAATTTCAATGAGTACATACCTTGACAAATTTTTGAAGTAGTTCAAAATGGAACAGTCAAAGAAGGAGTTCTTGCCTGTGTTGCAAGGTGTGAAGTTGAGTAAAGACTCAAAACCCGACCATGGCAGAAAATAGAAAGAGAATGACAATTCGTTCCCTATGCCTCAGTCATAGGTTCTATAAATATGCTATGCTGTGTACCAGACCTATTGTGTACCTCACCATGAGCTTGGCAAGAGGGTACAATAGTGATCCAGGAGTGGATCACTAAACAACGGTCAAAATTATCCTTAGTGGAATAAGGAAATGTTTCTCGATTATGGAGGTGACAAAGAGTCCGTCGTAAAGAGTTATGTCGATGCAAGCTTTGTCACCGATCTGGATGACTCTAAGTCTCGATTTAGATACATACTGAAAGTGGGAGCGATTAGCTAGAGTAGCTCCGTGCAGAGCATTGTAGACATAGAAGATTTGAAAAATACATATGGCTCTGAATGTGGCAAACCCGTTGACTAAACTTCTCTCACAAGCAAAACATGATCATCTTTGGGTGTTAATCACATAGCGATGTGAACTAGATTATTGACTCTAGTAAACCCTTTGGGTATTAGTCACATGGAGATGTGAACTAATCACATAAAGATGTGAACTATTGGTGTGAAATCACATGACGATATGAACTAGATTATTGACTCTAGTACAAGTGGGAGACTCAAGGAAATATGCCCTAGAGGCAATAATAAAGTTGTTATTTATATTTCCTTATATCATGATAAATTTTTATTATTCATGCTAGAATTTTATTAACCGGAGACTTGGTACATGTGTGAATACATAGACAAACAGAGTGTCACTAGTATGCCTCTACTTGACTAGCTCGCTAATCAAAGATGGTTAAGTTTCCTAGCCATAGACATGAGTTGTAATTTGATGAACGGGATCACATCATTAGAGAATGATGTGATTGACATGACCCATCCGTTAGCTTGGCACTATGATCGTTTAGTTTATTGCTATTGCTTTCTTCATGACTTATACATGCTCCTATGACTATGAGATATGCAACTCCCAAATACCGGAGGAACACTTAGTGTGCTATCAAACGTCACAACGTAATTGGGTGATTATAAAGATGCTCTACAGGTGTCCCCGATGGTGTTTGTTGAGTTGGCATAGGTCGAGATTAGGATTTGTCACTCCGATTGTCGGAGAGGTATCTCTGGGCCCTATCGGTAATGCACATCACTATAAGCCTTGCAAGCAATGTGACTAATGAGTTAGTTGCGGGATGATGCATTACGGAACAAGCAAAGAGACTTGCCGGTAACGATATTGAACTAGGTATGATGATACCGACGACCGAATCTCGGGCAAGTAACATACCGACGACAAAGGGAACAACGTATGTTGTTATGCGGTTTGACCGATAAAGATCTTCGTAAAATATGTAGGAGCCAATATGAGCATCCAGGTTCCTCTATTGGTTATTGACCGAAGATGTGTCTCAGTCATGTCTACATAGTTCTCGAACCCATAGGGTCCGCACGCTTAACATTTGATGACGATTTGTATTATATGAGTTATGTGATTTGGTGACCGAATGTTGTTCGGAGTCCCCTGATGAGATCACGAACATGACGAGGAGTCTCGAAATGGTTGAGAGGTAAAGATTCATATATAGGACGATAGTATTCGGACACCGGAAGTGTTCTAGGGGTACTGGATACGTATCGAGTCACTGGAAGGGGTTCCGGGCACCCCCCGGCAAAGATATGGGCCTTATTGGGCCAAGGGCGGGACATACCAGCCCCTAGTGGGCTGGTGCACCCCATATATGCCAAATAGGAGGTGGAGGAAGGAGGGGAAGAGAGAAAGGAAAGAAGAGGATTTGGCCTCCCCTTCCCTTCTCTCCCCTCTTCTCTTTCCTTCCCCCTCCAACACTTTTGGAAGGGGGAGGCCGAATTGGAGAAGGCCCCCAAGTAGGATTCCTCCTACTTGGGCGTGCCCTTGTTGCTCCCCTCCCCCTCCCACCTATATATACGTGGGGAGGGGGTGCCTAGAACACATAACAAACATTGTTAGCTGTGTGCGGCGCCCCCCCCCCCCTCCATAGTTTACGCCTCCGGTCATATTCACGTAGTGCTTAGGCGAAGCCCTGCACGGATTACTTCACCATCATCGTCACCATGCTGTCGTGCTGACGGAACTCTCCCTCGACACTTTGCTGGATCAAGAGTTCGAGGGACGTCATCGAGTTGAACGTGTGCAGAACTCGAAGGTGCCGTACGTTCGGTGCTTGGATTGGTCTGATCGTGAAGACGTTCGACTACATCAACCGCGTTACTAAACGCTTCCGCTTTCGGTCTACGAGGGTACATGGACACACTCTCCCCGCTCGTTGCTATGCTTCTCCTAGATAGATCTTGCGTGCATGTAGGCAATTTTTTTTTTGAAATACTACGTTCCCTAACAGCAAATACACTACATGTGGAAGAACGAAAACGTGTTATCGGACAGCACCTCATATAAATAATGAAGTGGATGGACTTGTCGATAATCCGTTGATGAGCCCAGACTCATCTACTCTCTATTATTAGGGAGTACATGAGTCTGGGCTCATCTAAAGATGCTCGAGTATGCTATAGGAGTGTGCAATTTTTCATGGTGAAATGACATTCAAGGAGCTTTAGAACAAGCCTCCAAAATGTTTTTTTTAAGTTTCATTGGCAGCCGATTGTTTCTTATCTAGAGCTCCTCGAATGTTATTTGTCCATAAAATTTTGTACACCCTTAGCACACTCAAGCATGTGTCTAACTCTTTTTCCAATTTACTGTTCATATCTAGCAATGGCGGAGCTATGTTGCTTGGGGGGGGGGGGGAGGGCAGCTTTGAAATAATTCTGAAGGAATTTTTTTAGGAGGCTTGGATTGTGACAAAATTAGTTGTTGGCCCCCTCAGATCTTAAAGATTTGCCTTTGCCCCCCTAAATCTTTTGCCTACCTCCGCCCCTGATTATTTGGTGTACATATGCTTGGGAATCAAAATGCCCTCCTCTGAAAGTCTAAACTTGTCCTGCATCTCCGTCTCCATGGCTCGACATACTCTCTTTCACTTCATTTTTACGTTTCTGCGAGGCAGGGAGGAACCTCAGCAAATAAGCATCAGTTTTGAGCAAAGTCAACCATTTCAATGTCGGGTAGCTAGCAGGAAAAGAGTGTCACGCGAGAAAAATACACAATAGCTCCTAGGTGCTCCACCCCCTATATGAATATTAAATTCAAAAAATGATTCAAAGAGTTAAAAACCTAAAATTTAGAGATATCATACATGGGTGCCCAATCTAATCCAGTTGAAGTTTCGTGAAAAAATAACAGGAAAAAGGAATCCATGGCGAAGAAAATACAATCCGACCTGCGATTCATCCATACATTTTTTATACACAAGAATTTGTGTCTTTTTACTGAGAGTATGTTTCTTGATATTTTTTCACGAAACTTCACCCGGGAGTAGATTGGGCAACCAGATTTGATATTCTAAAATTTCAGTTTTTTTTTAATTTTCCTTGTTTGCTTTTTGAATTTAATACTTGTATTGTGGGGTGGAGCACCCGCGCCCAGCGCTCCAAATCCTCTTCCTGTCACACGCCTACTTTTCCAAGTTAAAGTGACCAGACTGTTCGAGTTTTTTCAGAGAAAAATGTGAGCAGATGGTCATAAGTTTATTTTTTGACGTTCAGACCGCTAATAAGGTAACATGCCCTTATTTTTCTGCGGAAAAGCTTAATAACAAGGCTTTTTTGGCATGGCTAAATAACAAGGTTGAATTTGCGCAACTCGGGCGCGGCAGTCTGTCACAGTGAAACAGAAATGCTGCTAAGTGCTAACCCGATTAAGCTATAGGACTACATGGCTAAATTTTGTGTTTTGACCTTTTTTTCCAAACTTAATCGAGATCTGACCCCAGTTTGTAATTTTTTTGAAATCTGACCCTTTTCTTACCGCCAGAGGCCATGGCGGTGGGGTATAACAGCCTACCGCTAAGGTCCCTGGCGGTAGGGTTGCATACCCTATCAATTTTTTTTCCTAAATATGGAACATAATGTGTGCTCGCAACTATCGCTAGGCACCTTGGCGGTTGGGGTGTTTTCTACCGCCATGGTCCCTGACGGTAGCAAAAGACTCAGATCTCGAATTTTTTGCAAACTAGAATCAGATTTCGATTAACTTTAAAAAAAAGTTAAAACACGGAATTTTACCGCACTACGTACCTACCCAGCAGCACCAGCGTCCCACCAGTACAAGTAAAATGTCTCCGACTGGTGTGTGCCATGCCACGCGTGCAGTTATTGTTGCAAGCCCGATGCAGCGGCATAACGCGACGCATACTCTCCGTCGTTTCCGGCCGCGCGAGCGACCGGCCGGCGGCAAAACCATTAATAAACCGACCAAATAGGGTGTCAACACCACTAACAAGGGTTCACCTTCGTCTAAAAAACTAATAAAGGTCACCTATGTTATAGTTGTCTGTCTTTTCTGAATTTTTAGAGCATCTATAATCGGATCACCCATACACACCTCAAATGATCGGACGGATTGATTGGTCAATGCGGGGCGAGTTTTGGCCACCCAACCGAGCTCTTTATAGCTGGGCCAAACGTCCGGACAAACCGGCACTTTTCATATCTGGCCTAAATCTAGGGCGGATACGGGGAGGCCCAGACGCTTCTGGCACGCCCTCCACGTCGGACTGACGTATAGACACAGAGAGACCGCTGGTCCAATGGGTACCTCATCCGCTCCGCGATAGGTGCCGCCGCTCCGGCATGCCGCCTAGGGGAGGAAGTCGGGTATTTAAGCCGGACGGCGGCAACAGAACCCTAGCTCGCCCCATTTCTTTCCCCTTCTCCTCTCAGTTGGCACTTTCACTTCCGTCCGCCGCTTGCGGTGCCGAGGCGTCGGATCACCACCTACGCCATTCTCACTCCGGAGCGCCAGGTGCAGTTGCTGGAGAAGATCCAGGCGAGGCGGGCTGCTCGTTACGCCGCCATCCTTCCTCCGGATTCGCCGAAGCCGTGGGAGGATGAGGAGGAGGAGGAGGAGCCGGAGTCGGGGCCCATGGAGGAGGAGGAGGCATTGCCAGATGCGGGCTTTGCCATGGCGGATGCGGAGGTGAAGTACGAGGCCGCCCAAGAGATGAAGATGGCGGAGCGGACAACCATCCTCGAGTCCATCCAGGACGAGGCCTACGTCGAGGCCAACCGACAGTTCATCCGGCAAAAACAGGCGGCGAGGGAGGCGCTGTTCACTAAACTGGACACGTAGGCGGAGGAGGTGTCGGAGCTTCCATGGGCGCAGGAGCTTCTGCACTTGCCCGTCTACCCAGCGCCAAGCATGGAGATCGTCGAGATCTCCAACGATGAGTAGTTTTACTTATGTATGTAGTACGCAGGTTTTATTTGCATGTGTATTATGAATTTGAGGTATAAATTTTGAGTTTAATGGTTGTGAAGGATGTTTTCGGTGTGGTGTCCGATCACTGTCCGTGGACGTGTGCTCTAGCCCCCGAACTGTCTACTGCCGCCACCCACAGCCTGTGGCACTATTGCACCCCGTCTTGCTGGCCCATTGTCCTTAAGACATCACCTCCGCTAGTCCATCTCTGCCCTCAACCGTCCCTCTACACCATGTTTGTGTGTCCCTCCACTAGCCCGCCCCACACTATGAACCATTAAGGGCATGTACAATGGTTCTATCTTAAGAGAGCCACGTAGGATAAATGATGAGATGGAAGAGAGAAAAATCATAAGAGAAGGCTTGTCTTATCTTATTTAAGAGAAGACAAGAGATGATCTCTTAGCACAATTTGTCTCACCATATTTTTAGGAACAACTAATAATTGAAGATAAGACTAAAAGATGATCCATTGTAGACATGTTTTCTTGTTATCTCTAATTTACATGCAAAACTTAAGATAGAACTATCTTATCAATCATTGTACATGCCCTCACATTTGACTCACCTTCACCGGGAAAATCGTTGCCCATTACATACTTCCGACCGAGGCCTTTCTAACCCTCACCGTGGCGCCCCCGTCCTTGACTTGGGGCTTCATGCAAATCAACTAACGCATCAAAAATTCTTAGGAAACCGAGAAATTCTTTGTGTGCTCGAGTTCTAAGTGTCCAAATGGTGATATTTTAAAAGTTGGACCAAAGAAAGGGTCCTCATTTATTTGGCAAAGTATAGTTGCTAGAATTCAGACTTTTAAAAGAGGTTGTAAATGGCGAGTTGGTTCAGGATCGCAAATAAAATTTTGGGAAGATCCATGGATCCCATCTAGCGAAACAAGGAGAGTCATTACACCAAGAGGAGGAACTATGCTAACATTGGTACATGATTTGATTGGCCCTCATACAAGTCAATGGGATTTGGATCTCATTCATTCTATCTTCTCACCGGTGGATGTCGCCTGAATTGTACAGATTCCCCTTCGGACTGAGGTTGTGGAAGATTTTGTTGCATGGCAATATAGAAGATCGGGAACTTTCTCTATCCGATCGGCATATCGTGCGGAGTTCAATCATTAATTTGGGCGTCAAATGGACAGACCAGATGGCCAGGGCAGTGTGCACATAAATCCGGTCTGGAAGGAATTGTGGCTACTCCCTATCCCAGGGAAAGTTAAACAGTCTGGATGGAAGATACTAAAGGGTGTATTACCATGCCTAGGATGTCCTGGTTGGACGACACATCCCGGTTCTTCCACAATGCCCAATATGTAAAGTTGGGTTTGATGATATACAACATGTCCTCTTTAATTTTTCAAGAGCGAAGGAGGTAAGGACCGAACTTGGCTTACATAATGTTGTCCAATGTGCACTAGTTCAAGACAAGTCCGGTTCAGTTACTCTAGAAATTTTGTTAAAAACCCGCGAGATGATTGATGAACTTCATAAGGCAGAACTAATCTTGGTAGCTATGTGGTATATATGGTGGCAAAGGCGTCAATTTGAAAAAGGAGAGACTGTCCAGGAGCCTAGTCGCTCGGTTGTCTCAATCCTAGTTCTGGCAACGAATTTTTTTAGAGCTGCAACACCAAATCAACCTATGAGGAAAGAAATCCATACGTGGCGGAAACCGATTGATGGCATTGTTAAGATAAATGTTGATGCATCTTTTCACCTTAAAACTCTTTTCGGAGCTAGTGGAGCGGTGGCGAGAGACCACAAGGGGAACTTCATAGCTGATGCGACTTGGGTTTTACCTGATGTTTACAATGCTGAATCAGCAGAGACAAATGCTATCTGAAATGGTCTTTATCTGGCAAGAAAAATAGGATGCAACAAGCTGGTCATTGAATCTGACTGTATGTCTGCAGTTGAGTCGGTTACCCATGCAAATGATTATACGGGTCCGGATGTGGCAGTGTTAGTTGAATGTACTCATCTCGCTTTGGACTTTGCAAGTGTTGGCTACTATTTCTGTTGCAGAGAAGTTAATTTAGTCACTGATAGTTTAGCCAAGCACTCTTTTATGTCTAGCTCGTCTGAATTCTAGGAGACTATTATCCTTGACTTTATTCTTTCTCAAGTTGTAAACGATATGTCTATTATATGAGGAAATAAAGTTGTTGGTGCTAAAAAAACGCACCACTAAAACTCTACTCCTCCTTTCCGGTTTATAAGGCTTTTTTTGTTTTTCCAATTTAGAGGGCTCATCTCCATCTCATTTTTAGTTTCCAATGCGCATTAAATATTTGCATACAAGAATAAAGAAGAAACACATCAATGCATGTAATGTTCCTATTTATCTAGTGGCCAATGCACTGTAATTAATCTAAATTAATGCATGAGTTTAATTGGGGTAGTTTTGTAAAGTATGAGATACATTACTCCACTCACAAAATGTGTTGGTTGATGAGATTTGAGATTTGAGCCCTATAAGCTGGAAGGGAGGGAGTACCTTGCTAGGCACCCGAAACGTACTAATCTCTGCCTCCCACGGATAGAAACAACAAAGCCGTGGCGTGCCAGATCGTACAACATCTCTGCATGTGGCTCACTGTGTCCATGTCGAACCCAACGGCTAAGGGCGTGTTTGGTTGCCGTAGTGAATAGTAGTTGTGTTGCATACACGTCTCAACCCAGCCTGGCTCTGAAAAAATAGCCTCATATGCGACATCTGCGAGTTGTTTGGTTGCCTGCATCTAGGGTCCCTGCATTAGGTAATACGCAAGTGCACTTTGTTTGGTTGCCTGCATTGGCCCAAGCGGCACATGAACTCGGTGTTTGGTTGCACGCATGAGGTATGATTAAGAGCTAGCACTTCACTTAGCAGACAGGGTTAAGAGCTAGCAGAGGGAAGGGGAGAAGAAGTGATGTGTGCGTCGGACAATGGCGACTACGGTGGATAGTGGTCGTGGCTCCGTCTCCGACATGACAAGCATGGAGTCGTGGATGAGCAACCCCATCGGCGGCACGGCGAGCGACACCGTCGGTGAACTAGTTGTGGTGCTCGCACAAAGATAGTGGACAGAGGAGGAGAATGCAGTGCTTGTGCAATGGTATCGTCAGTGCAGTGGACGAGAGAGGATGCCGAGATGATCGACGCCGGAAACGACTCCAGTGTAGTAGGGTGAGAAAGAGAGGAGGCGAAGATGATCGACCCCGTCGGCGGCACGGCGAACTGCAATGTGCGATGAGGCAGAGGACACAAGAAAGCGGTGTGCGCGCCATTGCAGCGTGCCAGCGTCAGTGCAGTAGGAGGACGACAGAGAGTAGGCCGAGATGAGCGACGCCGGAAACGACTCTAGTGTAGTAGCACGCAGGAAAGGAGATCAAGGGGAAGGTCTTCGGCGTCGAGAGGGACGAATAGGAGGGCTCTGAGCAGAGGACAAAGGAGCTCGACATGACGGCGTCAGTGCAGTAGACTGCTGTTCAAAGAGAGATGAAGCTACGATCGTCGAAACAAAAAACTTACCACACGAATGTTGTGAGGAACTGCAAGATTAGGCTGCTGGTCAAAGGAAATTTCATATGATCGATCGTGCGCGACGAATCTGATAAAATTCGTCCAGAATAGCTTCAAACGGGAACACGAGATTAAGAACTTACGGCCGACGAAACTACGAACCAATCGCCTGAATGGAACCGTAGCATCGAGGTGCAACTTTTTCGTGCAGAGCTTACTTCAAACCGAAGCACCGTTGTGTAGATCAGAGGGAGGAGATTAGATAGGAGCTTACTTCCTGCGTTTCCAGTGAGCCAGGCCCAGAGATGCTTTAAGTTTCGTGCTATGCAAGCCCAACAGGAAAACCAGTCAACCAAACAACCTGTTCCCTTCCCGCGTGGGCCTGGTTAGGCCTAATGCGAGCAACCAAACACGCTTACAGATATCTTCCCTCTAGATACGATGGGCTCAGATACATGATTTTCTAGAGGGTTATGTGTCTCAGATCCCATCACTGGCGTCGAAACTCGGGGAGTTCATCTATGTTGAACCAGCCTCGCATGACTTTGAAGGCAACTTCTACAGGGTCCAGGTCAAAATTGATGTGGAGAAGCCGTTGAGGAATGCCGTGTCGCTCAAGGTGGGCGATAAAAGGATGATCTTCCGCGTGAAGTATGAGCGTCTGCCGAACTGGTGTGCGGTATGCGGGAAGCTTGGACACTTGTACAAGGAACATGGAGACGGTATCCACCCTCTGTCAGCTTTGGTTTTCAAGAACTTGAAGGCAGACTGGTTCAGGGAAGCAGGACCAGGTCCCGGTAAAGCTAGGAATGGAAGCAAGGGGAAATCTAAAGAGAAGAAACAGCAGGCCGAGAACCGTTCTGATATGGATGAACACATGGTTGATGCGGAAGGAAACAGAAAACGCACACAAGTCTCGGAAGAGATAGCTAACATCCAAGGGGGATACAAGCCTATACCCAAGGGAGATGAGTTTCTTGCACTCCCTGCGCCACAGATTCCATTGAGCCCGCCCCTAAAGCAGGACCCAAAAATGGGCTCGGTTGGACATAGTGGATGACAAGGGAAACCAACTCCAGAGCAGCATCAGGAGACTGGGCAGCGACACAGAAGTAACTTCGACGGGCTCCCGAGAGGAGTACCGCCGAGCACAATGAGTATCTTGAGCTAGAACTGCCGCGGTGCGGGCAAAGCTGCGACAGTCCGAGAACTTCAGGATCTAGTGAAGAAGTTTGTCCCTACCCTGCTTTGTATCGTCGAAACTCAGCTAGATAGAGTTCGGGTAGAAAATTTAGCAAATACTCTTGGTTTTGATAATTCCTTTGCTGTTAGTAGCCAGGGCCGGAGTAGAGGCCTTGGCATTTTCTGGAACAATCCAATAAAAGTTGAAATTTTGGATTACTCGGTGTATCATATTGACTGCTCTATAGATGAATCAGGTCACAATAAATGGCGCACATCTTGCTTCTATGGAGAGGCACGTACACATCTGAGGCACCAAACATGGGACACCATGAAGGGACTAGCAAGTTTAAGCGAGCTCCCGTGGGTGTGTATAGGCGATTTTAATGAAGTCCTACGTCCAAATGAACAAGGAGGTATTGGAGAGCGAAGCAATGCTCAAATTCAGGGTTTTCGTGAAGCGGTCGATGCTTGCATGTTAATGGATATGGGCTATGAAGGAAGTTCTTGGACTTTTGAGAAAAGAGTGACCGGGGGAAGCTATACAAGGGTTCGACTCGACGGGGCCCTGGTGTTGGCCGAGCTTAGTGCACAGCACCCGGAGGCTAATCTCAGACACTTAACGGCAGCTGGCTCCGACCACTGTCCGATTCTGTTGAACCTGAGAGGCGATCGGGGACATCCTCCTGCTAAACCTCCCTTCAGGTATGAGGTGATGTGGGACTCCCACGACTCGTGGAAAGAGACTATCACCCAACAATGGAGCCAGGAGCAGGTTTCCTTAACTATGGAGGGACTCAGAGAGAAATTAGAAGCAATATCAAGCAACCTGGGGCGATGGAACAGGGAGACTTTTGGATCTGTTCGAAAAGAAATAAAACACCTCGACGCTGAGCTACACTGTTTGAGGGGGGAGCCAACCAGGGTAGGACCGACACATGCTGAGGTGAAAATAAATGAGAAACTTGTTGAACTATACCATCAGGAAGAAATCATGTGGAGGAAACGGTCACGTATACAGTGGCTAGCGGAGGGTGATAAGAACACACGGTTTTTCCATATGAGAGCCAGCATGCGGAGGAAGAAAAATATGATTAAAGCGCTGGCCAATGCTCTTGGAGTGATGGAGTGATGGTTGAGGACAAAGCAGAACTAAAAGGTATGGTGTCTGACTTCTATAAAAATCTTTACACTTCTGAGGGAGTTACAGGGATCGACCAAGTGTTATAACATGTTCCTGTCAAGGTTACTGAAGCTATGAACGAACAGCTCACAGCACCATACACAAATGAAGAAGTGAAAATTGCACTTTTTCAGATGTTCCCCACCAAGGCACCGGGGCCGGATGGATTCCCAGCACACTTTTATCAGTGGCACTGGGACCTCTGTGGGGAGGAGGTCACTAAGGCAGTATTGAGAATTATTAGAGGGGAGGAGAGTGCAGCATGTGTGAATGACACGGTACTGGTTCTCATCCCCAAGGTGATCAATCCAACTCTTCTAACCCAATTTCGCACTATTAGCTTGTGTAATGTTATTTACAAAATAGCTTCAAAGGTCGTAGCAAACAGGCTTAAAGTGCTTCTACCAGACATCATCTCTGACGAGCAATCTGCGTTTGTTCCGGGCAGACTTATAACTGATAACATCATATGTGCATATGAATGTCTACATTTAATGAAGCGACGCAAGGCAAAGTCAAATAGTTATTGTGCACTGAAACTGGATATGATGAAAGCTTATGACAGACTTGAGTGGTCTTATCTCCAAGAGATTATGATCAAGCTAGGTTTCAACCAAGTATGGGTGGACACAGTTATGGGGATGATCAGCTTCGTTTCATTCTCGGTTCAGTTTAATGGTGAGAGACTTGAGAATTTTTTGCCTTCTCGTGGCATCTGATGTCTACTACACAACCTTCTTCTTGTAGACGTTGTTGGGCCTGCAAGTGCACAGGTTTGTAGGACAGTAGCAAATTTCCTCAAGTGGATTACCTAAGGTTTATCAATCCGTAGGAGACGTAGGATGAAGATGGTCTCTCTCAAGCAACCCTACAACCAAATAACAAAGAGTCTCTTGTGTCCCCAACACACCCAATACAATGGTAAATTGTATAGGTGCACTAGTTCGGCGAAGAGATGGTGATACAAGTGCAATATGGATGGTAGATAAAGGTTTTTGTAAACTGAAATAATAAAAACAGCAAGGTAACAAGTGGTAAAAGTGAGCGTAAACGGTATTGCAATGGTAGGAAACAAGGCCTAGGGTTCATACTTTCACTAGTGTAAGTTTTCTTAACAATAATAACATAGATAGATCATATAACAATCCCTCAACATGCAACAGAGAGTCACTCTGAAGCCACTAATAGCGGAGAACAAATGTAGAGATTATGGTAGGGTACGAAACCACCTCAAAGTTATTCTTTCAAATCAATCCGTTGGGCTATTCCTATAAGTGTCACAAACAACCCTGGAGTTTTTACTAGAATAACACCTTAAGATACAAATCAACCAAAACCCTAATGTCACCTAGATACTCCATTGTTACCTCAAGTATCTGTGGGCATGATTATACGATATGCATCACACAATCTCAGATTCATCCAACCAACATAAAAGTACTTCAAAGAGTGCCCCAAAGTTTCTACCGGAGAATCAAGAACGTGTGCCAACCCCTATGCATAGGTTCCCAATGTCACGAAACCCACAAGTTGATCACCAAGACATACATCAAGTGTTCTCATAAAAGACTCAATCGGTAAGATAACTTCAAAGGGGAAACTCAATTCATCACAAGAGAGTAGAGGGGGAGAAACATCATAAGATCCAACTACAATAGCAAAGCTCGGGATACATCAAGATCGTGTGAAGTCGAGAACACGAGAGAGAGAGAGATCAAACACATAGCTACTGGTACATACCCTCAGCCCCGAGGGTGAACTACTCCCTCCTCGTCATGGAGAGCGCCGGGATGATGAAGATGGCCACCGATGATGGATCCCCCCTCCGGCAGGGTACCAGAAAGGGGTCCCGATTGGTTTTTGGTGGCTCTGGAGGCTTGCGGCGGCGGAACTCTCGATCTATCTTCTGTTCTGGAAGTTTTAGGGTACGAAGGTATATATGGGTGAAAGGAGAACGTCAATGGAGCTACGGGGCCCCACGAGGCAGGGGGCGCGCCCAGGGGGGAGGGCGTGCCCTCCACCCTCGTGACCGCCTCGTGGCTCTTCTGACGTGGGGTCCAAGTCCATCAGGTGGGTTTCCTTCCAAAAATAACTTCTCCAGTTGATTTCGTTCCGTTTCTCGTGACCGCCTCGTGGCTCTTCTGACGTGGGGTCCAAGTCCATCAGGTGGGTTTCCTTCCAAAAATAACTTCTCCAGTTGATTTCGTTCCGTTTTGACTCCGTCTGATATTCCTTTTCCTCGAAATACTGAAATAGGCATAAAACAGCAAATCTGGGCTGGGCCTCCAGTTAATAGGTTAGTCCCAAAAATAATATAAAAGTGGATAATAAAGCCCAATATTGCCTAAAACAGTAGATGAAGTAGCATGGAGCAATCAAAAATTATAGATACGTTGGAGACGTATCAAGCATCCCCAAGCTTAATTTCTGCTCGTCCTCGAGTAGGTAAATGATAAAAAAGATAATTTTTGATGCGGAGTGATACTTTGGCATAATTTCAATGTAATTCTTCTTACTTGTGATATGAATATTCAGATCCGAAAGATTTAAGATAAAAGTTCATATTGACACAAAAATAATAATACTTCAAGCATGCTAACTAAGCAATTATGTCATCTCAAAATAGCATGGCCAAAGAAAGTTCATCCCTACAAAATCATATGGTTAGGCTATGCTTCATTTTCGTTACACAAAGATGTTCCCAACTTCTATACCCCCGATGACAAGCCAAGCAATTGTTTCATACTTTTTAACGCGCTTCAGCTTTTTCAACCCTCACGCAATACATGAGCGCAAGCCATGGATATAGCACTATAGGTGGAATAGAATATAACGATGGAGGTTATGTGGAGAAGACAAAAAAGGAGAAAGTCTCACATCGACGCGGCTAATCAACGGGCTATGGATATGCCCATCAATTGATGTCAATGTGAGGAGTAGGGATTGCCATGCAACGGATGCACTAGAGCTATGAATGCTCAACAAAAGAAAACTAGTGGGTGTGCATCCAACTCGCTTGCTCATGAAGACCTAGGGCATTTTGAGGAAGCCCATCATTGGAATATACAAGCCAAGTTCTATAATAAAAAATTCCCACTAGTATGAATAATTTATGAGACTCACTATATGAAAAACATGGTGCTATTTTGAAGCACAAATATATGAGACTCACTACATGAAGAACAAGGCGCTACTTTGAAGAACAAGTGTGGTAAAAGGATAGTAACATTGCCCCTTCTCTCTTTTTCTCTCATTCTTTTTTTTATTTGGGCCTTTTCTCTTTTTTATGGCCTCTTTTTTCTTTTCTCTTTTTTTATTTTTTTTATTTTCGTCCGGAGTCTCATCCCGACTTGTGGGGGAATCATAGTCTCCATCATCCTTTTCCTCACTAGGGCAATGTTCTAATAATGATGATCATCACACTTTCATTACAACAACTTGATATTACAACTCGAAACTAGAACAAGATATGACTCTATATGAATGCCTCCGGTGGTGTACCGGGATGGTGCAATGAATCAAGAGTGACATGTATGAAAAATAATGCATGGTGGCTTTTCCACAAATACGATGTCAACTACATGATCATGCAATGGCAATATGACAAAAGTAAAGTATGTCATGATGAACGGAACGGTGGAAAGTTGCATGGCAATATATCTCGGAATGGCTATGGAAATGCCATAATAGGTAGGTATGGTGGCTGTTTTGAGGAAGATATAAGGAGGTTTATGTGTGAAAGAGCGTATCATATCACGGGGTTTGGCTGCACCGGCGAAGTTTGCACCAACTCTCAAGGTGAGAAAGGGCAATGCACGGTACCGAAGAGGCTGGCAAATGTGGAAAGGTAAAAGTGCATATTATCCATGGACTCAACATTAGTCAAAAGAACTCATATACTTATTGCAAAATTTTATTAGCCCTCGAAGCAAAGTACTACTACGCATGCCCCTAGGGGGATAGATTGGTAGGAAAAGACCATCGCTCATCCCCGACCGCCACTCATAAGGATGCACAAGCCAGGTACACTTCATGCTTAAAATTTGTTACACAACTTTACCCATACGTGCATGCTACGGGACTTGCAAACTTCAACTCAAGTATTTCTCAAATTCACAACTACTCAACTAGCACGACTTTGATATTATTACCTCCATATCTCAAAACAATTATCAAGCATTAAATTTATCTTAGTATTCAATTCACTCAAAAGAAAGTTTCACATATCTTGAACACTAAGTATATTAACATTAAGCAAATTACCATGCTATTAATGACTCTCAAAATAATATAAGTGAAGCATGAGAGTTCATCTATTTCTTCAAAATAAAACCACCATTGTGCTCTAAAAGATATAAGTGAAGCACTAGAGCAAATGACAAACTACTCCAACAAGATATAAGTGAAGATCAATGAGTAGCTAAATAATTATTATGCAACTATGTGAAGACTCTCTCTCACTTAAAAATTTCAGATCTTGGTATTTTATTCAAACAGCAAGCAAAGCTAAAGAAAATAAAATGACGCTCCAAGCAAAACACATATCATGTGGTGAATAAAAATATAGCTCCAAGTAAAGTTACCGATGAACGAAGACGAAAGAGGGGATGCCTTCCGGGGCATCCCCAAGCTTAGACGCTTGGTTATCCTTGAATATTACCTTGGGGTGCCTTGGTCATCCCCAATCTTAGGCTCTTGCCACTCCTTATTCCATAGTCCATCGAAGCCTTACCCAAAACTTGAAAACTTCACAACACAAAATTTAACAGAAAACTCGTGAGCTCCGTTAGCGAAAGAAAACAAAACACCACTTCAAGGTACTGTAATTAACTCATTCTTTATTTATATTGTTGTTAAACCTACTATATTCCAACTTCTCTATGGTTTATAAACTATTTTACTAGCCATAGATTCATCAAAATAAGCAAACAACACACGAAAAACAGAATCTGTCAAAAACAGAACAGTTTGTAGTAATCTGTAACTAACGCAAACTTCTGGAACTACAAAAATTCTAAAATAAATTGTTGGACCTGAGGAATTTTGTCTAGAAATCATATGCAAAAATAATCAACTAAATAGCACTCTCCAGTAAAAAGTTATAGCTAATCTCGTGAGCGCTAAAGTTTATGTTTTTTACAGCATGAACATAAAGACTTCACCCAAGTCTTCCCAAAGGTTCTACTTGGCACCAACACTAATTAAAACATGAAAACGCATCTAACCAGAGGCTAGATGAATTATTTAATCCTAAACAGAACCAAAAAGCAAGAAACTAAAATAAAATTGGGTTGCCTCCCAACAAGCGCTATCGTTTAACACCCCTAGCTAGGCATTATGATTTCAATGATGCTCACATAAAAGATAAGAATTGAAACATAAAGAGAGCATCATGAAGAATATGACTAGCACATTTAAGTCTAACCCACTTCCTATGCATAGGGATTTTGTGAGCAAACAACTTATGGGAACCAGAATCATCTTGCACAGGAAGGTAAAACAAGCATAACTTCAAAACTTTAAGCACATAGAGAGGAAACTTGATATTATTGCAATTCCTACAAGCATATATTCCTCCCTCATAATAATTTTCAGTAGCATCATGAATGAATTCAAAAATATAACCAACACCTAAAGCATCCTTTTCATGATCTACTTGCATAGAAATTTTACTACTCTCCACACAAGCAAAATTCTTCTCTTTCGGAATAGTGGGAGTATCATAAGAGACTTGAATACTATAAATTGCTTCCACATTAAAAGAGTAATGTTCAGATAAAGGGTACTCATAATCATGACAAGTTTTATAAATATAATCATCACTACTTTTTATAGCATAAGTTTTATCACAATAATCATCATAAGTAGCAACTTTGTTCTCATCATAAGCGATTGAAACCTCTTCCGAAATAGTGGATACATCACTAAATAAAGTCATGACCTCTCCAAATCCACTTTCATAAATATTATAAGATTCAACATACTCCAAAATAGTGGGATCATTACTTCCTAAAGTTGACACTCTTCCAAACCCACTTTCATCAATATATTCATCATAGGTAGAAGGCATGCTATCATCATAACAACTTTGCATATCAAAACTTGGGAGGCTAAAAATATAATCATTATTATACATAGCATCCCCAAGATTGGGACAAACATTAATTGCAGCAAATATATTCTCAAAAACATCATCTTCATCAAACATAGCTTCCCCAAGCTTGGGCCTTTTCGTATCATAAGCATAATCACTCTCATCATTAATAGTATGGATAGCACCAATAGTATAGCAATTATCATATTGTTCCAAGCGAGTGCCAAAAAGATTTTCAAGATCATAAGGGGTATCATTATCTTCCCAATCATAATCATCACAACAAGCAATAGGCATAACGAGATCATCATCAAGTGTATCATCTTCATTTTCATGAGGCACAACAATAATAGGAGCAACTTTATTTGGGGGAGATACCTTTTTACCTCTCTTCCTTTTTCTTTTCTTCTTCTTCACCTCATGTGTGGGTTCAATCCTCTTTTTGGAGCTCCTTATTAATGAGATTTGTTGATTAGAAGGCTCCTCCTCGTTACCTGATTCATCATAAGAAATAATAGGAGGATATTGGGAAGTCTCTTCCCTTTCATTACTATTCTCTTCATCTTCTATTTGTTTTCTTTTCTTTATGTAATTGGCAATATAAGGATTTTCAATACAATTCACCGCACAATACATATAAATCTTCTCTAGATCAAAATCAAGAAATTTATCAAGATTAAATTTTGGAATACCCTCAGATATACGTTTCATTTCTTCGTAGCCCAAAAAAAGGCTAAGCTCTTTATGATGCTCAAGGGTAATCAAATTATCACAATATTTGGACACGACTTGATCATGAAACAAATAGCATTGGAGCTTTAAATGACCATGTTCATTGCGAAGTTCACAAGGGGTACTATAAATATTGAATCTTTCCACGCATTCATCTAGCTCTTCTTGCAACAATTTGATTTCTAAGTACTTATGCCTCTTGCAATATCTATCTTCCCTATTTGTTGTGTACTTACAAACCCAATCTACTCCACAAAAATTGACATGTTTATAGGAGACATTTTCATCATAACTAGTGCAATCATCATCAGCATCATGGATATTCAAAGAATTCCTATTAACAACATTGCAATCATGCTCATCATTCAAATATTTAGTGCCAAACATTTTAGAGATTTCTTCTTCTAGCACTTGAGCACAATTATCCTTTCCATCATACTCACGAAAGATATTAAAAAGATGAAGCATATGAGACAAACTCAATTCCATTTTTTTAGTTTTATTTTATAATACGAACTAGTGATAAAACAAGAAACAAAAAGATTCGATTGCAAGATCTAAAGATATACCTTCACCTACCTAGCCTCCCCGGCAACGGCGCCAGAAAAGAGCTTGATGTCTACTACACAACCTTCTTCTTGTAGACGTTGTTGCGCCTGCAAGTGCACAGGTTTGTAGGACAGTAGCAATTTTCCCTCAAGTGGATGACCTAAGGTTAATCAATCCGTAGGAGGCGTAGGATGAAGATGGTCTCTCTCAAGCAACCCTGCAACCAAATAACAAAGAGTCTCTTGTGTCCCCAACACACCCAATACAATGGTAAATTGTATAGGTGCACTAGTTCGGCGAAGAGATGGTGATACAAGTGCAATATGGATGGTAGATAAAGGTTTTTGTAAACTGAAATAATAAAAACAGCAAGGTAACAAGTGGTAAAAGTGAGCGTAAACGGTATTGCAATGGTAGGAAACAAGGCCTAGGGTTCATACTTTCACTAGTGTAAGTTCTCTTAACAATAATAACATAGATAGATCATATAACAATCCCTCAACATGCAACAAAGAGTCACTCCGAAGCCACTAATAGCAGAGAACAAACGTAGAGATTATGGTAGGGTATGAAACCACCTCAAGGTTATTCTTTCAAATCAATCCATTGGGCTATTCCTATGAGTGTCACAAACAACCCTGGAGTTTTTACTAGAATAACACCTTAAGATACAAATCAACCAAAACCCTAATGTCACCTAGATACTCCATTGTCACCTCAAGTATCCGTGGGCATGATTATACGATATGCATCACACAATCTCAGATTCATCCAACCAACATAAAAGTACTTCAAAGAGTGCCCCAAAGTTTCTACCGGAGAATCAAGAATGTGTGCCAACCCCTATGCATAGGTTCCCAATGTCACGAAACCCACAAGTTGATCACCAAGACATACATCAAGTGTTCTCATAAAAGACTCAATCCGATAAGATAACTTCAAAGGGGAAACTCAATTCATCACAAGAGAGTAGAGGGGGAGAAACATCATAAGATCCAACTACAATAGCAAAGCTCGGGATACATCAAGATCGTGTGAAGTCGAGAACACGAGAGAGAGAGAGAGAGAGATCAAACACATAGCTACTGGTACATACCCTCAGCCCCGAGGGTGAACTACTCCCTCCTCGTCATGGAGAGCGCCGGGATGATGAAGATGGCCACCGGTGATGGATCCCCCCTCCGGCAGGGTACCAGAAAGGGGTCCCGATTGGTTTTTGGTGGCTCTGGAGGCTTGCGGCGGCGGAACTCTCGATCTATCTTCTGTTCTGGAAGTTTTAGTGTAAGACGGTATATCTGGGTGAAAGGAGAACGTCGGTGAAGCTACGGGGGCCCCACGAGGCAGGGGGGGCGCCCAGGGGGGAGGGCGCGCCCTCCACCCTCGTGACCGCCTCGTGGCTCTTCTGACGTGGGGTCCAAGTCCATCAGGTGGGTTTCCTTCCAAAAATAACTTCTCCAGTTGATTTCGTTCCGTTTTGACTCCGTCTGATATTCCTTTTCCTAGAAATACTGAAATAGGCATAAAACAGCAAATCTGGGCTAGGCCTCCGGTTAATAGGTTAGTCCCAAAAATAATATAAAAGTGGATAATAAAGCCCAATATTGCCTAAAACAGTAGATAAAGTAGCATGGAGTAATAAAAAATTATAGATACGTTGGAGGCGTATCAGCATCCGACAAGGAGACCCGATCTCCCCTACCTCTTCTTGATCGCAGCAGAGGGCCTTTCGTGCCTTTTAAAGTCCAGTTATCGATCATCAGCACTCAGTGGGATCAAGGTGGCACCCACAGCTCCAGCTGTTAACCACCTTCTCTTCACCGATGATAGCCTGTTGTTGTTCAAGTCAAGTGTGGAGGGGGCGGCAGAGGTGTCAAACCTGATGTATATGTATTGCAATGCCTCGGGACAGAGGGTAAATCATGATAAATCCTCTATATTCTTTAGCAAAGGGTGCCCGCAACATGTAAGGGATAATATCAAAAATACTCTCAACGTTCAGAATGAATCTTTGAGCGACCGCTACTTGGGGATGCCAACAGATGTGGGACATGCAAGGATGGGTACCTTCAGATATCTTTGAGACAGGATTTGGGAGAAGGTGAAAGGATGGATGCAAAAATTGTTGTCAGCAGCGGGCAAGGAGGTACTTATTAAGGCGGTGGCTCAAGCATTGCCGGTCTACTCTATGGCTTGCTTCAGGCTTCCCCGAGGGCTATGTCAGAGTATCACATCTATTATTCGTCAGTTTTGGTGGGGAAGTAAAGCGGGCAAGAGGAAGCCTAATTGGGTCGCCTGGGTTGTCATGACGAGACCAAAACACTTGGGTGGTCTGGTTTCCGCGATATGGAGATCTTCAATCTTGCTTTGCTAGCCAGACAAGCCTGGCGAGTCCTTGCCGAGGCCGAATCTTTGAGTGCGAGAATACTGAAGGCGGCATATTTCCCGGAGACCACGCTGCTCGATGCTGAACTTGGCGGGAGGCCGTCTCAAATATGGAGGGCGGTTTTGGACGGACGGGACATGCTAAGACTTGGGATAATCCGAAGAATCGGGAACGGGCAAACTACACGCATATGGAGCCATAACTGGTTGCCTAGACCAGGTATGATGAGACCTATCTCTTCGAGGATCCCAACGCCACCGATCATGGTCTCTGAATTGATCTCTACGGCAGCTGCCACATGGAATGAAGCACTGGTCAGGTCGGTTTTCTTTCCAATCGATGCGGAGGCAGTTCTTAGTATACCTCTCTGTACAAGGAATATAATTGATTTTTGGGCTTGGAGTGGCGAGAAGAAGGGATATTTTTAGGTTAAATCGGCATATAGGTTGATCATGCACACCAAGCTCGCAAGGGAATCTTGGATAGATGAGGAGGAAGGGACCTCGCGGGCTGCGCAGGAGAGCAACACTTGGTCATCACTATGGAAGGTCAAGTTGCCACCTAAGATCAAATTCTTCCTATGGCGTTTGGCCAGAAGTTCCATCCCGACAGCTGATGTGCTGGCTCATAGACACATGGGTGACTCGCCGGCATGTAAACTTTGTGGCGCCATGGATTCGTGGAGACACACGATGCTTGATTGCACAAACGCTCGCTATGTGTGGGCGCTTGCGGAAGACGAACTGGTCCAGAGGATGTGTCAACACACAACCAACGATCCACCTGAGTGGTTATTCTCTCTGAATGAAGCGCTGACTACAGATCAGTTTATGAGGATGGCAATTACATTGTGGGTTGTTTGGAGTGCAAAGAGGAAAGCAGTCTATGAGGATGTGCACCAATCTCCCCTGTCAACACACATGTTCATACAACGATACATCAGTGATTTCCATATTCAGTCCCACGCCACACCGATGAGAACTAGCACCCAACCACAACGACCGAAGAGATGGTTACAGCCCCCAAGCAACATGTCGAAGCTTAATGTTGATGCAGTCGTGGCGGAGACACGAGGGGTTGGAACCATTGCCGCTATAGCCAGGGACGAGAATGGCATGTTCTTGGGAGCTTCTTCGTTGGGATTCAGAGATATCACCAATCCAACTACCCTAGAAGCGCTGGCGGTAAGGGAGGCTTTGCCTCTTTCCGAAGATCTCCAACTTCAGAATATCCATGTGGCTTCTGATTGCAAGGAGGTAATTGATAATATCAAGCAAGAGAGAGGAGCGGAATATGGAGCGATTGTGCATGTAATCATAGTTTACTCTAGTAGTTTTAATACTTACAATTTTGTTCATGAAAACAGGAGCTCCAATGTGGAGGCTCACAATTTAGCGAAGCATGTTTTGAATTTAGGGATGGACCGCCGTGTGTGGTTAGGCCATCCCGGGAACCTCTCTTTCGTCCTGGTCCAACCGGTGACGACGTAATAAAGCTTCGCAAATTGTTAAAAAAAACACGCTTACGTCTATTCCCCGCACCAAACGTACTATAATTAGCTACAGTGCCACGGACGTGATCAGGCCGCACACACAGGACTATGCATGTCGTTGGTGAACTGGCGATGCACACGGCTGCTGTTCGGTCGCCGCGTAACCCTCGCTACAGCTAGCTATTCAATCGTTGGGATACAAGGCTCCATTGCGGACGCGCCACGCATGTGCTGCACGTACACGCGACGAACGTGTCGTGCTGCCCATTCGCTCCGCTGGATCTTGCATAGTTGCTTATAGGTAGGAGAGCGAGAGGGTGCGTCGCGCCCATGAAATTGTCACAGTAGCCCAAAGGAGATCGGAGTGGCCAAGGCAGCAGGGAGGGTGAGAGCGACCTCACAGCCGGGATCGATGGAGTCAGACTCGTCGATCCTATCAAGGGAAATTGCATGGAGGAGGTGGCCGGCCGGCCTCCGTCACTGTGAAGAGCGCACGTTGTGGCCCGTGCGGGGACAGTTGGCCATGCCCTGAGGAGAAATGCCGCAAAAAAAGAACAAAATTAAGGAGAGAGTATATAGCTCGCACGTCATCGCGAAAACGAAACATGATCCTTGAGATGCATCGTTTCTGCAGGAGCGATGGCTGATCCGGGTACACCAAACATGCCCACAAATTTGGAGTTTCGGAGCGTACAAACGGGTAATTATCAGCACAGCTGAAAATGCCTGTTAGAGCATGTACAACCGTGCGTCTCAAATCCCTCCCAAATGCCCGGGTGGTTCGACCGGTCATAAAATTTCGACAGAGGCAGACATCTCAAACGGGTCTCAAACGCTGGATTGACCGGCACCCCTCATATCCAGCCCAAATATGGGGCAGATATGGGGCGTCCGAACGCGCCCACCGTGTCGAACCCGGCTCGCGCTGGCTCACCCGACCCCAGATGTATTCGTCCACATTCGCTCGCCGTACCAAACCCTAGCTACTTCACACTCCTCCCCCTCTCTCTTCGCCACTTGAACTCACCTCCGGTGATTTTTGGCCGTCTCCGGCATGGCAGCCAGCGGATCTGACTCCGATCAGTCCGGATCTGTCGACTGGGGTGTCATTCCGTGCGAGTTGGAGGAGGCAATGGCGATCCGCATTGCACTCCGCCGATCCCAGTAGGACAGCGTCCGGCCGACGGACGGATCTGCCAGGCGCGACCCTATAGCATCGGCTCAACGGGCGCTCGGGTCCCTTGGGACTGGATCATCGTGGTCTCGGCAGTCGAAAAAACTCTCCTTCCCATCACCGATCGGGCAGACTATGAGTCCCACCGGGAACGGGCAACCCACCATGGGAAGGAGAGGATAAGGGCCGCCGAGGCCCGTACCATAGCGGAAATGGTGGCAACGGAGGCGGCTGATGCGGCGGCGCGGGCGGCCGCAGAGGAGAAAGCCATCCGCGCCCGCATTATGAAGAAACGGCAGCAAAGGAACACGTGCCCTCGCCCGAGAGCAAAATCAGAGGATCTGTACCATGGCCGGACTGCCACCAAAGGAGAAGGAGGACGAGGACAACTCCGGCAACAAGCAGATCCGGCTCGATCCCTACTGTGTCTTCGATCGGTAATTCTGCGAGAAGGACAGCAAGAGTGCCAGTAAGAGCAAGGGCAACCATGGATGATCTCCACCGTTGCCAAAGATGCCAAATTTTGATAGTTCGATGGCATGTTTAGTTAGTAGTGATGGAGTAGCCGGATGATGTGTATGCATCAACGTAGTTGTATGAGTTTGTATGGATTTGAGATATAATAACTGAGTCATTCGGATATGGATTGCATTATTTAAGACATGTGCGATCAATGACCATGGACACACCGAATTTGTCCATCATGGTTGTAGATGCTCTTACCTGTCTACCTCTGCCAGGACGAGAGCGACCGGGCCAGCAGTCCTCTGAATCTTACCATGAGTGATACTGTGCGGACGACATGTTTTGCCCGATCCGTGGACGACTCTACGAATCACACCATCCATGGACAAACAAAGTGCAAGCCCAGCCATTTGATTGCTTGTCGTTCAGGAATTGTTGACTGAACGTCGTGCGTGGAGTATTTTCATCTTAGCATTCCTGGTTGATGTGACTCTACTGATCGATAAAACGGGACGCTAATATTTCATATGCAATCGTCATAATTTATCTATTATTTTATTGTTAATCAAAATTAATTGCCAAAAAATTACTTTACCCATCACCATCACCGGTAGGTGGATACCCTTTTAACTTTTTTTCCGGATCACACAGCTTTACAATAGAACTTTTTCCATCAAAACTTTTCTTTCATTGAAGCTAGAGCTAGCTGAAAGCCAAACATGGTCCACTCTGAAGCTCCAACACCTAGGTGATTTGCTCCAAAATGAATTTGGTGGAATGGAGGTGATTTTGGAAGGATGGAAGAGTCCATACATGCCCTAAAAGTGGAATAGGAAGTGTTATTTTCCTCAATCTCGGTCAGCGAGCCTACCGCTTTGGTAGTTGCTGGCGGAAAGGGAAATCATGTTGCCTAGCTTTGTCTAGTAGATAGGTTAGGGTTTTACTCCTTGCATGGGTGACACATAGGCGGACGGCGGTGCTTCATTTTTGAGTCAATCTTTTGGGTTGATCATCCTCAAGTTCATCTGTCGGGACATATTCGACGAAGCTCCCACGTTGATTCCTGCAGGTAGTAGGGGATCGATCTTGGGCCCATTACTTCGGGGGCAATGGGCTAGGGGCAGGATAATAGGCTATGGGCTGGTTTTTCTACTAAAAATGGGCCAAATACTAATGGGTATTTGTAGCTTTTGTAATGGGCAAGGGGGCGGTGACCCAGGTTGGCCCAACCAAAGCTCTGCCCCTGCCTGCATGCTCCTTAGGCGGTGAGGTTAGGATTTCTCGTCGTGCATGCATGGCAGCGAGGTTTGGTGCCATGTTCATCAGATGTTGATGTATTTTCTGTTATGTTTGGGATGCTCTGTATTTTCAGTGAACCTTTTATCATAAATCTTATTTATTTTTGCAAAAATGTAATAAAAATTGGAATAAGTCCTAGATGGGGCTATGTACATATTGGTGGTCTCCTAGGTATGTACTGTCCCTTCGGTCTATTCTCGTCGTCTCACACAAAAGGGTGGTGCAATTATGTCCTAGAGGGGGTTAGACAGTGCGGAATCTCCTATTTGGCGCTCATGGCGTGAGGTGCTTCCTTATCCGTAGAAACAAGCACATCCCCTCCCCCCCAATCGCTACGTTCTAAAATGAGCCGACCCATCTAGCTTCCACTCGGTTTGAGTTTCAAAAAATTCAACCTGTTTTTTCTTGTTTTTCTTTTCTGTCTTTTTGACGAGTTTTATTTTGTTTTTCACTAGTTTTCTATTTTCCTTTTTTTTTCATTATTTTTCATGACTTTAAAATGTTTTGTTTAAATATATTAAAAATCATGAATTTGAAATTTTAAGAACAAATATCAAATTCATGAACTTTTTTCCAATTAATAATTCATTCATGAACATTATAAAAAGTGTGAACACTTATTAAATACATGAACTTTTCTACTCCCTCCGTCCTAAATATTTGTCTTTCTAGAGATTTCAACAAGTGACTACATACGGAGCAAAATGAGTGAATCTGCACTCTTAAATATGCCTATATACATCTGTATGTAGTAGTCCATTTGAAATCTCTAAAAAGACAAATATTTACGAACGGAGGGAGTAACTTTCATGAAAAACATCAAATACATAAACACCTACCAAAAACCATGAAGGTTTTCTTTATTTCACCAATTTTTTTTCATAATTAACGAAAAAGCGCAAACCAGTAACTTTTCTGACCCAATAGGAGTGAGTGATGAGGCGAGCGAAAAAAGAGAGCGAGACTAGAGAGTTGCAGCTTCGTGGGTTGCGCCCAGTGGATGTTATTGTGATTTTGGAGCAAAAGGCGCGGGAATAACTCATGGTACCATAATTGCTATATACAGAGTACTATTACTTATAGTGGGCAGATCCTATTTGGCGTGTAGGCCGCTCGAGCGAACTAGCAGGCACCCCTTGAAGGAAATATGCCCTAGAGGCAATAATATAGTTATTATTTATTTCCTTATATATCATGATAAATGTTTATTATTCATGCTAGAATTGTATTAACCGGAAACATAATACATGTGTGAATACATAGACAAACAGAGTGTCACTAGTATGCCTCTACTTGACTAGCTTGTTAATCAAAGATGGTTAAGTTTCCTAACCATAGACAAAGCAGTTGTCATTTGATTAACAAGGTCACATCATTAGTTGAATGATCTGATTGACATTACCCATTCCATTAGCATAGCACCCGATCGTTTAGTATGTTGCTATTGCTTTCTCCATGACTTATACATGTTCCTATGACTATGAGATTATGCAACTCCCGTTTACCGTAGGAACACTTTGTGTGCTACCAAACGTCACAACGTAACTGGGTGATTATAAAGGTGCTCTACAGGTGTATCCGAAAGTATTTGTTCGGTTGGCGTATTTCGAGATTAGGATTTGTCACTCCGAATGTCGGAGAGGTATCTCAGGGCCTTCTCGGTAATGCACATCACATAAGCCTTGCAAGCATTGCAACCAATAAGTTAGTTGCGAGATGATGTATTACAGAACGAGTAAAGAGACTTGCCGGTAACGAGATTGAACTAGGTATTGGATACCGACGATCGAATCTCGGGCAAGTAACATACCGATGACAAAGGGAACAACGTATGTTGTTATGCGGTCTGACCGATAAAGATCTTCGTAGAATGTGTAGGAGCCAATATGGGCATCCAGGTCCCGCTGCTGGTTATTGACCAGAGATTTGTCTCAGTCATGTCTACACTGTTCTCGAACCGTAGGGTCCGCACGCTTAAGGTTACGATGACAGTTATTATGAGTTTATGCATTTTGATGTACCGAAGTTAGTTCGGAGTCCCGGATGAGATCACGGACATGACGAGAAGTCTCGAAATGGTCGAGACGTAAAGATTGATATATTGGACGACTATATTCGGACATCGAATGGTTTCGGAGAAAACCTGAGTGCCGGAGGGTTACCGGAACCCCCCCGGGAGAAGTATTGGGCCACATGGGCCTTAGTGGAGAGAGAGAGGGGCGGCCAGGGTGGGCCGCGCGCCCCCTCCCCCTCTGGTCCGAATTGGACTAGGAGAAGGGGGCGGCGCCCCCCTTTCCCTCTCCCTCTCCCCCTTCCTTTCCTCCTCCTAGTAGGAGTAGGAAAGTGGGGAGTCCTACTCCTACTAGGAGGAGGACTCCTCCTCCTGGCGCGCGCCACAAGGGCCGGCCGGCCTCCCCCCTTGCTCCTTTATATACGGGGGCAGTGGGCACCCTAGAACACACAAGTTGATCTTCGTGATCGTTCCTTAGCCGTGTGCGGTGCCCCCCTCCACCATATTCCACATCGGTCATATTGTTGCAGTGCTTAGGCGAAGCCCTGCGTCGGTAGTACATCAAGATCGTCACCACGCCGTCGTGCTGACGGAACTCGTCCCCGAAGCTTTGCTGGATCGGAGCCCGGGGAACGTCATCGAGCTGTACGTGTGTTAAGAACTCGGAGGCGCCGGAGTAACGGCGCTTGGATCGGTCGGATCGGGAAGACGTACGACTACTTCCTCTACGTTGCGTCAACGCTTCCGCTTCGGTCTACGAGGGTACGTAGACAACACTCTCCCCTCTCGTTGCTATGCATCACCATGATCTTGCGTGTGCGTAGGAAATTTTTTAAAATTACTACGTTACCCAACAGTGGTATCAAAGCCTAGGTTTTTATGGTTTGATGTTTTGCACGAGTAGAACACAAGTGAGTTGTGGACGATACAAGTCATACTGCCTACCAGCATGTCATACTTTGGTTCGGCGGTATTGTTGGATGAAGCGGCCCGGACCGACATTACGCGTACGCTTACGCGAGACTGGTTCTATCGCCGTGCTTTGCACACAGGTGGCTGGCGGGTGTCAGTTTCTCCAACTTTAGTTGAACCGAGTATGGCTACGCCCGGTCCTTGAGAAGGTTAAAACGGAGTCTATTTGACAAACTATCGTTGTGGTTTTGATGCGTAGGTGAGATTGGTTCTTGCTTCAGCCCGTAGCAGCCACGTAAAACTTGCAACAAACAAAGTAGAGGACGTCTAACTTGTTTTTGCAGGGCATGTTGTGATGTGATATGGTCAAGACATGATGCTAAATTTTATTGTGTGAGATGATCATGTTTTGTAACCGAGTTATCGGCAACCGGCAGGAGCCGTATGGTTGTCGCTTTATTGTATGCAATGCAATCGCCCTGTAATGCTTTACTTTATCACTAAGCGGTAGCGATAGTCGTAGAAGCATAAGATTGGCGAGACGACAACGATGCTATGATGGAGATCAAGGTGTCGCGCCGGTGACAATGGTGATCATGACGGTGCTTCAGAGATGGAGATCACAAGCACAAGATGATGATGGCCATATCATATCACTTATATTGATTGCATGTGATGTTTATCTTTTTATGCATCTTATCTTGCTTTGGTTGACGGTAGCATTATAAGATGATCTCTCACTAAATTATCAAGAAGTGTTCTCCCCGAGTATGCACCGTTGCCAAAGTTCGTCGTGCCCAGACACCACGTGATGATCGGGTGTGATAAGCTCTATGTCCATCTACAACGGGTGCAAGCCAGTTTTTGCACACGCAGAATACTCGGGTTATACTTGACGAGCCTAGCATATGCAGATATGGCCTCGGAACACGGAGACCGAAAGGTCAAGCGTGAATCATATACTAGATATGATCAACATAATGATGTTCACCATTGAGAACTAATCCATTTCACGTGATGATCGGTTATGGTTTAGTTTGATTTGGATCACGTGATCACTTAGAAGATTAGAGGGATGTCTATCTAAGTGGGAGTTCTTAAGTAATACGATTAATTGAACTTAAATTTATCATGAACTTAGTCCCTGATAGTATCTTGCTTGTTTATGTTGATTGTAGATAGATGGCTCGTGTTGTTGTTCCATTGAATTTTAATGCGTTCCTTGAGAAAGCAAAGTTGAAAGATGATGGTAGCAATTACACGGACTGGGTCCGTAACTTGAGGATTATCCTCATTGCTGCACAGAAGAGTTACGTCCTGGAAGCACCGCTGGGTGCCAGGCCTGCTGCTGGAGCAACACCAGATGTTGTGAACGTCTGGCAGAGCAAAGCTGATGACTACTCGATAGTTCAGTGTGCCATGTTTTACGGCTTAGAACCGGGACTTCAACGACGTTTTGAACATCATGGAGCATATGAGATGTTCCAGAAGTTGAAGTTAATATTCCAACAAAATGCCCGGATTGAGAGATATGAAGTCTCCAATAAGTTCTATAGCTGCAAGATGGAGGAGAATGGTTCTGTCAGTGAACATATACTCAAAATGTCTGGGTATTATAATCACCTGATTCAACTGGGAGTTAATCTTCCGGATGATTGTGTCATTGACATAATTCTCCAATCACTTCCACCAAGCTACAAAGGCTTCGTGATGAACTATAACATGCAAGGGATGGATAAGACAATTCCCGAGCTCTTCGCAATGCTAAAGGCTGCGGAGGTAGAAATCAAGAAGGAGCATCAAGTGTTGATGGTCAACAAGACCACTAGTTTCAAGAAAAAGGGCAAAGGGAAGAAGAAGGGGAACTTCAAGAAGAACAGCAAACAAGTTGCTGCTCAAGAGAAGAAACCCAAGTCTGGACCTAAGCCTGAAACTGAGTGCTTCTACTGCAAGCAGACTGGTCACTGGAAGCGGAACTGCCCCAAGTATTTGGTGGATAAGAAGGATGGCAAGGTGAACAAAGGTATATGTGATATACATGTTATTGATGTGTACCTTAGTAGAGCTCGCAGTAGCACCTGGGTATTTGATACTGGTTCTGTTGCTAATATTTGCAACTCGAAACAGGGACTATGGATTAAGTGAACACTGGCAAAGGACGAGGTGACGATGCGCGTGGGAAATGGTTCCAAAGTCGATGTGATCGCGGTCGGCACGCTACCTCTACATCTACCTTCGGGATTAGTATTAGACCTAAATAATTGTTATTTGGTGCCAGCGTTGAGCATGAACATTATATCTGGATCTTGTTTGATGCGAGACTGTTATTCATTTAAATCAGAGAATAATGGTTGTTCTATTTATATGAGTAATATCTTTTATGGTCATGCACCCTTGAAGAGTGGTCTATTTTTGATGAACCTCGATAGTAGTGATACACATATTCATAATGTTGAAGCCAAAAGATGCAGAGTTGATAATGATAGTGCAACTTATTTGTGGAACTGCCGTTTAGGTCATATCGGTATAAAGCGTATGAAGAAACTCCATACTGATGGACTTTTGGAACCACTTGATTATGAATCACTTGGTACTTGCGAACCGTGCCTCATGGGCAAGATGACTAAAACACCGTTCTCCGGTACTATGGAGAGAGCAACAAATTTGTTGGAAATCATACATACAGATGTATGTGGTCCGATGAATATTGAGGCTCGTGGCGGATATCGTTATTTTCTCACCTTCACAGATGATTTAAGCAGATATGGGTATATCTACTTAATGAAACACAAGTCTGAAACATTTGAAAAGTTCAAAGAATTTCAGAGTGAAGTTGAAAATCATCGTAACAAGAAAATAAAGTTTCTACGATCTGATCGTGGAGGAGAATATTTGAGTTACGAGTTTGGTCTACATTTGAAGCAATGCGGAATAGTTTCGCAACTCACGCCACCCGGAACACCACGACGCAATGGTGTGTCCGAACGTCGTAATCGTACTTTACTTGATATGGTGCGATCTATGATGTCTCTTACAGATTTACCGCTATCGTTTTGGGGTTATGCTCTAGAGAAGGCCGCATTCACGTTAAATAGGACACCATCGAAATCCGTTGAGAAGACGCCTTATGAACTATGGTTTAGCAAGAAACCAAAGTTGTCGTTTCTTAAAGTTTGGGGCTGCGATGCTTATGTGAAAAAGCTTCAACCTGATAAGCTCGAACCCAAATTGGAGAAATGTGTCTTCATAGGATACCCAAAAGAAACTGTTGGGTACACCTTCTATCACAGATCCGAAGGCAAGACATTTATTGCTAAAAATGGATCCTTTCTAGAGAAGGAGTTTCTCTCGAAAGAAGTGAGTGGGAGGAAAGTAGAACTTGATGAGGAAACTATACCTGCTCCCTTATTAGAAAATAGTACGTCACAGAAATCTGTTTCTGTAGCACCTACACCAATTAGTGAGGAAGTTAATGATGATGATCATGCAACTTCAGATCAAGTTACTACAGAACCTCGTAGATCAAACAGAGTAAGATCCGCACCAGAGTGGTACGGCAATCCTGTTCCGGAAATCATGCTGCTAGATCATGGTGAACCTATGAACTATGAAGAAGCGATGGTGAGCCCAGATTCCGCAAAATGGCTTGAAGCCATGAAATCTGAGATGGGATCCATGTATGAGAACAAAGTATGGACTTTGGTTGACTTGCCCGATGGTCGGCAAGCAATAGAGAATAAATGGATCTTCAAGAAGAAGACTGACGCTGATGGTAATGTTACTGTCTACAAAGCTCGAGTTGTCGCAAAAGGTTTTCGACAAGTTCAAGGGATTGACTACGATGAGACCTTCTCACCCGTAGCGATGCTTAAGTCTGTCCGAATCATGTTAGCAATTGCCGCATTTTATGATTATGAAATTTGGCAAATGGATGTAAAGACTGCATTCCTGAATGGATTTCTGGAAGAAGAGTTGTATATGATGCAACTAGAAGGTTTTATCGATCCAAAGGGAGCTAACAAAGTGTGCAAGCTCCAGCGATCCATTTATGGACTGGTGCAAGCCTCTCGGAGTTGGAATAAACGCTTTGATAGTGTGATCAAAGCATTTGGGTTTGTACAGACTTTTGGAGAAGCCTGTATTTACAAGAAAGTGAGTGGGAGCTCTGTAGCATTTCTGATATTATATGTAGATGACATATTACTGATTGGAAATGATATAGAATTTCTGGATAGCATAAAGGGATACTTGAATAAAAGTTTTTCAATGAAATACCTCGGTGAAGCTGCTTACATATTGGGCATTAAGATCTATAGAGATAGATCAAGACGCTTAATTGGACTTTCACAAAGCACATACCTTGACAAAGTTTTGAAGAAGTTCAAAATGGATCAAGCAAAGAAAGGGTTCTTGCCTGTGTTACAAGGTGTGAAGTTGAGTAAGACTCAATGCCCGACCACTGCAGAAGATAGAGAGAAGATGAAAGATGTTCCCTATGCTTCAGCCATAGGCTCTATCATGTATGCAATGCTGTGTACCAGACCCGATGTGTGCCTTGCTATAAGTTTGACAGGGAGGTACCAAAGTAATCCAGGAGTGGATCACTGGACAGCGGTTAAGAATATCCTGAAGTACCTGAAAAGGACTAAGGAGATGTTTCTCGTGTATGGAGGTGACAAAGAGCTCGTCGTAAATGGTTACGTTGATGCAAGCTTTGACACTGATCCAGACGATTCTAAATCGCAAACCGGATACGTATTTACATTAAACGGTGGAGCTGTCAATTGGTGCAGTTCTAAACAAAGCGTCGTGGCGGGATCTACATGTGAAGCGGAGTACATAGCTGCTTCGGAAGCAGCGAATGAAGGAGTCTGGATGAAGGAGTTCATATCCGATCTAGGTGTCATACCTAGTGCATCGGGTCCAATGAAAATCTTTTGTGACAATACTGGTGCAATTGCCTTAGCAAAAGAATCCAGATTTCACAAGAGAACCAAGCACATCAAAAGATGCTTCAATTCCATCCGGGATTTAGTCCAGGTGGGAGACATAGAGATTTGCAAGATACATACGGATCTGAATATAGCAGACCTGTTGACTAAGTCTCTTCCACGAGCAAAACATGATCAGCACCAAGACTCCATGGGTGTTAGATTCATTACGGTGTAATCTAGATTATTGACTCTAGTGCAAGTGGGAGACTGAAGGAAATATGCCCTAGAGGCAATAATATAGTTATTATTTATTTCCTTATATATCATGATAAATGTTTATTATTCATGCTAGAATTGTATTAACCGGAAACATAATACATGTGTGAATACATAGACAAACAGAGTGTCACTAGTATGCCTCTACTTGACTAGCTTGTTAATCAAAGATGGTTAAGTTTCCTAACCATAGACAAAGGAGTTGTCATTTGATTAACAAGGTCACATCATTAGTTGAATGATCTGATTGACATGACCCATTCCATTAGCATAGCACCCGATCGTTTAGTATGTTGCTATTGCTTTCTCCATGACTTATACATGTTCCTATGACTATGAGATTATGCAACTCCCGTTTATCATAGGAACACTTTGTGTGCTACCAAACATCACAACGTAACTGGGTGATTATAAAGGTGCTCTACAGGTGTATCCGAAAGTATTTGTTGGGTTGGCGTATTTCGAGATTAGGATTTGTCACTCCGAATGTCGGAGAGGTATCTCAGGGCCTTCTCGGTAATGCACATCACATAAGCCTTGCAAGCATTGCAACCAATAAGTTAGTTGCGAGATGATGTATTACAGAACGAGTAAAGAGACTTGTCGGTAACGAGATTGAACTAGGTATTGGATACCGACGATCGAATCTCGGGCAAGTAACATACCGATGACAAAGGGAACAACGTATGTTGTTATGCGGTCTGACCGATAAAGATCTTTGTAGAATGTGTAGGAGCCAATATGGGCATCCAGGTCCCGCTGTTGGTTATTGACCAGAGATTTGCCTCAGTCATGTCTACACTGTTCTCGAACCGTAGGGTCCGCACGCTTAAGGTTACGATGACAGTTATTATGAGTTTATGCATTTTGATGTACCGAAGTTAGTTCGGAGTCCCGAATGAGATCACGGACATGACGAGAAGTCTTGAAATGGTCGAGACATAAAGATTGGTATATTGGACGACTATATTCGGACATCGGAATGGTTCCGAGTGGTTTCGGAGAAAACCGGAGTGCCAGAGGGTTACCGGAACCCCCCCCCCCCCGGGAGAAGTATTGGGCCACATGGGCCTTAGTGGAGAGAGAGAGGGGCGGCCAGAGTGGGCCGCGTGCCCCCTCCCCCTCTGGTCCGAATTGGACTAGGAGAGGGGGGCGGCGCCCCCCTTTCCCTCTCCCTCTCCCCCTTCCTTTCCCCCTCCTAGTAGGAGTAGGAAAGAGGGGAATCCTACTCCTACTAGGAGGAGGACTCCTCCTCCTGGCGCGCGCCACAAGGGCCGGCCAGCCTCCCCCCTTGCTCCTTTATATATGGGGGCAGGGGGCACCCTAGAACACACAAGTTGATCTTCGTGATCGTTCCTTAGCCATGTGCGGTGCCCCCTCCACCATATTCCACCTCGGTCATATTGTTGCAGTGCTTAGGCGAAGCCCTGCATCGGTAGTACATCAAGATCGTCACCGCGTCGTCGTGCTGACGGAACTCGTCCCCGAAGCTTTGCTGGATCGGAGCCCGGGGAACGTCATCGAGTTGTACGTGTGTTAAGAACTCGGAGGCGCCGGAGTAACGGCGCTTGGATCGGTCGGATCGGGAAGACGTACGACTACTTCCTCTACATTGCGTCAACGCTTCCGCTTCGGTCTACGAGGGTACGTAGACAACACTCTCCCCTCTCGTTGCTATGCATCACCATGATCTTGCGTGTGCGTAGGAATTTTTTTTGAAATTACTACGTTACCCAACACCCCTCCACCGCTTGATCCAGTGTTTGGGTCGGCCCATCTAGTGTGGATTCCCCACGGGCTTCGGGAAGATTTTGGAACGTTTCCAGAGTCGGTTTATCATTTATCCTTTACTTAGGTAAAGAATCCAACATTATTGGCACAATTCAGACCTATCTCGTTATGTAACGTCTTGTACAAGATTGCTTCCAAGGTTATCTCAAACATGTTGAAGTTGGTGTTACCTAACATAATATCGGAGGAACAATCTGCTTTCGTCTCAGGTAGACTTATCTCCGATAATATCATAACTGCTTATGAATGCCTGCATTTCATGAAGAGAAACACTGCTGTGAGACATAGAAGTGGTGCTCTCAAGCTAGATATGATGAAAGCGTACGACAGGGTGGAGTGGGAGTACTTACAGGCAATAATGTTGAAATTGGGCTTCTCAGAACAATGGGCCAAGATTGTGATGGGCTTGGTTAAGTCAGTAAAATTTTCTGTACTGTTTAATGGTAAGAAGCTACAGGAGTTTCAATCTACACGTGGTATACGATAGGGTGATCCAATTTCCCCGTACCTTTTCTTGATAGCAGCAGAGGGCCTTTCGTGCCTCCTAAAATCTGTGGATGAGTCATCTAATGTGAGTGGTCTTAAAGTGGCTCCCTCGGCGCCAACGGTAAACCACTTACTATTTGCAGATGACAGCCTGCTGTTCTTCAGGGCGAGTGCTGATGGGGCACAGGAGATTAATCAGTTGTTGACCACATATTGTCAAGCATCGGGGCAACGAATCAATCATCAGAAGTCTGCAATTTTTTTCAGCAAAGGGTGCCCGGAGAGCACTAAGGAGGAGGTCAAGTTATTGTTGAATGTGCCAAATGAAACACTTAATGCAAAATACTTGGGTATGCCTACTGCAGTGGGGGGCTCCAAAAATGGAGCTTTCAAATACTTGAAGGATTATTCGTGGAGTAAGGTCCAAGGGTGGATTGAACAAACCATATCAAGTGCTGGAAAAGAGGTTTTGATCAAGGCTGTAGCCCAAGCAGTTCCCGTATATTCAATGTCTTGTTTCAAGTTGCCACGGGGATTGTGCGAGCACTTAGATATGTTGATAAGGAAATTCTAATGGGGGAGCAAGGATGGAAAGAGAAAACCAAGTTGGGTCTCTTGGGAAACAATGACACAACCTAAGAGTATGGGTGGTCTAGGCTTTAAGGATTTTGAGCTTTTTAACCTTGCTCTGCTTGCGAAACAAGCATGGCGTATATTACAGACGCCAGAATCTTTGAGTGCAAGGATCTTGAAGAGCATTTATTTTCCCAATGGATGTATCTTATCAGCAGAACTTGGAAGTCACCCCGGTCCAATTTGGCGCTCTATTATCGAGGGACGGGACATACTCAAACTTGGGCTGATTAGACGCATAGGAAATGGTTAGACAACCAAAATCTGGGTGGACAATTGGATCCCCAGGGATGTGATGATGAGGCCATACGGGAGGAGATCTGCCAACCCCCCCTCCCGATCTTGTTTCTGCCTTGATCGACCACACAACAGCTTCATGGAATCGAGAGAGGTTGGAGGAAGTATGCCTACCAATAGATATCCAGGCTATTGTCCAAATACCAATTTGCACTTTGAATATCCCGGATAGCTAGGCTTGGAACTTTGAAAGAAATGGAAGTTTTACCGTCAGGTCGACCTACAGGATGTTGGTGAACACAAAATACAGAAGAGGCATATGGATGGATGGGAATGCGGGCTCATCAAGCACGGACAAAGATGAGCAATCTTGGAAACTCCTTTGGGGAACTCAAGTACCTGGGAAGATACGTATGTTTTTGTGGAGATTAGCACACCACTCCATTCCAACTGAAGATGTGAGGGCGAAAAGGAATATGGCAACAACGAGTGCTTGCAGCTTTTGCGGTGCGGAGGACTCATGGCGACACTCGCTGCTCGAGTGCTCGATGGCAAGATGCGTATGGGCTTTGGTTGATGGGGATTTGGCGGAACATCTATGCGAAACGACCGAGCCTAGCGCTAAGCAGTGGTTATTCACAATGAAAGACACGCTATCGCATGCAGCATTCATGATGCTATCGGTAACCCTGTGGGCAATTTGGTGGGCAAGGAGGAAAGCAATACACGATGAAATTTCCCAGAGTCCTTCAGCTACTCACCTGTTTATATGCAGTTTTATCAGAGAACTTGATATCCTTTCAGTCAAAAAGGTCATTCAGCAGGAAGCCAATGGCGCGGTTGCACAGCGACCCAAAGCACCCCCACCGGGCTTCATGAAAATTCATGTTGATGATAGCATTGCAAGAAACCAGAGCAGAGGAGCTGCCTCGGCTGTGTGCAGAGATGCTAATGGGAATTATGTTGGAAGTTCCTCGCTGGTCATCGAGGGAGTGAACAATGCTACAACTATGGAAGCTATTGCCTGCAGGGAGGCTCTCTCCTTGGCAGATGATCTGATGCTACAGAACTTTGTTGTGGCGTCTGACTCGAAGCAGATTGTGGGTGAGATCAATAATGGCGCCAATGGTGTACACGGAGCCATTTTGTCAGAGACAAAGAATATGGCTCTTTTGTTTAACTGCACTTTTACTTTTGAAGGCCGAACGGTTAATCGCGACGCCGATAGGTTAGCCAAGTTTTCAAATTCTCTAGATCAGGGAAGACATGTTTGGTTGTTGCAACCCCATGATCCGATTGTAATGCCACTCCATGTGGAGTTTGATCAATAAAACTTGGTGATACCCCTAAAAAAAGTTTATCCTTTACTTTTTATTCTGCTTTTCCTTTTTTAATTTATTTTTATTTTATCTTTTCTTTTATGTTTCATCTTTATTTTCCCCTTTTTATACCTTTTTCATTTTCCTTTTCGCGAATGGCTTTCAAACTTGTGAACACTTTTTGAAAAAGTGAACAATTTGTAAACATTTTTTTCAAAAGATAACATTTTACAAATTCTAGAATATTTTTCACAAATTCATGGGAAATCTTTTGAAATCATTAATATTTTTTGAATTCATGAACATTTTAAGAAATGAACCAATATTTTTTGAAATTGTGAACACTGTTTGAAAATTGTGAACATATTAAATCGATAAATATTTTTGGAATTATGGGAACATTTTTTAAAATTCATGAATATTTTTTTTCTTTTGATAAACATCTCTCTTAAAATGCATGAGCATTTTCATAACTAACCAACACCTTTTGAACCGATATTTTTGTTGAGAGTTGTGACCAATTTTTTAAATTTGTGAACTTCTTTTTTGTTTTGTGTGAACTTTTTTGGAAATTCATTTACTTCAATTCAATGGATTTTCTTCAAATGCCTGAACATTTCTTAAATATGAGAAGATTGTTCAATATTGTGAACAATTTTAAAATATGCGAACAGTTTTTAAAAATCACGAACATTGTGTTTATTGCGCGAACTAATAATTTCTCAACTTTTTTCAAAATCATAAATTTCTGAATGCTCGATCATTTAATTATTTCTTGAACATTGCTTTTTGAAAATTCGGAATTATTGAGAAATTTGGAACTTTATTGAAATCCCTCAATATTTTAAGAAAAAACAAACAGGAAAAAGAAAAGCAAAAAACGAAATGATCATGTGTTGCTCGCTAACAGAGGAACCCAATGTAGGCCCGTCCAGTTTTCTCGACGTCTTGCGGTTTGCACCATGCCACGTGTTTTTCGGTGGCCCAGCTAAGCCCAGCTGAGAAAAGCTTCTAATCGATTCGGGCTGGGTTCTGGCAAATTCCTATTTGACGCTCGTTGCATCATAACGTCGAGGACACACATAGGGATCGAGCGGGATCGAGTGCACTGGGCCCGTCCAGTTACCTGATCTGTTTCGTTCGGTTTTGGGAACCTAGAAGGTTCGTGTCCAGACTTTCTATTCTGGAAACTTTCTAGAAGGTTCTATGAACCCATTGTTTCCTGGTTATTTTTCTTTATTTTTTTCACTATTTTTCATTTTTTTCATTTATTCTGTTTATTTTTTATTTTTTGTGTTACCATTTTGTTTTCTCTTTTTCCCTTTTAAATTTCGATTTTATTTTACTTTTCAAATGTGTTAAAAAAATTCAATTATTTTTTGAAATTTCAAAATAATGTTCTTGTTTCAGAATTTTTTGAATAATTTCAAAAAGTGTTTCGGTTTCAAACTGTTGTTCACAATTACAAAAAAAGTTCACTTTGTCAAAAAAATTGTCAATTAAAAATTTGTCCGCTTTGACAAAAAAATTCCCATATTCAAGATTTTTTCTGAATTTTAATTAGTTCTCACTTTTTCTTTTTCCCTCAATTTTTTGACAAATTTTAGAAAATATTCGCATTTGAGAAATATTAATAATTTTTTGAGGTTTTTCAAAAAAATTTCGTAATTTTTCTAAAACCTTCACGTTTACAGAAATGTTTGTGATTGTAAAACAAATTCCGTTCATCACAATTTTTTTTCCTTTTTTTGTAAAAAAAAGAATCTAAAAAATGCAATGTTTTAAACTTTTCTGACAGTTTTCCTTCAATTTTTCTGAAAATGCTCACATTTTTTAAAATTGGAAAAAATCATGAACTTGTACAATATTTGGAATTCCGAACAAATTTATGAACACGGGGACATTTTTTGAAATGTTTGATTTTTTTACCTGAACAATTATTCAAGAACACTTTTCTAAACGCAAACAATTTTTGAATTGCAAACAGTATTGAAGAAAGTGAACATTAAGTTTGAATATTTATTTCAAAATACTAACAATTTTTGAGTTTTCGATTTGAAAGAAGGAGGAAAAATTAAAACCAATACAGAAACAATCGGAAAGAAATCACATTTTGAAAATTCAAACAAATGTTTGAGGTCTGTGTTTGGAGGGGGGTAGATTTGTGGCGCCTCATACTTCTTATAAAACTCGTTTCTCTATTTGATAGCATAAATGATCAGCTCAGCTGGTCTGCGAGAAGCTTTCACCAGCTTGAGGTGCAGGGTTCGAAACCTCGTACGCGTACAGGAGGTCCTAGGGTTCTGACCAGTGGCATCTCCACCCATGAGAACTATGTCTACAATTAAGCGAGACGGACAGATCTCTCGCTGACTCTTCTAGAGTAATCGACCTGACCCATTAGCACGTACATAAGAATAGAAAAATAGGAGGAAAAATGGGGGCGCGCAGGGATCTGGTCTGAGGTCACTACGATAGCGCGACGAGCTGCTAGCCACTGCGGCACTGTTGCCTTTGTGATTAGACAGGAGACGCGGACTACTTGAGGTAAAAGAACCATGTTTTTTTATTTCTCTATTCTTTTTCATTTCTTTTATCCGTTCCAGGTTACAAAAGGAGGCACAGACTACTTGATACATAGTCAACATATTTTTTCTTTTTTTTTCTTTTTTTCTTTTTCTTCTCCCTTTCTTCCATTCTCTTTTTATGTTTTGTTTCCTTTTCCATTTAATTTTTTTATTTTCTTTTTTTGGTTTTCATTGTTCTTGTAGTTATTACTCTACATTTTCTGTATATGTCAACAACAATTTTCTAATACATGTCTAACATTTTTCCAATAAAAATTAACCATTTTTATAATACATGGTCAACACTTTTTCTATACATATTAAAAAATCAAATACTTGATTAACATTTATTGAATACATGCTCAACATTTTTTCTATACATATTTTATAATGCTTGATTAATAGTTTTCAAATAAAAATATTAACATTTCTTTATACATGGTCAACATTTTCTCTATACACATTTAACGTTTTCCAAATGCTTGATTAACTTGTTTTTAACCATTTGCTCAACATTTTTTAAATGCTTGCCTAACATTTTAATATACATGATAAAAAAATTCTAATTTTTAAAAACAGGGTCAACATTTTCTCTATACAAATTTAACATTTTCCCAATGCTTGATTAACATTTTTGAAATACTTGTTCAACTTTTTTTCAAATGCTTGATTAATATTTTTTATGTGCATGATCAATTTTTTCTTTACTTTTTTAATACATGGTCAACATTTTTTATACACATTTAACATTTCCCAAATGCTTGATTATCATATCTTTCAAATACTTGTTCAACATGTTTTTCAAAATGCCTGATTAACATTTTTATATTCTTGATAAAAATTTTGATCATTTTTTAAACACGACCAACAATTTTCTATTAGTTCAACTTTTTTCCGAGTGCTTGATTAACATTTTTTAAATACTTGTGAAACCTTCTTCAAATGTTTTTTGTGACACACACACACACACACACACACACACACACACACACACACACACACACACACACACACACAAACACTATTCTGATCATGGGATCAGAATAATATTCTGATCATAACCTGAACTGCCTGAATAACGCGCCTGAACTTCCGTGTGTACTAACCTGACCTTCGGGCTATCTTCGCAACCGTGGCTTCTACCGCGATTTTTTCTGGTCATTCGTGTTGTTTGTGATGCAAGTGTAATGTGGACACGGTTTTTAGAGTCTAAATGATTGTTTTGATTCAGATTCTAACACTTGGGCGGATTTGCTCTCGGGGTCGTGATGAACTTGTGTCTGTTACAAGTTTAATGCATGTTTTGGATGTTGTCGAAGTTCTGGAACGATGGGGATTAGGATTTAGGACGAGTTTGGAGCACAAATTCTTAGTTATTTCAAACAAATTTGAAATCGCCCGTGTTCTTCATCCGCCCGAGATGCAACCCGCGCTTCTGTTGATTTCTCGTTTTTCTTTAAAGTTTGCTGCCTGATTTGCGTACTTTAGTGAAATTCGAGGCTTACTAATCCTTAAATTTTAATCGGGAGGGTCCTTATGGTTTGATTTCTAGCGATTTGATGTTGGCACTCCTGCGGGTTTCTGCACATGAAAAAAGTGGTTTTGAAATTTGCCCTCTGGTCCTTTCAGTTGTCGAAAGGTAGTTGCCAGATCATCTCCAAGGGGGTGCGGACGTGCTGCAATCTTGTGGAGATGATTTTATGCTTCAGACGAATTCGTTTGTTCATTATTTCTAGATCTTCTAATGGTTGTCGTACAAGATGGACTTCTGCGTTGTCATACCTGAACTTCTTCTTTTCCTTCGTTGTATCCTGTCGGGGCTGGGGCGGCTCGGGATCGGGATCGGGGGGAGGATCAGGTGGATCCTGTTGGGTCTGTCGGAGTTTCTGTGCTGGACTTCTGCGTTGTCATACCTGAACTTCTTCTTTTTTCTTTCGCTGTAAGATAATGCAGCCAGTGCTTTGTAACAGGAACCCTTACTAGAGTTTCTTCTGCATTTTTTTACAGCTAGTGTGTAAGCGTGGAGCTGGACCACATGAACATGCATCCTCTTTTTCCCTTAGTCTATGTTTTGGTATAGTTTTTTGATCATCCATTTATCTTTGGTAAGATCTAGACTTCTCTTTTTTTATTAATGGTTGAACTTGTGGTTTTCCAGATTACGTTCCACATTTGCAAGGCGAAGGCGCATGGTGCTCTATATTTTATTTGTTTGGTTTCCTTCCTTTTTATACCTTTGTCTCGTGAGCAATCATAGGATTAGCCCAAGTATGCATGCACTTTTTTCCAGATCATGTAAGTGTCGTTTGTAGAAGCTGGACTTCCATGTTCTTTATACGTGAACTTCTGCTTTTTCCTTCTTTGCAAAGTAATAAAGCAATCGGTCTGTATTTCCTTCTTTTTTATGTTACTTTTCATTCTTTGCAATGGTTTGTATTTTTTTGACTTAGTCCCGTGAACAGCCATGTAATTGGGCGATGGATATGCATATTTTTTTCTAGTATGTTATTTGTACTTACAATAGTTGTTGTTCTTCACTGAAAAACTAACCTGAACTTCGGTGTGATTATCATTTTTAACATGTAAAATTTGAGGTTGTTATTTTTTGGATTTAAATATTTTATAGATATTGAAATCAGCATTGCGCGTATTGAGCAATGCGGTAGCGCGAGGCCGAGCAGGGGGGGAGGGGGGTCGGGACCCCCTCCCCTCCCCCTGCGAGGCCGAGACAGGAACGAGCCGGAGCAGGCGACGGCGCGGCGGGCCGCGTCGTCGCATGCGGAGGCGAGTCCGTCACATCCGTGACCCCACTATCTATCTTAGGGTTTTTAGGGTTTAGGGTGCGTGCGGCGGGGGTGGAAACAGAATAACCGTATTGCGTCCTGTCAAATCGTAGCGCGCAACAATGCGGTAGCGCGAGGCCGAGTAGGGGGGAGGGGGGTCGGGACCCCCTCCCCTCCCCCTGCGAGGCCGAGATAGGAACGAGCCGGAGCAGGCGACGGCACGGCGTGCCGCGTCGTCGCATGCGGAGGCGAGTTCGTCACATCCGTGACCCCACTATCTATCTTAGGGTTTTTAGGGTTTAGGGTGCGTGCGGTGGGGGTGGAAACAGAATAACCGCATTGTGTCCTGTCAAATCGTAGCGCGAGGCTGAGCAGGGGGGAGGGGGGGTCCCGACCCCCCTCTCCTCCCCCTGCGAGGCCGAGACAGGAACGAGCCGGAGCAGGCGACGGCGCGGCGTGCCGCGTCGTCGCATGCGGAGGCGAGTCCGTCACATCCGTGACCCACTATCTATCTTAGGGTTTTTAGGGTTTAGGGTGCGTGCGGTGGGGGTGGAAACAGAATAACCGCATTGTGTCCTGTCAAATCGTAGCGCGCAGCAATGCGGTAGCGCGAGGCCGAGCAGGGGGGAGGGGGGTCGGGACCCCCTTCCCCTCCCCCTGCGAGGCCGAGACAGGAATGAGCCGGAGCAGGCGACGGCGCGGCGTGCCGCGTCGTCGCATGCGGAGGCGAGTCCGTCACATCCGTGACCCCACTATCTATCTTAGGGTTTTTAGGTTTTAGGGTGCGTGCGGTGGGGGTGGAAACAGAATAACCGCATTGCGTCCTGTCAAATCGTAGCGCGCAGCAATGCGGTAGCGCGAGGCCGAGCAGGGGGGAGGGGGGGGTCGGGACCCTCCCTCCCCTCCCCCTGCGAGGCCGAGACAGGAACGAGCCGGAGCAGGCGACTGCGCGGCGTGCCGCGTCGTCGCATGCGGAGGCGAGTCCGTCACATCCATGACCCCACTATCTATCTTAGGGTTTTTAGGGTTTAGGGTTATTATGTTTTAGGGTTATATATGAACTTCATCTGTTTTTGTACTTGAACTTCTACTTTTTGTTTCTTAGGGTTTATTTATTCTTATGTCGTTACTTCTTTTATTAGAGTACTTGAACTTCTGTTCTTTATTTTTTTGAACTTCTCTGTGTTGTTTTTTAAGTGCATATGTATGTATGTATTTTTCTTCCTTTGGTAGTGCTTTTGCCATATATTTTTGGTTTTAAGGATATCAGCATTGCTGTTGTGTGAAGTTATCTCACTATAATAGATGCATTCAAATGGTGCATTCATTCATTTATCTATAATGAGCAGGGGGTAAAACTGTAAATTCAATGGCGCTGCAATTCCCATGACAGATAGGCATTAAGTGAGCATCTCCCTGGTCACCACCTATCAGAAATCCCCTGTCCCCCTGTCGCTCGCTCTCTTCCCCCTCTCCGTCGCTCCGCTACCTTCCTCGCCTCCAACTCCCCCGATTTCTCCGCCCCTTTCCCCTGCCCTCGTGCTGGAGTAAGCGGCGCAGGCCCCCGCTTCTATTTCTCCCCCACACCCCGCTCCCCCTCGCCCTGCCCGCTCTATTCTGCTCTGAAGCGAGGGCGGCAACTGCCTACGCGGTTGCAAGGTGCGCGTGGCGTCGTGGGGAGTGGAAGAACCGCCGCGGATTCATGTGTGCGGGGGTTGTTTCCAGAGGTACAAATGCTGCCCCCCTTAATGCTTGCTTTTAGTTTCGCCAGATCTGTCGAGTCCGCCTCCTGTGTGCTCTCGCGTCCCCGTCCCACCCCCTTCTTCTGATGGTTTGTTTGGAGATTAGGTAGGGTTCTTGTGCGTGTGGTGGGTGGATTCCATTCCCCTGTGGTCAGATTTGTCTATGAGATGCTTGTGTGTGCTATTTCTCCGTTCAGAGTTGATTGGATTTCATTTCCCCTTTTGGTGATTTCAGCATTGTGATGCATGTGAAAGAGGGTGTGGTGTGATGGTTCATGCTGAATCTGATGTATCTAATTGTATTTGTATTGTTGATTTCGAAGTCTAGATTGTGTCTGTGACATGCTAGTTAGTTTCTGGATTCTTTTTTTGTTTGTGGTTGCCTATATGTGCTACTGTTCATGTTTTCATACTTGTTGATATTATCTAGTTGTTTCATCCTAGGGTTTCATTTAGTTGTTTTTTTGTATTTGTTGTATGATTTTCTACCTGCTAACTATATGCATTCTATCCCCTGTTTTTAGTAGGTTGTTCTAGGCTTTGGAGTTTCATTCGTCAAGGGGGTTGTGTTGTCATGGCTTCCAAACCTTCTCCAGGTATCTTAATGTAGTTGGATCTTGTATTTTAAAGCAGTATTCTTATATATGTCTTCACTTAGCTTGAGTATGTGTATGCTTTTTACTTAGTTTTCTTGTTGGACTGCCATTCTTATTAGTGTGAACTTCTAAGAAAGGTTATGTGTATGATTTTTACCCTTAGCTTGAGTTAGTAGAGTGTTGCTTACTTTTTAGTTGATGATTTGCAGGTGAAACTATGTCACCAAGTGTTGTTGGACTTCCCAAATGATTCATATTTATTGATATTTAGTTTGGCTGTGGAATACTATTTGTGGTCATGCTACATATTTTTTATGTGCTATTTTGCTTGAGTCACATAGTTGAACTTCTGGTTTTAATTAGTGTTTGTTCATAATGAAATTTGGTTGGACTTCTGTTATGCACATTTTGTGTTTACTACTCTGTTATATATCGTTGAACTTCTGGACATTCATGTTTTATGTAGTAGCCCCTCTGAGTGTAGATTGTTTTTATAGTTAGTGTGTAGATTTTAGTTTGATTGTTATGTTTATTGCTTTGTTAGGTATTGTTGAACTTCTTGTTATTGGACATTGTTGTCAAAGTAGAAGTCCCTTTGGTGTAGGATTGTGCATTAGAACTCAGCTGCCTTTTTACTTGCATTTTTCGTAGTTGGTGATGAGTTGAATAGTTCTGAAATAAATGCCTGCGATCAAGATGGAGCTTTAGAGGTTAATACTGATGCTCCAATATCTGATGCGGCTAAATCACCCATTATCCCTTTGACTTTGATTGCTGAGGTTGCTTCGAGCCTTGAGAATGTTTCAAGCCTCGAGGATCTTGCTTCTGCAGCTCTTGCTTCACCTAGTATGTGAATCCCCTGTTCTTTTCATTTTAAAGTTTTCAGCCATGTTTTTTTAGCTTGTTTATGTCGTTTGTTTTTGTTTTTGTTCATGACTTTTTTTATTTTTTGCTTCGATTTTTTTGTTCTTTGCAGATGTGTCCACAGAGGAGGAAGCTGTGAACACCATCAACGATGTTTTATCTGAGTTGGGTTTATCAGAAAACCCTGCTGCAGCTGAGGAGGTGGCTCCCTTAGTCGAAGGTTGTGATTCCGTTCCGGATCCTTTGTGCTCTCTTCAGATGTCAGAGACGCAGTCGCAGTCTGTTGATGGCACTGAACCTGTGACGCAAGCCGAGGATGTGCCTTTTCAGCTTCTCTTGGAGGACCAACGTAAGAGGAAGAAGCGAGAAGATTTTGACAAGAAGAGGGCGACTTGCCTTGAGAAAGGTTCTGATGTTCCTGGATCTGTTCATGCGGCTGAGCTCATTGTTAAGGAAGACGTGTCGTGTCGCAGTGATGGCACGGTTGTCCCTGTTAAGAAGAAAACTAAGAAGACTGCTTCGAGGAAGCTAGTAGTTGGTGAAGTTACTCCTCGGAGGAGCCCACGTGTTTCAAGGCCTACAGAAGTTGTTGAAGATGAAGGGCTAGGCATTGGTGGTACGCCACGCCGTAGTCCTCGTGTGCTTGCCACTGCCGCGCCTACACCTTCTCCGCTTGGTGCTGGTGCATCTGGTAAGGGGAAGAAATGCGGCGTGAAGCGCAAGGTTCCACCTGCAAAGGTCAACAAGGGTGTGAAGAAGCGTTCTCGTGTTAATCCAGAGGACAAGGATGATGCTGATTTCAATGCTGATGATGTGAACGACGACGATGATGCTGCTGCCGCTGATCAGGTATGAATGTCTCATGTTTACTGTTTTTTAAGCATTTGTCGCTATTTCTGTAGTTTTATTGTTTTTAGCACTGCCTTGGCGTACATAGGTGACCTTCTGGTCCATCTCAATATAGACGAATAAATTAGCCGACGTGCTTTGCTTTTATGGTATTTCTGCCTTTGAGTACATAGTTGGACTTCTGGGTATATACATGAAGAAATAAGCTTAACTTGTTGGTATACATGTTTTTGATTACTGCCTTTGAGTACATAGTTGGACTTCTGCTTTTTAAATTCCCAACATTTTTGAAAGCATGTTAACTTGTTGTCATACATGGTTGTACTTCCTACGTAGACATGGTTGGACTTCTGAGATGTAGTGCGTATATGTAGGCATTAGTTGAATTTTGGTGAAGGTTGTGTGTCTCATTGTTCTGCCTTTTTTCCTTGTCAATGTATTTTTTTTCAGTATCAGCTTGTGCAGCGGCCTGAGAGGAGGAAGAGAGGAGGCAAAGCGCCCGAAGAAGGTGGCCAAGGAGGAGGTGAGGCGAAACGTTTTAACAAGATGGTTCGCTGCTCACTAGGAGAGGTCAAGACGTGTGCGAAAATGCTACAAGATAGGCACAAGACGAGGATTATCAAGGCTGGTTTTGGTTGTGTGTTTGACTTGAAGGTTGATTCCAACATTTCTCGTCCTTTGATGGGCAACATCTACACGAGGATTGACCCTTCAACCATGATTTTGGACATGGGTGAGGTGAACAAGGTTATACGTATTACAAGTGATGCTATTCACCATCTCTTTGGGTTCCCTCAAGGTAATCATACCCCCCTAGGCCCTCAAATGATGGTTTCGATGATGCTGTTATGAGGTTGAAGGGCAAGCTTGGGTATGCTAGGAGTGATGACATCAAGACAAAGGATTTGCGAAATATCCTTGCTGAACTTGTGAAGGATGAGACGAAGGATGATCTTGCTCTTCAGGTGTTTTACCTTATTGTTTTCATGAAGGTGGTTATCCCTGGAACGTCTACACGAGTGTCCAGGGAGGCAACAATGGCCGAGAACCTTGTGTTTGAGGATATGGCAGACATGGACTACTGCCAGTTGGTTGTTGACGATATTTGGAGTGCTGTTGTTAGGTATCAGCAAGGTACTAGCAGAGGAAAAGCTGTCACAGGCTGTGCGATCGCGCCGCTTCTTATGTATCTGGACTGCCTTATCATTGGCAAGACGCCTAATATTGACTTGAGGACCCCTCGCATCAATTTCATGGATCAGGCCAAGCTTCTTGAGCTTACTGCGGCTGACTTGGTCATGAAAGGTGATGATGACCCAGCCAACTAGGTGTTTGGGAGACTTCCTGTGAGTGTTTGTATGCATTATTCTTTCCTGTGTAGTTTACCTTGAACTTCTGGTATTGTCTTGTATATTTTTTGTTCCCATGGTCCTTCATTTGTTTTCTGACGCGTTGACTTTTGTTTTTGTATGCAGTGGAAGACACAGGCTGAGGTTGTGTTCTTTAGGGTTATCGAACGTCCTGTTCTAACTATGCCTCGTTCTGCCGGCCTAGGGAGTGGAAGTTCACCAAGATTTGAATTCTCCCGGGATGTTAATACCGGTGCCCCCCCTGTAGATCCAGGAGGTTCTTCTGCCCGTGTGAGTGATGCAGGTGGCGTTTCTTGCGAGGATTTGTTTGAAGCTGCCAATGTTTCTCTGGTTAGGATTGACAGTCTTCTTGAAACTGTTTGTGGGGAGTTGGTTCGTGTTCCATCGACTGCTGAGCGTCTTAGTCGCGTTGATGGGATTCTTCCTCCCGGGCATGGGTTTGATGCTGAGTCTTCGAAGGAGGTCTTATGTATTGAAGCTAAATTTCTTGAAGAGCTTCGTCAGAGCACTTCGCACCTCCGTACTAGCGTTGGGCTGTTCAAGGAAATGCAGGATGCTCGTTGCAAGCCTTTTGAAGATAAGGCAAGTGTTGTTGTGAGACAGATTCAGAGGCAGGATTCTGTTCGTTCGGGTCGTGAAGGAGGCCACGTGGAGCATACCAAAGAGGTTTGCACTAATGTTCAATGTTAAATGTTAGCTTTCAGTTATTACTGTTTGTGGTCATAGGCGAGCGTTGTTGATTTGATGTGTCGTAAACTGGTTCTTTTTAGCACTAGTGTTCCTAGGTGACCTTATCTGTTTATTGAACCTGAACTTCAGCTGCTACAGCACCTAAACTTCCCTGACTTCGATGACTGGTCCTTTTTTGTTCCCTCTTGTATCTTAGAGTAGTTTGATATCTGACCTGCTATTTTTACTGTATTTGGACTTCCATTATGTGTCAGTTGTGATAGCTGACCTTCTGTGATTGTGCAATCTGAACTTCTGCTGATTAGGTATTTGTTTTCTAAATGATTTATTTTTTTATTTTTTTAGGCTGTTGATGATGATGCTAGGGTTGAGGAGGATGTTTTACCTGCGCATGAAGCTGCTCCTATGCATGAGGCTGCCCCTGTGCATGAACCTGCTCCGGCTAGTGGCGTAATAGTTGATGAGGTTCATGGCAGTGAAAATGAGGTACCATTTTTCTTGTCCATTTGTCTTGTTGCCGCTGATACGGACTTGCTGCTCCTGTGCATAAGGTTCAGTCAGCCCTTTGTAATGACTTTCTATTTCTTTTTGCAGCAGCAGAATGATGATGTTAGTGTTCCTCCAGAGAAGGTTGCGGACATGTCCGTCTCAGGCACCGGCTGCTCCGACGGGGTGGTCCTGACTGAACCTCAGTCGTCCATTGTCGCGAGGTTTCAAATGCTGATCAGGGCAGGACAACTGGAGACATCATTTTGGGGAAAGATGTTGTTGAGTCTGCTGTTGAAACTGGTGGTAGTGCTGCTGCAAGCCCGAAGAAGTCTCCTGCAGCAGAGCCATTAGTTGATGTTAATGCTGTATAGGCACAACCAAAAGTTTTTCTTGTTTCAGATTCTCCAGCTGCTCCAGCTGCTGCTGGTGTCCTTGCTGACGACGCTGCAACGTCTTCTGGAGACGACGATGAAGATACGGAAAGCGATAGCTACGAAGAGGAGGTTGATCATTCCAGTGCTGCCACTGGTCTAGGCAAGGATCCATGAAGAGAGGAGCATGCTTCTCTCTTCTTTCCCCATTCCCTTCCCTCTTTGTTGTTTGGTTTTGTCCATGATATCCCATGTGAACTGCCTGTGTGGTCTAAGTTGAACTTCTGGTTTTGTTGTTTTGTCGTGTGGGTTGTAAAGAATGTTAAGTGGACCTGTTTTCTATGTGGGTGGAGGTTTGTAATGCATGGGTTGTGATGTCTATGATGCTGTGTTTTAGTCTTTCTGATGTAGCAGCTGAGATGTGCTTATGTTTTGAATGCTTGTGCTTGAATGTTGGTCTTAATTGAAACTGTCGTGAATCTATGTGCTTTGAGTGTTGCTGTTAATTGCCATTTTTCTTTTTGGTGAGCAGATAGCGACCTTGCTGTCGTGCGAAAGAAGGTTGATGACTTTTATTACAGTGTAACTAGGCTTAGGAACGACCGTTCCAAGAGGTGAGTGCAGCTGCTCAACATTTACATCGTCCATGTACCCCCTGTGAACTGCCCGTTGTTTCATACCTGAACTTCTCAACTCTATGTACCTGAACTTCTTGTTTTTTGCTTCTCTGGCGCTGAACTTCTGGCCTCTTTTGCACTGTACTGCCTGTTGTGATATAGCTGAACTTCTTTGCTAACATGTGTTATGAACTTCCTGAGTTCCTGCTGCTGAACTTGTTTTTCTTTCTATTTTGCTTGTTTTAGAGAAATGATTATGTTCCGAAACAAGGAGTGTGAAGCTACTGTTCAAGAAGTCGCAATATCTTTTGGTCCTCGTGGAATGCTTACATCTAATGTGGCTGGGTGTGCACTCTATTGTCTACGTGCGAAGTACCAGGGATCGGATAAACTCATCCTGCCGTATTGGGTTTGTGTAAGTCAACCATCCCTGGTAGCAAATATGTCTTTGTTCCTTACCATTTTAGTTAAAACTTGTTCGTCTCATTTTTGCATTTTTTCACATGTTGGTGTTGTCTGCATTATTTCAGGACAAGATTTTTAGAGGTCAATTTGATTCCCGTGTGAGGAAGTACTTCATGGCGAGTGGTCCAGATAGCATGGATGCACATGATTCGGTATGCAATATCTTGTTCTTTGCCTTTGTATTAGTTTTGCCGTGTGATCCACTGTGTTAATTTTTGTTTTATTTTTCTTTTGTACCGTTCTGATATTAATTCTCATTTTTAATGATTCGTGTGTCTATGATGCTTCAAGTTGTTTTCCCTACTTTTGACCCGCCTGAGCTTCCTGCTTCCATGGGTGGTGTCGGTCATTGGGTGTCGGTATTCCTTGACCTAAAGAATTCAAGGTTCCAGCTTCTCGATTCCTACTATGGACCAAAAGATGAATGTGCAGTACGCCTGTTTCGACGGATGACCGACAACATCAAGAGGCTTTGGAAGGATGCCAGCAACGACAGGGAGACACCCTTCAGTCCTATTAGCATCGACAATTTCGCTCTGGATTGGATTGATGTCCCCCAGCAGCAAAACAAGTATGAGTTCGACTTTTTCTCTTTATCACATCTGTTTAACTGTAGTTGTACTTAAGTTGCGACGTGTTTAATTCGTTGGCTTTCTTTTTCTATCCTAACACTATTCCTTTTACTTCGTTTGATGGCAGTATCGACTGTGGATTCTTCATGCTTACGAATGTTAATTCGTATCATGACGGGGTTCTTGCAAATTATTCCCATGAGAATATTGGGGATATCAGGAAGACGTGGCTGTACTCAATCGCTTCTTCTGACCTGTTTGAGACAGACTTCCAAGCTCTGTTTGGCTACTACACATGTAAGTATTTTGGAACTTGTACTGCTTACCTGCACTGCATCTTTTATTCTACCTGAACTTCATATTTTTCTCTCAGCTTTGACTTCTACTTGAGGTCTGGCTGGGCCGCTGGTTTCGGAAGGAGTGGAGCATTTTCTTTATACATGAACTTCATTTCTATCTTTTTTAATTTTGCTTGTGTGTTTTGTTTTGCTTAAATGCACATGAGCATTTTCTTTTATAATTGATCTTCAGAGATGATGCCTCTCTATGGTTTTGTTAGCTGTAGTTGAATGATTTACAGTTCATCGTTTTATCTTGAACTGTTCCTCTGGTTGTGCCTGAACTTCATTTTGGTATTTACTGCAACTAATTTTTTTAGGCCAGCTTGAGCAGTAACCATGTGAAGTTTATTAGTTGGACTGCACATTGTGATGTTCCTGAACTTCAGTTGTATTTAATTGTGATTTTTTCTCTTCCTTTTTTCCTTGACAGTGGAACCATTGGAGCTGACCGATTACCACTACTCATTCCTCGGGTCATAGGAATACCAGCCTAGGGAGGAATCGGTGAGTACAGCTCCGATAGAAGATGATAGACCTCGGACCCTTATTCCTTCCAAGTTGGGGAAGCAGGCTGGTGGTATTCGTGGTACTCCAAAACCCCCTTGCTACAGGAAGGCTGATGCAGTCGAAGCAGTCGAAGCAGAAGTGATTTCGTCTGATGATGATTTTGAGAAGATTGCTTACCCGAAGAATGCTAAATCTGCTGCTGGTACTGTTGCTGGTAGAGGTGGGAAGAATGTTGTGATCACCAGGAGGAAACCGGCAGTTGAGTCTGGGAACATAACTTCCTCCAAGAGAGCAGCAAGATTGCCTTTGAAGTGGCGTTCTCCTGTCGCTCCCCTGAAAAAATACAGTTACCCTCATCTATCCGAGGCCCGGAAGGTGAAACAGTATGTGTTGAGTAAAGACGGTCTGGAGAAGCATTCTGAGTGAGTTACCCTCATCTGTCGTTCCCTTGCCTTGTAGTTGTAGTGTCTGAACTTCTGTAGTTGTATTGTCTAAATGGCCTTTGTTGTAGTATCTGAACTTCTATTTTATGTCTCCTCTTGCCTTTTGAGTTATATTGTCTGAACTTCTGTTTGTTGTTGTATCTGAACTTCTAATATTTTTTTTTACCATCCTTTTGTATTCTGCAGGACAAGCTACTGCATGTTTACCATCCCTGGGAATGTGATTGACCTCACAGGACGTGTCCTTTATACGCTTTTCGGTGAAGGGCAGTAGATGGAAGGAGACATAATGCATTATCTCTTAAATTTGTGGAAGGATAAGCCGGAGACCGCTGAGATATTCTCTAGTGCTGACAGGGTTGTACTTAGTCCCTACTTCATACAGGTTTTAGTTCTTTGCACCCTTATCTCCTTCTTTTTGCCTTAGTTTTGTTGTAGTAGCATTTGGGAGGTGTTTTAATTGTGTTTTTGTGAATGCACAGTACTACCTGGAGTATGATTTCTTCGGTGCAACAGTTCCAAAGTTTGATGCAAAAAAAATCTGCTGGTCTCCTCCCAATGTTTGTTCGCAAGGAAGAAGACCTTCTTAACGCAAAGCTGGTTAGGTTTTCATAACCCTTACTTTTTGTAATTTCATGTGCATCCTTTTGCTGAGTTTGTCAAGAAGTTTTTGTTCATGCCTGTTCTTCAGAACATATGCTTTTATAGTTTGTGTTCACCGGTCCTTTCATTCTTGGCAGGTTTTCTTGATTCTATTCAAGCCAATTGGCACAATGGCACACTACAGTGTGTACGTGGTGAATAGATATCGTGGGAGCATTGACATCCTTGATTCACTTTCTTATGATAGTATGGAAACGTCGCGATCTTGTTTCCACGGGGACTGCCAAAATATCATGAGTGTTTCTTAGCCTGAACCTCCTTTCACATTCTCTTGTTTGACACGAAGTTTATTATGCCTTGTGTTGACAAAATATGTTGATGTCTCTGTTTTGGTAATACTGCTTGAACTGACTGTCATTTAGAAGTTGAACTTATGCTATTTTGTTTTAGGTGGATCTTTTGCAAGTGTCGCTTTTTTATGTACCTGAACTTAACTATTTTGGTTAACATGTTTTTGACTTCATCTAATTTTGTTATTTCCGGCAGATGAAGAGATTTGTTGGGTTGCTCGAGGAGGTGTACGGCAAGGCAGCATACAAGGCGAGCAAGCAGCCTAGCTGGGTGACTATTGCAAAGAGGCCGACTTTTATCGACGTTCCGAAGCAGAAGAGTAATGATTGTGGTTTCTTTGCCGTGAAGTTCAGCTCTGCGTATGATGGCGATGAGGTTGTTGAAGATTTTGGTGATGTGGAAGTATGTTCTGTCTTTGTTCTCGTCTCATCATCCTTTGATTATTCTTGTGTGTTTTTGCTGGGACGCTCCTGCTTTGGTTTTAGATATCCGTTACTAAACCATCGTTTTCAACTTTCTTTGTTTGCAGGCTGCTGCAGATGACTGGAAGGCTGAGTTCATGCACACTCTGATTTTTAGTGAGAAGAATGAAGTCGTGCGTTCAGAGCTCCCTAAAGAGATCCAGTCCTTTGGCCCGTGAATTCGAAGCATTAGTTTCATAGAAGATTTGATTTCGTACAGATTTTAAGGTTTGATAATGATTGGAACAATTCTGTAAAGATTTGGTTGTAAGAATGTTTTTAGTGATTTGTGTATCTATAGGTGCAGCACTATTACTTATGATATTTGTGGACAAATGCATTTGGTGTGAAGAATGATTTGGCTTTGTGAATTTCAATGCACTGCGTCGTTTTTCAGTATCAATGTGTTGAATGTTTTTGCCCCGACAGATGTACCTGAACATCTGCCTCGGTTTTGGTTGAACTGCTTGATTTTTTTGTGTTGTTTATCTTTGGGCTCCCAACATATGATCGTAGACTTGAACTTCTGCTTTGAGATGTGGCTGGGCTGCTGGTTTCAGATGGATTGGTAATGTTTAACCCAACCAAAATGTATGCTTTTGCGTAGAATCTATATTTGTTTTTTTTCTGTTTTTTTCAAGTGCGAACGTATTTCATATGTAAATCCGTGCATAAATATTGTTGACGTTTCTTTATCTTTTGTCGGCATTGTACATGAACTTCTGCATGTATCCAAGCAGAACTTCACATTTGAACGCGTTGTCTTAGGCTTGCTAACCTTAGTTTGAGTAGTGGAGTCGTTTACTTCACATCTTCCCGTGGCAGGCATCTTGCTCTGTTATGCTGTTGTCCTGCCTAATTTTGGAAATGGATTAAAAGGTGAAGGCATGTCTGAGGTGTTGTTTGCCATTTTTTTGTGGTTTGGCACGGTTCTTGTTTTATTGACTTTTGTGTCATCAACCCTTGCCTTGAGGACGGATCAACAAAATGCATTTTTAGTTTATGAGTACTACAGAAGTTCAGTGTGAGAGTTTGCTGATCACACATAACATTGATTATTACAAATATCAGAAAGGTTTGCAGGCTCTGTTGAACTTCAGATGGATGATTATAGACTGGTAATACCTGCCTGAAAGATTGTTGTATGCTTATTTAATCAACCAAGTATTGCAGATAATCACACAATATAGTAATCTAGGAATGTTTTATCTTTTGAGTACCATGTAGAGATGTGTAGTGATTGAGATGTTCTTATAGCGTTTAGTGTATGGTGCTGAACTATTGATGTAGTCGTTGCAACATGCTCAGCTATATTTGCGAAAGCTTAAAGTCAGTCAATCTTTAAAATCCTATGGAATTATGAGGCTCACATAATGATTCGTTAGTAACCTCTCATGAAGATTATTAACACAATAACATAAAAAAAACTAGACCAGTAAGGGGAGAAGCCCATACCTGATTTTTAATAAAGAAGGAGATGTGAGACCCATGTAAAAACCGAGATTCAAACCTGCGCCAGTTAGGAGGCAGCACTGCACTCTAACCACTGAGCTGAGAGCTCATCCACTTATAACACAATAACATGAGTTGTGGTCTTCAAAAGAGAGGTGATTTAAGACCACATGTTGGAAACAAATATATCCTATAGAATCACATTCATTTTTTCATGCTGAATGAATCTGCACCTGCTGTTTCAGGAAATTGTATGTATAAGCGCAATAAGATTTCAATCACAAGTTTTCTTTTCTTCTTTTGATCATTTCTGTTAATTTGCTTTGTTGTAGTGTAGACAACCTTGAATTTTAAAAATATCGTGGGAGCATTGACATCCTTGATTCACTACAGGTTTTCTTGCTGTGCGGTGAAACTATATTTTTTAAGCATTTTTTCCAACATCGATTTTGTATACCAGAACTTCTTCTATAAGCTGACCTGAACTTCAATACTATATAATTATTTGCTGGTTGCACTTTTATGGAATACAACACGAGCACCTCCTGCCATAATATACCAGGAGTTCTGCAGTAAGCTTACTTGAACTTCACAGTATATGTTTTTCATGTTTGTTCTTGCTTGCACTTTCATGCAAACCAGCACATCACTTCATCCCATAACATACCAGGACTTCTGCAGTAATATTACTTGAACTTCACAGTGTATTTTTCATTTTATTACTGCTTGCTCTTTCATGCAGTACATCATCAGCACAACACTTCATCTCATAACATACCAGGACTTCTGCAGTAGTACTACGTGAACTTCACATTGTATGTTACCAGGACTTCTTCAAAAGTTCAACAGTAAAAGGGGATGACATAATATTTCTGGACATTGACATGACATAAGTTTGCATTGTGTTAGTTGACCTATTCTAACTGTTCATCAGCCTTGCGCTCCTCCTAGGCTTTGGTTGTATAGGTTTTTGCTTGACATGTACCTCTTCCTCTTCCTCTTCCTCTTCCTCTTCCTCCTCATCATCCTCTTCCTCTTTCTCTTCATCGTTCTCTTCCTCTTCGTCTTCCTCTTCTTCGACGGTGTCTTCATCTTCGTCTTCCTCTTCCTCTTCCACCTCTTTCTTGTTGCTGGCTCTGGGTTTTGCTTTCTGTTTCTTCTCTGACTTTTTGCTTGTCTTTTCAGCATCTGCTCTCTTCGGGCATGTTCTTGCATTATGTGGTTCATACTCCTTGCATATGCTACAAAGTCTGGTGCTTGCTCTCTGTGGGTGTGGTCCTTTCTTTTGTTCCATAACTTTGGTTTGCTGTTTTTGAGATTTGGGTTGCTTGACCTCCTCGGCATTGTTTCTTTCCAAGAGTGTTGGACAGGTCAGCTTGTTGTGTCCCGCAACCTGGTTGCACACGCTACATTTCCTGTGTCCACGTGTCACTCCATTCTCATCGAGCACCACGACTCTTCCTGCAGGTGGTGCCTTTATTTGCGCTCTCTTGTCACTTTTCTTTGCTGCTGTAATTTTCTTCCTACCCTTTGTTTCAGAATACAGCGGCAGTTTCATCGTCTCTTGCTGTCGCTGCTCCATTGATTGTCCATCACCCTGCTTGCATTGGTTGGCTTCAGCGGCGGCGTTGAGCATTTCAGCTGCATAATAGTGAAGGTCGTCTTCAATTTCAGCGTCCTCCTCAGCCATCCTTTTGTCAGCATCCGCTCGATTTGCTGAATGTATTGCATCAAGTTCTTCCACGAGCCTCTTGAGAACATAGTAGGCTCTGTCATACTGCTGGTCACATCTCATCGCTTTCTTGTTAACCATCAAGTTCAGCTGCAGCAAGATGTCTTGCTTCGATAGCCTTGAGCTGCCATCCGATGCGGTTGTGTTGTAGTCCCTTGTATCAAAGGTTGGCTATGATTTTGCAGTCTTTGTGTACCGTTTGAGGATATACTTGTTTGGAAATTTGTCAGGCTTCAGGTAGTCCAGTATGTTCATGATGTGAAGGCAGAACAGGCCTGCATTTTGTGATGAATGCAGAATACATAGTTTGTGAGCCAGCAATGAGTTTCATAAATTTTGATATGATACTACTAGTCTAGCTATTTTAATGAGTTTGTTTTCCCGCTCACCTGTGTGTGTCCAGAGCTTGCATTCACACTCGTATATTTCATTGTCTGGGTCAGCCACAACCTAGAATTCATGCTTTGACCAGGAAAATCTTTCTTCATCATCATGGCCAGGCTTGTTGTGGTAGTACACAAGGTACTTAGTGGGCTCTGCTGTACGCTTTGCGCGAAATAGCGTGGCCTTTCTCATCCTATTCCTCATCTTGTTGTACACGACTCTCGTGTACTTGATAGACATGTCTTCCTCGTAGCCGTAAGTTGTCTTTGTCATAGGATTGGTCTGCACATGTCAAAAAGTAAGATAGTAGTCGAAGCAGAATCATGGGTTTCATTTTTAAAAATTGAAAGTGCACATGTTGAAGGTAAACAGAACATGATGGTGGTGTTTTTGTACTTGTCATCATACCATGTTGGTCATTGTTTGCTCGTTCTCCTTCTGCATCCGAGTTTGTATGCAAGCATTGACCCGCCTAGCAAACTTGTGTAGGTTCTGGGTCCCCTTGACAAACCCTTTCTTTAGCACGTGGTTCATGCTCTCGTTTCGTTGTGCGGAAGTCATTCTAGCACAGAAAATGTTCTTGTAATATGCTGACATCCACATCTTCCTATCACTCCAGAGCTTCATCATCATCTTGTCGTTCTCCAGGTGGTACTTGTGCACGAGTTCAGCCCAGGCATCTTCAAACTCCGTTGGCATCAGCGGCCAGTTCAATATAGCTGTGAACTCCTCTTTGAATGTTTCATACTTTTTGTACAGCAACGCGAGGTATTCCCTGTACTTCTTCAATATGTGCCAACGACATAGCTTGTGGACGGTGTTTGGAAATGATTGTGGTATAGCTTTTGCCATCGATGGGCACTGGTCTGCATGAATTAAAAAAATGAAACTTGATTCTTTTTTGTACTGATGGTGAACTTATGTTGCACAAGTAATTGAACTTCACATCTAGTAGTATGGCTATCTAAGAATGTCACATGTATTTTTTTTCTTACAACAGTGTTGCTGAACTTCTGTGGTACCAGTGCTTGAACTTCACAGTTAGTAGTAGGACAAACTGGTAGTGTCACACTCAAAATTTTTCTTACAACAGTGTTGTTGAACTTCTGTGGTAGCAGTGATTGAACGTCACATAAATAACTATGTTTTCCTGAACATGCTACATATTTTTATCTAATAACTTCGTCCTTGAACTTCTATGATTCATACATAGACTGAAAAGATGATGAAACTTGAGGGTTTTTTTTAACTCACCTGTGAGAATGCAAGTGGGGTGCTTGTTGTTCATGCACCGTAGAAATGTATCAAACAGCCACTTGAATGACTTTGCATCTTCGTCTCTTATCAGGGCAACAGCAAATATCGTTGACTGCAAGTGATGGTTTGTTCCAACAAACACTCCAGGGGCATATGAAATCTGTTGGTCTTGTAAGTCTTATCGAATGTTACGCAATCGCCGAAGTCTTGGTAGGCTCTTCGGCAGCTTGCATTGGACCAGAAAATGTTTTAATTGACTTGTCCTTGTCCACTTGGATGTCATAGAAGAACTCATCATTTATTGCCTTCATGTCTTTGAAGAATGAAACAAGTTTTAATACATCATCCAGATCTTCTTTCCTTGCATTCATGGCTTTCCTGCAAATCACACGCTAACATGCATTTGTTATTTTTGCTATCAAATTGGTTGTGAGCTAGGATGATTTTTTACATTGCAACATGTGGGTGCTTGAATACTTACTGGTTTAGCAGGTCTCGTTCGGTCATGCTTAGGAAGTAGCTTCCATCTTTATTTTCAGATAGCATGGACATGATTGTTGTGTGCTTGACATCATGGTACTGTAGGAGCTTTACATACTCCAGAATAGTGCGGTCATAATTCTTGTGTGAGTGCAAGAATACCAGCATGTCATCAGTTTGCATGAGCTGGTGATTATGATTGTACTCAATGTCCACTGCCACGCATGTGCCATCCTCCTGCACCTTCACCCTCATTCTTGCATTGCAGCCCGTCCTCTGCAATGTTTTGTTTCGCTTCCTGTTGGCCTCTGAAACAGAAGATGTGTGTATCCCTTTGAAGGCGCAAACAAAATACTTGTGGTTGTCATTTCCACCCGTCTTCCTGATTCCAAAACCAGCGTGCCTGGCGTATCTGTTATAAAATTCCCTTGCTTTCTCTACATCTTTGAATCGCATCTTTAGTCTTGGTATTAGATAATCCGGTAGATCCGGCATCTGCAGAAAAAGAAAAAAATTAATCCAAACAACACGTTAAAATGCAGTTTATGAACTTGTTATTCTGGAGGGAGCAGAAAATGTGCAGATAATACAAGATGCGTATATAAATATTTTTTATTTCACTTACGTGCGTGTATGATCGCAACTCCGCCGGTGTCGGCTGCTGTCCCTCTGGGATAGGGCATGGCGGAGTAATCATAGCAGGATGCAGAAGTGGATCACGAGGAGGAAGGAGGGCTGAAGATGGCCTCTCTCTTGTTTGCGTCCTTTTTGCTTGAGGTGGTTGTGGAGGTATTGCGATCCTGGTCTTGGTTTGCTCTTTTGTTTTGTGAAGCAATCCATCTACCTTATGCCCCGTAGAATTCTGACTTGTAGCAGCAGGAGGAGGATCAAACGGTGGTAGTGTGCAGATCACTCTCCTCCGTGTGTGTGTTGCTGTTGGATTTGTCCTGGGATCCGGTTTAGTTGCTTCGCTTTGGCGTTGATGAGGCACACCAGGATAACCTTCTGAGTTACACACAGGACTTGAGCTAACCCCCTCCTCCATCTGCTTGCTTGGGAGCCTGCTTGTGGATACAAAGAATCCACGGGGGATTTCCGGCGTCACTAGGTGGAGGCGCAAACCTATGCGGATAGGGCTGTGACCCAGCATCTTGGAAGTATCCGTGTGTTTCGGGTGTCATCCATTTTCGGTCTGGAGCAGGTTGGTAATGCTGTTGGTGCGTTTCAGGCGTGACCCATTGAGTGGGTGGTGCAACGCGTACATGCTTTGGATTGTGCACTTGCTGCTGGGAACTTCTAAGCTTCTTCATGCGTCTATCGTCTTCCTGTCATAAAAGAAAAAAAATGTGTAACTGAACTTAGCATTATATCTGCATATACATTTGTAACTGAACTTAGCATTATTCACTGCCTGAACTTCTCATATAAAAGTGGTGAGAGCCATCACACTATGCACTGAGCTGAGCATCTGCCAATGCCTTGGTACCTGAACTGAGCACCCTTTACAGAATGAACTTCACATCCTGTTTTTTAATTCTACAATATTTGATTACTTATATGTACCTGGACTGAGCACTCTCCACAACCTGAACTTATTGTTTTGTAAAGGGGAAATACTGTCTACAATTAAAAAACCTGAACCTTCATGAGTTTTTGAATGGTTGGACTGCTAGTGCATACCAACCTGACCTTCATGTCATATCACATGCATGTTCTATTTTCCTTTTATTTTTTTGCACAGAACCAGACACATACCAACCTGAACTCTAGCACACTTACTAGTTGAACTTCACGTGTGAATGTGAATGCAGGCAGATTTTATAGTGTTTGTAGCCTGGACTGAGGCTCACATACTACCTGAACTTCACATGGCTGTAAGCAGGCATATTTTTACAATGCTGGTTTTTTGTAGCCTGGACTGAGGCTCACACACCACCTGAACTTCACATGGTTGTAGGCAAATAACAAACCGAAGGAAGGAAGAAGTTCAACCATACCCTGGCTAGAAGTCCAGCCAATCTTTTTCCAGCAGCTGATAGGCCACCTTGAGAAAAATTCGTCGTGAAGGTAGTAGAGGAATTCCATGGCAATCCATGTCTTGCAGGGGGCGCGAAGTTCATCTGCACACAATGCAAGAAGTTCAGAGAAGGCAAGATTGAAGAAGAAGGCAAAATTGGGAGGAAGTTCATGTACTTCTGCCGCTGAATTTGAGGGCGCAGCCGATTCCGCCTGCGCGGAGGAGTTTCTCCGTTGGTTGCGCCGCTCGCCGTTGCTTGCGTCGGGGCCGTCATCTGGTCTGCCAAGGCTTCGGGCGGTGACGATGGGACGAGGATGCGGCTTCCTAAAGTTCATGGCGGCTTCGCCGCGTCCAGGCGACGCGGGCTCCCTCGCGCCGGCGTCCGCCGTCGCTCGCTCGCCCGCGCCGGTGGCCGGCCAGGAGCTGGAGACGGAGGGGAGGCGGCGGACCCGGCCGGCCAGGAGCTGGGGAAGGAAGGGAGGCGGCGGATCCGGCCGGCCAGGAGCTGTAGATGGGGAGGAGGCGGCGGATCCGACGAAGATCGGCGACCAGGAGGGGAGGAGCGGCGAGGAGGGGGGCTGGGGCAGCTCGGGATCGAGGGGATCAGGTGGATCCTGTCGAGGCGTCTCGGATCGGGTGGGATCCTGTCGGGGCGACTCGGGTCGGGCCGGGCAGTTCAGGGAAGTTCGGGAGGGCCCTATATAGGGCTGCTGTGATCCAAATAGTTATTCTAATCCCATGATCATAATAGTGCCACTCTCTCTCTCTCTCTCTCTCTCTCTGTATATATATATATATATATATATATATATATATATATATATATATATATATATATATATATATATATATATATATATAGACACACACACTATTCTGAACACGGGATCAGAATAATATTCTGATCACAACCTGACCTGTCCCGCTAGTAGTACGTTGAACTTCCCTGTGAACTAGGTTGAACTTCCGCCAACATTGCCCAAATGGGGCTTGCGATATACCGTTGGAAAGCTATGGACAGCAGTATCATGATCCAAGTTAAATTTTTGACAAAATGTAAGCGGTTTAAGAGCAGTTTTGAAAACCGTTTTCTCTTCGCACAAAAAATGTGAATCGTATTTTCGATCGCATTTCTAAACCGTTTATCGGAATGAGGCATATAATATGGCCTTGGAAAGCTGCTGCAAAACCGCTCCTTCCACATGTTGAAAGTTTTCTCTAATTCCCTATGGTTAATGAGTAATTTGAAAAAACGTAAAATTTCGTAAACTGAACAACTGAGTTCATTTTTTCGATGTCATTTCTAAACGGCTAATCCAATGGAGGCATATGATATGGCGTTGGAAAGCTTATGAAAATGCGCTACCTTTTCATCTTGAAAGTTTTTTTTTCTAATTTTGAATGGTTTAAGAGTAATTTAGAAAATGGTCCAAGTCCTACCGAGTTCGTATTTTCGAGCTAATTTTTTAACCGTTCATCCGAATGCAGAAAATGATATGGCATTGGAAAGCTTGAACAAATGAGAAACTCTTTGGTATATATTGTTTCTCCCAATTCTTTATGGTTTTAAGTCAGTTTTGAAAATGGCAAAAACGTATTTTCACCGTAATTTCTACAAACTTTATCGGAATTGGGTAAATAATATACCGTTGAAAAGCTATGAAAAATGCGAAACTTTTTAATGTTGATGGTTTTCTCTGATTCTTATCCGTTTTCAAGTAATTTCGAAAACGGCGGGATCATTTGTTCTGCCTCTATCGCGAAACAGATTCTTCGAAAATGCACCGCGTAAAGAATCTGAACTTCTTGGCGCGTGTACCTGAACTTCACTCTGTTTTCCACGTGATTTTTTTGCTCATAGCTCTCCATCCACTGCTCGTAGCTCTCCATCCACTCACCGGAATTGAGCAAGTGATATACCGGTGGAAAGCTATTGTAAACACGCAACTTTCCCGTGTTAATCGTTTTTTCATACTCGCGATGATTGTAAAAGTTTTTCATCTGATATTCATTCAGTGTAGTAGTTGAACTTCCTGCTGTTTTCACGTTGAACTTCTCTGACATATTTTCGTTTATAATTTCTCATCCATTTCGTCGGTGTTGCACAAATGATACTCTTTTTGTACAAAGTCCTCTCATAATAATTTTTTAACTTTCTCCGACCAAGGACTTGAACTTGCACAAATGACATTCCTGTTGTTTTGAAGTAAATTAGAGAAATGACGAGATCATGATTTCTGCCTTCATTGCGAATAGAAACGCACCGCGTGAAGTAGTTGAACTTCTCGGGCATGTCTCTTTGAACCTCACTCTGTTTTTTGACGTGTTGTTTTTTGCACTGCGTGAAGTAGTTGAACTTCTGGGGCATCTCTGTTTGTACTTCACACCGTTTCACTTTATTTTGTATTTTTTCTTATATGAAATACACACCATGTAGTACGTGAACTTCAGGTTGTTATCACTTTGAACTTCTCTCTGGTTTGAGAGAATTATTTTAAAACACAAAAAACAACATATTTTTTATGTACTTTTGGACATGTAAATACACGGTGATCCTCTCTCATAAGAATTTTTTGAACTTTTCCTTGCCGAGCCCTTGAACTTCTAGCAACCATTTTTTCGGTTATGAGTTGTTTTTAAAAATGCAAAAATGGCGTTGTGTTTTTTTATTTTTTGAACAGGTAAATCCTAGGTTTTAATAAACTCTGAACTTCTCTGTTATTTCAATTTGAACTTCACCTTTTTATATTTTTGAGTAAAGAATTTTATTCAATTTTTATACGGAAAAAATCGAACATGGAAATACAAGGTGAACCTCTCTCGCAAGAATTTTTGAACTTCTCCGGACAAAGCACTTGAACTTCTTTTCAACAAAACTTTGAATCTTTTATTCTCACATGAAATTCATTTCTTGCAGTACTTGAACTTCTTGTTGTTTTCACCATGAACTTCTGTTACATTTTTGTGTATACGTCGAAGGCACGGGGGTGCACGTGAAACAATTGAAAGTTGAATGCCATTTTTTGTCATTTTTAAACATGTAATTGGAGGTCGGATGTCCCGCAATATAAATTCTAAACCGCGCACAGGGCTGCACGTGAACTTCTTGCAACAAATCTGAGTTTTCATATTCTTCGAACTTCTATGTTATTTCAAATTGAACTTCACATTTTTATTTTTGAGTAAAGAATTGTTTTTGATTTTTAGATATACATCAAATCTGACTTTCTTATCCAATTTTGGACTTCATGGTTGATACTTTAATAACAGATATTTGAGTTTCTTAAAAAGGTAAAATCATAGATTTTTTTAATAAACATCAAACCACTTTGTTATTTTAGTTTGAATTTCCAGTTTATTAATAAACAAGAAATTTCTATTTACAATTTTTTAGTTGCTCCTTTTATTTTAATTTTAACTTCTTCATTTTATTCTTTAGGAACGACAAAAATCTGAGTTTTTAAATTATTGATTCATCACATTTTTCTTATTTTTTAGTTTACACTAATTTTACTCATTTTGCTATATCCGAACTCTGTTCTTTTGAATACTTGGACTTCTCATTTATTTACATGACCTTCTTCCTCCATCTGTTCACGAGAGTAGTGGCACCAGGCATGGATCGTTGTCCCTCCGGGTCTGCACGCATAGACCTGCCTTTGTGGTGAACTTTTTTATAACAGTAGCTAAATCGAAGCAACTTTATGTTGACTTGATCTTCCGAAGAATACACAAAAAATGCAGAAGATTCAGTGGGGGCGAGGTGATGCATATAACACACTTGACCTTCTTGAACACAACATTTTGCATATTTAAATTATTTGAACTTGCTGAGATACACATAACACACTTGACCTTCTCAAACACAACATTTTGACCTTCACAAAAAGCAATTTTTTAGCACTGTAGTACAAGCACAACAGAGCATTCATCAAATATCTATAGTTGTCATCTTCCCCACAATACAAAACTGCAAGTGCAATCAATACTACGAACCAGGGGGGAGGAACGATCTGGGCCTCATCACAGCTAGCAGGTAGCAATGGCTGACAACAGAAGCTAGCAGTGGCCAACAACAACAATTGGGATCTCAAAAAGGGAGGTGGGGATCTTCTAAACAGAGAAGCGAAGAAGATTTTTGGGGGCGAAGAAGATGTCGGCTTGGATCGGGTGAACCTGCATCCTCTTCCATAGTGGACTTGCTGCTCGGGGAGAAACTGAACTTCTGGCTGCCGGGAACGAGTATAAGACGACGCGAGGTGAGTGGCCATGGCGACCTGTTGCTGCATGCGTTGGCCTCCTACATCAGCGTCACGTGGGGACGCATGCCTTTTGGTGGCGCACAGGATGAGCCTGCCGACCACAGGGGAGGCGCATCGGAGGAGCTAGCCGTCGCGGTGGCTGGATCCGCAGACAGCGGTGGAGCAGTGGCCGGATCCCTGGTGGGTACGGTGCGGCAGCAAGATCCTGAGGCGGGGGCAGCGCGGCTGCCGGTTCTTGGGGCAGGGGCGGCGCGGGGACCGGAGCTCCTGCCGGATGTGGAAGGTTGAAGGGAGTCGGGGGCAGAGGTTGAAGGTGCAGGTCGAGGCAGGGAGCGGCGGCAGCAGGGGAGGCAGGGCGCGGCGGCGGGTGGAGGCAGGGCACGGCATCGGGTGGAGGCTGGGCGTGGCGGCAGCGTGTAGGAGGCTGGCCGCGGCGGCAGGAGGAAGGCCGGTCACGGTCGCGTTTTCCGTTTTGGTCGAGGTAGGGAGAGAAGGTCGTGGATTTTCTAATGGGCCGTTCGGGTGGTGCATAGTGGGCAAGTTCGGGAGGACCTCCTCGGCCCTATATAGCGCGCCGTGATCCAAATAACTATTCTAATCCTGGGATTAGAATAGTGTTGTCCTATATATATATATATATATATATATATATATATATATATATATATATATATATATATATATATATATATATATTACAACTGATTGTAGAATAATATTCTACAATAGGCAAGCCCCTATATAAGGTAGTTTTGAATCGGAGACCGACCCGACCAGGCAGCACCTGCCCGGATCCCGAAAACAAATCACCCGATCCCGCCGCCACCTCCCCACCCCCGATCCCGTCCTCTCCCTTCCCCGCCGCGCGCACCTCTCCCTCCCCGGCGAGCCATCCCACCCCACTGCGCACCTCTCCCTCCCCGGCGAGCCATCCCACCCCTGCCGCGCACCTCTCCCTTCCCCGGCGAGCCATCCCACCCCGGTTAACCACCTTATTCCCCCAGTAAGGCAGCCCCTGGTTCCCCTCTGGCGGCGAGGACAGAGCAGGACGCGGCGGCGGTGCTGGGCGTGGACCCGGCGCCGCTGACAGCGCTGCTGGGGGACCTGGCGTCGCCAGCCAACAAGGCGCGGTCGCCCTCCGCGCCCTCCGCGCCTCCCACCCGTACGCCCTCGCGCTGCGCCTCGCGCACCTGCTACTCTCCCCAGCGCACCCCGCGGCGCCCATGGCCGCCGTGCTCGTCCGCCGCCTCATCTTCCCGGGCTCCCATGCCTTCGTCTACCCAGCGCTCGCCCCGGCCACGCATTCCTCGCTCCGCGCGCTCCTCCTCTCTGCCGCCTCTGCGCCCGGCCTCTCCAGGTTGTATTATTCTCCTCTCGCTGGCGAGGAGATTGAATGAAATTTTAACCTGCTGAGTGGAGAATTACGGGAAGTACAAGGGTAGCAGTAATGAGAAGTACATACAATATTTAGGTAGAAGTACAGAGCAGTACATCATGCGAGCGAGGAAGTACCTGCTAAGAATTATTCCTGCTAGGGAGGCAGTACCATAGTTACACTGAGAGAAGTACCGAGTAGTTTGAATTAGCAGTACAGGGTGTCCTTTATGCTAATTTGGTACTCATATTTTGCAGCTGTTACTTGGAGTTGTGGAATTAGCAAAGCTTAGGGAAGTGCAAAAAGGTTCTCTGTAGTGAAGAGTAGCAGTACAAAAATATCTTGAAGCAGCAGTGCAGATACAATGCAAAACTAGCCTTAATAAAAATTGTGTAATTGAGAAGTACAAACCCTATAAGATCAAGAAGCACGGAAACTGATATTCCCAAGAAGTACAAGATACATGTCGAAGGAAACTGACGTATGTAAAATAATTTACGAGCAATACAAAAAAAATATTGCAGAGCAGTACGAAACTCGTATTCTACGGGTGCAGGGTTATTACGGGTTCTAACGTCGAGCACAAGCACGAGATCCTTCTCCAGCGAGAGGTGCGAGGGTAAAATGTACTTCTCTTCACCATGGCATTCTGTGGCATTTTTTTTACTCCGGCGGGCGGCGAGGAGATTGAATGAAATTTTGACCTGCTGAGTGGAGAATTACGGAAAGTACAAAGGTAGCAGTAATGGGAAGTACATACAATATTTAGGTAGAAGTACAGAGCAGTACAGCATGCGAGCGAGGAAGTACCTGCTGAGAATTATTCCTGCTAGGGAGGCAGTACCATAGTTACACTGAGAGAAGTACCGAGTAGTTTGAATTAGCAGTACAGGGTGTCCTTTATGCTAATTTGGTACTCATATTTTGCAGCTGTTACTTGGAGTTGTGGAATTAGCAAAGCTTAGGGAAGTGCAAAAAGGTTCTCTGTAGTGAAGAGTAGCAGTACAAAAATATCTTGAAGCAGCAGTGCAGATACAATGCAAAACTAGCCTTAATAAAAATTGTGTAATTGAGAAGTACAAACCCTATAAGATCAAGAAGCACGGAAACTGATATTCCCAAGAAGTACAAGATACATGTCGAAGGAAACTGACGTATGTAAAATAATTTACGAGCAATACAAAAAAAATATTGCAGAGCAGTACGAAACTCGTATTCTACGGGTGCAGGGTTATTACGGGTTCTAACGTCGAGCACAAGCACGAGATCCTTCTCCAGCGAGAGGTGCGAGGGTAAAATGTACTTATCTTCACCATGGCATTCTGTGGCATTTTTTTTACTCCGGCGGGCGGCGAGGAGATTGAATGAAATTTTGACCTGCTGAGTGGAGAATTACGGAAAGTACAAAGGTAGCAGTAATGGGAAGTACATACAATATTTAGGTAGAAGTACAGAGCAGTACAGCATGCGAGCGAGGAAGTACCTGCTGAGAATTATTCCTGCTAGGGAGGCAGTACCATAGTTACACTGAGAGAAGTACGAGTAGTTTGAAGTAGCAGTACAGGGTGTCATTTATGCTAATTTGGTACTCATCTTTTGCAGCTGCTACTTAGAGCTGTGAAATTAGCAAGCTTAGGGAAGTGCAAAAAGGTTCTCTGTAGTGAAGAGTAGCAGTATAGAATATCTTGAAGCAGCAGTGCAGAGCAACACACAAAATCACTACAACCAAGCAGTGCAATACCTTATTTTGCCGAGCAGTGTGAAAAATGCAAAACTAGCCTTAATAAAAATTGTGTAATTGAGAAGTACAAACCCTATAAGATCAAGAAGTACGAAACTGATATCCCCAAGAAGTACAAGATACATGTCGAAGGAAGCTGAGTTATGTAAAATAATCTACGAGCAATACAATTTAATCATTTTGAGTAATACAAAAAAAATTATTGTAGAGCAGTACGAAACTCGTATTCCACAGAAGTAGAAGGCAAAGTTATCTTCTTTTTAAAAAAATCCAAGCAGTACAATTTATTTATTTCGAGCAGTACAATTATTATTATTATTATTATTATTAACGGGCAGTACGGAACTCATATACACAGAAGTACAACGTACACGTCGAGGGAATTTGAGTTCTCTGAAAAATTATGGGCGGTACAATTTAATCATTTTGAGCAGTACAAAAACTTCTTTATTGTCGGGCAATATGAAACTCATATTCCACAGAAGTACAATACTATGTTTCCTTGTAACAGAAAAAATCTTGGTATTTTGAATATTGTTCAAAAACCGTGAAGAATTAGAAAAATGTTAAAACAATTTTTTTTTGCTAAATTTCAATACCTTTCCAACACCATATGATTTGCATCATTCCGATGTCCAAAGAACATCAGTGATCATATTTTAATAGATCTAAAATTTAGTATTTTCAAAACTATTTCAAAACTATGCATAATTTGAAAAAACTTACAAAAAACGTTTTTAAATTTCAGTAGCTTTCCAACGGTATATCATTTGCGCTATTCCGAGAAGTGGTTAAAAAATTAATATATAATTACTGTTCGTCTATTTTGAATGAATGTCGGTATTTTCAAAACTGCTCAAAAATTATGTAAAATTTGAAAAACATTAATACACGAAAGAGATGGGAATTTCAGTACATTTCCGACGCCATATCATTTGCATCATTTCGATATCCAAAAATGATCCATGATCACCTTTTAATAAAACAGATTTTTAGTATATTCAAAACTGTTCCAAAACTGTGCAAAATTTTAGAAAACTTAAAACATGAAAATGATTGTAAATTTCAGTAGCTTTTCAACGGTATATCATTTGCTATATTCCGATAAGTGGTTAAATAATTTCGTTCAAAACACTTTTCATTCAGCTTGTGATGATTTCTATTTTTTGAAAATTCATAATAAAAAATTAAAAAGTGAAGCAATTACAATATAAAAAAGTTGATAATTTTCTGTAGCTTTCCAACGGTATATCATTTGCGCAATTCTAATTAACGGTTTAGAATCTATTAGTGAATTACTACACAAGTACAGAAGAGCAGTACCGACTTTACGAAAAAGAAGTACGGTAGTGTTATGCAGAAGCAGTACCAGATCTTTATTCCGGACAGTACGAGATTATTGCAGAATATTATTCGATCATCGGTTGTACAATATACATCATGTATATATATATATATATATATATATATATATATATATATATATATATATAAATATAATTTTAAAGTAGAAAGAAAATTACAAAACTAAAGCAAAAAATGAAAACAGAAAACAGATATAAATAAGAAAAAAGGTTGTTGCCTGCCATGCGCGTGGGCCGACCCATCTCGCTCGCCCCTTCAGGTAGTCGCAAGGTGGACTTTGTTAAAGGTGAGACATAGGGGCGCCCATCTTCACCCACAAATTTCCTTTGGTATCTGTCCGCGGACAGGGGCTAGTCCGCGGGCACTGTTGCCGAAGGCGGCCATCGAACGCCGCGTGCATACATTTCAACCACTATTTGAATCTCACAAACACATTAGTCCCTTAACCAAGTTTGTCGTCAATGCTCCAAAACCAACTAGGGGTGACACTAGATGCACTTACTCACCAACTTTTGACACGAGACCCTAAAGTTGATGATGTTATTAAAAGATTAACTGTATATTTTCCATGTGGTTCCAAAGAGAATCTGGAGTTTCATTTAGTTGGATTGTTCTCACTACCTCCAACAATTGTTGCCATAAGTCTAAACTAGCTTGGTCTACACATCCTCTAAATGGTAGTTTCAAATCCTCACCATCCCAGACTTGGGCTAGAGAGCAGTCTGGTTGATTGCAAATGACAAACAACTTCCATAATTGAACTTTAAGGGAACAATCCCACATCCACATGTCATGCAAGAATCCGATGTTTCTACCATTTCCCACATTCCATCATAGAAAGTTTTTTAGGCTGGAAGAGCCCAGATAACCCCCTTCCAAAAGAGGGACCCCACATCACTGCTAGCCCACAACACATTGGGATTATTAGTATTATACTTGTAGTCATTAATTAGTGTCTTCCAATCTCTACCTTCACTTTCAAAACACCTCTTGCCCCATGAGGCCAATAAAGACATTAAAGTCTATGATATTTGGGACTCCAAGGCCCCCAAAGCTTTTTCCCCTAAAAACGAGACCCCAATGAGCAAGATGATGGTTGTGTTCATCCCCCATGTTTTTTTGAGAATCATCGGGGGAGGAGTCCCTTGAAGGAAATATGCCCTAGAGGCAATAATAAAGTTGTTATTTATATTTCCTTATATCATGATAAATGTTTATTATTCATGGTAGAATTGTATTAACCAGAAACTTAGTACATGTGTGAATACATAGACAAACAAAGTGTCACTAGTATGCCTCTACTTGACTAGCTCGTTGAATCAAAGATGGTTAAGTTTCCTAGCCATGGACATGAGTTGTCATTTGATAAAGGGATCACATCATTAGAGAATGATGTGATTGACTTGACTCATTCTGTTAGCTTAGCATTTGATCGTTTAGTATAATGCTACTTCTTTCTTCATGACTTATACATGTTCCTATGACTATGAGATTATGCAACTCTCGAATACAGGAGGAACACTTTGTGTGCTACCAAACGTCACAACGTAACTGGGTGATTATAAAGGTGCTCTACAGGTGTCTCCGATGGTACTCATTGATTTGGCATAGATCGAGATTAGGATTTGTCACTCCAATTATCAAAGAGGTATCTCTGGGCCCTCTCGGTAATGCAGATCACTATAAGCCTTACAAGAAATGTGACTAATGAGTTAGTTGCGGGATGATGCATTATGGAACGAGTAAAGAGACTTGCCGGTAAAGAGATTGAACTAGGTATTGAGATACTGACGGTCGAATCTCGGGCAAGTAACATTCCGATGACAAAGGGAACAACGTATGTTATTATGCGGTTTGACCGATAAAGATCAGGGCCGGGCCGGCAAAATCGGAGGCCCTGTGCTAAACTCTAAAGTGGGGCCTACTACTATATAGTAAAATAGAATGATAATAATATATAGGTCATACTTTATCACTTAACAATCAGATGGTTCGAGAATCTTATACGTTCAACTTATAAAACAAAGTACATTCAACGCTTTGTTGTTTTGAGATTTAGTTAGATCCTCTATTTTTTTAGTTTTCCCTTGCGCTTTTTGGTAACTAGATTATTATTTTCTCTGAACACTTAAACGTCTAATGTAGTACATGCAAAGGATAAAAAAGAATAAAATTAACTAGAAGGTATTGGTAAAACTCAAAAGTCAAAACTAAAAGACGAAGATAAAACAATAGTATTAATTAAACTCACGGTCGGAGCCACCGGTCCTTGGCCGATGGAAAATGTGTTCCATCATTTGTACTCGCTTGTGCATTCCTAGTGCTCAGCTGCTGCCGTCCGGAGCGAAGGATCCATCAGCGTTGCGGACGAAGAGGCTCAGACTGGATCAGCAGCTCCTCTACTCGAGAGACGAATGGTTGGACAGAGGGATTGGGTGATCGCGTCATGCGTCCAGCCCAAAGGCCCACCTCAGGGTCCCAGCCGAATCGATTATTTGCAACAGCCAACTTTGCTGAAAATGAAAATGGAACAGCCAACAGTGCCAACTTGACTGCATGCATGCAATAGTGTAAGCTTCTGCGTTGTTTTAAAAATCAGGGGCCCCTAGGAAGTGGAGGCCCTGTGCCGGCGCACAGGTTGCACTCCCATCAGCCCGGGCCGGATAAAGATCTTCGTAGAATATGTGGGAGCCAATATGAGCATCCACGTTCCGCTATTGGTTATTGACTGGAGATGAGTCTCGGTCATGTCTACATAGTTCTCAAACCCGTAGGGTCCGCATGCTTAACGTTCGGTGACGATTGGTATTATGAGTTTATGTGTTTTGATGTACCGAAGGTAGCTCGGAGTCCCGGATATGATCACGGACATGACGAGGAGTCTCGAAATGGTCGAGACATAAAGATCGATATATTGGATGACTATGTTTGGACATCGGAATATTTCCGAGTAAGTTCGGGCATATACCAGAGTACCGGGAGGTTACCGGAACCCCCCGGGGAGTTTAATGGGCCTTATGGGCCTTAGTGGAGAGAGAGAGAGGGGAGGCCAAGGCAGGCCGCGCGCCCCCTCCCCCTCTGGTCTGAATTGGACTAGGAAGGGGGGGCCTGTTGGGGATATACCCCGCGGTGTAAACCGGCCGGAAGTTAACCCGGCCGGACTTGGCGATATTCGTCTGGTGACCCGCCCAGACCTGGCGGTTTACCAGCAACCCGTCGGGACATTGTAACTCACTGGTAACCCGACGGACGGGTTAGAGGAGCGACAAGACCCGGTGGCCCGTCTGGCGGTTCATGAAGGCCGGTTCAACTATTGTGGGCCGGTTTAAGAGGAAAGGAATATTTGCCTTACAAGGAGTTAAAGCCAGGACTTGTATCCGGTTTGTATTGGAGATAGACTAGTCCTAATCCCAATAGGACTCCACATGTAAACCGCCCCTTCAACATATATAAGGAGGGGCAGGGCTCCCCAAAGAGGGAGAGGTTAGAAGTTAGAAGCTACAAGCTACGAACAATGAATAATCTCTAGGGCTAGACACAAGAGCCGGTTTACGGCGTCTCCCTCGGGATGATAATGAGACCTAGCCTCAAACAGCATGTAGGGTTATTACCGGATGATGTTTCCCGGGGCCCGAAGCTGTCTAAATCCTTGTCTTGCGTGTTGATCCGCCGACGTCTCTCGTCCCACTCAACCCCTCTCAAGCTACCACATAGATGCGTTGGCCTCGCGACTAAGTCCTGACACTAAGGACATCTGCCGTGACAAATCCACGACAGTTGGCGCCCACCGTGGGGCCTGCGCACGGTGGTGATGAGTTCTTGAAGGGATCTTTCCTAGGGTTTTGAGAAGATCACGACCCGTCGGATCAGCAAGAACCGGTTTCGTCTATGGAAGTGGATACGTGAGGTAAAGGTCACATCAAATCAGATAGAGGATTATCAGTATTCATGTACAGATCATCTGTCGTTCAGAAACATCAGGTGATATCCATCTAAATTTCTCTTATTAATACTTATTGTTTTTGTCAAAAGAACAATTACTTTGCACTGTAAATATTTTTATGCAGGATAATTACTTATGACAAAGGTATTGTTATACCGCGGACATGGAGCGCATGCCAGTATAGTTTTGCAGTGGCGTTCTTTCGGGCCATGCTGCTCGACAGATACACATGCAAATCGCCGCCCCCGCTGTTCGGTTTACATCCGTCCAACGCATGCGGATGATTCATTGTCCGCGCCGGTTTACAAACATCACGGCCGACTCACCCGTCCGCACCGGTTTACCACAATGAGGCTGGTTCACCCGTGGTTAATTTCAGCTTCATACAGATATCATCAACTTCATGGCGGGTTATTTCCGGCCTAAACACATCAGGTGATATCCATCTAAGATATATTTTATTAGCACATATCAAAGAGCAGTTTATCTTTGCCTTGGTCTGCAATACTGTTTATGCAGGACAATTGTTCATTACAAATGAGGCGCTATGTTACGGGCACGGAGCACGCGCTAGCAATATTCTGCATCGGCGTTTCGTCCGTGTCATACCACCCGATGAATGAGCATGCGCAAGTCGCCGTCCCTGTGGTCCGGTTTACATCAGCTTACCGGGACCGCGCCCGCAATTAGCCCGTCCGTGCGGTTTACCGCACTTGCGATTGACTCGCCCGTCTGTGCCGGCTTACAGCGTCGTAACCGACTCTCGCGATCGCACCGGTTTACAACACTGTGGCCGTCTCCCGTGACCGCGCTGGTTTGCGGCGCGGAGGACTACTTGCTCCGCACCGGTTTACAATGCCGCAACCGGTTCATCTGTCTGTTCGCATGGCTGACTTGCCATGATTGATTTCAGTTTCATTGTGGTGATCATCAACTCCGCGGTGGATATTTTCCGGCTAACATATCAGGACAAATTGTCTGTTGCAAAAAGGGGATTATTATATCACTGAGCTATTGGATAACCCGTGCCGGTTTATATCGCGATCCAGATCGCGTCAACTCGTCAGGACCATGCGAATTACCCAAAAGCGCATGCACAGGCTGCCATCCCCCGCAGTCCGGTCACATCAACATACCGGGCCGCACCTGTCTGCGCGAGCCATTTATTGAGTATGAACAAGTCACAGCTTGGGTAGCCCAGTTTTCTTTCAAATTGGAGGCAAAATTATCATCAACCGCCGTCTGCACTGGATGGATCAATGGGCAGGCGCACAAGTCACCGCCGCTACAGTTTGGTTAACTTCAAATCACCAGTTGGAAGGAACCATTGGCCGAGTTGCTGACACGGTTCATACGGGATCATTTACAACCCGCCGCAGTCACCTCAACCTTCTGTGTATTCACATCGTGTTATCAACACCAATGATATACAAGTTATACCGGTTTATATCACGGTCAAATATGGAGAATCTCAAGCCAACTCCTCGAGTCACCTTGAGACTTGGGGGCTACGATGATATGACGCAGCAAGTCTTGCCAGTTTCAGCCGGTTTAAGAACCCGAGGACGATGGAGGGAAAGATAACCCGATCCCGGAGGCTACTGTTATGTTGAGGAAAATTTAAAGGCCGTCAGAAAATTTCCGGCTTAGAAAGTATATGACAGTTACAAAAATCCCGACTCAATGAAGAAGTTTCGGATCATCAGAAAGGATTCCGGTTTGAAACCTGGCTGAAGGGAGGTCAGTATCACTGAAGCTCTCAAATATCCGGTTTGCAATCCGGTTCAAGAGAAATCTATTCTCCCACAAAGTTCTGAAGCGCTCAGATCCGGTTTAACAATGTCCGGTTCAAAAAGGAATTAACTTCTCGCAAGTTCGAGTTTAAAGGCCGTCAGAAAATTTCCGGCTGAAAATGAAGATTTCGGTTTAAAATCTGGTTCAAGGGGAAGATGTCTCCCACAGCTTTGAAGCTTTCAATATCCGGTTCAAGATCCCGGTTCAAGAAGAATTTACCTCTTGCAAAAAGGTTAAAAATTACCGTAGAGGACCTGCTGCCATGATGCGCGGTTCAAACATGGGTATCCGGCCTTATTGGCTTGGCATGTTATTTATCACATGGGGGCTCCCGCTTTGAAAAGCTGGGTATCTATTCTTTATATCATGCGTGGTTACACGGAGTTGATTCGCTTTAGGGCAACCTCCGGTTTACCCCTTGAGGTCGCTTCACATAAGAGCAACAAAGTCAGTTGGGGACCTAGTCGACTTGAACCGTAGCTACACCTCCTGGGAGCTTGGTCATGTCTTGACGACGGTAATGCCTTCTGGCTGGCACATTTGCCACTAAGTCAGTTGGGGACCTAATCGACTTGAACCGTAGTTACACCTTATGGGAGCTCGGTCATGTCTTGATGATGGTAATGCCTTCTGATCGGCTTTTAACAGCCAATAAGTCATTTGGGGGCTTGGTCGTGTCCGAACCAATGCAATGCCACTTGATCGGCCTTAGGCCACTGAGTCACTTGGGGGCTTGGTCGAATCCGAACCAATGCAATGCCACTTGGCCGGCGTAACGCCACGCGTCATTTTGGGGTCCTGGCTGACTGGCACCATTGCTACGCCTTCGGGGGGCTTGGTTGCGTCTGACCATGGTAATTCCATCTGACCAAGCTCAGTAGAGCTCTTCTTTGCAAAAAATTGTTGCCATTGCTTTTGCTTTAATAGCCTTTCTTGAGAAGTTGCTATTTTATTTGCGTTTTTTAAACCGACAGTATTTTGTACCGGTTCAAACAGCTAAATTGGCGGAACACGGTCCATTTTTAGACCGGAGATTATCTGCCCGGTTTGATTTTCTGTTACCATCCTATTATGGAGTAAACTGGTGTTTATCAACCCGGCTCGGCTTTCGACTACAAGTTGTGAGTGCATGATCAAATTATAAATCCGGAGATTATCAGCCCGGTCTGGTTTGACTACAAGTCACCAGTATATATATGGTTAATCCGGTGTTTATCACAACCCGGTACGGTTTTATCATAAATCGGCGCAATATGGAAGGAGTTATCATTACTCAAGATTGGGGTTATCACTCTTACTACAAAAAGTTGGTAAACCAACGATGTGATTCAATGTCACAGGTATGATATATTTCATATTTTTAAGTGCAGCCCTGGTTATAAACCCAGGTTATATGTTGAGCATTATGACCCGTCCGGCGGTAAACCGCCAAGACACTTTAAACTTGTTGTATGCAGAAACAGGTTGAATAAAGCATGATTATAAATTATCCGGTGTTTGTTAAACCGGCCTGGCTTTAAGACGATAAGTCGCCAGTATGATGATAAATTATCCGGTGTTTGTTAAACCGGCCTGGCTTTAAGACGATAAGTCGCCAGTGTGATGATAAGTTATCCGGTGTTTGGTAAACCGGTCTGGCTTTGGACTATAAGTCGCCAGTATATATTTGGATTGCGCCATTGGAATCATGCGCTTATAAATTATTGGATTATATTATTCAAATAGCCAAACTTGGCTGAATTTTCATTATGATATTGGATGAATAAGGTTTTCATACCAGATTATATTATCTTGAATAGCCAACATGGCTGGATTTTTATTATGGTTATTAATATTATGATTAAGGTTTTCAAAGTCGCTTTAGCGCAATGGTTATCATTTTCTACAATTGAAGGAATAGTCCCGAGTTGCTGCGGGCTTACAACCCGGCACTTGGGGGCTACATTATTCAAAGTTGAGATTATATCAAATATGCAAGTCTCATGTCGCTGCAAGCATGCACCATGACACTTGGGGGCTGCCAATTGCTCCTGTCAACTATTCAAGGTACAAAGCTTTTTATCCATTATATTGAAGGGTCCACTGCTCAGTTGGTAAAGCACAAGGCTCTTAACCTTGTGGACGTGGATTCAAGCCCCATGATGGGGGTTACATCATATGATGTTATTTTCATTGAAGTGTATATCAAAGTCCCAGCTCAATATTATCTTACTGAGTCGGCCCTTGGGGGCTACACATTGCTGTTCAAAGTTTACAAGATTATATTTACAAAGTCCCTGCTGATTATTACATAATGACCCGGCCCTTGGGGGCTACATTGGTTGAAGTTTTATGGGCATCAGTCAATTACAAGTCCCAGGTTGCTGCAAGCATGACAACCCGGTACTTGGGGGCTACAGGTATTATATTATTATCGAAGAAACATTTTCAAATTCTCTGTTGAGCAAATTAGATTGACCCGGCGTCACCAATCATTATGACCCTGTGGCTGCAACCCGGTGTTATCAATAATCATAAACCGATGTTGGCAACAATCATGAACCGGTGTCTGCAACAATCATAATCCGGGGTCATCAGTTTTTATAACCCGGCCATTTGATAATGTTAAACCGGCAAGTTTTCAAGACCGGGATCGTCTTCAAACCGGCTGAATATCAGATGAATATTTCAAGACCAATATTTCTTAAACCGGCGTTTTGGAAGCCGACTCAAGTGGATTATTCATTACAATATTTTTCTATGAGAAACCAATGTCAGCAATTTGAGTATGAAGCTGGTTATTAACCTGGATTTTCTAGAAGGAGGAAATGACAAGGACTTAAGGATGATTAGGTGCCGGTTTACAAGAATTCTTAACCCGGAGTACAACCTGTCAAATTTGTTCTTATGTTTATTTGCAGCATAAGTTTACCATGGATAAATCCAAGCTAAACTTGGGGGCTAATGTCGGGGATATACCCCGCGGTGTAAACCGGCCGGAAGTTAACCCGGCCGGACTTGGCGATATTCGTCTGGTGACCCGCCCAGACCTGGCGGTTTACCAGCAACCCGTCGGGACGTTGTAACTCACTGGTAACCCGACGGACGGGTCAGAGGAGCGACAAGACCCGGTGGCCCGTCTGGCGGTTCATGAAGGCCGGTTCAACTATTGTGGGCCGGTTTAAGAGGAAAGGAATATTTGCCTTACAAGGAGTTAAAGCCAGGACTTGTATCCGGTTTGTATTGGAGATAGACTAGTCCTAATCCCAATAGGACTCCACATGTAAACCGCCCCTTCAACATATATAAGGAGGGGCAGGGCTCCCCAAACAGGGAGAGGTTAGAAGTTAGAAGCTACAAGCTACGAACAATGAATAATCTCTAGGGCTAGACACAAGAGCCGGTTTACGGCGTCTCCCTCGGGATGATAATGAGACCTAGCCTCAAACAGCATGTAGGGTTATTACCGGATGATGTTTCCCGGGGCCCGAAGCTGTCTAAATCCTTGTCTTGCGTGTTGATCCGCCGACGTCTCTCGTCCCACTCAACCCCTCTCAAGCTACCACATAGATGCGTTGGCCTCGCGACTAAGTCCTGACACTAAGGACATCTGCCGTGACAAATCCACGACAGGGCCCTTTCCTTCTCCCTCTCTGCTCCTTCCTTCTCTCCTATTCCTACTACATGGAAGGGAGGGGAATCCTACCCCCAGTGGGAGTAGGACTCCCCAGGGTGCGCCATAGTAGAGGGCCGGCCCTCCCCCTCCTCCACTCCTTTATATACGAGGGAGGGGGCACCCCATGGACACACAAGTTAATCATTGATCTCTTCGCCGTGTGCGGCGCCCCCTCCACCATAATCCACCTCGGTCATATCGTCGTAGTGCTTAGGCGAAGCCCTGCGCCGGTAGCTTCATCATCACCATCATCACGCCGTCGTGCTGACGAAGCTCTTCCTAGAAGCTCTACTAGATCGTGAGTTCGTGGGACATCACTTTAGTTGTATCGAGTGTGGCTACGCCCGGTCCTTGTTGAAGATTAAAACATCACATACTTGACGAAAAATCGTTGTGGTTTTGATGTGTAGGTAAGAACGGTTCTTGCTCAGCCCATAGCAGCCACGTAAAACTTGCAACAACAAAGTAGAGGACATCTAACTTGTTTTCGCAGGGCATGTTGTGATGTGATATGGTCAAGACATCATGCTAAATTTTATTGTATGAGATGATCATGTTTTGTAACAGAGTTATCGGCAACTGGCAGGAGCCATATGGTTGTCGCTTTTTTGTATGAAATGCAATCGCCATGTAATTGCTTTACTTTATCACTAAGCGGTAGCGATAGTCATAGAAGCAATAGTTGGCGAGATGACAACGATGCTACGATGGAGATCAAGGTGTCGCGCCGGTGACGATGGTGATCATGACGGTGCTTTGAAGATGGATATCAAAGGCACAAGATGATGACGGACATATCATATCACTTATATTGATTGCATGATGTTTATCCTTTATTCATCTTATTTTTCTTAGTTCGACGGTAGCATTATAAGATGATCTCTCACTAAATTTCAAGGTACAAGTATCTCCCTGAGTATGCACCGTTGTGAAAGTTCGTCGTGCCGAGACACCACGTGATGATCAGGTGTGATAAGCTATACGTTCACATACAACTGGTGCAAGCCAGTTTTGCACACGCAGAATACTCGGGTTAAACTTGACGAGCCTAGCATATGCAGATATGGCCTCGGAACACTGAGACCGAAAGGTCGAGCATGAATCATATAGAAGATATGATCAACATAGTGATGTTCACCATTGAAAACTACTCCATCTCACGTGATGATCGGACATGGTTTAGTTGATATGGATCACGTGATCACTTAGATGATTAGAGGGATGTCTATCTAAGTGGGAGTTCTTTAGTAATATGATTAACTGAACTTTAATTTATCATGAACTTAGTACATGATAGTATTTTGCATGTCTATGTTGTTGTAGATAGATGGCCCGTGCTGTTGTTCCGTTGAATTTTAATGCGTTCCTAGAGAAAGCTAAGTTGAAATATGATGGTAGCAACTACACAGACCGGGTCCGTAACTTGAGGATTATCCTCATTGCTGCACAGAAGAATTACGTCCTGGAAGCACCGCTAGGTGCCAAATCCGCTGCAGGAGCAACGCCAGATGTTATGAATGTCTGGCAGAGCAAAGCTGATGACTACTCGATAGTTCAGTGTGACATGCTTTACGGCTTAGAACCGGTACTTCAACGACGTTTTGAACGTCATGGAGCATATGAGATGTTCCAGGAGTTGAATTTAATATTTCAAGCAAATGCCCGGATTGAGAAATATGAAGTCTCCAATAAGTTCTACAGCTGCAAGATGGAGGAGAATAGTTATGTCAGTAGACATATACTCAAAATGTCTGGGTATAATAATCACTTGATTCAACTGGGAGTTAATCTTCCTGATTATAGTGTCGTTAACAGAATTCTTCAATCACTGCCACCAAGCTACAAGAGCTTCGTGATGAAGTATAACATGCAAGGGACGGATAATACAATTCCCGAGCTCTTCGCAATGCTAAAGGTTGCAGAGGTAGAAATCATGAAGGAGCATCAAGTGTTGATGGTCAACAAGACAAACAGTTTCAAGAAAAAGGGTAAAGGGACGAAGGGGAACTTCAAGAAGAACGGCAAGCAAGTTGCTGCTCAAGTGAAGAAGCCCAAGTCTGGACCTAAGCCTGAGACTGAGTGATTCTACTGCAAAGGAACTGGTCACTGGAAGCGGAACTGCCCCAAGTATTTGGCGGATAAGAAGGATAGCAAGGTGAACAAAGGTATATGTGATATACATGTTATTGATGTGTACCTTACTAATGCTCGCAGTAGCACCTGAGTATTTGATACTGGTTCTGTTGCTCATATTTTCAACTCGAAACAGGGACTACGGAATAAGCAAAGATTGGCTAAGGACGAGGAGACGATGCGTGTGGGAAATGGTTCCAAAGTCGATGTGATCGCGGTCGGCACGCTACCTCTACATCTACCTTCGGGATTAGTTTTAGACCCGAATAATTGTTATTTGGTGCCAGCGTTGAGCATCAACATTATATCTGGATCTTGTTTGATGCGAGACGGTTATTCATTTAAATATGAGAATAATGGTTGTTCTATTTATATGAGTAATATCTTTTATGGTCATGCACCCTTGAAGAGTGGTCTATTTTTGTTGAGTCTCGATAGTAGTGATACACATATTCATAGTATTGAAGCCAAAAGATGCAGAGTTGATAATGATAGTGCAACTTATTTGTGGCACTGCCGTTTGGGTCATATTGGTGTAAAGCGCATGAAGAAACTCCATTCTGATGGACTTTTGGAATCACTTGATTATGAATCACTTGGTACTTGCGAACCATGCTTCACGAGCAAGATGACTAAAACGCCATTCTCTGGAACAATGGAGAGAACAACAGATTTGTTGGAAATCATACATACTGATGTATGTGGTCCGATGAATATTGAGGCTCGCGGCGGGTATCGTTATTTTCTCACCTTCACAGATGATTTAAGAAGATATGGGTATATCTAGTTGATGAAACATAAGTCTGAAACATTTGAAAAGTTTAAAGAATTTCAGAGTGAAGTGGAAGATCATCATAACAAGAAAATAAAGTTTCTATGATCTGATCGTGGAGGAGAATATTTGAGTTACGAGTTTGGTCTTCATTTGAAACAATGAGGAATAGTTTTGCAACTCACGCCACCCGGAACACCACAACGTAATGGTGTGTCCGAACGTCGTAATCATACTTTACTGGATATGGTGCAATCTATGACATCTCTTACTGATTTACCGCTATCGTTTTGGGATTATACTTTAGAGACGGCTGCATTCACGTTAAATAGGGCACCATCTAAATCTGTTGAGACGACACCTTATGAACTGTGGTTTGGCAAGAAACCTAAGTTGTCGTTTTTTAAAGTTTGGGGCTGCGATGCTTGTGTGAAAAAGCTTCAACCTGATAAGATCGAACCCAAATCGGAGAAATGTGTCTTCATTGGATACCCAAAGGAGACTGTTGGGTACACCTTCTATCACATATCCGAAGGCAAGAAATTCGTTGCTAAGAATGGATCCTTTCTAGAGAAGGAGTTTCTCTCGAAAGAAGTGAGTGGGAGGAAAGTAGAACTTGATGAGGTAACTATACCTGTTCCCTTATTAGAAAGTAGTTCATCGCAGAAATCTATTCATGTGACTCCTACACCAATTAGCGAGGAAGCTAATGATGATGATCATGTAACTTCAGATCAAGTTACTATCGAACCTCATAGGTCAACCAGAGTAAGATCCGCACCAGAGTGGTACGTTAATCCGTTTCTGGAGGTCATGTTACTTGACCATGACAAACCTACGAACTATGAGGAAGCGATGATGAGCCCATATTCCACGAAATGGCTTGAGGCCATGAAATCTGAGATGGGATCCATGTATGAGAACAAAGTGTGGACTTTGGTTGACTTGCCCGATGATCGGCAAGCCATCGAGAATAAATGGATCTTCAAGAAAAAAGACTGACGCTGACGGTGATGTTATTGTCTACAAAGCTCAACTTGTTGCAAAAGGTTTTCGACAAGTTCAAGGAGTTGACTACGATGAGACCTTCTCACCCGTATCGATGCTTAAGTCCATCTGAATCATGTTAGCAATTGCTACATTTTATGATTATGAAATTTGGCAAATGGATGTAAAGACTGCATACCTAAATGGACTTCTAGAAGAAGAGTTGTATATGATGCAACCTGAAGGTTTTATCGATCCAAAGGATGCTAACAAAGTGCGCAAGCTCCAGCGATCCATTTATGGACTGGTGCAAGCATCTCAGAATCGGACTTTTGGAGAAGCCTGTATTTACAAGAAAGTGAGTGGGAGCTGTGTAGCATTTCTAATATTATATGTGGATGACATATTGTTTATTGGAAATGATATAGAATTTCTGGATAGCATAAAAGGTACTTGCACAAGAGTTTTTCAGTGAAAGACCTCGGTGAAGCTGCTTATATATTGGGCATCAAGATCTATAGAGATAGATCAAGACGCTTAATTGGACTTTCACAAAGCACATACCGTGATAAAGTTTTGAAGAAGTTCAAAATAGATCAAGCAAAAAAAGGGTTCTTGCCTGTGTTACAAGGTGTGAAGTTGAGTCAGACTCAATGCCCGACCACTGCAGAAGATAGAGAGAAAATGAAAGGTGTTCCCTATGCTTTAGCCATAGGCTCTATCATGTATGCAATGCTGTGTACCAGACCTAATGTGTGCCTTGCTATCAGTTTAGCAGGGAGGTACAAAGTAATCCAGGAGTGGATCACTGGACAGCGGTCAAGAACATCCTGAAATACCTGAAAAGGACTAAGGACATGTTTCTCGTTTATGGAGGTGACAAAGAGCTCGTCGTAAAAGGTTACATTGATGCAAGCTTTGACACTAATCCGGATGACTCTAAGTCACAAACCAGATATGTGTTTATATTAAACGGGGGAGCTGTTAGTTGATGCAGTTCAAAGCAAAGCGTTGTGGCGGTATCTACTTGTGAAGCAGAGTATATAGCTGCTTCGGAAGCAGCAAATGAAGGAGTCTGGATGAAGGAGTTCATATCCGATCCAGGTGTCATACCTAGTGCATCGGGTCCAATGAAAAACTTTTGTGACAATACTGGTGCAATTGCCTTGGCTAAGGAATCCAGATTTCACAAGAGAACCAAGCACATCAAGAGACGCTTCAATTCCATCCGCAATCAAGTCAAGGAGGGAGACATAGAGATTTGCAAGATACATACGGATCTGAATGTTGCAGACCCGTTGACTAAGCCTCTCTCACGAGCAAAACATGATCAGCACCAAGACTCCATGGGTGTTAGAATCATTACTGTGTAATCTAGATTATTAACTCCAGTGCAAGTGGGAGACTGAAGGAAATATGCCCTAGAGGCGATAATAAAGTTGTTATTTATATTTCCTTATATCATGATAAATGTTGATTATTCATGCTAGAATTGTATTAACCGGAAACTTAGTACATGTGTGAATACATAGACAAACAAAGTGTCACTAGTATGCCTCTACTTGACTAGCTCGTTGAATCAAAGATGGTTAAGTTTCCTAGCCATGGACATGAGTTGTCATTTGATTAACGGATCACATCATTAGAGAATGATGTGATTGACTTGACCCATTCCGTTAGCTTAGCATTTGATCGTTTATTATACTGCTATTGCTTTCTTCATGACTTATACATGTTCCTATGACTATGAGATTATGCAACTCCCGAATACCGGAGGAACACTTTGTGTTCTACCAAACATCACAATGTAACTGGGTGATTATAAAGGTGCTCTATAGGTGTCTCCGATGGTACTTGTTGAGTTGGTATAGATCGAGATTAGGATTTGTCACTCCGATTGTCGGAGAGGTATCTCTGTGCCCTCTCGGTAATGCACATCACTATAAGCCTTGCAAGCAATGTGACTAATGAGTTAGTTGCGGGATGATGCATTACGAAATGAGTAAAGAGACTTGCCAGTAACGATATTGAACTACGTATTGAGATACCGATGATTGAATCTCGGGCAAGTAACATACCGATGACAAAGGGAACAACGTATTTGTTATGCGGTTTGACCAATAAAGATCTTCGTAGAATATGTGAGAGCCAATATGAGCATCCAGGTTCCGCTATTGGTTATTGACCGGAGATGAGTCTCGGTCATGTCTACATAGTTCTCGAACCCGTAGGGTCCGCACACTTAACGTTCGGTGACGATCAATATTATGAGTTTATGTGTTTTGATGTACCAAAGGTAGCTCGGAGTCCCGGATATGATCACGGACATGACGAGGAGTCTCGAAATGGTCGAGACATAAAGATCGATATATTTTATGACTATGTTTGGACATTGGAAGAGTTCCGAGTAAGTTCGGGCATATACCGGAGTACCGGGGGGTTACCGGAACCCCTCGGGGAGTTTAATGGGCCTTATGGGCCCAAGTGGAGAGAGAGAGGGGCGGCCAGGGCAGGCCGCGCGCCCCCTCCGGTCCGAATTGGACTAGGAAGGGGGGGTGGTGCCCCCTTTCCTTCTCCCTCTCTCCTCCTTCCTTCTCTCCTACTCCTACTACATGGGAGGGAGAGGAATCCTACTCCGGTGGGAGTAGGACTCCCCAGGGCGCGCCATAGTAGAGGGCCGGCCGTCCCCCTCCTCCACTCCTTAATATACGGGGGAGGGGCACCCCATGGACACACAAGTTGATCATTGATCTCTTAGCCGTGTGCGGTGCCCCCTCCACCATAATCCACCTCGGTCATATTGTCGTAGTGCTTAGGCGAAGCCCTGCGCCGGTAGCTTCATCATCACCGTCATCACGCCGTTCTGCTGATGAAGCTCTCCCTCGAAGCTCTACTGGATCGTGAGTTCGTGGGACGTCACCGAGCTGAACGTGTGCAGATCTCGGAGGTGCCGTACATTCGGTACTAGGATCGGTCGATTGTGAAGACGTATGACTACATCAACCGCGTTGTCATAACGCTTCCGCTTTCGGTCTACGAGGGTACGTGGACAACACTCTCCCCTCTCATTGCTATGCATCACCATGATCTTGCGTGTGTGTAGGATTTTTTTTGAAATTACCACGTTCCCCAACATCCCTCCACCTGAGTATATTACTCAAAGTGGCCATTATGCCAGGAGAGTGATCCAGTTTATAAGGAAAACCGGATCGAAAACCTAAACAAGTTAACCCGTTTATAAGGAAAACTGGGCTGAAAACCGTACAACAAGGTTACAAGGAGAAGAGAAGAACAAGACACCCAACAAGGGCGGGACCTAGCTAGCAGACTAAAAGGACCATCACCATGAAAGACACAAGTAGTTGTGGGGTGTCGTCGAGAGATCACAATACTTAGACTTTGAGAGGAACCTAATGCGTCGCATTGCGTGCATACCGAGCCCCACGACACAACTCAGGAGCATCCACAACCAATGAGTGCAAAAAACATGAACCTTGACTGGGTGCCCCGCCACGGAAGATCGGAATGATTAACAATTTGGGAAGGCATCTGGCGCCATCAAATAGCAAAGATGAACCAAGACATCACCAAGAGCACGACGCTCGCCGCAACACATCGGCCGCCAAGGGAGAGTCTTGATCATGCATAGCGAGACACCTTCACGAGGGGGAAACAGATGGCCGCCTTGCAGCGCCCAAGGCACCGCCACCAAACCCCAGAGAACACCACCAAGCAACCACCGTCGACTGAAAGCTAGTCGCACCACCACCAGCACCATTGGACCCCCCGACTGATCCCGGGTTGGCCACACCACCACCACCAAACGCTGCAATCTCAACCACACGCAGGCACATAAGCCGTCGTTTGGGTCTCCAAGATGACGCCTCCTAGGAGGTATTGCCGACAAGGACACAAGATCATCATCCGATCTGACAAGCCAGATCTTACGTTTTCACCCGGATACCACAAAACAAAGTACTGGAGCTCCACAACGACACCTCCTATGAGGAAAACGATGTCCACAGACACCATTGCCGCAGACATTGACATAGTCGATGCAAGGTTCTCACCCGAAGTTTGAGCACATCCCTACAGCAAGACGGTAGCTGACCACCCCCACCATCGGGCCCCTCCGAGACGAAGAGCACGACGAACCGTTGCAGCCAACCGCACCCCACGGAGACCGCAAACGGCCAAACATCAGCACTAGGCACTGGATCCACCAATGATCGTCCGAACGCAGGGCCATCGGACGCAGCGCGAGCCGCCGAACCTAACCAAGCACCACGCCTGCAAGGAGCAGAGGAGCATTGCCCGAGGCCAGGAACCACCATGGTTCCGGGCTGCAGCCAAACATCAGGAGCACCAACACACCCCACGTGCACCACCGTGCACCCGCCGAAGACCAGATCCAAAGTGCCACAACACCAACCAAAGGCGGGGGAGATCCAAAACCTGCTACAGCAGTCCCACCTCGCACCACCAGCACGCTCACCGCCACCAGCCTCCATCACTCCCGCCTCCACCACCCAGCAACACCACCTTCCCAAGCCGGATTACCACGGGCTAGATCGTCCGGATCCAGCTAGGCCAACGAAGCACCACCTAAGCACCTCAAGCTCCACCAGCGCAGGCACGGGCAGGACGCACGCTGCGAGGGACCCAGATCTGACCCCCCAGCCGGCACCCCCGACCGTGAGCCCCCGCAAGGCGCCAGATCCGCGCCGCTGGAGGCCTAGCGTGCCCGAGCCACGCCCCGCACGCCCACTCGGGCCACCCCGCGCGCCCACCCACGCCTTCCCGAACGCGGCCGCCCATGCCCGCGCGAGCGCCACGCCGAGCTCCCGCTATAGCAGACGGCCCGCGCCGCGCCTGCCTGAGCTGGAGGAGGGAAGGAGCCTGCTGAGGGAGTCCTGGACTAAGGGGTCCTCGGGCGTCCGACCTATTAGCCCTGGGCCGGACTGATGGGCTGTGAAGATACCAAGACCGAAGACTTTACCCATGTCCAGATGGGACTCTCCTTGGCGTGGAGGGCAAGCTTGGAGATCAAATATGTATATTCCTTTCTTCATAACCGACCTTGTGTAACCCTAGATCCTCCCGGTGTCTATATAAACCGGAGGACTTAGTCCAGAGGGGGGAGATATATTCATTACCATAGTCATACAGGCTAGACTTCTAGGGTTTAGCCATTACGATCTCGTGGTAGATCAACTCTTGTAATACTCATATTCATAGAGATCAATCAAGCAGGAAGTAGGGTATTACCTCCATAGAGAGGGCCCGAACCTGGGTAAGCATTGTGTCCCCTGTCTCCTATTACCATCGACCTTAGACGCACAGTTTGAGACCCCCTACCCGAGATCCGTCGGTTTTGACACCGACATTGGTGCTTTCATTGAGAGTTTCACTGTGGCGTCCCCTAAAGGTCTGATGGCCCCTTCAATCGTCAACAACGATGTTGGCCAAGGAGAAACCTTCCTCCCCGGACAGATCTTCGTGTTCGGCAGCTTCACACTGCGGGCCAACTCGCTTGGCCATCTGGAGAAGATCGATAGCTACGCCCCTGGCCGTCAGGTCCTTTGAACTACGTCACGGACATCCGTGGAGACTTGATCTTCGATGGGTTCGAGACCGCGGCGACCGCTCCTTGTCGCCCTGATGAACATGAATTAAATCTGTCATCAGACCGCATCCAGGAGATAGCTTCAGTAACTACTCTGGCTCTAGATCCGGAGCAGACTGTGCCAACCGAGGACAGGAGGCTCAACCCCGCCATGGAGGTCACAGATCCCACGGCATTGGAGCCGCAGATAGACTTAACCTCACACGATATCTGTGCCACCGGAACTCCGAACTCGTCTCCGGCTATAAGTTCCGAATCATGTGCGTCCGCGGACGCCGAGCTTGATCAGTTATCGATCTTCGAATTCAGCGCCGCAGACATCTTCCGACACTCGCCTCTCGGCGATGTGCTGAACTCGTTAAAGAATCTGTCCTTGGCGGAGGACTTATAGCCGAATTATGTCTGGTTTGAACTGGAGGCTGATGATGGGGGAGAATTTCGCTTCCCACCCGCCACCCACTTCATAGCCACTATCGAGGACTTAACCGACACGCTTGATTACGGCTCCGAAGACATCGACGGTATGGACGACGATGCCGATGAGGAGCAAGACCAAAACCCGACATTTACTGGACGCTGGACGACCACCTCTTCGTACGATGTGTACATGGTGGACACGCCCAAAGCAACCAACGACGATGACAAAGAAAATCCAGTTGAGAATAAACATCCTGAGACACAGCATAAACGCCGACGTCCTCGGTGCCGCTCTAAGTCACGTCGTTCAAAAGACAACAATACTGGCACCGGAGAAAATAATACTCCGGACGATGCCGAAAACAATGAAGACCCTGTTGAGGTAACATCCGAACAGGAGGAGCAAGAAAATGAGCAAGTTAGCCCCGATGAACAGGCCATGCCCAATGACTCGGAGGACGGTAGTTATCGTCCGCTCTCTGATGATGAGGAAAGCCTCGGCAACGAAGATTTCATCGTGCCCGAGGAACCTCTTGAGCAGGAGTGCTTCAAGCGCCAACTAATAGCCACCGCAAGGAGCCTGAAAAATAAGCAACAACAGCTTCAAGCTGACCAAGATTTGCTCGTCGACAGGTGGACTGATGTCCTGGCAGCCGAGTAATACGGCCTCAGACGCCCAACCAAGAGTTACCCGAAGCGTAGATTGCTACCTCAGTTTGATGAAGAGGCGCCGGAGCCCATACCTCCCTCGCGTAATGCGGCCGATCGACCACTATGCGGTCGGGACAGTGCGGAGGACCGACCACCACGCGGTCGGGATAGAGCGGCAACTCAGGCCGAACAGCAGCCAGCCCCACCGCCACGTAAAAATAGAGACAAAACAGTTCAGGGTCATACATACGACCTTCGGCAGGACATGTACAGCAGAGAAGGATATACCAGATCGATCTACGGATCACGAGGACGTTCCTCGACACGTGATGATGGCCACCTATTCGGACGTGACAAATCTAGTCATGCTCGGGCCGACAACCACAGACGGACTCCATCGGAGCTATGTCGCGATGCGGCCAGATATAGAGGTGCCGCATACCCTCTTTGCTTCTCTAATGAAGTAATGGATCATGAATTCCCCGAAGGGTTCAAACCTGTGAATATTGAATCATACGACGGGACAACTGATCCCGCAGTATGAATGAGGACCTTATCCTCCACATCCACATGGCCCGCGGAGATGACCTCCACGCTATCAAATACCTCCCACTAAAGCTTAAAGGACCAGCTCAACACTGGTTAAACAACCTGCCTGAAAATTCTATCGATAGCTGGGAGGACTTGGAAGAAGCCTTCCTCCTCGACAACTTCCAAGGTACATATGTTCGGCCACCAGACGCCAATGACTTAAGCCACATAGTTCAACAGCCTAGAGAGTCAGCCAGGAAATTCTAGACTAGGTTCCTAACTAAAAAGAACCAGATCGTCGACTGTCCGGATGCTGAAGCCCTAGCGGCCTTTAAACATAGCATCCGTGACGAATGGCTCGCGCGCCACCTCGGCCAAGAAAAGCCAAAATCTATGGCAGCCCTTACGGCACTCATGACCCGCTTTTGTGCGGGTGAGGATAGTTGGCTGGCTCGTAGTAAAAACACAGCCAGCAAGGCAGGCCCCTCCGAGGTAAAAAACAACAGCGGCAAGCTCCGACGTAACAGACACAAACGCCAAGGCAATGGTGATAATACCGACGACACTATAGTCAACGCCGGATTCAGCGGCTCCAAGTCCAGCGAGCGGAAGAAACCGTACAAAGGAAACAATCAGGGACCATCTAGCCTGGACCGCATACTCGATCGCCCGTGCCAGATACATGGCACCTCAGATAAACCAGCCAATCATACCAACAGAGATTGTTGGGTTTTCAAACAGGCTGGCAAATTAAACGCCGAGAACGAGGAAAAGGGATCACAAAGCGAGGACGATGATGAGGAGCCCCGTCAACCGAACACAGGGGGACAGAAGAAGTTCCCCCCTCAAGTCAAAATAGTGAACATGATATATGCTACACACATCCCCAAAAGGGAGCGCAAGCGCGCGCTCAGGGACGTCTATGCGATAGAGCTAGTCGCCCCAAAATTTAATCCATGGTCATCATGCCCGATCACTTTTGATCGACGGGATCATCCGACTAGTATCCCTCATGGCGGTTCAGCCGCATTGTTCCTTAACCCAATAGTTAACGGATTCCACCTGACGCGAATTCTTATGGACGGCGGCAGCAGCCTGAACCTGCTCTATCAGGATACAACACGCAAAATGGGCATTAACCCATCACGGATCAAGCCCATAAAGACTACCTTCAAAGGAGTCATACCAGGTGTAGAGGCCCGCTGTACGGGCTCAATCACACTAGAGGTTGTCTTCGGATCTCAAGACAATTTCCAAAGTGAGGAGTTAATCTTTGACATCGACCCCTTTCGCAGCGGCTATCACACACTGCTCGGACGAACCGCATTCGCTCGATTTAATGCAGTGCCACGCTATGCTTATCTCAAGCTCAAGATGGCTGGTCCACGCGGTGTCATAATGTTTAGCGGAAATACGGAACGCTCCCTCCGTACAGAAGAGCACACAGCCGCCTTAGCAGCAGAAGTGCAGAGCGACCTTCTCAAGGAGAGCCTCAATTCGGCTGCCGAGCCCATGGACACCGTTAAGAGGGTCCGAACTACCCTGTAGCAGGACAACTCGGCTTGTCAGGAGCTCGACTAGCAATTCGGCCTTCGTCTCAGCCCCGATCAATCTATGGCATTCACACCACACATACATAACTACACACTCAAAATTCCATGGGCATCGACGGAGGCATAGCTAGCTTGTGATCCACAGTACGGCTCAACCGGCACCGGATACACATATATGTTTAGTTTTATTTGTTTACCTTTCAGGTTTCAATCCCGCAGGCCCCATCGGATGGCCTGATCACCGGTCCTCTTGAAGGATAAACACACCAAGACGACAAGACACAGACGTATGGGGGACTTTCAAGGTGGTTTCATTAACAATCACTCTACCTGTTTTTCAGGACCCACACGTAGCTCTCCCTTGGTTTTTGGGCATGTTAAATAGCCTGTTGCTTATCACACTACTTGTATCAATGCGCCTCGACGTATTAATCAAATTACAATGGAAACACTTCGCGGTTCGAGCTTTAGGGCCCCAGCTTATCACCTTTGCACCCTTTGTGTTTTCTTTTCTTTCTTTTCCCTGTGGGCAACCTTATCAGGTAGCACCCGTACACTTTGGTATGTTTGATATTTGCCAGGGGCTCCATAGCACCCTGCACTACGGCAACAAAAGTCCGAACACTTTTTATAGTATAGTTCAGCACCCCGAATTTAGCACTATATGCATTGGCTCTGAATCATGTCTTTGGTCAATAGTTGGGTTACCCGGCTCCTGTGCTTGCTACCTTACGTTTTGCTATATCGACTAAGGTAGTAAAGGGAGAACTACTGCAATTGTGCCTTGGTTTATCCAAAGGAGCACCTCAGTAGAGAAAGCCGAAAACCGACTGTCGTGATGCGGCGAGAGCCGGTCAGCTCTTTGGAGGTTGCAAATCGTTGGAGATTTCTTCCGCATTACGCGAAGGATCGTTACTTCCCAATCAGGTGCTTATAGCACTCTAGTTTGGATACTAGGGGTTGCGCCAATATTTTTATTGTCAAACTCCTATAGCTAAGTGAGGGCGTTAAAGCCGCATAGTCTGATTGCCTGGTTCGTTGCGCTAAACAACTCCTTCAAGGACCATATAATTGGATCAAGAGTGTTTAGATTCCATCCCGAACACCTCGTACTACGTAGGTGGGGGCAAAAGCCGACGACTGGCCAACCCTCAGATTTCATACAATGCGGCCGCATAGGAGGTATTTTTTTAACATAACACACATTATAATACAAACCCACTTTGTTTTATCATACAAGGTAGAGGCAACTCGAATACATTCATTCAAAGATAATGTCATGCGAACACTGCGTCGCTACAATACGAGACCCCTCAAGGACATCTCCAAAATACCGCTCGGGTGTGCGGTGCTCCTTGCCCTCGGGTGGCCCCTCGGTCACAGTCTTGATGGCATCCATCTTCGCCCACCAGACCTTGACGCGGGCGAAGGCCATACACGTGCCCTCGATACAGACGGACCTCTTGACGGCGTCCAGCCGAGGCATCCACCGGCCGCTTCACGAGGCCGAAGTAACTATTGGGTATAACTTCGGCTGGCCACAGCCAGATTATTAAATCCTTCATGGCCAGTTCGGCCACCCTGTGCAGCTCGACCAACTGTTTTAGCTGGTCGCTGAAGGGCACCAGATGTTCTGGCAAAAGATATTGCGACCAGAACAGCTTCTCCGTGGAGCTCCCTTCTTCGGCTCGGAAGAACTACGCGGCGTCGGTCACACTACGCGGCAAATCAGCAAAAGCCCTTGGAGAACTCTGAATCCGGGTTAGTAAAAGATACTTATGTAGGATCGAAAGTATGTCTAGAGGTGGGGGGGGGGGGGCGATTAGACTACTTGACCAAATAAATATCTAGCCTTTTCCCAATTTTAGTTCTTGGCAGATTTTAGCAACTTAGAACAAGTCAAGCAACCTTAACACAATTCAAGCAAGCATGCAAAGAGTATATGAGCAGCGGAAAGTAAAGCATGCAACTTGCAAGAATGTAAAGGGAAGGGTTTGGAGGATTCAAACGCAATTGGAGACACGAATGTTTTTGTCGTGGTTCCGCTAGGTGGTGCTATCGTACATCCACATTGATGGAGACTTCAACCCACGAAGGGTAACGGTTGCGCGAGTCCACGGAGGGCTCCACCCACGAAGGGTCCACAAAGAAGCAACCTTGTCTATCCCACCATGGCCGTCGCCCATGAAGGACTTGCCTCACTAGCGGTAGATCTTCACGAAGTAGGCGATGTCCTTGCTCTTACAAACTCCTTGGTTCAACTCCACAATCTTGTCGGAGGCTCCCAAGTGACACCTAGCCAATCTAGGAGACACCACTCTCCAAGAAGTAACAAGTGGTGTGTTGATGATGAACTCCTTGCTCTTGTGCTTCAAATGATAGTCTCCCCAACACTCAACTCTCTCTCACAGGATTTGGATTTGGTGGAAAGAAGATTTGAGTGGAAAGAAACTTGGCGAAGGCTAGAGATCAAGATTCATATGGTAGGAATGGAATATATTGGTCTCAACACAAGTGTAGGTGGTTCTCTCTCAGAAAATGTAGGTTGGAAGTGTAGGTTCGTTCTGATGGCTCTCTCCACGAATGAGGAGGAGGTGGAGGGGTATTTATAGCCTCCACACAAAATCTAACCGTTACACACAACTTGCCAAACTCGGTGGGACCGAATTGATAAACTCGGTCGGACCGATTCAGCAAATCTAGTGACCGTTAGGATTTTCGGTGGGACCGGCATGCAACTCGGTAGGACCGATATGGTTAGGGTTAGGGCATAACTTAACCTTGGTGAGACCGATTACACAAACTCGGTGAGACCGATTTTGGTAATAAGCTAACCAGAGAGTTGGTCAGGTAAACTCGGTGGGACCGATTCGCTCATTTCGGTGAGACCGAAATGTTACAAAAGGGAAACAGAGTGTTTACATTGCAATCTCGGTGCGACCGATCACTCATCTCGGTAGGACCGAAACGTTATGAAGGGAAACAGAGAGATTACAACCCCATCTCGGTGAGACCGAGATCCCTATCAGTGAGACCGATTTGCCTAGGGTTTGTGGCAGTGGCTATGACATATGAACTCGGTGGCGCCGGATAGAAAGAATCGGTGGGGCCGACTTTGACTTTTGGTTTAGGTCATATGTGGATGTGAGAAAGTAGTTGAGGGCTTTGGAGCATATCACTAAGCATATTGAGCAAGAGCCTCATTAAGCAACACCTCATCCCTCCTTGATAGTATTGGCTTTTCCTATAGACTCAGTGTGATCTTGGATCACTAAAATAGAAAATGTAGAGTCTTGAACTTTTGAGCTTGAGCCAATCCTTTTGTCCTTAGCATTTTGAGGGGTCCACTTTTCTCATCCATGCCATGCCAATCATTGAGCTTTCCTGAAATATTAGTCTTGAAATAGCATTAGCTCAATGAACTATATGTTGTTAGGAATTACCAAAACCACCTAGGGATAGTTGCACTTTCAATCTCCCCCTTTTTGGTAATTGATGACAACATATAGATCAAAGCTTCGACAAATGATAAGAAGAGTGAAAAACATTGTCGCTTTGAGAAGTATGTGAAAAGCAAGAGCTCCCCGTAAATTTGTGCATAGTTTAAGATTTGCTTTGGACTGCAAATGCACAAAGAGTTAGGATCATGGGTTACTCTTCCATGTCACATACATCTTGGTGGAGCGCTCAAAATGATAATAATTAAAATACATGCACTCATCACCAAGCAAAGTGAGTGATCATATGGAATATAAAAGGATAATGTCATCCAACAAGCATAAAGGTAGTATATGATCAAACACATGATCATCCAAGTACCACACACAAGCATCTTGGTGGAGCGCTCAAAATGATAATAATTAAAATACGTGCACTCATCACCAAGCAAAGTGAGTGATCATATGGAATATAAAAGGATAATTTCATCCAACAAGCATAAAGGTAGTATATGATCAAACACATGATCATCCAAGTATCACACACAAGCATAAAGTATCTCAAACGAGCAAATAACAAAGTTCAACCACCAAAGAGAAACGCAAGAGAGAACAAAAGCAACACTCTCTCTAGAAGCCTGTGATCTATACATTTTCTCCCCCTTTGGCAACAAGTTACCAAAAATTTCATAAAAAATGCATAGTGCTCGATCGACACTCAGGCTTGGTCTTCAGGTGGTGGTGTAGACAGAACTCCAAGGATGAAGGCGTCAGTCGATGTAGATGGAGCTGGTGGAGTAGGTGCTGGAGCTGGTGGTACTGAAGTTGTAGCTGGTACAGATGAAGTTGCTCTGGTGTCTATAACAGGCATAGCAGCAGATCTCCGACCTCTGGGCACTCTAGCAAAAGCATAAGTGGTTGTCTTGCCCTTCTTCTCCTGCACTTCCTCCTGAAGTTGCTCAACAATAGACTGTATCTCAGTGAACTTCACATCTAAGTCGTAGAACTTCTGCTCCATGATCCTCTCCAAGCTCTCCTGGTTTCGATTTAGGGTGGCCAGTCCCTTCTCAATCCTCATAGTGGATGCAATCAAGTAGCCAAGCTGATCTTGCTTGCTCTTCAGAAGATATTGAGATGCCTCATCCATGGTTGGCATCTTTGCAGCTTTCTCAGTACTTGCCTTCTCCCTCTTTGCTTGTGCTTGCAAAGAAGATGGTTCGTTTTCATCCATCACCACAGTGTTATCCTCAAAGTCTGGGTAGATGGGCAGGTGCTCCTTGTCCAGCAGATATGTGCCAGTGCTCATCTTGGAGTTGATCAGCTCCTGAATCTGTGGGGCATACCCACAACTCCTCTTCTGATCTGCAGCTATCCTCTTTATGGTTTCCACAATTAGGCTCATGACCTTGAACTTCTATGGAACATCAAAAATGTGCAGCAAGTTGATGGAGTGACCTCTGATCATTCTGTGATCACCAAACTTGGGCAGAAGTGTGTGCCTGAGAATCCAGTTGATTGTGGGCAGGCCTGACAGCAAGTGTTTCACAGATCCTAGCTGGTGAGTCTCAAGATCTGTATAAGGAATCTCCTTGTACATGCTAGCCATGGAGTTGTGATCCTTCTTCTTCTTGGCATAGACATCGAAGTCATCTTCTTGTTCTTCTGGGGCATTGATCAACTGATCCCATTCTGCAACTGTTGACTGGTACCTAGTGCCTTCAGACATCCAGACAATCCTTCCATCTGGGTAGAAGTGAGCTGTGGAGTAGAACTGCATGATAAGCTCATCATTCCACTTTGTGAGCTTCTGAGCCACAAACTCATCAACTCCACAAGCCTTGAAACTATCATAGACTCCAGGATAGTGCTCTTCATTCTCCTGGATGTACTCCCAGTTGACCCATCTCATGTCACACACTATTGGCTTCTTGTCAAGCAACACTGCCTCATAGAAGTCCCGCTGTTCCTTGGTATGGAACCTGTAGTCCACAACAGTTCTTCTTCTGGTGCCATATGGATCTGAGTCTCTCCATAGCCTCAATCCTGAATCCTTCCTTATCTTCATGTTCTCAGCTACTGGATGAGCATCATTGTGATCTAGAATTTTTGGCTTCAACTTCCTCAAGACATGTGACTCATCATCTTCTTCTTCCATTGCAGCTTCAGGCACTGGGGCCTTGTTCTTCTCTGCTGCTGGGAAGTTCCTGGTGCTCCTCTTGGGTGCAGTTTTGGGTTTTGGAGCAGCTGGCTTGGGAGCTTCTTTGGGCTTAGATGGAGCAGCCCCTGATCTTATGGCATCTCCCATGAGCTTCTGGGCTTTAGGTGCTGGTGCAGCAACCTCTTCCTCTTCCTCTTCAGAGTATCTCATCATAGAGGGCTTGCCTAGAACTCTGGCAGTGGTCTTCTTGACCCTCTCTTTCCTCTTCTTGCCATCTCCAGCTTCCTTGGGTCCAAGAGTGAACACCATTGTCTCTCCAGTGGCAACTTTCCTTGGCTTAGACATTGGCTGTCTTCTTGCTGGAGCCTTTGTCTTCATTCCTGGCTTAGTTGCAGCAGCTGTGACTTTCTCCTTTTTGAGCACTTTCTTCTTTGAGGTGGCTTCTTCCTCCTCAGCCACATAGTCCTCATCCTCAGAATCTGAGGTTCTCTTCTTGCTGGCCCTTGTGGCAGCCTTTGGCAAGTTGCTGGGTGTGCTCCTGCTTCCATCATCTGAGCTGCTAGAGGGACTAGTGCCCTCACTCATGTGAACCTGCTCCTCAGACTTGTTCTAACTGTCACTCTAATCTGACATGATGCAAACACTGATAGCTGACCCTGTGAATAGAGTATAGATGAGGTAGAGTGGATGAGCATCACAAAGTGCAGAGGTTTTTGCAAAAGAATGAATCAAAAACTAAGTTTTAGTTTTCCACAGAAAGCATCTCGGATCTACCGATTTGAAATCTCGGTGATACCGAAGCAGCTATTGGAACCTAAACTAGTGAACTTGGTCAGACCGAGTCACAGTTCGGTGGCACCGAGACTGCTAGAGTTTCACAAAGACTCGAACTCGGTCACACCGATTTGCAATTCTCGGTCAGACCGAGAATCACATGTGCAATGGCTTGAGCCAAATCGGTGGAACTGATTTCAACAACTCGGTCGGTCCGAGATGGTTTCGGCGGAAACCTAACCCTAAATTTTCAATCCACATCTAAACTAAGGAGTGTTTTCATTGTATAGAGTGATCTTAATCGTGGCAAGATACATGGCAAAACAATGTGCTGGGGAATTGGAGTGAGAATAGCACAAGGATCAAGTCCATACCCTAGTGCGGCGATGGACTTGCTACGACGGCAATGGCAGAGACGATGCCATTGACGGTGGCGGAGACCAACGACTGGAGGCGGCTGGCGACGAGGAGGATGATTCAGAGACCCAAGGAGGCAGAGCAGGCTGAGCGCAGGCGAAGAGGTTCGGAAAGTTTTCCAAATTTTGTTGTGGGCATATATAGCCTGACCCTATCGGTGTGACCGAGTGGAACAACTCGGTGGCACCGAGATGCATAACTGCAAGCAGTTACTGCAACTCCGTGTGACCGAAAAGTTCAAATCGGTTGCACCGAGATCGAAAACCTATATCGACTTAGTGATCTTGGTATGACCGAAATGGATGAATCGGTCAGACCGAAATGCACAAAGAAGTTTTGGAAGTTTAAGTCTATGACGAATCGGGGACTCCGAGTGCTCCTCACACAGAGTGGTTCGAATCTGACTTGATCAAACTTTGTGATGCAGCATGAATAGAGTTTGAGACGAGAAGAGCATAGATAGCTAGAGAAGGTTCTTAGGCATTCTTGTCCATCCACTTGGCAAGAGAAAAAGAAACCAATCAATCAAAACAACAAGTGGATGTCCTTGAATGAGTAAATCATGCAACCAACATGCTCACACAATAAAATGGCAAATGAAATATGTGGCAAGGCATGCACAACCAATTCTAGCATCTATCAAGCAATTGGCGATGACTAGGTCATCTATATATGAGTATATTGACTTAGGAGTCAAATGAGAACATTTGATCATAGGTCATACTCATCGTTTAAGCACAAGTGGGGTTACCACTTTTACATAAAGAGTTTTTGTGTTCACACCTTTAGAGTTTCTTTAACTCAATTCTTAGAGTAAAGCTCCCCCTAGATGTGAGATCCCCCCTAAGAGGGATGAACTAACCTTGGGTTTTGTCGATGATGACTTCATGTAGGTGTTGAAGATGTGGATGCTCTAAGTTGATGTAGATCATTCGGAGCTATCCTTTGGAGTGAGTTGTACTTTCAATACCTACACGGGTTAGTCCCACAAGGAACAAACAAGGATATCCATAGACATAGAGTGATGCACACACAAAATGATGTCTATGAGAGCATTAGGTTACCTTGTCCCTTGTCTTACCAACAGGAGGGTTTGTGACTCCTTGAACTAGTGCAAGATGTGGAAGTTGATTGCACTTGTTCTTGCCAAAATGATAATAGTGAAGTATGTTGGCGGAGTCACCCTCAAGAACTCTCTAGTTCTTCTTCTTTGGGATCCACACCATCTTGATGGGAATCCTTAGAGTTGTAGTTGTGCTTGATGAAGTGGAACTTGATGTAGTCTTGGGAACCCACTTGACCAAGGCCTTAGGAGCATCTTCAAATGCATCAATTTCCTCTTGAAGCTTGTCCTTGCCTTTTTCCTTGGGGTCTTGTGGCGGAAGATCATCTTGAGCTTGTGTCCCTATGAAAGAAGTAGGTTTATAGTTCTCTTGTTGAGGAACAAACTTCGTCTTGGGGTATTGATCTTCTTCCCACTCAACTCCATTGGCATTGAACTTTCGTTCAAAACCAATACCTTGGTTCTTCCGGTGCCTTCCTTGCTTGCGTACAATTTCCTCGAATTGCTTACTCCCGGTGAGGGAGTCCTGAATTAGGGGGTGTTCGGATAGCCGAACTATATCTTCAGCCGGACTCCAGGACTATGAAGATACAAGATTGAAGACTTCGTCCCGTGTCCGGAAGGTTCTTTCCTTGGCGTAGAAGGCAAGCTAGGCGTGCGGATATTCAAGATCTCCTACCAATGTAACCGACTCTGTGTAACCCTAACCCTATCCGGTGCCTATATAAACCGGAGGGTTGTAGTCCGTAGGACGAACATATCATAACCATCATCATACCCATAGGCTAGCTTCTAGGGTTTAGCCTCCTTGATCTCGTGGTAGATCTACTCTTGTACTACCCATATCATCAATATTAATCTAGCAGGAGTAGGGTTTTACCTCCATCGAGAGGGCCCGAACCTGGGTAAAATAAAGTGTCGCTTGTCTCCTGTTACCATCCGACCTTGACGCACAGATCGGGACCCCCTACCCGAGATCCGCCGGTTTTGACACCGACATTGGTGCTTTCATTGAGAGTTCCTCTGTGTCGTCGCCTTTAGGCCCGATGGCTCCTTTGATCATCAACAACGATGAGGTCCAGGGTGAGACTTTTCTCCCCGGATAGATCTTCGTCTTCGGCGGCTTCGCTCTGCGGGCCAACTCGCTTGGTCATCTGGAGCAGATCGAGAGCTACGCCCCTGGCCATCAAGTCAGGTTTGGAAGCCTAAACTACACGACAGATATCCGCGGAGACTTGATCTTCGATGGATTTGAGCCACAGCCAAGCGCGCCGCACTATCTCGAGGGGCATGATATAGCTCTGCCTCCGAACAGTGTCCTGGAGGCCGCATACGCTCCGGCCCCGATCCTCTATTCGGAGCCCGCTGCGTTCTTTGAAGATGAACGGTTGGACGTCACCTTGGGGGCTGCGATCTTAAAGGCCATTGAGCCGAACGCGAGCCCCGCGCTCCGCATGGCCTGTGACTCCAAGGAGCCGGACTCTTCTCCGAACTTCGGGTCGTCCGTGCCCCCGCCGATCGAGTCAGATTGGGTGCCTGTAATGGAGTTCACCGTCGCGGACATCTTTCAGTATTCACCTTTTGGTGATATTCTGAATTCTCTCAAGTCTCTCTCTTTGTCAGGAGAGCCCGGGCCGAACTATGGCCTGCGAGGTTCGGATTCGGACGACGAAGAAATTCAAAGCCCACCCACCGCCCACTTAATAGCCACTGTCGACGATATATCCGACATGCTCGACTTCGGCTCCGAAGACTTCGACGGTATGGACGACGAAGGAGGAGATGAGCAAGAACCAGCACATGTAGGGCGCTGGACCGCCACCTCGTCATACGACATATACATGGTGGATGCTCCAAAAAGATGGAGATGGCGATGGAACAGCGGAGGATGGCACTTTGAAAAAGCCTCCAAAACGCCGACGACAGCGGCGCCGCTCCAAATCCCGCCACAGCAGAAACGGTGATTCCGGCACGGGAGATAATACTACCCCGGACAGCGCCGAAGAACACCAAAACCAGCAGGATTCGACACAGGAAGATGGAGAAGACCGCCCTCATGAGAGAGCGGCAGAGCGAGAGGTCGAGGACGATAACTACATGCCTCCCTCCGAAGACGAGGCAAGCCTCGGCGACGATGAATTCATCGTACCATCAGACCCCGCCGAACAAGAGCGCTTTCAACGCAGGCTTTTAGCCACGGCGAACAGCCTAAAGAAAAAGCAGCAACAGCTTAGAGCTGATCAAGATTTGCTAGCTGACAGATGGACTGAAGTCCTTGCGGCCGAAGAGCACGAGCTCGGACGCCCCTCCAAAAACTATCCTAAGCGCAGGCCGCTACCCCAATCAGAGGAGGAAGCCCAAGACATGGCAGATCGGCCACCTCGCGGCCGCGACAGAGAAGCCTATCGAACATCCAAACAAGCCATGCCCCGTAGCCGCTTTACCAAGGCACGGGAACACGAACCAGACCTGCGAGACGTCCTGGAGGACAAAGCAAGGCAAACAAGATCGATCTATGGATCGCGCGGACGCCCGACGGCACGTGATAGTTTTCACACCGGACACAATAAATCCGGCCGGGCCGAACACAACAGGCACAGCTCCTCCGAACTGCGTCGAGACATAGCCCAGTACAGGGGCGTCGCACACCCACTATACTTCACAGACGAAGTAATGGATCATAGAATCCCAGAGGGTTTTAAACCCATCAACATCGAGTCGTACGATGGTACGACAGGTCCGGCAGTATGGATTGAGGACTATCTCCTCCACATCCACATGGCACGTGGCGATGATTTGCACGCCATCAAATATTTACCCCTTAAGCTTAAGGGACCAGCCCGGCACTGGCTTAACAGTCTCCCCGCAGATTCGATCGGCTCTTGGGAGGACCTGGAAGCCGCATTCCTCGACAACTTCCAGGGGACCTACGTACGGCCACCGGACGCCGACGACCTAAGCCACATAATCCAGCAGCCAGAAGAATCGGCCAGGAAATTCTGGACACGGTTCCTAACAAAGAAAAATCAGATAGTCAATTGTCCGGATGCAGAGGCCTTAGCAGCCTTCAAGCATAACATCCGTGACGAGTGGCTTGCCCGGCACCTGGGACAGGAAAAGCCGAAATCCATGGCAGCCCTCACGACACTCATGACCCGCTGTTGCGCGGGCGAAGATAGCTGGCTAGCTCGCAGCAACAACTTATGGAAGAAGCAAGGTAATTCAAATACCAAGGACAAAAGTGGCAGGTCGCGATGGAATAAACAGAAACGTCGCGTCAGCAGCGACAGCAATGAAGATACGGCAGTAAACGCCGGATTCAGAGGCCATAAATCCGGTCAGCGGAAAAAGCCATTCAAAAAGAATACCCAGGGCCCGTCCAGTTTGGACCGAATACTCGACCGCTCGTGCCAGATTCACGGCACCCCCGAAAGGCCAGCCAATCACACCAACAGGGATTGTTGGGTGTTCAAGCAGGCAGGCAAGTTAAGAGCCGAAAACAAAAACAAGGGGCTAGACAACAATGATGAAGAGGAGCCCAGGCCGCCGAACAACAACGGATAGAAGGGGTTTCCCCCACAAGTGCGGATGGTGAACATGATATATGCGACTCATATTCCCAAGCGGGAGAGGAAGCGTGCGCTACGGGACGTATACGCTATGGAGCCAGTCGGCCCAAAGTTCAACCCATGGTCCTCTTGCCCGATCACCTTCGATCGAAGGGACCACCCCACAAGCATCCGTCACGGCGGTTTTGCCGCATTGGTTCTTGACCCAATCGTTGACGGATTTCACCTTACAAGAGTCCTCATGGACGGCGGCAGTAGCCTGAACCTGCTCTACCAGGATACAGTGCGGAAAATGGGCATAGATCCATCAAGGATCAAGCCCACAAGGACGACCTTTAAAGGCGTCATCCCAGGTGCAGAGGCCAATTGCATAGGCTCCATAACACTTGATGTGGTCTTCGGATCTCCGGACAACTTCCGAAGCGAAGAGTTAATCTTTGACATAGTTCCGTTTCGCAGTGGCCATCATGCTCTGCTTGGACGAACCGCATTCGCTAAATTCAATGCGGTGCCACACTACGCATATCTCAAGCTCAAGATGCCAGGCCCTCGAGGCGTAATCACGGTCAGCGGAAACACCGAACGCTCCATCCGTATGGAGGAACACACGGCGGCCCTCGCAGCAGAGGTACAAAGCAGCCTATTAAGGCAGCTCTCGAGTCCGGCCGCTACAAAGCAGGACCAAGCAAAACGCGCCCGGAGTAACCCGCAGCAAGACCGACTGGCGCGTTCAGAGCACGCGTAGCAATACGGCCCCAACCCCAGCCATCGCTACATAGCGGAGCTAGTACCTCGAGTACACAATTACGCCCTCACAATTCCATGGGCATAGGGGAAGGGGCAAATAAAACGGCATGCCAACAATATGGCGTCAAACGTACTAGGGGCTGTCGGGTTCTTCTTTTCTTTCAGGACTCCATACTCTGGATACAGTGTTCGGCCTCACTGCCGCACAGACGATACAGGACCCAGGAAAGCAGACAAAACAACGCCGCATCATGGAACTCTCAGGTGGTCTCTATTTCGAGCGATATATCTGTTTCTAAATTCCACGGCCTGCGCCTGGTCAGGACATGTTAAATAGTCTATGTTTTTTTCGTACTACTTGTATCGTTCGACTTGAATAAATAGCCTCCTCATAAATAATGCATAGCTTTTCGTCTATTTTTTGCATTATCTTCTTTTAATATACATATGTTTACTCAAATAACATGATCGCACCCGTACACCATGGTACGGCAAACCACGCCAGGGGCTTTATTACCCTTCTATCTGGTGTGAGAAGTCCGTCCACTTTCACAAGTGCGGCACCCCGAACTTATAGCATTATATGCATCGGCTCCGAGTCATGATTTTGGTCATATGTTGGGTTTGCCCGGCTCCTATGTTTTGGTGCCTTACGTTCCGCTCTATCGGCTAAGGTAGCACTAGGAGAACCACTGCGATTGTGCCCCAGATCATTTGGGTGAGCACCTCAGTGGAGAAAGCTAAAACAGACTGTCATGATAAGGCGCGAGACCGGTCGCTGTTCAAGAGGTTTTTTGAGCCCCTAAAGGCTTATGCCGCTTCGAGCGGAGAGCTGGTTAAGTCCGGCTAAATGCGTGGATAGTGCCCCGAATTCGGCCTTCCGAACTAGGGGCTTCGCCGAAATTTAAAATTATAACGTTCTATGGCTAAGTGAGAGTGTTCAAGCATTATAGTCCGATTGCCTGGTTCGCTGTGCTGAGCGCCTCCCTCGAAGGACCCAACTATGGGAACAAGAGCCCTCAGGTTTATCCCGAACACCCCAGCACTAGTTGCATGGAGGCAGAAGCCGACGACTCACCATCTCTCAGTTATTGATAAACGGCCGCACAGAAAATAATATTTTAAATTCAGAAAGCATTGCTTAAGCGCATATGAACAAGTTTTCAGCGCACAGGATACAAACGAGCGAATTCATTGAAATATTACATCTTTGGCACACTCATCCGCAACAAGGCGAGCTCCAGCGAGAACTTCCTTGTAGTAGTTCTCGGGCTTGCGATGCTCCTTCCCCTGCGGCGGCCCGTCCTTCACCAGCTTCTCTCCGTCCAGCTTGCCCCAGTGTACCCTTACACGGGCAAGGGCCCTCCGGGCACCTTCTATGCAGACGGAGCGCTTGATGACCTCAAGCCGTGGACATGCCTCCACCAGCCGCCGCACCAGCCCGAAGTAGCTCCCAGGCAGGGCCTCTCCAGGCCACAGCCGAACTAGTAAGCCCTTCATGGCCTGTTCGGCCGCCTTGTAGAGCTCGGCCAGCTGCTTCAGCTGATCGCTTAAGGGCAAAGGGTGTCCGGCCTCAGAATACTGAGACCAGAACACACTCTCCGTCGAGGTGTCCTCTTCAGCTCGGTAGAATGCGGCGGCGTCGGATGCGCTGCGGGGAAGATCGAAGAACGCCCCTGGAGAACTCTGGATTCGGGTAAGTAATAGGTATTTCACCTTTATATTCCTACTTTGCATTAAGAATGCCTTACCCGCTGCTATCTTTTTCACATCCTCCAACTCTTGGAGGGCCTTTTGGGCTTCGGCCTTGGCACTCTTGGTGGCCTCAACAGCCTACGCGAGCTCGGATGCTTGCGTTTTTGCCTCAAACTCCAAACCCTCATGTTTCTTCATGAGAGCTTGCAGCTCTTGCTGCACCTCGCCGACTTGGACCCCAAGCTTTTCTCGCTCGGCGCGCTCCTCGGCCGCTTTCTTCTCGGCCTCAGCCAGCGCCTGCTTCAGGGTTGCCACCTCGGTTGTGGCCCCTACAATAAGCAGTACAATCCTGTTATTTCTTTTTGCAATCAAGCCTCTCTATAGGCACCTTTTTTTTCTTCTAAAGGGGTATTTCTTACCTTCCTTTTCCACGAGCTGCCCTTTGGCAAGGCCGAGCTCTCGCTCGGACCGCTCGAGGTCCTTTTTCAGGACTTCCACCTGCGCAGTCAGTGCGGCGGTGGACAGCAGGGAAGCCTGCATACGCATATTAGACTTTTTATTAGACTCCTGCGAAAATTGTTGGATCCTCTATTCGGCTTTTCTTTCCGAACACCGAACAGAGCATCAGGGGCTACTGTCTATGCGGTAATGAATTTAGCATATTTTTTGCTTACCTGGAAGCCTGTTAGAAGGCTAGCGCAAGCTTCATTCAGTCTGCTCTTGGCGGACTGAACCCTTTGGACCGCCGCACTCATAACAGTACGGTGCTCCTCGTCGATGGTGGCGCCTTCAAGCGCCTCCAACAGACTATCCGGCGCCTCCGGTTGGACAGAGGTCGCCGGCTCAGACGGCTTACTCTTCTTGGAAGGAGTTCACCCACCGCGAGCCAGGACGGTTGAGTCCGGCGCGGTGTCCGGCACAAAGCCGGACATGGAGCCCTGGGGGGTTTCATCCCCTTTACTCCTGGGGTCCAGAGGATTGCCTTGCGGCTCCTCCAGGACCACCTCCTCCTGCCCTGTTCGGCGGAACGCCGCTTCGGCGTCGTCCGCCCCGCTGGGGGAGACTGCGGGCAGGACAGAGTTCATGTCCGACGAATCCAGGGAGCCGCTCGATGAATCATCGAGTGCGGCTCGGGGCGGGCTGCGCAAATAGCATTCGACATTAGGGTAAGCTGTGCACTTGAAGATACTATGAGTCATTCTGGTATGTGAATACTTACGATGTCGCCGGACGCTTGGTTCTGTCCGGCCACTCCTTTCCGCCCTCTTCGGCGTTGGGGGAGTAGTCCGGCGGAGGGGTCTTCCTTTTCCTCGACCCCTCGGCCTCCCCTGTCGGGGCGACCTTCTTCTTTTTCGCTTCCCTCGCTGGAGGGGGAGAGCTTCCTTGTTCCTCCTCCTCGTTTTCACGAGAGGAGGGCGTCGCAGACTCGCCAGATGACGAGCTCGACACCACCACGTTGCGGGCACTCTTTCGAGTCCCGGTGGTCTTCTTCTTCTTGACCTTCTTCTCCGGCACCACATAGGGCGCCGAAGCCAGCAGCTTCTCTAAGAGAGCTGGGGTTGGGTCTTCGGGCAGAGAAGCCGGACAGTTGATTGGTCCGGCTATCTTCAGCCACGCCTGTCAAAGGCAAAGGGAGTTTTTAGATCCCACATAGAGTTAATCTATGTAGAAAAACTTAACGAACCTGTGAAAGGTATAAATAGCCTACCTCGCCAGCATTATGCTGCGAGCTGTATCCGCGGTCCTCGGAAGCGGATGTGGGGCACTCGGCGCCTTTAGTTAGCACCTTCCAGACGTCTTCATACGTCGTGTCGAAGAGCCTATTGAGGGTTTGGTGCTGCGCCGGGTCGAATTCCCACAAAGTGAACTCCCGTTCTTGGCACGGGAGGATCCGGCGAACGAACATGACCTGGATGATGTTGACATGCCGGATGGGCTTGTTCATCAGGGACCGGATGCAAGTTTGCAGTCCGATCACTTCTTCTTCGTTGCCTCACGATAGGCCCGTCTCTTTCCAGGACATGAGCCGCGTGGGGGGTCCGGATCGGAACTCAGGGGCCGCGACCCATTTCGAGTCGCATGGCTTGGTGATGTAAAACCACCCTGCCTGCCATCCCTATAAGGACTCCACAAAGGAGCCATCGAACCAGAGTGCGTTGGCCATTTTTCCGGCCATAGCACCTCCGCACTCCGCCTGGGTGCCGGACACCACCTTGGGCTTGACGTTGAAGGTCTGGAGCCAGAGGCCGAAGTGGGGGCGGGTGCGGAGAAAGGCCTCACACACGATGATAAACGCCGAGATATTGAGGATAAAGTTCGGGGCCAGATCGTGGAAGTCCAGGCCGTAGTAGAACATGAGCCCTCGGACAAAAGGGTGAAGTGGAAAACCCAGTCCGCGGAGGAAATGGGGGAGAAAAACTACCCTCTCATGGGGCCTTGGGGTGGGAAGAAGCTGCCCCGCCTCGGGAAGCCGGTGCAGGATGTCCTTGGACAGATATCCGGCCTTCCTAAGCTTTTTGATTTGACCCTCCGTAACGGAGGAAGCCATCCACTTGCCACCCGCTCCGGACATCGCTGGAGCAGGTTGGGGAAGAAAGAGCGAACTTGGGCGTTGGAGCTTGAGTGCGCAGGAGATGGATGGGCAAAGGAGGAAGAAGGCGTAGGTGAAAGAGGTGGATCTTTATCCCCTTATATAGGCTGATGCCGTTATGCGTCCCCACCTACCTAATAAAACTCGCTTGCCACTCACACGCCATGGTAAATGGCGCGGTTGGGTTACCCATGTCCGCATTAATGAGAATCCCGTTAAAAGGGGCACACGATCTCTGCTTCGACAAGACGTGCCAAGGAAACCGCCTCGTTGAACGTGCTGCGATGGAACAACAAAAAATAATCCATATAGAAGGCTTGGTCGCAGTGTTATGACGCACTGCGGAATACGTTAGCAGATTTGATTTGTGTTTGTATTATTCTCTATATGGCAATACGTGGAAACTTGTTTTGCAGAGCCGGACACTATTTTTTGGTGTTTATTATCTTCTTGAAGAATTTGGAGTAGGAACCCGCCTTGCAATGCCGAAGACAATTTGCGCGCTGGACTCGTCGTCATTGAAGCCTGGTTCAGGGGCTACTGAGGGAGTCCTGGATTAGGGGGTGTTCGGATAGCCGAACTATATCTTTAGCCGAACTCCAGGACTATGAAGATACAAGATTGAAGACTTCGTCCCGTGTCCGGAAGGTTCTTTCCTTGGCGTAGAAGGCAAGCTAGGCGTGCGGATATTCAAGATCTCCTACCAATGTAACCGACTCTGTGTAACCCTAACCCTATCCGGTGCCTATATAAACCGGAGGGTTGTAGTCCGTAGGACGAACATATCATAACCATCATCATACCCATAGGCTAGCTTCTAGGGTTTAGCCTCCTTGATCTCGTGGTAGATCTACTCTTGTACTACCCATATCATCAATATTAATCTAGCAGGAGTAGGGTTTTACCTCCATCGAGAGGGCCCGAACCTGGGTAAAATAAAGTGTCCCTTGTCTCCTGTTACCATCCGACCTTGACGCACAGATCGGGACCCCCTACCCAAGATCCGCCGGTTTTGACACCGACACCCGGCAAGGCTCTTGTAAACACCTTTCTCTATAATTCCCTTCAATAAGCTATTTTCTTGCTCAAGTGTAACTTGGCTAAGAGAATCATTAGTGGAATCAAGAGAACTACTAGAAGCAACAACATTGGATTTAGCATGATTATTGTTACTACTAGAGGAAGAATCCTTCTTGTTCTTGTTACTAGACTTGACTTGAGGCATGTAAGTGGATAAGAGTAAACGCTTGGCAATGTAAGAAGAAATTTTCTTGCGAAGATCATCATTGATTGCCTTTAAGAACTCATGTTCTTTCTCAAGATTGAGCTTCTCAAAATGTAATTTCTCATGAGTCCTTAAAAGTTCTCGATGATCTCCTAAGATAGTTTCATGAGCTAACTTAAGAGTGTTTAGTTCTTTAGTTAGAGACTCAATCTTCTCCTTATCATTGTGATTCGTTTCATCTTGATTAGCATGATTAATTGATGTTTCATCATAGTATTCATCACTAGAGTTGTCAACAAGTAAATCATCATCACCTAACAAGTCATCTTCATCACTATTGAAATCAACATACTCGGGGTGTGATACCTTTGGACCTTTGGCCATGAAGCATCTTACAATTCCTTCATTTGGTGAATCAAATATGTCGTAGGAGTTGGTTTACACAAGTGCTAGACCGGCAACACCTTCATCTTGAGTATATTAGGAGTTGGAGTAATAGCTTCTCTCAAAGTGATTGTCGGAGTCGGAGCCGGATACCCATTCACCAATGTGAGCTTGATGTCTTCATTTTTTGTAGCTCCTTTATGACTCGTCCTTCCTTTCTGAATCCTTGCTTCTCCGAGAGGGTCTTCGTTCATAACGATCATCCCTACTCCTTCTCTCCCTTGATGGTGATTCTTCTCTTCTACTTCTTCTTTTGGGAGAATCTTCTCTTCTTTTGTAGGGGGCCGTACACTCATTGGAGTAGTGTCCGGGTCTTCCACAATTGTAGCAATTACGCTCTCGACTAGAAGATCTTTTGTCATTGTAGGGCCTTGACTTGGAACTTCTCTCTTTGCTTCTACTCTTGTAGAACTTGTTGAAGTTCTTCACCATTAGGCTCAATTCTTCATTGAAGGTTTGTTTCTCACTTGATGATGTGGGAGCTTCACATGAGGCTTTGTAAGCACCACTTGACTTGTTATGGAGCTCCTCCTTATCCTTGAGTGACATCTCATGAGCAACAATTCTTCCAATGACTTCCGTTGGCTTGAGATCTTTGTAATTGGGCATCATTTGGATCAATGTGCATACGGTATCATATTTTCCATCCAAAGCTCTTAGGATCTTCTTGATGATGAATTTGTCGGTCATCTCTTCACTTCCTAAGCCGACAATCTCATTTGTGATAAGAGCAAGCCTAGAGTACATTTCAGCGACACCTTCACCATCCTTCATTTTGAAGTTGTCAAGTTGACTTTGAAGCACATCCAACTTGGATTCCTTGACGGAGTCGGTACCTTCGTGCATATCAATCAAAGTATCCCAAATTTCCTTTGCATTCTCAAGACGGCTGATTTTGTTGAATTCTTCGGGGCACAAACCGTTGAAGAGGATATCACAAGCTTGAGCATTGTATTGCAGCATCTTCAACTCTTCCGCGGTAGCTTCACGGTTCGGTTCTCTCCCATCGAAGAATTCACCTTGCAAGCCAATACACACAATAGCCCAAACAACGGGGTTATGTCCAAGAATATGCATTTTCATCTTATGCTTCCAACTAGCAAAATTAGTACCATCAAAGTAAGGACCTCTACGGTGGTAATTTCCCTCGCTAAACACCATACTCTCCTAGGTTGTGAAACCAAGGCTATGACTACCAAAAGCTATGGAAATCAAAGTAAATGGAGACCAAAGCTCTGATACCACTTGTAGGATCGAAAGTATGTCTAGAGGGGGGTGATTAGAATAATGAACCAAATAAAAATCTAGCCTTTTCCCAATTTTAGTTCTTGGCAGATTTTAGCAACTTAGAAGAAGTCAAGCAATCTTAACACAATTCAAGCAAGCATGCAAAGAGTATATGAGCAGCGAAAAGTAAAGCATGCAACTTGCAAGAATGTAAAGGGAAGGGTTTGGAGGATTCAAACGCAATTGGAGACACGGATGTTTTTGTCGTGGTTCCGATAGGTGGTGCTATCGCACATCCACGTTGATGGAGACTTCAACCCACGAAGGGTAACAGTTGTGCGAGTCCACGGAGGGCTCCACCCACGAAGGGTCCACGAAGAAGCAACCTTGTCTATCCCACCATGGCCATCGCCCACGAAGGACTTGCCTCACTAGCGGTAGATCTTCACGAACTAGGCGATCTCCTTGCCCTTACAAACTCCTTGGTTCAACTCCACAATCTTGTCGGAGGCTCCCAAGTGACACCTAGCCAATCTAGGAGACACCACTCTCCAAGAAGTAACAAATGGTGTGTTGATGATGAACTCCTTGCTCTTGTGCTTCAAATGATAGTCTCCCCAACACTCAACTCTCTCTCACAGGATTTGGATTTGGTGGAAAGAAGATTTGAGTGGAAAGAAACTTGGCGAAGGCTAGAGATCAAGATTCATATGGTAGGAATGGAATATATTGGTCTCAACACAAGTGTAGGTGGTTCTCTCTCAGAAAATGTAGGTTGGAAGTGTAGGTTCGTTCTGATGGCTCTCTCCACGAATGAGGAGGAGGTGGAGGGGTATTTATAGCCTCCACACAAAATCTAACCGTTACACACAACTTGCCAAACTCGGTGGGACCGAATTGATAAACTCGGTCGGACCGATTCAGCAAATCTAGTGACCGTTAGGATTTTCGGTGGGACCGGCATGCAACTCGGTAGGACCGATATGGTTAGGGTTAGGGCATAACTTAACCTTGGTGAGACCGATTACACAAACTCGGTGAGACCGATTTTGGTAATAAGCTAACCAGAGAGTTGGTCAGGTAAACTCGGTGGGACCGATTCGCTCATTTCGGTGAGACCGAAATGTTACAAAAGGGAAACAGAGAGTTTACATTGCAATCTCAGTGGGACCGATCGCTCATCTCGGTAGGATCGAAACATTATGAAGAGAAATAGAGAGATTACAACCCCATCTCGGTGAGACCGAGATCCCTATCGGTTAGACCAATTTGCCTAGGGTTTGTGGCAGTGGCTATGACATATGAACTCGGTGGCGCCGGATAGAAAGAATCGGTGGTGCCGAGTTTGACTTTTGGTTTAGGTCATATGTGGATCTAAGAAAGTAGTTGAGGGATTTGGAGCATATCACTAAGCATTTTGAGCAAGAGCCTCATTAAGCAACACCTCATCCCTCCTTGATAGTATTGGCTTTTCCTATAGACTCAATGGGATCTTGGATCACTAAAATAGAAAATGTAGAGTCTTGAACTTTTGAGCTTGAGCCAATCCTTTTGTCTTTAGCATTTTGAGGGGGCACTTTTCTCATCCATGCCATCCCAATCATTGAGCTTTCCTGAAATATTAGTCTTGAAATAGCATTAGCTCAATGAACTATATGTTGTTAGGAATTACCAAAACCACCTAGGGATAGTTGCACTTTCAACTTCCTCTTCACATACTTGCTTTGCATACTAAATGCCTTACCCGCTGCGATCTTCCTGGCCTCCTGGATCTCCTGGAGGGCGCCCTGGGCCTCATTCCGGGCCGTCTCCACGCTCTAAAGAGCCTTGGCGAGTTCGTCTCTTGAGCCGACGCATCGCGCTCCAAGGTATCGCACTTCCTCACCGCGTCCTGGAGCTCTTGATGTACCTCATTGACCCGGGCCCTGAGCTTCTTACGGGCGGCCTGGTCCTTGACAGCCTTCCCCTCGGCTTCGGCCAGGGCCTTTTTCAGGGCCTCGACCTCGGTCGTCGCTTCTATACATATCATGACACTTCGGTCAATATATATCATTTTACTCTTTTTGAATATATATAACGGGTTATTACATACCTTGCTTCTCCTGGAGCTGCCTCCTGACCTGGCCGAGCTCCTCCTCGGCCTGCTCTAGTCTCTGCTTCAGTCCGGAGACTTCGGCAGTATGCGAGGCTGCGGCCAGCAGCGACGCCTGCGTATTCATTTCAGACATATTTAGTTAGTTTCCTGCAATAGGGATTGATCCTCTGTTCGGCTTTTCTTTCTGAACACCGGACAGTGCCTCAGGGGCTACTGTCTGTATTAGGATCTTCTCTTTTTCACGTGCTTACCTCAAAACCTGTCAGCAGGCTGCTGCAGGCTTCGGTTAGTCCGCTCTTGGCGGACTGAACCCTTTCAATTACCGTGCCCATAAGAACACGGTGCTCATCCACAATGGAAGCGCCTCGCAGCTCTTCCAACAGATTATCCGGTGCCCCTGGTTGGACAGGGATCACCGGCGGAATAGGCATACCCCCTTCTTTTGAAGGAGGTTGCCTGCCGGATTCCGGAGCCGTATCGACTCCGAAATCGAGTCTGGTTGAGGGCCGAACTGAATACGCCCCTTATCACTAGTCTCCATGGGGATTGGCTCCCCCTGGTGTCCGGCGACGGAGGTTTCGCCTTCTGGCGCCTCCTGAACCTCTCCCCGGCCTGGAAAAGTCCTTCGGGACAGCACCTCGGCGACGCCCTTGGCCTTGGGGGAGTGAGCGGTCGGCGGTGACTCGCTGGCCATCGCCTTTGAATCCAACGAACCTCCTGACGCCGATCGCTGGGAGCTGTCATGGGCCGGACTGCAATAGCATAATTAACCTTGTCAATACAATGAAGAGGAGAGGTTGGATTAATGGGTATGTATAAATCTTAACACTTACAACGCAGCTCGAGGCTTGGTGCGGGGGCGTCGCTCTAGACTGCTGTCGACATCCCACGCGGAGTTATTCGCGAGGGAGCCCTTCCCCTTCTTGGACGTATTCGCCTCCAGATTCATGGAGGCCGCCCTCTTCTTCTTTCCCTCGTTAGGGAGAGGGTTGTTCTCCTCCTCCTCCTCCTCCTCGTCGTCATCGTCCCCAGCGGCGGAGGACAGGGTCTCTTCGTCTTCGGATGTCACATCCGAAGTACCCTTGCGACGGGGGACACCTTTGGCCCCCTTGGCCTTCTTTTCCAGCGGCCGATAGGGCGCCGGAACCAGCATCTTTGCCAGGGGCGGGATGACTGGCTCTTCGAGCAGCGGAGCCAAACTATGGATCTGCTCTGCTCTCTCCGTCCACACCTGAAAAAATACAACAAAGATTAGGCATCCTCCTTGAACAGACAAGTAGAAGGTACGCCTTGAGAAAATGAGAACTTACCGCATTGGCGGGATGGGTGTGGTCGTGCCCACGGTCAGAATCTATGACCGGCGGCTTCTCGTTGCCCTTGAAGAGCAACTTCCAGACATCTTCGTGAGTAGTTCCGAAGAGCCCTTCCAGGGTCTGGTGCTTCTCCAGATCGAATTCCCATAAAGGGAAGCTTCGGCTTTGGCAGGGGAGAATCCGGCGAACCAGCATCACCTGGATCACGTCGGCAAGCTTGATGTTTTTATCCACCATACTCTGAATGCGCGTCTCCAGCGCTATCAGCTCGTCTGACACAGACCAGTTGGGGCCTTTATCCTTCCAGGAGGTGAGCCGCATTGGGGCTCCGGCCTTGAATTCGAGAACCACCGCCCAAGTGGCGCCGCGTGGCTCCGTGATGTAGAACCACTGCTTCTGCCACTCCTTGACAGCTTCCACAAGAGTGCCTGTGGGCCAAGTGACGTTGGGCATCTTGCTCACCATAGCACCTCCGCACTCCGCGTGCTGACCAACCACCACCTTCGGCTTCACGTTGAAGACCTTGAGCCATAGGCCGAAGTGGGGTTGGATGCGGAGGAAGGCCTCACAGACGACAATGAATGCCGAGATGTTGAGAAAGGAGTTCGGGGCTAGATCATGGAAATCTAGCCCGTAATAGTACATCAGTCCGCGGACGAAGGGGTGAAGTGGAAACCCTAGTCTGCGGATGAAGTGAGGGAGGAAAACTACCCTCTCTGTAGGCTTCGGGGTGGGGATGACTTGCCCCTTGGTTGGCAGATGGTGGGCGATTCCTTTCGCCAAATACCCGGCCGCCCGAAGCTGGGTGATGTCCTTCTCCTTGACGGAGGAGACCATCCACTTGCCTTGGCCTCCGGATCCGGACATGATTGAATGCTTCCTTTAGGTAGAGAAGATGGGAACTTGGGCGCTGGATCTCGAGAATGGAAGGACGGATAGGAAGAGGAGGCGTGGGTGAAGAAAGGGGATTCTTATCTCCTTATAAAGGCAGTGAATATTGAACGCCTCCCCACTCGCCTTAAAGCTCGCCTGTTCCCAAGGGTTGTGTAAATGACACGGTTGGGTTATCCACGCCCGTATTGATGAGAATCCCGCAATAAGGGGACATGATCTCTACTTAGACAAGACGTGCCGATGGCAACCGTGTCTCAAAACATGGAGCGGCAGACGAAAAACGGTTCGAAATTATGACCGGGCAGACGTGATGTCATGTTGCAAAAAATTGTCAGTGGACTGGACTCGTGGAATATTATATTCTCTGTGGTTGTGTGTGGTATGTGTGTTACAGGTCTGGACATGACCATTACGTCCGAAGACTATCTTGGAGTTCGGAAGGAGGAACCCGCCTGACAATGCCGAAAACAGATCTACGTGCCGGATACCTTGTCCTTGAAACCAGGTTTAGGGGCTACTGAGGGAGTCCTGGACTAAGGGGTCCTCGGGCGTCCGACCTGTTAGCCATGGGCCGCACTGATGGCTTGTGATGGTACCAAGACCGAAGACTTTGCCCGTGTCCGGATGGGACTCTCCTTGGCGTGGAGGGCAAGCTTGGCGATGAAATATGTAGATTCCTTTCTTCGTAACCGACCTTGTGTAACCCTAGATCCTCCAAGTGTCTATATAAACCGGAGGACTTAGTCCGGAGGGGGGAGATATATTCATTACCATAGTCATACAGGCTAGACTTGTAGGGTTTAGCCATTACGATCTCGTGGTAGATCAACTCTTGTAATACTCATATTCATCAAGATCAATCAAGCAGGAAGTAGGGTATTACCTTCATAGAGAGGGCCCGAATCTGGGTAAATATTGTGTCCCGTGTCTCCTGTTACCATCGACCTTAGGCGCACAGTTTGGGACCCCCTACCTGAAATCCGCCGGTTTTGACATCGACACCCGCCGCCGCCGAGCCGCGCGGGCATCGCCCGTCGATGTCCGCCCGGCGGCGGCGAAGGGAGGTGGGGACGGAGGGGAGCTCGCTGGCGGCGCCTAGGGTTCGCTCCCGGGCCGCCCGCGGGAGCGACCAGATAACCTTCGTTCATCCCCATGTTACCTCAAAAGAAGTGAGTCATTTGGGAGTTAATAGCATTTATGGCCCATTCGGTGAACTTGATCATGGTCATAAAATATGCAGGGATACTAATAATGCAAGCAGAGAGAAGGATCAACTTTCCATATAAGTTGATCTCTGATTCTTTTTTTTTCTCCTTCGTAACCAGCCTCACAAACTGTATATACTTGCAACAGGTTCAGTCGACACACATACACACACGTGGTACCCTAAAACAAAGACAGTGGTATATATACAATTGTACATGCATTGTAGTACTACACACCAAGCCGAGCATAAAAACGAAAAAAGAAGCCCGAAAGGTTTACATGTGGACAAATTTCCTTCATTCTGAACAAACCCTTTACTAATACCTGGTTTTCCCTTCTTCTTTGTTTAGTTAAACCTTACTAGTACTTCATCATACAGCATATACCACTGATGATTCCACACTGAGCTTGAGCTGTATGTACATACATAGCTTTATGAGATATACGTAGTTTTCACGGTCCTCTTGCGTTGGCCTGCACACAGCCAGGCGAAAAGGAGGTCGGATACTCCTTTGACTATTTTTTCATGGCACAGTTGAGGTCCTTGGTGATGGCAGACATGCAGCTGGAGCTCCTGGAGAGGCCACCGACACACGCGCTGTCCCTGGGGCTGTTGGACTTGCCCCTCTTCCGGAAGATCTCCCGCATGGCCTCCGTCTGCATGAGCACCGGGTTGGCGCGCCCCAGGCGGTTGAACCGCCCGCACACGGCGATGTGCGCGGCCAGCGCCTCCTCCGTCGTGCTCCGGCTCCTGTCCGCCTCGTCGGTCACCGCCGCCGCGCACAGCCCGCACACCCACCGCCCGCAGTACCGCTCCCGCACGCGCCGCACGTACTCGGCCGAGCACTCCTCCGTCATGCCGCAGCACTCGCAGCGCGCGTCGTCCACCTGCTCCGACACCGCCGGCAGCCTGGCCGCCGCGTCCAACACGGCCGCCTTCTTGGTGAACTCCAGGGCCAGGTCGGACATGGCGCGCTGGAGCCCCTCCATCGAGATCCTCCGCGGCTTCGGCTGCTGCCTCGGCCGCCCCATCGGCACCGCCTCCGCCGCCGCCGCCATCGCCGCGTCACCATTAGGCGCCATCGATCTAGCTAAGCTGCCCTTGATGCAGGAAACCAACCGCAAACTAACTGGAAAGCTCTGGCAGATTATCAAGCAGCTGACGTATAGCAGCTAGTGAACTCTGACCGATTGCAAGTGTGAGTTGAATATCAATGTGAAGGAGGGGGCGAGCCTTATATACCGTCGAGGGATAGGGCACGTATGCATCCACCTCGCCGCTCACGGAGCAGCGCGGGTACATGTGGAGCGGACGAGTCCGTAGCTCGTCGCTGCTCGTGACATTCATAATTAAGAAGGCGAGAGGGATCACTTGGAGGACCTAGATCTCTCAACATTCATATGGCTAGGATTAGCTAGCCGTTACTTGGTTCAGCTAGTGTTGAGCTACAGGGCCTCAACGTCTCATGCTCGTGACCCGTGAGCGAGATCTTAACGTAGCTTGGGAAGGTGGCAGCTACCTCATCATCGACTTGCTCGAATTTTCTTATCCACGAGTAATAATATACTTCCTCCGTTTCAAAATAAGTGTCTCAACTTTATAATAGATCTAATAATATAAATTTGTACTAAGCTCAAGACATTTATTTTGGAATTGGGAGAGTACTAGCAGTAGTCTAGCTAGCTAGTAGTGTTTGTGATACGCGAAAAATCATAATTGGAAAGACATAAGCCCGTTATTATTTATGCATGCATGGTCTCAACTTGGAGTGGTGCCATTGCTTCTATTTTTCCTCTCCAAATTATTGAAAGTCGCAGGCTGGTTACTTCTTGTCCTCCCCAGTCTCCACGATGGACAACGATTGTTACACTTGGTCATCGTGATAGACATTTGTGCAGATAGTAAGTTGATGGGCGTGCTCAAATTTTCTGGGCCACGAGTAACAATCCTACTTCGAGAGGATCAATCACTGAATTGCAAGGTAACACCATTCATGCGTGGTTGCAACTTGCAGTGTGTTGCAATCGAAACTAATGGATCCGTCGCGCTGGTCACTTCTTGTCCGCTCCAGGATCAAGAGCGAGACATGGTGGAAATGATGCATGCGCGAACAACTACGTTGCACCGAGATTTACAACTGTCAGAAAAAGGCACAATTTTCTTATAAAATAAAATAATAATAACTGCCGGTAATCCCCCACATACTGCAGATGAGATCAGACGCAAAATGCTACTTCGTCTGTTCATTTTTATAAAGCTTTGTAGATGTTTCAGACAGTGTGCAAAGTAGCACAATTTCACTTGTCTGGAACGACTTACTAGAATGAACGGAGGAAGTAGCACTAGTAGAAGAGTGAATTGCAAAAAACATCGATATTGAAGGCTTGGGTTGCAGAAATCACAAGTCTCTAGTTTTGTGCCCCAAAACACTAATTCTGGGGCTAATTTTTTGCAAAAACCACTAGTCGCTCGGTTCGCTCGTTTTAAGTGGGATTATGACAGGTGGGACCCGCATTTGTCAACGTGGCATAACTGTTCATCCGTTAGACGCTGTTGGACGCCGTCAGACGCCGTGCGCGGGCTGGCTCGAGCTGGAACCCTTTTGACCGGTCCCTCCCCTCGAATCGTTACAGGCCCACCCACCACAACCCTCATTCGCTCGCGCTCTCTGCTCCCACTCGTTCGCTGCCGTCGACACGTCCACATCTCCGACCGTCGCCGCCGCCACCGCGTCGCCATGGTTTCCTGGAGTGAGGACTCTGGCAGCAGTGAAGGTTCACACGGCAGGTATTACCAGTACACCACCTCAGGTTCAGACGATGGCATCGTGCAGGTGAGTTGGTAGAAATAGGGTTAGGGTTTGGATTTGGGGATTTTCCTCTTGAGCTAGATCTGAAGTTTTCTTCCCAAATCTCTTGCTTTCCTTTGCACGTGCAGATCCCTGCTACCACGGATGACTCCGAATTCGAGGCCAAAGATTTTGTTTTGTGCCATGAACACCGGAAGCGAGCAGAAAGACTTGTTGCTTTCGAGGGCATCCATACTGGTAGGAGGTTCCTTGCCTGTGCTGTGAAGGTATGTGTCTCATTTCTGCTAATTAGCTGTTGTGGTCTAATCATTTGGTCATTGTTTAGTACCTATTTTGGTATTTAGCAGATCTGGCGTGTTAGTTAGGCTGTTTAAATATGTGCCGAATGCTTATTGGCTCAGTGAAGTCATTGTGTTTATGTGAGCATCTGTGTAGAGTGTTGTGGCATGTTCATTTGTTTATATGTGAGCATATGACAGTGTGGATAAGTGAGGTCATTTGTTAATATGTCAGCATGTGACAGTGTGGATAAGTGAGGTCATTTGTTAATATGTCAGCATGTGACAGTGTGAACAAGTGAGGTTTGTTTAAATGTCAAGCATGTGCATGGGGTTGGAAGCAGTTATTAAAAATTGTTATTAAGTACTGCTGCCCTAGTTGCTTTTAGTTAGTAAGCACTCATTATTTAGATTGCCTAACTGTTGGTACTGGTTGGAGTGCCTACTTGTTATTAGTAAATAACTCATCTTGGCATGTAGCTCATATCTTGCTGTTTAACACTGTAATTTAACAGGATGGTAAAAACTATGGACTAGTTGAATGGGTTGATCCATCTTGGCCAGCTACAATGGAGAATGCATTGTCCAAGTTGTGGGATATGTATGAAGAGTCCAAGAGAAACAGGACTGAGGACAACCTGATGAACTCATTTGCTGTTCACAATCTGACACAAGAGAAGATCAAGCTGCTGGCCAGTTATGACAAGTTGGTTGGAGATGTTCAAGCCCTTTTGGATGAGAATGAGAGGAGGGCCCAGATGGAAAGGAAGCCTGATGAGAGCAAGCTTCAGGAGAAGTATGACATGGTTAAGAACCTGACAGTATCTCAAGCCAGTGTCATTAGGAACATGAAGTTGAAGCTTGTTGAAGAGAAGACTAAGTTGCATGCCCATATTGATGAGCTTGAGAAGGTTGTGGAGCAGACCAAGGCCAAGCTGAATGGGATCAAGGCAATCTTAGATGAATGAGCCACAGTGGGCAGTAATGGTCATGGAGTTCATGGTCATGTATGGATCTCCTTATTAGTTATGTAATGGTCCAGTATGGATCTACCAATGATGCTACTAATTAGTCATGTATGGATCTCCAAATTATGCTACCTATTAGTTATGTAATGTTCATGTATGGATCTCCCAGTTATGCTACATATTAGTTATGTAATGGTCATGTATGGATCCCCCAATTATGCTACTAATTAGTTATGTATTGCTTATGTATGGATCTCCCAATATGCCGAATGTGATGAATTTTGATGTTGATTTTGTATATCTGAAATAGCCCTATACTCACTTAGGTGGTTTTTTCGACGTCGTGGCACCCTAGACTCATTTAGGTGGTGTTTTCGACGTCGAGGCACCCTAGAATCATTTAGGTGGTTTTTTCGACATCGAGGCACCCTAGACTCATTTAGGTGGCTTTTTTGACGTCTAGGCACCCTAGACTCATTTAGGTGGTTTTTCGACGTCGAGGCACCCTAGACTCATTTAGGTGGTTTTTTCGACATCGAGGCACCCTAGACTCATTTAGGTGGTTTTTTGACGTCGAGGCACCCTAGACTCATTTAGGTGGTTTTTTCGACGTCATGGCACCCTAGACTCATTTAGGTGTTTTTTTACGTCGAGGCACCCTAGACTCATTTAGGTGGTTTTTTCGACGTCGTGGCACCCTAGACTCATTTAGGTGGTTTTTCGACGTCGAGGCACCCTAGAATCATTTAGGTGGTGTTTTTGATGTCGAGGCACCCCCTAGACACATTTAGGTGATTTTTTCGACATCGATGCACCCTAGATTCATGTAGGTGGTTTTTTCGACGTCGAAGCACCCTAGAATCATTTAGGTGGTTTTTTCGACGTCGAGGCACCCTAGACTCATTTAGGTGGTTTTTCGACGTCGAGGCACCCTAGAATCATTTAGGTGGTGTTTTCGACGTCGAGGCACCCTAGAATCATTTAGGTGGTTTTTTCGACGTCGAGGCACCCTAGACTCATTTATGCATCAATTTCAACAACCATCAACCATCAAGTTCAACAAGCATCAACATCATGCATTCAAGTTCAACAACCATCAAAAGGCAACAAAAGGCATCAACTATTACTCATTTAGGTGCAACTACCATCAACATCCAGCATGAAGTTCAACAACCATCAAAAGGCAACAAGTTCAACATATGGTTCAAAGCAGCCAACAAAGGCATCTAGTTCAACATCTAGTTCAAACCTGCCAACAAAGGCATCTAGTTCAATAGCCAACAAAGGCATCTACTTGAATAGCCAACAAAGGCATCTAGTTTCACAGCCAACAAAGGCATCAAATTCAACAGCCAACAAAGGCATCAAATTCAAGCAGCCAACAAAGGCAACATCTAGTTACCAGAAGCATAAAGGTACTCTTTCATCTTGTAGGAAACTGTCCTCTTCCTTCCAGTCTGTCTTGGAGCATGAAATGTTCCCCTATGGCCTACAACAGATGTAGAATATGTACCAGCTGGGGTAGTTTTCTTCCTGGGAGACCTCCTTGGAGGAGCAGTAGGTGCTGGGGTAGCATTCTTCCTGGGAGACCTCCTGGGAGGAGCAGTAGGTGCACTAGCAGCAGGTGCAGCTTTCTTCCTGGGAGGAGCAGTAGGTGTAGTTGCAGCAGGTGCAACTTTCTTCCTGGGAGGAGCAGTCCCAACATCTGCTATACATGCAGATGGCCTCTTCCTTGTTGGTGCAACAGTTGTAGATGAAGCAGAAGCATGTGACCTGTTTGGCTGCATTTAAAAAACAGAAACAATCATGAACTATGAATTACAACTGAGACATAACTACAAAAACAGAAACAAAGATGCTTAGCTAACCTGATGCTGGTTTTGTCTCATAGCAAGAGCTGGTTTCAAGGGCTTGGAGCACACATTGTATCTGTGCCCTACAAGTTTGCAGTTGCTACAAGTAATGGAAGCCATCCTAGATGTATCTCTTGGTGCTGGCTTCTCAAACTGGTTTTTCCTCCTCTTTGTTTGTTGCTTCCCAACTTTGTCTCTGAAAACTTGAGGCTCTATGTCCCGAGTTCTTGTCCTTGGCCACAGATTTGGACCAGGGACAGGAAATATGATATTGCCATATGCTTTTTGGTACATTTCCTTCTTGAAGAAATCATCAATAAAGTCTTCAGGTTGCAACTTAGCTTTCACAACAGAGACTGCATGGTTGCAAGGCATAGCAGTCATATCCCACTTCCTATATCCACATGTTCTGTGCAGCAAGTTTACTGAGTAGGTGTTATCTCCACTACTAACTTGGTAAATGTTAGGACCAGCCATCAAAGATTGGCACCACCTTGAGTTGTACTTTGCCTCCTCTAACATCTCTGCATATGTTGGGCAAATCTCCCAATGTGCTGTCTCTGTCTTAGTTCTATTGGTGTTAAATTTGACCATCAATTTAGTCCTAATTCCTTCCAGCATCGTATTTATTGGCTTCCCTCTAACATCTAGGATCATTTTGTTAAACACCTCACTGATGTTATTCATAACTAGGTCAGTCTTGCAGGTAAAATCCATTGCATGTCTAGCCCATGTATGAACTGGTACTTTATTAAGCCATGCCCAAGCTGCCTTACACTCTCTTTTCAAATCATTCATTGCAGCTAGGTGTTCATTCTTAGTATAAGAGTAACTAGCTGCATCCATGTGTTTCTTTAATTCATCACCTCTAAAACCAGCAGTTCGAAAATTCTGATAAATGTGTCTAAGGCAGAATCTTTGTGGACAATTGGGAAAAACATGGTTTACTGCATTTAAAAGGCCCTGTTGACACAATATGAACTAGAGCTAAATATTGGTCCATTTGAATTGTTCACAAAGCAATGTGCATATGAAAAATTAATAGTACAATAGAAATATGAGAAGAGAAGTTTACCTTCTGCCTATCAGAAATGATAGTATAATACCCAAACTTTCCACTTTCTCCACCAAGTGCATCTTTCAGTTGTGTTAAGAACCAGGTCCAGCTGTCTGTGTCCTCTTTGTTAACAACTCCAAATTCTATAGGGTATATGTTGTTGTTTCCATCCCTTCCTGTTGCAGCAAGGATCTGCTGACCTGTTGACAGCTTGATAAAACAACCATCTACCCCTGCAAAGTGACAAATGTGAGAAGACAGTGTATTTAATGTGGCCAAATAACAAAAACACTACACAAGTTACAACACAATGTACCTATGAATGGCCTACATCCATTTAAAACCCCTTCTTTGCAAGCATTAAGACAGTAGAACATGCCATGGAACCTTGGGTTCTTGCTTGGCTGCAGTGGCAAATGCTTAGTGGTCACAACACATCTACTTCCTGGGTTTGTGTCCAAAACAGCCTGCAAATAATCTCTAATCCTAGTGTATTGACCTCTCTGGTCTCCTTGGACAACCTTCAATGCTTGTTTCCTAGCCCTATAGGCCATATGGGTTGAAATCTCTACTCCATATTTCTTCTTCAAATTCTGCATTATTGTGGTGATTGGTGTGCCAATATCAATTCTCAGCATATCCTCACACTGGTGTGCCACCCATTTTCCTGTGACCTTTGTATTCTCTGCTACTGCTGGGCATGTGTGTAGAAGATTAGACTTTCTGATGCAAAATGTAGTTTCATTTGCAACAACAGAAGCTGCAATGTATAAAGGACATTTCACATTAGTGCACACAACTATGATGCTGTCATTGCAGTTTCTGTGGAAGTCATAGTTCCTATTCTGACTTATGTGAAATGTCTGAAGTGCTCTCCTGAATTGGTACACATTAAGGAAACAAAGATTTCTACAAAACTGCTCCTCTGGGTTCTCTCTTTCTTCACTGTACTAATCTCTTGGTTTTGCTTTATATGCTCTGCTCTTCCTTCCATTGGGCAGAATAAAAGGTGCATTCTCAGCTCCATCATCATATTCCTGCTTCAAATCACCTACATACTCCTCATCTGATGATGGTACCCACACATCCTCAAATATTTGCTCCAAGCTTGAATGTGACCTCTTGGTTGGCCCTTTTCTTTTTTCTTCTTCTTTGGTGCCTCTTGTTGTTGCTCCATCTTCTCATCCTCCTCCACTTGCTCCACCTGCTCCTCCTCCTCATGCTCCATCTGCTCCACTTGCTCCACTTGCTCCACTTGCTCCTCTTCCTCATCTTCCCCATACACTTCATCCACATCAGTGTCTTCTTCAAAATGAAGGAGCGGGTCCTCTCTCTGCCTCCTCAAATCATTAATCCTGTTAACAAAGTCTTCATCTGCATCCAGATCAGAGTCATCTTCAGTTAAAAGAACTGGTAGTTTTTGCTTAACCATTTGAACATGCTCAGATGCCTCCTTATGTTTCCTAAAGTTCTTAATCTTGGTTCTCCTCTTTAGCTCCATTAGTGTCTCCTGCTCATCTTACTCCATAGCAATATCTATGTTTGTGCTCTGCTGTGTGGAAAAGAACTGAAGTGGCTCTGACTGCATCTGTTTATTTGATTTCTCAGGTGATCTGAATAGAACTCCAGAAGGATTGACTTCATAGACAGGTTTTTCTCCTAATTGACTCAAAGGAACCTGCTCCTCATACAAATAGCTTGCATTCAAATCTGTAGGTCTTGGATCAGTGGCCCTAATCACTGTCAAATTCACTACAGTCTGATCTTTATTAGCAATATGGTGAAGCATTTCATCCACCTTGTCATCATCAGAAATTTCTACCAATCCTTCAATACCCACACCAGGCTCCCTCACAAAGTAAATGTAGTCATTCAGCCCATATCCCTCTGTCTCTATTAATGCTACCAAATTGTGATATATGATGTCTGAAAGGCAGAGGGATCTCTCCAAGTTGTCTCTTTCATGGAAGTGCATTCTAACTTCTCAAACAGCATCGTCCAAACTAGACAACAAGATAAAACAACAATTCTAATTAACATTGCATAATTACTATAAGAAAGTTCACAGTAATATGCTATAATTAACACTGCATATTAACAAAAAATACTTTACTTTGCTCTTATTGGCACTGTTCTAATTAACAATGCATAACTACAAATGAAGCTACTCTAATTTGCCCTTTATTCGCACTGCTCTAATTAACAATGCATAACTACAAAATAAGGTACTCTAATTTTCCATTTATTGGCACTGCTCTAATTAATAATGCATAACTACATATGTAGATACTCTAATGTACTCTAATTAACACTGCATATTAACAAATAAGCTACTCTAATGTGTTCTGTATTGCCACTGCTCTAATTAACAGTGGGCTATTCCCCTGCCCCCTCCCCCAAAATCAAATTGAGTGTTTCAGTACCCAAGCTAGGTTTAACACTGCAAATCAAAATAACCACACATACATACAGCCCAAGATCCAGCCGCCGAATCCTAACCCTAACCCTAGAATCTGTACAAATGAGGTTAACTTACTAGACGTCGCCAAATCCTAACCCTAACCCTAGAATATGTACAAATGAGGTTAACTTACTAGACGCCGCCGAATGACGAGCCCCACCGGTGGCTTTCCGTCGGATCCGCCTTCACGGCCCGGGCCCAAGATCTAGCCGCCGCGAACTCCAGCGAGTGCTGGGGGCTGGGGTTGGGGCTGCTGTCCGAAGGGGAGCCGGGGTTTGAGCTGCCGCAGAGATCCGCCTCCGGTGGCCTGTTGTCTCCGCCACCGGCAGGCCCACCGCAGTCGCCGCCGCCACTCGCCGTCGCCATGTCTGAGAGGAGAGGGTGTGGGGGAGGGAAAGAGATGGAGAAGAGCTAGCGGGGAGGGGAGGGACCGGTCAAAAGGGTTCCGGCTCGAGCCGGCCCGCACACGGCGTCTGACGGCGTCTAATGGCGTCTAACGGATGAACAGTTATGCCACGTCGACAAATGCGGGTCCCACCTGTCATAATCCCACTTAAAACGAGCGAACCGAGCGACTAGTGGTTTTTGCAAAAAAATAGCCCCGGAATTAGTATTTTTGGCACAAAACTAGAGACTTGTGATTTCTGCAACCCAAGCCTTCAGTGTAGATATTTTTTGCAATTCACTCCTAGTAGAAAGATAGTTATATCAACCAAACGTATATGGCCATTCCACTCTTCTGCTCCTAAACAAGCAGTGGGGTGAGCGTGTCTTCGACGACGATGATAAAAACAAGATTTGGAGAAACCAAAATGAAATTCTTCCGAGCAAAGTAAAATGATCGATCACGGGCACTGTCGCGTGACTGTACCACATACCGCCGCACTGTGCGCAACGACATCCACAGAACTGCCCAGCCACTCTAGGCCAAGCAGAGCGGGTATGTACGTAACGTACCGACGTGCCGTGCGTTGCATGAAGAAAAAGGAAAAAACGAGGAGTGCGCAGTCACGAGAGGCTCGACCGGGCCGAGAAGATGTGCATGCGTGCATGGCTCTTTTCCGTTGCACTTGGACTCCCCACTCCCGCGCGTCACGCTCCGACAGCTACCCCTCGTCATTGGGTTTTGCGGCTGTGTGATTGCGCTCTCACCCCACCCCCCTTCTCGATCATACGCTTGGGATCTTCCGGTCTTTGGACTCGTGTCAGCTATCTTTTTTGTTTTTTAAATACTCCCTCCGATTCAAAATAAGTGTTGCAGTTTTGAACTAAGCTTGATCGAAGGGAGTATCAAACTCGCACGTTTTTTAGAAACAAACACTCACTATTACATACTATACTTCCTTCAATCTAAAATAAAATGTAGTGGTTTTAGTTCAAAATTTGATCAAACCAAAATCAACAGAAATGCATATACCCGAATATGGTTCATCAAACCAAAATTGACATCTCGTAAGTGGCAAGGTAGCCTTAGCATGTCTACTACAACAGTGTTTGCCCGACTCTGATGAAGGAGGGGCGATGACGGCGGCGCGCCTTCGACTTGCTCCAGTGTTTGTAGTTATCACTAGGTAGTCTCCAGACCTGGTTGTAATTCTTATTTCTGGTGTTCTTTGTACGACTTTGACAGTTGATGAATAGATCGAAAGTTTCTAAAAAAAACATGAGAGATTGTGATATGCTTTGTTGCTTCTATTTTCATGATGGATGGATGTCATTTTAAACTGTTGTGGCGCCTCCTTAATCTCCCAAACAATAGTCCATATGACAGTATGAGTCCGGAAACGGTCACTTGAGGTTCTAAATCATCTGAAGGCAAATTGAAGCAACGCACACATGCATGACACCCAAATTCATAGCGAGAGCAAGCGCCTCACTGTGCATCATGGCCTAGAGCGTTGCTGGATCGAAGCAGCCCACGGTGGTGATGGACGAGGCCCCAATAAACGCACCCTTCATGGTCCTACACATTGCAACCACTACCCTAGCCCCGCCTCCTTTCCTCATCGCCACATGGACATTGATCTTCACTGATCCCGACGGCGGTGCAATCCAACTCTAAACATTGGCAACAAGCGCCCCTCCCCTGGTCACTTTCACATTGTCTTGAACCAGGTCAAGTTCTCTCCAAAAATAGCCGGCGAACAACTTTTATGTTCGCCGACATGGATTAACCTCCTTCTCAGATACAATATAGCCCAAAGCATGACAAGGACACGTGTCCATGATTTCATGCTCAAAGCTTCCATGACTGTGAAAAGCCAATCCTTTGTCTCTGGTTCATGAACTATGCAAATAAAAGATATGATGTCATCCTCGATTAAATCCCATACACACCTAGACATAATGTAGTTGTGTGGCAGACATCAACATACCATGTCAAAGACAAGTTTCTCTCTAGCAAGATGATTTGTACATTTTTAATTTGTAGTCAATTTATATGCTTCATGTCTTCATTTTGAAAAACAAGTTTATATATTGCATGCTCTGATTGTAGGTATATATTACATACAACGTGCAGTGAGAAATTCACATATACACTATGATTCATTCTACAACTAAAGATTTTCTCGGGTGCGTGGAGGAAACCAGTTGTAGAGGAAATCCGTCGAATTGGCACCCACATGATATAAATGTGCTAAAAACTAAAAAGGGTAAAATGTGGCATAACTTTCTGTTAGGAAACGTATCATGCAATTTCAAAAAAATTCGTACGCTGACGCAAGATCTATCTAGGAGATGCATAGCAACGAGAGGGAGAGAGTGTGTGTCCACGTACCCTCGTAGGCCGAAAGCGGAAGCGTTTGACAACGCGGTTGATGTAGTCGAACTTCTTCTCGTTTCAACCAATCAAGCAACGAACGTACGGCACCTCTGAGTTCTGCACACACTCAGCTCGATGACGTCCCTCGAACTCTTGATCCAGCAAAGTGTCGACGGAGAGTTCCGTCAGCACGACGGCGTGGTGACGGTGATGTGAAGTGATCCACGCAGGGCTTCGCCTAAGCACTACGTGAATATGACCGGAGGCGTAAACTGTGGAGGGGGCGACACACACGGCTTGGAATCAATGCTGTGTGTTCTAGCGGTGCCCCCCTCATATATATAGGTTGGAAGGGAGGAGAGACAGCCAAGGGGGCGCCCCAAGTAGGAGGAACCTACTTGGGTGCCTCCCAATTCGGCCTCCCCCCTTCCATATTCATCCGGAGGGGGAAGGAAGGAGGAGGGAGGAGAGAAGGAAGGGGGAGGCCGGATACCTCCCCTTCCTTTCCCTCTTCTCCTCTTTCCTTCCCCCCTATTTTGGCCTACCTGTGGCGCACCGGCCCCCTAGGGGCTGGTCTGTCCCATTCTTGGCCCATTAGGCCCATGTAGTTGCCGGGGGGATGACCGGAACCCCTTCCGGTGACCCGATATGTACCCAGTACCCCCAGAACACTTCCGGTGTCCGAATACTATCGTCATATATATGAATCTTTACCTCTCGACCATTTCGAGACTCCTCGTCATGTCCATTATCTCATCTGTGACTCCAAACAGCATTCGGTCACCAAATCACATAACTCATATAATACAAAATCATCATCGAAAGTTAAGCGTGCGGACCCTACGAGTTCGAGAACTATGTAGACATGACCGGGACACCTCTCCAGTCAATAACCAACATTGGAACCTGGATGCTCATATTGGTTCCTACATATTCTACGAAGATCTTTATCGGTCGTACTGCAATGGAAACATACGTTATTCCCTTTGTCATCGGTAAGTTACTTGCCCGAGATTCGATGCTCGGTATCTTCATACCTAATTCAATATCGTTACCGGCAAGTCTCTTTACTCGTTCCGTAATACATCAGCCCACAACTAACTCGTTAGTCACGTTGCTTGCAAGGCTTATTATGATGTGTATTACCGAGAGGACCCAGAGATACTTCTCCGATACTCGGAGTGACAAATCCTAATATTGATCTATGCCAACCAAACAAACACCTTCAGAGATACCTGTAGAGCATCTTTATAATCACCCAGTTATGTTGTGACGTTTGATAGCACACAAGGTATTCCTCAGGTATCCGAGAGTTGCATAATCTCATAGTCAAAGGAATATGTATATGACATGAAAAAAGCAATAGCAATAAAACTTGACGGTCAATGCTAAGCTAACGAATGGGTCTTGTCCATCACATCATTCTCCTAATGATGTGATCCCATTCATCAAATGGCAAAACATGTCTGCGGTTAGGAAACTTGACCATCTTTGATTAATGAGCTAGTCTAGTAGAGGCTTACTAGGGACACGGTGTTTGGTCTATGTATCCACACGTGTATCAAGTTTCCGGCCAATAAAATTCTAGCATGAATAAATAAACGTTTATCATGATATAAGGAAATATAAATAACAACTTTATTATTGCCTCTAGGGCATATTTCCTTCAGTCCCCCACTTGCACTAGAGTCAACAACCTAGTTCACAGTGTCATGTGATTTAACACCAATAGTATCTTTATGTGATTAACACCCAAAGGGTTTACTAGAGTCAATAATCTAGTTCACATCGTTATGTGATTAACACCCAAGAGTACTAAGGTGTGATCATGTTTTTCTTGTGAGAGAAGTTTAGTCAACGGTTCTGCCACATTCAGAGCCGTATGTATTTTGCAAATTTTCTATGTCTACAATGCTCGGCATGGAGCTACTCTAGCTAGTTGTTCCTATTGGGGAACTTAGTATTTCAGAAATAATCCTACGAACACGCAAGATCTATCTAGGAGAAGCATATCAACGAGCGGGGAGAGTGTGTCCACGTACCCTCGTAGATCAAAAGCGGAAGCGTTTAGTAACGCGGTTGATGTAGTCGAACATCTTCATGATCCAACCGATCCAAGCACCGAACGTACGGCACCTCCGTGTTCAGCACACGTTCAGCACGATGAGGTCCCTCGTGCGCTTGATCCAGTTGAGGACGAGGGAGAGTTCCATCAACATGACGGCATGGCAATGGTGATGATGATGTTACCGGCGTAGGGTTTCGCCTAAGCACTATGACGATATGACCGAGGTGTGTAACTGTGGAGGGGGCACCGCACACAACTAAGAGAAGACATGGTATGCCTTTGGGGTGCCCCCCTCCCACGTATGTAAAGGAGGGGGGAGGAGGAGGCCGGCCGAAGGGGGATGGCAAAGGGGGGAGTCCTACTTGGACTCCTAGTCCAAGTAGGATTCGGCCCCCCTCCTTCCTTCCATCGAGGAGGGAAAAGGGGAAGGGAGAGAGAGGGAGAAGGAAAGAGGGGTGCCGGTGTCGTGGTTCTAAGCCTGATAGTAGAATGGGGGTAGGTATGAGGAGGCAAGATCTCAGCTATGGTGAAGTTGTGCATGCAAGATTTATGAGTTCAGGCCCTTCTTAGTGGAAGTAACAGCCCTACGTCTCGGTGCTCGGGAGCTCGGTCGATTGGATTATGCGTGAAGTTACAGGGGGTACGAACCCTTGTGCCTGAGGAGGGGGGTGGCTTATATAGTGTTTGCCAGACCCCTCCGGCCCTCAGTTACACATGGTTCAATGTACATAAAGATAGGAATGTTACTGGTAACGCCAGCATTGAAGTTACATAAATGACCATTAAGATTACGGAGTGAACGCCCGACCGTTGTCATTCAGAGTGACCTTAGACTTTCTGTTCTCCGAGTGGATTCTGTATGGTCGAATGGAATTGGGGTATCCGAGTGAACACTCAATCAAGTGGGTTGAGTCCTGTGGTGATTCCAGTCAGTAGAATTTGTTGTCCTTCGGATGTCTTTGACTGTAGGCCAGTGTCCTGGGGTAGGGTGTTTAGACCAGGTCTATTGCCCTACCCTAGGTACATGTCATCGTCAGCCGGCCCCCTCCCCTAGTCCAATTCAGTTTGGCAAGGGGGGCGCCCCTCTCACGTGGCCTCTCTCCTCTCCTCCAATAAGGCCCAATAGTCCCATCACTTCTCCCGGGGGGTTCCGGTAACCTCCCGGTACTCCAGAAAAATGCCCGAATCACTCGGAACCATTCCGATGTCCGTGTGCAACCTTTCAATATATGAATATTTACCTCTCGACCATTTCAATACTCCTCGTCACGTCCGTGATCTCATCTGGGACTCCGAACAAACTTCGGTCATCAAATCACATAACTCATAATACAAATCGTCATCGAACGTTAAGCGTGCGGACCCCACGGGTTCGAGAACTATGTACACATGATTGAGACACATCTCCGATCAATAAACAATAGCGAAAACTGGATGCTCATATTGGCTCCTACATATTCTACGAAGATCTTTATCGATCAAACCGCATAACAACATACGTCATTCCCTTTGTCATCGGTATGTTACTTGCCCGAGATTTGATCGTCGGCATCATCATACCTAGTTCAATCTCGTTACCGGCAAGTCTCTTTACTCATTCCGTAATGCATCATCCCATAACTAACTCATTGGTCACATTGCTTGTAAGGCTTATAGTGATGTGCATTACCGAGAGGGCCCACAGATACCTCTCCGATAAGCGGAGTGACAAATCCTAATCTCGATCTATGCTAACTCAACAAACACCATCAGAGACACCTGTACAACATATTTATAATCACCCAGTTACGTTGTGACGTTTGATAGCACACAGAGTGTTCCTCCGGTATTCGGGAGTTGCATAATCTCATAGTTAGAGGAATATGTATAAGTCATGAAGAAAGCAATAGCAATAAAACTAAACGATCATTATGCTAAGCTAATGGATGGGTCTTGTCCATCACATCATTATCTAATGATGTGATCCTGTTCATCAAACGACAACACATGTCTATGGTTAGGAAACTTAACCATCTTTGATTAACGAGCTAGTCAAGTAGAGGCATACTAGGGATACTCTGTTTTGTCTATGTATTCACACATGTACTAAGTTTCCGGTTAATACAATTCTAGCATGAATAATAAACATTTGTCATGATATAAGGAAATATAAATAACAACTTTATTCTTGCCTCTAGGGCATATTTCCTTTAGTTCCCACTTTCAATATGTATCCAGATTGAGACTCGGAGTCATCCGGATCGGTGTAAAAGCTTGCATCGACGTAACTCTTTATGACGAACTCTTTATCACCTCCATAACTGAGAAATATTTCCTTAGTCGTCTTAGGTAACTAAGGATAACTTTGACCGATGTCTAGTGATCCACTCCTGGATCACTATCGTACCCCCTTGCCAAACTCATGGCAAGGCACACAATTATAGAATCTATGGCTGATGCATAGGGAATGACTTTCATTCTCTTTCTATTTTCTGTCGTGGTCGGGTTTTTGAGTCTTACTCAACTTTACACCTTGCAACACAGGCAAGAACTCCTTCTTTGACTGTTCCATTTTGAATTACTTCAAAATCTTGTCAAGATATGTACTCATTGAAAAATCTTATCAAGGGTCTTGTTCTATCTCTACAGATCTTGCCAATATGTAAGCAGCTTCGCCGAGGTCTTTCTTTGAGAACTCCTTTATGATTTTCAAAAAATTCTACATAATTGTCGATCAACAATATGTTATTCACATATACTTATCAGAAAGGTTGTAGTGCTCCCACTCACTTTCTTGTAAATACAGGCTTCACCATAAGTCCGTATAAAACCATATGCTTTGATCACCTCATCAAAGTGTATATTCCAACTCCGAGATGCTTGCACCAGTCCATAGAAGGATTGCTGGAGCTTACACACTTTGTTAGCACCTTTAGGATTGAAAAAACCTTCTGGTTGCATCATATACAACTCTTCTTTGAGATATCCATTAGAATGCAGTTTTGACATCCATTTGCCAGATTTCATAATGTGCCAATTGCTAACATGATTCGGACGGACTTAAGCATCGCTACGGGTGAGAAAGTCTCATCGTAGTCAACTCCTTGAACTTGTCGAAAATTTTTGCGACAAATCGAGCTTTGTGGACAGTAACATTGCCATCAGCGTTAGTCTTCCTCTTGAAGATCCATTTATTCTCTATGGCTTGCCGATCATCGGGCAAGTCCACCAAAGTCCATTTTTTGTTCTCATATATGGATCCTATCTCAGATTTCATGGCCTCAAGCCATTTATCGGTATCTGGGCTCATCATCGCTTCTTCATAGTTCGTAGGTTCGTCATGGTCTAGTAACATGACGTCTAGAACAGGATTACCGTACCACTCTTGTGCGGAACATGCTTTGGTTGACCTGCGAGGTTCGGTAGTAACTTGATCTGAAGTTTCATGATCATTATCATTAGGTTCCTCTCTAGTTGGTGTAGGCTCACGGGAACAATTTTCTGTGATGAGCTACTTTCCAATTTGAGAGAAGGTACAATTACCTCATCAAGTTCTACTTTCCTCCCACTCACTTCTTTCGAGAGAAACTCCTTCTGTAGAAAGGATCCATTTTTAGCAGCAAAGATCTTGCCTTCGGATCTGTGATAGAAGGTGTATCCAATAGTTCCTTTTGGGTATCCTATGAAGACGCACTTTTCCGATTTGGGTTCGAGCTTATCAGGCTGAAGCTTTTTCACATAAGCATCGCAACCCCAAACTTTAAGAAACGACAGCTTAGGTTTCTTCCAAACCATAGTTCATATGGTGTCGTCTCAACGGATTTAGACGATGCCCTATTTAACGTGAATGTAGCTGTCTCTAATGCATAACCCCAAAACGATAGTGGTAAATCGGTAAGAGACATCATAGATCGCACCATATCTAATAAAGTACGCTTACGACATTTGGACACACCATTACGCTGTGGTGTTCCAGGTGGCTTCAGTTGTGAAACTATTCCACATTTTTTTAAATGAAGGCCAAACTTGTAACTCAAATATTTGCCTGCGAGATCAGATCGTAGAAACTTTATTTTCTTGTTACGATGATTCTCCACTTCACTCGGAAATTCTTTGAACCTTTTCAAATGTTTCAGACTTGTGTTTCATTAAGTAGATATACCCACATCTGCTCAAATCATCTATAAAGGTCAGAAAATAATGATACCCGCCATGTGCCTCAACACTCATTGGACCGCATACATCGGTATGTATTATTTCCAATAAGTCATTGGCTCGCTCCATTGTTCCGGAGAACGGAGTTCTAGTCATCTTGTCCATGAGGCATGGTTTGCAAGTATCAAATGATTCATAATCAAGTGACTCCAAAAGTCCATTTGCATGGAGCTTCTTCATGCGCTTTATACCAATATGACCTAAACGGCAGTGCCACAAATATGTTGCACTGTCATTATCAACTTTGCATCTTTTGGCATCATATTATGAATATGTGTATCACTACGATCGAGATTCAATAAACCATTCACGTGTATGACCGTAGAAGGTTTTATTCATATAAACATAACAACAATTATTCTCCGACTTAAATGAATAATCGTATTGCAATAAACATGATGTAATTATATTAATGCTCAACGCAAACACCCAATAACATTTATTTAGGTTCAATCCTAATCTTGAAGGTAGAGGGAGTGTGCGATGGTGATCATATCAACCTTGGAATTACTTCCAACAAATCGTCACCTCGTCCTTAACTAGTCTCTGTTTATTTTGCAACTCCTGTTTCGAGTTACTACTCTTAGCAACTGAACCAGTATCAAATACCGAGGGGTTGCTATAAACACTAGTAAAGTACACATAAATAACATGTCTATCAAATATACCTTTGTTCACTTTGTCATCCTTCTTATCCGCCAAGTATGTAGGGCAGTTCCACTTCCAGTGACCATTTCCTTTGTAGTAGAAGCACTCAGTTTTAGGCTTGGGCCTAGCTTTGGGCTTTTACATGGGAGTGGAAACTTTCTTGCCATTCTTTTTGAAGTTTCCCTTTCTTTCCCTTACCCTTTTTCTTGAAACTGGTGGTCTTGTTAACCATCAACATTTGATGCTATTTCTTGATTTCTACCTTCACTGATTTCAGCATCGCGAAGAGCTTGAGAATCATTTTCGTTATCCCTTGCATGTTATAGTTCATCACGAAGTTCAAGTAACTTGGTGACAGTGACTAGAGAACCCTGTCAATCACAATCTTATCTGGAAGATTAACTCCCACTTGATTCTAGCGATTGTAGTACCCAGACATTCTGAGCACATGCTCACTAGCTGAGCTATTCTCCTCCATCTTGTAGGCAAAGTACTTGTCAGAGGTCTCATACCTCTTAACACGGGCATGAGTCTGAAATATCATTTTCAGCTTCTTGGAACATCTCATATGCTCCATGGCATTCAAAACATTTTTGAAGTCCCGGTTCTAAGCCATAAAGCATGGTGCACTAAACTATCAAGTAGTCATCATACCGAGCTTGCAAAACGTTCATATTGTTGATTCCTCTCTGACTATAGCGCCAGAAAAGCTCATGTCTGCTAGGACTACGTCGGTATTTCCCCAAAGAGGAAGGGATGATGCAGCACAACGATGGTAGGTATTTCCCTCAGTGAAGAAACCAAGGTTATCGATGTTGGGGAACGTAGTATTTCAAAAAAATTACCTACGATCACGCGAGATACATCTAGGAGATGCATAGCAACGAGCGGGAGAGTGTGTCCACGTGCCCTCGTAGACCGAAAGCGTAAGTGTTAAGTAACGCGGTTGATGTAGTTGAACGTCTTCGCGATCCAACCGATCAAGTACCGAACGCATGGCACCTCCGCGATGTGCACACGTTTAGCTCGGTGACGTCCCTCGAACTCTAGATCTAGCTGAGGTTGAAAAAGAGTTTCGTCAGCATGATGGCGTGGTGACGGTGATGATGAAGTTACCGATGCATGACTTCGCCTAAGCACTACGACAATATGGCCGAGGTGTGTTTCTATGGAGGGGGCACCGCACACGGCTAAAGCAATTGTCAACTTGTGTGTTCTAGGGTGCCCGCCTGCCCCCGTATATAAAGGAGCAAGGGGAGGCCGGCCGGCCCTATAGGGCACGCCCAAGAGGGGCAATCCTACTCCTAGTAGGAGTTGGATCCCCCCTTTCCTAGTCCTACTAGGAGAAGAAGGAAGGAGAAGGGAAGGGGAAGGAAGGAGGGGGCGCTGCCCCTCCCCCTAGTCCAATTCGGACTAGGCCCATGGGGGGGCGCGGCCAGCCTTTGGCTGCTCCCTCTCTCTCCCTTTATGCCCAATAAGGCCCATAACTTCCCCGGTGGTTCCGATAACCCTTCCGATACTCCGATAAATACCCGATTCACCTCGGAACCATTCCGGTGTCCGAATATAGTCATCCAATATATTAATCTTTATGTCTCGACCATTTCAAGACTCCTCGTCATGTTTGTGATCTCATCCTGGACTCCTAACTACCTTCGGTACATCAAAACACATAAACTCATAATACCGATCGTCATCGAACGTCAAGCGTGCGAACCATACAGGTTCGAGAACTATGTATACATGACCGAGACTCATATCCGGTCAATAACCAATAGCGGAACCTGGATGCTCATGTTGGCTCCTACATATTCTACGAAGATCTTTATCTGTCAAACTGCATAACAACATACGTTGTTCCCTTTGTCATCGATATGTTACTTGCCCGAGATTCGATCGTCAGTATCATCATACCTAGTTCAATCTCATTATTGGCAAGTCTCTTTACTCGTTCCATAATGCATCATCCCGCAACTAACTCATTAGTCACATTGCTTACAAGGCTTATAGTGATGTGCATTATAGAGAGGGCCCAAAGATACCTCTCCGACAATCGGAGTGACAAATCCTAATCTCGATCTATGACAACTCAACAAACACCATCAGAGACACCTGTAGAGCATCTTTATAATCACCGAGTTACGTTGTGACGTTTGATAGCACACTAAGTGTTCCTCCGGTATTCGGGAGTTGCATAATCTCATAGTCAGAGGAACATGTATAAGTCATGAAGAAAGCAATAGCAATAAAACTCAAGATCACAATGCTAAGCTAACGTATGGTTCTTGCCGATCACATCATTGTGATCCCGTTCATCAAATGACAACACATGTCTATGGTCAGGAAACATAACCACCTTTGATTTACGAGCTAGTCAAGTAGAGGCATACTAGGGACACTATGTTTTGTCTATGTATTCGCACATGTACAAAGTTTCCGGTTAATACAATTCTAGCATGAATAATAAACATTTGTCATGATATAAGGAAATATAAATAACAACTTTATTATTGCCTCTAGGGCATATTTCCTTCAGTCTCCCACTTGCACTATAGTCAATAATCTAGTTCACATCGCCATGTGATTTAACACCAATAGTTCACATCACCATGTGATTAGTTCACATCTCCATGTGATTAATACCCAAAAGGTTTTACTAGAGTCAATAATCTAGTTCACATCGCTTATGTGATTAACACCCAAGAGTAATAAGGTGTGATCATGTTTTGCTTGTGAGAGAAGTTTTAGTCTATGGGTCTGCCCCATACAGATCCGTAAGTATTTTGCAAATTTCTGTGTCTACAATGCTCTGCACGGAGCTACTCTAGCTAATTTCTCCCACTTTCAATATGTATCCAGATTGAGACACAGAGTCATCTGGATCGGTGTAAAAGCATGCATCGACGTAACTCTTTACGACGAACTCTTTGTCACCTCCATAACCGAGAAATATTTCCTTAGTCCACTAAGGATAATTTTTACCGTTGTCCAGTGATCTACTCCTAGATCACTATTGCACTCCCTTGCCAAACTCATAGCAAGGTATACAATAGGTCTAGCATACAACATGGCATACTTTATAGAACCTATGGTTGAGGCATTGGGAATGACTTTCATTCTCTTTCTATTTTCTGTCGTGGTCGGGTTTTGAGTCTTACTCAACTTCACACCTTTGCAACGCAGGCAAGCACTCTTTCTTTTGACTATTCCATTTTGAACTACTTCAAAATCTTTTCAAGGTATGTACTCATTGAAAATTTTATCAAGCGTCTTGATCTATCTCTATAGATCTTGATGCCCAATATGTAAGCAGCTTCCCCGAGGTCTTTCTTTGAAAAACTCCTTGCAAACACTCTGTTATGCTTTCCAGAAAATTCTACATCATTTCCGATCAAATATATGTCATTCACATATACTTATCAGAAAGGCTATAGTGCTCCCACTCACTTTCTTGTAAATACAGGCTTCACCGCAAGTCTGTATAAAACTATATGCTTTGATCAACTTATCAAAGCATATATTCCAACTCTTAGATGCTTGCACCAGTCCATAGATGGATCGCTGGAGCTTGCACATTTTGTTAGCACCTTTAGGATTGACAAAACCTTGTGGTTGTATCATATACAACTCTTCTTTCATTAAATAATGCAATTTTGATATCCATTTGTCCGATTTCATAAAATGTGGCAATTGCTAACATGATCTGGTCAGATTTTAAGCATCGATACGAGTGAAAAAAAATCTTACCGTAGTCAACATCTTGAATTTGTCAAAAACCCTTTTCAACAAGTCGAGCTTTCACTGGTGCGCGTCGGTCCTAAGCAAACGGTTTTTAACCCCTTTCCGCGACGGCATCTGGAACCGTCGCCAAGTGAGTGTGGGTGATAGGGGGGTCCTTCCCACACGACCCAGAAACCATCGGGGATATGCCCTCCTGGCACACACGTTCGACAAAATGAGGTCGTGTGCGACCGGCGAGCGCTCAAATACGGAAATACGTACAGTAGAGCTAAAAAATACAATTATACGGCGAAATTGTTTCCGTTCGCAAGTACATCCCACACAGTCAGTCCCTGCTAAACGTTTCCGCTCGTATGTACATCCCACACTGTCGCTCCAAGGTAAACGTTTCCGTTCACAGGTACGTCACACAAAAAAATTCCGTTAAATCATTTGTGATAGTGTTTCCATTGCACACGATATTAATAATTTTATCGTTTGCGTTATTGAATGTGTCGGGTGGTAGGTGCGACATATGCCAACGGGTGGCTTATCAGTGTGGGAGCCAGTAGGACGTCGCCGGTGCCTGGAAGCGGGATGAGGCGAAGACATGCACGCCGGCGAATCTTACCCAGCTTTGGGGCTCTCCATGGAGATAACACCCCTACTGCTGCTCTGCGGGGTCTCCGCATGATCACTCAATGAACAAGTTGCTACAAGATGCTCCTTGAGCTGTTCGGCGAGAGGAAGAAGAAGGGCAAGGCTAGCTCTACTCTTCTCTCTATGTGGTGTCTAAACTTAGATGAGATCAACCCTTTGCATGGGTGCCCCGGGGGGTTTATATAGGCCTACCCCCCGGGGGTACAATGGTAATCCGGCTGGGCGCGGGCCCTAGCCGTCAGTGTCTACGCTTGCTGGCTTCTGCGCCGGCTGCTAGGGCCCGCCGGCTGCCGGCCTCTTGGTCGACAGGCAGGCCCTACTACCAAGGGCCCTGTCGGTGGCTGGTTACTGTTGCCTCAATCCTGATGATGAGGGCTTTATCGAGATAAGCATGGCTACAGTGCCGCCGCCTGGCGGGCGATCGCTGTAGCCTCACGTCGTCTTGTCTTCTTAGTGGAGCGCCTCCTTCGAGGGAGGGGGCAAGCCGGCTTGGGGAAGCCGGCCATGCCCTGGGCCGACTGGAGGAGGCTTGGCCGCCTTCGGGCGTCTCTCTGCCCGAAGGGGTCCACCGCCCGTGGGCCGTGCTGACAGCCCGCCGTGGATGGCGCCATAGTCAACATGGCGAGAGTGTCACGCCGGACGGGTCAGGGCTACCCCGTACGGCGCACTGTGCCAAGCGTGCTCCGGGTTTTGGGGGTGGCGGGCTTTACTGTAGCCACGCCCCGTCCCATCGCCGTTATGTGGACGCGGGCTTCGAGGGTACGATCTTGACCGCGTCGTGGGAGCCAGCTCCTGGGAGTCGGCCTTCTCGTGGCTGGCTTCCTGGAGCCGGCCCTCCCGCGGCTTTCTTCATGAGGGTTAAGGTCGGGCCGCCTTCCGACAGTCGGCCTGAGAGGCAGCCGGCAGGGGGAAGGCGGCCCCGCGTCTTGAATCCTTGGAGGCCGGATCGGCTCGTAATTTTTTCTGAAGTGCCAAGGGGATCCGGCTAGGCTACTCGTGGTCATTTACCCCGACAGTAGTCCCCGAAGCTGGTTGAGCTTCGCGGTTGGCAGGGGGACGAGAAGCTCAGTCAGCTTCCTATCCCGAGGAACCGGCAGCTGGGAGTCGGCTCCGCTTATGCGCGCCGCCTTGGGAGGGCACCGTGGTCTCGTCAACGGGAACGTGGGCCAACTCGCATGCTGACCGCGCGCCTCCCCTCGTGTCACGTGGCAGAAAAGGTCTGCCATTGCGCGTGCGCGACGGGACGTCGCCGCAGGCCCGGGCCCGCCACTCCTGGCCTCGTCCCAGGCGCGGATCTTCTACGGCCCAAGAGGGGTTGTTTGCCTTCCCGCGGCGGTTTCGCCACGCCGTTAAGGCGCAATTATAGCGGGGCGTGGGAGAGTGGGCGCAGTTAATCCCACGTCCCCCACGCCACGCCTCCTCGGCTCCGCCGCCTGGGTCTATAAGTAGGGGAGGAGAGGGAGCGGCAAGGGCTCGCGCGCTCTCCCTCGCTCCAACCTTTCTTGCCTTCCATCCTTGTCTTCTCTGCCACCACAGCGCCTCGCCGCCGCGCCGTTCCGCCGTCGGGCCTCTTGGTTCGCGGTTGCTCTGCTGCAGCGGGGTCGCACGCGCCTCCGCCGCCGCCGCACCTTGCTCTTCGCCGCACCGTCCCAATGGCGTTGTCAAGCTCATGGGACGGCTCCAACGTACTTGACGAGCACATCGAGTTCCTCCGCCGGACGCGGCGTCTGCCCGGCGAGAACTACGTGCGGGTTCGGCGCGCGCCGGAGAGGGAGATCTCGCCGGCACCGGAGGAGGGCGAGCGGGCGGTCTTCCGCTCGCACTACCTGCGCGGCTTCGGCCTCCCGGCGAGCGGGTTCCTTCGCTCCTTCCTCGAATTCTACCACCTTCAGCCGCATCATCTCACCCCCAACGCGGTGATGCTGCTGTTGGCTTTCTTCACCCTTTGCGAGGGTTTCCTTGGCGTCCTCCCCACCCTGGAGCTCTGGGGAGAGTTCTTCCAATGTAAGCTTGGCACCGTCGTCGCGGGCGTGCCCGCCCCATGCGGAGCTTTCATTGTCGTGAGGCGGACGGGCGAGAACAATCCGTTCCCGTCCATCCCGCTGATCCAGTCGGTGAAGCTCTGGCAGAAATCCTACTTCTACGTGAGGAACGTCGCCCCACAAGGCGACTTTGTCAACCTGCCGGCTTACGTAGCCGGCCCGCCGGCTTCGAGGCCGCCCTCGTGGAGCTTTCGGGCCAGGACGCTGTCTCAGGCCGGAAACGCCGCCGTCGCCCGACTCTGGGTGATGATCCAGTCGGAAGGCCTAGTCGGAGCCGACCTCGTGGCCGCCTTCGTGGAGCGCCGGGTACTCCCGCTCCAAGGCCGGCCGCACATGATCCGCCAGATGAGCGACCGCTTCGACCCATGCCGGCTGATCACCAGGGAGGTGCCCCATGCCGAGGTGTCTTACATGGTGAACTACATCGCCAACTGCAAGCTTCCCAAGGATTGGCGATACGGCAAGGAGCCGTACTCTCGCGCCAACCCTCTGCCTGTCGTAAGTCTTTCTTCTTTCCTTTCTTTTGTATTGCCGGCTTCGATATGATCGGCCTCTGATCGGCCGTCTTGTTTTCTGCAGAATCCCCTACTTCCGCCGGCGGCGGGGGCCGCAGGGGCAGAGCGCCAGTTCCTCCCCGACCGCACGGTGGACGACGTCGACGATTCGGATCTTGGAGCGGCCGCCATGGAAGATGCCGCCGTGGGGGAAGGCGGCGAGGCAGGCGGCGCGGGGCCCGGAGCCGGCCTCGAGGACTGAGCGGACGACGAAGAGGTTGAAGTCGTCCTGCACCGCCAGCCGGCGCCTGATCTTCAAGGCGCAGACCCTTCTGCCGTGCCGGCCGCCCGTGGCGGTGCGCCGAAGCGCCGGGCCGTGTCGACCTACTTCGGCAGCCAGCCGAAGAAGCCCAGGGGCGCCGCTGCGGCAACCAAGCGAGATGAAGCGGCCGCGAGGGCGGCCCGCTTCCAGAAGGTCGTGAAGCAGCCGCAAGCGGTTTCGGCGTAAGTGTTTACGCATCTTGTATTCTTGCCGTGTTCTTTGATTGAAGTTCTTCTAAATTTTTTCTTGGCTAACCTTCCAGGGCGCCGCTTTCCCTCGAGCGGGGTCCTGCCGGCTCCGTGATTGGATCAGTCGGAGGGTCCTCTAACTCCCGCCACGTGGATCCCCGCGCCGACCTCATGGAGGCTACGGAGCGGAACCTGCGGGAGGCGCGGGAGGAGCGGGAAGCGTCGGAGCGGAGGGCCGCCCAGGCGGCGAAGGAGCAGGCCGACGCGGCGGCCAAGGCCCAGGCGGAGGCGACGACCGCGGAGAGGGAGGCGGAGGCCTCGCACAACCAGCCTCCACATCTCGTCGTTCCCCTCCGCAGCGTGGCTCCTGACGCCCCCGTGCATCCGTCAGAGGAAGCCAACCGCGGCCGGTCGGAGGCGGAGCGGAGGGAGGATGATGTGATTGTCTTGGAGGAGGTGCCACGGACGGCGCCGACTGGGGCGGGCCAGAGCGGCCAGCCAGCTACGGCGCCGGAGCAGCCGGCTGGGAGCGAGCCGATAGTAAGAGCCGGCCTGGTGGTGCAGCCGGCATCACGCCGGCGCGCGGGGGAAGCTGCCCCCGTGCCGGAGCCGGACAGAGCTGCGAGTGCCAGCCGGACGGTGGAGGCCCTGGAGGCGGCCAGCTCCAGCATGTCTGAGTGGACGCCCAGCGGGGGGCCGGCCGAGCTGAACGCGGCGGCCCAGGAGGTCCGAGGCCGGCTTCAGGCTCATGGTACCGCGCTGCAGCGATATACCCGAGATTTCCTTGCGACGCGGGCCGTCGTCCGGGTGAGTCTTCTAGCCTTGGTTGTTTTGCATTTTTGATTTCTTCTATGGGGGCGCGTCAGCACACCCACTGGGTGTAGTCCCCGAGTTCCGAGTCGGCTGCTGAGCAGGTGGCTTGGAACTTACTAGGTCCTGACAGTTCTCTTATTCCTGCATCCTGTCTGATCTTCCAGGAGTACCATAACCAGAGTGCTGCCGCCTTCGACTCCCAGGCTCAGGAGCTGCGCCAGAAGAGCGAGGATCTAACCGCCAGTCGGAGTGCGTGCTCTGTTTTGTTCATATCCTGTGGGGGCGCGTCAGCGCACCCACTGGGTGTAGTCCCCGAGATCCGGGCCGACTGCTGAGCAGTCGGGTCGGATCTTCCCCGATGACTTCTTCCTTATTGTTTCTTCCATTGTCTTCATGCTTGCAGGGGCCAACGCCGACCTGAGGGAACAGCTCGGCGTGGCCCAGACCACCCTTCGCGCCAAGGAGGCCGAGTTCAACGCCTTAGTCCAGGAATGCGACCGCCTGGCCAAGAAGTTGGCTCACCAGGAGGAGAGCCACAAGGCGGCCCTGAAGGAGGCGCAGGATAGCGAGTCCGCCCTCAAAGCTGAGTTCGAGACCGAAATGGCGGGCTGGGCCGAGGCGAAGCAAGCGCTGAGCGAGGGTTACGGCCGGATCGAGGATCTGATCGACGGTAAGCCGCCTTCCTCACTCCTTGCTCGCCCCTTGCCCTTTGATTCGTTTTCTGATTTGTGCTGCTTCTTTGTTCTTTGCGCAGAATACTTCCCTAGCCACTCCGTCATTGCCACCCAGGCAATCGAGGCCCACCGCGAGGCGCGCTTGCAGGCGGGGGTTGAGATCGCGCCGGACGCGAGCCGGACACTTGAGGAGCAGCTCTTGGCGATCCAAGCCCGGTTGCAGCCGGCACACCGCATGCTCCGCCGCCTCCAGCGCGCTGGGGCGCAGGTGCTGGCCGCCCTCTGGCCAGGCGAAGCAATTCCCCGCACCCCGAGCCGGACTGCCGACTGGCTGGAGGTTGCAGTCGGCCGCTTTGAGGCCTAGAAGGCCTCCGCTGCTCGATCCGGCGCCAGGCGGGCGTTGGAGTTCGTCCGGGCCTGGTACCCTGGGCTGAACTTGGAATAGCTGAGGACCTGGCGGGAGGAGGCTGACGAAGAGCTGGTGGAGGTGCGGCCGGCTATCATCCAGCGTGCCTCGGCCCTTGCCGAGTTTACCGACACCAGCGTCTTCGCTCCTGAGGTGGATGACAACGGCGTTGCCCAGCCGGAGGAGTGGTTCAGGCTGAACCCGGCGGGGGGTGAAGACTTGGCGGAGGAGATCGCCTCCAGCGATGAAGGTGAAGATGAGGAAGGGGAGGAAAGCGAAGACGCCGAGCCAGCTGGTGAAGCAACCGGCCAGCCTCAGCATGACCGTGCCTCCAGGAACGAGGCGCGCGCTGGCGTGCCCTCTGCAGGAGGCGGTGATCATGCCGAGGTTCATCAGCCGGCCACTCCTCCAGCCGGCGCTGCTGTCTCCACCGACCTACCAGATTCGCCAGTCGTTCCCTTGGCTTGATCTGTCGTCCTTGCTTTCCTACTTGTTACTCTTTGAACAATTTTTATTAAGCTTGCGCAGTTCCACCCACTGGGGGTGTATTCAAACTATGTTGAATGTTGGCCTTTTCAAGGTCTTTTGTGTAAATATAATCATGCATGTGTTTGGCTTCCATTCTCGTATGCCTTTTATCCGTAGTCTGTTTCCTTTGCCGCCTTCCCCTGATTGCCGCCTTCCCAGCCGGCAGCTGCTCTGCAGTCTGTGGCTAAGGAAGGACTCGGCTATCTTTTTGGGGAAGGCAAGTACTCGAGCTTTCTTAGATTGTAGCAAAGTGAGTGGAAGCCGGCCGGCCGGCTACTCTTGTAGTCGGTCGACGGTAGGAAAAAGGCGGCTTTTGTTATATCAGTCCGTTAGTCCCTAGCCGTTTTTTGTGTGGGCGTCCTTTCCTGCCTTTGGCTCTTGCCAGCCGAACAGCCGATTCTTCGTACTGCGACTTTTGGCAAGAGAGGGCTTTGGTGCCGGCACACTACTTGTCTAACCGCGGGTAGGACTTCTAATATAACTCAAGGCGGTTAGTCCCCGGGCCGACTAGTCGAACCCGGTGCCGGACGAAAGAAGTGAATGTAATGACATAATCATAAGCATGATACTCTTCATTCATAGATAAAAGATGGCAATCCCCGAGTTCTCCTCGGGGGGCCTATTGTCTCGTACTTAGTACAAAAGTTAGTGTGATACATACTGCATTTCAACGGTAAAATCTTCGAAGGAGGTTGGCGTTCCATGGTCGTTCCGACTCCTTGCTGGAGTCGTCCCTCTTTCGTGCCTTCGGCTTCTGTGCGTCGATCAGGTAGTAGGAGTCGTTTCCTAGCGCTCTGCTGATGACGAATGGGCCTTCCCAAGGGGCTGAGAGCTTGTGTTGGCCGGCTGTTCGCTGGATCAGCAGGAGCACAAGGTCGCCATCTTGGAAGGATCTTGGCTTGACCTTCCGGCTGTGGTAGCGACGGATACCCTGCTGGTAGGTGGCGGACCGGCTGAGGGCTAACGGCCGTCTTTCTTCCAGCAGGTCGATGCCGTCTTCTCGTGCTTCCTTGGCCTCCGCCTCCGTGTACATGGTCACCCGAGGCGAGTCGAACTCGATGTCGGTTGGGATGACCGCCTCGGCACCGTACACGAGGAAGAAAGGAGTGAAGCCGGTTGACCTGTTTGGGGTAGTGCGCAGACTCCAGAGGACGGCCGGCAGCTCATCGAGCCAGCAGCCGGCCGAACGCTCTAGTGGAACGACCAGTCGGGGCTTGATGCCGGAAAGGATGAGGCCGTTGGCTCGCTTGACTTGGCGTTTGACTGCGGGTGGGCAACGAACGCTAAGTCCAGTCGGATGCCCTACGTCGCGCAGAAACGTGCCAATGCTCCCTTGGCAAAATTCATGCCGTTGTCGGTGATGATGCTGTGTGGCACGCCGTACCGAGTTATTATATCTGCGATGAATGTCACGGCAGTCGGCCCATTCAGCTTCTTGATCGGCTTTGCTTCGATCCATTTGGTGAACTTGTCCACAGCGACAAGCAGATGTGTCATGCCGCCGCGCGCCGTCTTGAATGGGCCCACCATGTCCAGACCCCAAACGGCAAAGGGCCAAGTGAGGGAATGGTCTTGAGTGCCAAAGCCGGCAGGTGTTCCTTGGAGCTGAAGACTTGGCACCCTTTGCAATGTTTGACTAATTCCTTGGCATCATCCAAAGCAGTCGGCCAAAAGAATCCGTGGCGGAAAGCCTTGGCGACTAGTGATCTTGAGGCCGCATGGTGGCCGCATTCACCTTGGTGGATGTCTCTGAGGATTGCTATGCCCTTCTCTTGCTCAATGCATCGCTGGAAGACTCCAGTGACGCTGCGCTTGATGAGCTCTCTGTTGACGATTGTGTATGCGCCGGCTCGGCGTTGGACTTGTCTTGCCTCTGTCTCATCAGCCGGCAGTTCTTGGTTTGTCAGGAAGTTGAAGATGGGCTGAGCCCATGATGGAGCTGTGACTTCTTCTATTGCCAACGCGGCTACTGTGACCAGGGTGGGCGGGCTGGGTTGTGAAATGCTGGAGTCGGCCGCCGCCTGCTGTGCTGGTGCAGTCCCCGGGCCGACCACTGCAGTCCCCGAGCCGGGTTCAGAAGTCCTCGGGTCGGGTGCGACTACAGAAGTCCCCGAGCCGCCTACTGAAGTACCCGCGCTGCCTATCGTAGTCCCCGGGCCGCCTGCTTGGCTCTTCAAGCCGGATCCGGCAGCATCGGGTCTAGGCGGCACGAAGATGGAATCAGACTCTGGAGACGGCTTGATAGACGGCTTGAGGAGGCGTTGTAGAGAGACGCCGATTGGTATTGCTTGCCGAGTGGAGCCTATTCGAGCTAGGGCATCTGCTGGCCCGTTGTCGGCTCGTGGTACGTGGAGGAACTCGCATCCTTCAAAGTACCCGCTGATCTGCTGAACGAGGAAGCGGTAGCTTGCCATGTTTGCGTCTTTGGCGTCCCAATCGCCGGATGACTGCTGGACTATCAAGTCTGAGTCGCCGTAACACAGGATCCGGCGTATGCCGAGTTCTTTGGCAAGCCGGAGCCCGTGTACGAGCGCCTCATACTCGGCCACGTTGTTGGAGGCGGAAAAGTGAATTTGCAGCGTGTATCTGAGCTTGTCGCCTTTGGGAGAGCTGAGGATGACGCCGGCTCCCAAGCCGGTGAGCATCTTGGACCCATCGAAGTGCAAGCGCCAGTGACTGGAGTCGGGAGCCTGCGGCAGGTACTGGGTCTCGGCCCAGTCGACGAGGAAGTCGGCCAATGCTTGGGACTTGATGGCGGTGCGGGGCTGGTAGAAGATCATGTAAGGGGCCAGCTCGATGGCCCATTTCGCCACCCGGCCGGATGCATCCCGGGTGCCTATGATCTCGGTGAGCGGGGCGGTGCATACGACCGTGATGGGGTGCTCTTGGAAGTAGGGCTTCAGCTTCTTGGCGGCAAAGTACACGCCGTAGCACATCTTCTGGTAGTGCGGGTAGTTCTGCTTTGAGGTAGACAACACCTCACTCAAATAGTACACCGGCCTCTGGCCCGGCTGGGCTCGGCCCTCTTCTGGGCGCTGGACTACAATGACGGTGCTGACCACCCGGCTGGTTGCAGCAATGTAAAGGAGCATGGGCTCTTTCTCAGTAGGCGCCGCCAGGACAGGCGGCGTGGTCAGCATCTTCTTCAGCTCGTGAAAAGCTTGGTCGGCTTGGTCATTCCACTCGAAGTGAGTGGTCTTCTTCATGAGGCGGTAGAGGGGGAGAGCCTTCTCTCCGAGCCGGCTGATGAAGCGGTTCAGGGAAGCCAAGCATCCGGTGAACTTCTGGACGTCTCGCAGCTTGGTGGGAATCGCCATCCTCTCAATGGCCTTGATCTTCACTGGGTTGCACTCGATGCCGCGTTCGGAGACCAGGAAGCCTAGAAGCTGGCCGGCTGGCACTCCGAACACGCATTTCTCGGGGTTGAGCTTGATTCGGAATCGGCGCAGGTTCTCGAATGTTTCCTTGAGGTCTTCCAGCAAGGTGCTGCGCTTCTCCGTCTTCACCACAATGTCGTCCACATAGACGTGGGCATTTCTGCTGAGCTGCTTGAGGAGGCACTTCTGCATGCAACGCTGAAAAGTGGCACCGGCATTTCTCAAGCCGAATGTCATAGTCAGGTAGCAGAAAGCTCCGAAGGGCGTGATGAAGGCGGTCTTCAGGCGGTCGACCGGGTCCAACTTTATTTGGTGGTACCCGGAGTAAGCATCCAAGAAACTCAGCAGCTCGCATCCGGCTGTGGAATCTATCACTTGATCTATCCTTGGCAGGGCGAAAGGATCTTTGGGGCAGGCCTTGTTGAGGCTCGTGTAGTCTATACACATGCGCCATTTGTTGTTCTTCTTCAGCACGAGGACCGGGTTGGCAAGCCACTCCAGAAAGAAAACCTCCATAATGAAGCCGGCAGCTAGAAGCCGGGCTATCTCTTCTCCTACAATCCTTCTCTTTTCGTCTGACAGTCGGCAGAGGGGTTGTTTGACTGACTTTGCACCTTCTCGGACGTGTAGTTTGTGCTCGGCGAAGTCCTTCGGAACACCCGGCATGTCCTTGGGGGACCATGCAAAGATGTCCCGATTCTCACGGAGGAAATCGGCGAGCTCGCCTTCCTATTTGCTGCTTAGGTTTATCCCAATGACGACAAACCTTTCCGGGTGCTCGGGGTCAAGAGGTATCTTCTTCGTTTCCTTGGCTGGCTGGAACGAACCTTGGGCATCACATTCTTTGGGATCGGGGGACAGGGCCGGCTGCTTGCCGGCCATGGCCACGACCCGGTCCAACTTCTTCTTCTCTTCGACAATCACAAGGGACTCGGCCAGCCGGCTGCTCGCTGCTGCGCACTCAGAAGATTTCTTGTAATCGCCGACTATGGTGATGATGCCCTTGGTGCTCGGCATCTTCATCTTGAGGTAAGCATAGTGGGGAACAGAACTTGGCCAAGGCAGGTCGGCCAAGCAGTGCATGGTAAGAGCTCTCAAGGTCCACCACTTCAAACCAGATGGCCTCCCTGCGGAAATGATCCTTGTCCCCAAAGAGGACATCAATCTTGATCTTGCCAACGGGGGCGCAGGACAGGCCGGGTACGATGCCGTGGAACACAGTCCGGGTAGGCATGAGCTGCTTCGTCTTGACGTTGAGCTTCTTCACGGTGTCAAGGTACAGGATGTTGATGCTGCTCCCGCCGTCTATCAGCACGCGGGAGAAACAGGCGGCGCGTCTGTCCGTTGCAAGGGTGGCATCCAGAACCAGCGCATAAGAGCTGGGAGATGGCATCACCTCTGGGTGGTCGGCCCAGCTCCAGTTGATAGGCTTTTCTGACCAGTGTATGTGCTCGGAGGGGTTGGCGGCAACCGCGTTGACTTCCTGGTGCTCTCGGCGCCTGCTGCGCCGGTCTTCGGGCTGGCTTGTAAAGATGACGTAGGCGGCGTGCTCATCGGGGAACTCATCATGCATGGCTCCGACTGCTGGCCGAGCGGCCGGCTGCTGTGGAGCCGGAGGCGGCGGACCAGCAGGCGGAGGTGGCACGAGCCCTTCTCCTTTGGAAATTCGGGTGAGCCAGTGGCACTTCCGGGTTGTGTGGTTGGACGGCTTCGCGCCGCTGTGGAACTTGCATGGGGCGTCGAGAGTTTGCTCGTAGGAGAAAGCCGACTGCCAAGCCGGCCTGTTACCCTTCTGCTGCTCGCCCTCGACCGTGGCCACCTGCCGACTGGTGGAAGGCGGCATGGGGCCCTTGCGTTTGTGGTCGTTTTGGTACGAGCGTCGGCCGGAGTCCCCAGCCGGCATCTTGGGCGCCGGGTTGAGTACCTTCCCGGACGCGTCAACCCGAAGTTCGGTCTTCATTGAGGAGTCGGCAGTGGCGTACTTGTCCGCTATGACCAGAAGCTCGTCGAGGGTAGTCGGCTCGTCGCAGAGGAGCTTGTGCTTGAGGAGGGTGCCTTCTCGGCACCCGGCTGTGAAGTACTCTATGGCTTGCACCTCGTGCACTCCTTCGCAGGAATTGCGGAGCTCGGCCCAACGCGTGAGGTAGTCGCGAGTGGACTCGGCGGGGCCTTGCACGCACAAGGAGAGCTGTCTGGGCTTGGGAGCTCGCTTGTAGGTGCTGGTGAAGTTGCGGATGAAGGCTTCTGTGAAATCTAGCCAGCTGTTGACGCTGTACGGCTTGAGGCTGTTGAGCCAGGTCCGCGCCGTGCCTTGGAGCATGAGGGGCACGTACTTCACGGCAACGCGCCTGTTGCCATTCGCGATGCGTACCGCGATGGAGTAGTCGATCAACCAATGTTCCGGCTTCACGGAGCCGTTGTACTTGGGCGTGTCTCTTGGGAGCGAGAACCCTTTGGGGAAGAGCTCATCGCGGATGCGGGGGCCGAAACAAGGCGGGCCGACATCATCTTGTTCTTCTAGCGCCAGGGATCGCGCTAGGCGGTCGATCCGATGGCGGGCGTCGTTCTCGCCGACTCCTTCACGGCGACCTAGTCGGCCGCTGAGAGTCGGATGCGTGACAGGCGGCGGGGTGGGATACCTTTCCCCACGAGGCGGAGGCGGAGGCGGGTTGCCCCGCCGCTCCACGGCTCGAGGGTCGCCTTCTGCGTCTCGCTCGATGGAGATCCAGGTTCGGCTTCGGCTGGCAGCCGGCTCTTTCTCGTGTCGCGCACGGGCTTTACCCGCAGTCGGCGTCCGATACGTCGCACCGTGCTCTCGGCGTGGTGGAGGGCTTTCCGCGCGGGCGTCGGCTTCGTGCCGCTGTGCGGCTGCATCGATTAGCTGCTGGATGCGTCTGGTCATGTAGGGGAGCTCTTCGGCCCCTAGTCCATCCAGCTCGTCTACGGCCGCCTGGGCGGCACGCAGGTTCTCGAGTGGGGTGGCATAGACTGGGCGGTCGAATCCAAGCATGTCGGCGATGACAGCGCCGCGCTGTCTGACGACGCCGGCTCGGCTTGGCCCGCCAGGAGGTGGCGTGCCGAAGGCGCGCGGTCGACTTCGCACTGGTGGGCCTCGGTGAGGCGTCTCAAGGAAGCTAGCTTCCGGCCCTCCGCGAGAAGGGCGAGGCGGAGAACCTCTAGTGCTTCGGCGTCGGCATCGGCCGAGAGGGGGACGGACAAGTCGTGGATCACCGCTCGCGGGGCGTCATGGGCGTTCTCGCCAGAAGCGCCGCCGTGGCTGATGACCATCACCTCGGCGGTGGCACCATCACAGCCATCGGCTCGGGGAACCGGGTCGTCGTAGATCACGACGTTGGTGGGGAAGGCGTCGAGCGAGGCCATGTTGGAGTCGACAAGCATCGGATCGATGGAGCCAACGGACTCCTGGTCCAAAGCAAGCTCGCTGGAGACGTGGAGCTGGCCGAGGAGGTCGACGAGGTGGTCGGTGCCCGCGTCGTGGGCGGGCTCGTCGGAGATGAGGGCCTCGCCAAGGGGATTGGCGAGGTCGCTCGCTGCGCAGGAGTTGGTGACGCCTTGCAGCGTGTCGTGGCAAGTGCCATCGGGCGTGCCGGGCTGGCTACGCTCCCTGGGGAGGAAAAGGGTTCCCGTACAGAACAGGTCTCCGGACGACGGTGCACCTGGCCCCACGGGGGGCGCCAAATGTCGGGTGGTAGGTGCGACATATGCCAACGGGTGGCTTATCAGTGTGGGAGCCAATAGGACGTCGCCGGTGCCTGGAAGCGGGATGAGGCGAAGACATGCACGCCGGCGAATCTTACCCAGCTTCGGGGCTCTCCGTGGAGATAACACCCCTACTGCTGCTCTGCGGGGTCTCCGCATGATCACTCAATGAACAAGTTGCTACAAGATGCTCCTTGAGCTGTTCGGCGAGAGGAAGAAGAAGGGCAAGGCTAGCTCTACTCTTCTCTCTATGTGGTGTCTAAACTCAGATGAGATCAACCCTTTGCATGGGTGCCCCGGGGGGGTTATATAGGCCTACCCCCGGGGTACAATGGTAATCCGGCTGGGCGCAGGCCCTAGCCGTCAATGTCTACGGTTGCCGGCTTCTGCGCCGGCTGCTGGGTCCCGCCGGCTGCCGGCCTCTTGGTCGACAGGCAGGCCCTACTACTAAGGGCCCTGTCGGTGGCTAGTTACTGTTGCCTCAATCCTGATGATGAGGGCTTTATCGAGGTAAGCGTGGCTACAGTGCTGCCGCCTGGCGGGCGATCGTTGTAGCCTCACGTCGTCTTGTCTTCTTAATGGAGCGCCTCCTTCGAGGGAGGGGGCAAGCCGGCTTGGGGAAGCCGGCCATGCCCTGGGCCGACTAGAGGAGGCTTGGCCGCCTTCGGGCGTCTCTCTGCCTGAAGGGGCCCACCGCCCATGGGCCGCGCGGACAACCCTCCGTGGATGGCGCCATAGTCAACATGGCGACTGTGCCGCACCGGACGGGTCAGGGCTACCCCGTATGGCGCACTGTGCCAGGCATGCTCCGGTTTCGGGGATGGCAGGCTTTACTGTAGCCACGCCCCGTCCCATCGCCGTTATGTGGACGCGGGCTTCGAGGGTACGATCTTGACCGCGTCGTGGGAGCCGGCTCATGGAAGTCGGCCTTCTCGTGGCTGGCTTCCTGGAGCCAGCCCTCCCGCGGCTTTCTTCATGAGGGTTAAGGCCGGGCCGCCTTCCGACAGTCGGCCTGAGAGGCAGCCGGCAGGGGGAAGGCGGCCCCATGTCTTGAATCCTTGGAGGCCGGATCGGCTCGTAATTTTTTCTGAAGTGCCAAGGGGAGCCGGTTAGGCTACCCGTGGTCATTTACCCCGACAGAATGCATCACACACGGTGCGTAGAAAGAAACTGTGCGACAAAGACTGTCCATCACACACACTTTGTATGTGATAAACGTTTGCGCAAGGTGGCCTAACGCAAACAGTTTTCAAGAGAAAGTCGTGCGTGCAGTGCAGGTTGATCGCACACGTACTGGATCTTAGAAACGTTTGTGATCTCCACGTATATCGCAGACGTTTCGCTTTCGCAAACCGTGTGCAGTGTAATCCCTATTTAATCCATAATTAATCCAATTAATCCCTAATTTAAAAATCGCATGTTATGAATTTGAAAGTAGGCAATCACTTATTTCATATCCAACCATGTTTATTAGAAATTTAGGTTCAACCACGAATCCATAATTCAATGCACAGGTTCATATACTGAAGAACTACAAAAGCACCAAGTAAAGAATGATGAACCACAGTTGTACTATAGACTGTAAAGAGAGGGGCCGAAGACATTCTGGTTGCTGGAGAAGGTGAAGCGGAATGCCCATATTGTGCCCTCCTCCATGCGTAAGGCGCGCACGACTCTAGGCCAGCCCCTTGTGATGGCTGCCCGTCCATCCTTCACTGTCTTCATTAGGACTTCTCGATGCTCATTGTAGTCTAGATGAAATACTTTAAACTTCATTGCGTGTCCACCAATCATGTACTTTCCAAGGTAATCTTGAGTGAACTACTTCGGGAACCACTGGGAACGAAAAATATTCAGACATTGTTGTCTAACAGCTCATTATGGGCAGTAAAAAGAGAAGGCTGCAGAGTTTGTAGTTACCAGCCTACAGCTCATTGTTGTGTTGGATAGAGCATAAAAAAATAATTTGCTTGCCACCATTCATATCTTTTTGCTAATAATCCTTATCAGTTTCCTCACTTGATGCTTGTTCATCAATATATCATTGCCCGTTACACAAAAAGGGTCGATGCATGGATCCTTGCCAAGGGCATATGTACCTACAAGCAACAAGTCAATATTAGAAGCTAACTAGTGTCCAGGCCTGGATCTATATGCACTATATTATGGAACGACGGGGGAGTACAAGCCGAGGGATGAAGCCAACCTCGGCGGAAAATGGTGGCCACTCTCGTTGTTGTCCTACATAAGTAGTGGAAAGGCATGATAAGTACGACAATCTTAACATCAAACAAATATAGCAAAGGTAAAAAACATCATAACCAAATGATAGCTTGAATGTGTTGGTTTCAGCATGCTGTTAAAGCAGATATAAAATGGAAGGCAATGTTACCGACAGCGGGCTTAACAGCCATCAAATATCGCAATTCAAACTGATAGTGTTGAAAATGAATAGAACGTAGGTAATGCTTAAACATCACACTGGATAAATGTGTAAAACTGAAAATAAAGGGCATGTGTTAACTACACCAGGAATAACTGGAACCAAATATAGCCGTTCAAACTGGTATTGATGTAGTCGAGCGGCACAGTTCCGACTTCCACATAATGAACCACACATTGTGAATGACTGAAATAAACAAGGCATAAATGACCAGTGTAACAACCAAATATAGCCATTGAAAACTGGACAGAGTCTCACTGCAACCAACCTAACAAGCAAATACAGATAAACAGGGCATATGCTTGAAAACTAGACAAATGCTCACTGCAACCAACCTAAGAAACAGATAAAGATAAACAAGGCATCTGCTTGATAACTGGAGAAATGCTAAAAAAGCAACCTAACGACCAAATATAGATAAACGAGGCATCTGCTTGATAACTGGACAAATGCTAAAAAAGCAACCTATCAACCAAATACAGATAAACAAGGCATTTGCTTGATAACTGGACAAATACTCACTGCAACCAAACTAAGAACCAAATACAGATAAACAAGGCATCTGCTCAATAACTGAAAAAAATGCTCACTCCAACCAACCTAACAACCAAATACAGATAAACAAGGCATCTACTCACTATAAACAACCAAATATAGCCATTCATGAAACTAAAGTGGACAATTCATACTTAAACATCACATAGACCAATTGAACAATACATTTTTGCATAACTGAAATAATTAAACACGACATAGTTAAAGCACCGCATGGAAAATGCTACTACAACAAAGGGTACAGGTTGGCAAGCTAGAAAAGGTAATATTTGCTGATAGAATGTTGCCTCACATTTCATTGACGGGATCCTTCCAGTTGGAAGAGCACGAACCCATGGTGCGCTCTCTGATGTCACAGATGGGCTGTTTCACCTTGGAAGAACCTTCGTGGGTGCCCTCCTCGTGGTCGTGGTCGTGGTAAATGAGATCTGACTTGGCAATTGAGGATCCCAAGCCGCCGCCGTAGAAGGTGTCCTTCAGAAGTGACAAAATGGGCTCGATGGCGTATAAAGCTCGCAAATCCTTGACCGCTTGGCGGAGGAGATCAACGGCAGGGCCGTCGAAGAGATCAACGGCGGTTGAACCAGAGGGGTTGGGGATGGACCACTTAACCTGTGACATGGCCCGCGTGAAGCCGTCGGTGTGGACGAGCTTGTTGTCGTAGCCAGCTTTCCTGAGATATAGTAATACGCTAGCCCGCTGACATGAAGCCTTCGGCATGGCAACATAGTCAATGTCTTCGCCGGCTTCCGCGGCGATGTGTTGCTCCAGGATCGACAGGTCGGGGCGAACGGCGGCCACCTCGCCAACGTCCGCCGGAGAGGCCATGATAAACCTCTTCTTGGCCGAACGCTCGTTGGGCTCCCCGGGATACGTGGTCGATCTTAGGCTGCAACATTCTGGAGCAGGGGATGTGGATCTGGCGGGGAGGGACACCGCAGGCCTCATCTAAAAACTCAGGGGAGTGGGGCGACGGTATGGGAATCGCTGGATAACCTGAACTTTATTATCTTATCTAGGGGGAACGGGCAGACCGGCAGGGTTGGCGGTGGCGCCGACGGTGGCCGTGAGCTAGGGTTCGAAGGGGGGAGGGGGGCGGGTGGGGGACTATGGAGGGGGTGGTGTTTGAGGATACGCCACAACTACTGAAAATTTTAGTAATGGTGGGTGGAGATGGTGGTGGATGAGGGAGGGCGACGATTCAAATGCCTCGGCTGCTAAAATTTTACTATAAGGTCGGTGCTGGAGGAGTGTGGGCGACGGTTGAAGTACGGGGGCTACTTAAATTTGGGTAAAGGAATTGATGCGGGGCGGGAGTGCCCAAGATCACGCACGGTCCAATAACAATATGCGTGTATGATAATAAGGAAAAGTGGCGCGGATCCGCCAATTTTTGCAACGCTCAAGGCGGGTAGTTTGTTTTTATATTTCTAGCTAGTTGTTCTATCGCACACGGTTCGTCCTAATTTCCAAATAAACTTACCCGCCTTTAGCTTCCACAAGTGGTGGTTTTACAACGCACTTGCATCGCACACGGTTAAGCTAGTACCTCCACCCTTTGCTCGCGCTTGCGCGGTCGTGGTGATTTCAGCGCACTTGCATCGCACACGGTTGAGCCAGTACCTCCACCTTAAGTTGCTCGCGCTTGCGCAGTCCTGGTGATTCACATCGCACTTGTATCACACACGGTTTAGATATTATACCCCATGTCCGTTGAGGATCATCAGAGTCTTTGCAGCAAAATATAACGTTAGGGAGGGTCAAAAGACAGCCACACCAGCATGTGGCCCAAATATATATGAGTGAAAAGGGTGGTATGTGATGTTCAAAATTCCAATGCACAACTTTGACCCCACGGGCCCACGGTTGGGCGCGTCATTGAATCAATGAGAGGGGCCAGAAGTCAAGAACCACCTAGAAGTGGCCAAATATATGTACGAATATTGGGGATGTTTAAAACTTTAAATACACAATGCATAACTTGGGTGGCACCTGCCTCGCAAACCCGAAAGCACCCTAACAACCACCTAGCTAGGATATATATAATGACATAATGTCGTACCTAGCTAGGATGCTTGGCCCACCACCTCCCACTTCGTGTCAGCGGGGCGGATGCACGTAATGATCGATACTTTGGTCATACATGCAAGTCGACATGACCTGCCATAAGACGGACCAATGAATCTTTTGTTTGGTCAAATAACAGTTGTTGTTGTCGATAAACCGCTTGGGCCAATAGATTGAACCATCATAAACATCGCACGAGAGGGACCACAAAACCAGCACCTCTTGCATGCGGCCCAAAATGATGTACGTTGGGAAGGGGCGATTTGTGTTTTCAATATAGAATAATGTACAATTTAGATGTGGTGCCTACCTCTTGATACAGACAACAACCATGAAGGCAAGGTAGTTAAGGACGAGATACGTATGCAGGGTTTGATGTAGGTCAAACCCAGCAGTCCGAGCATCTGGGAGGGAATCCTAACAACGCATGAGCTCGAGTTTTGGTTGACTGACATTTGACGGTGACCGTCCCTAACATGAACTAGGAGGAATCCATTCATGGCAAACACATACCCCTCATTATCGGTCAAAGGGATGATATATATACACCCGGGGAGCCCACATATATCCGTGTCGTCACCAAAAACCACACAAGGGAGACGTGGTCGATCAGAAGACCCCGTATTAACTGCATGCGGCCTGAAAATATGTATGGGTATGATGGTGTATGATGTGTTTAAATCCCAAATGCACAACTTCGATGGGCCACGCCAAGTACATTACAAACCGAACACTGTACCCGACTCCAAGCCTGGTTCAATACCTATGATGTTAGTTTCCCAACTTCGAGGCGGCAGTGGGGGGGTCCCACGCCTAGCATGGGACACACATATATATATATCTATATATCTATACATCTATATATACATCTATACACATATATAGTGTGCGAATAACTATGAAAGTTGCTCGTTGGATGAAGCCAATCCGACGGTACAGAGATGGAAAATCCGAGCACTACTGGCCATTGGATATCATCTACATTCCACCAGATTCTGCCACATGTACAATCTAGAAGACTCCATGGTTGAACTTAAACATAATGCACAAACCTCTAAACACGAGCGCTTCTCCTTTGTTCTCTAGAATCTTCCGCCCAAACCTTTTTTTCTAATTGAATTGTCACTATTTGTTTTTACCTTTACAATGCACAATTCCATGAATCTTAAAATAGTTTTTTTAGAAAACTAATTGATTTTGGATGAGATGAACTATAAGAATTAAACGAACATCTACATCATGCATATCTGGGAGAAGAGGCGGGAAACCGATGAGAGGAGTGGCGAGAAACAGTAGCCTGTTTTGAGTGAAAACCTAGTAGAGAAGGAAGCGTGAGCTACACGACGCATGCGCACAGTGCTTACCCATGTATTGCATGTGCTGTCGAAAGGGCTCAGGGTTGCCGTTCGATCTGGGAGCATCCAACGGTGCACATGTATGATCCGTGGGGTTTGGGTTCTGGCTAGTCAGAATAGAGGATCAGATCGTGCACGCAGCAGGGGGGGATATCATACGGAAACCAACATTCGGTGGAAACCGGTGAAAACCGCGAGAAAAAGATGTTTTGAAGTTTAAAAAAAAATCAAAAAAATGCGGGATGATAAGACGGTGATGTTTGATTGGCACACAAAACTTCAAGTTGAAACACATTAAGAGATGTGAGCTATGAAAAAGACAAAATCAGTGTTGAATAGTGCCGAATAGTAATGCCACTGTTCAGGCCGGAATTTGTCTTTTTCATAGCTCACATCTCGTAATGTTTTTCAACTTGAAATTTTGTGTCGCAATAAAACATCACCTTCTTAACATCCCACATTTTTTTCCAGATTTTTATGAAACTTTAAAATATGGTTTCCACGAAGTTTTCATTGAATATCGGCTTTTGTGAGTGAACCATGTGCTATTTGAAAACATTTTGTGAGAAGAATCTTGGTTTTTAAATCCCCGTAAATCCAAAACTAAGCTGAAAATCGTGAAACCTGCCATGGTGTCACGACATCGCACTTATATGTCGAGGAATTTTTCGTCCATTGTGGCGCAAGTTTTATTACAAGCCTCTTACAAACCGGAGCTTCTCTCAAAGAAGCCTCGTGGTTTCGATAGGGAAACGTGTCCCCCTTGTGGGCGAAACATAATCACTTCCTCTTTTCACCTTGTATTTTCTTCTACGGGCAACATGGAACGACATGATATCCGTGCTGAAATTTAAACTTATTCAGGGTTCGTTTGGCCTTTTTATACACTAATTGAGTTTCCTAGGCATTTAATGTCCATAATTCAAATCTGAACTACAAATACATGCTCCAGTTCACCAAAATGGCTAGAAAAATTATACATGTGTTGTTGGGTGCATGTTTAGGTCCCATGCCAGGAATGGGAACGAATTACAACCGTACTGGTGTCATGGCTCGTACTCAAACATTTCGAAACTCGGTTTTAAGTCCCCATAAATCCTAAACTCACCAGAAAGTCATCAAAGGTGGCACGGTGTCACGTCATGGCACATATATGTTGTGGTAAAAACATTGTCCAATTTGGGCCAAGATTTATTACAAACCTCTTACAAAAACCGGAGCTTCTCTCAAAGAAGCCTCGTGGTTATGATAGGGAAACGTGTTCCCCTTGTGGGCGAAACGTAACCACTGCCTCTTTTCTCCTTGTATTTTCTTCCACGGGCAACATGGAACCACAGGATATCTGTACTGAAATTTAAACTTATTCAGGGTTCGTTTGGCCTTTTTATACACTAATTGAGTTTCCTAGGCATTTAATGTCCATAATTCAAAGCTGAACTACAAATACATGCTCCAGTTCACCAAAATGGCTAGAAAAATTATACATGTGCCGTTGGGTGGATGTTTAGGTCTCATGCCAGGAATGGGAACGGATTACAACCGTACCGGTATACTGGCTCTTCCTCAAACATTTCGAATCTCGGTTTTGAAGTCCCCATAAATCCTAAACTCACAAGAAAGTCATCAAAGGTGGCAAGGTGTCATGTCATGGCACATATATGTTGTGGTAAAAACATTGCCAATTTGGGCCAAGCTTTATTACAAACCTCTTACAAACTGAAGCCTGTCGCAAGAACCCTCATGGTTTCGATAGGGAAATGTGTCCCCTTGTGGGCCAAACGATAATCACTCCCTCTTCTAGCCTCGTATTTTCTTCTACACGCGACACGGAACAACTGGAGATTCGGGCTGAACTTTGAAATTATTCAGGGTTCGTTTGACATTTTTTATTCATTAATTGAGTTTTCTAGGCATTTAATGTCCATCATTCAAATCTGAACTACAAATACATGCTCTAGTGCACCAAAATGGCTAGAAAAAACGTACATGTTTCCTTGGGGTGCATGTTTAGGTCCCATGGAACAAACGGGAACGAATTCAACCGTCTCGCCGTCCTGGCCTGGCCACAAACATTGTGAATCTCGGTTTTTAAATGTCTGTAAATCTAAAACTCACCAGGAAATCATGAAACTTAGTATAGTGTCACTACATGGTATATATAATTGTCCAATTTGGGCGAAGCTATATTACAAGCCTTTTACATAACCGGAACCTGTCGCAACCCTCGTGGTTCCGGCAGGGAAACATGCCCCTCTTGTGGGCGAAATGATAATCGATGCCTCTTCTCGCCTTGAACTTTGTTTTCTACAGGCAACATAGAATAACAGGAGTGTCGGGCTGAAATTTGAAACTGTTCAGGGTTCGTTTGGCCATTGTATATATATTACTAATTACTAAGTTTTCTATGCATTTAATGTAGTCCATAATTCAAATTTGAACTACAACTACATGCTCCAGTGAAGCAAAATGGGCGGGAAATCATATATGTGTCATTGGGTGCATGTTTAGGTCTCATTTAAGGAATGAGAATGAATTACAAACTTGTCGTTGTCCTGAAACAATGAGAATCTCAGTTTTTTAATCCTAGTGAATAAAAATGTCACCCAAAAAACATGAAACTTGGCATGATTTCATGACATGGCACATATATGCCGTGGTAAGAAAAATCGTCCAGTTTGAGAAGAGGCGCACACATTAGTAGCCAACGAAGTCCTTTTTGAAACAAAAGCTAACATGTTAATATCGTAAACGGTCGTATTATATTTACCGTGTCAAAATTTAACCATACTCGGTGGCGTGCGTGCAGCTGTTTGATTAGACGGGATGAGCGCGAGAAGTCCGTCATGCAGCTTCGACAGGACACGTGCGAGCAGTCCGCCGCGCAGGCTCGATGGGACACGTGCATCCTGTCCACCTCGCAGGCTCGACGGGACACGTGCGAGCAGCAAGGCCGCCCATGCTCATCGGGAAGCGAGCTCTTTGACCTCCATGCACCAGCCGTCGCCCGCCTCGCTCACAACTTCTCCTTTGATGGGTTAATTAAAGAACCTAGACGGAGGGTGTTTGCTTGTGATCCCATGGCAGCATTTGCTTTGTTCGTGTTTTCAACTAGTATTCCGCCCTAATTTAAATTGCCACATAGGGCAACTGATAATATGACCACAAATAAAATGGCAACGGATAATATGACGACAAATTTACAATGGCGCACATAATAATTGTCTTACATATTCTGGATAATTTAAAATGCCACATGCGGCAAAGCCTGGAAGACACGGGGGCAAGAGAAGAAGGAAATTGCAGACAATGATTTGGGTCGCTACTATCTCTACTCATCGATGGATCGCCGGGCAGCGAAATCCTCCAGCTTCTTCAATTCCTCATGACTTTGCTTGAAAGCAGCCACAGATTCCTCCACCTCCTGCTCGCGCTCGATCCGGAGCTTCCTCAAGCCACCCATCAGTTCCTCGATGACCGCTTTCAGCGTCATCTCCGAGGCACTACTCTGCTCATGCAACATCTTCCATCCGGCGGCCTCCTCCTCCTTCTCGGTGACCAACTTGAGGAGCTTCACATTGTAATCCATGAGTTGCTCGACGAGGATGGTCGCCTTGTTAACCGAGGCATCGCTGATCTTGAGCAGCTTCATCAAGCCGTCACTGTCGACTAGCTCCTGCTGCGTAGTGACGCCAGCGAGAATGTCGTTGCGCTAGCGAAGGACTTCAGGAGCGCCGTCTCATCGCGATGGCCGACATCGCGAATGCGCTTGTGAGAGCCCTCGCGTGCCCGTGAGAGCTAGTTCGAGGGCTCCGCGACGCGCCCGGACATCTCTGTTGCGGCTGCGGCTTCGCGGTGGGACCTCTCTAGTGCTTCCGCAGCCTTGGTCTTTGCTGCCTGGTTATATGTCCACCCTAAACTCCTCCTACTGGTGATGGCGGAACGACTTGACAGACAAAACCAATTTTGTGGGTGATGAGGAGAGGAACTGTGAAGTAATTTCCGAGTGGGTAGTTTTTATAGCCCAGTGCTAAGTGTGAACACATATTAGTTTGAGAGGTGTGAACAGATTTGCAATTAGTTATCGCGTTGTAATCAGCAATGTGATGAGTAACAAGGTCAAAATTTATTGATGGCAGAAGGTTGACCACGTGGTTGCTCGCCTTGAGGCGGCCGGGGCGCGCTCCGCTCTGGCGTCCCTGCGCGCGCTCTGCTCACCGTTGAGGCAAAGATACAATGGCAACTGTTAATAATTCTTAATAATTGTCTTACATATTCAGGATAATTTAAAATGCCAAATGCGGCAAGGCCCAGAACACTCACGACCTACATATGCATACAATTATAATAAAATATAAGCTAAAAGGCTGAGCTGGCGGCCTTCCGACGATGGTCTTCTCGGACTCCATGATTAGCATAGCACCCTTGCGGCCGCTCACTCCGAGTGTCCCGACCCACCTCCGCCTACGGAGCTGCTGGCGCTGATGGGAGGCTCTTGGGGCTGCTGGGCCTCTTCCAAAAGAGCTTGGCAGCATGCAATCACACGCATGAAAACTTCGCAGAACCGCTCCATTTCCATGTCTCTGGCCTGGTAGCAAATTCCATCGATCACCTGCATCCTCAAGATATCACGTTGGCGATGTTCTACTTTGTCGGGGACGTCACCTCCGCCAAGGATGCGCTCAAGCCTTGCCACCACATCATCGGGATCGAGGTTGACTCGGCCGCCGCGGGCAATGATGAAGCCGCAGGCTGCCTTTGTCTTGACTGAGTCGCAGAGGTCATGTGCCCATTCCATGCAGGGCATCAGGCTCTCGATGAGCACTGGTGACGATAGTTCTTCGGGTGGGTCGTCGATCATGCCACCGAGCAGCTCTGGATCTTTTGCACGGTGGATGGCAAACTGCTCATCACACCTCCTATGCAATATGTCGATTGTGCTCCCAAGGACTGTGACGCCGATATTGCTGTCCATGGGCCATGGTGCCTGAGGGAGTCCTGGATTAGGGGGTGTTTGGATAGCCGGACTATACCTTCATCCGGACTCCTGGACTATGAAGATACAAGATTGAAGACTTCGTCCCGTGTCCGGAAGGGACTTTCCTTGGCGTGGAAGGCAAGCTTGATGATACAGATATGTAGATCACCTACCATTGTAACCAACTCTGTGTAACCCTAGCCCTATCCGATGTCTATATAAACCGGAGGGTTTTAGTCCGTAGGACGAACAACAATCATACCATAGGCTAGCTTCTAGGGTTTAGCCTCCTTGATCTCGTGGTAGATATACTCTTGTACTACCCATATCATCAATATTAATCAAGCAGGAGTAGGATTTTACCTCCATCGAGAGGGCCCGAACCTGGGTAAAAAGATCGTGTCCCCTGTCTCCTGTTACCATCCGCCTAGACGCACAGTTCGGGACCCCCTTCCCGAGATCCGCCGGTTTTGACACCGACATTGGTGCTTTCATTGAGAGTTCCTCTGTGCCGTCGCCATCAGGAAGGATGCCTCATCCCGTCCTTAAAGACGGCACCGTCACTAAGGGAGCTTTGGCTATCGGCCAAACTCTCCGGCTTGGTGGTTTTCTTATGACCGCCCGTTCGGCCGCTGCGCCGACGAAGACCTCTCGGGTCATCAAAAGCAATCTTCATGTCAGCTCGGGACTGGCCGAGCAGTTAGATCCAATGGAGCTCTCTTCCATAAACGAGCTTCTGGATCGCATCCCCGCCCTGGGAGTCGCTACGGAGTACGACCAGATCGTGCCTAAACCCAATCTAAGAGAGATCAACTCTCCCCAGTTCACCCATCACGTTGTCGTGGTAGAGGGGCAATGCGGCGACCCTTCATCTATCTTAAGGACCAGCTATGTCCGGGTTCCCGATCCCTCCAAGCAGGATATCCGCGGAGGGGAGGACATCACTCAAGAACCGAACTTAGAGTCGGGCAACGGGCTAGATTCATTGGACAACATCCAAGAATCCGAACCCTCGAGTTCGGAAACCCTTTGGCCTCTGAGTCTCAGATTGGCTGAGGTTTCGGATTTAATTCGACCCACCCACCCGAACATATGCAATCTATCCCAAATTAGGCAAAGGCCAGAAGAAACAGTACATCATTACTGGGCCAGATCCCTCCTGGTTATGAACAGGATCAAGCACTACCGCGAGGAAGACGCAATCTCATTCTTCTACAATAATTGCACGGACAAGGGAGTCTGCAACACCATAAGTCGTAGTGATATTTCATGCTTCGCTGACTTGGCGTCCATAGTACGAAAGTACTGTGCGGCGGGTAGCGCCTGGAAAACCGAAGTAAAATTTTGGGATTCAGGCCCTGAATACAAACCTAGTCCCAAATAAAAGGGTGCATCATCGCCAGACACCCGAGTTGAACACCAAAAAGCAAAAACCCTCTACAGGGCATGGAACTGTACTGGAAGGGTGGCTTAATGGACCCTGTAAAATTCACAGTACAGAGGGTGCCACACCAACTCATAGCCTTAGAGCATGTTGGATACTCCGGCAGGTGGCCAAAATCGGCGAAAATCTCCTAATTCCGGAGGCCACAGAAAGTCACCCCAGAGACACCGGTACGGTATTAACAGTCCTCGAGACTTTCGCATCAAATAATATGCGAAAAAGAACACTCTGCAGCCTCGCCGAAGTCTACCAAGTAGCAACAATAAACCCATGGAGTGACATGGCTATTACTTTCAACGCCAGTGATGAACCTAAATTCCGGACAGCCCGAGCACCAGCCGCGTTGGTCCTCAGTCCTATAGTGGACGACTTTCGCCTTACCAAGGTACTCATGGACGGAGGCAGCGGATTGAACCTCATTTACGAGGAAACCCTTCAAAAAATGGAAATAGACTGGAACCGCATTGAGCGAAGCAGCACAACCTTTAGAGGAATAATCCCCAGTCGGGAAGCGCGCTGCACAGGAAAAATCACACTAGATGTGGTGTTCGGCACACCGGATAATTACAGGTCCGAAGAGGTCACGTTCCAAGTGGCCCCGTTTAGTAGCGGATACCACGCTCTGCTAGGGCGGGAAGCATTTACAATCTTCCAAGCAATACCCCATTATGGGTACATGAAGCTCAAGATGCCCGGGCCGAACGGAATTATCACTCTCGCTAGTGATCCGGGCATAGCACCCCGCGCCGAAAATAAGACGGCCGCACTGGCCCTTGAGGCACTCTGCGAAGCCCTAGCGGCTGAGGAGCTGACTGCACTGCGCTCCACGGTGAATAGGGACGATGTGATACTCGACAAAAGATCCAAGTCCACCTCCTTTAAACCAGCGGACGAAATAGTCAAATTCCAAGTCCATCCAACGGACCCCAAGAAAACAGCTTCCATCGGGGCACAATTAAGCCCTGGTGTAGACGCCGCACTGCGAGAGTTCCTACGTGAGAACTGGGACATTTTCGCCTGGCACCCTTCAGATATGCCATGAATCCCATGCAGGCTGGCCGAACACAGCTTAAATATCCTAAAAGGATTCAAACCCGTCAAACAGGCTCTCCGGTGTTTTTCTGAACCTAAGAGACAGGCCATGGGAGAGGAGCTAGCCAAGCTATTGGAGGCCGGATTCATCAGAGATATAAAACATCTGGACTGGCTAGCAAACCTGGTGATGGTACCAAAGAAGGACAAATCCTGGCGCCTGTGCGTTGATTTTAAAGAGCTTAACAAGGCTTGCCCAAAGGATCCCTTCCCTCTACCCCGCATCAATCAAATTATCGACGCTACCGCAGGACACGATTCGTTGTGTTTCCTCGACGCATATTCCGGTTACCATCAAATCAAGATGGCAGAGTCCGACCAAGCCGCAACGGCATTCATCACACCATACGGCCCATTCTGCTTCAACACAATGCCCTTCGGGCTCAAAAACGCTGGCGCAACATATCAGTGCATGATTCAGACATGTCTGGCAAACACGATCAGCAAAACAGTGGAGGCATACGTGGATGACGTGGTCGTTAAAACAAGACATGTCGAGTCCCTAGTAGACGACTTGAGGCTCACATTTGATAACCTCCGAACATACGATATCAAGATCAATCCGGAAAAATGTGTTTTCGGCGTTCCCGCCGGAAAGCTCTTGGGCTTCATTGTATCCGGTAGAGGAATTGAAGCAAATCCGTCCAAGATCCGAGCTCTGGCACAATTGGATATCCTAAAGGGCCTAAAAAAAATACAAAAATTAACCGGCGAGCTATCAAGTCGCAAGTTTTGGCCGACTTCGTCGCAGAATGGACGGAGGCCAAACTCCCTAAAGAGTACGGCACACATTCAAACTAGATCATGCATTTCGACGGCTCCAAAATGTTGGCCGGTCTAGGGGCTGGCGTCGTTTTGACGTCCCCCACAGGAGACACAGTTCAATACGTCCTCTAGATTATGTACACAGACTCCAACAATGCAGCCGAATATGAGGCCCTTTTACATGGTCTACGGATGGCAGTATCCATGGGCATTCAACGCCTAGAGGTGCACGGGGACTCGAATCTCGTGATATCCCAAATAAATGGAGACTTCGATGCCAAGGATCCAAAAATGGCAGCTTACCGCAACGCCGTCTTAAAAATGTTAGCTCGGTTCGAAGGGCTCGAATTTCACCATATAGCCCGGGAAAATAATCAGGCGGCGGATGTCCTGGCACGCATCGGCGCAAAACGCGATGTAGTCCCCCCCAACATCTTCTTGGAAAGGCTATTCAAGCCATCCGTAGCATGGGACGGGGAACCCGACAATAACAGCCCGGACCCAACCGCACTGCCCGAAACCGAACAATCTGACACAATTGGAGGCTCTGCCAATGAAACCACACCTTCAGACCACGCAATAATGGCCGTCATCGCCCCGTGGACAGAACCTTTCCTAGCCTACCTTGCTAAGCAGGAACTCCCCAAGGACCAAAATGAGGCACACTGCATAGTGCGGCGATCTAAAGCCTACAAAGTCCATGAGGGAGAGCTTTATAAAAAAAGCACTACCGGAGTCCTTCAAAGGTGCATCTCCGAAGAGGAAGGACGGAACCTTCTGGCTGAAATTCACGCCGGACCCGGTGGTCATCACGCCACAGCTCGGTCCCTTGTAAGCAAGGCCTTCCGTACAAGCTTTTATTGGCCGACGGCCCGGGCAGACGCCCAGGACTTAGTCTAATGATGCGTCGGTTGCCAGCTTTTCACGAACCAAAGCCACATGCCACCCACCGCCCTCCAAACTATCCCCATAACTTGGCCCTTCGCGATCTGGGGGCTTGACATGGTTGGACCCCTTAAAGGCGGAACCAACAAGAAAAAATACTTACTGGTCATGGTGGATAAATTCACCAAATGGATAGAAGCCAAGCCCGTTAAGACGGCTGAATCCGGACCAGTGATAGACTTCATATCCGGGGTTGTACACCGTTACGGCGTCCCCCACAGCATCATCACTGATAACGGCACGAACTTTACGGCCGACGAGGTAAAACTCTGGTGCAAAAACATGGGCATCAAGCTCGATTATGCTTCCGTCTATCACCCACAAACTAACGGCCAGGTCGAACGTGCAAATGGTCTTATAATGAGTGGCATCAAACCTAGATTAGTGCGGTCCCTCAAGGAAACGAATACGCACTGGATAGAGGAGCTCGACTCCGTACTCTGGGGGCTGCGGACCACGCCGAATCGCACCACCGGATACACACCATTCTTCATGGTGTACGGTGCAGAGGCAGTTTTGCCTTGCGACATAATTCATGACTCACCTCGAGTGCGCATGTATGAAGAAAGAGAAGCCGAGCTCGATCGGCAGGACAGTTTGGACGCCTTAGAGGAGGAGCGTGACGTGGCAAAAGCCCGTTCCACATTCTATCAAAAGCAGGCTCGAAGATACCAAAGCAGAGAAGTACGGGCCAAAAATTACAACGTTGGCGAATTAGTTCTACGCCTGTCGGACAAGAAAAAGGACAAATTCAAGCCCAACTGGGAAGGTCCCTTCATAATTGACCAAGTCCTGACCGGTGGGGCGTACCGCCTGCAAGATGCATCGAATAACAGACTCGAGCCGAACCCATGGAACGTAGCCCGTCTCCGAAGATTCTATGCCTAGCGCCGGACTCCGTGTTCGTCTCCTTCCTCTGTCCCTTTTTTATATACTGTCTGTCTTACATTTCTCTCCTTCTCCCCTCCCTCTCAGCCTTTAAAGGCTCATCAAATGACGTGATGTTCGCACTCATTAAACCTGGGGGCTTCTTTTAAACAGAAGCTTATTTATATGGGCTTTATGCCCGACACATGTGTCAAACTTCCGCATGTACCTTTTATTTCACCATTATATGCATCGATATGACTTAAGTTTTAGCCAAGCTGGGTTGCCTGGCTCCTGTGCTTACCCCTACGTTCCCGATTGTTCGGCTAGGTGGTAAAGGTAACACCTCGCGATTGTTACTGCCGGGTCAGCCGGATGTGTACCTCAGACTGGGTGAAGCCGAAAGCTAGCGTTCTTAAGGGAATATTCGTTCGGTGACGTAAAAGACGATCTTTTCACTTATTTATTAATGCGCCCCCAGATGCTTTTACTGTGTCTTTTTCGCAGAATGGACATGCACTTTAGGGCATGCCTCCACGGGAAAGGAACCCTAAACGAACTATTCTCCCTGGAAGATGTTTCTTACTAACCATGTAATATAACATAACTAGTTGGGCACTTGTCTATTCAACCACTAATGACCCCTACGCCTGGTTGTCCATGCAAACCCCGTTCTTATATAACCGCGAGGGTATTCGGACACATTTCGGACCGTCAGGTCCCGAGGTTGAAGTGAAAATGTCGGCCATGACAAACGATCTACAATCCAGCTAGAAGGCATTACAAATGTCAATTACATAGTCATTCTGACTGGTTGTATTCCTCTTCAATACCATCTAACAGGCTGTCTATTTTACAGTCCTGCTGGGAATACTTTGCGGCCAATTCTACTTGGCCGTATGCTAAGCTTACAGGGATCTCCTTCCCATCAGGCCCCACAGGTCCGACCTCGGCCATGTGGTTGGGGTCAGCCTTCGTGTACCGCGTCTTCACCATGGCCCAGGCCTCCCTAGCGCCTTGACGGCAGGCCAATATCTTCCACAACTGGAAGCGCCGCCGCGCTCCTTTCAGCTTCTCCGCAAGCTCTCCAAGGCCTTCGGGCATGGAGATGGATGGCCACAAGGCCTGGGCAATGCCTTGCATCACCTGCTGAACTCGCTCGTGCAGTTGCGAGAGCTCGGGAAGAAGGTCACCCGTGGAACCGGGCATCTCCTCTGCAGGACGACCTGTTAGCACACCTACAGACATTACTCTGTTAGTCTACTTCCTTGCCGAACTTTTTTTTCAAAGGTTCGTTTAAGCACTTACTAAATATGCCGCGCTGAAGCCGCTGATTCTCCTTAACGGAGTCTGACAGCTGGGCACGAACATCTTTCAGTTCAACACCCAGCTTGGTGTTGGCATCTTGGAGATCATTCTTCTCCCGCCTCACCTTTGTCAGCACGCTCTCGCCAGCCTTTAGCCGGCGTAGGAGTTGTTGCCTTTCCGGATCTAATCCGGCGCCATCTGCAATTTTATTTGTCAGATTTGCACACACGCCGCACTTCGCAAAACACTTATCTTTTGGAAGTATATATTACCAACGGGGGTCTCCTTGGGCTCCCCTGTCGCGGCTAGTGCGGACTCAAGTTGGGCTTTGCACTCTTCTAGCTCTTGGGACAGTTGGGTATTCTTTTCCGCAAGACCCTGCATTTTTAAATGATCCTTAAATTAGTTCTTCTAACTGTTTCAAGTCTCCGGGGCTACTAATATATATAACCATTAAATTTTCTCACCCGTATGTCTTCTACATATTGCTCCGTGGGTCTGGCTAGAACCTTTTGAGCAGCACGGAGGTACGCTTCTCCCGAGTTGAAGGCATCTAACGCCTCTTGGGAGAAACAAGCGTCACGAAGAACTGTCCGGCGACGCCTGTGGTTCATGGCACCCTCCACCTCGGAATTGGTGGCAGACAACCTGTCCGCATCCTCTGTTGGAGGAGCGTCCGGTGCACGCCTCGTGTTCTCCCCCACCTCCGGACCAGGCTTTGGAGCCATGCTGGTGGAGGCGCGATTGGCAGCCTCTGCAGATATAGTCCGGCGAGGTCTCTTTGTCCTGAAGAGAGTACGAGTGTTAATATGCCTTGAAGGAATAACACTTGGAATAAAAGGGCGCGCTATACCTTTGCGCTGGCGCCTTGGTCCAGACTGCACTTATTTTCTGCCCACGGGGCCCTGCAGCCCCTCGTTGGCTTGTCGCCGCAGGCTCGGCCTCCCGTCTCAAAAACCTCCCCTGCAAAACACGGTTGTAATCAGGAAACTGAAAACACGCGTGGGTGGAACACTTTTCGAGGTACTGGGACTTCGGTCTCAGTTACCGGGGAGGCCGGGATTAGCCCTGGGTAATCGGCCGTAATGGCCACCAAGGCGTTGTCCTTGCTCAATTGATGGAACACTCCATCAATCAGCTCCACGGATAAGTACGGATCCTCTTGGAAGGCCGGGTCGAGGGACTGTCCCGGATCCTCGGGCTGTGGAGGAGGGCTGCTTATTTCTTTAACAGCCTGGCGCAGTTCCTGCATTAAAGTCGTTAGACTATATACCTAAACGATGGGAATATAAAACGGATGGGCAAGTAAAAGTGTCCACTTACCCAACTCAGAGGGTTGTACATAGTAAATCCACCCTGTGGGTTGACACGGAGAAATTCCTCCTCTTCTCCCTTGTACAAAGCGGACAAGATCTTTATCAGAGTGGCAGCCGAATCCGGCCCCCTACGGCCGTGACGGGTGGCGTCATCCTCCCCGTTGAAGTCCCACATGGGGTGGCCTCTATACTGAAGCGGCTGCACCCCCCGCATGATGCATGCGGCCATGACTCCTATCATGGTTAGTCCGGACTGAGCTAATAATCTTATCCAGCCCATCAGGTAAAGGATGTCCCTGTCACTTTCCCTCTGAGGGCTCCGTGGATGCTAGCTTAGGCGCTTCTTCAGGGGAGCAGTGTCGAACTCAGGGAGGCCAATCCGAACAGGATCCGGCAACGGGACGTCCTCTATATAAAACAATTCCGAAGGCGAATTCTCGGACGCCTTCTTTGGGGTTCCGGATAGATATCCGGTCCTGGCGATGCGCCACACTTTGGCTCCGCCCACTTGATATATTGACCCCTCCTAAAAACGGGGCATCAGGCAGAATAGCCTCTTCCACAGCGCGAAATGAGTCTCAACACCCAAAAACATCTCGTAGAGAGCTACGAAGCCCGCGATGTGCAATATGGAGGCAGGCGTGAGGTTGTGCAGCTGGAGGCCATAGAACTCCAGAAGCCCCCGGAGAAACGGGTGGATTGGAAATCCGATCCCTCTTATTAAATAAGGGACAAGGCATACCCGCTCTCCTTTGGAGGGATTGGGGGCACTCTCTGCTTGCTCTCCGCCATTATAGGTGGCAAGTCCGGCTCGAACCGGGACCATATAGGCCAGGGGAGAAATCCCTTGGTCTGAACCATCACTAGCTTGTTGTGCGGGATGGAGCATCTCTGCCAATCTCCAGGCTGAGAGCTGGAAGGGCGAGGGGAGGAGTTGCGACTTCTAGGCATGGTAGGATGGACCTTTGTCGGATGCGCTCTGATGAATACTCGCAGAGGGGAGAATGTGTGGTTTGGATCTAAATCCTCGTCCCCTTAAATAGGCGGCTCATTTGCGCGGCTAGGGGTGTGAATATAAAAACACCCAGACTTTTCGTATTCATTTCACACATGGAAGACAACCATTATTGGGCGTAGAAGCCAAGGAGCGCAACATTTACAAGAAACCGGACATTATTCAACAGGTACACGGAATTTGGAGGAGAACCTGCCTTGCAATGCCGAAGACAATTTGCACGCCGGACTCGTCGTCATTGAAGCCTGGTTCGGGGGCTACTGAGGGAGTCCTGGATTAGGGGGTGTTCGGATAGCCGGACTATACCTTCAGCCGGACTCCTAGACTATGAAGATACAAGATTGAAGACTTCGTCCCGTGTCCGGAAGGGACTTTCCTTGGCGTGGAAGGCAAGCTTGGCGATACGGATATGTAGATCTCCTACCATTGTAACCGACTCTGTGTAACCCTAGCCCTCTCCGGTGTCTATATAAACCAGAGGGTTTTAGTCCATAGGACGAACAACAATCATACCATAGGCTAGCTTCTAGGGTTTAGCCTCCTTGATCTCGTGGTAGATCTACTCTTGTACTACCCATATCATCAATATTAATCAAGCATGAGTAGGGTTTTACCTCCATCGAGAGGGCCCGAACCTGGGTAAAAATATTGTGTCCCTTGTCTCCTGTTACCATCTGCCTAGACGCACAGTTCAGGACCCCCTACCCGAGATCCGCCGGTTTTGACACCGACAGTGCCTGCACCGGCCGATGAAGCTCGTGCTCCCCGACCTGCTTCGGCTCATTCTCCTCACCAAAGATGTAATGCAGGTAGGCGTCGACGTCGAAGCTTTGGTCGTAGCCTGGCATGCTTGGAATGACTAATGGTAGATGGGTGAGGACTAGATCTTCGCAGAGTGTCGCGGCGGTGCGTTGCCGCCTGGGTTATATGCAGCAAGCCGTTAGTTGGTGGCGGGAAACTGGTGAGGGAATAGGCGTGGATTTTACAATTCACCCATGTGGAGCGCGGGAAGCATTCGCTGGAGCGCGGGAAGCATTCACTGGAGCGCGGGAAGACTAAGTGGAGCACACACACAACCCGAATACCGTAGTCGGTGCCACGTGTTATTTATCACACAAGTGTTAACATAAGTAAATGCATGTGTAACTTAGTAATCATCGCACACGAGTACTCGCAGACGCATCGTGTGCGATACTCCTAGGCACCGCAAGCAACTAGTTTGCATTTTTCAAAGTTTTTTGTACACACAGAATCGCACACGAACTAACTGTATTAACCGTCTATGTTGTAAATTCTCATCGCAAATAGTTCATCCGAGTCGGCTGTTTTCCACGTATCACACACATCTTGTTAAGTTGAACCATTTCTGATGCATTTGCTAATCGAAAACAGTTCGTCCGAGTGAACCGTATACCCTATATCACACACACCTTTATGTGGCTAACCTTTATGTTGCACTCCCTAATAGCAAACGGTTCATCGGAGCGAACTGTATGCCGTATATGGCACACACATTGATATGGCTGTCCGTTTCTGTTGTTGTGCCTCATCGCAAACAGTTCGAACGGGTTAACCGTGGGGCCTGAATCGCACACGCAACTAAAATCTGAACCGTGTTTGATGCATCCTCCCTCGCAAACGTTTTGCGCCTTTTTTGACGATTTTCATACACCACGTTTGCGATTACTACATCGCACACAGTTTCTGAAAGGGTCTCTGATCATAGTGTCATGTTAGAAGCATCCTGCAGTAGTGTTTCCAGATAGTAGCACTACTATCAGCGTCTGTCTTCCTCTTGAAGATCCATTTATTCTCAATGGCTTGCCGATCATCGGGCAAGTCCACCAAAGTCCACACTTTGTTCTCGTACATGGATTCTATCCCAGCTTTCATGGCCTCAAGCCATCTGTCGGAATCTGGGCTCATCATTGCTTCCTCATAGTTCGTAGGTTCATCATGGTCTAGCAACATGACTTCCAGAACAGGATTACCATACCACACTGGTGCAGATCATACTCTCGTTGACCTATGAGGCGGTAGTAACTTGATCTGAAGTTTCAGGATCATCATCATTAACTTCCTCACTAATTGGTGTAGGCATCACTGGAACTGATTTCAGTGATGAGCTACTTTCCAATTTGAGAGAAGTTACAATTACTTCATCAAGTTCTACTTTCCTCCCACTCACTTCTTTCGAGAGAAACTCCTTCTCTAGAAAGGATCCACTCTTACAACAAAGATCTTGCCTTCGAATCTACGATAGAAGGTGTACCGAACAATTTCTTTTGGGTATCCTATGAAGACGCACTTCTCCGATTTGGGTTTGAGCTTATCAGGCTAAATTTTTTTCACATAAGCATCACAACCCCAAACTTTAAGAAACAACAGCTTATGTTTCTTGCTAAACCATAGTTCATATGGTGTCGTCTCAACGGATTTTTATACGGTGCCCTATTTAACGTGAATGCAGCTGTCTCTAATGCATAACCCCAAAACGATAGTGGTAAATCGGTAAGAGACATCATAGATCACACCATATCTAATAAAGTACGGTTACGGCGTTTGGACACACCATTGCACTGTGGTGTTCAAGGTGGCGTGAGTTGCGAAACTATTCCACATTGTTTCAAATGAAGGCCAAACTCGTAGCTCAAATATTCGCCTCCGTGATCAGATCCTAGAAACTTTATTTTCTTGTTACGATGATTCTCAACTTCACTCTAAAATTCTTTGAACTTTTCAAATGTTTCAGACTTGTGTTTCATTAAGTAGATATACCCATATCTGCTCAAATCATCTGTGAAGGTCAGAAAATAACGATACCTGCCGCGAGCCTCAACACTCATCGAACCGCATACATCGGTATGTATTATTTCCAATAAGTCAGTGGTTCGATCCATTGTTCTGGAGAACAGAGTCTTAGTCATCTTTCCCAAGAGGCATGGTCCGCACACATCAAGTGATTCATAATCAAGTGATTCCAAAAGCCCACCAGCATGGAGTTTCTTCATGCGCTTTACACCAATATGACCTAAACGGCAGTGCCACGAATAAGTTGCACTATCATTATTAACCTTGCACCTTTTGCCTTCAATATTATGAATATGTGTATCACTACAATCGAGATTCAATAAACCATTCACCTTGGGTGTATGACCACAGAAGGTTTTATTCATGTAAACAGAATAACAATTATTCTTTCACTTAAATGAATAACCGTATTGCAGTAAACATGATCCAATCATATTATGCTCAACGCAAACACCAAATAACATTTATTTTAGGTTCAACACTATTCCTGAAGGTAAAGGGAGTGTTCGATGGTGATCTTATCAACCTTGGAATCACTTCCAACAGACATCGTCACCTTGCCCTCAATTAGTCTCTGTTCATTTTATAACTCCTGTTTCAAGTTACTAATCATAGCAACTGAACCAGTGTCAAATACCCAGGGGCTACTATGAATACTAGTAAAGTACACATCAATAACATGTATATCATATATACTTTTGTTCACTTTGCCATCCTTCTTATTCGTCAAGTATTTGGGGCAGTTCCGCTTCCAGTGACCATTTCCTTTGCATTAGAAGCACTCAATTTCAGGCTTGGGTCTAGCTTCGGGCTTCTTCATGGGAGTGGCAACTTTCTTTTCATTCTTCTTGAAGTTCCCTTTCTTTCCCTTTGCCCTTTTTCTTGAAACTAGTGGTCTTGTTAACCATCAACACTTGATGCTATTTTTTTATTTCTACCTTCGCCGATTTCAGCATCGCGAAGAGCTTGGGAATTACTTTCGTCATCCCTTGCATATTTATAGTTCATCACTAAGTTCTAGTAACTTGGTGATAGTGACTAGAGAACTTTTTCAATTACTATCTTATATACAAGATTAACTCCCACTTCATTCAAGAAATTGTAGTACCTGGACAATCTGAGCACATGCTCACTGGTTGAGTTATTCTCCTCCATCTTGTAGGGAAAGTACTGTCAGAGGTCTCATACCTCTCGACACGGGCATGAGTATGAAATACCAATTTCAACTCTTAGAACATCTTATATGCTCTATGGCGTTCAAAAACGTTTTTGAATTCCCGGTTCTAAGCCATAAAGCATGGTGCACTAAACTATTAAGTAGTCATCATACCGAGCTTTGTAAAACGTTCATAACGTGTGCATCTGCTCTTGCAATAGGTCTGTCACCTAGCGGTGCATCAAAGACATAATTCTTCTGTGCAGCAATGAGGATAATCCTCAGATCACGGACCAAGTCCGCATCATTGCTACTATCATCTTTCAACTTCTTTTTCTCTAAGAACATATCAAAAATAAACGGGAAGCTGCATCGCAAGCTATTGATCTACAACATAGATATGGAAATACTATCAGGACTAAGTTCATGATAAATTAAAGTTCAATTAATAAGAACTCCCACTTAGACAGACATCCCTCTAGTCATCTAAATGATCACGTGATCCATATCAACTAAACCATGTCCGGTCATCACGTGAGATGGAGTAGCCTTCAATGGTGAACATCACTATGTTGATCATATCTACTATATGATTCACGTTCGAACTTTCGGTTTCAGTGTTCCGAGGCCATATCTGCATATGCTAGGCTCGTCAAGTTTAACCTGAGTATTCTGCATGTGCAAAACTGGCTTACACCCGTTGTATGTGAACGTAGAGCTTATCACACCCGATCATCATGTGGTGTCTCAGCATGAAGAACTATCGCAACGGTGCATACTCAGGGAGAACACTTATACCTTGAAATTTTAGTAAGGGATCATCTCATAATGCTACCGTCGTACTAAGAAAAATAAGATGCATAAAAGATAAACATCGCATGCAATCAAAATATGTGACATGATATGGCCATCATCATCTTGTGCCTTTGATCTCCATCTCCAAAGTACCGTCATGATCTCCATCGTCACCGTCATGACACCATGATCTCCATCATCTTGATCTTTATCAACGTGTCGTCACATGGTCGTCTCGCCAACTATTGCTACTATTGCTATCACATAGCGATAAAGTAAAGCAATTATATGCGCTTGCATCTAATGCAATAAAGAGACAATCATAAGGCTCCTGCTAGTTGCCGATAACTTCAACAAAACATGATCATCTCATACAAAAATTTATATCTCATCACGTCTTGACCATATCACATCACAGCAAGCCCTGCAAAAACAAGTTAGACGTCTTCTACTTTGTTGTTGCAAGTATTATGTGGCTGCTACGGGCTTATAGCAAGAACCGTTCTTACCTACGCATCAAAACCACAACGATTTTTTGTCAAGTGTGTTGTTTTAACCTTCAACAAGGACCGGGCTTAGTCAAACTCGATTCAACTAAAGCTGGAGAAACAGACACCCACTAGCCACTTGTGTGCGAAGCATGGCAATAGAACCAGTCTCATGAACGCGGTCATGTAATGTCGGTCTGGGCTTCATCCAACAATACCGCCGAATCAAAGTATGACATGCTGGTAAGCAGTATGACTATTATCGCCCAAAACTCTTTGTGTTCTACTCGTGCATATAACATCTACACATAGACCTAGCTCAGATGCCACTGTTGGGGAAAGTAGTATTTCAAAAAAATTACCTACTGATAACCCACAAGTATAGGGTATCGCAACAGTTTTCGAGGGTAGAGTATTCAACCCAAATTTATTGATTCGACACAAGGAGAGCCAAAGAATATTCACAAGTATTAGCGGTTGAGTTGTCAATTCAACCACACTTGGAAAACTTAATATCTGCAACAAAGTATTTAGTAGCAAAGTAGTCTGGAAGTAACGGTAACTGTCGTGGTTTTGGCACGACAGATGTACTAGTGTGAGGACTTAGTCGTGGAGCCATCGCAACGTAGTTAGCTTCAAGGGGTTAAAGCGGGACAAAGGACGCAAGGAGTTTATACTGGTTCGGCCCCTTGCAGTGAAGGTGAAGGCCTAATCCAGTTGAGGTGGTATTGCTAGGGTTTCGATGACCAGGGAGCGAATACGCTTTTCCTGGCTCTCGATCTGTTGTTTCTTGTCCCTAAACCGTCACTGGGGCGTCCCTTTATATACACAGGTTGACGCCCGACGGTTTACAGAATCCCGGCCGGCTCATAAACGTGTCCGGCTCGGTTTCTACCCTTTCCTATCTTACAACACAAGTTATACATCATATGGCGGTTTATATATACGGTCCCTAATCCGCCTTTGGGCCTTGGGCCTTCTTGTTAGATCTCCTCCTTAAAGCGCCATACTCCTTGTCTTCGTGGGCTTCAATATGAATAACTTACGAGTATAACCCGGCCCCTCCTGGGCGGTTTATACTTAGAAGTTATATCCCCAACATTAGGCCCCAGATTGATTTGAACTTGTTCATGTCAATCTTCAGTACTTAGGAAAATTCCTTTTCAACACCTTCGTGAAAATCTTGTAACTCGCTGTGACGTCATCCTCCAAGATCATGATAATCCGTCGTGACGTCATCTGCCATTAACTTTATATAGAACCCAAATCTTTTAATACTTCTCCTTTAATGAATCTCCGAAAATCGAGTCGTCTGTATATCTACAGATCCGTTTTTCGACCTCCTCGATTCCCGCGCCTGCCACTTATCCATTCACCTTATAAATAGGACCGGGGGTCATTTTTACTTTTCCCCCTCATGCCTCTTTACTTCATCTTCTTCCTCGCGTCGACCTAGCGCTCAAGCTCACCCGCCGCCGCCAAGTCTTTGTCCTCGACCTCAACTTCGGACGCTGCATCACCCTGATCGTACCAGAGAATCGCGGCGCCACTCCTCTGTTCCATTAGCATCAGTAAGCCTTCTGTCTTTCCGCCATAGATCTGCCATTAGGGTTTCAGTGTTCATTGGTGTTCGTTGGTGTTCATTGTTGCGCAATAGCTCTTGATTCAAACCTAGACTATTATCCCGTACAAGGATACCCGTAGCCCTTCTTTCTATTAGTGCATCTCATTTAAGTAGAAAATCCCATCTGGATCCTTCAACTGTTCAAGTACCAGAATATTTAACCTTGAATATTTTTCCATTTTCTGATTCGCGGTAGATCCAGATTTGTAATACCAATTTGTGAAACCTATTTTACCATCACTTAGTTATTTCAGATCTGTACCTTCAATACTTACGTAGGTAGTTTAACTTAAGAAAATGATAACCCACCAGGTACCATTAGTCCCCTTTTAAACCGCCAATCGCTTGTCATTATAATTCTGATAACATCAACCTCCAGTTTAACAATTTTTCATGCTTTCACAATTTCTGTCTCTTAACCTGCAACACTTTATGCTAGCCAATCATGAATCTTAACAGGCACAAACCTTCCTTCAGGTTGTCAAATAAATGGCCAAGTCTTTTTATGCTTGCAACTGGGTTCCTTCCCGGGTTACTGAAGAACAACTGACTGGGTGCGTTGCAACCGGCGCTTTAGCAAAAAAGAAAGTCATCCACTGGAGAGTCCCTAGTCCAGAAAATCCTCCTGAGCCCAAGGATGGAGAAGTTATTGTGTTTGTTGATCATCTGTGTCAAGGGTTTAGCCCTACCGGATCAAAAAAATTCTGTGATGTGCTTGCTAGCTTCCAACTCCGCCCTCAAGATATTGGACCTAACTCCATGTCCAATATTCGTAATTTTCAAGTGTTTTGCGAGGCTTATCTGCAAGAAGAACCCACCGTTGAACTGTTCAGAGACTTCTTCTATTTAAACCGCCGGACTGAATTTACGGATAGGCCCAATACTGAACTTGGCGGGGTTTTAATCCAGAAAAGGAAAGACGTCAGCTTCCCTCACGCCAAACATCATAGTCACCCCAAAGACTGGAATCAGACCTGGTTCTACTGCCGAGATACGTCTCCAGCTAACAAGAATCCTCGGCCAGAGTATCGTGCTCACCGTCTTACCAATACACATCCATTTCCCCAATGACTTAGTGCCAAGGAACGAGCCAAGTATGCACCACAGCTTTCAAAGCTTCACGCCTTTGTTGCGAACAGTTTAACATGCATTGACATTGTTCGTTGCTGGATATCCTGGAGCATTCTGCCTTTAAGTCATCGCCCCGGTTTAATGTGCGAGTACACAGGGGACTTGAAAGATCCTCAATGGCATATTACCATTCAGCTAACTGAAGCTGAAATTACTGAAGCTATCAAAAAGATACTGGATGAACCGGTAGTTGTCTGCATCAAAACAGGGCTTAGTCCCTTCTGCGTTTCCAATAAATCGCCGGTTGTAAGAATTATACCTCTTGTTTTAATCCGGTCCTTTTAAATATTCCCTTATAACTTTTGTCAATCTTTGACTGGGTGATGATCCGTTCTGGAAGAAGAAGCCGCAAGACAAACCAGCCAAGACGCCTCGCCCCAAGACTAAGGTTAGCAAAAAAACTGCCAAGAAGAAAACCGCCGAGTCCGCCGATTTGAACATTGATGATGATCTTGATAACCCGGAATCAGAGGTAGAACTTGATTCTCTTGGCTCCTTTTTCATAAACCTCATTGACAATGACTATTATCAGGATGACGCTGAAGCTAGCCATGTTGATGATGTAGAGGTAGTTATTCTTTCCTCCGGTTCAGATCCTCTGCCAACACAGAAAACCTATCAAGCAAACCGGAAAGTGAGATTTTCTCACCCCCTAGCTCACCTGGATCCAAACTTTCTATTGAAGAAGCAGCAACACGAAGCTCGCCGCACAACCCGGCATAGTGGCCAGGTGGTTACTTCATCCGGTTTACCGAACACGCCGGTTCGTAAACGCCGCCCAGAGGTTTTACCTATTCCTAACACGTCTTATCCCAAGGCATGTTACTTCCGACAACCTCTTAATCCGTCTGATTCAAACATCAGGGAACATCTCATTCATCTTCTGGCAAGTCAACAGGGACACAGCTTCCACCTCTAAAAGTGTTCCTGGGTAAGCATATTAAACTAACCCTTTATACCTTGTGCTTTCTTAGCATACTAACCTTTATGTTCGTTCCTTTCAAAGCTAAGGCCAGACTCAGCAAAAAAGCCAAATTGAATAAACCGGCTGATGACAATACGACTACTGAACCGGAGAACTCCAGAACCGGAGGAAACAAATGCTGACGCTATTCTCGACGATCCGCCACCGCAAGATCATGACTTAACAGTTGAACAAATGGAAGTTGATCCAACGGGCCATGTTGATAAACCGGCAAGCCCAGTCAGAGCTGCTGATAAACCGCCAAGCCCACTCAAAGTTGTTGATGACAACACAGATGATATTATGGTTACTGGCTTCGGCCACACCACCCCTGGCAATCCTATAGCTTTATCAAAGCATAGTGCCAAGGAAGAATTTGCTGCTATGGACAACGGCAAGTGGAAAACAGATTTGTCAAGCTATGCCCACCTCAACGCCCAAGACATTCATTCTGCATTTTTAAACCGCCTGTACACAAGCCGCGACTATGAAGCCAGCTTAGTGAACATGATGAAGGAGCAATATGAGGTAAATGTTGTTAACTCTGCATAACTATGCTTCCTTTATATCCAATTTATAATATCAACTAGGTCGGTTTATCATATCCATGTAAACCGGGACTGTGTAATATTTCAACCTTGCCTGCATAGCCCCCAAGGGCCAGTTTATCTTTTCAAGATGAACCGGTACTTTAGCCTATAAGGTGCAAACTCTTGTTGAACATTTTTGTAAACCAATTGACTACCAAGCTGATTGATAGAAGAAAATCCAGTGTTAACTTGAGCAAATATGCATTAGCACCCAAGTACCAAGAATAATACTTGTATTGAGCTTGGGACTTATAAAAACTTTTTGATAAAAAGCCAACAGGCATTAGCCCCCAAGTTCCAAGTGCAGAACTTGATATGTGCTTGGGACTTCAAATATATGTTGCTAACTCATAAATCGAACATTACTTGCAGGCTGATCTTAGCAAGAAAGAATCCCAAATCATCGACCTTCAAGAAAATATTAAGTCCCAACAATCAGAGACTTCCAAGGCTAAAGAAGAGCTGACCACTGCTTTAACAACCATGGAGAAACTGAAAGAAAGCTTCAAGAAGGAACGGGCAGACTGGGACACAGAGAAAGCCACACTGCAAAAGAGGGCTGAGGATGCAGAAGCAGCCCTTAATCCGGTGGCAGCAGAGCTGACTGGCTTGAAGCGGCAAATAAATGCCATGACCACTGCGTTTGGTAAGTATCCTTATTATAAGCTTTTAACATGTATTATCCCATAAACTGCCTCTTTATCGCCGTTCTTAATGATACAGGATCTCGCATTACCCATCTGGGCTCTGATATGCATAAGAAATTGAAGGCTGCCTATACTCTTATAGAGCAATTATATACCAGCGCACAACGGATCATCTGTACCGCCTCTCATAACAAGCCGCCCCCAACTTTAATCAAGGGGACATTGGAAAGGTTGTCAATGTTACCTTCCCGGTTTGAAGAATTGAAGAAATCGGCTACCAGGGCAGGTGCTCTTACTGCATTAACTCGGGCCAAAGCATGGATACCTGACCTTGATCTGGCCAATATTGGAAACAGCTATCCAAGCATAAAGGAGGACGGTTCAGACTTCGATAATGACGAGCTCCGAGCCATAACAAGGGAAATGCGTCCATTGGCTAGCAAATTGGCTGAAGAAACTGATCTTTCACACTATCAGTCAATTTATGATGCCAACAACAAACGGGTTAATGCGCCAACTTATGATGCACAAAATCTTATCCCACCAATCCGTAAGCACACCTATGCCCCTGATGTTGAACCCTCCACACTTATAAGTGATGAAGCTGTATTCCAAGCCCTAACTGGGATTGATTGGGCAAGCATTGACTTCCAGCCACTGGGTGGAGAGGAGGAGGATGAACCGACACAAGATGATCCACAACCTTCAAGCCATCTTGGCGAAGATTCATAAACCGGGGGCCGGTTTAGCTGCTGCATTCTGCCATACTTGTTGAAAACAATTATCTTTTTGGGCATCAAAGTGCCTTGTAATAGGCTAGCTTAAACACTTGGTCTGTTATGCCATCGTGCATACTCACCTTGCATGACATTGTTAATCCGCCATGTTAAGATATGCTATGTCTGCTTATTGTTTTACCAATGTGGAATCTGTTCCTGCACATAACAGATAAAAAATGTCCTGGCGGTTTACCGCCGGATGGGTCATAATGCCCAACATATAGCCAGGGTTTATAACCAAGGTTGTACTTAAGAATAATCAAATATGAAATATATCATACCTGTGATATTGAATCACATTGTTGCCTTACCAACTTATTGTAATAAGGGTGATAACCCAAATCCTGAGTACTGATAGTTCCTCCTATGTTTGTCGGTTTATAGCAAAGCTGGACCGGGTTTAATAAACAACGGATTATCCTTATATCATACTAGCGACTTGTAGTCAAAAGCCAGACCCGGGTCAATAAACACCGGACTGTATCTGGTCGTGTACTGACGACTTATAGTAGAAAGCCAAGCCGAGTCAATAAACACCGGTTATCTTGTAAGTTTGTACTGGCGACGTATAGTCGAAAGCCAGACCGGGTCAGTACGCACCGGATTACCAGACTAGGCCGAGTCAATAAACCTCAAAAAGAAAGATTTCAAAAGAAAACATGCAAGAAGCGAGGCTTTTCATGGGCTGCCAGGCCACTGAGTTAAACCATTTTACAAACCTTATAAGATGGACCTCACATTAACCAATCGTCATTTTAACTATGACAAGTTCAGGGTCTGTATAAGATTGACTTGTCAAACGTTCGACGGGTCTTACCAGGATTACCTGGGCGGAGTGACTTACTTAAGAAGGCAGGATAACCTGGGGTTTTAGGTGAATACACCTGGCTTTTATAGCCTATTACAAGGTTATAGACTCTGTGTTCTTTAGAACAAAAGATCCCCCAAGCAATATTTTGAGATGTGCTCAATGGGCGCCTATGTCATGAGTTGTGCTTTTGCAACATACTCTCTTTGGCCCCTTTTGACTTTGGGTAGCAAGCCCCCAAGTTTTTTTATGTGGCCTATAAGCCGGATAAATGGGCAATCAAAACTCTGCTTTATAAACAGAAGCCCCCACGTAACCAAAAACTTTTAAGGAAGAACGGCAGAGGCCCCGCTTTAGCAAGGATGCCGGTTTATTATATTGATCGTAATATATACATTGTCAAGAATATGTACATAAAAGGAGCCTATGGCTCAGGTGTAGTAAGGCCGAAGATGAGCGATATTCCATGGCTGGTGGGTCTCCTCCTCCGATTTACGTGAGTCTTTGTGCTCTCGAACATCGATAAGCTAGTATGACCCGTTGTTCAGATTCTTGCTGACCACAAAGGGTCCTTCCCAAGGCGGGGATAACTTGTGCATATCAGTCTGATCCTGGATGAGCCGGAGCACCAGATCGCCTTCTTGAAAAGTTCTGGTTTTAACCCGACGGCTGTGATAACGACGCAGATCTTGCTGGTAAATCGCCGAACGAGCCGCTACAATATCACACTCCTCATCTAACAGGTCAAGTGCTTCCTGACATGCTTTCTCATTGTCAGCTTCAACATAAGCCGCCACACGAGGCGAGTCATGACAGATGTCACTAGGGAGAACCGCCTCTGCCCCGTAAACCATGAAAAAAGTTGTGTAACCCATAGATCTGTTGGGTGTGGTATTGGTGCTCCATAGCACAGAAGGTAACTCCTCCACCCAACAACCCGGCGTCCACTGTAAAGGAACCATAAGCCGGGGCTTGATGCCTCTCAGGATCTCTTGATTGGCTCTCTCCGCTTGACCATTAGATTGGGGGTAAGCCACTGATGATACGTCAAGCCGGATGTGCTCATGTTGACAAAATTCTTTCATAGCACCTTTGGACAGATTAGTGCCATTATCAGTTATGATACTGTGGGGAAAGCCAAAACGGAAAATCACCTTTTTCATGACTGAACCGCCGTTGCTGCATCACATTTACTGACCGGCTCTGCCTCAACCCACTTTGTAAACTTGTCAAGCGCCACAAGAAGGTGTGTCTTTTTGTCCTCAGACCTCTTGAAAGGCCCAACCATGTCAAGCCCCTAGACTGCAAATGGCCATGTAATTAGAATCATCCTCAATTCTTGAGCCGGTACATGGGCATGTCGTGAGAATTTTTTACAACCATCACATTTACTGACCAATCCTCAGCATCAGGATGAGCCGTCAGGCAATAAAATCCATGACGAAAAGCCTTGGCCACGAGAGACTTTGAATCGGTACGATGACCACAGTACCCTTCATGAATCTCACACGGGATCTCACGGCCCTCTTCTGTAGAAACACAGCATTGAAAAGCCCCTGTAACACTGCAATGATGTAGCTCTCCATTGACAATTGTCATTGACTTAGACCGCCGGGTTATCTGTCTGGCTAAGGTTTCATCCTCAGGTAATTTGCCCCGGGTCATATAAGCCAAATAAGGGACCGTCCAATCAGAATGGCATGAACCACCGCCACCAACTGAGCTTCCGGGTCAGGAATAGCCAAATCCTCCTCCGTAAGTAACTTAACCGACGGGTTATGCAAGACATCAAGAAAGACATTAGGCGGCACCGGTTTACGTTGAGAACCCAACCGGCTTAAGGCATCATCCGCTTCATTTTTCCTCCGATCAATATGCTCAACTTGATAACCTTTGAAGTAACCAGCAATAACATCCACTTCTCGTCGATAAGCCGCCATGAGTGGATCCTTAGAATCCCACTTACCAGAGACTTGCTGAGCTACTAAATCGGAGTCGCCAAAGCATCTCACCCAGCTTAAGTTCATCTCCTTAGCCATCTGAAGACCATGAAGTAAGGCCTCATATTCAGCTACATTGTTAATACAAGGAAACATCAACCGGAGAACATAACAAAATTTGTCACCTCGAGGGGAAGCAAGCACAACTCCAGCCCCCGAGCCCTCAAGTGGTCGGGACCCGTCGAAATGAATTGCCCAGTATGTGTTATACGGTTTATCTTCAGGCGCCTGCAACTCTGTGCAGTCATTGATAAAATCCACGAGTGCTTGTGACTTGATGGCCGTGCGAGGCACATACTTCAGACCATGGGGTCTAAGCTCAATATCCCACTTGGTGACTCGTCCCGTGGCTTCTCTATTTTGAATGATATCTCCCAAAGGAGCAAAGCTGACCACTGTAATAGGATGTCCTTGAAAGTACTGCTTGAGCTTTCTGCTGGCCATGAACACCCCGTATACCCGCTTCTGCCGATGCGGATACCTCTACTTAGACTCGATAAGCACCTAACTAACTTAGTAAACCGGTCTCTGAACCAGGTATTCTTTGCTTGTCTCCTTCCGTTCCACCACAATGGCTATGCTGACAGCCCGGGCATTGGCAGCCACATATAACAACAAGGGCTCTTTATCAATAGGAGCAGCAAGAAGGGGAGGCTCAGCCAGCTATTTCTTCAAATCCTCAAACGCCTCATTAGCAGCATCACTCCAAACGAAATCATCTGACTTCTTCATCATATGATACAGAGGGATGGCCTTTTCTCCAAGGCGGCTTATAAACTGGCTCAAAGCTGCAATCCGGCCTGCCAAACGCTGAACGTCATTGACACATGCTGGTTTAGCCAGGGAAGTAATGGCTTTGATCTTCTCCGGATTAGCTTCAATGCCCCTGTTAGACACCAAAAAACCCAAAAGCTTACCTGCTGGTATGCCAAAGACACATTTTGCCGGGTTAAGCATCATCTTGTAGACCCAGAGATTGTCAAATGTCTCCTTCAAGTCATCAATTAGGGTCTCCTTCTTTCTTGACTTCACCATAATGTCATCTACATAAGCATGAACATTGCGCCCAATCTGACTGTGAAGGCAATTTTGCACACATCACTGATAAGTCGCCTGGGCACTATTGAGCCCAAAAGGCATAGACACATAGCAGAAGGCTCCAAACGGAGTTATGAAAGCCGTCTTCTCCTGGTCCTTAACTGCCATCTTGATTTGATGATAACCGGAGTAAGCATCCAGAAAACTCAAACGCTCACAACCCGTCGTAGCATCAATAATCTGATCAATATGAGGGAGAGCAAAGGGATCAACCGGACAAGCCTTGTTCAAATCTGTGTAGTCCACACACATAGGCCAAGTTCCATTCTTCTTAAGTACCAGCATCGCGTTAGCTAACCACTCAGGGTGAAAAACCTCCACAATGAACCTCGCTGCCAAGAGCCGGACTACCTCCTCACCAATGGCCTTGCGCTTTTCTTCATTGAAGCGGCGGAGAAACTGCTTGACCGGTTTAAACTTGGGATCAATGTTAAGAGTGTGCTCAGCGAGTTCCATCAGTACACCTGACATGTCAGAAGGTTTCCATGCGTAGATGTCCCGGTTCTCACGGATGAACTCGATGAGCGCACTTTCCTATTTTGGATCCATATTAGCACTGATGCTAAACTGCTTGGATGAATCGCCGGGAACAAAATCAACCAACTTAGTCTCATTAGCCGATTTAAACTTCAAGGTCGGATCATGCTCTGTAGTTGGCTTTTTCAAAGAAGTCATATCCGCCGAATCAACATTGTCCTTATAAAACTTCAACTCCTCTGTTGCACAAACCGACTCAGCATAAGCCGCATCACCTTCTTCACATTCCAAAGCTATCTTACGTCTCCCATGTACCGTGATAGTCCCCTTATGACTCAGCATCTTGAGCTGCAGATAAACATAACAGGGCCTTGCCATGAACTTAGCATAAGACGGCCATCCAAACAGGGCATGATAAGGGCTCTTGATTTTCACCACTTCAAAGGTCAATGTCTCTGATCTAGAGTCATGATCATCTCCAAAAGCAACCTCCAGGGCTATCTTACTGACTGGATATGCCAACTTACCAGGCACCACACCATGAAAAATAGTGTTCGACGGTTTAAGATTTTTATCTATGAACCCCATGCGACGGAAGGTTTCATAATAGAGAATATTGATGCTCCTCCCCCCGTCCATGAGTACCTTGGTGAACTTATACCCTCCAACCTGAGGCGCCACCACCAGTGCCAGGTGACCTAGATTATCAACCCGGGGCGGGTGATCTTCGCGACTCCATACGATGGGCTGCTCAGACCAGCGCAAATAACGGGGAATTGTCGGTTCAACGGAGTTCACTGCTGTCTTATGAAGATTCTAGTCGCGCTTGCATAGGCTAGTGGTGAAGACATGATACTGCCCACTATTCACCTGCTTTGGGTTGCTCTGGTAACCCGACTGTTGCTGTTGTTGACTCCCCTGATGATGCTACTGATTATAACCACCTTGGTTGCCATGACTGCCTTGATTGCCTTGAAACCCTGAGCCAGAGCCGCCTCCACCGTAACCCGGCCCATGAAAACCGGCTCCTGAACCGCCACCCGGTCCATGACCATCTTGGAAAAGATTTGAGTTTTTGAAGTCCTTCGTAATAAAGCAATCCTTCCAAAGGTGCGTAGACGGCCTTTCTCGCGTCCCGTGTCTTGGGCAAGGCTGGTTTAACAGGTGCTCAAGATTGATACCTGATCCTCCACTCCGCGGGGGCGGTTTACCCTTATGGTGCTGACCATTATTCTGTGAGTTGGTGTTAGCCACAAAATCCAAACTGTTATCCGCCGTGCGCTTACTTGTTTCCATGGCCCGACGGGTTATGTTGTTGCCCTCTGGTGTTGCTGCTCTTCTTTCCCTTTCCTGGCTTTTCATCATCAGACTCGGGGTCCTTGGTACCATTAGAGTCAGCGTACTTAACCAGAGCCGCCATAAGTGTCCCCATGTCATTGCAGTGACGCTTGAGCCGTAGTAACTTCAGCTTCAGAGCCGTGAACCGACAATTGCCTTCCAACGTTAACACTGTTGAATCGGCATTGATGTGGTCCGATGAACGTAGGATTGCTGAGACCCGGTGCACCCAATGGGTTGTCGATTCACCTTCTTCTTGGACATAGGCGGCTAAGTCCACAATTGACATGGGCTGCTTGCATGTGTCTTCAAAATTTTGGATAAACCGGGCCTTTAACTCAGCCCATGATCCAATGGAGTTAGCTGGAAAACTTTTCATCCAAGTACGAGTTGTTCCTTCCAACATCATGGTGAAGTATTTAGCACATGCAGCATCATCAACGTCCAGTATTTCCATCGCCATCTCATAGCTCTCAATCCTTGATTCGGGGGGTAAGTCGATCGGCAATGTAATTGGGCACTTTACGAGGACCTTTGAAATCCTGGGGCAGCCGCACATTACGTAGAGCCGGAGTGTCGGTGCCAAAACCGGCGGATCTCGGGTAGGGGGCCCCGAACTGTGCGTCTAGGCGGATGGTAACAGGAGACAAGGGACACGATATTTTTACCCAGGTTCGGGCCCTCTCGATGGAGGTAAAACCCTACTCCTGCTTGATTAATATTGATGATATGGGTAGTACAAGAGTAGATCTACCACGAGATCAAGGAGGCTAAACCCTAGAAGCTGGCCTATGGTATGATTGTTGTTCGTCCTACAGACTAAAACCCTCCGACTTATATAGACACCGGAGAGGGCTAGGGTTACACAGAGTCGGTTACAATGGTAGGAGATCTACATATCCGTATCGCCAAGCTTGCCTTCCATGCCAAGGAAAGTCCCTTCCGGACACGGGACGAAGTCTTCAATCTTGTATCTTCATAGTCCAGGAGTCCGGCTGAAGGTATAGTCCAGCTATCCGAACACCCCCTAATCCAGGGCTCCCTCAGTAGCCCCCGAACCAGGCTTCAATGACGACGAGTCCGGCGAGCAAATTGTCTTCGGCATTGCAAGGCGGGTTCTCCTCCAAATTCCGTGTACCTGTTGAATAATGTCAGGTTTCTTGTAAATGTTGCGCTCCTTGGCTTCTACGCCCAATAATGGTTGTCTTCCACGTGTCAAATGAATACGAAAAGTCTGGGTGTTTTTATATTCACACCCCTAGCCGCGCAAATGAGCCGCCTATTTAAGGGGACGAGGATTTAGATCCAAACCACACCTTCTCCCCTTCGCGAGTATTCATCAGAGTGCATCCGTCAAAGCTCCATCCTACCATGGCCAGCCGTCGCAACTCCTCCCCTCGCCCTTCCAGCTCTCAGCCTTGAGATTGGGAGAGATGCTCCGTACCGCACAGCGAGCTAGTGACGCTCCAGACCAAGGGATTTCTCCCCCTGGCCTATATGGTCCCGCTTCAAGCCGGACTTGCCACCTATAATGGCGGAGAGCAAGCAGAGAGTGCCCCCAATCCCTCCAATAGAGAGCGGGTATGCCTTGTCCCTTATTTAATAAGAGGGCTCGGATTTCCAATCCATCCGTTTCTCCGGGGGCTTCTGGAGTTCTATGGCCTCCAGCTGCACAACCTCACGCCTGCCTCCATATTGCACATCGCGGGCTTCGTAGCCCTCTGCGAGCTATTTTTGGGTGTTGAGGCTCATTTCGCGCTGTGGAAGAGGCTATTCTACCTGGTGCCCCGTTCTCAGGAGGGGTCAATATATCAAGTGGGCGGAGCCGAAGTGTGGCGCATCGCCAGGACCGGATATCTATCCGGAACCCCAAAGAAGGCGTCCGAGAATTGGCCTTCGGAATGGTTTTATATAGAGGACGTCCCGTTGTCGGATCCCGTTCGGATCGGCCTCCCTGAGTTCGACACTGCTCCCCTGAAGAAGCGCCTAAGCTGGTGTCCACGAAGCCCTCAGAGGGAAAGTGACAGGGACGTCCTTTACCTGATGGGCCGGATAAGATTATTAGCTCATTCCGGACTAACCATGATAGGAGTCATGGCCGCATGCATCATGCGGGGGGGTGCAGCCGCTTCAGTATAGAGGCCACCCCATGTGGGACTTCAACAGGGAGGATGACGCCACCTGTCATGGCCGTAAGGGGCCGGATTCGGCTGCCGCTTTGATAAAGATCTTGTCCGCTTTGTACAAGGGACAAGTGGAGGAATTTCTCCGCGTCAACCCACAGGGTGGATTTACTATGTACAACCCTCCGAGTTGGGTAAGTGGACACTTTTACTTGCCCATCCGTTTTATATTCCCATTGTTTAAGTATATAGTCTAACGACTTCAATGCAGGAACTGCGCCAGGCTTTTAAAGAAATAAGCAGCCCTCCTCCATAGCCCGAGGATCTGGGAAGGTCCCTCGACCCGGCCTTCCAAGAGGATACGGACTTATCCGTGGAGCTGATTGATGGAGTGTTCCATCAATTGAGCAAGGACAACGCCTTGGTGGCCATTACGGCCGATTACCCAGGGCTAATCCCGGCCTCCCAGGTAACTGAGACCGAAGTCCTAGTACCTCGAAAAGGGGTCCACCCTCGCGTGTTTTCAGTTTCCTGATTACAACTGTGTTTTGCAAGGGAGGTTTTTGAGACAGGAGGCCGAGCCTGCGGCGACAAGCCAACGAGGGGCTGCAGGGCCCCGTGGTCAGAAAAGAAGTGCAGTCCGGACCGAGGCTCCAGCGCAAAGGTATAGCGCGCCCTTTTATTCCAAGTGTTATTCCTTCAAGGCATATTAACACTCGTACTCTCTTCAGGACAAAGAGACCTCGCCGGACTATATCTGGAGAGGCTGCCAATCGCGCCTCCACCAGCCAAGCTCCAAAGCCTGGTCCGGAGGCGGGGGCGAACACGAGGCGCGCACTGGACGCTCCTCCAACAGAGGATGCGGACAGGCTGTCTGCCACCAATTCCGAGGTGGAGAGTGCCATGAACCACAGGCGTCGCCAGACAGTTCTTCGCGAGGCTTGTTTCTCCCAAGAGGCATTAGATGCCTTCAAATCGGGAGGTGCGTACCTACGTGCTGCTCAAAAGGGTCTAGCCAGAGCCACGGAGCAATATGTGAAAGACATACGGGTGAGAAAATTTAATGGTTATATATATTAGTAGCCCCTGAGACTTGAAACAGTTAGAAGAACTGGTTTAAGGATCATTTAAAAATGCAGGGTATTGCGGAAAAGAATACCCAACTGTCCCAGGAGCTAGAAGAGTGCAAAGCCCAACTTGAGGCCGCACTAGCCGCGACATGGGAGCCCAAGGAGACCCCCGTTGGTAATATATACTTCCAAAAGATAAGTATTTTGCGAAGTGCGGCGTGTGTGCAAATCTGACAAATAAAATTGCAGATGGCGCCGGATTAGATCCGGAAAGGCAACAACTCCTACGCCGGCTAAAGGCTGGCGAGAGCGTGCTGACAAAGGTGAGGTGGGAGAAGAATGATCTCCAAGATGCCAACACCAAGCTGGGCATTGAACCGAAAGATGTTCGTGCCCAGCTGTCAGACTCCGTTAAGGAGAATCGGCGGCTTCAGCGCGGCATATTTAGTAAGTGCTTAAACGAACCTTTGAAGAGAAAAAAGTTAGGCGAGGAAGTCGACTAACAGAGTAATGTCTATAGGTGTGCTAACACGTCGTCCTGCAGAGGAGATGCCCGGTTCCACGGGTGACCTTCTTCCCGAGCTCTCGCAACTGCACGAGCGAGTTCCGCAGGTGATGCAAGGTATTGCCTAGGCCTTGTGGCCATCCATCTCCATGCCCGAAGGCCTTGGAGAGCTTGCAGAGAAGCTGAAGGGAGTGCGACGGTGCTTCTGATTGTGGAAGATATCGGCCTGCCGTCAAGGCGCTAGGGAGGCCTGGGCCATGGTGAAGACGCGGTACACGAAGGCTGGCCCCAACCACATGGCCGAGGTCGGACCTGTGAGGCCTGATGGGAAGGAGATCCCTGTAAGCTTAGCATACGGCCAAGTAGAATTGGCTGCAAAGTATTCCCAGCAGGACTGTAAAATAGACAGCCTGTTAGATGGTATTGAAGAGGAATACAATCAGTCAGAATGACTATGTAATTGACATTTGTAATGCCTTCTAGCCGTATTGTAGATCGTTTGTCATGGCCGACCTTTTCGCTTCAACCTCGGGACCTGACGGTCCGGAGTGTGTCCGAATACCCTCGCGGTTATATAAGAACCGGGGTATGCATGGAGACCAGGCGTAGGGGTCATTAGTGCTTGAACAGACAAGTGACCAACTAGTTATGTTATATTACATGGTTAGTAAGAAACTTCTTCTAGGGAGAATAGTTCCGTTAAGGGTTCCTTTCCCTGGGAGGCATGCCCTAAAGTGCATGTCCATTCTGCGAAAAAGACGTAGTAAAAGCATCTGGGGGCGCATAAATAAATAAATGAAAAGGTCGTTTTAGGTCATCGACCGAATATTCCCTTAAGAACGCTCGCTTTCGGCTTCACCCAGTCTGAGGTACACATCCGGCTGACCCGGCAGTAACAATCGCAGTGGTGCTCCCTTTACCACCTAGCCAAACAATCGGGAACGTAGGGGTAAGCACAGGAGCCAGGCAACCCAGCTTGGCCAAAACTTAAGTCATATCGATGCATATAATGGTGAAATAAGAGGTACATGCGGAAGTATGACACATGTGTTGGGCATAAAGCCCATATAAATAAGCTTCTGTTTAAAAGAAGCCCCCAGGTTTAATGAGTGCGAACAACACGTCATTTGATGAGCCTTTAAAGGCTGAGAGGGAGGGGAGAAGGAGAGAAATGTAAGACGGACAGTATATAAAAAATGGACAGAGGAAGGAGACAAACACGGAGTCCGGCGCTAGGCATAGAATCTTCGGAGACGGGCTGCGTTCCATGGGTTTGGCTCGAGTCGGTTATCCGATGCATCTCGCAGGCGGTACGCCCCACTGGTCAGGACTTGGTCAATTATGAAGGGACCTTCCCACTTGGGCTTGAGTTTGTCCTTTTTCTTACCGACAGGCGTAGAACTAATTCGCCAACGTTGTAATTTTTGGACCGTACTTCTCTGCTTTGGTATCTTCGAGCCTGCTCACTACAAGAAATATGTCAACTTGTGACCTTCTGTCAGTGACCCTGGAAGAATTGGTCATAGATCTATGACCATTTCAGACCAATTGGTCAAAAGTTGTTCGGGGGGCTCCAAACCCTAAACCATTGCGACCATTTTGGTCAGAAAGGTCGTAATTTCCTTACACGAAATGGTCATAAAGCAAATAGCGCTAGTCCGCTGCCTTATTTCTAGTTGTTAACGACCAATATAGATGGTCATAGCCTTGTAAATTGTGGTGGGTTGCTATGACTAGGTGCCACCTCATCAGTTTTGCATATGTGTCATGTCCATGTGGCAGTTTTTACCCTAGGTTGTGAAGCAACCTATATTTCTGTCATTCCCAAAATTCCCAAAATAATCTCATAAATTCTTTGGGTCATATCTTCGTCAAGTATGTAAAAACCTTCCTTGCCTAGTTCAGAAATAATTCAAAAATATTCATTTTCCTATTCTGTTCAGAGTAACAGTTTGTGAAGGAAGTACCACTTTGGAATGTCCAAATATTATCCATTTTCTACAGTGCTTTCCTATGCCCAAATAACCATCCTCCACCAAATGCCAGCTCAATCCATTCATTATTTTGAGCCGAGCTTCAACATTCGTATATATGTCCAGTGTGGTGGTTTGCAAAGCAAGTACCACCTAGGCTCCTCCTTTTGAGCTGAAAATTTGTGAAGACGGTCTTCTTAGTAACTGATCATCCTGAGCCAAAACTCACGCCTATTAGCCATGTACATTTCCCGTACCGCTAATCAAACACTTGGCTGCTTATTCATGTTTGAGCATCGATCGGTCTTCTCGTGAGAATCTTATGTTGTGATTTTCTTCCTAGCACTTACCTGGGGAGTGCCCAACCCACTAGACATGCCTAGGCCGCCCAGAACACATGGCAACACCACGGTCATGCGGTCACCACGCGGCGGGCATGCGAGCTTACGCGCTCTAGAGTTGGGGCCCTCGGCCACCGTCCAAACCTCAATGTCTCTCCATCAAACCATGTATTTCTGATTAAATAGATACTTATTTACCTAGAAATGATTTTTGAAAAAATAAAGAGCAAACTATGACGCAGCTGCAGTTCAAATTTGACCCGCTTCCAACTGAATCGACGGGAATTTGTCTTTTTCACTAGAGGTGGATCAAAAATTTTGACACCCAACCATTTTGTCAATTGTGCATTAAATATGGCCTAGTATTTTATAAAATTGATTAGGTCCAATTTTGCAACAAATATATGGTAGGTCCTTCACAAAAAAAACTCATTTCAAGCACTCGGAAAATGGAAAATGGTTTTTTCGTCCAAAAAAATGAAAACTTCCTTAGGAAACATTGTATGTCATTTCAATATGCACCCTTGTGAGCAATATGAGATCATTTTAACAAACTATGCCATGAATGTGGCCATAAGCTTGATTATTTGGCTTTAAAGCCATGAATCTTCACACTTGATAGCTCATTTCTGAGAACACTTTTTTAAAATAATTATTGTATTACAATTTTATTATTTTTCCAGGAAACTTGTTCACATATAATGACACAATGCGAAGGTTTTCCAATTTTTTGATTTTTTTTTGAATTTTTTATGCCCGTTTCAAAATGCGGTCAAAACGGCGGGCTTGACCGTTCCTAGCTAGTGGTTGAATATTGGAATTTTTTGGTGTTTCTCTGATTAAATAGATACTTATGTACCTAGAAATGATTTTTGGAAAAAATAAATAGCAAACTATGAGGCAGCTGCAGTTCAAATTTAACCCGCTTCCAACTGGATCGGCGGGAATTTGTCTTTTTCACCAGAGGTGGATCAAAACTTTTGACACCCAACCATTTCGTCAATTGTGCATTAAATATGTCCTAGTATTTTAAAAAAATGATTTGGTACAATTTTGCAACAAATATATGGTAGGTCCTTCACAAAAAAACCTCATTTCGGGCACTCGAAAAATGGAAAATGAATTTTCCGTGCAAAGAAAATGAAATCTCCCTTTGGCAACATTGTTTGGAATTCCAAGATGCACCCTTGTGCACAATATGAGATCATTTGAACAAACTATGCCATGAATATGGCCATAAGATTGATCGTTTGGGTTGAAATACATGAATCTTCACACATGATAGCTCATTTCTGAGAACACTTTTTTAAAATAATTACCGTATTACAAGTTTATTATTTTTCCTGGAAACTTGGTCACATATAATGACACAATGCGAAGGTTTTCCAATTTTTTGATTTTTTTTGAATTTTTTATGCCCGTTTCAAAATACGGTCAAAACGGCGGGCTTGACCGTTCCTAGCTAGTGGTTGAGTCTTGGAATTTTTTTGGTGTTTCTATGATAAAATAGATACTTATGTACCTAGAAATGATTTTTGTAAAAAATAAAGAGCAAACTATGAGGCAGCTACAGTTCAAATTTGACCCGTTTCCAACTAAATCGACGATAATTTGTCTTTTTCACCATAGGTGGATCAAAACTTTTTTCACCCAACCATTTGGTCAATTGTGCATTATATATGTCCTAGTATTTTATAAAATTGATTTGGTCCATTTTTGCAACAATTATTTGGTAGGTCCTTCACAAAAACCTCCTTTTGGGCACTCGAAAAATGGAAAATGAATTTTCCGTGCAAAGAAAATGAGAACTTCCTTAGGCAACATTGTTTGGAATTCCAAGGTGCACCCTTGTGCACAATATGAGATCATTTGAACAAACTATGCCATGAATGTGGCCATAAGATTGATCATTTGGCTTGAAAGCCATGAATCTTCACACATGATAGCTCATTTCTGAGAACACTTTTTAAAATAATTTCCGTATTGCAAGTTTATTATTTTTCCTGGAAGCTTGGTCATATATAATGACACAATGCGAAGGTTTTCCAATTTTTTGATTTTTTTTAATTTTTTATGCCCGTTTCAAAATGCGGTCAAAACGGCGGGAATGATCGTTCCTAGCTAGTGGTAGAATCTTCAAAAAAATTTGTGTTTCTTTGATTAAATAGATACTTATGTACCTAGAAATGATTTTTGGAAAAAATAAAGAGCGAACTATAATGCAACTACAGTTCAAATTTGACCCGCTTCCAGCTGAATCGGCGGAAAGTTGTCTTTTTCACGAGAGGTGGACCGAAACTTTTTACACCCAACCATTTGGTCAATTGTGCATTAAATATGGCCTAGTATTTTATGAAAATGATTTGGTCCAATTTTGCAACAATTATTTGGGAGGTCCTTCACAAAAAACCTCCTTTTGGGCACTCGAAAAATGGAAAATGGTTTTTCGTCCAAAGAAAATGAAAACTTCCTTAGGCAACATTGTTTGACATTCCAATATGCACCCTTGTGCACAATATGAGATCATTTGAACAAACTATGCCATGAATGTGGCCATAAGATTGATCATCTGGCATGAAAGCCATTGATCTCCTCATATGATAGCTCCTTTCTGTGAACACTTCCTTAAAATAATTATCGTATCACAAGTTTATGATTTTTCCTGGCAACTTGGCCACATATAATGACACAATGTGATGGTTTTCCAATTTTTTGAATTTTTTTGGAATTTTTAAGCCCGGTTCAAAATGCGGTCAAAACGGCGGGCATGATCGTTCCTAGCTAGTGGTTGAATCTTGGAAAACTTTTGGTGTTTCTCTGATTAAATAGATACTTTTGTACCTAAAAATGATTTTTGGGAAAAATAAATAACAAACTATGAGGCAGCCGCAGTTTAAATTTGACCCGCTTCCAGCTGAATCGGCAGAAGTTTGTCTTTTTCACGAGGGGTGGATAAAAGCTTTTGACACCCAACCATTTGGTCAATTATGCATTAAATATGTCCTAGTATTTTAGAAAATTGATTTGGTCCAATTTTGCAACAAATATATGGTAGGTCCTTCACAAAAAACTCATTTTGGCCACTCCAAAAATAGAAAATTGATTTTTTGTTATTCAAGGAATAACACTACTAATTATTTGAAAACTTAACTAACATTGTCATAAAAAGAGAAGGAAACTTACCATCGGGCATCGTGGTGCTGCATTGGAGCTCACGCTGCAATGGAGTTTCTTCGGGCGCTGTGGTGTTGTGTTGGTAGCGCCTATTGTTAATCAATTACGACAATTTTAGATGGTCATAAGCCCGCACTTCGTTCTGATTGGTCTATGGGCATGTCACGCGGATCAAGCATTACAGACCGTCGGATACTGCCAGATCCAACGGCCCACACCCTCATCCTCTCCCCACCCACACCCACCCGAAAGCAGCTCCCCTCACCTACACCACACGTCGTTGAGGACACTGACATGTGGGCCTAATTCCTCGCGGGCCCACCTATCAGTGGACGAATGCCACCACTCACCCACCGCACACCACTCACCCACCGCACACCACTCCTCCCCCTCTCCCCCCTCTCCCCCGCACACCACTCCTCCCCCCACGATCCGCAGCCCAAACCCTAACCCCTCTCCCCTCTCCCTCCATTGGACCGCCGCCGCCACCTACGGCGGCTGATCCCGCCGCGACCTCCCCTCCCACCTCAAGCCGCTCCTCCTCGCCTTCGTGGACGACCACCTGCTCCCGCCATTTGCGCCCGCGCGCCTGCTCGTCATTGCCTCGCTCCTCGCCCGCGGATCGCAGAGCATCTCATGGCGTCCCCGGCGCGGCCAGCCTCCGTCTCCGGCCCTTCGGCTCCGCCGCCGACCTCGCCATCTTCTCCAATCCGACCACGACGCGGCGGGCGGATCCAGGCCGTGCGAGCGAGACGGCGGCCAGATCCTCGATGGCGAGGACACGCAGCGGTCCCCGCCGGCCAAATTAGGTCCGTCTCCTCCCGCAGCTGAGTCGTTTTACTGGCGATTTGCCTCACATGGCCACGACCTCTGACCCCTTCTCATTGATTTGCTCGGGCGGCCGCCTCTCCCACCATCGACGGTGCGTGCTCAACGCCGAGATCCGCCGCGCTAAGGCCAAGCTCCTCAAGGAGGATCCACCCAAGCTACACGCCGGCCACAGCCCCCCCCCCCACGCAGCAGCTGCCGCCGTCATGTACCTCAACAGATCTGCCGCCCTTGACAGCGTCAGACAAAGGCGGGGCCTCCGCCGCTGCAGGCACAGTCGCCTCTGCCGCTGCGGTCCTCAACCGACCCGGCCGCCCTCGTCAAAGGCATCCTCGTGTGCAACACTAGCTCGATTAGGTGAGCTCGCATGGCCTTGTTCACTCAGTTTTCTACATGCGCCTGATCCATGCAGGTCAGGGATCAGTGATTGAATTCTTTAGACACCTTTTTTGGATAAAACTTGTTTATCTGTGTCGTCATTAAAGAAGGATGAAGATTTGCACCTTTGCATTAGTGAATTATAAAGAGAAGTGAACATATAAATATAGGCCAATTTGCTAGCATTCTGGTGCTTATCAACACTCGAAATCCGCTTGTCTAGCTTCAACCTATCTTGCTTTGCTATGAATATTCCTTTGGGATGACTAAAACTGGAGCTATACTAGCCTATCTCTGCTATGTTCCATCCACTGTATCTGTTTAACCAACCTGATCCTCCAAACATAAAAGCTCAAGTGTGTACTGATTTAATTTAATTTAGTACACAGGCAGTATAACTGTTAGTCGAAACCATGAATTACCCTACTGTTAGTCTAGTTACCTTGACCATTAAAGCTAGTTAGAGCAGCAGCTAGCCAGCATTAGGAACACTGAATCTTATGTTCACTTGCTTCCTAATCCAACACATCAAATCTCTGAAAGGCTCTTATGTTTTCTGCATTACAAAAGATTGCAAGGCTGACTTCACAAATACTTCCCTTGACTGACATGTGATGTGGTTTCCTGCCATGCATGAGCAGCTACAACCGGATGGATGTAGGACGCCCAGCCATGGACGAGCAGCAGCAGCCGGATGGATGTGGTTTCCCTTGCTGCAGGACGTGGGTGTTGGAGAACCAAGTGGCCTTGCACGAGCTCAACCCTGGCGCACTTCCTAAGGTCCATCTTCCAGTTCCCCTCCCGATGTGATTCTTTTGGACAGATTGTTGTTCCTAAGGTTCATATTTTTTGGACTGTTACTGTTGTCGAATGCACATATTATTATGTTACTGGGTATGTGAAAGATTATTAGCTAGGGTCAATTTCTGCTGCTGCTAATGCATATTGATCAATTGTTTCTGTTAGGATGAGTACAACTACATTTTTATCTATCTGAAAAATGATGCAAAGATTTACTAGTACTTGCCTTGGTGATATGACACGTCCATGGTGCGATTTAATTAGATTCAGACTTTGATATGCCAGGGCTTGTGCTTGTATTAGCATGGAACAATTACTACTAATTAATGAAGAAAGCACACTTGTCGTCGTGGGGGCCTGGACCATAAAGCTCGCGGGCGAGATGGACGGCCTCGGCAATGGAGGCGCGCGTGAGATCCTGGGGTTGACCAATCCACGAGGCGCCAGATCTTCCCTCAGGGTCGCCTGCTGTAGACATACTGTCGCTGGATCTCCTCCCCCCCTCTCTCTGCGTGTTTTTCTTTCAATAGCTAGTAGCATAAGTTGGAGCTGGCTGTACCTGGAACTTAATCTGCATTTATTCAACTAGATCAAGTACAAGTACATTAGTTCGTAATCTGCTATTAATACATCTCCTAGTCATAAATTTCCTGAAGTAGTGCATGTATATATTTAGGTGCTGGTTAATTAGAAAGTGGATGTGATTCCTAACTTGATTGTTGTAGGCTACAAGATATATCTCTGTTGGTTCATCTTGCTGTAGAATATGCCCCTGCTCATTCATTTATGTGTATTGCTATTTACCTCTGGTGACATGTGAGAAGCACTCATCTATATGTTTATATTTTGAGCAGCTGGGTACAACTACAGTTGTAGAATCATCTAGCCAAATTTTGGGAGGATGGCATAAAAGATTAGATAACCCATGCTTTTGAAATCATGGTAAGCTTCACAAGCTTGTAAGGTGTATCCTATTTTCAAGCGACTTTACATCAAGTTACTGTTTCTTAACAGAAATTCTAGACTCTAGCTTTTTATTGTTCTCTCCACTTATTTGTACAGCCAAGGATGCTTACTTAACTGTATAGCTCTTTATTGTTCTTTTCCAGGTATGCTATTTATGCTCCATTATGAAATCTGTTGTGCACTGCCAAGTCCATGAGGCGAAGCGCTCACTGCTCGAATATTTCTTTACTGAATTGGGAGCAACAAAGGCAAGATATTCAAAACAAGCTGAAGTCCTTTTGATTCTTGATTTCTAGCATACACATGAAACCTGATTGGTGATGTTACTGTAGATATGATGTAGGTTCAATGCTTACAATTTTTTGATGTGATGTGTGTTACCTTCGTTTATGTCTATGCCTTCTTTAGTATTTTGCCAACTAAATAGTCTATTGGTCATTTTGAAATATGAAGATGCATGCACTGTTGCTGGCAATCTGGCACATCATATTAGTCCTATCCCTTGTTTTGTCACTAGCATACACTACAGTTTTATTAAAAGGGGGGCATATCATTTTCTCTATATAATAGTGCTGATTTTGCGCTGATATGAACTTACAACAGTATTACATTGTAGTGTTTTTTGCATGTTGTATCACTAGTTTCATGCTTCCTTCTCATTTGAACCTATTCTTCAACGGTATTACTTTGTTTGTATAATTTAGGGCAATTTACTTGGTTCTTTGATGGAGCACTAAAATTGCCTTCCTGTGATGTTGCAGGTGCCCAGTTTGTGCCGAAGGAGCTCCATGTTGAAGAAGATTGGAGACACATAGAGCTTGTAAATTCTGTAGCTGTTACACATAGAGCTCCATACTGATTCTGTTGTTGTTACACACAGAGCTTGTAAAACAGTGATTGAAGATGTATTATGTGTTATTTATAGAGTAGCAGCTCCATACTGATTTTGGTTGATGTTATTTTAAGTACTACTTGTATTTTGTTGTCTGTGCCAATTTAAATATTGGCTATTTTTTTACTATGAAATTGAAATCTGAAGAATATGACCTTGACAAGTGGGACCCACTTACTAGAACCTGACAACTGGGACCAATTACCAGAACTTACAATTGGGACCCATCTCAATTGACCCATCTTAAAACAAGAAAAGAAAAATGTAATTATAAAAAAAATCTGGAATTGTTGAGCCAAAAAGGCCATGGCCCAGAAAATAAAAAGGCTATAATGTTGGGCTAGGCCCATGAAATCGAAGAAAAATTGACAGGAAAAAATATTAAAAAGGCTGAATTAATGGGCTCGGCCCATCTAAAGCACCGAAATGGACCGGGCTGAATCTTGTGCTACATCAGCTTGCCACGCTGGATGCCTACGTGGCCTGGGGAGGCTGCTAGTGACCAAAACAGAACAGTAGGCATACTTTGGTCGTAAACTACCATTCCAGAAGAAAGGTCGCTATAGTCAGTTTATGACCGCTAGCTTTTGACCTTCTGTTTTTGGTCACAAAAAGGTCGCAAATGAAAAACAATGACCTTTCAGTGACCAATAGTGGTGGTCACAAGTTGACATATTTCTTGTAGTGGCTGTTGATAGAATGCGGAACGGGATTTTGCCACGTCACGCTCCTCCTCTAAGGCGTCCAAATTGTCCTGCCGATCGAGCTCGGCTTCTCTTTCTTCATACATGCGCACTCGAGGTGAGTCATGAATTATGTCGCAAGGCAAAACTGCCTCTGCGCCGTACACCATGAAGAATGGTGTGTATCCGGTGGTGCGATTCGGCGTGGTCTGCAGCCCCCAGAGTACGGAGTCGAGCTCCTCTACCTAGTGCGTATTAGATTCCTTGAGGGACCGCACTAATCTGGGTTTGATGCCGCTCATTATAAGACCATTTGCACGTTCGACCTGGCCGTTAGTTTGTGGGTGATAGACAGAAGCATAATCGAGCTTGATGCCCATGTTTTTGCGCTAGAGTTTTACCTCGTCGGCCGTAAAGTTCGTGCCGTTATCAGTGATGATGCTGTGGGGGACGCCGTAACGGTGTACAACCCCAGATATGAAGTCTATCACTGGTCCGGATTCAGCCGTCTTAACGGGCTTGGCTTCTATCCATTTGGTGAACTTATCCACCATGACCAGTACGTATTTTTTCTTGTTGGTTCCGCCTTTAAGGGGTCCAACCATGTCAAGCCCCCAGACCGCAAAGGGCAAGTTATGGGGATAGTTTGGAGGGCGGTGGGTGGCATGTGGCTTTGGTTTGCGAAAAGCTGGCAACCGACGCATCGTTGGACTAAGTCCTGGGCGTCTGCCCAGGCCGTCGGCCAATAAAAGCCTGTACGGAAGGCCTTGCTTACAAGGGACCGAGCTGCGGCGTGATGACCACCGAGTACAGCGTGAATTTCAGCCAGAAGGTTCCGTCCTTCCTCTTCGGAGATGCACCTTTGAAGGACTCCGGTAGTGCTTTTTTATAAAGCTCGCCCTCATGGACTTTGTAGGCTTTAGATCGCCGCACTATGCAGCGTGCCTCGTTTTGGTCCTCGGGGAGTTCCTGCTTAGCAAGGTAGGCTAGGAAAGGTTCTGTCCACAGGGCGATGACGGCCATTACTGCGTGGGCTGAAGGTGTGGTTTCACTGGCAGAGCCACCAATTGTGTCAGATTGTTCGGTATCGGGCAGTGCGGTTGGGTCTGGGCTGTTATTGCCGGGTTCCCCGTCCCATGCTATGGATGGCTTGAATAGCCTTTCCAAGAAGATGTTGGGGGGGACTACATCGCGTTTTGCGCCGATGCGTGCCAGGACATCCGCCGCCTGATTATTTTCCATGGCTTTATGGTGAAATTCGAGCCCTTCGAACCGAGCTGACATTTTTAAGACGGCGTTGCGGTAAGCTGCCATTTTTGGATCCTTGGCATCGAAGTCTCCATTTATTGGGGATATCACGAGATTTGAGTCCCCGCGCACCTCTATGCGTTGAATGCCCATGGATACTGCCATCCGGAGACCATGTAAAAGGGCCTCATATTCGGCTGCATTGTTGGAGTCTGTGTACATAATCTGGAGGACGTATTGAACTGTGTCTCCTTTGGGGGACGTCATAACGACGCCAGCCCCTAGACCGGCCAACATTTTGGAGCTGTCGAAATGCATGATCCAGTTTGAATATGTGTCGTACTCTTTAGGGAGTTCGGCCTTCGTCCATTCTGCGACGAAGTCGGCCAAAACTTGCAACTTGATAGCTCGTCGTGGCTTATAAGTTATGTCGAACGGGAGGAGCTCGATGGCCCATTTTGCAATCCGGCCCGTCACGTCGCGGTTGTTTATAATATCGTTAAGTGGTACTTCCGAGGCTACTGTTATTGAACACTCTTTAAAGTAGTGTCGCAGTTTCCGGGATGCCATGAATATCGCGTACGCAATCTTTTGATAATGTGGGTACCGTGATTTGCACGGAGTGAGGACAGTGGACACATAATAGACCAGCTTTTGAAGGGGGAATTTGTGTCTGTCCGTTTCTCGTTCGACGACGACCACTGCGCTTACAACCTGATGGGTTGCTGCAATGTACAATAGCATTGGTTTGCCAATGTTCGGCGCGGCCAGGACTGGGTTTGTTGCCAATACGGCCTTTATTTCGTCGAGTCCGGCCGTGGCGGCTTCCGTCCACTCGAAGTGTTCGGTGCGCCGAAGGAGGCGGTAGAGGGGTAGTGCCTTTTCTCCCAAGCGGGAGATAAAGCGGCTTAGAGCCGCCACGCATCCGGTTAATTTTTGTATTTTTTTAGGTCCTTTGGGATATCCAATTGTGCCGGAGCTCGGATCTTGGCCGGATTTGCTTCAATTCCTCTACCGGATACAATGAAGCCCAAGAGCTTTCCGGCGGGAACGCCGAAAACACATTTTTCCGGATTGAGCTTGATGTCGTATGTTCGGAGGTTGTCAAATGTGATCCTCAAGTCGTCTACTAGGGACTCGACATGTCTTGTTTTAACGACCACGTCATCCACGTATGCCTCCACTGTTTTGCTGATCTGGTTTGCCAGACATGTCTGAATCATGCGCTGATATGTTGCGCCGGCGTTTTTGAGCCCAAAGGGCATTGTGTTGAAGCAGAATGGGCCGTATGGTGTGATGAATGCCGTTGCGGCTTGGTCGGACTCTGCCATCTTGATTTGATGGTAACCGGAATATGCGTCGAGGAAACACAATGAATCATGTCCTGCGGTAGCGTCGATAATTTGATCGATGCGGGGTAGAGAGAAGGGATCCTTTGGGCAAGCCTTGTTAAGGTCTTCAAAATCAGCACACAGGCGCCAGGATTTGTCCTTCTTTGGTACCATCACCAGGTTTGCTAGACAGTCCGGATGTTTTATATCTCTGATGAATCTGGCCTCCAATAGCTTGGCTAGCTCCTCTCCCATGGCCTGTCTCTTAGGTTCGGAAAAACGCCGGAGAGCCTGTTTGACGGGTTTGAATCCTTTTAGGATATTTAAGCTGTGTTCGGCCAGCCTGCGTGGGATTCCTGGCATATCTGAAGGGTGCCAGGCGAAAATGTCCCAGTTCTCACGTAGGAACTCTCGCAGTGCGGCGTCTACACCAGGGCTTAATTGTGCCCCGATGGAAGCTGTTTTGTTGGGGTCCATTGGATGGACCTGGAATTTGACTATTTCGTCTGCTGGTTTAAAGGAGGTGGACTTGGATCTTTTGTCGAGTATCACATCGTCCCTGTTCACCGTGGAGCGCAGCGCAGTCAGCTCCTCAGCCGCTAGGGCTTCGCAGAGTGCCTCAAGGGCCAGTGCGGCCGTCTTATTTTTGGCGCGGAGTGCTATGTCCGGATCACTAGCGAGAGTGATAATTCCGTTAAGCCCGGGCATCTTGAGCTTCATGTACCCGTAATGGGGTATTTCTTGGAAGATTGTAAATGCTTCCTGCCCTAGCACAGCGTGGTATCCGCTACTGAACGGGACCACTTGGAACGTGACCTCTTCGGACCTGTAATTATCCTGTGTGCCAAACACCACATCTAGTGTGATTTTTCCTGTGCAGCGCGCTTCCTGACTGGGGATTATTCCACTAAAGGTTGTGCTGCTTCGCTCAATGCGGTTCCAGTCTATTTCCATTTTTTGAAGGGTTTCCTCGTAAATGAGGTTCAATCCGCTGCCTCCGTCCATGAGTACCTTGGTAAGGCGAAAGCTGTCCACTATAGGACTAAGGACCAATGCGGCTGGTGCTCGAGCTGTCCGGAATTTAGGTTCATCACTAGCGTTGAAAGTAATAGCCGTGTCACTCCATGGGTTTATTGTTGCTACTTGGCAGAATTCGGCGAGGCTGCGGAGTGTTCTTTTTCGCATATTATTTGATGCGAAAGTCTCAAGGACTGTTAATACCATACCGGTGTCTCTGGGGTGACTTTCTGTGGCCTCCGGAATTACGAGATTTTCGCCGATTTTGTCCACCTGCCAGAGTATCCAACATGCTCTAAGGCTATGAGTTGGTGTGGCACTCTCTGTACTGTGAATTTTACAGGGTCCATTAAGCCACCCTTCCAGTACGGTTCCATGCCCTGTAGAGGGTTTTTGCTTTCTGGTGTTCAACTCGGGTGTCTAGCGATGATGCACCCTTTTATTTCGGACTGGATTTGTATTCAGGGCCGGATTATCCCAAAATTTTACTTCGGTTTTCCAGGCGCTTTCCGCCGCACAGTACTTTCGTACTATGGACTCCAAGTCAGCGAAGCGTGAAATATCACGGCAACTTATGGCGTTGCGGACTCCCTTGTCCGTGCAATTATTGTAGAAGAATGAGATTGCGTCTTCCTCACGGCAGTCCTTGATCCTGTTCATAACCAGGAGGAATCTGGCCCAGTAATGATGTACTGTTTCTTCTGGCCTTTGCCTAATTTGGGATAGATCGCATATGTTCGGGTGGGTGGGTGGAATTAAATCCAAAACCTCACCTAATCTGAGACTCAGAGGCCAAAGGGTTTCCGAATTCGAGGGTTCGGATTCTTGGATGTTGTCCAATGAATCTTGCCCGTTGCCCGACTCTAAGTTCGGGTCTTGAGTGATGTCCTCCCCTTCGCGGATATCCAGCTTGGAGGGATCGGGAACCCGGACGTAGCTGGTCCTTAAGATAGATGAAGGGTCGCCGCATTGCCCCTCTACCACGGCAACGTGATGGGTGACCTGGGGAGAGTTGATCTCTCTTAGATCGGGTTTAGGCACGATCTGGCCGTACTCCGTAGCGACTCCCAGGGCGGCGCTGCGATCCAGAAGCTCGTTTATGGAAGAGAGCTCCATTGGATCTAACTGCTCGGCCAGTCCCAAGCTGACATGAAGATTGCTTTTGCTGACCCGAGAGGTCTTCGTCGGCGCAGCGGCCGAACGGGCGGTCATAAGAAAACCACCAAGCCAGAGAGTTTGGCCGATAGCCAAAGCTCCCTTAGTGACGGTGCCGTCTTTAAAGACGGGATGAGGCATCCTTCCTGATGGCGACGACACGGAGGAACTCTCAATGAAAGCACCAATGTCGATGTCAAAACCGACGGATCTCGGGTAGGGGGTCCCGAACTGTGCGTCTAGGCGGATGGTAACAGGAGACAAGGGACACGATATTTTTGCCCAGGTTCGGGCCCTCTCGATGGAGGTAAAACCCTACTCCTGCTTGATTAATATTGATGATATGGGTAGTACAAGAGTAGATCTACCACGAGATCAAGGAGGCTAAACCCTAGAAGCTAGCCTATGGTATGATTGTTGTTCTGTTGTTCATCCTACGGACTAAAACCCTCCGGTTTTTATAGACACCGGAGAGGGCTAGGGTTACACAGAGTCAGTTACAATGGTAGGAGATCTACATATCCGTATCGCCAAGCTTGCCTTCCACGCCATGGAAAGTCCCTTCCGGACACGGGACGAAGTCTTCAATCTTGTATCTTCATAGTCCAGGAGTCCGGCTGAAGGTATAGTCCGGCTATCCGAACACCCCCTAATCCAGGACTCCCTCACGGGGTGAGACACGGCACCCCCAAAGAACTAAAAGCAACACCTGGTTCCACCGAAGTTGTTGGACGAACCGGAGTAAGCTGACGGGCCGCGTACCGCGCCACTAGCTCGGCTTCTCGACGTGCTCTACCGTGATCCACCATGTTCTGAGCATTAGCACCACCGCCTGCCAGGTTATGCCCTCGAGGCGGGTTACGGTTCCACGCACTGCTTGACACAGCCGGTTCATTAATATGCCAGCTGTAACTCCGGCTTGGGCGGGGGGTGGAATGATTCCTCTCGCGGCTGTATGAATAAGCCTGCTGCCGAGTCAAGGCTGTACGAAGGAGCTCTCTAGCCCGTCGCGTCTCAACCGCTACTCGGGACTCGCCTTCGACTGGGAGAGCCGCCAATCGTGAAGTGGCGGTGACTATGTTATCCAAAGGGTTAGAATAATGACCCGGAGGCATTGATATGTGTTGTGACGGGACATTGTTCTGACGTGGCGGATCCATCGTGCGCGGCTGAACCAGTGCCCCTGTTCCAGGTGCTTCCACCTGATTCACCACTGGCTGGTTACTGGTTCCTGCTCCTGGCGTGTTAAAGAGATTCCTTGCCTCATAAAACGGAGGCAGGTGAGACCAGTACCTTCTCCTCATGACACCATTTGACGCGTTCCGATCCAACTTAAGCCGGTAAGCCTGTGCATCCAACTCGGCCCGCTCTATAGCCATCCTGGTGTCCTCAGCTGCCAGGTCTGCCTTGGCTTGAGCTATCTGATCCTTCACTTTCACAACTTCCACGTTATGCTGCTCCTGATTCGCTGGGTTAACTTCTGCCGCCAGCAGCGTTGCCAAAGTGTCAAATAAATCGGACAAAACCTGAGCCGGCAGTCACGCAGGGCCTCCTGCCCCGGCTGCTGTCACCGCTGCTGACCCGGAGATCATCGCCGCTGCAGTCGAAGAGTGCTGCACTGGCTGTGTACCAGCCATGAAGATCGCAACCCGGCTCGGCGGATCGAAGGGGTCCGGAATACTGTCGCCATCGGAACAGCCCCCAAGCCGGCCGTCTTGCAGTTGGTATAGTGACTCGGTCTCTCCGGTAGATGACTCGTCATCAGAGTAAACAACGGTTTCATCACCATATGCCGATCTTTCCTCATATTCCGCTCCATGGATGACTCCCACGAAGGCACGCTTCATGGCAGGCTGAACCCGGGCGGGTCTCGCACACTGAGCCGTTTCGACGATGTCGGTGCAGATGTCCGGATCAGGGCCCGGTTCGCCGATCTTGCCAATGAAGACATGAATACCGCCGAAGGGGACCCGGTACCCATACTCAATTGAGCCGGCTTCGGGGGCCCAGCCTGCATCGTCGATGTAGAGCTTGCCGCGATGACTCTGGGTCATCCGGCCCATAGCGTATCCCTTGAGCCCTTGAAAGATGCCCTCTAAGAACTTGAAACCATCGTGCGATCGCCCCACGGTGGGCGCCAACTGTCATGGTTTTGGCACGGCAGATGTCCTAGTGTGAGGACTTAGTCGTGGAGCCATCGCAACGTACCTAGCTTAAAGGGGTTAAAGCGGGACAAAGGACGCAAGGAGTTTATACTGGTTTGGCCCCTTGCGGTGAAGGTGAAGGCCTAATCCAGTTGAGGTGGTATTGCTAGGGTTTCGATGACCAGGGAGCGAATACGCTTTGCCTGGCTCTTGATCTGTTGTTTCTTGTCCCTAAACCGTCGCCGGGTCGTCCCTTTACATATACAGGTTGACGCCCGGCGATTTACAGAATCCCGGCCGACTCATAAACGTGTCCGGCTCGGTTTCTACCCTTTCCTATCTTACAACACAACTTATACATCATATGGCGGTTTATATTTACGGGCCCTAATCCGCCTTTGGGCCTTGGGCCTTCTTGTTAGATCTCCTCCGTAAAGCGCCATACTCCTTGTCTTCGTGGGCTTCAATATGAATAACTTATAATGAGTATAACCCGGACCCTCCTAGGAGGTTTATACTTAGTAGTTATATCCCCAACAGTAACGGTGGCAAAAGTAACAGTAGCAGTTTTGTAGTACTTGTAACAGTGGCAACGGAAAAGTAACTAAGCAAAGATCAATATGTGAAAAGCTCGTAGGTATTGGATCGATGATGGAGAATTATATCGGATGTGATTCCTCATGCAACAGTTATAACATAGGGTGACATAGAACTAGCTCCAGTTCATCAATGTGATGTAGGCATGTATTCCGAATATAGTCATACGTGCTTATGGAAAAGAACTTGCATGACATCTTTTGTCCTACCCTCCCGTGGCAGCGGGGTCCTATTAGAAACTAAGGGATATTAAGGCCTCCTTTTAATAGAGTACCAGACCAAAGCATTAGCACTTAGTGAATACATGAACTCCTCAAACTACGGTCATCACCGGGAATGGTCCCGATTATTGTCACTTTGGGGTTGCCGGATCATAACACATAGTAGGTGACTATTGACTTGCAAGATAGGATTAAGAACTCACATATATTCATGAAAGCATAATAGGTTCAGATCTGAAATCATGGCACTCGGGCCCTAGTGACAAGCATTAAGCATAGCAAAGTCATAGCAACATCAATCTCGGAACATAATGGATACTAGGGATCAAACCCTAACAAAACTAACTCGATTACATGGTAAATCTCATCCAACCCATCACCGTCCAGCAAGCCTACGATGGAATTACTCACGCACGGCGGTGAGCATCATGAAATTGGTGATGGAGGAAGGTTGATGATGATGATGGTGATGGATTCCCCTCTCTGGAGCCCCGAACGGACTCCAGATCAGCCCTCCCGAGAGAGATTAGGGCTTGGCGGCGGCTCCGTATTATAAAACGCGATGAATCCTTCTCTCTGTTTTTTTCTCTCGGAACGTGAATATATGGAGTTGGAGTTGAGGTCGGTGGAGCTTCAGGGGGCCCATGAGGCAGGAGGGCGCGCCCCCCACCCTCGTGGACAGGGTGTGGGCCCCTGGTGTTGATTCTTTCGCCAGTATTTTTTATTAATTCCAAAAATATTCTCCGTGAAGTTTCAGGTCATTCCGAGAACTTTTATTTCTGCACAAAAATAACACCATGGCAATTCTGCTGAAAACAGCGTCAGTCCGGGTTAGTTCCATTCAAATCATGCAAGTTAGAGTCCAAGACAAGGGCAAAAGTGTTTGGAAAAGTAGATACGATGGAGACGTATCAACTCCCCCAAGATTAAACCTTTGCTTGTCCTTAAGCAATTCACTTGATAAACTGAAAGTGATAAAGAAAAACTTTTACAAACTCTGTTTGCTCTTGTTATTGTAAATATGTAAAGCCAGCATTCATGTTTTCAGCAAAGATTATGAACTAACCGTATTCACAATAACACTTAGGTCTCATGTTTACTCATATAAATGGCATAATCAACTAGCGAGCAATAATAATAAATGTCGGATGACAACACTTCATCAAAACAGTCATAATATGATATAACAAGATGGTATCTCGCTAGTCCTTTATGAGACCGCAAAACATAAATGCAGAGCACCTCTGAAGATCAAGGATTTACTAAACATTGTAATTCATGGTAAAAGAGATCCAGTCATAGTCATACTCAATATAAACTAATAGTAATGCATGCAAATGACAGCGGTGCTCTCCAGCTGGTGCTTTTTAATAAGAGGGTGATGACTCAACATAAAAGTAAATAGATAGGCCCTTCGCAGAGGGAAGTAGGGATTTGTGGAGGTGCCAGAGCTTGATTTTGAAATAGAGATGGATAATATTTTGAGTGGTATACTTTCATTGTCAACATAACAACCGAGAGATCTCAATATCTTCCATGCTACAACATTATAGGCAGTTCCCAAACAGAATGGTAAAGTTTATACTCCCACACCACCAACAAGCATCAATCCATGGCTGGCCCGAAACAACGGGTGCCTCCAACTAACAACAGTCCTGGGGGAGTTTTGTTTGCAATTATTTTGATTTGATTTGAGCATGGGACTGGGCATCCCGGTGACCAGCCATTTTCTAGTGAGTGAGGAGAGGAGTCCACTCCTCTTGAGAATAACCCGCCTAGCATGGAAGATACAGACAGCCGTAGTTGATACATGAGCTATTTGAGCATACAAAACAGAATTTCATTTGAAGATTTCGAGTTTGGCACATACAAATTTACTTGGAACGGTAGGTAGATACCGCATATAGGAAGGTATGGTGGACTCATATGGAATAACTTTGGGGTTTATGTCAAAGTGCATCTAGTGCCCCTTAGTGATTTTGGTGTATTCAAGACTTATAGGTTAAGGGATTGATGCGTTTGTGAGTGCACACATGTCTATAAGTCTATGAGGAGTTTGATATTTACAGAGAAAGTCGACCCCTAAAAATGAATATCTTCGACTGAAGATTTTGGATTTCTGAAGACTTTCTGAAGACTTTGAAAGTGAAGAAATTGGTGTGTCCCTGAAGACTTGGTATTCATTCGAGGAACATGAAGCGTGAAGACTTTTATTTTCGTAGTTTCATTTTCTCTTTCTTGAGTCATAAGAAACACCGTACTGTTAAAGGGGGTCGAGGAAATACTAAGGAAAAATTTCCATGTGATGCTCAACTCAAAATCCTACACCTACCAATCCCTTCGGTGAAGCCATTGGAAATCTCATACAGTTCAGCCAAATTTCTTCAGTGACAGAGACGAAATTCTTCTGGTCTCTGAGGAATTTGTTCTGACTGAGGAGTTAGGAATTCGCCAGTGCGGATTGCCTACAAGTGAGGAACATGGTAGCCCTGAGGAATTTGATAGTCAAATTTCCGACCGTTGTTGTGCTACACGCCAGTTGTTCCAAAATATCTACCCACCTAACGGTCATATCATTGAAGGGCATTTATGTCTTATCATGTCGGGCTGCTCCCTAGGCTATAAATAGTCGCCCCTACAACCACTAGCTGATTGGCTGCTCCAAGAGAAACTGACACTTGTCATGTGAGAGCATCCCATCCTCTGAGGACTTTGAGCGAAAATCATCAAGTGAGGAAAACTCAAACCCAAACACCTACAAACCCAAAGTGATTGAGCATCACTGAAGAGATTGATCCTGCGTGGATCCGACGCTTGTTACCTTTGAAGACTGTGCATCTTCCAGACGGTTAGGCGTCATGGTCTAGAGCATCCAAGAGGAAATTGTGGATCGCCGAGTGACCGAGTTTGTGAAGGTTTGGAAGTCACCTGAAGACTTACCACGAGTGATGGCGCGAGGTCGGTGTGACCTTAGCTCAAGGAGAATACGGTGAGGACTGTGTGTCCTCAGGTTTGAATACCTAGCCGCTCCAACCAGACGTACAATTGTCACAGCAGTTGGAACTGGTCTACCAAATCATTGTCTTCACCAAGCCTACTAGTTCTATTTCCTCAACTCCTTCATTTCCTCATTTACTGTGTTGTGTGCTTGTTCATATTGTTGGGGAACGTAGTAATTTCAAAAAAATTCCTACGCACACGCAAGATCATGGTGATGCATAGCAACGAGAGGGGAGAGTGTTGTCTACGTACCCTCGTAGACCGAAGCGGAAGCGTTGACACAACGTAGAGGAAGTAGTCGTACGTTCTCCTTGCGATCCAACCGATCACAGCACCGTTACTCCGGCACCTCCGAGTTCTTGGCACACGTTCAGCTCGATGACGATCCCCGGGCTCCGATCCAGCAAAGCGTCGGGGAAGAGTTCCGTCAGCACGACGGCGTGGTGACGATCTTGATGTGTTACCGGCGCAGGGCTTCGCCTAAGCACTGCAACGATATGATCGAGGTGGAATTTGGTGGAAGGGGGCACCGCACACGGCTAAGGGGGAGGGGCTGGCCGGCCAAGCCAGGCGCGCCAGGAGAGTCCTACTCCCTCTGGGAGTAGGATTCCCCCCCCCCAATCCTAGTTGGACTAGGATTCTCCAAGGGGGAGAGAGAGAGAGAGGGGGGGCGCCCACCTCTCCTAGTCCTAATAGGACTAGGGGAAGGGGGGAGGCGCGCAGCCCATGGGGCATCCCTCTCACCTCTCCTCCAAGGCCCATGTTGGCCCATTATGCCCCCGGGGGGTTCCGGTAACCCTCCCGGTATTCCGGTAAAATCCTGATTTCACCTGGAATGCATCCGATGTCCAAACATAGGCTTCCAATATATAATTCTTTATGTCTCGACCATTTCGAGACTCCTCGTCACGTCCGTGATCACATCCGGGACTCCGAACTCCTTCGGTACATCAAAATGCATAAACTCATAATAACTGTCATCGTAACGTTAAGCGTGCGGACCCTACGGTTCGAGAACAATGTAGACATGACCGAGATACGTCTCCGGTCAATAACCAACAGCGGGACCTGGATGCCCATATTGGCTCCTACATATTCTATGAAGATCTTTATCGGTCAGACCGCATAACAACATACGTTGTTCCCTTTGTCATCGGTATGTTACTTGCCCGAGATTCGATCGTCGGTATCCAATACCTAGTTCAATCTCGTTACCGGCAAGTCTATTTACTCGTTCCATAATACATCATCTCGCAACTAACTCATTAGTTGCAATGCTTGCAAGGCTTAAGTGATGTGCATTACCGAGAGGGCCCAGAGATACCTCTCCGACAATCGGAGTGACAAATCCTAATCTCGAAATACGCCAACCCAATATGTACCTTCGGAGACACCTGTAGAGCACCTTTATAATCACCCAGTTACGTTGTGACGTTTGGTAGCACACAAAGTGTTCCTACGGTAAATGGGAGTTGCATAATCTCATAGCTAAAGGAACATGTATAAGTCATGGATAAAAGCAATAGCAACATACTAAACGATCGGGTGCTATGCTAATGGAATGGGTCATGTCAATCAGATCATTCAACTAATGATGTGATCTCGTTTAATCAAATAACAACTCTTTGTTCATGGCTAGGAAACATAACCATCTTTGATTAATGAGCTAGTCAAGTAGAGGCATACTAGTGACACTCTGTTTGTCTATGTATTCACACATGTATTATGTTTCCAGTTAATACAATTCTAGCATGAATAATAAACATTTATCATGATATAAGGAAATACACAATAACTTTATTATTGCCTCTAGGGCATATTTCCTTCAGTCTCCCACTTGCACTAGAGTCAATAATCTAGATTACAAAGTAATGATTCTAACACCCATGGAGTTTTGGTGCTGATCATGTTTTGCTCGTGGAAGAGGCTTAGTCAACGGGTCTGCAACATTCAGATCCGTATGTATCTTGCATATCTCTATGTCTCCCACCTGGACCAAATCCCGGATGGAGTTGAAGCGTCTTTTGATGTGTTTGGTTCTTTTGTGAAATCTGGATTCCTTTGCCAAGGCAATTGCACCAGTATTGTCACAAAAGATTTTCATTGGACCCGATACGCTAGGTACAAAACCTAGATCGGATATGAACTCCTTCATCCAGACTCCTTCATTAGCTGCTTCCGAAGCGGCTATGTACTCAGCTTCACATGTAGATCCCGCCACGACGCTTTGTTTAGAACTGCACCAACTGACAGCTCCACCGTTTAATGTAAATACGTATCCGGTTTGCGATTTGGAATCGTCCGGATCAGTGTCAAAGCTTGCATCGACGTAACCGTTTACGATGAGCTCTTTGTCACCTCCATAAATGAGAAACATATCCTTAGTCCTTCTCAAGTACTTAAGGATGTTCTTGACCGCTGTCCAGTGATCCACTCCTGGATTACTTTGGTACCTGCCTGCTAAACTTACAGCAAGGCACACATCAGGTCTGGTACACAGCATTGCATACATGATAGAGCCTATGGCTGAAGCATAGGGAACATTTTTCATTTTCTCTCTATCTTCTGCGGTGGTCGGGCATTGAGTCTTACTCAACTTCACACCTTGTGCCACAGGCAAGAACCCTTTCTTTGCCTGATCCATTTTGAACTTTTTCAAAACTTTGTCAAGGTATGTGCTTTGTGAAAGTCCTATTAAGCGTCTTGATCTATCTCTATAGATCTTAATGCCCAATATGTAAGCAGCTTCACCGAGGTCTTTCATTGAAAAACTCTTATTCAAGTATCCTTTTATGCTATCCAGAAATTCTATATTATTTCCGATCAGTAATATGTCATCCACATATAATATCAGAAATGCTACAGAGCTCCCACTCACTTTCTTGTAAATACAGGCTTCTCCAAAAGTCTGTATAAAACCAAATGCTTTGATCACATTATCAAAGCGTTTATTCCAACTCCGAGAGGCTTGCACCAGTCCATAAATGGATCGCTGGAGCTTGCACACTTTGTTAGCTCCCTTCGGATCGACAAAACCTTCTGGTTGCATCATATACAACTCTTCTTCCAGAAATCCATTCAGGAATGCAGTTTTGACATCCATTTGCCAAATTTCATAATCATAAAATGCGGCAACTGCTAACATGATTCGGACAGACTTAAGCATCGCTACGGGTGAGAAAGTCTCATCGTAGTCAATCCCTTGAACTTGTCGAAAATCTTTTGCAACAAGTCGAGCTTTATAGAAAGTAACATTACCATCAGCGTCAGTCTTCTTCTTAAAAATCCATTTATTCTCAATTGCTTGCCGATCATCGGGCAAGTCAACCAAAGTCCACACTTTGTTCTCATACATGGATCCCATCTCAGATTTCATGGCCTCAAGCCACTTTGCGGAATCTGGGCTCACCATCGCTTCTTCATAGTTCGTAGGTTCATCATGGTCTAGTAACATGACTTCCAAAATAGGATTACCGTACCACTCTGGTGCGGATCTTACTCTGGTTGATCTACGAAGTTCAGTAGAAACTTGATCTGAAGTTTCATGATCATTATCATTAGCTTCCTCCCTATTTGATGTAGGTGTCACAGAAACAGATTTATGTGATGTACTACTTCTCAATAAGGGAGTAGATATTGTTATCTCATCAAGTTCTACTTTCCTCCCACTCACTTCTTTCGAGAGAAACTCCTTCTCTAGAAAGTTTCCGACTTTAGCAACAAAAATTTTGCCTTCGGATCTGTGATAGAAGGTATACCCAATAGTCTCCTTTGGGTATCCTATGAAGACACATTTTTCCGATTTGGGTTCGACTTATCAGGTTGAAGCTTTTTCACATAAGCATCGCAGCCCCAAACTTTAAGAAACGACAACTTTGGTTTCTTGCCAAACCACAGTTCATAAGGCGTCGTCTCAACGGATTTTGATGGTGCCCTATTTAACGTGAATGCGGCCGTCTCTAGAGCATAACCCCAAAAAGATAGCGGTAAATCGGTAAGAGACATCATAGATCGCACCATATCCAGTAAAGTACGATTACGACGTTCGGACACACCATTACGTTGTGGTGTTCCGGGTGGCGTGAGTTGCGAAACTATTCCGCATTGTTTCAAATGTAGACCAAACTCGTAACTCAAATATTCTCCTCCACGATCAGATCGTAGAAACTTTATTTTCTTGTTACGATGATTTTCCACTTCACTCTGAAATTCTTTGAACTTTTCAAATGTTTCAGACTTGTGTTTCATTAAGTAGATATACCCATATCTGCTTAAATCATCAGTGAAGGTGAGAAAATAACGATATCCGCCACGAGCCTCAACATTCATTGGACCACATACATCAGTATGTATGATTTCCAATAAATCTGTTGCTCTCTCCACAGTACCGGAGAACGGTGTTTTAGTCATCTTGCCCATAAGGCACGGTTCGCAAGTGCCAAGTGATTCATAATCAAGTGACTCCAAAAGTCCATCAGTATGGAGTTTCTTCATGCGTTTTATACCGATATGACCTAAACGGCAGTGCCACAAATAAGTTGCACTATCATTATCAACTCTGCATCTTTTGGCTTCAACATTATGAATATGTGTATTACTACTATCGAGATTAAGTAAGAACAAACCATTCTTTAATGGTGCATGACCATAAAAGATATTACTCATATAAATAGAACAACCATTATTCTCTGATTTAAATGAATAACCGTCTCGCATCAAACAAGATCCAGATATAATGTTCATGCTCAACGCTGGTACTAAATAACAATTATTTAGATCTAATATTAATCCCGAAGGTAGATGTAGAGGTAGCGTGCCGACCGCGATCACATCGACTTTGGAACCATTTCCCACGCGCATCGTCACCTCGTCCTTAGCCAATCTTCGCTTAATCCATAGCCCCTGTTTTGAGTTGCAAATATTAGCAACAGAACCAGTATCAAATACCCAGGTGCTACTGCGAGAATTAGTAAGGTACACATCAATAACATGTATATCATATATACCTTTGTTAACCTTGCCATCCTTCTTATCCGCCAAATACTTGGGGCAGTTCCGCTTCCAGTGACCAGTCTGCTTGCAATAGAAGCACTCAGTTTCAGGCTTAGGTCCAGACTTGGGTTTCTTCTCTTGAGTAGCAACTTGCTTGCTGTTCTTTTTGAAGTTCCCCTTTTTCTTCCCTTTGCCCTTTTTCTTGAAACTAGTGGTTTTGTTAACCATCAACACTTGATGCTCCTTTTTGATTTCTACCTCCGCGGCTTTTAGCATCGCGAAGAGCTCGGGCATAGTTTTGGTCATCCCTTGCATATTATAGTTCATCACGAAGCTCTTGTAGCTTGGTGGCAGTGATTGGAGAATTCTGTCAATGACGCAATCATCCGGAAGATTAACTCCCAGTTGAATCAAGTGATTGTTATACCCAGACATTCTGAGTATATGCTCACTGACAGAACCGTTCTCCTCCATTTTACAGCTATAGAACTTATTGGAGACTTCATATCTCTCAATCCGGGCATTTGCTTGAAATATTAACTTCAACTCCTGGAACATCTCATATGCTCCATGGTGTTCAAAACGTCGTTGAAGTCCCGGTTCTAAGCCGTAAAGCATGGCACACTGAACTATAGAGTAGTCATCAGCTTTGCTTTGCCAGACGTTCACAACATCTGGCGTAGCTCTTGCACCAGGCCTGGCACCCAGCGGTGCTTCCAGGACGTAATTCTTCTGTGCAGCAATGAGGATAATCCTCAAGTTACGGACCCAGTCCGTGTAATTGCTACCATCATCTTTCAACTTTGCTTTCTCAAGGAACGCATTAAAATTCAACGGAACAACAGCACGAGCCATCTATCTACACAACATAGACAAGCAAGATACTATCAGGTACTAAGTTCATGATAAATTTAAGTTCAATTAATCATATTACTTAAGAACTCCCACTTAGATAGACATCCCTCTAATCCTCTAAGTGATCACGTGATCCAAATCAACTAAACCATGTCCGATCATCACGTGAGATGGAGTAGTTTCAATGGTGAACATCACTATGTTGATCATATCTACTATATGATTCACGCTCGACCTTTCGGTCTCCGTGTTCCGAGGCCATATCTGTTATATGCTAGGCTCGTCAAGTTAAACCTGAGTATTCCGCGTGTGCAACTGTTTTGCACCCGTTGTATTTGAACGTAGAGCCTATCACACCCGATCATCACGTGGTGTCTCAGCACGAAGAACTTTCGCAACGGTGCATACTCAGGGAGAACACTTCTTGATAATTTAGTGAGAGATCATCTTATAATGCTACCGTCAATCAAAGCAAGATAAGATGCATAAAAGGATAAACATCACATGCAATCAATATAAGTGATATGATATGGCCATCATCATCTTGTGCTTGTGATCTCCATCTTCGAAGCACCGTCATGATCACCATCGTCACCGGCGCGACACCTTGATCTTCATTGCAGCATCGTTGTCGTTTCGCCAATCTTATGCTTCTACGACTATCACTACCGCTTAGTAATAAAGTAAAGCATTACATCACGATTGCATTGCATACAATAAAGCGACAACCATATGGCTCCTGCCAGTTGCCGATAACTCGGTTACAAAACATGATCATCTCATACAATAAAATTTAGCATCACGTCTTGACCATATCACATCACAACATGCCCTGCAAAAACAAGTTAGACGTCCTCTACTTTGTTGTTGCAAGTTTTACGTGGCTGCTACGGGCTTTAAGCAAGAACTCATCTTACCTACGCATCAAAACCACAACGATAGTTTGTCAAATAGACTCCGTTTTAACCTTCTCAAGGACCGGGCGTAGCCACACTCGGTTCAACTAAAGTTGGAGAGACAGTCTTCCGCAAGCCATCTATGTGCAAAGCACGTCGAGGGAACCGGTCTCGCGTAAGCGTACGTGTAAGGTTGGTCCGGATCGTCTCGTCCAACAATACCGCTGAACCAAAGTATGACATGCTGGTAGGCAGTATGACTTGTATCGTCCACAACTCACTTGTGTTCTACTCGTGCAAATAACATCAAACCATAAAAACCTAGGCTCTGATACCACTGTTGGGGAACGTAGTAATTTCAAAAAAATTCCTACGCACACGCAAGATCATGGTGATGCATAGAAACGAGAGGGGAGAGTGTTGTCTACGTACCCTCATAGACCGAAGCGGAAGCGTTGACACAACATAGAGGAAGTAGTCGTACGTTCTCCTTGCGATCCAACCGATCACAGCACCGTTACTCCGGCACCTCCGAGTTCTTGGCACACGTTCAGCTCGATGACGATCCCCGGGCTCCAATCCAGCAAAGCGTCGGGGAAGAGTTCCGTCAGCATGACGGCGTGGTGACGATCTTGATGTGTTACCGGCGCAGGGCTTCGCCTAAGCACTGCAACGATATGATCGAGGTGGAATTTGGTGGAAGGGGGCACGGCACACGGCTAAGGAACGATCCGTAGATCAACTTGTGTGTCTTTGGGGTGCCCCCTGCCCCCGTATATAAAGGAGCCAAGGGGGAGGGGCTGGCCGGCCAAGCCAGGCGCGCCAGGAGAGTCCTACTCCCTCTTGGAGTAGGATTCCCCCCCCCCCCAATCCTAGTTGGACTAGGATTCTCCAAGGGGGAGAGAGAGAGAGAGAGGGGGCGCCCACCTCTCCTAGTCCTAATAGGACTAGGGGAAGGGGGGAGGCGCGCAGCCCATGGGGCATCCCTCTCACCTCTCCTCCAAGGCCCATGTTGGCCCATTATGCCCCCGGGGGGTTCCGGTAACCCTCCCGGTATTCCGGTAAAATCCTGATTTCACCTGGAATGCATCCGATGTCCAAACATAGGCTTCCAATATATAATTCTTTATGTCTCGACCATTTCGAGACTCCTCGTCACGTCCGTGATCACATCCGGGACTCCGAACTCCTTCGGTACATCAAAATGCATAAACTCATAATAACTGTCATCATAACGTTAAGCGTGCGGACCCTACGGTTCGAGAACAATGTAGACATGACCGAGACACGTCTCCGGTCAATAACCAACAGCGGGACCTGGATGCCCATATTGGCTCCTACATATTCTACGAAGATCTTTATCGGTCAGACCGCATAACAACATACGTTGTTCCCTTTGTCATCGGTATGTTACTTGCCCGAGATTCGATCGTCGGTATCCAATACCTAGTTCAATCTCGTTACCGGCAAGTCTCTTTACTCGTTCCATAATACATCATCTCGCAACTAACTCATTAGTTGCAATGCTTGCAAGGCTTAAGTGATGTGCATTACCGAGAGGGCCCAGAGATACCTCTCCGACAATCGGAGTGACAAATCCTAATCTCGAAATACGCCAACCCAATATGTACCTTCGGAGACACCTGTAGAGCACCTTTATAATCACCCAGTTACGTTGTGACGTTTGGTAGCACACAAAGTGTTCCTACGGTAAATGGGAGTTGCATAATCTCATAGTTAAAGGAACATGTATAAGTCATGGATAAAAGCAATAGCAACATACTAAACGATCGGGTGCTATGCTAATGGAATGGGTCATGTCAATCAGATCATTCAACTAATGATGTGATCTCGTTTAATCAAATAACAACTCTTTGTTCATGGCTAGGAAACATAACCATCTTTGATTAATGAGCTAGTCAAGTAGAGGCATACTAGTGACACTCTGTTTGTCTATGTATTCACACATGTATTATGTTTCCAGTTAATACAATTCTAGCATGAATAATAAACATTTATCATGATATAAGGAAATACACAATAACTTTATTATTGCCTCTAGGGCATATTTCCTTCACATATCTGTTTGAAGATTTTGACTGAGGACTTTCTCAATTTCCTCAGTTCAATTTCTTCAGTCTGTTTGTCTTCATCCTGTTTTATCTTGTGCTTACGCTGCCTGTACTCTCTGTGTGTTTACATTTCATCATGATGACCATGCTTATGTTCTATCATGTTTGCTTCTAAGTACTTATTCCGCTGCAAGTAGTTCTTCACTTAGGAATTTCCTCACCCTGAAATTCCTCAGTGAAGAATTCATGAAAATCGCCTATTCACCCCCCTCTAGTCAATGTAAAGCACTTTGAATTGGTATCAGAGCAAGGTACTCCCTTGTTCTGTGTGATTTTGGTTTAACCGCCTGGAGTTTTAGTTATGTCGATCGGAGGAATGAAAACTGTTTCATGCCCCATCTTTGACGGTCACGATTATCCTAAGAGGAACGCCATGATGAAGAAGTGCCTCATGGCAATGAACAGCGAGTTGTGGACCATCACTGAGATTGGTCTTACCAATCTGTGCAAGATGGCGGAAGTTGATGACATTCACAAGTACACTCTTCTCAACCTCACGGCGAAGGACATCATTTGTTCCTGTCTGTCTCAAAATTAGTTCAGGAATATCATGCATCTCAATCATGTGAAGCTTATCTGGGATCGTCTCTCTGAGTTCTATGAAGGTCATCGAACCCGTCATGATCCTTGGTTTGAGGATTTCAAGGAATCACTCAAAGCGATGACATCGAACCAGAATCATCATCTTCTACACCATGCCTTATGGCAAAAGGTGCTGAGGTAACTGAATGCTACCTACCTGAGTCCAGTGATGAAGAATCTGGTGATGAATTTGGACCCAGTTATGTTAAACTTGCTTCCCTTGCCACTAAACAACAAAGAGCTTTGGAAAAAGTTCAATACATGCTCGATAAGAGCGATGAAATGTTGGGTGAAGAAATGGATGAGTCGAAAGCTTTGGCTGAAAGTCTTTAGAGACTTCAGTCTAAGTTTGACAACCTTCAAAGTCATCATGACACTCTAATCTGATCTTGAGAAGCTTTCTTATGAATTTCTTCAAAGAAAGAAAGATCTTTAAAAGCTAAGGGTGAGTTATGAAGATCTTCAGAAGGAGCGCGATTCATTACTTGCTCAACAAATCAGCGCTGCTCAGGAAGAATTTGTTCCTCCATGTTTGAAGTGCATTGAACGTGAATCTACTAATTCTTCACCTGAATGTTCAAATGCATCTAATGTTACAAATTCTTCACCTGTCTCTGCTATCACTAATTCCTCATCTGAGGACATTGCTAGTATCACTGATAATGTAGGGCTGAAGGAATTGTACATGACAGGTGTCAAATGTGGGGTTCCAGCAAAACCCTTAAGGTTCAAACTCTGGGGTGCGCGTGAAGTTCTTCCCTCCTACCGATCTACGCCCTTGCTCACTAGTATCTCGCGGACGAACTCGACGAACTCGCAACACAGAAAGACACGAGATTTATACTGGTTCGGGCCACCGTTTTGGTGTAATACCCTACTCCAGTTGTGGTGGTGGATTGCCTCTTGGGCTAATGAAGAACAGTACAAGGGGAAGAACAGCCTCCTGAGGTTGAGGTGTTCTTGTGCTCTGTGGACTTGTGGATTGGCCCGAGGCTAGCTCAGATCCAGATGGATGCCTCTACTGTGGTGGTTGGTTCTACTTATATAGGCCCTGGTCCTCTCCCCAAATATTGAGCGGGAAGGGAGGCAACAACGGCGGGCAAATTTGAAAGGGGACATCTAGTACAAGCTATCCTGACAAAAGCGGTCTTCGCCTGCAAAAGGCTCTGGCGGTGCGCCGTCTTGGGATCCATGGTGACTTCCGTCTTGCCACCCAGCTGGTCTTAGTCTCATTGCACCGATATGGAAACCTTTGTCTGATGCCTCGGTACTCCGCGCCTGCACCTGCCTCCTTAACACCAAAGAGGAAACAAGGATGCTGCACGCGCTGGCGCCCGCCTGGTGTAAGTCGTCATGGCTCACGTCACGAGAGCCTCGCGAGGTTTGCTCCGCCTTGATATCTCCGCTCCTCGCGAGCCTGCAAGGAGAGGTTGCTCCAGAGGAGGTCTTGCGTCGTCCGCCTTGCGAGGCTTGGCCCCTTGCGAGGGTCTTGAATGCCTTCTTGATAAAGATGGGCCATACAGGCCCGCTAGCGTAGCCACGCCGTGGGCTGCAGGTAGGCAAGCCTGGGGACCCCCGTTCCCAGAACACCGACAGTAGCCCCCGAGCCCAAGGTGCGCTCGGGCTTGGCTTCGCGGTGAAGCCAAGGGTCAAGCACGGAGCACCGCGGGCCCCCAAAGCCCGCAACCTCGGTTGACGTGTGGCGGTTGACTGGGCGTGGGCATCTCCACTTCTCCATTCTGCCTCGGCAACTGCCCGACTTGACAAGTCCCTGCGACATGAAAGGAAAACCATCATTACCTATGATCGTGGGGGCGCTGGTTGGCCTTCTTCCGCTATAAATGGGGAAGCGGGCGGAACCCCCGTCGCCCATCTCTTCCCTGCTCGCTTGTTTCTTCCTTCTTGCTCCTCTGCCTGCAACAATGGCCCCCGTCCGAAGGTTCTCTGCTGAAGAGAAAGGAAAGGCCCCCCGCGATGAAACGGGGCCACTCCCGCCGAAGAAGAGGTTGGTCCATCATCGCGACGAGGCGGCGATGCAAGTGGTGACGAGGCCTTGGTGCGAGCAGCCTCCTCCAGGGTACCCGCTTCCCTTGTACGCCCGAGCCGAGGGCTCGGGAGGGCGCAGCGACGTGCGGCGACGCCCGCGTCGCGCCCGTGGTCGCCGCGCGATGCCGATGCGTGTCGTTGCTCCTGGAATCCACGCCACAGATTCCTCGCGCGAGCTTGTGCTATGGGCGCCGATGCCCCCGAGTTCCTGGATCCGCTTCCCGCGGTTCTTCTCCCACGTGATGCCGCCTAGGAGGCCTCTCGAGCTCTGGCTGCACCACACCGTCTGTGACACTCTGGTGACCGGAGCAAAGGTCGAAGCGGTCCCCACCGGCAAGATCTTCATGACTCGCGGCTGGGGCGAGGTTGCACGGGTCTGCCGTGCGAAAGGCGGCCCCACGATCCATTTTGAGTTCGACGGCGCCTCCACGCTCTTCTTCAAGGTCTTCGACGCGGAAGGCTGCCGCCTGGAGTGTTGCCCTGGAGGGGAGCGCCAGGACGATGCACGCTCCGCTCGTGGCTACTCCAACAGCAGCAGCCCCTAGGAGTCTAGCGACTCTCTTGAGCTCTACGAGACTCCGGAGATGAGCGACGACAGCTATGTGCCCCCAAGCTCCCGCCGGGCTCGAAGCAGACCCGCGGCGCCTAGCCGCCGCTGATCTGGATGGGGTCGGCGCCGGCCTCCCGTGGCCCACTATTGATTATGGCGCCCGCCACGGGAGGGTGTAGATAAGATTCCTCTTAGTTCTTGCTTTTGCTTCCTGCGAAGAATCATGAGGTACCCCGAGGGGGGTGTAAGGATCTGTAGTGCCTTTTGTGTATATATTCCCTGTTATGAAAATTTGCGAACGCATGTCCTGTTCGGGCTCGGTCTCCCCTTTCCAACCTCGCGATAGCTTGTTGCTCTACGCTGACAGGTCCCGGTCACTAGGTAGGCTGCAGCCGTCGCTGGTATGCCAGGTCGCGTGCCGTGGTCAAGGCTAGGAGGTGAGCGGCCCTGTCGAATTTCGAGTTCCGGCAGACCCTTAAGGTTCAAACTCTGGGGTGTGCGCGGATATTGTGCCCTCTACCTCTCTGTCTCGCAAGGATCTAAAATACCAAAGGAACAACACAAAAGACACAGAGTTTATACTGGTTCGGGCCACCGTCGTGGTGTAATACCCTACTCTAGTGTGGTGTGGTGGATTGCCTCTTGGGCTAGTGATGAAGAACAGTACAGGGGAGAACAGCCTCGCGAGGGTCTGTTCTTGGTCAGGGGGACGAACTACTAGGAGGAGTCCGGCCGCCCTTCTCACTCTCTCTCTCTTTCTCTCTTGATGCTAGATTGCTAGAGTGATCGACCGATCCTCCGATGTCTAGATCGCCCCCTCCCCCTGCCCTGGGGGTGGCTAGTCCTATTTATAGGCAAAGGCCCTGGGCCTCTTCCCAAATATTGAGCGGGAAGGGCGCCAACAATTGGCCAATTCGAAGGGGAACATCTGGTACACTTATCCTGACTAAAGTTGGTCCTCGCCTGCCAAAGGCCCTGTGGTGACGCCGTTCTGGCCTCCACGGTGACCTCCTTCCCACCGTTGGACTGGTCTTGGTCTCGTTGCACCGAAATGGATGCCTTTTCTTGATCCTCTCGCCTGCACTTGCCACCTTTGCACCAAAGAGGAAAGGGAGGACACTGCGCGGGTTGGCGCCCGCCTGGCGCCCTTGGTCATCATGGCTTGCGTCATGGGCACCTCGCGAGGTACCCTGCCTTGATCTCTCCGCCTCCTCGTGAGCCAGCCTGACGAGGCCGTGCCCGAGGAAGTGATGTGTCGTCCGCCCCGCGAGGCTTGGCCCCTCGCGAGGGTCTTGGGTCTTGTGATGGTGAAGTTGGGCCGTGCTGGCCCCCCCCTCTCGAGCCACGCCGCGGGCCGCAGGCAGGCAAGTCTGGGGACCCCCGTTCCCAGAACGCCGACAGTAGCCCCCGGGCCCAAGGCGCGCCCGGACTTGGCCGTGCCGAGAGGCGAAAGGGCAAGGGTGAAGCGCCGCGGGCCTTAACAGCCTGCAGCCTTGGGCGCCGCGTGGTGGTTGATTGGACGTGGGTGCTTTAGCAACCGCGCGGGTTACTAAAGGTGCAGCGCCCGCCCAGGCTTTGCTCTTCTCTTTCTCCGGTTGCTGATCAAATCCCCTTTCTTGCGCCCATCCTTCCTTCCTCCTAACTCCCGGATCTTCTCTTCCTGTGTGACCTAGGAAGTCATGGCGCCTCGTCAGCCCTCGGCCGAAGCTTGGTTTTCGCCCACCCTGGACTCGCCGAACATGTCAGAGGCGAGCCTTGCCCAGCTGCGCCGGATGGCGGCGGCGCGAGGCATCGACGGGGCGCGGGTGTTCAAGGTCGGCTCCGCCACCCCTGAGGGCCGAGGAAGCACCTTCTACCCTCTCTTCGTAAGCTCCATTACTGCGGGCTTGGTGCCTCCTTTCTCCGAGTTCTTCCTTGCTGTCCTCCGCCATTACGACTTACAAGCTCTGCATCTCCACCCCAACTCCATTCTTCTCCTGGCGATCTTCGCCTACTACTGCGAGGCTCATGTGGGGGTGCAACCCTCAGTGGCCTTGCTGCGCCACTACTTCTACCTCCGGGTCACCCGCAGTTCCCCTTCCGCATGCACGAGTTTCGTTGCGTGTGGGGGCGCCATTGCCATCTCGAATCCCGGGAAGAGGATTGAGGGCTTCAGGAGTAAGTGGGTCCTGGTGGACGCCGGGCGCATCCACCCCCGGCTGATCCTACCCACGGAGCAGCCCGTGAGTTCCGGCGACTGGTCCCGGGCGGAGCTTACGGACCCCCGCGTGAAGCCGGTACTGGAGAAGATGGACGCGGACCTGAAGCCTGCCAGCACGGTAGGGACGAAGCTGACCGGCGCGTCGCTGCTGATGGAGTTCCTGGAGCACCAACTGGCTCCGCTTCGGCAGCACTCATCTCCGATGTGGAGGCCTCATCCGAGCCCCGCGGCTGTGGGCGACGAGGATTTGACCGCGGTTCTCCAATCTCTGGTTGGGGGCGAGGTGGCAAGGTTGGAGGGCGCACCCACGCCATTGTTCCTTCGCGACGACTGGAAGCAGGTGGTGGATTCCATGCCCGTGTTCAACGGGGACGGGCCCGTGCCTGTGGTGGCTCCCGAGGGACTGGTGGACATGTCCTCCGGCGACTCCAGAGGAGAGGGGGCGAGGAGGAGTGGGGAGAGGGCCCTGACTCTGAGGCGACTGACGGAGAGTCTAGGGCTCCCCTTCCCCGGCGCAAGTCCTGCACTCTCCGCCTCTCGTTAAGCGATGATGATGAGGGTGACGACGTGCTGGGTAGCGGGAGCTCGCCCCCGATCCCGAAGAAGGACAGGACCGGGCTGATCCCCCGCGGGTCCGCCCCAGCTCCGGGGCAATCCGCGGATGCACCTCCTGCTTCTGAGGTTGACCCCTCCAGCCGGATCTCAGGCTTCAAGTACGGCCGGAGGCTGCTCGAGCCCTCCAGCGGCGACCTATAAGTGCTTGATCCCTCATCCTTTTGGTCCTTGCTCCGCCGCTGAGACTTGATGTTCGCTCCTCTTGGATAGGTTGGCGCCCGCGGCCAAGAAACCGAAGGGGGCTCCCGAGGCCCCATCCGCGGCAACGCCTCCGCCTGTAGGTGAGGGCTATCGTGAGGCACGGGCTTCTCCTGCCCACTCATCCTTGCGAGGCCTGGCTGAGCTGGCTGGGGAGAGCCCAGCCCCCATGGCCCAAGTGACTCCCGAGGTGCTCCTGCCTGCTGCCGCCGCCACGGCCGTTGAGGCGCAGCAGACTCCGCCTCAGGACGTTGTGGTCTCGCCGCCGCTACCTTCTCCTCCCGTTCCACCGACCGCTGCTCCTCCAACTCCTCCTGCTGCCTTGGAGCGCGCTGATGCTTCTCCGTCTTCTTCTGCCGTCCTAGAGCGTGCCGTTGCTGAACTGGACCAGCTGCGGCAGGATCTTCTTGGCGCCGACCCTCGCCTGGTGGTCGGGCGCCTGGAGCTGGCTTCGGGGTGGATCCGCTCCGATGCCTCGATTCGGGCGGCGCTGGTTCAGGCCTCGACGGCCTGTGACGAAGAGAGGGAGGCCACCCTCGAAGCGAAGATTGCCCGAGAGGCGGCCCTGGGAGAGGTGGTTGAAGTCCGTGGTCGCTGCAAGGAGCTGGAGGGCGGACTGCAAGGCCTGCGAGACCATCTCGCGAAGGAGGTCCTCCTGCGCCGAGAGCAGGAAGAAGGCATGAAGGCTCGCGAGGCGGTCCTCGAGGACCGGGAGGCCAAGCTCAAGAAACGCCGTGACCGCCTAAACGCGCTGAAGAAGGAGCTGGAGGCGACGAAGGCCGAGCTGGACGTCAAGGCCCGGGTCCTTGCCGAGGATCGCGTGGCCTTCGCGGGCATGGAGAAGGATGCTCGCGCTTCGCTGAAGACACTTTATGAGAGCGGCCTGGAGAGCCCGCTGGCCGGGGATGAGGACGGCCCCGCCAAGCTTCTTCCTTTCCTTGTTCAGGCCCTTGGGGATGTCGCCCTTAGCCTTGGCCCCACAGCTGAGGCCGAGGCGCGTGTCTTGTCTTCTGCTGCACTGATGCGGGTCTTCGCCCACATCTACCTCCGCGATCCCAGCGCCGACCTCGACAGCCTGCTGGAGCCGGTGAGCGGCGAGGGTGCTGCCGCCGCTATCGAAGCCATGAAGGGGCGCGCGGAGGCACTGCTGGGGAAGTTCCGGGCCTTCAGTACCAAGCCGAAGCAAGGCGCTGCTGGTCCTGCTGCTTCGCGAGGCGAAGCCACTCCGCGCTGCTCCACCGTCAACAAGTGACTCCGCTACTTCTCATGTTCTTCTTTTAGTTTCTGCACATGCACCACGCCTCAGGGAGGCATTTAAACTTGCGTTTGGTACTGAGGCAACAGTATGGACTGTAATATTTTGCTTTTAATTTCCTTGAAATTTATGCTTTTCTTCCCTACTTGCTTGCGTTCTACGTCGGCAGAGCCTGGCCCCGCGCGTACCTCACCCAGCATTAGCCCCGACCGGAAACCAGGACGAGACCAAAGGAGTGAGGGGCTACGGGACAAGTTAGGCTCCTGAGTTGCGATGCTCAGGAGTCCCCCTTGGCATTCGAACAACAAGTAGGGAAGCATGATGTAGGTGTATCTTCCGTTCTACGTCTACAGAGCACGACTCCGCGCGTACCTCACCCAGCATAGCCTTTCGGAACTAAGGAGTGAGGGGCTACGGAGCCAGTTAGGCTCCTGAGTCGCGATGCTCAGGAGTCCCCCTTGACGCGCAAACAGCGGGCGATGAGGTGAGATGCAAGCGAGACTACGGTTCTACGTCTGCAGAGCCCGGCCCCACGCGTACCTCACCCAGCATAGCCTTTCGGAACTAAGGAGTGAGGGGCTACGGGACCAGTTAGGCCCCTGAGTCATGATGCTCAGGGGTCCCCCTTGACGCGCAAACGGCCTTCATACCTTGGCTCCGCTCGGGGAGAGACGCGCGACGAGCCAGGCCCGAGGGGCCTGGCTGGGCGGCGTACGTCTGGGCGTGACCCAGGCATAGCCCCCGTGCCTAGCCCCCTCACGCGGCGCTCCCGAGGGGAGGCATTGTGATGAGGCTAGCCACTGAGCTCTGGGCTCCCTGAGGTTAGCGCGGCCCGGAGGCCACCCTCAGTTGTTTATCAACAGCGCGGAGCGTGGCGCTTCCGTATGTGTACGGGCATAGCCGCTCCTCGGCAGTGTCGTCAGCCAGCGCGGAGCATGGTACTTCCACTGGTACGTGGGAGGGGCCTCCCCTCCGGGAGGAGCCCCCGGGGCATGTACAGCCCTGCCCTGACACGTGGCCGGCACGGTAGGGCTAGTTGAGGTGTATCTGGGCACCCGTGAGCCAGCACGGGACTCACGGGGCCCTACCTCTAGGCGGGTTGCACCTGGCACTGGGCCGTATCTTGAGACTTGTTCCTGCAAATTGGGTTAGATGCTGGCACTCTACATCCTCGGGTCCTGGCCCTCAAGCTTGTCTCAGCCGTCGCTGGTATGCCAGGTCGCGATGCCATGGACAAGGCCAGAGGGTGAGGGTTGGAGAGCCAGTAAGAGCCTTGAGTCGCGATGCTCAGGTACCCCCCCCTTTAACGTGCAAGTGGTCGACATGGAGAAGGAGAGGTGCCGTGGATAGGCATCAAGTAATCAAGCATGATAGACGAAAGCATAGCTGGAAATAAACGCAAGGGAGATACACGCCACCGGGCCTGGCCCGAGCGGCTTGGGGATGATGCAGCCCGAGGGGCGCCCCCAACAAACCAAGCTAATGACCGAAAAGTAAAAGGGGATACACGCCGCAGGGACGGACCCACGCGGCCTGGGAATGAAGCAGCCCTGGGGGGCGTTCCCAGCTGGAAATGAAGCTTGAAGGACGTCACCTGAAGATGCCGAGGATGAAGTGGTGTTGGTGCAGCAGACTCGGTGGGCTGTGGAAGCCGATCCTCGCGAGCCCCCAGGCCCAGGGGCCTAAGGAGGCTCCGGAGGTTCTGGTGGCTCATCGCGAATCATCTACATCTCCGCCAGGACCACGCAACGCCTGTCTTCCTGAGTCTCCATGATGCCCCTCATGAGGCGCTGGTATGCAGCAGCCATGCTCGGCAAGCCGTAAGGCATGCGAACATAGCTGTGGGGTGGACCTCCGCAACGCCCCACTCGCGAGGGCCAGAGGCGCTCCATCGTGGCGACCCGATTGAGCCCTGGTACGTCGATGCAGACGCGCAGCCCACCATCCTCGCCTGGATGGGGAGCCATAGCTGGTGGACGGCGGCAACCTCTCATGACTCTTGACTCCTGCAGTTCTTGCACGACCTTGTTAACGAACTCCTGCTGGTCTGGCCTTCTTTGCCCTGCTCCTTCTCGAGGGAAACGTGCTTCAAGGCACGCCTCCATGTGGTGCCCAAGCGCCTCCCTCGTGACCCTGGCCAGGTCGGTGGCCCTCCAGGTGAGGGCCCCCGAGCCCTGCCTGAGGAGGGCGCCGGGAGCGCTTTCCTATGCGATGGAAGGAGGGTCCCCTTGGGCAGACACGGGCCCTGAGGGTCTTGCCTCCTGAGGGGCTAAGCCTGACGATGTATTCTTCTTCTTGGGGGTGATCTCGGGAAGCCTCCTGCTTCCACGATCTGGGTCTTCTAGTGACGCGGCCTGAAAGGCTCGCTCTAGGGAACACACTGCATCCTTTTCTTCACACGGCACCGTGATGACTCCGCCACTTCCTGGCATCTTGAGGACGTTGTAACCATGATGAGTCACGGCCATGAACTTGGCCAGCGCTGGGTACCCGAGGATGGCGTTGTATGGCAGGCAGATGTGAGCGACGTCGAAGTCGATGAGCTCGGTGCGGTAGTTGCTACGGGCTCCGAAGGTGACAGGGAGGCGGACCTGCCCGATTGGGATCGTGGAACCGTCGGTGACTCCTGAGAAGGGCCTGGTCGGCTGAAGCTGGTCGTAGGGCACTTGAAGATTGTTGAATGTCTCCACGGACACGACGTTGAGCCCTGCTCCACCATCGATGAGGGTCCTGGTGACCAGTACGTTGCTGATGACTGGGGAGCAAAGCATCGGGCGGACCCCGGCTGTGGCCGAGCACTTGAGCTGATCTGCTGAGCTGAACGTGATGGCGCACGCCGACCACTTGAGAGGGCGTGTAGCTTCGAGCCTGGGGAGGACTGCATTCACTTCGTGGGCAAACTGCTTGAAGATGCGTTGGGAGGCTGGGGCTTGTGCTCCGCCCAGGATGCAGGCGATTGCGCGTGGCTCCTGGAAGCCCCCGGCCCCCTTGTCCTGGTGACGGTCCTTGTTCCTTCTTGGTTGAGGCGGCAGCGGAGGGAGGCATGCGTTGCCCTGCAGGCGATCCTCACGAGGCTGATCGCGCCAGTCCCCCTCGCGAGGCAAGTCCCGCCAGTGGTCCTCGCGAGGCTGTTCGCGCCACCCTTGGCGCGGGCCGCGGTCTTCCCAGCGTCCTGGGTTCCTTCCTCCTCCTCGGCCGTGGCCCCGGTCGGCACAGTCGGGACGACGGCCGATCCTTCCTCCTTGCACTGCACGGAGTTCTTGGTATTCGTTGGTGTTGTGGGTGTGGAGGTCATGGTACACACATTACCGACTTCCCCTGGAAGATTCAGGCAGATCCTTGCCCCGCTTGGTGTCTGGTTCTGCCGCGAGCACGGCGGCCCCCTTGCACTTCACGTCCTTGGCCTTGGGTTTCTTCTCTTCTAGGTCTGCAGCAGGCAGCTCAAGGAGGGAGAGACGCCCGTCCTCAGCCCTGGCGCACTTGGTCGCCAAGTTGAATAGCTCCAGGGAGGTGCAGAGGTCTTCATGCATCGCCAGCTCCTCCTTCATCTTGACGTCATGCACGCCATCGGAGAAGGCCGAGATGATGGCTTCCTCGGACACCCTGGGGATCTTGAGGCGCGCACTGTTGAAGCGCTGGATGTACTTTTGCAGGGTCTCTCCGGGTTGTTGCTTGATGCGGCGCATGTCGCTCACGGCAGGCGGCCGGTCACGGGTACCTTGGAAGTTGGCGATGAAGCGGGTACGCATCTGGTCCTAGGAAGAGATCGTGCCTGGGGCCAGGTTCAGGAGCCAGGTGCGAGCTCCTTCCTTGAGTGCCATGGGGAACCAGTTCGCCATGACCTTTTCGTCTCCACTGGCAGCTTTGATGCCCAGCTCATAGAGCTGGAGGAACTCCGCAGGGTTGGTCGTGCCGTCGTAGCGAGGAGGCAGGTCTGGCTTGAACTTGCCAGGCCACGCAACGCTGCGCAGCTCGGTGGTGTAGGCGCGGCAGCCTGCGGTGGCCACGGGAGGCTTCGGTTGAGGGAGAGCTTGGCCTTGCGGGTCCCCATGCGCTGCAGCTGGGAGCAGTGCGGGGTATTGACGTGCTGGAGCCGGAGCAGGGTCACGGCGAGCCGGGGCAGGAAGCGCCCTGGCAGCCTCTTGCAGTCGAGGGACTTCTTGGCAGCTCCGTTCTTGCTGGGCTGGCGCCTGGCGGAGCGGGTTCCGCCCAGGGGCCACGCGCCTTGGAGCCACGGCGTCTTCTTGGAGGGGACGCGGCTGGTACGCCCCCAGAACTTCATTGTCAGCGCGTGGCGGAGTGCGGCGCAGCGGGGCGGACGGCGCAGGAGAGCCCCCTGCGGCGCGGACGAGCTCGGCGACACGGTCGAGCCACTCTTCGTAGACGTCGTCGACGGGACGGTAGCGCAGGAGCTCGTTTGCTGCGATGAGCGCAGCTCGAGCCTCCAAGGGTGCGCGGAGCGCGCGGGACAAAGAGCCAGTTGGTGCGAGTGATGGAGTAGCGGTGCGGCCGTCTTGCCGCACGGACGGGTGCTGAGACGATGCTTGTTGCTCGTTCCCCACCGAGCCGGTGGCGGCGTTGACGGCGGGCGACGGGGAACGACGAGGACGCCCACCGACGAGGGCCGTCTGGGCGACGCGGGAAGCGATGGCGGCCCGGCGCTCGGCACGGGCCCGACGAGTGTCAGACATGGACGCGATGGTCGGCGGAGAGCGGAGCGGTGGAAGACAAATTCCGGCACACCCCTACCTGGCGCGCCAAATGTCGGATTTCGGGTTCCGGCAGACCCTTAAGGTTCGAACTCTGGGGTGTGCGCGGAGATTGTGCCCTCTACCTCTCCGTCTCGCAAGGATCTAAACTACCAAAGGGACAACACAAAAGACACAGAGTTTATACTGGTTCGGGCCACCGTCGTGGTGTAATACCCTACTCTAGTGTGGTGTGGTGGATTGCCTCTTGGGCTAGTGATGAAGAACAGTACAGGGGAGAACAGCCTAGCGAGGGTCTGTTCTTGGTCAGGGGGACGAACTACTAGGAGGAGTCCGGCCGCCCTTCTCACTCTCTCTCTTTCTCTCTTGATGCTAGATTGGTAGATTCATCGACCGGTCCTCCGATGTCTAGATCGTCCCCTCCCCCTGCCCTGGGGGTGGCTAGTCCTATTTATAGGCAAAGTCCCTGGGCCTCTTCCCAAATATTGAGCGGGAAGGGCGCCAACAATTGGCCAATTTGAAGGGAAACATCTGGTACACTTATCCTGACTAAAGTTGGTCCTCGCCTGCCAAAGGCCCTCTGGTGATGCCGTTCTGGGCTCCACGATGACCTCCTTCCAACCGTTGGACTGGTCTTGGTCTCGTTGCACCGAAATGGATGCCTTTGCTTGATCGCCCCTTTGCACCAAAGAGGAAAGGGAGGACACTGCGCGGGCTGGAGCCCGCCTGGCGCCCTTGGTCGTCATGGCTTGCGTCATGGGCACCTCGCGAGGTACCCTGCCTTGATCTCTCCGCCTCCTCGTGAGCCAGCCTGACGAGGCCATGCCCGAGGAAGTGTTGTGTCGTCCGCCCCGCGAGGCTTGGCCCCTCGCGAGGGTCTTGGGTCTTGTGTTGGTGAAGTTGGGCCGTGCTGGGCCCCCCCTCGAGCCACGCCGCGGGCCGCAGGCAGGCAAGTCTGGGGACCCCCGTTCCCAGAACGCCGACAGGCCCGAGGTCCGGTAAGAGCCCCTGAGGCGCGATGATCAGGAGGTCCCCCTTAGCGCTCAAGCAGCTATGGTAAGGCAGGAAAGGGATGCGGTGTGGCCGCAACAGGAATGCGGCGAGCGCGACCCTAGGGTCCCATCGATTAGCCGGTCTGAGCATGAGACTTATCTCAGCAGTTCAGGGTTGATTCTTCATGATGCGCCAGGCCTGTGCGCCACCATCCACAACGTAGCCAGGTGTCACACCCTGATTTTCATGCCACAACACTTAATCTAATAAATCATGATAAAATGTGGTTTGACAAAAACTTTTGAGTGTTTTGGACCTTGCCTTGATTGGATTTTTGTCTGTTGTTTGCAAGTGCTCTAAAAATCAAATAAATCCTCCAACTCCTATACTTCATCTCCTTGCTCCAAACTATTGAACCAATGATCATACCATGTGTGTAGAACAATATAGTATTTTCTTACAAAAATAATTTGGCCAAATAGTATTTTCAAAAATTAGTTTTTCAAAAACCCCTGGATTGAGGTTTGCACTACAAGTACTTAATTAATGGCAGTAAAAATCTTTCCAAAAATGTATTTGACTCCTATTAGATATAGGATACCCAAAAACCACAAAAATATAATTTTAAAAGTTATTTTCCTATTTTATTTAAAAGCTTTTTCTTAAGGCCAGATCTGGTCTTTAATAGGTTAAAATTATTTTAAAGCTTTAAAAATATTTGAGAAAAATTAGGGAGACTCAATGGACATATATTTTCCATATATATGAGTTTCAACACATGGTCATGATCAAAATATTGGACAAAACCTCCCAAAACCATTTCTGCTCATTTCAAGGATTTGAAATATTTCTACAGGAAATATTTTCATAAAAATCCAAGAAACTTCTAGCATGTCACATATGACATTTTTCATGATCTTGCCATGTACCATGTCATGGAGAGTAGTATAACCCCATTAAACCCTCTCAAAACCACTTCTGTCCTTTTTCAAGTTTGAACAGCTTTGCACTGTCAAACATGTCCAAATGCTCTCAAACTTGGTGCACATGCTCAAATGGTGTAATAATGCATCTAGACCAAATGTCACAAGTTGGAGAGAATGTTATCTTGATCAAAGTACCCCAAAACCCTTTCTGTCCAGAACCAATTTTGAACAAATTTGTACTGCCAACTTTTTCTCCTTGACCCCAACTTTTGTGAGCATGTTCACATGACCAAATGAGGCCACTACACCAAGTGGTGCATCAAGGAGAATTGATTTGCATGACTAAATCTTGGTAAAGCCATTTTTGCTAATTTCTAGGGTTTACCAAAGTTACATGGTCTACTTGGCCCAAATGAGCTCAATCTTGGTGGAACCTCTTATTTTCACATGCCATTAGACCCTGGCAAGCATCATGACAGGGGAAGTCCATTTGCTTGCCCAAACCTACATCAAACACCTTCTGGCAGAAACTTAAAATGCATGTTTTGGCCATTTCCACTAATCTCCATGAGTTATCCTTTTTACCACAACCCCTCCTAGTCCCCCTCTACCTCTGGTGTGCTTCCCTGCCCGAGAGGCAATGATGAAGGGGGGCAGGGATCCACTTTTCTTCTCTAGATCGCAACATTTTCACTCTCTCTCCACCCCTCCTCTCCTCCACTGGCTCCCCAGGGCATCCTATGTCATTGCCGCATTGTTTACTCCCCCCTGCAGCTTCCAGACACAAGTGGACGCGCCCATTTTGCAAAAAGGCATGCCATGCCAGCCAAAGACGTGCTCTGGAGCATGTCAGCGTGCTCCCGACCGTTGACGCCGCGTCCCCCAACCACCTCGAGCCTCCACCTCGCGCCAGTCGGGGCCCTCGACGTCCGCAACACGGCAGACGTGTAGGCCCCCTCGTCTCTCCCTCTCTCTCACCTCCTGCGGTCCGCGCCCAGGGCCGCCCAGCTCGGCCAATGCCCGGCCTCGCACGTGCGAGCACCAGGGCCTCGCCCCGCTCTCTCTCTCTCTCTCTTCCTGGCACCCTACGCGACTCCCACGAACGCCGTAGACAGCTCCTCTCCCTCCCTCCTGGCCTCCCGAGCCGTTGCCGCGGCCACCCGTGCGCCGCGTCCACGGTGAGCTACGGGTCGGCTATTTAAGGCCACACCTGAGCCCCCTCTCTACTCCTTTGGATCCCTCTCCCTCTCCCCTACACCTCCCAGACCGACCACACCTCCTCCTGTGCCTTCTCCCTCCTCCTCTGCCGCCATTGCCGCCTCGGACCCCCGCTCAAATTCGAGCTGCCCCGGCCTCCCGTCCTCCTCTGAACCGGTCCATGGCACCCCGAAGCCTCCACGGAACTCCCCTGTGCTCCATTTGCTCTTCCCGACGGCCGTAGCATCGACCTCATCCTCGCTAGGACTCCAGCCGCCGCGCCCAATGTCTCTCCCCTTCTCGAGCTCCTCAGCAGGCGTAGAGCACATGGGCGGGTGCGTCTCGCCGCGCTGAACACTCCGGTGTGAAGAACGTCGCCGGGGACCGCCTGGGTCACCGGCACGGGCCCCACTTGCCAGCGGAAAACCGCCCGGGCCCGCGCGGTTTAAGTGGAGACGGCTCCGGCCTTAACCGCCTCCCCCGAGCGAAGACGTATTCCGCGAGGCCGCCTTCGATGTGGCCTCCCAGCGGGCACGCGCGAGAGACTGGGCCAGGCCCAGTGCACTGCCCCGCTAAATCTCGCCCAGTGCACGCTGCTGCCTCCCTAGATCCAGCCCATTTAGGTAAATCCCTTTCCTTTTTCTTTTTCTGTAGACTTGTAAAATCCATAAACAATTCAAATGGACTCCAAATTTGATGATTCAAATTTCTAGTGACTCTATAAATCATGATCTACCTGTTGGTGCAACATGCACAGTTTTCCAGAGACTTTTTCTTCACAAACATTTATCAAATCTTGTTTTTCCTATTTCGGTGATGAACTTTAGAAAATCACAAAGAGCTCAAAATTGATCCAAATGCCATGATTCAAATTCCTAGATGCTTCTAAGTTCATAACTTAGATTATGAACATTTTTCTTAATACTTTCTGTACCCCACAAAATAATGAGCCATTTCTTCATGTTTTTCAACTTTGCAAATCCATAGAATATTCATTTGAACTCCAAATCCAGTGAAACCAACTCCTAGATGCTTCGAAAATCATGGTTTGCTAAATGGGTGCCTCTGCTCATTTTTCAAAAATATATTTCTGTACACTTCTTGCAAATCCACAAATCCCTTGATTCTGTCATATTGAAATATTCAGAGATATCCATTGATCAAATCCCATTGAAACCACTTTGGTCATACCTCATATGACCAAAGGTATCCTAGAAAAGTCCAACTTGCAATTTTAGAGCACTTTTATTTTTGCCTTGTTGTGTTGCTTATTGTGATTGTTTTCGACGTTAGTTGACGAAGTAGATGGAGTACTTGGAGAAGGACCCGAAGACTTGAAGGCTCTGATGAACCAGGCAAGCAGCCCTTTGACCATGTCTATGAAACCCTTTTTATGCATGTCATATAGCACTTTATTAGCGTTGCTTCGGAATCATGATGAGATGGTAACCACTTGGTGGGTTGCCTTCGTTACTTCCTTCTTGATACTTGCATTTTGCATGACCCTACCTTCCTATGAGGGTTAAGCCGGTGGGAGTAGATAGGATGCTAAAGTAGTTGCTACGCAAAAAGGGACGGGAATATGAATGGTGATGGAGACAACGTATTTTCAAAGGACTTTTGGAAAACCCAATCGGGTACCACTTATGCCCGAGGGAGATGATGAGTTGGGTAGCCACTTGATGACGAAGTGGTGTACCAAGGCAAGGGTGTGTTGTTTTCAAAACGGATTGGTTTAAGTTGCGACTGTTATTCCAACCATACATGCACAACCACTCTACCCTTGTATGGGAAAGGGCATTATTGATTACCTAGGCCGATACTAGCTTGGAGCCCGCATTACTAGTGACGGGGGAGAGTTGGTGTTCTCTCTCGGGACGGGGTCGTGCCAGGTAGGGCGGCCAAGAACATTTTTATGAGGCACTAGACACACCGTTGGTACCCCATGCCAGTGGTATGTGATGAATATGGGAGCGAGGCTCCACAATTTTAAGTTATGAAATGTTGGGCACGGGGGTTACTACCAATCGAGTGGACTCCATGTTAGTGTCGTCTAGGGAAAGGTAGTGATCGGGTGCTTACCCCGGGTACTTGAGGTACCGCGGGTCGTGGATGACACGGAAGTTCCCCGGATCTTGTGGGTAAAGTGTGCAACCTCTACAGAGTGTAAAACTATTCGAATAGCCATGTCCACGGTCAAGGACAGTTGGGTAACCGCTCTTGGGCTACGTCCACATGTTTACAAACCAGCGTGTGTGTTTGGATAAGTGGGAAGATCTACTTGGGTCAAGGCAAGGACTTGACATGATTGAGTTGGGTTGATGCCCACTCTATTTATGTTGATATCTGTAACCTGTCCTCTTGGTTACTTGAATTCTCCTGATGCATGTCTGACAAACTGTTGAACATGTCATTGCACTCAAAACTAGCTTTCCGCAAAATGTTACCTATATCATGCAATGTTGTACCTTGAACCAAAACATGGGTTGCTTGCGAGTACATTCAAAGTACTCATTGGCTTGCCACTGGTTATTTTATTGGCCAAGCATGAAAGAATAGGATATAATGAAGAGTACCTTGGTGACGAACATGCGAGCTAGGGCGCTTCCCAGTCAGAATGCCTGTAGGGTTAAGGCAGATGGCATGGGTTCAAGTTGTTATTGAAGATTCCCGCTACAATGATACACTCAAGACTCGACCATAATGGTCCCACTTGTGTAATACGGTATGTATGGATGTAAGACTCTTGTTATTCAGCTTCTGTGTGTTCAGTGAGCATTGATCTCTGGGATCACTGTACACGTGCATTCGGTGATCACGACTTATGAGTCGGGGTCCCCACAGAGCTGGTATCAGAGCCAGGTTGACTGTAGGAATCCTTAGTTAGCATGGTCGTTAGTTAGGGTAAAACTATTTCCAAAACTATTACAAGTTTTCAAAACTATCTATACTTCTCTTCCCTTCTCATTTTTTCAAGAACTAAGGTATACTTTCCCCATCGATCTCTTCCTTTCAAAACTATTGCAAATGGTCGCTAGCACCCTCAAGCCCCTGACCACGTGAATCCTTGTAATCCTCGTGGATAGCCTAGAAGGAGTACACCTTGCCAAACACTCACCCACCTCTTCTAAACCCAAGATTGGCGACACCACAACAAGACGATGCCAACAGAAGATACGCCTTTGAAGAATGAGGACATGAAGACCCAGAAGATGGTGACACCCTTGACAATGCTCCAAGATGATGCGACCTTAGCCTATGATGATCAGGGCATAGGAAATGCAAGATCATGATATACATCGCTAATAGAGCAACCATGTCCTTACTGTTGTTGTATCGGCAACCACCGGTGGATGAGAACCTCGCCATTTGGTCCGCCTCACGATAGTGAGTAGGAAAACGGTTCTCTTCATCCCCTGCTCTTGGTGTTGATATTGTCATCAACGTAACCGACATGTTGGACCTCTACTATGCCTTGTTAATGTCACTGCATAAAGGATTACCTACCTGGTACCATCGACGCCTTAGGAGGCAAAAGGGATCGTCATGATTAAGAAGACAATAGAAGACCGAATCAATGCCAGTTATGAAGAGCCACCTTCACCCCATCACTTCAACAGGCGAGAAGTTGTTGAAGACTCTTTAGGCTCAACCTAGATCGTTTCATCGAACAACTACAAGAGACGTAGCAACACCTGAGGGAAACTCAGAAGACTGCATGAGGCATACAACACGACTACTAAATCCGAGAACCCCTAGGGTAGGATGAGTCGTGTACCCCCTATGCACAGTCGAGTCCGTATGATGGTTCGAATAGAACCATGATTGTGTGTTTCTTGTTTTTAATTGTTTGTGTTTTGATATAGGTCGCACTTTTTGCCCTAGGCAATAAGTACGCGACTATATCACCTTCCTTACCTTGCTTCTTTTGTTTGACCCTTTCGGCACTTGTTTGTTTGCACTTGCACTATAGAACCCCCTTTAGGCATTCCCCTCCTCTATGCTACTTCTCCCTCCCATCTCTCGCCTCAACTGAAGACCGGCAAGACAAGCTACACCAAGGATTCTGCCTCGGCAACCATCTAGCAATGAAGACTTCTGCTACAATCTCCACGACCAAGTGCAACCCCGTAGAATTATGTTTAACCCTCCAGACTAGAGACCCATTCCTAGACCCTTCGAGGCTTCACGAGATACCCCAGCTCGAGTCCTTAACCATGTGCTTAACCCATAGAATTGCAAGAGAACTAGTTAAGCCTCTGTAGACCTTGCACAACACTGGGTTCATTATGGAACTAGTGGACATAGTGAACGAGCACATTATCATCCTAATACAGCACCAGAACTGACGATGCCATAGGAAAGACCAGTTTAAGGATATAGGAATAGAGGACAAATGACTTGATGAGTTTATATCAATGACTTGAGGAATTATATGAGACTATTTGGTGGATTATGAGGCTTTGATGTTGGTAGATGAACTTGGTGGGATCATGAGTATAGATTAGCATAACTTTCATTACCCTTGGAGTAAATTGGATTTAGACTGATGATCTCGATCATGATACCATGTTTCTTGGAGGACAATAAACTAGGATATTGGATTAATTGTCGGAGTTGATATAAACTTGACCTTGGAGTTTACTTGACCATGATAATGGAAATTGGTGGACTTGATATAGTAGAGACAACCCTTTCAAGTATTTGGGGATTATAGGAACTTTAGGAGATCATGTGGAACACCGTAAACATTGGATTTGTAGAATTAATGGATTGTGTAGCGATTAATGCAAGTTAATGGGCAATTGGAGTTGATTCATAGGAAGGAAACAAGATCTTGGAGTCGTGTTTCCTTAGGATAGAGATGCTTTATCATGGACCTTGGATCAATAGACTGAGCACTTGGATTGTGGTGATTAAATTCAAGCTTAGCAGCTTATATGCTCTACCCATGGATTTTTAGGGGTAGCCATACATATGAGTTTGGGGATAGTTGACATGTATAGATTTATTAGACCTCCCCTTGGGAGTCATGAGGATAATAATAGCATGAGTGATGATTGGAGCTGACTCACAAGAGTTGATGCTTTCGGTGGTATAAGGTTATTTGTTTAAAGGACTAGATAGAACAATTGGCATCTCAAGAACCGTGCTTAAGGATAAGGTGACAAACGTTCGCTCGCACACTAGAATCCTTGAAACCCTTAAGCCCCACCAAGCCACAATATGGTAGGAATCACAACCATGGGCTTTGGCTCTAGGACAAGGAAACCTTGGCCAATACCCAACCATGACCACCACCGATACCCCAACCTATACTTTATGTACCTCATGAACAAAGCCTTCATGGAGTACTTAGACAAGATAGTTGTCATCATCATTTGGTGACCTACTTGTGTACCCGAAGACGGAAGAAGGACCGCTCAGCTGGTCAAGGAACACTTGAAGACCACCATGCCAAGGAGGAAGAACTATACCAACCACCATCATCAAGAAGTGAACTTTCTCGTCGAAGACCAGGTGTATCTACGAGCCACTTCTCTCAAAGAGAACCAAGCATTTTCATGACAAGGAAACCCACACCAAGATTCATCGGCCCTCTTCGAGATCACTCCAAGGTTTAACAACCCCCTCCGAGATCGCCACAAGACGAAGAGAAGACAGTTACCAGCTGGAGTTACCGCTTGAGTTACCCACTGTGCACAGCGTTTTCCACGCGACGCACCCCCGGAAGTGTTTTAGACTTCCTACCTAGCCCGATCACTAACAAGGACATCGATCACCGAGCCATCGACCCCCAACCCAACCTGACCTACGCGAGAAACCCCTTAGCAACCTGGATCAAGCAGAACATCATACACGAAGCCACATCATCAAGTACTTCAAGGTTCAATGGAGCACCAAACGGAAGCAGAAGCAGTATGAGGACGTGAAGACTACCCCAAATCCAAGTTTCTGTATTCCTTCCCGCGCCTAGTCTGGGAATCTCGGGGACGAGATTCTTGTAAGGGGGGTAGGTTTGTCACACCCTGATTTTCATGCCACAACACTTAAGCTAATAAATCATGATAAAATGTGGTTTGACAAAAAAAATTGAGTGTTTCGGACCTTGCCTTGATTGGATTTTTGTCTGTTGTTTGCAAGTGCTCTAAAAATCAAATAAATCCTCCAACTCCTATACTTCATATCCTTGCTCCAAACTCTTGAACCAATGATCACACCATGTGTGTAGAACAATATAGTATTTTCTTACAAAAATAATTTGGCCAAATAGTATTTTCAAAAATTAGTTTTTCAAAAACCCCTTGATTGAGGTTTGCACTGCAGGTACTTAATTAAGGGCAGTAAAAATCTTTCCAAAAATGTATTTGACTCCTATTAGATATAGGATAGCCAGAAACCACAAAAATATAACTTTAAAAGTTATTTTCCTATTTTATTTAAAGGCTTTTTCTTAAGGCCAGATCTGGTCTTTAATAGGTTAAAATTATTTTAAAGCTTTAAAAATATTTGAGAAAAATTAGGGAGACTCAATGGACATATATTTTCCATATATATGAGTTTCAACACATGGTCATGATCAAAATATTGGACAAAACCTCCCAAAACCATTTCTGCTCATTTCAAGGATTTGAAATATTTCTACAGGAAATATTTTCATAAATGCATTGTCAAACATGTCCAAATGCTCTCAAACTTGGTGCACATGCTCAAATGGAGTAATAATGCATCTAGACCAAATGGCACAAGTTGGAGAGAATGTTATCTTGATCAAAGTACCCCAAAACCCTTTCTGTCCAGAACCAAATTTGAACAAGTTTGTACTGCCAACTTTTTCTCCTTGACCCCAACATTTGTGAGCATGTTCACATGACCAAATGAGGCCACTACACCAAGTGGTGCATCAAGGGGAATTGATTTGCATGACTAAATCTTGGTAAAGCCATTTCTGCTAATTTCTAGGGTTTACCAAAGTTACATGGGCTACTTTGCCCAAATGAGCTCAATCTTGGTGGAACCTCTTATTTTCACATGCCATTTGACCCTGTCAAGCATCATGACAGGGGAAGTCCATTTGCTTGCCCAAACCTACATCAAACACCTTCTGGCAGAAACTTAAAATGCATGTTTTGGCAATTTCCACTAATCTCCATGAGTTATCCTTTTTACCACAACCCCTCCTAGTCCTCCTCTACCTCTGGTGTGCTTCCCTGCCCGAGAGGCAATGATGAAGGGGGGCAGGGATCCACTTTTCTTCTCTGTACAACAACATTTTCACTCTCTCTCCACCCCTCCTCTCCTCCACTGGCTCCCCAGGGCATCCTATGTCATTGCCGCGTTGTTTACTCCCCCCTGCAGCTTCCAGACACAAGTGGTCGCGCCCATTCCGCAAAAAGGCATGCCATGCCGGCCAAAGACGCGCTCTGGAGCACGTCAGCGTGCTCCCGACCATTGACGCCGCGTCCCCCGACCACCTCGAGCCTCCCCCTCGCGCCAGTCGAGGCCCTCGACGTCCGCAACACGGCAGACGTGTAGGCCCCCTCGTCTCTCCCTCTCTCTCACCTCCTGCGGTGCGCGCCCAGGGCCGCCCAGCTCGGCCAATGCCCAGCCTCGCACGCGCGAGCACCAGGGCCTCGCCCCGCTCTCTCTCTCTCTCTCTCTCTCTTCCTGGCACACTATGTGACTCCCACGAACGCCGTAGACAGCTCCTCTCCCTCCCTCCTGGCCTCTCGAGCCATTGCCGCGGCCACCCGTGCGCCGCGTCCACGGTGAGCTACGGGTCGGCTATTTAAGGCCACCCCCGAGCCCCCTCTCTACTCCTTGTGCTCCCTCTCTCTCTCTCTCTCTCTCTCCCATACACTTCCCAGACCGACCACACCTCCTCCTCTGCCGCCATTGCCGCCTCAGACCCCCGCTCAAATTCGAGCCGCCCCAGCCTCCCTTCCTCCTCTGAACCGGTCCATGGCACCCCCAAGCCTCCACGGAGCTCCCATGCGCTCCATCTGCTCTTCCCGACGTCCGTAGCATCGACCTCGTCCTCGCTAGGACTCCAGCCGCCGCGCCCAATGTCTCTCCCCTTCCCGAGCTCCTCAGCACGCGTAGAGCACATGGGCGGGTGCGTCTTGCCGCGCTGAACACTCTGGTGTGAAGAACATCGCCGGGGACCGCCTGGGTCACCGGCACGATCGACGGTGGATCCCCTCTGCCTCCGCTTTGGTCGCAGGCGGGAGGAGGAAGACGACCGCCCCGCCAACTGGCACGGGCCCCACTTGCCAGCGGAAAACTGCCCGGGCCCGCGCGGTTTAAGTGGAGACGACTCCGGCCTTAACCGCCTCCCCCGAGCGAAGACGTATTCCGCGAGGCCGCCTTCGACGTGGCCTCCCAGCGGGCGCGCGCGAGAGACTGGGCCAGGCCCAGTGCACTATCCCGCTAAATCTCGCTCGGTGCACGTTGCTGCCTCCCTAGATCCAGCCCATTTAGGTAAATCCCTTTCCTTTTTCTTTTTCTATAGACTTGTAAAATCCATAAACAATTCAAATGGACTCCAAATTTGATGATTCAAACTTCTAGTGACTCTATAAATCATGATCTACCTGTTGGTGCAACATGCACAGTTTTCCAGAGACTTTTTCTTCACAAACATTTATCAAATCTTGTTTTTCCTATTTCGGTGATGAACTTTAGAAAATCACAAAGAGCTCAAAATTGATCCAAATGCCATGATTCAAATTCCTAGATGCTTCTAAGTTCATAACTTAGATTATGAACATTTTTCTTAATACTTTCTGTACCCCACAAAATAATGAGCCATTTCTTCATGTTTGTCAACTTTGCAAATCCATAGAATATTCATTTGAACTCCAAATCCAGTGAAACCAACTCCTAGATGCTTCGAAAATCATGGTTTGCTAAATGGGTGCCTCTGCTCATTTTTCAAAAATATATTGCTGTACACTTCTTGCAAATCCACAAATCCCTTGATTCTGTCATATTGAAATATTCAGAGATATCCATTGATCAAATCCCATTGAAACCACTTTGGTCATACCTCATATGACCAAAGGTATCCTAGAAAAGTCCAACTTGCAATTTTAGAGCACTTTTATTTTTGCCTTGTTGTGTTGCTTATTGTGATTGTTTTCGACGTTAGTTGACGAAGTAGACGGAGTACTTGGAGAAGGACCCGAAGACTTGAAGGCTCTGATGAACCAGGCAAGCAGCCCTTTGACCATGTCTATGAAACCCTTTTTATGCATGTCATATAGCACTTTATTAGCGTTGCTTCGGAATCATGATGAGATGGTAACCACTTGGTGGGTTGCCTTCGTTACTTCCTTGTTGATACTTGATTTTGCATGACCCTACCTTCCTATGAGGGTTATGCCGGTGGGAGTAGATAGGATGCTAAAGTAGTTGCTACGCAAAAAGGGACGGGAATATGCATGGTGATGGAGACAACGTATTTTCAAAGGACTTTTGGAAAACCCCATCGGGTGACACTTATGCCCGAGGGAGATGATGAGTTGGGTAGCCACTTGATGACGAAGTGGTGTACCGAGGCAAGGGTGTGTTGTTTTCAAAACGGATTGGTTTTAGTTGCGACTGTTATTCCAACCATACATGCGCAACCACTCTACCCTTGTATGGGAAAGGGCATTATTGAGTACCTAGGCCGATACTAGCTTGGAGCCCGCATTACTAGTGACGGGGGAGAGTTGGTGCTTTCTCTCGGGACGGGGTCATGCCAGGTAGGGCGGCCAAGAACATTTTTATGGGGCACCGGACACACCGTTGGTACCCCGTGCCAGTGGTATGTGATGAATATGGGAGCGAGGCTCCACAATTTTAAGTTATGAAATGTTGGGCACGGGGGTTACTACCAATCGAGTGGACTCCATGTTAGTGTCGTCTAGGGAAAGGTAGTGATCGGGTGCTTACCCCGGGTACTTGAGGTACCGCGGGTCGTGGATGACACTGAAGTTCCCCGGATCTTGTGGGTAAAGTGTGCAACCTCTACAGAGTGTAAAACTATTCGAATAGCCATGTCCACGGTCATGGACAGTTGGGTAACCGCTCTTGGGCTACGTCCACATGTTTACAAACTAGTGTGTGTGTTTGGATAAGTGGGAAGATCTACTTGGGTCAAGTCAAGGACTTGACATGATTGAGTTGGGTTGATGCCCACTCTATTTATGTTGATATCTGTAACCTGTCCTCTTGGTTACTTGAATTCTCCTGATGCATGTCTGACAAACTGCTGAACATGTCATTGCACTCAAAACTAGCTTTCCGCAAAATTTTACCTATATCATGCAATGTTGTACCTTGAACCAAAACATGGGTTGCTTGCGAGTACATTCAAAGTACTCATCGGCTTGCCACTGGTTATTTTATTGGCCAGGCATGAAAGAACAGGATATAATGAAGAGTACCTTGGTGACGAACATGCGAGCTAGGACGCTTCCCAGTCAGAATGCCTGTAGAGTTAAGGCAGATGGCATGGGTTCAAGTTGTTATTCAGGATTCCCCGCTGCAATGATACACTCAAGACTCGACCATAATGGTCCCACTTGTGTAATACGGTATGTATGGATGTAAGACTCTTGTTATTCAGCTTCTGTGTGTTCAGTGAGCATTGATCTCTGGGATCACTGTACACGTGCATTCGGTGATCACGACTTATGAGTCGGGGTCCCCACACCAGGTTAGGCCCGTACAGGCCCTTCCCCTTCAATGCTTTCCTTTGTGCTCTACGTCCTCAGGTCCCGGCCCTCGAGCGAGCTCAGCCGCCGCTGGTATGCAAGGTTGCGATGTCGTGGTCAAGGCCAGGGGGTGAGGGCTGGAGAGCCAGTAAGAGCTCCTAAGTCGCGATGCTCAGGAGCCCCCCCTTTAATGTGCAAGCGGATTACTTGTAAGAGGAGGGAGCCCTCGGTACCGCCCGCTATCATCCTCAGGAAGTTCCTACAGGTCATCACGAGGAGAAACACGGTTTTGCCGTTATGGTTGCCAGCCTTGCTCTGAGACGAGATGAAGGCACTGAGGGCCTGGAGAGGTGACGTGCGCGGGGCGTGCTGCGAGCCAGAGCTCGACCGCTCAGGTTTGTCGACGTGGCAGGGACGGACCCATGCACCAGCGTCGTGCCTGTGTGAGGAGGCCCCATGGGAGGCGACGATCGACCGGGTGGTAGCCGAGCAGGCGGTAATCATAGGCAGGTTAAGCATGGAAGACGAATCAACTTGGGTAAATGCTAGAAGATACATGCCACTGGGTAGGCCCGAGCGGCTTGGGGATGATGCAGCCCAAGGGGCACCCCCAACAAGGTAAGCTAAAGACATAAGCAAAAGGGATACATGCCACAGGGATGGACCCATGCAGCTTGGGAATAATGCAGCCCGAGGGGTGCTCCCAGCTAAACGAACTTGGAAAATGTCACCTGGTTCTGTTGACGAAGGAGAGTTGGGACAGCTGAAGGCACGCGGTGAAGGAACGGCTCCTCACGAGCCACCGGGACCCTGAGCCTCGGGAGGCTCTGGGGGCTTGGGCGGTTCCCTGAAGACCGTCTCCATCTCCGCCAGGACGGCGTGGTACCTGGCCTCCTGAGCTGCCAGGACACGCCGCATGTTGCGCTGATAGGCTGACGCCACGCTCGGCAAGCCGAAGGGCATGCGAACGTAGCTGTGAGGTGGGCCCTCACAATGGCCCACACGTGAAGGCCAGAAAAGCTCCTGAGATGCGGCCCTGTTGAGCCCTGGGACGTCGATGTAGACGCGCAGCCTGGCATCCTTGCCTGGATGGAGAGCTGCGCCTCGTGAGCGGCAATCGCTGCGCATGGCCCTTACGTCTTGTAGTTCCTGAGTGATCTTGGTGATGAACTCCTGAGTGGTGGGCACTCCTTGCCCTACGTTCTCCTGAGGGAAACGTGTCGCGAAGCACGCCTCCAAGTGGTGCCCAAGCGCCTCCCATGTGAGGTTGGTAAGGTCCGAGGCCCTCCAGAAGAGAGCCCCCGAGCCCTGCCCGAGGAGGGCGCTGGGCGTGCCTTCCTATGCGATGGAGGGAGGCGCTCCTGGAGTAGGCGCTGATCCTGACGAGGCTCTAGCAGCGTCGTCACCCTCATGAGATCCTGCGCGACGCGGTTGCTTCTTCTTCTTGGGGAGGGCCTCAAGAGGGCCCTCGCCTCTGCTGTCGGGGTCCTCGATTGTTGTAGCTTGGAAGGCGCGCTCGAGGGAGCACACCGCATCTCTCTCTTCACATGGGACCGTGATGATTCCGCCGCTTCCCGGCATCTTGAGGATGTTGTAGCCATGGTGGGTGACCGCCATGAACTTGGCCAGGGCCGGATACCCGAGGATGGCGTTGTATGGCGGGCGAATGTGCGAGACGTCAAAGTCGATGAGCTCGGTGCGGTAGTTCTTGCTCTCCCCGAAGGTGATAGGCAGGCGGACCTGCCCTATCAGTATGGTGGAACTGTCGGTCACTCCTGAGAAAGGCTTGGTAGGCTGAAGCTGTTCATACGGGACTTGGAGGTTGTAGAACGTGTCGACGGATAGGACGTTGAGCCCTGTGCCGCCATCGATGAGGGTATTGGTAACTTGCACATTGCTAATGACTGGTGAACAAAGCATCGGGAGGGCGCCAGCGGTGGCTGCGCACTTGAGCCGATCTGCCGAGTTGAAGGTAATGGCGCACTGGGACTACCTGAGCGGGCGCGTGGCCTCGAGCTTGGGGAGGAATGCATTCACCTCATGAGCGAACTGTTTGAAGATGCGCTGAGAGGCTAGGGCCTGAGCGCCGCCCAAGATGCAGGCGATGGCACACGGCTCCTGAAGCCCCCAGCCCCCTCGTCCTGATGGTGATCGTCGTTCCTCCTTGGTGGTGGCGGCAGCGGGGGAAGACCGGCGTTGCCCTGAGGATGATCCTCACGAGGCTGGTCCCTCCAGGCGCCCTCGCGAGGATGGTCCTGCCAGTGGTCTCACGAGGCCTGTCGCGCCATTCCTGGCACGGGCCATGGTCGTCCCAGCGTCCGCCTCCGCGTCCTCCTCCTCGGCCGCAGCCCCGGTCGTTGCGCTCGGGGCGTCGACCGAAGCGTCCTTCACGAATGGCTCTAAACTCTTGACAGTCCCTGGTGTTGTGGGTGTTCAGGTTGTGGAAGGCGTAGAACGGTCGGCTGCCCTTGGATAACTCAGGCTGGTCTCTGCCACGCTTGATGTCCGGCTCCGCTGCAAGCACAGCTGCTTCCTTGCGCTTCACGTCCTTGGCCTTGGCCTTCTTCTCCTCTGCACCCACAACTGGCAGCTCGAGGAGGGAAAGGCGCCCCTCCTCAGCTCTTGCGCACTTGGTTGCCAGGTTGAACAGCTCCTGAGATGTGCACATCTCCTCGTGGATAGCAAGCTCCTCCTTCATCTTGATGTCGTGGACGCCGTCGGAGAACGCGGAGATCATGTCCTCATCCGTGACCTTGGGGATATTGAGGCGAGTGTTGTTGAAGTGTTGGATGTACTTCTGGAGGGTCTCTCCTGGTTGTTGCTTGATGCGGTGCAGGTCACCCGCGGCGGGCGGGCGTTCGCGGGTGCCTTGAAGTTAGCGACGAAGCGGTCGCGCATCTCATCCCAGGAGGAGATCGAGCCGTGCTACAGGTTCAGGAGCCAGGAGCGGGCACCATCCTTGAGAGCCACGGGAAACCAGTTTGCCATGACTTTCTCGTCATCGTTGGCCGCTTCGATGCTCATCTCGTAGAGCTGCAGGAACTCTGCGGGGTCGGCAGTGCCGTCATAGCGAGGAGGCAGGTCCGGCTTGAACTTGCCGGGCTAGGCGACACTACGCGGCTCGGGGTGAAGGCGCGGCAGCCAGCCGTGGTTGCCGGGGCCCGTTTCGGAGGTGGAGCTTGGTCTTGGCGAGGCCCACGTGCCGCTACCGCAGGCAGCACACGGTCTTGGTGAGGTGGCGCGGGGAACGCTGGTGCAGCTTCCCGCGGCCGAGGAATTTCTTGGCAGCTTCTCTCTTCGTGCGCGGTCACCGGGTGTGGTAGATCACGCCATGGGGCCGCACGCCTTGGTGCTAAGGCACAGTCTTGGGGCAGAGGTGGTGGAGGCGCTCCATGAGCCACATCGCCCATGGCTGGCGGAGGGCGAGGCAGAGAGTGGGACGGCGCCGGGGAGCCCCTTGCGGCACGGACGAGTTCGGCGACGCGGTCGAGCCAGTCCTCGTAGAGGTCGTCGACCGGGCGATAGCGCAGGAGCTCATTCGCCATGAGGAGCGGGGCGTGCGCATCCATGGGAGCGCGACGTGCGTGGGACAAGGAACCGGCCGGGGTCAGCGATGGAGTGGCGGTGCGGCCGTCCTGCCGCACCGATGGTTGCAGCGAGGACGCTTGCTCCTCGTTCCCCACCGGGCCAGTGGCAGCAGGAGACGGAGAATGACAAGGTGGGCCGCCGACGGGAGCCATCTGAGCAACGCGGGCGGTGAGGGCAGCCCGGCGCTCAGCTCGGGCGCGGCGAGCGTCCTCCATGGAGACAACGGAGCGATGGAGCGACGAATCGATGGAAGGGAAACTACGGCGCACCCCTACCTGGTGCGCCAAATGTCGGATGTGGGGTTTCGGCAAAACCCTTAAGGTTCGAACTCTAGGGTGTGCGTGAAGTTCTTCCCTCATACCGATCTACGCCCTTGCTCACTAGGATCTCGCGGACGAACTCGATGAACTCGCAACACAGAAAGACACGAGACTTATACTGGTTCGGGCCACCGTTGTGGTGTAATACCCTACTCCAGTTGTGGTGGTGGATTGCCTCTTGGGATGATGAAGAACAGTACAAGGGGAAGAACAGCCTCCTGAGGTTGAGGTGTTCTTGTGCTTTGTGGACTTGTGGATTGGACCGAGGCTAGCTCAGATCCAGATGGGATGCCTCTACTGTGGTGGCTGGTTCTACTTATATAGGCCCTGGTCCTCTCCCCAAATATTGAGCGGGAAGGGAGGCAACAACGGCAGGCAAATTTGAAAGGGGACAGCTAGTACGAGCTATCCTGACAAAAGCGGTCTTCGCCTGCAAAAGGCTCTAGCGGTGATGCCGTCTTGGGCTCCATGGTGACCTCCGTCTTGCCACCCTGCTGGTCTTGGTCTCGTTGCACCGATATGAAAACCTTTTCCTGATGCCTCGGTACTCCGCGCCTGCGCCTGCCTCCTTAGCACCAAAGAGGAAACAAGGACGTTGCGTGCGCTGGCGCCCGCCTGGTGTTGGTCGTCATGGCTCACGTCACGAGAGCCTCGCGAGGTTTGCCCCACCTAGATATCTCCGCTCCTCGCGAGCCTGCCAGGAGAGGTTGCTCTAGAGGAGGTCTTGCGTCGTCCGCCTCGCGAGGCTTGGCCCCTCGCGAGGGTCTTGAATGCCTTGTTGATGAAGATGGGCCGTACATGCCCGCTAGCGTAGCCACGCCGTGGGCCGCAGGCAGGCAAGTCTGGGGACCCCCGTTCCCAGAACGCCGACAACAGGCATGTACAAAAGTCTCAAAGGGCATCAGTCTCTTTGTGATGTGCTTAAAAAGCAGATCCTCAAGAGGAACCCTAGGAAAGAGGGTATCGCCTTTGAGAGGAAACTCAATGCTGATGGGACGCACTAGAAGCCTGAGCGGTATCCCAAAACCTCTTGGGTTGCTGCAAAGGAACCTCCAGTGGATCCATCTACTTCATCTGGCTTTACATGTGAATCTCCTCATTCTGCTGATGAGTCATTTGACTCCAACTATAAACTGTTCAAAAATCAGAATGGTGAAGTATTTGTGTTGGCACTAACTGTAGGAACGGTTCCCCTGTGAAGAAAATCTGGGTTCCCAAAAGATGCATTGAAAGTCTTCAGGTGAATGTCCTCATGACACCACCTATGAAGAATAGGAACCCCATATCAAATTCTTCACGTGGATCAAATTCCTCAAGAGGATCAAAGTCCTCATATGAACATCATCGTGCTAACTCCTCTGTCTCGCAGGGGAGATCTAAGGGCTATGAATGTGAGTATTATTCTTCTAACCATTATGTACATAAGTCCTCGAAGAATTTCTCTGCTTATTCATATGCTTATCCCAACTCCTCTTATGTGAAACAAAGTGGACTGGCTTCCATGCCACATTTCTCGTACGGAGCTCGCAGAGTGATGAACTCTTTGCCACCCCTTCAAATGTGGGTGGTGAAGAAAAAGAACTAATCTCTTATGCAGGGTCGGGTCTATAGACGAACTTAAAACGTCTGAAGGATTTGCTGGAGACCTGAATGTGCCTGAAAGGACGCAGGCTAATCATGAAGAAATGAATCCTCATTTCTCACGTCCTCATACTGTTTTATCTATTCTATTGCTTGATGAAATTGATGTCATATTCTTCACTGATGAAGTATATGAGTTCGTAAGCTGCACTAATTCATCTGCAGGATGATCAACCCAAAGTCAATGAGTGGGTCCTCGATAGTGGATGTACAAATCACATGACTGGTGACAAGAATCTATTGATGGATGTTCCCTTATCTCCATCGTATCTGAAGCATATCATCTTCACTGACAAATGCAAAAGTCATGTATTGGGTCTAGGTAAGGTTGCGATCTCAAAGGATCGACACATGGACAAAGTCATGCTTGTCGAGTCCTTAGGATAAAACCCCATGTCAGTCTCAATGCTTTGTGACCTTGATATGGTTGTTATCTTTGGCAATTATCGTTGTGTTGTGATCATGGAAGCTGATAATTCCAAAGTCTTTGAAGGCTTTAGGAGAGGAGATCTGTATATTGTTGATTTCTCTACAGGACCACAACCAGCTATAAGTCTACTTGCAAAAGCTTCAGAAGGCTGGCCATGGCATCGACGACTTTGTCATGCCGGCATGAGGAATTTGCACACACTCGCGAAGAAGAAGCATGTCATTGGCATTGAGAATTTCAAATCCTCAAGGATCACTTGTGCGGAGCCTGTGAAGCTGGAAAGATGACCAAGCCCAAACATCCAGCGAAGACCATCATGACTACCACTCAACCATTTGAATTGCTTCACATGGATCTCTTTGGTCCTAATAATTATTCTGCAGTTACAAATGATGCATCTCTATATGGCTTTGTTATTGCTGATGATTACTCTCGTTACACATGGGTGCATATTGTCACTTACAAACATGAGGTGCAGGAGGTCTTCAAATGATTTTCCTCGAGGGCTTCAACCAACTTTGGTGTGAAGATCAAGCACATTAGAAGTGACAATGGAACTGAGTTCAAGAATTCTGGTCTTGTTGACTATCTTGATGAACTTGGTATTACTCATGAGTTATCTGCTCCTTATACTCCTCAGCAGAATGGCGTCGTGGAGCGCAAGAAGAGGACTCTTGTTGAGATGGCTCGCACTATGCTTGATGAATACAAGACGCCTCGTCATTTCTAGATTGAGGCAATTGATACTGCATACCACATCATCAACAGGGTCTATCTTCACAAATTCTTCAAGAAGACTGCATATGAACTCCTCACTGACAAGAAACCCAATGTGATTTATTTCAAAGTTTTCGGTGCTAAATGTTGGATTAGAGATCCTCATCACAGTTCTAAATTTCCACCGAAAGCACATGAAGGTTTTATGCTTGGTTACGGAAAGGACCCGCACAATTACAGAGTCTTCAATAACGTTCACCACAAGGTTGTTGAAACTGTAGATGTGCGGTTCGATGAAACTAATGGCTCGCAAAGAGAGCACCTACCTTCTGTGTTAGATGAACAGTCACCTGAGGAAACTATCAAGTTCAAGGCTACTTAGGATGCCATTCCTACCGAAGAATATGTTGAACAAATCATTCCAGAACGTGAAGAACGTCATGCTGATGCACCTGAAGAAAATGGTGCTGAAGAAAATGCTGATGAATTCCTCGACAACAACCCGCTCATCCTCGCGTTGCATATGAAGTGCAGATTGAGAAAATCATTAGCGACATCAACATTCCAGGTCCTCTCACACGCTCAAGAGCTTCACATTTATCTAACTTTTGTGGGCACTTTGCTTTTGTCTCTATCTCAGAGCCCACTAAGGTAGATGAAGCATTTTTGGAGCCTGAATGGATTCAAGCTATGCAAGAGGAATTACATCAATTCGAGCTCAACAACGTTTGGGAACTGGTCAATCATCCAGATCCTCGCAAGCACAATATCATTGGCACAAAGTGGATCTACCGCAACAAGCAAGATGAAAATGGCCTTGTTGTGAGGAATAAGGCACGGCTTGTAGCTTAAGGATACACACAGGTTTTGAAGATCCAAAGCATCTCGACAAAGTCTTCAGACTCAATAAGGCCCTCTATGGCCTCAAGCAGGCCCCTCGGGCATGGTATGATACTTTGAAGGAATTCCACATGAAGAAAGGCTTCAAACCCGCTTCACTTGACCCTACTCTTTTCACTAAATCTTATGATGGTGAACTGTTTGTGTGTCAAATATATGTTGATGATATCATATTTGGCTATACTGACCAACGTTACAGTGATGAATTTGCCTATATGATGAGTGAAGAATATCAAATGTCTATGATGGGAGAACTGAAATTATTCTTAGGTCTTCAAATTCGTCAACAGTGCAATGGCATATTCATATCTCAGGAGAAATACCTCAAGGATGTACTGAAGAAATTTGGCATGCAAGATTGCAATGGCATAAAAATCCCTATGCCCACCAATGGCCATCTATGCACTGATGAAAATGGTATTGACTTCGACCAAAAGGTATACCGCTCCATGATTGGTTCTTTATTGTATTTATGTGCATCTACGCTGGATATTATGCTTAGTGTTTGCATGTGCGCCCGATTTCAAGCTACACTAAAGGAATCACACCATAAGGCTGTGAAGCATATTCTTCGATATCTAGCTCACACACCAACACTTGGATTATGGTACCCCAAGGGCTCGGCTTTTGATCTCATTGGATATTCAGACTCTGACTATGCTAGTGATCGTGTGGACCACAAGTCAACATCAGGCACATGCCATTTCCTCGGACGATCTTCGGTCTGTTGGTCTTCGAAGAAACAGAACTGCGTATCACTGTCTACTGCTGAAGCTGAGTACATTGTTGCTGGTTCTTGCTGCGCTCAATTGCTATGGATGAAGCAAATTCTCAAGGACTACGGTGTCAACATGAAGAATGTGCCTCTCTACTGTGACAATGAGAGTGCAATCAAGATTGCTCATAACCCAGTTCAGCACTCGAAGACAAAGCACATTCAGATTCGTCATCATTTTCTTCGTGATCATGTGTGGAAGGGCGACATCTCTATTGAGCATGTAAGGACTGAAGAACAGCTGGCCGATATCTTCACAAAGCCCTTGGATGAGAAGAGATTTAGCAAGTTGAGGTGTGAGCTAAATATCCTAGAATCTTCGAATGTTCTTTGAAAAGGACACTCATCCTAACACTTATGCAAAATTGATGACTTAGATGTGCAACACATGAAGAAACGTTTTTCTTCAATCAATGAAGACTGACACTCTAAGTGTGAAGAAATTAATGAAGAATTTGATTCTTAGAACCCTACAACAATTGTACGTGGTGTCTGAAATCATCATTCTTACACGGTGGGTCTGCGCCACCACCAAAAGTTGAAAATCTTCAATTTGAGCTTTTTTAATTCCTCAGTTGTTCATATTCTTCATCTTTGCAATATCTTCACCGTTTTCGTCGTTGTTCTTCATTGGCTATATATATGAGTTTATGTCCTCTACATCATTCACTTATTGTTATTTCTTCAAGTTGCCTTTTCTGCTAAGTGAATGTGATCGGACCCTTCCCCCTCTATGCTAAACTCAACCCAGCCTATTCACAAATTCTTCATGTGCGTTCTATTTGAAACCCATTCAAAATCTTCACTGTGTCCTTGTCAGCTGAAGAATTTGCGAACGAAAACTTTAAAATATTCTAATCTGAATTTTTGGTTGTTGTCGCCTAAGCTGTTCCACATTCCAAGATAATACTTATCTATTCACCCACGATCTCACACGATCGCCACCTCTCAGTACGTGGGTGACACATGTCAAGCGAATGAGAAGGGTCAGGGGCACGTTCGTCCAATTTCTTCGGACGAGTGGTTTTTCACCTCGACTATAAATACCCCTCCCCTTCCTCACTTCATTTTTACTCCGCTCGACCTCACTCTCTCGCTCGAGCTCTCAAACCCTAGCACCGCCGCTACTTCCATCGTCTCCGGTGAGAAAGAGCTTCACTGCCTCGACCTTGTCGCTGTCATACTCGCGCCGGCCACGGATTTCTTCACTCCGCCGCCGCCGTAGCCGTCTTCCTCTGCCAAGTTAGGGCGTGGAAGATCTGAACCGACGAGCTTCACATCTACACTTCCCAGTTTGTCATGTTCTTCGTCAAGGGTAATTAAAAGTTACTTTTACTGCCCTTGTTGATTCTGATGTTTTCCACAAAATCTTCAAAAGGTGTTTATTCTTCAAATCCACACACTAAACACCTCACATAACATATGTTCTTGATCTGTTTCCCTAAGCATCATTTTTTCTTCAAGATTCCTGAATTGTGTGGATTTCTAATCTATACAACTCTGGAACCTAAGACAAAAAGCGCTTAGTGAAACTCCTCAAGACTCATCTGGTAAAATTCCTCAAACTTGTTCCTTTTGCAAAAACTTCTAAGAACGCATATGACCTCTCCAAATTCCTCGCAACTATATTCTGTTCACAGGTACACATGTCTGCTACTGAATCACTAGGTTCTCATCAACTTAACTCATTTGCAGCATTCCTCGAAGAAAAGTTGCATACCTCTTCAAAAAATTCTGTTGTTCATATTCCTCAGCTGAAGAAAATGGCTGACGGCAAGAAGCCACAGAAGGGTGGAAAGAAACCTGATGTCAACACTGCATTTGAAATCCCTGATGATATCTATGCAGGGTACTGCACACCCCCTGAGGAAACAAAGAATGAGCGTAAAGTGCGCATTCAGAGAATAGAGAGGAGATGGGCCAGAGAATGGAGGGAATATCGTTATGTAACACCCAAGTACATGAAGAAATTCGCTGTACACTCTCCATGCCCAAGACCTCCTTTGGCACCTGGCCAAGTTGCTGATCCCTCTAGCATTAGAAGAGGTGAGGAATTTCCCAAGGAATGGGCCAAGCGTCAAGCCAAGCTAGCCAAAATGGCTAAGGATGCAGTGAGGAAATTTAATGAAGACTCTGTTGCTTCCACTGTTGAGGCCTCTGCATGCAAGCCAAAGAAGGCCATGGTAAAGAAGCCCGCTCACAAGCCCAGTGCTTCACCATCTATGCCCTCACGGCCAAGCTCCTCAGCAATGCCCTCTCAGTCAACTTATTCAAAGCCCTCACGGCCAATTCCTCAAGCTGCACCAGCCCCTCCAAAGTCCTCAGCTCCTTCGTCCAAATCCTCAGCACCTGTGCATCTTGCCTCATGCCAAAGGACAATAGGCATCCCTATTGACTCAGGAGCCTCTGGAAGTTCTTAAGCTCCACCAAATTCCTCAACAGGCCCCACTCTACTGAAGACAAAGGCCACGGCTGGGCGAGGTTCTCGACCAAGTCCTCACAAGAAGCAGGTCGCTTTTCAAGTACCGTCCAAAGACGACGAAGCTGATGATGAAGAACTTGCTGAAATCATCAGAGACATGCAGCACAGGGCCGCTAGAGCCAAAGGCTGCAATGTGCCATTGATGCTGGATCCAAAGCTGATCCTAGACTTCATCGACCTATGGCACAAGGACCCCCAACACTCCTCTGCCTGAGATGAACCTCACACCTGGTCAAAGTCATGTACTGACTGCCTTCATTGATGAAGAAAAATGGAAATATGAACAGGGGAGGAGGGTGAAGAAAGCGCAGTACAAGAAGGAGCGCTTTTTTGGAACAAAATGTCTTGAAGCTTTCACCTGAAGAACTTGTAGCTCTGCAATCAGAGATCAAGCAACTGAGTGATGAATTTGATCGCTACTATGCTGACTGGCTTGGAGCCAAAGTCAGATTTGTGAAGATTACTGAGAAGTTCACTACAAACGTTACAGCCCCAATGCAACAAGAAATTCCTCAGGCTGAGGCATCTGCTCAGCCTACTGAAGAACATGCCAGCACTGCTGATGAAAATCAGGTTGCTGATGAAACTCAGAGTACCAGGGCTGATGACTGCATTCCAGCCGCTTAAGAAATTGCCAGGGCAACCACTAGTGTTGCGCCTGAAGAAACTGTCAGGACAGCTGAAGCTTCACCGACTGTGCCTGAAGTGATTGAACCAATTTCCTCTGCTCCTCCGGCACCTACCTCAAATCCAATTCTTCCTTCAGCATCAGATGTGAAGAAGACCAAGGCTGCGGAGCGTGCAGCTGTGAAGAAAAGGAAAGCATCAACTTCATCAGATTCTTCAGCTCCGAAGAAGATGAAGACATTGACTAGTCTTTTGAGAATCCAATTGATGTTATTCCTGTCTCATCAATACCATCAAAGGACCTTGTTCCTTTTGATGAAGAATATGTGATCCCAAGCGGATCAGATGAAGAGATTCCTTCTGCTGCTTCGTCAGAGCACTTGGATGAAGAAATTGAAGCGGGTGCAATCCCTTCAACCCCAATCATCTCATCGCCCATGCCTCAGTTCACTGCTGAAGAGGTTGGTGTTCAAGAAAAGAGTGATGAAGAAGGTGATGTGGACATTGGGTGCACTATTCCAGTGATGAACGATGACTTTTGGGAAAGTCAGCACCCCAATTCTCCTCTGTTCACACCTCTGCAACAAATTCCTCAGTCCCCAGTGACAATAGTTCAAATGGGATCTGAAGAACCACACCCCACACCGTTTGTCCATGAAGAAATTCCAGCCACTAGTGCTGATGAAATTGTAAATGCAGAATTGAAGACCCAGGCTGCCACTGAAGAAGAACCTGAAATTCCTCAGCCTGTGGATCCTGGGATTGTGATTCCTGAGGTTGTGATGCAATTGACTGATACTCCTCAGCCCAAACCAAAGGATCCCTTCTCAAAGAAGCAGAAATTCAAGGCTGATGACTTCTTCGGCGAGCATGTGTTCTTCACCAACTATAATCCATATGACTCTGCTCGTCTTAGAAGGAAGCGTTTCTGGACTGCTAGCCAGGCCAATTTCTATTCTTCATTGCTTTTCAACAAAGACAAAGTCTTCGACCACGAGCATATTCCTCATGTGGACATGGAATCACTGCCTTGCTTCACCCCAGTCCTTAGTGTGCTTCATGATGCAGGACTGCTCAACTTTTGCTTTGACATTGTTGATCGGAATGAAGAGCTTATTCTTCAGTTCTATGCAACGCTGTACATCACCGGAGATGCTGACGATGTCAACTCTTGGGTATTGGACTGTGAAAGTGCGTTATATCGACTAGAGGGGGGGTGAATAGGCGATTTTTATGAAATTCTTCACTGAGGAATTTGCTGGTGAGGAAATTCCTTAGCGAAGAACTACTAGCAGCGGAATAAGTACTCAAAAGTAAACATAGCAGAATACATGCATGGTCATCATGATGAAATGAAGACAAACACAGAGTACAGAAAGCGTAAACACAGGATAGCACAAGATGGAGACAAACAGACTGAAGAAATTGAACTGAGGAAATTGAGAAAGTCTTCAGTCAAAATCTTCAAACACAGGTATGAACAAACACACAACACAGTAATGAGGAAATGAAAGTGTTGAGGAAAGGGAACCAGTTGGCTTGGTGAAGAAAATGATTTGGTAGACCAGTTCCAACTGTTGTCTCAGTTGTACGTCTGGTTGGAGCGGCTGAGTATTTAAACTCGAGGACACCCAGTCCCGGACACACAGTCCTCGTCGTATTCTCCTTGAGATAAGGACACACAGTCCTCGCCCAATCACGCGTGGTAATTATTCAGGTGACTTCTAAACCTTCACAAACTCGGTCACTCGGCGATCCACAATTCCTCTTGGATGCTCTAGACCATGACGCCTAACCGTCTAGAAGAAGCACAGTCTTCAAAGGTAACAAGCATCGGATCCACGCAGGATCAATCTCTTCGGTGATGCTCAATCACTTTGGGTTTGTAGGTGTTTGGGTTTGGGTTTGGATTTTCCTCACTTGATGATTTTCGCTCAAAGTCCTCGGAGGATGGGTTGCTCTCAAATGACAAGTGTCAAGTTCTCGCGGAGCAGCCAACCAGCTAGTGGTTGTAGGGGGCGGCTATTTATAGCCTAGGGAGCAGCCCGACATGATAAGACATAAATGCCCTTCAATGATATGACCGTTAGGTGGATAAGATATTTTGGGACAACTGGCGCGTAGCACAGCAACGGTCGGAAACTTGAGGTACAAATTCCTCAGGGCTATCATGTTCCTCACTGTGTAGGCAATTCGCACTGGCGAATTCCTAACTCCTCAGTCAGAGCAAGATCCTTAGTGACCAGAAGAACTGCGTCTCTGTCACTGAAGAAAATTGACTGATCTGTATGAGATTTCCAATGGCTTCACTCGAAGGGATTGGTAGGTGTAGGATTTGAGTTGAGCATCACATGAAAATATTCTCCTTAGTATTTCCTCGACCCCCTTTAACAGTACGGTGTTTCCTATGACTCAAGAAAGAGGAAATGAAACTACGAAAACAAAAGTCTTCAAGCAGTGAGGAAACTCCAGTGATGAATGACTCAAGAAAGGGATGAATGAAACAAGCTGCACTGGAGTTTCCTCACTACTTCATGTTTTCGTCATTATGCTAGAGATCAATGTAATCGAGGATCGCCCTTGGATCCAACAGCAACGGCACAGGTGTGCCTTTGGCTCTAGCGGCCCTTTCTTGTCTGTCCCTGATGATTTCTGCAAGTTCTTCTTCATCAGCCTCATCTTCTTCAGACGGCACATTAAAGACAACCTGTTTCTTCTTAGGACTTGGGCGAGTACCTCATCCAGCAGTTGCTTTAGTCTTCAGCAAAGTTGGGCCAGATGAAGAATTTGGCGCAGCTGAGGAACTTGCTGAGATACCAGAGGCAATAGAGATGCCTACAGTCCTTTGGCACGAGGCCAGATGCACAGGTGCAGAGGACTTAGTCGGAACAGTTGAGGACTTTGGAGGAGGTGCTGAGGATTTCGGAGGAGCAGGGGCAGCTTGAGGAATTTGCCTTGAAGATTTTGAAGTCTCTGGCCGTGAGGGCGCAGCTGAGGGTGAAGCACTTGGCTTTCGAGCGGGCTTCTTAATCATTGATTTTCTCGGCTTGACAGAGGCCTCAGTGGCAGCAGCAGCAGAATCTTCATTGAATTTCCTCACTGCTTCTCTGGCTTGTCTTGCCAATTTGGCTTAGCGCTTGGCCCATTCTTCAGCAAAATCCTCACCGCGTTTGACGCTAGTGAGGTCAGCCACTTGGCCAGGTGCCAATGGGGCTCTTGGGCATGGAGGATTCAGTGCAAATTTCTTCATATACTTTGGAGTAACGTATCTGTACTCCCTCCATTCGCGTGCCCATCTCCGTTCTATCCTATGATGCGCACTTTGCGCTGATTTTTATCTTCTTTGCCAAACTTGGCTTCATCAGGCGTGCAGTAATCTTTATATAAATCCTCAGGGATTTCAAAGGCAGTCATGACCTGAGGCTTCTTTCCTCCTTTCTGTGGCCTTTTACCTTCAGCCATTTTCTTCAGTTCAGGAATTTGAGCAATCGAATTCTCTGAAGAAGTATGCAGTTTTTCTTCGAGGAACGCTGCAAACGAGTTAAGTTGATGAGAACCTAATGATTCAGCAGCGGACATGTGTACCTGTGAACAGAGTATAGTTGCGAGGAATTTGGAGAGGTCATATGCGTTCTCAGAGGGTTTTTCAAAAAGAACAAGTTTGAGGAATTTGACCAGATGCGTCTTGAAGAATTTCACTAAGCGCGCTATATCTTAGGTTCCAGAGTTGTATAGATCGAAGATCCACACAATTGAGGAATCTTGAAGAAAATGATGCTTAGGGAAATGAATCAAGAACAGATGACATGTGAGGTGTTTTGTGTGTGAGGATTTGAAGAATAAAACACCTTTGAAGATTTTGTAGAAAAATTTTGAATCAAAGAGGGCAGTAAAAGTAACTTTTAATTACCCTGAATGAAGAACATGACGCACAGAGAGGTGAAACAGCGAAGTTCGTCGATGTAGATCTTCCACGCCCTAACTTGGCGGAGGAAGACGTCTACGGCGGCGGAGGAGGTGAAGATTTCCGCGGTTGGCGCGAGTACGACGGCGACGAGGTCGAGGCAGTGAAGCTCTTCCTCACCGGCGACGATGGAGTAGCGGCGGCGCTAGGGTTTGAGAAGCTCGAGCGGGAGAGAGAGGTCGAGCGGAGTAAAAGAAGTGAGGAAGGGCGAGGGGTATTTATAGAGGTAGTGAAAAACTGTTCGCCCGAAGATTTAGGACGAACGTGCCCCTGACCATTCTCCTTCTCATGACATGTGTCACCCACGTACTGTGTAGTGGAGATCGTGTAAGATCGTGGGTGAATAGAATAATGCATCGTGGGATGCGGAATGGTTTGAGCGGCAAAACCGAAATTTTGGATAAGATTAGTATTAACGTTCCATTCGCAATTTCTACAGCTGACAAGGACACAGTGAAGATTTTGAACGAGTTTCAAATAGAACGCACATGAAGAATTTGTGAACAGATTGGATTGAGTATAGCATAGAGGGGAAGGGTCCGATCACATTCACTTAGCAGAAAAAAAACAACTTGAAGAAATAGCTATAAGTGAATGATGTAGAGGACATAAACTCATATATATATATATATGTATATATATATATATATATATATAACCAATGAAGAAAAACGACGGCCCAAGTGAAGATTTTGCAAGTTGAAGAATTTGAACAACTGAGGAATTTCAAAACTGAGGAAAAACTCAAATTGAAGATTTTCAACTTTTGTGGTGGCGTGACCCACCGTATAAGAATGATGATTTCAGACACCGCGTACAATTGTCATAGGGTTCTGAGAATCAAATTCTTCGTTAATTTCTTCACACTTAGAGTGTTATTCTTCATTGATTGAAGAAAAACGTTTCTTCATGTGTTGCACATCTAAGTCATCAATTTTGCATAAGGGTTAGGATGAGTGCCTTTTTCAAAGTACATTCGAAGACTCTAAGATATTTAGCTCACACCGCAACTTGCTAAATCTCTTCTCATCCAAGGGCTTAGTGAAGATATCGGCTAGCTGTTCTTCAATCTTCACATGCTCAATAGAAATGTCGCCCTTCAACACATGGTCATGAAGAAAATGATGACGAATCTGAATGTGCTTTGTCTTCGAGTGCTGAACTGGGTTGTGAGCAATCTTGATGGCACTCTCATTGTCACAGAGGAGAGGCACATTATTCACGTTAACGCCATAGTCCTTGAGTGTTTGCTTCATCCATAGCAGTTGAGCACAGCAAGAACCAGCAGCAATGTACTCAGCTTCAGCAGTAGACAGTGATACGCAGTTCTGTTTCTTCGAGGACCAACAGACCAAGGATCGTCCGAGGAAATGACATGTACCAGATGTTGACTTGCGGTCCACATGGTCACCAGCATAGTCAGAGTCAGAATATCCAATGAGATCAAAATCCGAGCCCTTGGGATACCATAATCCAAGTGTTGGTGTGTGAGCTAGATATCGAAGAATATGCTTCACAGCCTTATGGTGTGATTCCTTCGGTGCAGCTTGAAATCGGGCACACATGCAAACACTAAGCATTATATCTGGCCTAGATGCACATAAGTACAATAAAGAGCCAATCATGGAGCGTTATACCTTATGATCGAAGTCAATACCATTTTCATCAGTGCATAGATGACCATTTGTGGGCATAGGAATTTTGATGCCTTTGCAATCTTGCATGCCGAATTTCTTCAGGACATCCTTGAGGTATTTATCCTGAGATATGAATATGCCATTGCGCTGTTGACGAATTTGAAGACCTAAGAAGAATTTCAACTCTCCCATCATAGAGATTTGATATTCTTCACTCATCATATAGGCAAATTCATCACTATAACGTTGGTTAGTACAGCCAAAGATGATATCATCAACATATATTTGGCACACAAACAGTTCACCATCATAAGACTTAGTAAAGAGAGTGGGATCGAGTGAACCGGGTGTGAAGCCTTTCTTCATGAGGAATTCCTTCAAAGTATCATACCACGCCCGTGGGGCCTGCTTGAGGCCATAGAGGGCCTTGTTAAGTCTGAAGACTTTGTCAGGATGTTTTGGATCTTCAAAACCTGGGGGTTGAGCAACATATACTTCTTCCTCAAGCTTACCATTGAGGATTGCACTTTTCACATCCATTTGATATAAGATGATATCATGATGGTTAGCATAAGCAAGCAATATGCGAATAGCCTCAAGTCTAGCAACAGGTGCAAAAGTTTCATCGAAATCAACTCCTTCAACCTATGTGTAGCCTTGAGCTACTAGTCGTGCCTTATCCTCACCACAACACCATTTTCATCTTGCTTGTTGCGGTAGATCCACTTTGTGCCAATGATGTTATGCTTGCGAGGATCGGGACGGTTGACTAGTTCCCAGACGTTGTTGAGCTTGAACTGATGTAATTCTTCTTGCATGGCCTGAATCCATTCAGGCTCCAGAAATGCTTCATCTACCTTAGTGGGCTCTGTGATAGAGACAAAAGCAAAGTGCCCACAAACGTTAGATAAGTGTGAAGCTTTTGAGCGTGTGAGAGGACCTGGTGCTCTAATGTCATCAATGATCTTCTCCACTTGCACTTCTTTTGCAATGCAAGGATGAGCTGGTTGTCATTGAGGAATTTGATCGGCATTTTCTTCAGCATCAATTTCCTCAGCATTTTCTTCAAGTGCATCAGCTTGACGTTCTTCACGTTCTGGAATGAATTCTTCAGCAGATTCTTCAGTAGGAATGACATATTCAGTAGCCTTGTGTTTGATAGAATCCTCGGGTGCTGGTTCATCTAACACAGAAGGTAGGTGCTCTCTTTGCGAGCCATTAGTTTCATCGAACCGCACATCTACAGTTTCAACAATCTTGTGAAGAACATTGTTGAAGACTCTGTAGGTGTGCGAGTCCTTTCCGTAACCAAAGCATAAAACCTTCATGTGCTTTCGGTGCAAATTTAGAGTTGTGATGAGGATCTCTAATCCAGCATTTAGCACCGAAGACTTTGAAATAACTCACATTTGGTTTCTTGTCAGTGAGGAGTTCATAGGCAGTCTTCTTGAAGAATTTGTGAAGATATACTCTGTTGATGATGTGGCACACAGTATCAATTGCATCAACCCAGAAACGACGAGGGGTTTTGTACTCATCGAGCATAGTGCGAGCCATCTCAGCAAGAGTCCTGTTCTTGCGCTCCACGACGCCATTCTGTTGAGGAGTATAAGGAGCAGATAACTCATGAGTAATACCAAGTTCATCAAGATATTCATTGAGACCCGAATTCTTGAACTCAGTGCCATTGTCACTTCTGATGTGCTTGATTTTCACACCAAAGTTGGTTGAAGCCCTCGAGGAAAATCATTTGAAGACTTCCTGCACTTCATGTTTGTAAGAGACAAGGTGTACCCATCTGTAACGAGAGTAATCATCAACAATAACAAAGCCATATTGAGATGCTTCATTTGAAACAGAAGAATAATGATTAGGACCGAAGAGATCCATGTGAAGCAATTCGAATGGTCGAGTAATGGTCATGATGGTCTTTGCTGGATGCTTGGCCTTCGTCATCTTTCCAGCTTCACATGCACCGCATAAGTGATCCTTGAGGAATTTGACATTCTCAATGCCAATGACATGCTTCTTCTTTGCAAGCGTGTGCAAATTCCTCATGCCTACATGACCAAGTCGTCGATGCCATAGCCATCCTTCTGAAGCTTTTGCAAGTAGGCACACGGCTGGTTGTGAATCTGCAGAGAAATCAACAATATACAAGTCTCCTCTCCTAAAGCCTTCGAAGACTTTGGAATTGTCAGCTTCCATAATCACAACACAACGATACTTGCCAAAGACAACAACCATATCAAGATCACAAAGCATTGAGACAGACATAAGGTTGTACCCTAAGGACTCAACAAGCATGACTTTGTCCATGTGTCGATCCTTTGTGATAGCAACTTTACCTAGACCCAATACTTGACTTTTGCTTTTATCAGCGAAGATGATATGCTTCAGATGTGATGACGATAAGGGAGATCCATCAACAGATTCCTGTCACCAGTCATGTGATTTGTACATCCACTATCAAGTACCCACTCAGTGGCTTTGGGTTGATCATCCTTGGCACCCTTTGCCATGAAGCAATAGGTGGGAGCATAGTCATCGTTGCCTTCATCAGCCTTGTTGGTGAGGTCATTTTCTTCAGAGTTGAAGATAGACTTGCCAACGAGTGTAGTAGCGAGGGCTAGGCTTGCCACACCAGACTCAGAGTCCTCAGAAGCCTCCTCTTCTTCTTGTTCCTCAGATTCAGCTTCAGAGTCCATTTCCTTGCCAATGAATGCCCGAGCCTTCTTGGAGCTGCTCTTCTTGTGAGATGAAGACCTTGAGGATTTTGATGATGAAGATTTTGAGGACTTCTTCTTTTTCTTCGCATCATCAGAACTGTAATCCTTGTATTTCTTCATCTTTGATTCCTTTTCCCACTAAGGACAATTTTGAATGTAATGTCCTGGTTTCTTGCACTTGTGACAAAGCCTCTTCTTGTAGTCATTGGGTGAGGAATCATTGCTCCTTGAGGGTTTTCCAAAGTGACCACGTCTTGAGAACTTCTGGAATTTCTTCACTAGCAGTGCTAGATCATGACTCAGTTCTTCGGGGTCACCAAGGCTGCTACCAGAGTCTTCATCATCGGATTCTGATACTGCCTTGGCCTTCAGTGCACGTGATCTGCCATAGCTCGAACCATAGAGATCTCTCTTTTCAGCAAGCTGGAACTCATGAGTGTTTAGCCTCTCGAGGATATCAGCGGGGTCAAGTGACTTGTAATCAGCACGCTCTTATATCATCAGTGCCAGAGTATCAAATGAGGAATCAAGCGATCTCAGGAATTTCTTCACCACCTCATGGTCGGTGATGTCAGTGGCACCAAGTGCTTGAAGCTCATTAGAGATGTCAGTGAGGCGATCGAAGGTTTGCTGAACATTTTCATTATCGAGTCTTTTGAAGTGGTTTAAGAGATTGCGAAGAACATCAACTCGAGAGTCACGCTGAGTTAAAACTCCTTCATTGACCTTGGACAGCCTATCCCAGATAAGCTTAGCAGTTTCCAAAGCACTCACTCTACCATATTGTCCTTTACTTAGATGGCCACATATGATATTCTTCGCTTGGGAATCGAGTTGCTTGAATCTCTTCACATCGGTAGCGTTCAGTGAGGGTGAGACGGAGGGAACACCATTTTCCACAATGTACCAGAGATCGTTATCAATGCATGCGCATCTTGTTCTTCCAGTAGGGGTAGTCTGTCCCATCAAAGGTAGGACACCCAGCAGAGACCTTGATCATACCTACGGTCGACATAACTAAAACTCCAGGTGGTTAAACCAAAATCACACAGAACAAGGGAGTACCTTGCTCTGATACCAATTGAAAGTGCGTTATATCGACTAGAGGGGGGTGAATAGGCGATTTTTATGAAATTCTTCACTGAGGAATTTGCTGGTGAGGAAATTCCTTAGCGAAGAACTACTAGCAGTGGAATAAGTACTCAGAAGTAAACATAGCAGAATACATGCATGGTCATCATGATGAAATGAAGACAAACACAGAGTACAGAAAGCGTAAACACAGGATAGCACAAGATGGACACAAACAGACTGAAGAAATTGAACTGAGGAAATTGAGAAAGTCTTCAGTCAAAGTCTTCAAACACAGATATGAACAAACACACAACACAGTAATGAGGAAGTGAAAGTGTTGAGGAAAGGGAACTAGTTGGCTTGGTGAAGACAATGATTTGGTAGACCAGTTCCAACTGCTGTCTCAGTTGTACGTCTGGTTGGAGCTGCTGAGTATTTAAACTCGAGGACACGCAGTCCCGGACACACAGTCCTCACCGTATTCTCCTTGAGCTAAGGACACACAGTCCTCGCCCAATCACTCGTGGTAATTATTCAGGTGACTTCCAAACCTTCACAAACTCGGTCACTCGGCGATCCACAATTCCTCTTGGATGCTCTAGACCATGACGCCTAACCGTCTGGAAGAACCACAGTCTTCAAAGGTAACAAGCATCGGATCCACGAAGGATCAATCTCTTCAGTGCTGCTCAATCACTTTGGGTTTGTAGGTGTTTGGGTTTGGGTTTGGATTTTCCTCACTTGATGATTTTCGCTCAAAGTCCTCGGAGGATGGGTTGCTCTCAAATGACAAGTGTCAAGTTCTCGCGGAGCAGCCAACCAGCTAGTGGTTGTAGGGGGCAGCTATTTATAGCCTAGGGAGCAGCCCGACATGATAAGACATAAATGCCCTTCAATGATATGACCGTTAGGTGGATAAGATATTTTGGGACAGCTGGCGCGTAGCACAGCAACGGTCGGAAACTTGAGGTACAAATTCCTCAGGGCTATCATGTTCCTCACTGTGTAGGCAATTCGCACTGGCGAATTCCTAACTCCTCAGTCAGAGCAAGATCCTTAGTGACCAAAAGAACTGCGTCTCTGTCACTGAAGAAATTGACTAACCTGTATGAGATTTCCAATGGCTTCACTCGAAGGGATTGGTAGGTGTAGGATTTGAGTTGAGCATCACGTGGAAATTTTTCCTTAGTATTTCCTCGACCCCCTTTAATAGTACGGTGTTTCCTATGACTCAAGAAAGAGAAAATGAAACTACGAAAACAAAAGTCTTCACGCTTCATGTTCCTCGAATGATAACCAAGTCTTCAAGGTCACACCAATTTCTTCACTTTCAAAGTCTTCAGAAAGTCTTCAGAATATCAAAGTCTTCAGTTGAAGAACTTCATTTTTAGGGGTCGACTTTCTCTGTAAATATCAAACTCCTCATAGACTTATAGACCTTTGTACACTCATAAACACGTTAGATCCTTAACCTATAAGTCTTCAATACACCAAAATCACTAAGGGGCACTAGATGCACTTACAGACTGGATGACCGTAAATACTCATACAAAGCACCGACCTCTGAATTACTTCATGCCCTGCCAATCAGTCCTCCCCTTGATGGTGCTCGTTGTCTGTACCATGAACCTGAACTTGCTGCTCATTACATGCAAGTTCTGATGAAGCCGCTAATGGCCGGTCAAGCCCCAAGGACCAAATTCCTTGTGAAGGAATTGCTCTATGTGACAAGAACTGTCTATCGCATTCTACAGAAGACATTGAGTCCCATCAAAGGCCACGACTCGAATGATGAAGAAGTCGTTGGCATCATGAAGAATCTGCAATTCAACATCATGCATGGCATTCCTGTCAACTATCATGATTTCTTCATGAGAACTCTGGCAAATGTTGCACTCTCTCCGTTTGAGTTGAAGCCTTATGCTCCTTGGATTATGAGATTCCTCAGAACAAGGTCTTCACTCAACTACAAGGTTGATTTTCAGAATCACCTCAGCTACTTGCCCCCAATTGAAGTCCTCAAGCGGACATTTCCCTCAGCTGACGAAAAGGGCAAGGTCGCTGCAGTTATAGATGAAGGCATTCGTCCATTGGATGGTCAGTTCCGCAAAGCTGCATCTTACTCCACCAATGATGACTCTGTCACTCATGACTCCGCCGCACATGCTTCAAAGCCAAATCCTCAAGCCACAGCTCCAAGAGTGGTGACTGACCGTGAGCTTCTCCTAGGTCTTCATCAGAAGGTGGATCGAAACCACAAATGGGTTAAGCGTGAGTTTGGCTCTATTCTTCACAACATGACTGCTACTCACAATGCAGTGAAGAAAAACCATTACTACCTCCATGAAGTCTTTGGTCGCACCTGGGCTGTTCTGTCACATCTATATGGTGAAGAAGCTCTGAAGCAAATGGGTCTGAAGGAGGAATTTGACTGGTCTGCACCAGCGGCGAAGAAATTCAAGAAGGTCAAGTTTCCTTCCTTGGTGGCCAGCTCCTATTCTTCATCGCGCGAAACCGATGAGCATGAAGACTTGGACGACACTGCCGGCAGCCCCTACCACAACAAACGACCCCAACAACACTGGCTCTCCTCCATCTACATGATATTCTTCAGGGGCGTTAGTCCTCATTTTCGATCCTTTTGGTCATTCGATGAAAAAGGGGGAGAAATTTCAGTTAGTCTTCAAGCGGGTCTACATATATGGGCCTTTTTTTTTGCTAAGTTACAACTCTCATTCTTTTGAAGACTTTGCTGGATCGAGTTGTAAACTTAAACTCTATGGTGGTCTGATACTTTTCCTGTGTTCTTTTGCATGCTTATTCCTCGTTAATTTTAATGCATGCATGCTGAATTACATCAGTCACCATATTTCATCGTGCATTTCAAATTCTTCATATTATATGTCAAATGCGTGTATGGATTACAAGATATAGGGGGAGATCTCCATGATTCTACTCTTCAAGTGTGCATTGCTTCAAAAGCAACTTCCTCATTATGTACATCTTCAGGGGGAGTTCTTCTATATCTTGCAATCAAATTCCTCAATATCAGTATTTACACTCCATATGTTTATCCCCGTTGAAAACTTAACCTATATTGTCATCAATCACCAAAAAGGGGGAGATTGTAAGTGCATCTAGTGCCCCTTAGTGATTTTGGTGTATTGAAGACTTATAGGTTAAGGGACTGATGCGTTTGTGAGTGCACATAGGTATATAAGTCTATGAGGAGTTTGATATTTACAGAAAAAGTCGACCCCTAAAAATGAATATCTTCGACTGAAGATTTTGGATTTCTGAAGACTTTGAAAGTGAAGAAATTGGTGTGTCCCTGAAGACTTGGTATTCATTCAAGGAACATGAAGCGTGAAGACTTTTGTTTTCGTAGTTTCATTTTCTCTTTCTTGAGTCATAGGAAACACCGTACTGTTAAAGGGGGTTGAGAAAATACTAAGGAAAGATTTCCATGTGATGCTCAACTCAAAATCCTACACCTACCAATCCCTTCAATTGAAGCCATTGGAAATCTCATACAGTTCAGTCAAATTTCTTCAGTGACAGAGACGAAGTTCTTCTGGTCTCTGAGGAATTTGTTCTGACTGAGGAGTTAGGAATTAGCCAGTGCGGATTGCCTACAAGTGAGGAACATGATAGCCCTGAGGAATTTGATAGTCAAATTTCCGACCGCTGTTGTGCTACACGCCAACTATTCCAAAATATCTACCCACCTAACAGTCATATCATTGAAGGGCATTTATGTCTTATCATGTCGGGCAGCTCCCTAGGCTATAAATAGCCGCCCCTTACAACCACTAGCTAGTTGGCTGCTCCAAGAGAAACTGACACTTGCCATTTGAGAGCATCCCATCCTCCGAGGACTTTGAGCGAAAATCATCAAGTGAGTAAAACTCAAACCCAAACAACTACAAACCCAGAGTGATTGAGCATCACTTAAGAGATTGATCATGCGTGGATCCGACGCTTGTTACCTTTGAAGACTGTGCATCTTCCAGACAGCTAGGCGTCATGGTCTAGAGCATCCAAGAGGAAATTATGGATCGTCGAGTGACTGAGTTTGTGAAGGTTTGTAAGTCACCTGAAGACTTACCACGAGTGATTGGGCGAGGTCTGTGTGACCTTAGCTCAAGGAGAATACTGTGAGGACTGTGTGTCCGAGACTGTGTGTCAGGGACTGTGTGTCCTCAGGTTTGAATACCTAGCCGCTCCAACTAGACGTACAACTGTCACAGCAGTTGGAACTGGTCTACCAAATCATTGTCTTCACCAAGCCTACTAGTTCTATTTCCTCAACTCTTTCATTTCCTCATTTACTGTGTTGTGTGCTTGTTCATATCTGTTTGAAGATTTTGACTGAGGACTTTCTCAATTTCCTCAGTTCAATTTCTTCAGTCTGTTTGTCTTCATCCTGTTTTATACTGTGCTTACGCTTCCTGTACTCTATGCGTGTTTACATTTCATCATGATGACCATGCTTATGTTCTGTCATGTTTGCTTCTGAGTACTTATTCGGCTGCAAGTAGTTCTTCACTTAGGAATTTCCTCACCCTGAAATTCCTCAGTGAAGAATTCATAAAAATCGCCTATTCACCCCCCTCTAGTCGATATAACGCACTTTCATTATGGAAGTGGATGCACAAGCAGTATTCCCGCTTAGTACAAGTGAAGGCTAGAAAAAAACTGGGAAGCGACCAACCAGAGAGCGACAACGGTCATGAACATGCATTAATAAACATTTAGTGCAAGCATGAGTAGGATATAATCCACCATGAACATAAATATCGTGAAGGCTATGTTGATTTTGTTTCAACTACATGCGTGAACATGTGCCAAGTCAAGACACTCGAATCATTCAAAGGAGGATACCACCCTATCATACCACATCACAACCATTTTAATAGCATGTTGGCATGCAAGGTAAACCATTATAAACTCCTAGCTAATTAAGCATGTCATAAGGAACTATAATCTCTAATTGTCATTGCAAACATGTTTCATTCATAATAGGCTGAATCAGGAACAATGAACTAATCATATTTACAAAAACAAGAGAGGTCGACTTCATACCAGCTTCTCTCATCTCAATCAGTCCATCATATATAGTCATTATTGCCTTTCACTTGCACAACCGAACGGTGTGAATAATAATAATAATAATAATGCACGTGCATTAGACTAAGATGGAATCTGCAAGCATTTAATACAAGGGAGAAGACAACGTAACATGGGCTCTTGGTTAAATCAACAATAATGCATATAAGTGCCACTTAACATTTTCATTATGGTCTTCTCCTCTCGACCCCAAAGAAAAGAAAAGGAATAAAACTATTTACATGGGAAAGCTCCCAACAAGCAAAACAAGAACGAGAAATCTTTTTGAGTTTTCTTTTTAATTATTACTACTACAGGCATGGAAAGTAAACTAGCTAAAAGCTACAACTAGTTTTTTTATTTTTCTTAAGGTTTTTAAAACACACAAGAAGAAGAATAGAAAAGAAAATAAACTAGCATGGATAGTATAGTGAAAAAGTACGAGCAGCGACAAATGGAATGAGTGTGTGAACATGAATGTAATGTCGGTGAGAAATATGTACTCCCCCAAGCTTAGGCTTTTGGCCTAAGTTGGTCTATGGCCACGGCTGGCCTGGCGGATATCCAAAGTTGTAGCTGGGGTCGTACTGAGGTGTAGCAGCTATTGCCTGATGAGCTGCAGCTTGGAGGCGGGCTGCCTCCATCCTCCTCTCATACTCGTTCGCCTCCTCCCTGGTTATAACATATCCCCCTTTTGTTTGAAAGTCAAAGAAAGCAGGAGCATGGTGAGCAACATGGACAGTGCGACGGCTGTCAAAGATTAGTCGGTATTGGAGGAACTGTTCATTCCTCTCAACAAACTGATGATAAACCATAGCATTATAATCTAAATAAACAGGAGGCAATTCCATATCATTTTCATGTATGGGCATCTCAAGATAATTAGCTGCACGGGTTGCATAAATTCCACCAAACAAATCTCAACTAATACTATTATGATGCAACCTTCGTGCAACAATAGCCCCCAAGTTGTATTGTATATCTCCTAATACAGCACTCTTGAGAACACTAAGATCGGAAACACACATGTGACATGCCTCATCCTTACCGTTAATGCATCTACCTATAAAGAGAGCAAAAAATGTATAGAGGGAAAATGAATGCTCCCTGTGGTAGCTTGTGTTATTTCTCTAGATTCCCCCACAGTGATACTAGCAAAAATATCTTTGTATTCAGATTTGCGAGGTTCACTAACATTACCCCACTGCGGGAGTTTACAAGCAGCAGTAAAATCTTCTAGGTCCATGGCATAAGATTTATCATAAAGATCAAATAAGACAGTGTGAGAATTGCATGAAGATGTAAATTTAAACCTTCTCACAAAGGAATCAGTTAGGTAGTAATATTGGGGGCACTTATCTGACACCAAGCCCTCAAGGTCGGCATTATGCACATATGCGTCAAATTCCTCCTTAATTCCTGCTTGGACCATAAAATCTTCTGACGGCCATTCACAAGGCCGCACTTGAGCTTCTCTTGGTAGTTCATAGTACAGCTCACGTATCACGGGCTTGGGTCCTTGCTTCTTTGAGGAACCACCTTGGTACATTTTCCTAAACATATTTCTTCCTCTGAAAAATTTCTGAAATTTTTAGTGACTCAAAATAAAAGAGAACCAAACTCAACAAGATTGATAGCAACTACTCCCAGAAGTGCCTAGAGAATATATCATGCATTAAAACTACTTGGGACCAAATAAATTTGACATGCAAGCTCAAGAACAGGGTAACCTCAGCAGCAAAAATTTGTAATAAATAACGCACTATAACAAAAACTAATTGGACCATTGGAGGAGTCACATACCGAAGAACAATCCCCCAAAGCAGTTTTCTGAGTGGAGCTTTGAGCAAGGAGATCAAAAATCGCGGCAAAACGAGCTAGAACACGAGTTTGAGCTGTGTGGTGATTTTTTTCTGGAGGAAGACGAAATGTGTGGGTGCTGAAATAAGTGGAGGGGGGCCACGTGGTGCCCACAAGGCAGGGGCGCGCCCCAGGGGGGTGGGCGCGCCCTGGACCCTGGTGGCCAGGTGGTGGCTCCCCCTGGTGTGTTCTCAGTGCCAGATATTCTTAAATATTCTACAAAAAATCATATTTCATTTTCGGGACATTTAGAGAACTTTTATTTTCAGGGTACTTTTATATTGCAAGGATAATTCAGAAAACAGACAGAAAATACTATTTTTTCTTTATTTATTCTAAATAACAGAAAGTAAAAGGAGGGTACAGAGAGTTGTGCTTTCTAACTTCATCCTTCTCATGCTCATCAAAAGGAATCCACTAACAAGATTGATCAAGTCTTGTTAACAAACTCATTCCGAATCGCATGAAACCAGAGAACTTTCGAATAGCACTAGGTTACCTCAATGGGGATATGCACATCCCCAACAATAAGAATATCATATTTCTTCTTGACAGTAGGAAGAGGAAATTCAAAACCTCCAATAGTAATTGTTGAAGTTTTCCAATAGAATTTATACTGTGGACTTGAGGTTGTTTCCTCGAAAAGTGTACAATATGCTCATTACCATTAACATGAAAAGTGACATTGCCTTTCTTGCAATCAATAACAGCCCCTGAAGTATTCAAAAAGGGTCTACCAAGGATAATCGACATACTATCATCCTCAGGAATACCAAGAATAACAAAGTCCATTAAAATAGTAATGTTTGCAACCACAACAGGCACATCCTCACAAATACCGACAGGTATAGCAGTTGATTTATCGGCCATTTGCAAAGATATTTTAGTAGGTGTCAACTTATTCAAATCAAGTCTACGATATAAAGAGAGGGGCATAATGTCGGTGTCAAAACCGGCAGATCTCGGGTAGGGGGTCCCGAACTGTGCGTCTAAGGTCGATGGTAACAGGAGACATGGGACATGATGTTTACCCAGGTTCGGGCCCTCTCTATGGAGGTTATACCCTACTTCCTGCTTGATTGATCTTGATGAATATGAGTACTACAAGAGTTGATCTACCACGAGATCATAATGGCCAAACCCTAGAGGTCTAGCTTGTATGACTATGGTAATGGATCTCTCTCCCTCCGGACTAAGTCCTCCGGTTTATATAGACACCTGGAGGATCTAGGGTTACACAAGGTTGGTTACAAAGAAAGGAATCTACATATTTGATCGCCAAGCTTGCCTTCCATGCCAAGGAGAGTCCCATCCGGACACAGGTGCAGTCTTCGCGTCTTCACAGCCCATCAATCCAGCCCATGGCTAACAGGCCAGGCGCCCGAGGACCCCTTAGTCTAGGACTCCCTCACATAACACTAACACTGGCTCCAAGATCACATAAAGCAGTTTTAACATAGTTTCTTTTAGTGGAGCATGGTATAGTTGGTACTCCTGGATCTCCAAGTTTCTTTAGTATTCCACCCTTAAAAGTATAATTAGCAAGCATGGTGGAAATTTCAGCTTCCGGTATCTTTCTTCTATTTGTGACAATATCTTTCATATACTTAGCATAAGGATTCATTTTAAGCATATCAGTCAATCACATACGTAAAAAGATAGGTCTAATCATTTTAGTAAAGCGCTCAAAATCCTCATCATCCTTTTTCTTGGATGGTTTAGGAGGAAAAGGCATGGGTTTCTGAACCCATGGCTCTCTTTCTTTATCGTGCTTCCTAGCAACGAAGTCTCTCTTATCATAACATTGATTCTTTGATTGTGGGTTATCAAGATCAACATCACGTTCAATCTCTACATCATTATTATTGCTAGGTTGAGCATCAACATGAACATCATCATTAATATTATCACTAGGTTCATGTTCATTACCAGATTGTGTTTCAGCATCAGAAATAGAAATATCATTGGGTTTCTCAGGTGTGTCAACAACAGGTTCACTAGAAGCATGCAAAGTCCTATCATTTTTCTTTTTCTTCTTCTTAGAAGGACTAGGTGCATCAACATTATTTCTCTGAGAATCTTGCTCAATTCTCTTAGGGTGGCCCTCAGGATACAAAGGTTCCTGGGTCATTTTACCCATCATAACTCTAACAACATTATCATTTTTCTTATTATTTAATTCATTGAGCAAATCATTTTGAGCTTTAAGCACTTGTTCTACTTGAGTGGTAACCATAGAAACATGTTTACTAATGAATTTAAGTTCACCCTTAACTCTAGACATATAATCACTCAAGTGTTCAATCATATAAGCATTTCGTTTCAAATGTGTACCAACATAAGCATTGAAATTTTCTTGTTTAACAATAAAATCATCAAACTCATCCAAGCATTGGCTAGCAAACTTAGTAGATGGGATTTCACCCTTATCATATCTATAGAGAGAATTTACCTTTACTACCTGTGTTGGGTTATCAAGACCATGTATTTCTTCAATAGGTGGTAAATAATTAACATCTTCAGCTTTAATACCTTTTTCTTCCATAGATTTATTTGCCTCTTGCCTATCTTCAGGACTGAGAAATAGAATACCCCTTTTCTTCGGAATTGGCTTAGGAGTTGGTTCAGGAAATGCCCAATTATTTTCATTACTCAACATATTATTCAATAACAATTCAGCTTGATCAACAGTTCTTTCCCTGAAAACACAACCAGCACAACTATCCAGATGGTCTCTGGAAGCATTCGTTAGTCCATTATAAAAGATATCAAGTATTTCATTTTTCATGAGAGGATGATCAGGCAAAGCATTAAGTAATCGGAGAAGCCTCCCCCAAGCTTGCGGGAGACCCTCTTCTTCAATTTGCACAAAAGTATATATTTCCCTTAAGGTGGCTTGTTTCTTATGAGCGGGGAAATATTTAGCAGAGAAGTAATAAACCATATCCTGGGGACTACGCACGCAACCAGGATCAAGAGAATTAAACCATGTTTTAGCATCACCCTTTAATGAGAACGGAAATAATTTAAGGATATAGTAGTAGCGAGTTTTCTCACCATTAGTGAATAGGGTGGCTATATCATTTAATTTAGTAAGATGTGCCACAACAGTTTCAGATTCATAGCCATAAAAAGGATCAGATTCAACCAAAGTAATTATCTCAGGATCGACAGAGAAATCATAATCCTTATCGGAAATACAGATAGGTGAAGTAGCAAAAGTAGGGTCATATTTCATTCTAGCATTCAAAGATTTTTCTTTCAGCTTAGCTAATAATTTCTTAAGATCATATCTATCATTGCAAGCAAGAAAATCTCTAGCAGTTTCTTCATCCATAACATAACCCTCAGGCACAACAGGCAATTCATATCTAGGTGGAGAATCTTCATCATCACTTTCATCAATATTATTCGTTTCAATAATTTCATTCTCTCTAGCCCTAGCAAGTTGTTCATCAAGAAATTCACCTAATGGCATAGTAGTATCAAGCATAGAAGTAGTTTCATCATAAGTATCATGCATAGCAGAAGTGGCATAATCAATAACATGCAACATATCAGAATTAATAGCAGAAGCAGGTTTAGGTGTTGCAAGCTTACTCAAAACAGAAGGTGAATCAAGTGCAGAGTTAGATGGCAGTTCCTTACCTCCCCTTGTAGTTGAGGGAAAAATCTTAGTTCTTTCGTCTTTCAAGTTCCTCATAGTGATCAATAGATATAAATCCCAAGTGACTCAAAGAATAGAGCTATGTTCCCCGGCAACGGCGCCAGAAAATAGTCTTGATAACCCACAAGTATAGGGGATCGCAACAGTTTTTGAGGGTAGAGTATTCAACCTAAATTTATTGATTCGACACAAGGGGAGCCAAAGAATATTCTCAAGTATTAGCGGTTGAGTTGTCAATTCAACCACACCTGGAAAACATAATATCTGCAGCAAAGTATTTAGTAGCAAAGTAGTATGGAAGTGACGGTAATGGTGGCAAAAGTAACAGTAGCAGTTTTGTAGTCCTTGTAACAATGGCAACGGAAAAGTAACTAAGCAAAGATCAATATGTGAAAAGCTCATAGGCATTGGATCTGTGATGGGGAATTATGTCGGATGCGATTCCTCATGCAACAGTTATAACATAGGGTGACATAGAACTAGCTCTAGTTCATCAATCTAATGTAGGCATGTATTCATTCTCTCTAATTTGTTTCTCCCCGAACGTGAATATATAGAGTTGGAGTTGAGGTCGGTGGAGCTTCAGGGGGCCCACGAGGCAGGCCCCCCCCCCCACCGTCATGGACAGGGTGTGGGCCCCCTGGTGTTGATTCTTTCGCCAGTATTTTTTATTAATTCCAAAAATATTCTCCGTGAAGTTTCAGGTCATTCCGAGAACTTTTATTTCTGCACAAAAATAACACCATGGCAATTCTGCTGAAAACAGCGTTAGTCCGGGTTAGTTCCATTCAATTCATGCAAGTTAGAGTCCAAAACAAGGACAAAAGTGTTTGGAAAAGTAGATACAATGGAGACGTATCACCTACGATCACGCAAGATCCATCTAGGAGATACATAGCAACGAGCGGGAGAGTGTGTCCACGTACCCTCGTAGACCGAAAGCGGAAGCGTTAAGTAACGCGGTTGATGTAGTTGAACGTCTTTGCGATCCAACCGATCAAGTACCGAACGCACGACACCTCCGCGATCTGCACACGTTCATCTCGGTGACGTCCCTCAAACTCTAGATCCAGCTGAGGTCGAACAAGAGTTTCATCAGCACGGCGGTGTGGTGACGGTGATGATGAAGTTATTGACGCAAGACTTCACCTAAGCACTACGACAATATGACCGAGGTGTGTTTCTGTGGAGGGGGGCACCGCACACGGCTAAAACAATTGTCAACTTGTGTGTTCTAGGGTGCCCCCTGCCCCCGTATATAAAGGAGCAAGGGGGAGGCCGGCCGGCCCTATAGGGCGCGCCCAAGAGGGGCAATCCTACTCCTAGTAGGAATTCGATCCTCCCTTTCCTAGTCCTACTAGGAGAAGAAGGAAGGGAAGGGAAGGAGGGGGCGCCACCCCTCCCCCTAGTCCAATTCGGACTAGGCCCATGGGAGGGGGCGCGGCCAGCCCTTGGCTGCTCCCTCTCTCTCCCTTAAGGCCCAATAAGACCCATAACTTCCCTGGTGGTTCCGATAACCCTTCCGGCACTCCGATAAATACCTGATTCACCTCGGAACCATTGCGGTGTCTGAATATAGTCATCCAATATATTAGTATTTATGTCTCGACCATTTCGAGACTCCTCGTCATGTCCGTGATCTCATCCGGGACTCCAAACTACCTTCGGTACATCAAAACACATAAACTCGTAATATCGATCGTCATCGAACGTTAAGCATGCGGACCCTACGGGTTCGAGAACTATGTACACATGACCGAGACTCAACTCCGGTCAATAACCAATAGCGGAACCTGGATGTTCATATTGGTTCCTACATATTCTACGAAGATATTTATCGGTCAAACCGCATAACAACATACGTTGTTCCCTTTGTCATCGGTATGTTACTTGCCCGAGATTCGATCGTCGGTATCAACGTACCTAGTTCAATCTCGTTACCGGAAAGTCTCTTTACTCGTTCCATAATGCATCATCACGTAACTAACTCATTAGTAACATTGCTTGCAAGGATTATAGTGATGTGCATTACCGAGAGGGCCCAGAGATACCTCTCCGACAATCGGAGTGACAAATACTAATCTCGATCTATGCCAACTCAACAAACACCATCGGAGACACCTGTAGAGTATCTTTATAATCACCCAATTACGTTGTGACGTTTGATAGCACACTAAGTGTTCCTCCGGTATTCGGGAGTTGCATTATTTCATAGTCAGAGGAACATGTATAAGTAAAGAAGAAAGCAATAGCAATAAAACTCAATGATCATAATGCTAAGCTAACGGATGGGTCTTGTCCATCACATCATTCTCTAATGATGTGATCCCGTTCATCAAATGACAATACATGTCTATGGTCAGGAAACATAACCATCTTTGATTAACGAGCTAGTCAAGTAGAGGCATACTAGGGACACTCTGCTTTCTCTATGTATTCACACATGTAATAAGTTTCTGATTAATACAATTCTAGCATGAATAATAAACATTTATCATGATATAAGGAAATATAAATAGCAACTTTATTATTGCCTCTAGGGCATATTTCCTTCAATCCAACCAGTAGGAGAACCAAGCAACACAACGTAAACAACACCTGCCCACAAATAACAACACCTCGCAACCCGACGTGTTAAAGGGGTTGTCAATCCCTTTCGGGTAACAATGCCAGAAATTTGTAGTAGATTGAAATAATAGATCGCAAATAAAATAAAGTGCAGCAAAGTATTTTTGTATTTTTGTTTAATAGATCTGAATAAAAATGCAAAGGAAAAGTAGATCGCAAGCAGATATATGAAGAAGAAGACCCGGTGGCCGTAGGTTTGACTAGTGGCTTCTCTCCAGAAAAATAGCAAATGGTGGGTAAACAAATTACTGTTGGGCAATTGATAGAACCTCAAATAATTATGATGATATCCAGGCAATGATCATTACATAGGCATCACGTCCAAGATTAGTAGACTGACTCCTGCCTGCATCTACTACTATTACTCCACACATCGACCGCTATCCAGCATGCATCTAGTGTATTAAGTTCATGGAAAATGGAGTAATGCCATAAGAACGATGACATGATGTAGACAAGATCCATTTATCTATTGCGTAGATATAGATCCCATCTTTTTATCCTTAGTAGCAATGATACATACGTGTCGGTTCCCTTTCTGTCATTGGGATGAAGCATCGTAAGATCAAACCCACTACCAGGCACCTCTTCCCATTGCAAGATAAATAGATCAAGTTGGCCAAACAAAACCCAAATATCGGAGAAGAAATACGAGGCTATAAGAGATCATGCATATAAGAGATCAAAGAATCTCAAATAACTTTCATGGATATAAAAAGATATGATTGATCATATACTCAAAGTTCATTAGATCCCAACAAACACACCACAAAAACAGTTACATCATATGGATCTCCAAGAGACCATTGTATTGAGAATTCAGCTAGAGAGAGAAAGCCATCTAGCTACTAACTACGGACCTAGAGGTCTACAAAGAACTACTCACGCATCATCGGAGAGGCACCGATGGAGGTTGTGAACCTCATCCGAGATGGTGTCTAGATTGGATCTGGTGGTTCTGGACTCTACGGCGGCTGGATAAAAACTTCGTCGACTCCCCTAGGGTTCTGGTATTTTTGGGGTATTTATAGAGCAAAGAGTCGGTCCAGGGGGCACCCGAGGTGGGCACAACCCACCAGGGCGCGTCTGGGCCTCCTGGCACACCCTGGTGGGTTGTCCCCTCCTCGGGACTCCCCCAGGTGCAACCAGGGCCCAACATCTTCCTTCTGGTCCATAAAAAATCATCATGGAGTTTCGTGACATTTGGACTCCGTCTGGTATTGATTTTCTGCAATGTAAAAAACATGGAAAAAAACAACAACTAGCACTTGGCACTATGTTAATAGGTTAGTACCAAAAAAATGATATAAAATGACTATGAAATGATTATAGAACATCCAAGATTGATAATAAAACAACATGGAACAATCAAAAACTATAGATACGTTGGATACGTATCAGCATCCCCAAGCTTAACTCCTACTCGTCCTCAAGTAGGTAAGTGATAAAAACAGAATTTTTGATGTGGAGTGATGTTTATCATGTCATATCATATTCTTTTCCTTATAGCATGGACATTTGGACTTTTATGTGATTCAAAGCAATAGTCTAATTTTGACATAATAATTTAGATACTCAAGCATATCAACAAGCAACCATGTCTTTCAAAATATCAATGCTAAAATAAGTTATCCCTAGCCCATCATGCTCAAACATTAATCCATTCATGAAACACACTCGAATATTAGCTACACCCAATACTTAAGTACGATCATATTGCCTCCTAGTTGGTGCTTATATAAGAGAAGTTGGAGACTCAAAATAAAAATTGCATAGAGTAAAAGAAAGGCCCTTCACAGAGGGAAGTAGGGATTTCTAGAGGTGCCAGAGCTCAAAGCGAAAAAATTAGAGATAAAAACATTTTGGGAGGTGTATCCATCCCACCAACGAAAACGACTTAGAGTTCCGAACACTTTCCATGCTAGATATGCCATAGACGGTTCCCAAACCGAAAATAAAGTTTATTCCTTTTTCAACCATACTTCCACTTTCCATGGCTAACCATATCCATGGGTGCCCTCCATACCAACACTTTCCAAGGAATTTATTATTTGACAACATAAAGTAAATTCTTTTTTTTGCATTTCGGGACTTGGCATCGCTTATCCAACATCGTCTGAGATGGTTTGGGCATATTCAGTGCAGGCCTCCAAAAGCTCCAGTGCATAGCGGATGGCTAAAGTGTGCAGAGAATGTCAAGAGAGGGTGGGGTAGACCAAATTTGACATGGGAGGAGTCCGTTAACAGAGACCTGAAGGATTGGAGTATCACCAAAGAGCTAGCTACGGACAGGGGTGCGTGGAAGCTTGCTATCCATCTGCCAGAGCCATGAGTTGGTTGCAAGATCTTATGGGTTTCACCTCCAGCCTACCCCAACTTGTTTGGGACTAAAGGCTTTGTTCGGGACCGGGCATCCCTAGTACCTTTGCCTTACTCTCGTGCAATGACAAGTGAACAAACACTCATCGTGAGATTAACACATCTAGCATGGAAAATATTAGCCACCCTTCACCGCTCCGCTCCGCGAACGAAACAAACACACAAAAGAGAATTTTATTTTGAAAATTAGAGATGGCACATGCAAATTTGCTTAGAATGGCAAAAGAATACCGCATGTAGGTAGATATAGTGGACTCATGTGGCAAAACTGGTTTAAAGGATTTTGAATGCACAAGTAGAGGTCATACTTAGTGCAAAATGAAGGCTAGCAAAAGATTGGGAAACGACCAACCAAGAAATGAATAATCTCATAAGCAAGCATTAAGCATAATTAACACCGAATAATGCACCACAAGTAGGATATGATTTTCATTGCATGATTATTGACTCTCATGCATGCATAGGGAATCACAAACCTTAACACCAATATTCTTACTAGAGCACAATTACTCATCAACATAACTCACATATCACATCATCATATCTCAAAACTATTACTAACAATCAAGTTTATTTTGTCCAATGATCTTCATGACAATTTTTCTTTCTTTTTCTTTATCCTTCTTGGATAGCTATCACTTTGGGACTAATTTTCATGTGTTGCTTTTCATAAGCTCAAACAAATATAAGTGAAGATCATGAGCATAACAAATTTTCTTTCTCTCAAAATAATTTAAGTGAAGCAAGAGAGAATTTCTTCAAAATTTACTAACTCTCAGATAAATCTAAGTGAAGCAAGAGAGCATTTCTTCAAAAGTAATAAAGCACACTGTGCTAAAAAATATATAAGTGAAGCACTAGAGCAAGTCCTAGCTCATAAAAGATTTAAGTGAAGCACAGAGAGCAATTCTAACAAGTCATGATATAATTTTCGCTCTCTCAAATAGATGTGTCCAGCAAGGATTGATGACTTAAAACAGAAAATAAAACAAGCGAAGACTCATATCATACAAGACGCTCCAAGCAAAACACATATCATATGACGAATAAAAATATAGCCTCGAGTAAAATACCGATAGTTGTTAGAAGAAAGAGGGGATGCCACTCGGGGGCATCCCCAAGCTTAGTTGGTTGCTCATTCTTGGATCATAGCTTGGGATGCCGGGGCATACCCAAGCTTAGGCTCTTCTATCCTTCTTTCATCCATCATAAGTTAACTCAAAACTTGAAAACTTCAATCACCCAAAACTCAACAAAACTTTCGTGAGATCTGTTAGTGTAAGAAAAATAAATCACTACTATAAGTGTTGTGTCAAACCAATTCTTATTTTTTTGTATTATATCTACTGTATTCCAACTTTTCTATGGCAAAAACTCATCAAAAAAACCATAGAGCCATCAAAATAAGCACACAACACAAAGAAAACAGAATCTGTCAAAACAGAACAGTCTGTAGCAATCTGATTTGTTCGAATACTTTTGGAACTCCAAAAATTCTGAAACAATAGGAAGACCTGACTAATTTGTATATTAATCTTCTGCAAAAAGAATCAGGGCAAAAGCACTTTCTGGTAAAAAATGAGAATTATTTTTGTGAGCACAAAGTTTCTGTCTTTTTCAGCAAGATCAAACAGCTATCACCCAAGAAGATCCTATCGGTTCTACTTGGCACGAACACTAATTAAGACACAAAAAACACAATCATAACAGTATAATAATTGTGTAAACACACAAGAACTGAAAGTAAAAAGCAAAAATAAAATTTATTAATTGGGTTGCCTCCCAACAAGCGCTATAGTTTTACGCCCTTAGCTAGGCATAAAGCAATGATCTAAGTTTTGTCATCTTTGGCCAACTCTTCAATCAAACACTTAGAATACTTCAAGGATTTAGCATAAAGACCTTCGATAGCAATACTTCTAGGGGTAAATTTAAAGATTTCATTCTTGCAAAAATGATCTCTTATCCCTTCAACAAAATCAGCGTGGATACTAATCATCTTAAGATCTCCTTTATTGCTATCACTAGAAGTTGCACCCTTGTTCCTGGATCTCCTACTCTTTACGGGAGTTTCCTCAATAATTTTAGTGGTAGTAAAAGCCCATCTTAGATTACTAAAGATTTCTTCCAATTTATTGATCCGAGATGGACTTTCTTCTATTGTTTCATGGATTAAGGTACCCCTCTCTTTTAACAACTTAAAAATATCACCCACTTTTGACCCAAGATTAGTAGCAAAATTATGCATCTTTTTATGTATAATTTCCATATGATCTTCAGTGAGCATTTTCTTTTCGATAGCATCTAATATTTCCATAACATGCTCAAGAGTCAAAATTGTTTCGTTAACCATAAGAGGTGGTGAGCCCACTAAATTTCCCATAGCATTAAGAGCATCAAAAGGAGGACTCATTAAGAAATTGCCACCAGTAATCGTATCAAGGACGAATCTATACCAAGTGGTGATGCCAACATAAAAACAATGCAGAAGCACAACGGTAGATTGCTTACAGATAGATCTATTATGAGCATTGCAAATTCTATGCCAAGCATCTTTTAAATGTTCTCCTCCCCTTTGTTTAAAGTTGAGGACTTCGTCCTCGGGAGTGCAAGAAATAGAGGAAGAACTATCCATAACGGCAAACAAGAATGCACGCAAAAATAGATCCGGCAAGAAAACGGCGAACAGAAAAGAGAGGCGAATAAAACAACAATTTTTTGTGAAGTGGGGGAGAGGAAAACGAGAGGCAAATGGCAAATAATGTAAATTGCGAGGAGATGAGATTTGTGATTAGGAACCTGGTTATGTTGAAGCTCCTGTCTGCTAGGAATACGTCAGTATTTCCCCAAAGAGGAAGGGATGATGCAGCACAGCGACAGTAGGTATTTCCCTCAGTGAAGAAACCAAGGTTATCGAACCGGTAGGAGAACCAAGCAACACAATGTAAACAAGACCTGCACATAAATAACAACACCTCGCAACCTGACGTGTTAAAGGGTTGTCAATCCCTTTCGGGTAACGATGCCAGAAATTTGTAGTAGATTGAAATAATATATCACAAATAAAATAAAGTGCAGCAAAGTATTTTTGTATTTTTGGTTTAATAGATCTGAATAAAAATGCAAAGGAAAAGTAGATCGCACGCAGATATATGAGGAAGAAGACCTGGGGGCTGTAGGTTTCAAAAGTGGCTTCTCTCGAGAAAAATAGCAAACAGTGGGTAAACAAATTACTGTTGGGCAATTGATAGAACCTCAAATAATTATGATGATATCCAGGCAATGATCATTACATAGGCATCACGTCCAAGATTAGTAGACCGACTCCTGCCTGCATCTACTACTATTACTCCACACGTCGACCGCTATCTAGCATGCATCTCGTGTATTAAGTTCATGGAAAAACGGAGTAATGCAATAAGAACGATGGAATGATGTAGACAAGATCCGTTTATCTATTGCATAGATATAGATCCCATATTTTTATCCTTAGTAGCAACAATAATATGTGTTGGTTCCCTTTCTGTCACTAGGATCAAGCACCGTAAGATCGAACCCACTACCGGGCACCTCTTCCCATTGCAAGATAAATAGATCAAGTTGGCCAAACAAAACCAAAATGTCGGAGAAGAAATACGAGGCTATAAGAGATCATGCATATAAGAGATCAAAGAAACTCAAATAACTTTCATGGATATAAAAAGATATGATTGATCATAAACTCAAACTTCATCAGATCCCAACAAAACACACCGCAAAAAGAGTTACATCATATGGATCTCCAAGAGAACTTTGTATTGAGAATTCAGCGAGAGAGAGAAAGCCATCTAGCTACTAACTACGGACTTGAAGGTCTACAAAGAACTACTCACGCATCATCGGAGAGGCACGAATGGAGGTGGTGAACCCCATCCGAGATGGTATCTGGATTGGATCTGGTCGTTCTAGACTCGGTGGCGGCTGGATGAATATTTCGTCGACTCCCCTAGGGTTCTGGTATTTTTGGGGTATTTATAGAGCAAAGAGGCGGTCCGGGGGGCACCCGAGGTGGGCACAACCCACCAGGGCACGCCTGGGCCTCCTGGCGCGCCCTGGTGGGTTGTCCCCTCCTCGGGACTCCCCCCAGGTACAACTAGGGCCCAACATATTCCTTCTGGTCCATAAAAAATCATCGTGGAGTTTCATGGCATTTGGACTCCGTCTGGTATTGATTTTCTACGATGTAAAAAACATGGAAAAAAACAGCAACTGACACTTGGCACTATGTTAATAGGTTAGTACCAAAAAATGATATAAAATGACTATAAAACGATTATAAAACGTCCAAGATTGATAATAAAACAGCATGGAACAATAAAAAATTATAGATACGTTGGAGACGTATCAAACGTCTGCATCTACTCCTGCAACAGGTTCGTCACCTAGTGGTGCATCAAGGACATAATTCTTCTATGCAACAATGAGGATAATCCTTAGATCACGGACCTAGTCCGCATCATTGCTACTATCACCTTTCAACTTAGTTTTCTCTAGGAACATATAAAAAACAGGGGAGCTATACGCGAGCTATTGATCTACAACATAGATATGCAAATACTATCAGGGCTAAGTTCATGATAAATTAAGTTCAATTAATCATATTACTTAAGAACTCACACTTAGATAGACATCCCTCGAGTCATCTAAATGATTACGTGATCCAAATCAACTAAACCATGTCCGATCATCACGTGAGATGGAGTAGTATTCAATGGTGAACATCTCTATGTTGATCATATCTACTATATGATTCACGTTCGACCTTTCGGTCTCCAGTGTTCTGAGGCCATGTCTGGTACATGCTAGGCTCGTCAAGTTTAACCCGAGTATTCCGCATGTGCAAAACTGTCTTGCACCCGTTGTATGTGAACGTAGAGCCTATCACACCCAATCATCACGTGGTGTCTCAACACGACGAACTGTCGCAACGGTGCATACTCAGGGCGAACACTTATACCTTGAAATTTTAGTAAGGGATCATCTTATAATGCTACCGCCATACTAAGCAAAATAAGATGCATAAAAGTTAAACATCACATGCAATCAAAATATGTGACATGATATGGCCATCATCATCTTGTGCCTTTGATCTCCATCTCCAAAGCACCGTCATGATTTCCATCGTCACCGGCTTGACTCCTTGATCTCCATCATAGCGTCGTGGTCGTCTCGCCAACTATTGCTTCTACAACTATCGCTAACACATAGTGATAAAGTAAAGCAATTACATGGCGTTTGTATTTCATACAATAAAGCGACAACCATAAGGCTCCTGCCAGTTGTCGATAACTTTTACAAAACATGATCATATCATACAACAATGTATATCACATCATGTCTTGACCATATCACATCACAACATGCCCTGCAAAAACAAGTTAGACGTCCTCTACTTTGTTGTTGCAAGTTTTACGTGGCTGCTACGGGTTTCTAGCAAGAACCATTCTTACCTGCGCATCAAAACCACAATGGTGATTTATCAAGTTTGATGTTTTAACCTTCAACAAGGGCCGGCCACGGTCAAATTTGATTCAACTAAAGTTGGAGAAATAGACACCCGCCAACCACCTTTATGCAAAACTAGTTGCATGTCTGTCGGTGGAACCGGTCTCATGAACGTGGTCATGTAAGGTTTGTCCGGGCCGCTTCATCCAACAATACCACCGAGTCAAAATAAGACATTGGTGGTAAGCAATATGATGATCACCGCCCACAACTCTTTGTGTTCTACTCGTGCATATCATCTATGCATAGACCTGGCTTGGATGCCATTGTTGGAGCATGCAATTTCAAAAAAAAATCCTATGCTCACGCAAGATCTATCTAGGAGATGCATAGCAACGAGAGGGGGAGAGAGTGTGTCCACGTAGCCTCGTAGACCAAAAGAGGAAGCATTTGACAATGCGGTTGATGTAGTCGAACTTATTCTCGTTCCGACCGATCAAGCACCGAATGTACGACACCTCCGAGTTCTGCACATGTTCAGCCCGATGACGTCCCTCGAAATCTTGATCCAGCAAAGTGTCGAGAGAGAGTTTTGTCAGCACGACAGCATGGTGATGGTGATGGTGAAGTGATCCGCGAAGGGCTTCGCCTAAGCACTACGTGAATATGATCGGAGGCGTAAACTGTGGAGAGGGGCGCCGCACACGGCTAGGAATCAATGTTGCGCGTCCTAGCGGTGCCCCCCTCATATATATAGGTTGGAGGGGAGGAGAGGCAGCCAAGGGAGCGCCCCAAGTAGGAGGAATCCTACTTGGGCGCCTCCCAATTCGGCCTCCCCCTTCCATATTCATCCGGAGGGGGAAGGAAGGAGGAGGGAGGAGAGAAGGAAGGGGGACGCCGAATCCCTCCCCTTCCTTTCCCTCTTCTCCTCTTTTCCTTCCCCCATATTTTGGCCTACATGGGGCGCACCAGCCCCCTAGGGGCTGGTCTGTCCCCTTCTTGGCCCATTAGGCCCATGTAGTTGCCGGGGGATGCTCGGAACCCCTTCCGGTGACCCGATATGTACCTGGTACCCCCAGAACACTTCCGGTGTCCGAATACTATTGTCCTATATATGAATCTTTACCTCTCGACCATTTCGAGACTCCTCGTCATGTCCGTTATCTCATCTGGGACTCCAAACAACATTCGGTCACCAAATCACATAACTCATATAATATAAAATTGTCATCGAATGTTAAGCGTGCGGACCCTACGAGTTCGAGAACTATGTAGACATGACCAAGACACCTCTCTGGTCAATAACCAATAGTGGAACCTAGATGCTCATATTAGTTCCTACATATTCTATGAAGATCTTTATCGGTCATACCACAGTGACAACATACGTTATTCCCTTTGTCATCGGTAAGTTACTTGCCCGAGATTCGATCGTCGGTATCTTCATACCTAGTTCAATCTCGTTACCGGCAAGTCTCTTTACTCGTTCCGTAATACATCAACCCTCACTAACTCATTAGTCATATTGCTTGCAAGGCTTATTATGATGTGTATTACCGAGAGGGCCCAGAGATACCTCTCCGATACTCGGAGTGGCAAATCCTAATCTCGATCTATGCCAACCCAACAAACACCTTCAGAGATACCTATAGAGCATCTTTATAATCACCCATTTACGTTGTGATGTTTGATAGCACACAAGGTATTCCTCCGGTATCCGAGAGTTGCATAATCTCATAGTCAAATGAATATGTATATGACATGAAGAAAGCAATAGCAATAAAACTTAATGATCATTATGCTAAGCTAACGGATGGGTCTTGTCCATCACATCATTCCCCTAATGATGTGATCCCGTTCATCAAATGACAAAACATGTCTATGGTTAGGAAACTTGACCATCTTTGATTAACGAGCTAGTCTAGTAGAGGCTTACTAGGGACACGGTGTTTTGTCTATGTATCCACACATGTATCAAGTTTCCGGCTAATACAATTCTAGCATGAATAATAAACATTTATCATGATATAAGGAAATATAAATAACAACTTTATTATTGCCTCTAGGGCATATTTCCTTCACTTTCCCCAAATGAGGTAATCTTGATGAAAATCTTTAAATGGGACAATCCCTATCCAAAATACAGAAACATAGGGTACACATTGGAATCTATCCTAAAGTTTTATTCTCCAAAAAAAGAAGGAAAAATAGTCTACTTCTTTAGTCTTTGGTAATACCCTCACAATAAAATATACTACTTTAATTTCGACCAGGACTAGCTAAACTTACACTCAACCATCATGTGTCTAACATTCACAAATTGCGAGAGGAGGCCATACTTATCCTAGCTGAGTGTGAGTTGTAGAGATTCACAATGATTTTAAGCCACCCAATCAGCCAATTTTACCTCCTTGGTGCCATGTCAAGCTGGGGTCGGTCCTGAGATTTCAGAGGTTACGACGAGATTGGAATATAGGGCCTTTTATTCAAGATATTGGAAACAAACTCTCTCTCTCTCTCTCTCTCTCTCTCTCTCTGTGTGTGTGTGTGTGTGTGTGTGTGTGTGAATAATCGTAGAATAATTGAAGTATATACTTATAAGAAATTCCTTACTGTATTCGGGATATAAAGCAAACAAATTATTTGCACATTCGATTTTTGCAAGCATTGTTTGGGATAACAAACCAACCTAAAATTTGGATGGCTACATAGGAACCGATCCATGAAGCAAATAGGTGGATGGAAGTTTAAGTAAATCAACTACGAAGCAACTCTTTTGTGTTTCCTTAGAGTTTGAACTTACTGTACCTAGCATAGCGGGTAGTAGGAAACCTTTGGCGAAGAAGACACATTTTGGCAGAATAGCCATAGCCCCTCCATGGATTCTATGAGGACACCCGAGTAGGCATGGTCATCATAGACTTGGGGGTTTCACATCATGTAGAGGGGAGGGTGGAATTGATTGGGACCAAACATGTATGATACTAGTAAAGTGGGATCGATTATGAGCCTTTAGCATATGAAATTGCAAATCCTACCTTCTTCGTCGATGGCAGCTACCTGGGTAAGGGGAAGAGGAAGGAACAAAGGCAGTGTACATTAGGGGTTTGTGGCCTACCATTGTGAGCTTAAGATATTTTTTTTGCTTTGGACCTTAAGTTGGTACTGGTGTTGGGGAACGTAATAATAATTCAAAAAAATCCTACGTGTCACCAAGATCAATCTAGGAGATGCTAGCAACGAGATAGAGGGAGTGCATCTTCATACCCTTGAAGATCACTAAGCTGAAGCATTACAAGAACACGGTTGATGGAGTCATACTCACGGTGATTCAAATCGCGGAAGATCCGATCTAGCGCCGAACAGATGGCGCCTCCGCGTTCAACACACGTACAGCCCGGGGACGTCTCCTCCTTCTTGATCCAGCAAGGGGAGAGGAGAAGTTGAGGGAGAACTCCAGCAGCACGACGACGTGGTGGCGATGGAGCTCGTGGTTCTGTGGCAGAGCTTCGCTAAGCACTACGGAGGAGGAGGAGGAGTTGGAGGAGAGGGCTGCGCCAGGGAAGGGGTGTGGCTGCCCTCTCTCTCACTCACTATATATAGGGGAAAGGGGGAGGAGGAGGTTCCCTAGGGTTTCCCTAGGGGAGGGGCGGTGGCCATAGGGGAAACCCTAGATGGGTTTGGGCGCCCCCAACCCTAGGAAACTTGCCCCCCAAGCCGGGAGGGGTGGCTGCCCTAGGGAAGGCGCCCCCACCTCTCCACGTTACGTGAGATGGGGTGGGAGGGGTGCACAGCCCCTTAGTGGGCTGATGTGCCCCCTCCCCTTGGCCCATAAGGCCCCCCAACGCTTGTCGGGGCCTTCGAAACCCCTTTCGGACACGCTGGTCGTCACCCGGTACCCCCGGAACAGTTCCGGACTCCAATACCCTTCGTTCAATATACCGATCTTCACCTCCGGACCATTCCGGAGTTCCTCGTCACGTCCGGGATCTCATCCGGGACTCTGAACAACCTTCGGTAACCACATACTATTTCCCATAACAACTCTAGCGTCACTGAACCTTAAGTGTGTAGACCCTACGTGTTCGGGAACCATGCAGACATGACCGAGACGTTCTCCAGCCAATAACCAACATCGGGATCTGGATACCCATGTTGGCTCCCACATGTTCCACGATGATCTCATTGGGTGAACCACGATGTCGGGGATTCAATCAATCCCATATACAATTACCTTTGTCTATCGATATGTTACTTGCCCGAGATTCGATCGTCAGTATCCCTATACCTCGTTTAATCTCGTTACCGGCAAGTCTCTTTACTCGTTCCGTAGCGCATGATCCCATGGCTAACTCCTTGGTCACATTGAGCTCATTATGATGATGCATTACCGAGTGGGCCCAGAGATACCTCTCCGTCATACAGAGTGACAAATCCCAGTCTCGATTCATGTCAACCCAACAGACACTTTCGGAGATACATGTAGTGCACCTTTATAGTCACCCAGTTACGTTGTGATGTTTGATGCACCCAAAGCACTCCTACGGTATCCAGGAGTTGCACAATCTCATGGTCGAAGGAAACGATAGTTGACATTAGAAAAAGCTCTAGCAAACGAACTACACGATCTTGTGCTATGCTTAGGACTGGGTCTGGTCCATCACATCATTCTCCTAATGATGTGATCCCGTTATCAATGACATCCAATGTCCATGGTCAAGAAACCATAACCATCTATTGATTAACGAGCTAGTCAACTAGAGGCTCACTAGGGACATGTTGTGGTCTATGTATTCACACATGTATTACGGTTTCCGGTTAATACAATTATAGCATGAATAATAGACAATTATCATGAACAAGGAAATATGATAATAACCATTTTATTATTGCATCTAGGGCATATTCCCAACAGTCTCCCACTTGCACTAGAGTCAATAATCTAGTTCTCATTGCCATGTGATTAACACTCATAGTTCACATCGCCATATGACTAACACCCAAGAGTTCTGGAGTTTGATCATGTTATGCTTATGAGAGAGGTTTTAGTCAATGGGTCTGCAACATTCAGATTCGTATGTACTTCACAAATCTCTATGTTATATCGTAGATGCTGCTTCCACGCTCCACTTGGAGCTATCCCAAATGGTTGCTCCACTATACGTATCCAGTTTGCTACTCAGAGTCATCCGGATAGGTGTTAAAGCTTGCATCGACGTAACCCTTTACGCGAACTCTTTATCACCTCCAAAATTGAGAAACAATTCCTTACTCCTCTAAGGACAATTTTGACCGCTGTCTAACGATCCATTCTTGGATCACTTTTGTACCCTCTTGCCAAACTCGTGGCAAGGCACATATCAGGTGCAGTACACAGCATGGCATATTGAATAGAGCCTATGGCTAAGGCATAGGGGACGACCTTCGTCCTTTCTCTTTCTTCTGCCGTGGTCGAGCTTTAAGTCTTAACTTCACACCTTACAACTCAGGCAAGAACTCCTTCTTTGACTGATCCATTTTGAACTCCCTCAAAATCATGTCAAGGTATGTGCTCTGTGAAAGTCTTATCAGGCGTCTTGATCTATCTCTATAGATCTTGATACCCAATATGTAAGCAGTCTTACCCAGGTCTTCCTTTGAAAAACTTCATTCAAACAACCCTTTATGCTTTCCAAAAAATCTACATAATTTCCGATCAACAATATGTCATCCACATATACTTATCAAAAATGTTGTAGTGCTCCCACTCACTTTCTTGTAAATACAAGTTTCTTGCAAACTTTGTATAAACCCCAAAGCTTTGATCACCTCATCAAAGCGTATGTTCCAACTCCGAGATGCTTGCTCCAGTCCATAAAAGGATCGTTGAAGTTTGCATACCTTTTAGCATCCTTAGGATTGACAAAACCTTCAGGTTGTATCATATACAGCCTTTCCTCATGGAAACCATCAAACTTTGTTTTGACATCCATCTGCCAAATTTTGTAAATGAAAATGCAGCAACTGCTAACATAATTCTAACAGACTTTAGCATCGCCATGATTGAGAAAGTCTCATCACAGTCAACTCCTTGAACTTGTCGGAAACTTCTTTGAGATAAGTCGAGCTTCATAAATGGTGACATTACCATCAGCGTCTGTCTTCTTCTTAAAGATTCATTTATTCTCAATGGCTTGTTGATCATCGGGCAAGTCCACCAAAGTACATACTTTGTTCTCATACATGGATCCTATCTCGGATTTCATGGCTTCCAGCCATTTGTTGGAATCTGGGCCCACCATCGCTTCTCCATAGCTCATAGGTTCATCATTGTCCAACAACATGACCTTTAAGACAGGGTTACCACTCAGAAGTTCTACACACCCTTGTCGACCTACGAGGTTCGATAGTAACTTGATCTGAAGCTCCATGATCATCATGATTAGCTTTCTCTTCAACTGAGGTAGGTGCCACAGAAACATCTTTCTATGCTGCGCTACTCTCTGGTTGAAGTAAAGGTTCAACAACCTCATAAAGTTATATCTTCCTCCCACTCAATTCTTTCGAGAGAAACTCTTTCTCAAGAAAGGACCTGTTCTTAGCGACAAACACTTTGCCTTCAGATCTAAGATAGAAGGTATACCCAATCGTCCTGTTTAGGTATTCTATGAAGACACAATTTTCCGCTTTGGGTTCGAGCTTTTCTGGACGAAGCCTATCGACATAAGCATCGTAGCCCCAAACCTTAAGAAACAACAACTTAGGTTTCTTGCCAAACCATATATAGTTCATACGTTGTCGTCTCCACAGACTTAGATGGTGCCCTATTTAAAGTGAATGTAATTGTCTCTAATGCATAACCCCAAAATGATAGCGGTATATCGGTGAGAGACATCATAGATCACACCATATCCAATAGGGTGCGATTGCGATGTTCAGACACACCATTACGCTATGGTGTTCTAGGTGGCGTCAATTGTGAAACGATTCCACCTTGTCTTTAGTGATTGCCAAACTCATAACTCAGATACTCTCCCCTTGATCAGATCGTAGGAACTTGATCTTCTTGTTATGATGATTCTCAACTTCATTCTGAAATTGCTTGAACTTTTCAAACGTTTCATACTTATGCTTCATTAAGTAAATATACCCATATCTACTCAATTCATCGGTGAAGGTGAGAAAATAATGATATCCACTGCATGCGTCAACACTCATCGGACCGCACACATCAGCATGTGTGATTTCCAACAAGTCACTTGCCCGTTCCATTGTTCTAGAAAACGGGGTTTTAGTCATCTTGCCTATGAGGCTTGGTTCGCATGTGTTAGGTGATTCAAAATCAAGTGACTCCAAAAGTCCATTAACATGGAGGTTATTCATGCGCTTTTATACCAATATGACCTAAGCGACAGTGCCATAAGAAAGTGGTACTATCATTATCAACTCTACGTCTTTTGGCATCAATGTTATGAACATGTGTATCACTACGAATGAGATTCAATAAACCATTCACATTGGGTGCATGACCATAGAAGGTATTATTCATGTAAACAGAATAACCATTATTCTTTGACTTAAATGAATAACCGTATTGCAATAAACATGATCTAATCATGTCCATGCTCAACGTATACACCAATGCAAACAACATCTATCCGGGTTCAACACTAATCCTGAAGGTAGAGGGAGCGTGCGACGGTGATCATATCATCCTTGGAAACACTTCCAACACACATCGTCACCTCGCCCTTAGCTAGTCTCCGTTTATTTTGTATCATTTGTTTCGAGTTACCAATATTAGCAACTGAACCGGTATATAATACCCATGTGCTACTAGGAGTACTAGTAAGGAACACATCAATAACACATATATCAAATATACTTTTGTTGAAGTTGTCAGCCTTCTTATCTACCAAGTATTTGAGGCAGTTCCGCTACCAGTACCGTTCCCCTAATAGAAGCACTTCGTCTCGGGTTTGGGTTCTTGGGTTTCTTCACTGGAGCGGCAACTGGCTTGCCATTCATGAAGTTTCCCTTCTTGAAACCAGTGGTCTTGTTAACCATCAACACTTGATGCTCCTTCTTGATTTCTACCTTCACAGCCTTAAGCACGATGAACAGCTCCGGGATCATCTTCCCTTGCATGTTATAGTTCATCACGAAACTCTAGCAGCTTGGTGATAGTGACTAGAGAACTTTTGTCAATCACTCTCTTATCTGGAAGATTAACTCCCACTTGATTCAAGTGATTGAAGTACCCAGACATTCTGAGCACATGCTCACTGGCTGAGCTATTCTCCTCCATCTTGTAGGCAAAGTTCTTGTTAGAGGTCTCACACCTCTCAACACGGGCATGAGCCTGGAATACCAATTTCAGCTCTTGGAACATCTCATACGTTCCATGGCGTTCAAAACGCTCTTGGAGCCCCGACTCTAAGCCACAAAGCATGGCGCACTAAACTATCAGGTAGTCATCAGAACTTGTCTGCCAGATGTTCACAACATCCACAGACAACGCCAGAGGGGTTGGCACACCGAGCGGTGCATCAAGGACAGAAGCCTTCTGGGTAGCAGTGAGGACAATCCTCAGACTACGGCCCTAGTCCGCACAAATGCTTACAATATCTTTCAACTTAGTCTTTCTCTAGGAACATATTAAAACAAGGAGCTAAAGCGCGAGCTATTAAACCACAACATAATTTGCAAAGACAATTTAGACTATGTTCATGATAATTAAGTTCATCTAATCAAATTATTTAATGAACTCCCACTCAGATAGAGATCCCTCTAGTCATCTAAGTGATACATGATCCGAATCGACTAGGCTGTGTCCGATCATCACATGAGACGGACTAGTCATCAACGGTGAACATCTCCATGTTGATCGCATCTACTATACGACTCATGTTCGACCTTTCGGTCTCTTGTGTTCTGAGGCCATGTCTGTACATGCTAGGCTCGTCAAGTCAACCTAAGTGTTTCGCATGTGTAAATCTAGCTTACACCCGTTGTATGCGAACGTTAGAATCTATCACACCCGATCATCACGTGGTGCTTCGAAACAAGGAACCTTCTCAACGGTGCACAGTTAGGGGAACACATTTCTTGAAATTTAGTGAGGGATCATCTTATTTATGCTACCGTCGTTCTAAGCAAATAAGATGTAAACATGACAAACATCACATGCAGATCATAAAGTGACATGATATGGCCAATATCATCTTGCGCCTTTGATCTCCATCTTCGAGGCGCGGCATGATCACCTTCGTCACCGACATGACACCATGATCTCCATCATCATGTCTTCATGAAGTTGTCTCGCCAACTATTACTTCTACTACTATGGTTAACAATTAGCAATAAAGTGAAGTAATTACATGGCGCTTTCAATGACACGCACGTCATACAATACATTAATACAACTCCTATGGCTCCTGCCGGTTGTCATACTCATCGACATGCAAGTCATGATTCCTATTACAAGAACATGATCAATCTCATACATCACATATATCATTCATCACATCCTTTTGGCCATATCACATCACATAGCATACCCTGCAAAAACAAGTTAGACGTCCTCTAATTGTTGTTGCATGTTTTACGTGGCTGCTAAGGGTTTCTAGCAAGAACGTTTCTTACCTACGCAAAAGCCACAACGGTGATATGCCAATTGCTATTTACCCTTCATAAGGACCCTCTTCATCGAGTCCGATCCGACTAAAGTGGGAGAGACAAACACCCGCTAGTCACCTTATGCATCAAGTGCATGTCAGTCGGTGGAACCTATCTCACGTAAGCGTACGTGTAAGGTCGGTCCGGGCCGCTTCATCCCACAATGCCGCTGAATCAAGATAAGACTAGTAACGGCAAGCAAATTGACCAAATCATCGCCCACAACTACTTTGTGTTCTACTCGTGCATAGAATCTACGCATAAACCTGGCTGTGATACCACTGTCGGGGAACGTAGTAATAATTCAAAAAAATTCCTACGTGTCACCAAGATCAATCTCGGAGATGCTAGCAACGAGAGAGAGGGAGTGCATCTTCATACCCTTGAAGATCGCTAAGCAGAAGCGTTACAAGAACGCGGTTGATGGAGTCGTACTTGCGGTGATTCAAATCGCGGAAGATCCGATCTAGCGCCGAACGGACGGCGCCTCCGTGTTCAACACACGTACAGCCCGGGGACGTCTCCTCCTTCTTGATCCAGCAAGGGGAGAGGAGAAGTTGAGGGAGAACTCCAGCAACATGACGGCGTGGTGGTGATGGAGCCTGTGGTTCTCCGGTAGAGCTTCGCTAAGCACTACGGAGGAGGAGAGGGCTGCGCCCGGTAAGGGGTGCGGCTGCCCTCTCTCTCTCCCTCACTGTATATAGGGGAAAGTGGGGAGGAGGAGGTGTCCTAGGGTTTCCCTAGGGGAGGGGCGGCGGCCACAGGGGAAACCCTAGATGGGTTTGGGCGCCCCCACCCCTAGGAAACTTGCCCCCCAAGCCGGGAGGGGTGGCTGCCCTAGGGGAGGCGCCCCCACCTCTCCACGTTACGTGAGATGGGGTGGGAGGGGCGCACAACCCCTTAGTGGGCTGATGTGCCCCCTCCCCTTGGCCCATAAGGCCCCCAACGCTTGCCGGGGGCTCCGAAACCCCTTTCGGACACGCTGGTCGTCACCCGGTACCCCCGGAACAGTTCCAGACTCCAATACCCTTCGTCCATTATATCGATCTTCACCTCCGGGCCATTCCGGAGGTCCTCGTCACGTCCAGGATCTCATCCAGGACTCCAAACAACCTTCGATAACCACATACTATTTCCCATAACAACTCTAGCGTCACCGAACCTTAAGTGTGTAGACCCTACGGGTTCGGGAACCATGCAGACATGACCGAGACGTTCTCCGGCCAATAACCAACAGCGGGATCTGGATACCCATGTTGGCTCCCACATGTTCCACGATGATCTCATCGGATGAACCACGATGTCGGGGATTCAATCAATCGCGTATACAATTCCCTTTGTCTATCGATATGTTACTTGCCCGAGATTCGATCGTCGGTATCCCTATACCTCGTTCAATCTCGTTACCGGCAAGTCTCTTTACTCGTTCCGTAGCGCATGATCCCATGGCTAACTCCTTAGTCACATTGAGCTCATTATGATGATGCATTACCGAGTGGGCCCAGAGATACCTCTTCGTCATACGGAGTGACAAATCCCAGTCTCGATTCGTGCCAACCCAACAGACACTTTCGGAGATACCTGTAGTGCACCTTTATAGTCACCCAGTTACGTTGTGACGTTTGATGCACCCAAAGCACTCCTACGGTATCCGGGAGTTGCACAATCTCATGGTCTAAGGAAACGATACTTGACATTAGAAAAGCTCAAGCAAACGAACTACACGATCTTGTGCTATGCTTAGGATTGAGTCTTGTCCATCACATCATTCTCCTAATGATGTGATCTCGTTATCAATGACATCCAATGTCCATGGTCAGGAAACCATAACCATCTATTGATTAACGAGCTAGTCAACTAGAGGTTCACTAGGGACATGTTGTGGTCTATGTATTCACACATGTATTATGGTTTCTGGTTAATACAATTATAGCATGAACAATAGACAATTATCATGAACAAGAAAATATGATAATGACCATTTTATTATTGCCTCTAGGGCATATTTCCAACAATTGGTACATCTATAACGACAATACTTGGTCGGTGCCCTTGCCATAAGAGCACCCGAGGGAGTCGCTCCGCTCGCCCTACCCTAGGGTCGAGCCCATGTCAGGCAAGATAGTCACCCATGACGTACCATTCTTGTATTTCTCACCACCCAAGCCATTCCGTGGAAGAATGCTAGGTGTCTACAATGTAGCATAGAGCACATGTTTAGAACCATGCCAATGCATGGGCAATAGTAGGCATATTTTGTGTGACTTTCTAGTTGGACCATTTCAAAAGGTACAAACCCCAAGAAAAAACAAGTAGTTATTAGAGAGATGGTACTTGAGGGTTGGCCACTTCTTATTTCAAGGCTACGAGATTCCCTGAATTAGATGAAAACTAAACATCGGGAGCTTACTAAAAAGTTGTTGGTCTAGAATGCCAATGATAGTTTCCCTCTTGATTAGATGGTACAATATACATGAAAATTACACCATGTTAGCCCATGAGATCTTGTGAAAGCCATAAACAAACTATTATGGAAAGTAGCTTACATCTTTGTCAAAGTCAGTAAAAGGCACAAGAGCTCCACACATGGTCTTATCGTCATCAAGAAAGGTGAGTCATGGGGTATTGGGAGGGGGCTCCCTTCACAATGTTTTTAAGGTTACTTAATCAAGCTATTACAAGGGACCATAATAATAAAAAGGGTTCCAATGAGATGCTAAAGCACACACAGACTAGAGGATCTTCATATGATAAAGGTCAGGGTTCTATGGCTGATGGAAGAGTGGGACACTATCCATGATGACACTCACTCACTGAAGGTCCGAGTTGCTGAGCGTTGGCGGTCATTAAATGAAGGATGGATTAAAGCAAATACAGACAAATGCCATGTCAAAGGCGAGTGATTTCGTTGGTGGAGCGGCGGTCCGGAGAGACCATCATGGAGCTTTTCGAGCGGGAGCACGCCATTACCCCCTTCCATTTCAGATCCCGAGCTAACGGAGCTCATGGCGTGCAGATGCGCTCTTCAACTAGCGGGCGACTGGAAACAAACTCACAAGCTGCTGTCTTCAAGATCAACGCATCGACGAGGGATCTCTGTAACGCCCTCGATGCGGCTATATCTCCCACGTGTCGAAGCACGACTTAGAGGCATAACCGCATTGAAAGCAATGTCGCAAGTGAGGTAATCTTCACACAACCCATGTAATACATAAGGGAAAGAGATACATAGTTGGCTTACAATCGCCACTTCACACAATACATGAGTAAAGCATTACATCATACAGATACAATCAAGGTCCGACTATGGAACCAAAATAAAAGAAGACTACCCCAAATGCTACACAGATCCCCGATCGTCCCAACTGGGCTCCACTATTGATCAACTGAAACGAAACAACACAATGAACAAGATCTTCATCGAGCTCCTCCTTGAGCTCGGGTGCGTCACCTGCACGTTTTCATCGGCACCTGCAAACTGGTTTTGGAAGTATCTGTGAGTCACGGGGACTCAGCAATCTCACACCCGCGAGATCAAGACTAGTTAAGCTTATGGGTAGGAGAAGGTAGTGAGGTGGAGCTGCAGCAAGCGACTAGCATATCTGGTGTCTAACATACGCAAATGAGAGCGAGAAGAGAAGGCAAAAGCACGGTCGAACAACTATGATCAAGAAGTGATCCTAGAACAACCTACGTCAAGCATAACTCCAACACCGTGTTCACTTCCCGGACTCCGCCGAGAAGAGACCATCACGGTTACACACGCGGTTGATGTATTTTAATTAAGATCAACTTCAGGTTTTCTACAACCGGACATTAACAAATTCCCATCTGCCACATAACCGCGGGCACGGCTTTCGAAAGTTCAAACCCTGCAGGGGTGTCCCAACTTAGCCCATTATAAGCTCTCGCGATCAACGAAGGATATTCCTTCTCCCCGGGAAGACCCGATCAGACTCGGAATCCCGGCTACAAGGCATTTCGACAATAATAAAACAAGACCAGCAAGACCTCCCGATGCGCCGACATCCTGATAGGAGCTGCACATATCTCGTTCTCAGGGCAACACCGGATGAGCACACCGTACAACTAAAACCAGACCTCAAGTTTCCCCGAGGTGGCACTGCAAAGGACTCTAGTTCGGGCCAACACTTAGACAAGCATTGGCCCGGGGGGGGGGGGGGCTAAAATAAAGATGACCCTCGAGAGAGCGACTCCCAAGGGAAAATAGGTGATGGTGAGGCAAATGGTAAAACCAAGGTTGGGCCTTGCTGGAAAAGCTTTATTCAAAGCGAACTGTCAAGGGGGTCCCATAAATCACCCAACCGCGTTAGGGACGCAAAATCCGGGAACATAATACCGATATGACGGAAACTAGGGCGGCAAGAGTGGAACAAAACACCAGGCATAAGGCCGAGTCTTCCACCCTTTACCAAGTATATAGATGCATTAACAATATAAAAGGTATTGTGATATCCCAACAAGTAAACATGTTCCAATCAAAGAACAACATCTCCATGTTCCAACAAGGAACAAACTTCATCTTCACCTGCAACTAACAACGCTATAAGAGGGGCTGAGCAAAGCGGTAACATAGCCAAACAATGGTTTGCTAGGACAAGGTGGGTTAGAGGCTTGGTTTAACAATATGGGAGGCATGATAAGCAAGTGGTAGGTATCGCAGCATAGGCATAGCAAAAGAGCGAGCAACTAGCAAGAAAAGATAGAAGTGATTTCGAGGGTATGGTCATCTTGCCTGAGATCCCGCTAGGAAGAAGAACGAGTCCATGAAGAAGACAAGCAGACGTAGTCGAACGAATCCTCACAACTCCGGAACGAAACCGAAGCTAACGAGAGAAACAACCCGGAAAGAAGCAAACAACATAGTAAACAACCATCACATAAACATGGCATGATGCACAACCAAGTATGATGCATGTCCGGTTTAATGAGCATGGCATGGCAAAGTGCAACAAACAACACTACAAATTAAGTGGAGCACAATATGCAACAAGTCGCATATTGACGAAACACCACATCAATTATTTAGTTACTCTCGGTTATGTACTCATCAAAATTAAATGTTGTTAAACATGGCAAGAGGTGAAACATAATAAAACTACCTATTTAGGCAATTTTAAATGAGTCCGGAACAACAAACAACAAATCCGGTAAATCCCCATATGCATTTAGCCATTTAATGCAAGCAACAATTTAAGCAATTTAAATGTTGTTATCATGATGCGGATGACTTATACAAGTTTATGCATTTTTTAATGAAAATGTTGACATCTAATATGATAGGGAGCATTTGGTCACCATGGCGGAACAAAAGGGGTGCCACGGCAACGATAACGAAAATGGTGCCACGGCAACACTCGGGACCCGGTAACTCGATTGAGATACCGATGCAAGAGAGAAGTGTGCGGATGTGCGAAACATGCTAGAGATGGTGGGGTGCTCCCGACTACCGGGTTCCCACGGGTTAGTGGCATGGAAACGAGTGACAACTCGGACACGATGCAAACATACGGTACAACTCATACAACACATGCATTCGGACCACGGGCGGTCGCGTCGGCGATTATACCTTCGAAGCGTGCGTTTTGGAACGGATCAAGTACGTAGAGGGAAGTAGTCGTTCACGAACGTCGTGGGAAGTAGTCGTTCTCGCGACGGTAGTGGAAGTAGTTGAACACGGCGACGGTAGTGGTACACGTTTTCGTAGATGTCAGGATCGTCAGTAGAGGTACTTGTCGCATCGCCCGGCGTATTCGTACACGTTCGGAGTGGAACTTGGCATATCCATGTACTTGGCGTATCCGCACGTAGAGGTACTTGGCGAAAAAATCCTGGAGACGATGCATCCGCCTACAGTTCTTGGCGGCGTTCTTGCTGGTCCAAAAAGAATCATACAGAAGGCTGGCGGCAGGGACTTGCAGGTCGGCGCGCGAGCCAACAAGGAACTCCGGCGACGGGTGGCTGACGGCGACGCGAGCACCGGGAACGGGCAGGTCCGGGCGAGGGGTCTCGGATCCGGCGGCGCAAGGGAGCTCCGAGGCGGGGAGGATCTGGCCGTGGCCGGCCGGCGGTAGGCGCGGGAAGCAGCGGGTCGGCGAGGAGGATTCGGAGATGACCGGATCGGGCCAGTTCGTGTCGGGGAGGCGAGGAGGCAGGGTCGGTGCTCCTGCAACTGACGACGAGGGGACGACGACGCTTGCAGGCAGGGAGGCCAGAGAGCGACGGAGATAGCAGGGCCCGGCTGCTGATGGAAGGGGGCGCGACAGCGGCGAGGAGGCCGACGGGGCTCCGGCCTGGATCTCTTCTCCGGCGAGGGCGGAGCGTGGGTCTCGCACTGGAGACGCGCGGATGCGGGAGCGAGGGGATCGGGCGCGATGCGGGTATGAGTGGCAGCGATGTGCGAGGGCGAGAGGGAGAGATCAAGAGGAGGGGGTGGATAAGAGGAGATCGGGCGGGCCTCTTGGGCCGGCTAGGTCAGGCCGCAGGTGGGCCTTAAGCGGGCTGCACTGGGGGTCTCTCTCTTCTCTCTCCCTTATTTTCTTTGGCAGAAAAGAACTAGAGAGAAGACAAAGAAAGAGAGGGATTAGAGAAAGAATTTGCGCATGGGGCCAATTTTCCTGGACTCACAAAAATGAGCTTGATCCCGGAAAAATAGAAGTGGGCACACGTGAGGAGTTGAATTCAAACTCGTTTGAATTTAATTCAAATGGTTTGAATTAGGACAAGGTTTAAGAGTGGCCAAAATGTTGAGATTTTTTGATAGAACTCCGGAAAGTGAAGAAAGAATTTATGGGCAAAGTTTGGAGAACAAGAATTGAGATAACAAATGCATGGAATATTTTGCAAGTGTGTTATGGTTAATTCCACCTCGACGGAATATTTTATAATAGCTCCCTAATATTGGGAGGATAAGTTATAAAGAGAAATCACCATTGTGAACATCCCTCGATTTAAATGGACCAAAGATCCATATGATTTGTTTAGTTGAGTTGCAAAAATTAATGATATGATGACATGACGACATGATGCAATGCAAGAGATGACATGATGAATGCAACAAAGCAATTGAAACACACGGCGAAACTCGAAATATATGGAAGTCTTCTGGAATGTCGGTCTCGGGGCGTTACAATCTCCCTGCTAATGGGCATATGGTGGACGAGGTGAAGGAAATTGGTTCTAGGTATCGCCGCCGACATGTGTGAGCAAAGTGGTAGCCTCAGAGTGTCTTGAGACCTTTTTAATAAAGTGTAGCAATTCCAACCCAAAAAATATTCTAGATTCTAAAAATAGAATAGGAGGGAGGTCAAAGTCTTTCGGCACACCTGTGCGATATCGTAAGCCACGTTTCAGAAATCCCAACTCGAAAATGCCAAGTCAAGGCTCGAGCCTGAAACACCCCCCTCCCCCCCCAAAAGCTAGTAGTTATGTACTAAAAGTTTTAGCTCTTATCTTTTAAATAATTTCACATTTTTGGACCACTCTACAAATCCGATGTTAGATTTTTAAACATGGAGAATTGAACTTCTTATGGCAAATTACGTGTCACGAGCCTAGCAAATCCCTTCAGAAGCATGGCAAATCATTACATGTTCGATATTATTGCCATAATTTGCCATGCTTGCGGCATGTAATTTGACATAAAAAACCATTCGATTTGCCATGCTTAGAAATCTGACATTAGATTTTTAGCATTTTCGTAAGTTTTTCTTCCATGAGGGCCATGCTTTAGATGGGAAACAATAGCCCAAGGCTTCCTCAGACATCAGGCTTTTGGGCCAGCCCATACATAAAGTGAAAATATGAGCTGCGAGAGAGTAACAATGACATTTTATTTGTGTACAAGTTCATTCATACATTTGTTATGCTTGTATTTGTCAGGAACAAATGCATAGCTGGTTCGATTCTCATATATGTGCATGTTGTTTCTGTTTAAACATTATTGAACTTAATGTGTTTGTATCATAAAAAACTAGCGTATTTAAGATTAGGTTATCTCCTTTCCCCCTTTTTGAGTGAGCTTGTCTCTTTTCTAAAACATTTTCTATCGAGAATTATAGTGATGTATTACCATATTAGAATTAGATTTTGCATTTGTCGGATGGTTAGAAGGACAGTGGTTTTCCTTGTCCATCAGAGTTCAAGTCCCAAACTTGTTATTGATGCTCGCATTTTTTTAAATTTATTTCAGGCCTTTCGCGATGTGCCGGCTCAATTGCTCGGAGGTTGTGTGCGTGCGTTCATACGGATGAATGTATGCGTGTATGTATAAGCGTCTACATTTGTACTGTGCTTGAAAAAAAAAATAGATTCTGCATTTTTTTGTCGGAATTATTCTACATTCAAGTGGGAACGAAAATTGGCCGTTCAATAAAATGAAATAAATAAACAAAATGGTGATAAACTGAAAAGGAGAGATTCCAACTGCGTAGTGCGTAGCAGGAGGCGCGGCCGAGCTACAGCCTACAGACACATCGCTTTCCGCTTCCGCCGCCAGGCCGTCTCCTCCGACCTCTCGCGCCTCACCCTCCTCTAAACCCCTGGTTGAACCCTAGCCACCGCCTTCGGGAGCATGCACGCCAGGCTGCTCGGCGCTCCGTCCCGCGCCTCCGCCTGCACCTCCTCCCCGTCCGCCCCCTCCGCCGGCCGCCACCCGTGCCGCGCGTCCTGGAGGCCGCGGCCGCCAAGCCGGAGCTCCGCCTCGCCGCCGCCTCTCTCGCTGTTGCGCGCCGGTGCATCCATGGAGCCCGCTTCGACGGAGGGGTAAGCTATTCGAGGAGTGTCGATTCGTGCCGATTGCCGCGCTTGGTTCCCGCCGGTCGGTGAATTCCTGGCGATTTCCCTGTCCCCTGGGCGTTGTTGCAGAGTTTTCACCTGACCGGTCTGCTTCTGCCTGTGCGGCGTTTCAGGCAGAGCGACCCGCCCGTGCGTGGTGTGGCCGATAGGGTCGTCGGGGTGCTGGGGGGCGGCCAGTTGGGGAAGATGCTGTGCCAGGCGGCCAGTCAGATGGGGATCAAAGTGGCCATCCTGGACCCCCTCAAGGACTGCCCGGCAAACTCCGTCTGTCACGAGCATGTCGTGGGGAGCTTCAATGATGGTGACGCGGTCCGTGAGTTCGCGAAGAGGTAGGCGAAACTGTGACCCCGCTTGGTTGATTCGAGGGGCTGGCATCCTGTACATTACGTTCTCACTTCTCAAACTGCTTTGACAAATCCTTTGTATGATGTTAGGTGTGATGTTCTAACTGTGGAAATTGAGCATGTGGATGCTGTGGCACTTGAGAAGCTTGAAAAACAGGGTGTTGTTTGTGAACCCAAAGCCTCTACCATCGCAATTATTCAGGTAATCTTTCCCTTCTTGTGCCAACCGTCCTACTGTTTGGACAACTTCATACTACAACTACTAGCATCTAATGGGCTATTCACGGCACAGGCATTTCCACCTTTTGTATATGCTATGCTTGATGTATTGATACTCTGTTCTACTGCAGGACAAGTACAGGCAGAAAGGCCATTTTTCAAAATTTGGAATTCCGATAGCTGACTTTGTTGAAGTAATACACTATCTGTTTACTTTTAGTGAAATTATTGGAGCTGTAATTGTTTTGATATAAATTTGTAGTGGTGTTTTGCAGGTTGATACTTTAAGTAGCATAGAGAATGCTGGGGAAATGTTTGGCTATCCCTTAATGGTTAAAAGCAAAAGATTGGCATATGATGGTCGTGGGAATGCTGTTGCTCACAATAAAGAGGAGCTATCTTCTGTTGTTTCTTGTAAGTTGTTACGCATTCGTGTTATTTTTAAAAATCAATAAAAAAAAAACCCGGCAGCAGTGTCCTGATAAACACTGATTTAGCACATTCCTTTCTAATTGAATTCCTAAAACCAGAAGCTGTTCTATGATTTGCTGAATCAGCTATAAGGCGAGCTAGCATTTAAACTTTTTAAGCTATTATTTCGAGGCCCATGTTTCTTAACATAGTCTGAACTGGCCCAATCACGTGTAAAATAATCAACTGATGATGAAACTATTTTTCATTGATTCTTTGTTGCTGCAGCACTGGGTGGATTTGAGCATGGCCTGTATGTTGAGCGGTGGACACCTTTTGCGAAGGTTAGTTTTATTTGATTATATTTTTCTAAGAAATTAAATCCCATTAAAATTGGTCAAACTCTCAACTATCTTTTTTATGCCCTGCAGTATTTTTTAAGTGTTTGTAAATTATATACACGCAAAAAAAGTGTTTGTAATATATATATATATATATATATATATATATATATATATATATATATATATTCTGTAATTTGTATGTTTCTGAATGTTAAGGAACTGCATTTTGGGGTTTCCAAGTTAACCCCAGTTAACCTTGTGGTTGACATTGCAAATGATCCGCAGTAGTCAGTCACATATTGTGTAGTCACCATTTATAATTTTTGGCTGCATGCACATACTACTATTTGTTCTTTGCGCACTTGCATCTGGCAGTGTCGGACAATGCTTCGGTGCCTTAAGGCACCTGCCTTTGTGTCTATGACATGTGGGCCCAACAGGTGACTGACCCACATGTCAGTGACCCAAAGGCAGGTGCCTTTAAGGCACCGAAGCTGCGTCCGGCAGTGTCATACATGCAAGCTCGAGATGAATATATGATAAGTTCTGCAAGTTTATTGCAAGATATTTGTTTGTTCTTTTGTAGAGTTTATTACAGAATACCATGATAGGAGTAACATAACAGAGCAGATTGCTTGAATACCTATCATATTGTCATGGGTTACAAGTATTACAACTTCTGTTTTTTTGCTTATGAATTTCTGTTATTTGTCGTTCTTTCGTTCAGGAGCTATCTGTAATTGTGGCAAGGAGCAGAGATGGTTGTACAGTCTGTTATCCTGTCGTTGAAACCATTCATAAGTAAGAAATTCCTTTTGTTATGTTTTTTTTGGTCCTGCATATCATCATTTATGCTTTGCTCTGTTCTCCAAATTTGTCAAACATGAAGCCTTTGTCTGGAACATTCAGGGACAACATCTGCCATGCTGTTGAAGCTCCTGCTCAGATACCTGAGAAAATGAAGAAGTTAGCTACCACTGTAGCTGAAAAAGCTATCAAATCGTTAGAAGGTGCTGGTGTTTTCGCTGTCGAACTATTTTTAACAAATGACAATCAGGTTTGTTCGAACATTTATGCATGTCTTATATAATTGAATCCTCCTATGGTGATGTTGGATCTTTCTCATGTTCATAATTTTACTAGGTTTTATTGAACGAAGTAGCCCCTAGACCTCACAATAGTGGACACCATACAATCGAGGCATGTTACACTTCACAATATGAGCAACATTTACGTGCTATTCTTGGACTTCCTCTTGGTGATCCTGCAATGAAAGCACCCGCAGCAATAATGTACAACATCCTGGGCGAGGATGAGGTATATATTTATATTTGGTTTCGTGTTGATTTGCCCTCCATTTTTTGCTATGTTAAACATTGATAGTTAGGTCAATAGCTGCTAGATTATGTTAGTTACTGATTATTTTTAGGTCACCATGTTATTATTCTGGTTACCTATATAATGTTGAGCACCAATTGCTACAGGGCGATTCGGGATTTGTTTTAGCCCATCAGCTGATTAAGAGGGCATTAAATATTCCAGGTGCATCAGTCCATTGGTATGCAAAGCCAGGTTGGTTCAGCCCACACACTTAGCTGTTGTTGCAGAAAGTTGACAATTCTGCTTTGCTTTCCCATGCCATAAAATATTACTTAAAGAATTGTTCTTCCAGAGATTCGGAAGCAAAGAAAGATGGGTCATATTACAATTGTGGGGCCTTCTATGTTTGATGTAAAAGCACATTTGGACAGGTTGCTGCAAAGAGACACAGATGGCCCAAAGAAAGGTTAGATTTATTCATATCATACCATTGTTCTATCTTCAACTTGCTGTTGGTGGATGTAATGCCTTTAGGTAGTACTGTACTTTATGGTTGCATGACTTAGATTATTCTGTTTGATATCTCTGTCAACTATAGATTTTCACTGTGTATTTATTTATTAAAGGGGACAATAGTTTTCTAACTTGGATGACTTTTAAACTTTATTCATATACTTTAGAAAGAATGAAACAACAGTGTATTAGGATGCCGGAAAGAGAGTATAGGTGGCAGATGAAATTTGAACAGTGAATAACCAGTTTAAAACAAATAATTATACTACTGGGGCAAACAATGGCAATGGCTCAATGCATGTAAGTTATCTGGTCTGTCTAAATTCTAGTGATTGAAACTTGTTATACCCTCGTGATGCCTTTGTATTTCCATGGTGAAATTATTCAGGCTTTTATTATGCCACCTGCCAATCACTTTTACTTAATTCCTTTCTTGGTGATGAAAGTCTTCTCATTCTATTCATTCCATTTGCTGAGGAGGTCTAGACTGCTTTGTTAATTACAGTTAGACCTCGTGCCGCGGTTATAATGGGCTCGGATTCTGATCTTCCCATAATGAAAGATGCTGCAGCAATACTGGAGAAATTCAACATACCTTTTGAGGTTTGATTTGTAAAACCTTTCTGTAGACAAGCTACGGGTTGTTGGCATGGCCAGTCTGCAGCTTCATGGATTGTTCATTTTTTCAGCTTACAATTGTTTCGGCACATCGTACACCAGAGAGGATGTACGCTTATGCATTGTCTGCTAAGGAAAGGGGCTTAGAGGTCATTATTGCAGGCGCAGGTGGAGCAGCTCACTTACCAGGCAAGTGTCAGTTTACGGGAAAAAAACATGCTCCTAAATTCACCATACTGTTTTCTAAACATAGATATTAGGGTAGAATTATGTGTATTCTGTTATACCCTATTCTTTCAAAGCAAGTAATGTCGGGGAGCGGTAATGTGTTATTATCTATTCTATCAAGTGTCTGTTATAGTATGTTGGAGTTTATGAAATAAAGTAGTGTTTCTCGATCAAATGCACACAACATTGACACTGTTAACAAAGCCCGTATGCCTGAAGTCTAATGAACGATCTGTTCATGAATTTTTTATGATTAATGAAGTACAATCTTGTAACTGTTTGTTGCAGGCATGGTGGCTTCATTGACTACTCTCCCTGTAATTGGAGTCCCCATCTGGACTAAGTCATTACAGGGAACGGATTCTCTCCTATCTATTGTGCAGGTGAGGGCTTAAGCCTTCTTTTTAATACCATTCAAAAGCAGAATGATACTGTGATAAACATCACATAATCGTTGATTGTAGCTATGTATCAATGCCCTCTCTTCTTGCATCATCAGATGCCTTCTACTCCCTCCATTCCTAAATATAGTCTTTTTAGAGATTCTAATACAGACTACATACGGAGCAAAATGAGTGAATTTACACTCTAAAATACGTCTATATTCATCCGTATGTAGTCCATATTCAAATCTCTAAAAAGACATATATTTAGGAACGGAGGGAGTAATTTCTAATCGATTACTTATGGACGAAGTTGATTCTTGTGTTGTTTATTCTCAACAATTTTACAGATGCCGAAAGGTATTCCTGTTGCTACTGTTGCAATTGGAAATGCTGAAAATGCAGGCTTGTTGGCAGTTCGGATGCTTGCCTCAAGAGATCCTGAGTTGTCGGACAGGTATGGCTCATTTCCGATGTTATTCTCTTGCAAATTTCAAATTCAGCTTGGTACCCTGCGTGTGATTTGTATGGTCAGCCACTGGTTTCAAACTGATAACTGGTCGTCACTGGAAGGTTAGTGGTAGATGCAGATTCCCGTAATGGGTAAAGTTGCCAACAGAGAAACAGAGCTAGTCAATGATATCAATAAAATGGACCAGTTTATTTATAAATATACTAATAAACTCTTTACAGTCAAGATTTTTTTTAGAATTATCTGAGAATTTCAGCCAGTCAAAATCATAAATGGAATTTATGGCTTTCATAGCCAACCCTTTTTGTTTGGTGCAAAAGGACACTGTTAACAGAGTGACTTGAACCGACAATCCTTGCTTGGAATGCGCTTTGCCGGTAGCTTCTGTGAAAAAATGATATACATATGGTTTGTATCGTGTATCTGATTGTAGCAGGAAGTCTCCAGTAATCTGGTACACCAACATTGATGTCTATACTCAATCATAGCCTGCAATTAGGGTGGATAATAAGCTATTTTGTCAGGACTCGTTAAACTAGGGAGGCAGCCACTGCCACAAGACCCATCAACAACTGGCCAGAGCGAGGCATTGCACAGTTGCATGCAGAGTGGGGATCTGAGTTCGGTGTGGATAGTCATAGAGGCAGAAGATTCACAGGTTCTTTTCATGCCATGTTCGGACACCCCATCGCTCACGGAGGCCAGCAGTTGGGGTGTGTGGGTGGGTGGGGGTGGAGTTGGTTGCAAGCTGGAACTGGATGTGATTGAGGGTGAGCAGAGGAGTTGAACTGTGTTGGTGATTTGCCTTGTGTGGGCTGGGATAGTGGAATGTTGCAGATATGGTTATCTGAAGAGGATTTTCATGGACGACAATGTTTTGCCATCTCCATGGCATCACCATTATTCAATTCATTTACAGTTTTTGTCAAATTTTGGACTGGTTCTTTGTGTTAGACTGTTTCATGCTAGCTGCTTTTGCTGGTGACTTGGTTATTTGCTATTGAACATTTTTCCATTGAACTATTTAGTTGTGTTTAAAATCATTGTTTATTTATGGTTTTTGGGCACTTCCCTGACAATACCTTGTTCCATGATCACTAGGCGTAGTTATGTGTGCCTAGTGCTTTTAAGATCGTTGCACAATATCATTCTGATTTGTGTTTATATCTTGCAGGGTAAATGAATACCAGCAAAATCTGGAAGACAGTGTGTTGGTCAAAGCAAGATTGCTCGAGGAATTAGGTTGGGACAAATATCTGGAGCAATGTATGAAGCCTTGAGCACTGGCTGTCTGTTCTGTTGACATATTGTAGCATCCAACGTTGACAAAAGCAGATAAATAGTCCACCGTCGGTGAGATTCTTAAAGATAGTTGCACTAATACCGTCCTGATTGCTAATTGTTCATCCGGCCTGCCTGGCTGTTCATCCGGCTTTCGTTCTTATTGTGCTAATTGTAACTGCCTGCTAAATTGCTCCACTCCGCCAAATGTTTCTCTTCCTCTAGCGTGGTCCTAGTGGAGTTTTAGAGTGAGAACAGGCAGAGGAAAATTTTGTTGGAAATTAATACACTTTACACGCTGTGTAATGTTGCTAATATTTTTATCTTGGCGAATACTCCTAGTGCCTTGATGTTCATATGGCGGCTATGGCCTACTCAGCACAATCTGAGTAACTTTTTTGCTGTATTGAGTAATTCTATCACTGTTGTGTTCCTAGTGGACGTGTAACCTACTCCCTCCGTTCCTAAATGCAAGCCCTTTTAGAGATTCTATAATATGGACTAGGAGTACATATGGAGCAAAATGAGTGAATCTACACTTCAAATACGTCCATATTTATCCGTATGTAGTCTATATTCAAATCTCTAAAATGATTTATATTTAGAAATGGAGGGAGTAGATGGCAGCAACAGTGCACTTCATGCAGAAACTTTGGAGATCAATGTGTTGTGCTCACATACCGTGACCAAATATAGCTTTGCAGATGTGATGATGTTGGGAAAAGGCCATCACGCTCATGGTCTTTTTTTGAGATTAATGATGAATATGATAGTCGAGATGATCATCTTGGTGGACCTCGCGAGATGTAGCAGGATGTGCAAACTTTGGCGCTTTTGCACTTAATAACCTTTCTGCTTTCCAACCACCAGTTACATTCAGAGACACACTCATGATGATTATCTGAAGAGGATTTGATGTCGTGATGGGCAGATGGGCAGCTGAGTTCGACTCATGCCCAGGAAAGGTTTATCTCTCACTGCCCATCACGTTTTAGCCTCCATCATATGAGCATCTTCAACAGACGCCCAAAAAGAGCTCCGCGCACTAAAAATTCGTTTTTTTGGCGCCCAACAGCTCCAGCAGATGATGTAGCGCTAAAAAGTTTTGGGCGCGTGCTGAAAAACGCTATCGCACGCAGCATATTTTGGGCTCCGGATTGGGCGCGCTTCACAAATTGCACTGTCTGCTTTTTGGGCGCGCGTCTGCTAAACCAATGTTGGCCCCGGCGCATTAAAAGTGCTAAAGTGACGCGCTATAACTTTTATTGGGCGTGAGATTTTTGTGCGGCCGTTGGAGATGCTCTAACTTATAGTACTCCCTCCGTCCGGAAATACTTGTCATCAAAATGAATAAAAGGGATGTATCTAGATGTATTTTAGTTCTAGATACACCCCTTTTTGTCCATTTTGATGACAAGTTTTTTCGAACGAAGGGAGTACACGTGGGTTAGAAATGGCCGACGGTTGCGATTGTTAACAATTTTCCTTTGATGATGACAATTTTCCTTTGATGATGAGGGAGTTGCGATTGTTAACATTGATTTATACTACTACCTCAATACCAAATTACAAGACATTTTTGGTGCTCCTAAATCAGATGAAGTACTAGCAATGTCCTCACTCATACTCCATCAGGACCTCTATCCTCAGATTCTGCATCGTGTTTCTAAACCGGACCGCCTTCTCCTTGTCTACCTGCTCTGCGGCACCGATCCACCAACCGTAACATCTACTCCCTTCGTTCGGAATTACTTGTCGCGGAAATGGATGTATCTAGACGTATTTTAGTTCTAGATACATCCATTTTCGAGACAAGTTTTCGAACGGAGGGAGTAATAGCTTTGTCGAATTGAATCACCGGGCTCGGCTTCACCTGCATTGCAGCTCCGCATCGACTTCAACTCCAGCCTTGCACTGTTGTCACGAGCTTAGCCATTCGACATGGTGCTAGGGCTAGGATCTGCCCGGGATCTTTGACGCGCATGCAATGCAAGGTTCATGCCACTAGGCTGGATGGGCACGCAAGATTTCTGCCACTAGGCTAGGTTCTCTCATTCTCATAGTTAGTTGAGGCGATCACGGGGACGATTGCTGCTAACCGGCCGCCTCTCTTGGCTACTTGGTTCGAGGTTGTCATAGCTTCTGTTACGCATATAATACGTTGTACCGTTGAGCACTACTAATACACTAGCTAGGGTGGCCATCTTCGTAGCGCCGAGCTCGCACGAGCGCATCGTGCATTCCTGTAGCTTTTCTGAGCGGACAGGCCTCGTTGGGCAACTTGAGCACTTCATTGATCACTTAGACGGCGATGACTGGTTGGCAGGTAAAAAGGGCTCGTGATGATAGGGAAATGGTGCGAACGAACACGATCGAGTGGATATGATGCATATGTATATACGAACCTGGACTTAGATGGCTTAGATTGTGGTCGATCCCACACGCTGCACTATACTGCCATGACAAATGAGGAATAGATCCAAAGTTTTTCTCTAAAAAAAGAAGAAAGAACAGTTGTTTTTGTTATTTTTTAGTCAGTAGAGAAACTATTGTTTATAACCAAGTAAAACAGATTGCATATTATGAAACTATGGCTGGACACGAAAAATTTAGATGCAATAGGAAGTCTGCAATACCTCAAATTGCTCAAAATTTCTCGAGTCGCCTCTGCCTCTATGCCATTGGCTTGGCATCACCATCTTAGGGTTCATTGTATTACCCGTCGCCATGGCCATCTTCACCACATTATTCCCGGACGACACTGTCAAATACCGGTATCTGCAGCTCCAGGCGGGCTTGCTCATGGTGGAGGAGGCGACCATTCTTGCCAAACTTGTGCCCATGCCGGACATTGGACAATTCACAAAAATGGAGTACAATTTTAGTCAAATCTTGCTGATAATATAATTTCAATATTTAGGTTGAATACTTGAAAAATAATATAGATAAATTGGTTTTGAAATACTAGTATAGCCTTATTAGCATCATGCATATACTACAAAGTGGTACAAGTTATATTTTGAAAACCATGCCGGTGTCCAAAATATCATTTACCACCTCTCATCGCCCACATATCTACCAACCTTATGAACTACCTCCACGCTGCCTTATATCTCATCGACATCATCCGCGGCTTATTCATCGACTAGAAGTTTGGCCGATACCCCAGCATCGCCATCTTCAAAACCATCACAAACTTGATGCGGTATGCAGGCTTCATCGCGGCATTCGTTGCATAAACGCTCATCATCTTCGTCTTCTACCTACCTAGTGCACCCAGGTACCAGCATGTCTGACGGGAGGGGTGGGGTGGGGGTTGGGGGGGGGGGGGGAGGGGTTGCTCACATTTTTTTTTACCGAAAAAGGCTTTCGCCCCGCTTTATATTATAAAGCACATGCCCAAGCCAAAAATTCATAGAGGTTCAAACACACACACACACACACCAAGTTCATACAGAACACAAGATCCATAAGGGTTAATGCTGAGGGCACAACTCAACAAGCCCTAGAACAGAAATAAACGGCTGCATCTAGTCGGGCTCGGGGGGGGGGGGGGGGGGGGGAGCGGTTGCGCCAGGCGGAAGGCGAGCGATCGAAGGTCGGCGAGGAGGGTGTTGATGACGTCCCGATCCTGAGGGCGGCTAAGCGGCCGCCAAAGCTGCATGTACCCACACATTTTAAAAATGGCGTCAGTAGCACGTCTGAGAGTGACCTTTTGGATGACAAGCTTATTGCGGACAGTCCACAGCGTCCAGGCGAGGACCCCTACGCAGAGCCAACGGATATGTCGGTAGCGAGGGGGGAGGCATGGATCTCTGCGAGAAGGTCGGGGAAATTGGAATTGCACCACTGTCCACCAACCGTCTCGCGGAAACTGGACCAAAGAAACTGGGCCGTGGAGCACGCGAAGAAGATGTGGTTAGCGTCTTCCACCGTGCCGCACAGGGGGCAAAGCCCATCTCCAGGTCCGTTACGCTTGAGGACTTCGACTCCGGAGGGGAGGAGTCCACGGATCCATTGCCAAATGAAGATCCTAATCTTCAGTGGCAGGCGGATATCCCAGATCAAACTGAAGGGCTCGGGGGCGGGTGAAGGCACGATTTCCGCGTATAGGGACTTAGTAGAGAAGCGTCCGAAAGATTCAAGGCGCCAAGAGACGGCGTCCGGGGTGTCAGTGACGTTCATCGGGAGAAGGGCGATATCCTCGAGGAGGGCATCCCAGGCGGCCACTTCGGGCGGGCCAAAAGGGCAGCGAAACGTGAGGCGCCCTAAGTCACTAAGGGCCGTCTCAACAGAGACCCGCGGGTCAACAGCAATGGCGAAGAGCTCGGGAAAGCGGGCGGCCAGAGGGGTGTCGCCGATCCACCGATCAAACCAGAACAGGGTCGCGGACCCAGACCCAACCGAGATGGACGTGCCAATGCGAAGCACAGGGAGCAGCTGAATGACGGCCTGCCAAAACTGGGATCCGCCCGAACGCTGACAGAAAGCCAGAGGCTGTCCACGGAGGTACTTGTTCCGGATGATGGTGAGCCAAAGCCCTCCGTCACCATTAGCAATACGCCATAGCCACCGGGTCAGGAGGACGATGTTCATGCGTCGGGAGGACAAAATCCCCAGACCTCCTGGTCCTTGGGTTTACATATGTCCGGCCAACTGACCATATGGTACTTCTGTCTGTCATCCTCGCCAGCCCAGTAGAACCTGGATTGATACTTGACAATTTCCGTGTGCAGCGTTTCATGAAGGCTATAAAAGCTCATGAGGTACCAAAGAAGGCTGGCGAGGGAGGAGTTGATGAGAATCACACGCGCAACCTTCGATAGCCAGCGCCCTTTCCAAGGCTCGACGCGATGTTGCATACGGGTCACCGTGGGGCGGAGGTCCGCCACGGTGAGGCGCGAATCACTAATGGGGATCCCCAGGTAGGTCGTGGGGAAAGAACCCAATCGACAGTTAAGTCGGTCAGCGATAGCCCGAGCTTCCACCGGAGGGTAACCAAGAACCATCACTTCCTCTTATCGAAGTTGATCATTAGGCCCGACATCTGCTGGAAGCACAGGAGGAGGAACTTCAGGTTAGCCACGTCCTGAGTAGAACCTTCAACCATTATTATGGTGTCATCCGCGTATTGAAGCAGCGAGACCCCTCCCCCTCCGACTAGGTGGGGGACAATGCCGTGAATATGGCCGGCACCCTTGGCTTTGTCCAAGATGGCGGCCAGAGCATCGACCACCATGTTGAATAGGAACGGCGAGAACGGGTCCCCCTGACGCACCCCACAGAGAGTGGGGAAGTATGGCCCAATCTCGCCGTTGATGTTCACCGTGGTCCGCCCACAGGAGACTAATTGCATCACGCAAGTCACCCAGCGGTCGTCAAAGCCCTTACGCAGCAGCACTTCCCGAAGGAAAGGCCAGTGCACAGTATCATAAGCTTTATGAAAGTCCAGCTTCAGGAAGACAGCGCGATGTTGTTTCACCCGAACTTCGTGAAGGACTTCATGGAAGACCAACACGCCATCTAAAATAAACTGGCCTTGGATGAAGGCCGATTGGTCCGGGTGAGTGATCGAGTTAGCAAGCAGGGTCACCCTATTGGCATACCCTTTGGCCAGGATCCGGAATATCACGTTAATCACGGTGATGGGACGGAACTGGCGAATATCAGAGGCGCCCGGAACCTTTGGGATGAGGGTAATGATCCCATAATTGAGGCGTCCAAGGTCCATAGAGCCCGAATAGAACTCCTCGAAGAGGGCCATGACCTCAGGTTTGATTGTCTGCCAGAATGTTTTAAAGAACGTAACGGGCAAGCTATCCGGACCCCGGGCCGAGGAGGGGTTCATTCCTTTAATGGCCGCGAGTACCTCTTCTTTGGCGAAGGGGGCAACAAGGGCCGCGTTGGCCTCGTCGGGAACCAACTCCACCCCCGTCCAAGTGTCGGGGGCGAGACTAGCCCCACCCCGAGGGGTGGGGGTAAAGAGGGCTTTGTAGAAGCCGTCTACATGAGCCCGAATGGCCGCGGGGCGGACAAGGGGGCGTCATCCTCCCACAAGCAGTGGATGGAATTTCTTCGGCGTCGGCCATTCGCAACCGCCTGGAAATATGCAGTGTTCGCATCGCCGCGGAGCACCCATCTTTGGGTACCACGCAACCTCCAGTATGCCTCCTCATCTGTGTAGATGGAGGAGAGTTGATCCTCAAGATCATATCTCAGCATCCACTCATCTGGGGAGAGCCCGGAGGAGTCGGCCCGGGCGTCCAGAGCCTGAATAGCCAACAGGAGAGATCTTTTACGCTCGCGGAGGTCACGACCAAGATTAGCGCCCCAGCCCTTCATGAATTGACGGGCAAGCTTGGCGCAGAAGTGCCACGAGTCAACGGCGGACATGGAGCGATGGGGAGAGGCGCGAGCAAGATCCAATGAGCAGAGATCGCATCCCGAAAGCCGGCCTGGTTGAGCCAAAAGGACTCAAACCTAAACCGCGGCGGGAGGGGGGGCGCTCGTCCGCAGAGAATAGGAGGAGAGGGACGTGGTCAGACCCAATCCGGGTAATCGCCCGGAGCAAGGTCAGGGGGCACCTCAATTCCCACTCCGGGGAAACTAGGACACGATCCAAGACGGATCGCGTCGGGTCGGCCTGGCGGTTAGTCCAGGTGAATCGCGCCCCCGTCTGCTCGATCTCCCGGAGGCCGAGCTCGGCGATCCAGTCATTGAACAACTGCATCCGGGGGAGGTTAATCCTATCATTATTCTTCTCGTCCGGAGAACGGATGAGGTTAAAATCTCCGCCCACAACTACTGGGAGGAGGGAGGCGGAGATCTTTTGGTGGAGCTCCGCAAGGAAGGTCGGGGAACGGCGGTGATCCGCCGGACCATAGACAATCACGACCTCCCATTTGAAGTTCAGAGCTCGCTCAAGAATCTCCATGCTAACGAAGAATTCGCCCCGGTCCATGCCGCCCACCTCGAAGGTGGCATCCTTAACCCCTAAAAGGATGCCACCGGAGTGGCCCGTGGTCCCACTAGAAGGGAGCCAATGCCAGGCGAAGAGGTGAGAGCTGAGGCAGTCAAGCTCATGGAGGGAGAACTCAGTACGCAAGGTTTCCTGGATCGCAATGATGTCAATGTGTTCGTCACGCATGTATTCGACTAGTTGGCGGCATCGGCCATCATGACCGAAGCCACGGATGTTCCAAAAAAGGGCCCGCATCTAAGCCCCCATCGGGGGGCTGCTTGACCCGAGGACACGAGATGCGCTTTGGGCACGAAGAGCAGCAGTGCGGGACCGAGTGCGCCCACGAATAGCCCCGTCGACCACGGAGGGGCCTGAACAATGGTACGGGCAGTTTGGTCCTCAGGGGTCCTACGCAGGCGAGCTCGAGTCTCAGCCAGCTTACCATCCAGGAACTCGCGAGCCCTAATGGCCGCGATCTGCTCTAAGGGGGACCCACTTCCCCCTGAAAACGATGGCCGAGTCAGTGGCCACCTTGGCAAGGTGTCCAAGAGGAACGACCTCAAGCGCGGAAAAGGAACAACAGGAAGAACTAGGGAGGGCGGAATCCACACCTGACTCGAGGTTCCGGGCAGCTGCCCGGATCTCAACACGCTCGGCGATGGACGGAACCGAGGCATCGGCCGGGCGGGCCGCATCGAGGCGAGCGCTGCGGCGAGACGCCGTCACCGGTGTCGAGGAGGAGCGAGGCCGCCTGGTGTACGCCATCGTCTGGGGAGGGATCGCGGAGACCGGAGTGGTGATGACCACGGCCACCGCCAAAGCCGGGGAGGCAGGGGAAGTGGGGTGGGCGTTGGGGGCCACCAGCGGGGGAAGCAGGGCGACGAGCACCAGGGTGTCACCAGACGCATCCCCCACAGGCGGGAGCACCGGAGAAGGCTCTCCGAGAGGAGGGGTCCCACCGTCCCCACCCGTGAGGACCGGGGGGGTCGGGGCCAGGGGGGACGGTGGTTCCGGATCCGATGGAGAGGAGCGGTGAGCGGAGTCGGCGAACGGAGAACGGGGCGACGAGGGGGGCACGACGAGCAGACCAACCCTCGAGATGTCACTGGCCGACTCCGAGGCAGGGGGAGAGGGCACCTCTGGGGGTGCGGCCAGCTGAAGAGCCACCGCGAGGTCAGCGGCAGACACTCGGGTGCGGCCCTGCCCGGAGCCGCCACGACCCGATGGGGGGTTGGCGGGCTCACGAGACGGGGAGCGGGAGCGCTCAGAGATGTCGTCGTCCTCCTCGTGGTCGTCGAAGCCGGAGTGGCGGGGGCGCCGGTGGTGGGAGCCATCGGCATCCGCAGGCCCGCCCCCCTGAAGGCTGTCGGCGAGGATGCGGGGGCGGCCGATGTGGTTCGGCGGCTCGGGGCAGATGGTGAGGTCGTATCCGTCGTCGTTGAAGAAGACCCGAAGCGTGGTGTGGAGCTTGGAGGCGTCCAGGCATTTCACCTTGACCCGGACCTCCTCCTCCTTGCGCAGAGAGAGCTCGTCGACCACCACCACCTTGCCCAGGATCTTGGACATATTGCGAATGACCCTCTCAGACCGGGCCACGTCTGGGAGGCCGGCTGTCGGGGCGGACGGGCGTCCCCCCGCGAGCACCTATGGGGCCGGAGCCCCTTTCGTTGTCCGGTGAGGGGGGCGGAGGGAGCACAGAGAGCAGATCGAGGCGGGCACACGGGCGGTTTACCCAGGTTCGGGCCGCGATGGACGCGTAAAACCCTACTCCTGCTTGGTTGTATTGAACTGGGGAGCTCGGGAGCTTGGGGAGCTAGCTGCACCGAGCGTATGGCTGTCTGGATGCCGAATCTCCGAACCCCGGAACCCTTCCGGAACCGAACCCCCCAACCGAACCCCGGAACCCTTCCGGAACCGAACCCCGGAACCCCCTCTACGTTGCACACGGGCCTCCTTTTATAGCGCAAAGGGGTCACCGACAGGTGTCAACGTAAGAGAAAGGGGTAAAAGTGTAAAAGGGGTGGTAGCTGTAATAGTGCGGGAACGGTGGCGCTACAGTGCGGCACAGTGTTATCATACCTACTTCTGACGGTAGGGGACAAGGGCATTAAATGCCCGTCACGGTCGCCCGGACAGCACCGAGGCGGACCGTTAGGTGCGCCACCGTTCGCCACGAGGGCGGCTGCATGCCGCTGCATGCCCCAGGCTGCGCGGTGCCTCGCCACGTGCCTTCGGGGGAAGCCCCGGAGCGACGCGTGGACGGGCGAGCCGGAGCGCAGTCTTGAGGTGGCGATCTTGTCGCGGCAAGTGGCTTGCCGCGGGGGTCGTCTTCCTGTGCCTGATAGCGTGCCAGCTATCAGGCCTTGCCGGGGCGCTTGGCGCGCCACGGCGGGCTTCTCTTGTGGTGCCTGGGTTCGGCCTTCCCGACAAGCTCCTCTTGTCGGGGGCTCGATCTTCTGTCTCGTATACTTTGTTCTTGGATGGCCTTACATGGGCTCAGTCGTCCCGGCAAGCTCCTCTTGCCGGGGTCTTGTCTTCCCGGCCCGGCAAGCTCCTCTTGCCGGGGGCCTTGTCTTCTTGGCCCGGCAAGCTCCTCTTGCCGGGGGCCTTGTCTTGAATGCTTGGTCTTCTCTTGGCGCTTCCGGGGCGGGCCTTGCCGCAGGGTGCTACGACTGCCCGTGCATAAGTCTGGGGTACTAAGGTACCCCTACTTTAGTACACCGACAGGAGCCCCCGGGCCTGGGCCACACATGGTGCCGAGCGTTGTTGGGCCAGGCCCTAACGGTGCACGGGCACGCATGGCCTTGGTCGCGCTGCTCCTTAACTCCGCATCCGCCGCGGCTTCCCCAGGCGGCGCACGCTTACCGCGGCGTCGTGGGGGCGAGGCGTGCGGGGTGAGCGTGACGTGGGTGGCGTGCGCGGGGCTGAACCGCGCAGGCGCGCATCACGTCGCGCACGATCTCTCGATGGCGAGAATGGAGTGGCCGCCCCTTCCCCATATAAGGCAGAGGAAGCGGGAGCGGTTCCCCTCCTTCGCCCTTACTGCGTCCTCTCCCTTCTCCAGAGATCCCATCTGCGCTCCGCCTCCATTTTTCCTCCGCCGCTCGCGCGCACTTGCGGAGCTACCGGATTCTTCGTCTCCCTTCCCTCGCCGCCTCCGCCATGGCCCCGAAGACTGAGAAGGCGAGGGCGGAGAAGACCAAGAAGGAGAAATCGGAGCACGCGGCGATGCTCACCTTGCTGCGGAAGCAGAACCTCGTCTTCGCGCCGAAGCTCGGCGCGCGGGAGCTCTGGAACAAGTACTACTTGTTCTGGGCCGAGGAGACCAAGGCGCATCCCCGCACCCGAGTCTATCCGGCCGCCGCCAAGGGCAACTACCCCGGCGGGTATTATTTCTTCGCAGCCTTCTTCCACTGCGGTCTTTGCCCTCCTTTTTCTGATTTCTTCTGCGACATAATGAACACCTTCGGCCTCCATCTTCTTGACTTCACTCCCAACGCCGTCCTCACGATGGCGGTTTTCGCGCATATGTGCGAAAACTATATTGGGGTGTATCCAAACGTCGCGCTTTTTAGGCACTTCTTCATCCCTAGAGTAGAGGCCGGCGCCCCCCTCGCTGGAGGGATATCTTGGGTCTTCCGCCTGAACAAGAAGGATTCCTACTTGCCGGGGGAGCTCCGCGGCAAATGGGAGGAGTGGCGCGCCGACTGGTGCTGGGTCGTCGAGGACCAGCCGCAATCTTTCACCGCGCCGCGCACAACACCTGTCATGCGCGGCAAGGATTGGAGCGAGCTGGATTCGGACGACGGCAAGCTCAACGCCGCCCTCATCAGGATTCTCCGTCTTCGGACAGCGAGGCTGTCCGTCGGAGAGGTGGGCGCAGACTTCCTCCGCCGCCGCATCGCCCCTCTTCAAGATAGGAAGAGGCCAGCCTGGGAGTATAGCAACGCGACGGACATGATGAGGTTGCGCCCCGGGCTCAACTTCAACTTCACGTCGGTGGAGCTGAAGGGGATGGTCCGGGAGCTGTTCAAGCATGACCCGGCCCACCCAGAGTGGTTCAGGGAGCCCCGGGGAGTTGTGCCTCTTTGCAACAGCTCGGCCCGGGATTCCCTTCGCGCCATGATGCCCGCGTGCGACTCGCACGGCGTCGACCGCACGTGGATTCCGCCCAGGCCGGACGTCATCTTGAACTTCTTCGACAACCTGGCGGAGGTGGCGAAGAAGAAGGACGAGGCCCAGGGGTTGACGCGGGGCACCACCGCGCGAGAGGCATCATGCATAGCTTCTTGGGCTGAAGAGGCCACCGCAGCCGCAGCGGCCGGGGAGTTCGGCTTCTCGCCCGAGGAGGCGGAGGCCGCGGAGGCATCCCGCCAAGCGGAGGTGGCGGAGATCTGCGAACTGCTGAAGCTGCCCCCCGACGAGCTCGCCGGGGTTCCCTCTCTGAGGCACTCCGGGATCCAGGGGATCTTGATTGAGGCCGCGGCGAGGGCCACTACCGCCGGAGGACAAGGAGCCACAGCGCAGGACGCTGGGTCCAGCGGGCTCGCCGGGGCGGAGGAGGAGGGCGGTGGTGACGACGACTCCGACGGATCCTCCGAGCTCTACGCCGATGACCTTCCCTCAGCGTCGGAGACCTCCTCGTCCCGTGTAAGCCCCCGGCGCTCTCCAGCGAAGCGTCTCCGCAGGACGGCGATGGGGGCAAAGGCGCCGGCCTCCCGGCAACAACCACCCCGCCAAGCGGCACGAGCCTCCCGGGGGAGCCAGGTTGCGACGGGGGCGCCCGGCGCGTCAGCTACGTCAGGGGCGCCCCGTGAGGCAGCGCCGCACGGAAAGGAGCCCTTGGAGGGTGGAGCGGCGGCTCCGCCCGCTCCCCGGGCCCCGGCAACCGTCGGGACCGCCAAGCGCCCGAGGGAGACCCCGCTGCCCGCTCCCCGCGTGGCCGCGCGTCAGGTGGAGTTTGACTTCTCCGCCCTGAGCGACGACGACGACGAGGACGAACGGGAGTAAGAGCTTTTGGGGTTTCGCGTCTTCATGGACTTGGCCTTGACTGTCGCAGGCTCTGATCTTGTTTCTTGTCTTAACTTCAGGACCTTGGCGGAGCGAGCGGCGAAGAAAGCCAAGGCGCCCGCGGTCGAGGTTGCGGGCGACTCGCCCACCGCGGCAACTGGGGGCGTGCCGGAGCCCAGCCCGCCGGATCCGAGCGCTGCTCCGAGGGGCGGCCCTCTGTGTAGCCCCCAGCGCGGCCCCCAGCGTAAGTCTGGGTTCCGTACTTTCGCCTGTCGGGCGCGTTTGAGGGATCGTCCCCGCGCTGGTATCTTGATAATACTGTCTCGTGCAGAGGTGGAGCCACAGCCGCAGGAGCGGCCAGAAGCCGCCCCCGAGAAGGCGCGGACCCCGCCGTCCCCGCCAAGGCCGAGTTCTCCGGTAAAGGGGAGCACCCCGCCAAGGGCGAGTACTCCGCCGAGGGCGAGTACCCCGCCAGGGGGGGGTAGCCCGGCGAGGGTGGTGACCCCGCCAAGGCAGAGCTCCCCGGCGAGGGAACCCGCCGCCGATGACGTCTGCCAAGGTAAGCCCTGCGACTTAGTCATCTTGGGTTCGCCTTTTCCTTTTGGATGTTTGCTTGAATTTCTTTTGCTCCCTGTTCTCCTTCTTCTAGATTCCCCTCCCCCCGAGCCGATGGAGACGGAGGTCATCATCATCGAGGAGGAGGAGGGCGCGCGCGGCGGCAGCGGCGACACCCCTGTCGCCGAGGACGCGGCGGAAGCTGCCGAGTCATCCGCGCAGGAGACCGCCCCAGCGTCGGCCGCAACGGCCGGGGAGGGGGACGGCGGTCGCACTGCCGACCCGGAGGCAGCAGGAGCATCAGGCGCTGCGCCGGCCGCCGACCCCTCCGCCGAAAAGGAGCGGGCGGGCCATTACCTTGAAGCCCCCAACGGCATCTTCATCCAGGTGCCATGGGGCTCTCCTGCGCGGGCCCCCGCGGAAGGCGAGGCCCTTGATGGGGAGGTCCTTGCCTCCGCGGGCCTGAAGATTGTCGAGGGGCCCAGCGGGGCCGAAGAGCCCGAGGAGGAGAAGCTGCTTCGCCGGCTCCTTGCCCTTTACCGGGCTCGGCAGGCGAAGCTTGCTTCGCGGGAGGCCCTCGCTGCGGAGGCCGCCGTCGAGATGGAGAAGCGTGCGGCGGAGCTCCGTGCCGCCAACCAAGCCGCCCTCCGCGGCGTGGCGGAGGAGCGCGAGAGGCTCGCCGGGGAGTACCAGGAGTGGGTGCTGCAGAAGGCCGACGCCGAAGAGCAGCAGCGGCTCGCCGGGGAGGAGCTGTCCCGGCGAGAGGGAGCGCTTGCCCAGCTGCAGGCCAATCTCAACTCCCACGAGGAGGAACTTGCCGCTCGGGAGCGGGCCCTTGGCGAGGAGCTGAAAGAGGCGAAAGCCGCCGCGGCTGCCGCGGAGGCCGCCAGGGAGGAGCTTGCCGCCAAGGTCGCGCAGCTAGAGGAGTCGTTGAAGGCGAGCGCGGAGAGGGTCGGCGCGCTTAATGCGGAGCGGGAGAAGGACGCCCACGCCAACTCCGAACTCCAGGCGCGTCTCTCCAAGCAGGGCGACGAGCTGAAGGCCGCCAAGGACTCCATCGAGGCCCTGGAGCTGAAAGTCTCCGCGCTGGAGGAGGGGCTCCGCAAGGAGCGAAGCTTGGCGGAGAGCGCCAACACTGCGGCCGAAGACTTCCGTCGGACCGTCGCGGTGTGGACCGAGGACCTGGTGTCTTCTGCATCCAACATCGACCAGGAGTTGCTGGCGCTGAAGTTGGAACACCTCATCTACTCTCCGGACCCGGACCTCCCTCACAGCGCCAAGCTCAGCCTCTTCTTCAGAGGGGTCGCGCCGGCTCTTGCGGATCTTCGGAAGAAGATCCCCGCGCAACTGGCCGAGGAGACGCGCCGGGCCTGCGCGGGAACCTTGGAGCGTGTGCTGACGAAGATTGTATACCGCAACCCCGGTATAAATCTCATCAACGTTCTTCGCAGCCTGCCGGCCGACGCTGACATGGAGGCGCTGAAGGAGCAGGTCGCCGACATCATCGCCAGAGTGGGCAAGATTTCCAGGATCGAGGGCGACCGCGTAGATTAGGCCCCTTTTATCTTATCTCTTTTTGTAGCTGCACACGGCGTTATGAGCTCATTAGTCACTGTGACAAGTCACGTAAGGTTTCTACCTTAGCTGAGCCAATCAGTGCATTGTCATCTTCCTTGTCCTGGCCCTTTACTTTGTACGTTTTTCGCCCTACGCTCCCGGGGAACTTCCCGGCAAGGAGCCCTTGGGCTTATAGCAGCCTGCTGGCCAAGGCCTCACCGGGAAGCAACCTCGCCGCAGCCAGTCGCAATCGCGCTCCGCTTGTTGAGTGAGCTCGGAAACGAAACAAGGGCGCGACGCTCATCGCAGCTCGCTTGAATCGTTGAGCGTACTCGAAACAAGGTGAGGGTGCGGCTAGCCGCGGGTAGGCTCCTCCGCGCACAGGTTTTCCGTACAAAGCGTGACCGTCCAAGGAAGACAACCGAAAATTAAGAATCTGAACTGCTCAAATTCTAATAACTTAGCTTATGCATAACGCTCGTCCCTCGACGAGGCTTCTTTTTCTCGGACAGCACTTGGTTCCAGCACTTGGTTCCTCTCCCATCTCCTTCCCCCGGCAAACTTTGTGCGCGAGGAAAATAAAGAGGGAAGCAAGCACATGGCCTTTCGGCGTGCTGATGCTCACTGGACATGCATGTTACGCAGGATGCCAAATAATACACGCAAATAACGAAGAGGAGCATGTAGAAGGCAAAAAGCGCAAAGCATAGGAGCTTTTGCTGATGTGCGGGGTCTGCGCCCGCCCCTTGCGCCAAGGATCACATGCAACTGCGGCAAGACTTGGGCAGGGAGGTTGGTTGGCGGAACGGGTTCCGGCAACCGCGCTGGCGAAACTCCTCCCACGGTCGGCGTCGACTCGTTTGGATCTTGGCGGACGAGGCGCGCCGAAGAACGAGGTCGCCTTTTTCGCGGCCTCCGGCGCTAACCACTGCGGCTACAGGAGCGGCGCAGGGTTCGCTGGAAGCGATCGGTTCGCCCAGCGGCCGGAAGGCGGTCCTCCTCAAGGAGCAGCTGCTTCTTGCCCGAACTCTGCGTGAGTGGGTACTCGAGGAGGGCCGTGCACGATTCCGTAGGGAGGAATGCCTCCGCCCCGCGGAGCGGGGCGGAAAGGTACCTGTTCATACCTGAGCTTACCGGTGTTCGCCTGAATCAGATCCGCACAACCTCGACGCACCCCCTACCTGGCGCGCCAAAGATGTCGGGGCGGACGGGCGTCCCCCCGCGAGCACCTATGGGGCCGGAGCCCCTTTCGTTGTCCGGTGAGGGGGGCGGAGGGAGCACAGAGAGCAGATCGAGGCGGGCACACGGGCGGTTTACCCAGGTTCGGGCCACGATGGACGCGTAAAACCCTACTCCTGCTTGGTTGTATTGAACTGGGGAGCTCGGGAGCTTGGGGAGCTAGCTGCACCGAGCGTATGGCTGTCTGGATGCCGAATCTCCGAACCCCGGAACCCTTCCGGAACCGAACCCCCCAACCGAACCCCGGAACCCTTCCGGAACCGAACCCCGGAACCCCCTCTACGTTGCACACGGGCCTCCTTTTATAGCGCAAAGGGGTCACCGACAGGTGTCAACGTAAGAGAAAGGGGTAAAAGTGTAAAAGGGGTGGTAGCTGTAATAGTGCGGGAACGGTGGCGCTACAGTGCGGCACAGTGTTATCATACCTACTTCTGACGGTAGGGGACAAGGGCATTAAATGCCCGTCACGGTCGCCCGGACAGCACCGAGGCGGACCGTTAGGTGCGCCACCGTTCGCCACGAGGGCGGCTGCATGCCGCTGCATGCCCCAGGCTGCGCGGTGCCTCGCCACGTGCCTTCGGGGGAAGCCCCGGAGCGACGCGTGGACGGGCGAGCTGGAGCGCAGTCTTGAGGTGGCGATCTTGTCGCGGCAAGTGGCTTGCCGCGGGGGTCGTCTTCCTGTGCCTGATAGCGTGCCAGCTATCAGGCCTTGCCGGGGCGCTTGGCGCGCCACGGCGGGCTTCTCTTGTGGTGCCTGGGTTCGGCCTTCCCGACAAGCTCCTCTTGTCGGGGGCTCGATCTTCTGTCTCGTATACTTTGTTCTTGGATGGCCTTACATGGGCTCAGTCGTCCCGGCAAGCTCCTCTTGCCGGGGTCTTGTCTTCCCGGCCCGGCAAGCTCCTCTTGCCGGGGGCCTTGTCTTCTTGGCCCGGCAAGCTCCTCTTGCCGGGGGCCTTGTCTTGAATGCTTGGTCTTCTCTTGGCGCTTCCGGGGCGGGCCTTGCCGCAGGGTGCTACGACTGCCCGTGCATAAGTCTGGGGTACTAAGGTACCCCTACTTTAGTACACCGACACCGGCGATGAGGAGCCAAGCAGTGTCGAGGACCGCCACGGCCTTGGGATCCCACCTCGGCTCGGAGACGTTCACCACAATCCCGTTGAGGGCCAAGGTGATGCTGTCGCTACGGGTGCAGATGCCCATGCTCAGGGCGTCGGGGAAGATCACCGAGAAGGCATTGGGCGCGGTGGAGCTCACATTTTAAGAGGTGAAGAATGTCTTCAACATGCCATATCTAGAAGTTAATGTTCGAGGTGTATTTTTCAAAACACGAGGGCCTTGAAGGGAAACCTGAGATGCATTCAAGGGCTATTTTACAAAACACTGGCACAAATCTTGATGGAATGAATGATCTCTATGGTTCTTGTACGTCCAAGTAGGTGTAGAGTAGAGTTTTCGCCAACCGGAGAGCGTGAACCTACACATGGTGTATTTGGAGCTTGCCGTGGTTTGTACAGTGGATCAAGTTAAATTAGACTAGAAGAGGCCGCATGCCTTGTTGCCCAGCCTTTAGTTGTGGGGTTCACTTTGTTCTTCTTTTCAGTGATCATATTATCGATGTTTGCTAGACATTGTGTGATGGCTTATTTGTCTTTGTGGGCTTTTTGCTGTCCCGAGCTTGATGTTTTTCTTATGATGGCAACATCCTTGGCTATGCTAGGCACTCAAATTTAGAATTTTCTTCTTCGAATTTCAATGCAAGACAAACAAATGGGCAAACAAACCTGGCACCGATTTACACCTACATACAACGACCCTCACCAGCATTGGTCCCCAAAAGGTAGCCCATCCCACACGACGAGCAAATACGGCATTGATGCACACTTTCAGACAAACAGAACCATCACCAATCGTACCAACGACTGTACATCGGGCTGCCTAAACACCACCAGAACAACTAAGGCCCACAATATCACATGGCCCAACCCTAGACCATAATGAATGCAATAACCAGAACAACAAGTAAAAGAAAGAGGAAAGAAAGTGAATCCTCGGACGTGCCCTCGTTCGTCCACACCCGCAACGCCACCAAAAACGACAGATGTGGCACCCCGTTGGTTCATGAGCCGACCACAGGTCTAATCCCCCTCCCGCGTCAATCTCAACCGTGTACATTAACACAAGCACCGACACGTGATCCACACAAAACTACATGCATGCCACGTGTGACTGCAGGTGGGCCCAGGCAAAGAGCTGACAACTAGATGTCATGTGGTACCCGACCTCGATGCATAAGAGGGCTCCCTTTCTAGGAAGCTTAGTAGTTGTAAAGATATACAAGACGTATCATGCATCGTGTATGGTCTGATGCACACAAATTTTGTGCATGCTAGGACCTTAGCCCGCCCCCTAGGATATAGGTATTTGCGAACTAAATACAAAAAGGTGTCTCTCACATCCATTTCGTAATCTATGACATCGCCTTCACTGGATCTCTCTTTCTACACCTTTTTTGCAATTTGCATGATGCATGATTGCTTATGATACTAGCCAGTGATCGACCCCACTGCACACGGCGCTATCGTTTGCATGGGATGCATGCATGTTCCAAGCCTAGAAGCATTCGTTTTCCTAGGATCTAGGCCTGCTTTGCGGCTCCTAGTTGGGTCTACGCTGGACAGTGCCAAGCTGGTAATTTTGAAGTTCCGTTTTTTAAAGGAACCACATATATTATAGGTGTTTACTGAAAGGATAAAGCATGCTAAACATTGTACATGTCGAGGACCTAAGATTATGCAAAATATGTCGAGGAGCGAAATGGCCGGATTTTCGACAACAAGGAACAACAGATGGCGACGGTTCTGAATCAGATCGGGGACGAGCTTGTGCTCTGGAGCCTGGCGGGAGGGAGTCACCTTATGTCGCGAGAGTAGTCGTTCTCTGTTCCTTTCCTTTTTTGTTTTTTCCTTTCTTTCTTGCCCGGTCCTTGTGCTAGTCCGGGCCTTTTGTACAGTTGGCGTTCTTTGCCGTTCTTCTCATAATGAAATCACAACTCTCCTGTGTTTCCTAAAAAAAAATACAGATTATGCAAAATATGTCGAGGACCTTGGACTATCGAATGACCACTACCGCTGTTAGAATGAGCCGTCGACGCGACATTATCTCTGCGTCCTGTGAAGCTGGTCTAACCTTATCGATGACGGCAGGGAAGTCTTTATGCACATTGGCCCTAATGACAAACGCTGAAAAACTGCAATTTCGACATTGCACCCTTGAGTCGATTCGCGTCTTACACCAAATCTCGTCGTTGCGTATGCATGACGAGAACCGAACCTCGCCGTCCCAAGAAGACGATATGAATCTACGCCGAAACTCCATTTACTACGTCTCAACGGACGAACTTGAGGAGAATTGGAGCCCAAAAGTCCAGCTCGAAGATGAAGCTCCGCTATCTGCTCGAGCGCCATCCCTGCGAGAGAAAAAACTTAACCTAAACTATTAGCCAAAGCCGAGGTACCAAGATCCCCCTCCCCGCCATTGACCGACTGAGCGGCAGACAGAGGGGAGGCGGATCCACGGACTTGCCGGCGAATCCTTGCAGGGATGAATGCCCTAGGAGCCACAGTTACTTGGGGGAAAGAGTCACGAAGAGTCGCACAAAGTTTCCCTTTGCATCCCTCTTGGCCTCACATTGCATGGAACCCTTGCTGCATGATTCACAGTTTCATGCCATAGGTTTTTTTTTCACAAATAAGATGATGCACTGCTATGAGAAAGGGAAAAATATATAATAGAGCACCTGCACCCAGGCCCTCCCTATCTAGCCATTCATTTCCCGCATCGCGATTCGTGCATGTACATTTTCTTTTTTATTTCTTCCACACAGAACATATCTTGAAATTCAAACCTATGCATTGTGACAAAGCTTTCTAAGTAGAGTCTAGGATAAATGTTTCAGATTTTTTTGTTAAACATAAATATACAAAATAAGCTTTTTTATTAAAAAATCATATTTTTAGTATTTATGCCGGACAATTTTTTTGAAAGATTTATCATAAATTCTAGTTAGAAAGCTTTGCCATGCTGCAAAGGTTTGAACTTCAAAATATGTTTTGTATAAAAGAAACAAAAAAGAGAAAATTTCATATAGAAAGTTAGTTGTGTTGCACGGATCTTAAAGCGATATTGGAGAGCTAGGATAGTAGGGCCGGGGTGCAGGTGCTCTAAAAATCCAGTCCATGAGAAAGGCCTAGAGTCTTACCGTTAGCATCACAAGTTGGTGGGTTAAACAGCCCGGATTCGAGGCCACCATCTATTTATTTTGAAACATAGCTCCTCCTTTGCTCAACTCATTTTAAGATGATGCACTGTTCTGCATTTAAGAGTACATATCCATCAGACTATCACCAATGGCTGCACCTTTTCATAAGCTACTTGCAGAGAAAAGCGGTTCAAGTTGCACTTCCTTTTTAACTTTAGCAGTTAAACGGTTCACACTTTGAGCAGAAAACTACCAATCATCACCAGTCACTCTCTCGATCCGCCTATAAATAGAAGATTTGATCATCACGCGGCATCATATTCCCTTCGACGTACTTAATTACATTACGAACGGCAGAACTTGGAACTACTTGAGGTGCAGCAGGACATGGCGACTGTCCAAAGCAAATCGACACCGCCACAATCTGTTGCTGCAAGCAGGCTTCCTCCCAAGGTAATTGCACATCAAATTCTCTACCCAAATGAATCATTATTAATTAAGCAATTACATACTCACGTGTGTTCGTATGTATGTCGACTCAATTCAATTGTCATCTGTGTTTCAGAAGGAGGAGCAAGAACTCCGGCGAGCCTACTCGGAAATGGCGAGCAACATGGAGAAGCTCGTCGTCGCAAGCAGCAGCAGCAGCAACCCATGCCCTGACGACGGCGCCGACGTGTCGGAGGTGGAGACGGTGCGGTGCGCGTGCTGCGCCGTGGCCGAGGAATGCACGGCGGCGTACGTCGGCGGGGTCCGCGCGGCCTTCTGCGGCGACTGGCTGTGCGGGCTCTGCGGGGAGGCCGTGAAGGAGCGGATGGTGCGGGACCCGTCCGGCGGCGTGGAGGCGGCGCTGGTGTCCCACGAGGCGGAGTGCCGGGACTTCAACGTCACGAGGTTGAACCCGACGCTGTCGCTCGCCGGATCCATGCGGGGCATCGCACGCAAGAGCTTCGACCGGAGAAAGACGACGACGTCGACGTCGTGCCAGGACCGCCACCTCCGCACGGCGGCGTCCAGGGCGGTGGCGCTCGCGAGGTCGGTCAGCTGCGACCCGCGGTTCCTGGCGGACGTCATTAACGGGCCATCCGGAGAGCAGTCCCGATGAGGCCACGGCCCACAGCCTCACCTGGCCAGCCGGGTTTAATCATTTCAAAAAACAAAAAACTCGTATTTGCTAAAAAAAGGACATCCATCTAGGAGTATCGTGTTCAAAAATAAAAATTAAAAAAATAGCAGGAGTATCAAGTAAGTAAGCTTACTAAAAAAGGACATCGATTATGTAGTACTATATGTACCATCGATGTGAACGTAGCCTACGCCATACACTTTCTGTAGACAGTTTCAGACTTTCATGCATACAAACATATTGTGTGTATGCACGTGATGTATTCCTTTGATGCACGTGGGCAATATAGAACGTTATGTGTGTAATTACTCTAAGAAGATAAGTGATATAACATGTTTCTGAACTTGGTCATGAAATTATTTGTTATTTTCTCCAATTAATTGACATTCTTAAACCGATCTCTAGGGAACAAGGCAGTAAATATTACTCCCTCCGGTCCTTTTTACTCCGTATATAAGATTTGTCTGAACATACTTATATGAAAACGTATCAACATCTACAATACTAAAGTTATACAATATGAAAATTGAATTCATGATGCAACTAATGATACTGATTTCATATTGTGAATGTTGATACTCTTTTTTATAAAGTTGGTCAAACTTTACGAAGTTTGAATTTAGACAAATCTTATATGCCGAATAAAAAGGAGAGAAGGGAGTAATATAGCATCACTAATGTTGAATAAACCATCACATACAACACATCTTTGGTGCTTCTAAAAAGCCCCAGAGATACAAAACCGTCTTAAATTGTTAATAGAGAACTGCACGCATGGGTCTCAGCGGATCAATTGTCTTTAATGTGAAAAATATTTTTGGTACTTTTTATTCATTGGAAGACTTTTTATGTGAACCGTCTAAGATAGCTAACTCTCAGCGGTCCTTTTTTTATTCTATCCTATAAATTATAGGTGTTTTGGCCCGCTTGTGATACCAATACATCTTAGGCGAGCTCTTTTTTCAGCCTGCCACAAACATATCTAGCAGGCCATGTCCAAAAGCCCAAAGCAATCCCATCTCTAATTATGTACCATCTCTCATATCTTCGATATTTGTAGCTTTGTCTTTGAAGGCCGAGCATCAAATCATGAAGCTCATAATCTTGCCAAATTTTCACACTCGCTTGATCTGCGTCGCCATCTGTGGCTTATTTCACCTCATGACCCTATTTGTAAAACTCTAAATATTCATCTGGATAAATACAGATACAATAAACTTCTAAAAAAATCCATCTCTCATCCCTAGAAAAATATATAAATCTCTCTCTCTCTCTCTCTCTCTCTCTCTCTCTCTCTCTCTCTCTCTCTCTCTCTCTCTCTCTCTCTCTCTCTCTCTCTCTCCCTCCCTCCCTCCCTCCCTCCCTCCCTCCCTCCCTCTCTCTCCCTCTCCCTCCCTCTCCCTCCCCCTCCCTCCCCCTCTCCCTCTCCCTCTCCCTCCAGGGACTCCAGTAAAAAACTCTCTCCAGGGACTGCTATGTATGGCTTCAAGCGATACGTGCGCCTCACGTTGCTCACGTCCCCGCGTTGATCGCTCAGGTCGCTGCGGTAGGGTGGGCCGACCCATTAGCTCTGATCGCTCTGTAGAGTAGCACAACATGGATATGTGTTATTTTATTTTATTTTTTCCCCTGCATAAATAAACCTAAAAAATTCATGAATACAAAAAATTTGCACGAATTTCAGAAAATTGTTTTGCAAATGCGAAAAAATCATGAACTAAACAAAGCTTCATGAATTAGGAAAAATGTTCACAAATTCCAAAAATGTTCTAATTGTTTTTCATGAATTCGAAAAATGATCATGATTTTGAAAAATGTTCAAGAATTCATATATTATTCGTGAATTTAACAAATCATCACGATTTCAAAAGATGTTCAAGAATTTAGAAAAATGCTCACGGAGAATTTAAAAAATGTTCACAAATTCCAAAATATCATGTATTAAAATGTTCACGAATAAAAAAATTATGTGAATTAAAGAATATTCGCGATTTCTTTCAGAAATATTCGTGAATTCAAAAATTGTTCATGAATTCAATAACAAAAACTTTTGAAATCCCGAACTATTATTGTAATTCCATAATATTTTGAAAAATGTGAACAATTTCTAAAATTTATGAGCATTCTATTGACATTTGATTTTGTTTTAAAATTATGAACATTTTTTAAAATTGCAAGAAATTTTGAAATTTCAAGAATTTTTTTAAAAATAACGAATAAAATTTGATAAGTTGATTTTTTTTCGAAATTTGATTTTTTGAAGATTTTGTACATTATTTGAAATTGATGAAATTAGAAATAAAATAAAAACAAACATATAAAAAAAGCAAAAAGCAAAAAACTAACCAAAAAGAAAACCAGGAAAACCAGAACTAGGAATAATAAAATGGTTCAAGAATCTTCTTCTAGAAGGTTCCTAAAGCCGGTGTGTTAGGTTCGCTTTTTTATTTTCTTCAAAAAACCGCTGAATGGGCCGGCCCAGGAGATCGCCATAGTCCATCTTAAAGCTTGTAGTGAGCGATCTATATCATTGACGTCGTCGCCACCTTGTCTTCTATCCTCTAGCGGGCTGCTTGGATTGTGCCAATGTTGGGCACGCCAAAATAATTAGCTAATGATTTCACCACCCACACTTCTTCAAACATTTGGCACAAAATTGAACTATAGTGCCATGGAGGCTTGGGCAAACCAAAATAATGAGTGTCCATCCAAATGAGTACCTAAGGTTGGGTCGACACCAACATTCTGGCTTGACATCTCAAGGCATCAATCCGAACAACCCCTAGGTAACTATCTTGACCCGGTCGCCTCCCTCTATGCACAACCCGGTTGCCACAACCAATCGCCACCTTGCTCTGGCCTTGGTCTTAGGCACGGTGACATCACACATGTTAGTGACGCCCTTCGTGATTTACAGCTTTGCTTGACTTGTGTTGTTGACATGGCAAGACACTTTATTAACGGCTATGTTAATATGTGGTTTATACCCTTGGTATCCATTCTTTGAGATACCCTTGGTATCCAAGTTTTATGGTTAATCTGATGTATTTGTAGCGGTGATGTTGATCATGTGATAAATTATTTCTTTATGTTCAAATATATGCATGCCATTTTGTTTGATCTATAGACGTATATATCTTTCGAGATGCTTGTCTACTCTTGGCCAATTTAGATCGATAATTATTAGTGGAGAATTGTACATTAGTTGGTAAAACTTGCAAGCAATCTACCACATTGACACAAAGTGGAAAGGGCTTGTATAGAGTTCTTGTCCCTAAGAGTTAAGGTTTATTAGAGGGTTCAATGGTATCTCGTAAACATGAGAATATGCCATCTTGCTCAAAGCAATTACGTGTGTTCACACTTAATGTCCAGATGGTGCAGAGGGATCTTATCTGTGGATGTGCTATTTAGCTATAAGATGCATCGGTTTAATTGTATTACAGACACACTGCCTATGTAGAGTCAACATATTCATATGTCTAGCATGAGCATGAAACATTTCATTGTGCACCTTTTCACATGATTATGCTAATTACCAAACTTTCATGCTTTGAAGAGTTAAACTTACAATTGGTGAACCTATGAACCTTGGTCTAGTTTTTAGCATAAGAATCACCTTCCAACAACTTTTACATGTTGTTTTATTCTGAAATATAAAGAAGTTATCTACCGCCCTATCTTTTATTTACCTTGTGCAACTACTAATACTAGTAAGGATTTCCAACCCCTGTTAGAGCATCTCCAGCCGTTCGCCCCCCAGGAGGAAGACCCGCCCAGCATTCCCCGCAGCAGCCACGGGCCGACGCTCCGACGAGGAGCCGGGCCGCAGGGTACTGCAGCGGCGACCGGGAGAGCCCCACCACAGGCGGCGGCCATCGCTGTTGTTGCGCCCCTCTGACCACCGGCGTGTTGTTGATGGAGGCGAGCCGCTCCGCCTGCCGGCGTTCGAAGTACGACGCCCACACCTCGTGGTTGCCGGCGTCGTACTCTGGGAGGGCGCGTTCCTCCTCCGACAGGGAGGCCCGCACACGCTCGATCTCGGCGTGGAAGTATCCGGGGTGTTCGACATCGGGCAGAGGGGGGGACTGGGACGCCCCCGGCGTTGAGCCTCCACCGCCCCGACGCGCGCATGTCGGGGGGCGCCGGGTAGTTCGCCTCGTGGAGGAGGTGAGATTCCCACTCATGGAGAGAGCGATGGCCGAAGCCGTTGGCCGCCGCCGCGTCGCCGGGGAACCGTTCACCCATCAGGGTGTGCGTGCACGCTGTGGCTAGACGGGGAGAGAGGGCGTCAACGGCGAGAGAAGGGGGGCTGCGGGTGGGTGTTTCCACCGGCAAGGGAGGGGAAAAATTTTATAGCGACCAGGGGGCGGCAACGCGTGTGTACGCGTGGCGGGAGGGGGACGCGTCGCCGCACCGCGCCGCCCGTGAGGAATCAATGGAAGGCTGACCGGCGGCAACCTTGGCATTGATTCCCCACGGGAAACCGAGGCGATGAGGATGATGAGGCGCGGGGGTCGCTGACTCGGCGGGCCAGCCGTTCTTTCACGCCAAAAATGATTGCCCCAACGCCCCCAGCGCGCCGGGTTCGGCCTGGGTCCGCCGACGCCAGCTTCGGGCCTAACCGGCAAAAAATGGGCTCCTGGGGACGCGACTGGGCCTTTTTTGGGCGCCGACGCCAAAAAGGGGCATGGGGTGCCTGTTGGCGGCGCGACTGGAGATGCTCTTAGACCTTTTGGGGACACAAGCGAATTTTTATTTTTATTGCAGAAAATTCAACTGTTGTAGGATACCGGTGCCTCGGCGAATTGAACATTGGTTTCTCACTAAGAGAAAGCTTGTTGCATACTACATAATCCCACGTTGGGGATCCCAACAAAAGCCAACACCGTTGTAGCAGTCAACCTTTCTGGCGCCGCTGCGGGGGAGGTACAATTTTTTTTGCAATAGGTTTTGCATCACCTTTATTATCTCCTTGTTTTATATCTTTCCTAGTTGTAGCTTTTTATCCTTGTTAGCACCTTTAGTGGTACAAAGTTATCGAAAACTCCAAAAAGATTTACATTTTCAACCCCTAGTTACTTTTCTTACTATCACCATGTTTCCTCTTGGGATGGGTTCTAAGAAGGTTAGAGTAGGTTATGGAGACTTGATAGGAAGAGCAAATATAGAATGCTTACTTTCTTATGTTTGGTTCCTTAAGAAGGATAAACACATATTGCAAAGTTCTACTCCCTCCTTTCCTAAATATAAGACTTTTTAGACATTTTAAATGGACTACAACATACAGATGTATGTAGACATATTTTAGAGCCTTGATTCACTTATTTTGCTCCGTATGTAGTCACTTGTTAGAATCTCTAAAAATGACTTATATTTAGAAACGGAGAGAGTACAAGCTATGAACATGCCATTATTATGATAATTGAGGAACTAAAGGCAAAATTCTACAAGCTCTCCATGGATTCTCTTTGTAGAGAGATTTACAAATCCACTAGGCGCTATGAGGTAATGGGTAAAGCGAGGATTCCACCAAAGTTCAAGAAAATTTGTTTCCAGGAACAGGATGCGAACTGGGGATCAGGTGCTTAAGAGACATGGCCTAGAGGACGACACTTGCATTTGGTTTGGCCTTAATGAAAATTGTGACCACATATTCTTCTCATGCATAGTGGCCAAATTTATATGGAGTGTTATCTGAAACACCACGGGTTGCTCGTGGAATCCGGCTAGGTTTGCCAAATTCCATAAACTTGTGCAAGGGACCCACGAAAAAGATAGGAAAATTTGTCATGTGGGATTTGCTACATTAGCATGGTCACTTTGGAATGCTGGAAACCAATGGAAGGTCTTGTATTCAAGCATCCAATCGATCTTGTGTATAAACTTGTTGTCTTTCTACAACTTTAGAGACCATTGAAGAGACAATAAGACCGACCACAGCATGATCGTCTTATCAGCAATCTTTGTGTAAAGTGTCAAGCTCTTCGCGCTGCCTTGAGACGGGACAATGAGGGCTAGGAGCCATCGTCTGATCGTCTTCTTCCATTCAGAGACTCTCCATGGGCGACCCTCGTTGTTTCCTAGGTCTAGTGTCTAGCTTGCAAGCGAGGTGCCACTTTGTTCGGTCACTTGTGACCCTGTGTAATTTGGTTTACTTTACTTTGCACTCTTTTTGTAAGAGAAGGGCCCCAATTTATTGCCGGGCAAGCCCCTCTCTTTAAAAAAAGGTGACTCCGCCTTGTTCTGCTTGTCCTTTACAATTTTGTTATCGAATACTTCCCGCAAAAAAAAAATCGCCAGCGAATACAAGAAAGCACAATTAGGTGCGAACAATGAAGTTAGACACGACGACTTTGGAGAATCTTGGTGTAGCTTTCAATTTGGTCAGGATATTTGTCATCCGTGCTTGCTTCAATTTCACTTGTTGATAGTATGATCAATGTTGTTGAAGAAATAAACCTTAATTTATTAGATTTATTACTAACAAAATACAAGTGTTTTTTTTGCAGGCTTAACAAGTGTTTATAAACTACAAATTTAAGCAACTAGCACGTGAGGCTATTTGTTTTCTCCCGATCGAGAAACGTCCCTCAGGCTAGTACGGGAGCTGGTGCGCGCAGTCGAGGTTGGGCCCGACGTCGACGCCGAGGACCTGGCAGTACCTCCGGTAGAAGCCGATCCGGTTGTTGACCCGCGCGTCCTCGGTGATGTTGCACTCGAGGCCACCGTTGACGATGTTGGTGACCAGCCCGAAGCCGGCCGTGCGGTTCGCGGCGGCGTCGGCCCTGCTGGGGCGGTACTCGCCGACCATCACCTGGTGGCACGACGGCTTGGTCTCCCTGGGCGTCATCCAGAACCACAGCGCCGTCTGGAACGCCGTGTCGGAGCAGTTGGCCACCAGCTCCGGGTTCCGCAGCCCGTCGAACCCCAGCGCCTGCCCCGCCGGCCCGTAGTTGAAGTTCCTGTTGATCAGCCGGCCAGAGGTCAGCACGTGTGCGTTCTAACGAGCCGGCGCCATGAGTGAAATTTGCAGGTAAGCTCAGGGTATTTGTCAGTACCATGAGATTTGGATGGGGCCTCGGCCGTGGTAGGACTTGCCGGGGTAGCACGGCCACTGCTTGTCGGTGGCGTCGCAGTAGCTGCTCTGCGGGCTGATCTCCTCCTTGTAGCACAGCCCCCAAGAGTAGGGGCCGTCCGGCGCGGTCGCCCAGCCGCCCGTCGTCTCGTGGGAGATCTGCGCGAGGAAGGCGGCGACCTCGCGCCTGCGCGTCACGAGGTCGCCGGTGGCGCCGAACTTGGGGAACTTCCTGGTGGCGCGGATGAAGGACGCGTAGGTGTAGAACCCCTTGGCGGGGCAGACGGCGTCGTCCTTGTGCAGGAACAGGGACGAGTAGAGCTCCTCGCTGACGATCGCCCCCACCGGGCCGCACTGCCCGGCGCCGCCGTGCCGCGCCCCCGCCACGGCCGCGGCGGCCGAGAACACGGCGACGGCGATGAGCAAACGGAGGTCGCGCGCGTGAGGTGCCATTGCTGGAGTGCTTATTGGCGGTTTGCTCGACATGAGGACACGCGTGTGCGTTTTATATCCGCTCTACCGGCTGCCTTACCGGTGGAGTGGCGTGAGGACATGGGGAATGCGACAATGGCGGCCGGCAGTAGTGTGGTGGGTGGGGGCGACGCATGCAGCTAGTGGCGCGGCCGTCGACCGCGCCACCATTGGTTGACCTGATCATGTCAGCGCAAGGCAAACGATCGTGCGAGCCGGCCTGGGTCTCGCTCTCGATCACCACCGGGATGTGTACCAGAAGCAAGCAGAGCACCCATGCCGCAGCTCTTGCCTACACAGGCCATGCATGCAGGCGGGCTGAATAAAGAAAAGGAGCAAGAGGAAGAAGAAGAGGAAGAGGTCGTAACGGCGACGGCACAGTGGTCAGTCTGACCAAGAAACGGCCATGGATGGGCGTCCAAGCAACAAACCTTATTACATGGGGAACAGATTGCGTCCTATTTGTTCCTAGTTGAATTGATTGGCAAGTGGAGCTACACAAATCCAGAAGATTCAGCTATAGATTACGAGTCGTAAGTGGAGCCGTGGTGCGTCCAAGCATTACATGCCGGAAATTGGGAAATCATTGCAGCAATTGGAAGACCATTCAGCATGCGGCCGGGTGCGCAGGGTATCAAATCTAAACCAGGTCAGCAACTTACATGGTGAGTGGAGTTCGTTGGCGCAATACGACCGGTTAGTGCAGCAATATAAGAATGCGTCTGCTCTTTTTTCGAAGGAGGTAAGCATACATGCGTGTCTATTCGAGCAAGCGTTGACCGCTATAGAGTGGAAGATATGTGCACGGCCTGCAAATCACGGCCAATCTTTTTTCTTTTTTCTTCCTTTCACTCTTCTTTTTTCTACAATAATTCATATACGTGAAGATGCTATCGATTACATCCGGCCTCTGCAGCAACACAATACTCGGGGCGGCTCTACCTTGGGCTGCTGTCCCTCAGGTATTAAGAGTTGACTTTGAACCACACATTCTTAGTGTGAGACGTCCAATAGTGATGTTGAATAGTGGCATATTAGGACAGAATGAATAAAACATTAGTAGACTGTTAGAATTATTGGGATTTAGACCATTTGTTATATCCAATAATTTCTGAGAAAATCCCATAGGCCCATGTAGCACGTTCATGCATGACAAGAAAGAAGCTAAAATATGTGCACTAGTGGAAAATGAAACCGAATGGTGGTGAATGATGACATTAATCTCCTCATTGATGGCATCAATATATTGGTTTCGGTTCCATTTCCTTATTAGTGCATTGGTTTCTTCGTACCGTGCATACTAGCATATTTTTTCATGCAAGAACTTGAAACGATTTGCCTACTAATGGGAGACGAAACTGACCACTTAATATGATTTTTAGCATGTCTGTTTCTCCTCTCCTTAATGAGAATTATTGCGTCTGTTTCAGTTTCATCTCGTTACTCATATAAGAGGCCGCTCCTCTTCCCAACGATACACAACTCTTCACATTGTTCCAGAGCATTGCACCGCCTATCTCTTTCCCATCTCGCTTCCTGGCGTGCACCGGAGAATGAGACAGCAGGCCTCCGAAACCTCGCCTCTTGTGATCCGGTACGGGAGAGGGGCGATCAGGTTTTTGGGGAGCGTCCTTGCATGACTGTTGGATTCTTGTTCATCGGCTGCAAATGGCGACATCACCGACGACGAGTTCCCCAACAACGACTTCTTCCCCGACGTCAACGACCTCTTCAACGACATGACGATCGGGACATCTGCACCTTCTGCTACTGCGTCGTATGTCATCTTATCCTCACTGTTAGGGCTAGCATTTGGTTTATTGCTACTAGCGATTGACATGGGTATGATGCATTTTGCTTATGTTTTCGATTACATGACTAGTCTCAACGAAATGTTGCTAGTTTCTAGTTTCACCACTATTTTGCTATTCATGTTTTATCCATTATTTTTTTGGATTAAACTAAATGGGAAAATGCCTAATTATTCAACAATCCAAAAACATGATATGTGTAGGCAATTTTCTCCTATTGCTTTTGTTGCAACTCTCAAACCCGCACCATTTGAGGGCGTGAACTATAAGAGGTGGCGTGTGAGGGCAGTTCTTTGGCTTACCACCATGAACTGTTTTCACGTCTCTAAAGGCAAGCCAGAGGGAGAGCTGACTGCTGAGCAGGAGCAAACTTTCCAGGCTACAGACACCCTTTTCAGAGGTGCTGTCTTGAGTGTTCTTGATGACAAGAGTGTCGATCCATTCATGACCATCATGGTCGGTAAAGACATGTGGGATGCGCTCGAAGCCAAGTTTGGAGTCGCGGACGCAGGAAGTGAGTTGTATATCATAGAACAGTACCATGACTACAAGATGACTGATGACCACTCCATTGTTGAGCAGGCTCATGAGATTCAGTCGCTCACTAAAGAACTTGAGCATCTCAATTGTGTGTTACCGGACAAATTCGTTGCGGGAGGCATCATTGCCAAGCTTCCACCTTCATGGAGGAATTTTGCTACCTCTCTGAAGCATAAGAGGCAAGAATTTACTGTTGTCAATCTAATTGGCACTCTTGATGTGGAAGAGAAGGCGAGGGCAAAAGACACACGTGCTCATTTCTATGAGGTGAATACTAGTGCCAATTTGGTCAAAAGAGAAATTTCCAAAACCACAAACCCAAGAACAAAAGTAATTATGTGGGCAAAGGAAAATTTGATGGCAAGTACAAAGCCCCACAACCTGTCAACTTAAGAAGAAGAAGGATACTTATAAGAAGAAAGGAAAGTTCCATGTATGTGGCAGTGAAGAACATTGGGCTTCATCCTGCAAGGACCGCTGGGACATGCGTCAGAATGAGAACAATAGCAAGACCGCTAATGTTGTTATTGGCGATGTTGACATGAAAGATGTCGTGTATGGTAAATTTCCTACCATCCTTTCAGTATGTCATTCTCCAGATTGGTGGATTGACACTGGTGCCAATGTACATGTTTGTTTTGACATAAGCATGTTTTCTTCTGATCAGGTCGCAAGAACTACACCCGTGCTGATGGGAAATGGGACACATGCTTCTGTTCATGGTGTTGGTACGGTCGATCTGAATTTTACTTCGGGAAAGATCGTGCGACTGAAGAACGTGCAGCATGTCCCTGCTATAAATAAAAATCTCGTCAGCGGTTCTCGTTTGTGTTGAGATGGTTATAAATTGGTATTTGAGTCCAATAAGGTTGTAGTATCTAAGTGTGGACAATTTGTTGGGAAAGGCTATGAGAGCGGAGGCTTGTTCCGCTTATCTTCGTCAGACTTTTGCACTAAAGTTATTAATCATGTTTGCAGTGAAACCGAATAAAATGTTTGGCATTCACGACTTTGTCATATTAACTTTGGTGTCATGACGCGGCTAGCAAATTTGAGTTTAATCCCGAAATTTACAATTGTCAAAGGTTCTAAGTGCCAAGTTTGAGTGCAAGCAAAGCAACCTCTTAAGTCTCATACGACTGGTGAGGCGAGGAATTTGGCACCACTTGATCTCATACATTCAGATCTTTGCGAGATGAATGGTGTGTTGACAAAAGGTGAAAAAAGATATGTCATGACTCTAATCGATGACTCTACTAGATATTGCATGGTACATTTGTTGAAAACAAAAGCTGAGGCTTTGCACTACTTTAAAATCTATAAAGCCAAAGTAGAGAATCAACTCGATCGAAAAATCAAAAGGCTTAGGCCGGATCGCGGTGGAGAGTATTTTTCCAACGAGTTCAATTTATTTTATGAGGAACATGGTATAGTACATGAGAGGACGCCTCCCTATTCCCCCCAGTCAAATGGGGTTGCCAAACAAAAGAACCGAACTCTAACTGATTTGGTTAATGCCATGTTAGATACAACGGGACTTTCCAAGGAATGGTGGGGGGAGGCTTTGATGACTGCAAATCATGTCCTAAATAGAGTTCCCACAAAGAATAAAGAGATTACCTCGTTTGAAGAATGGGAAAGGAAAAGGATTAAACTTTCCTACTTACGAACTTGGGGTTGTTTGGCGAAGGTCAATGTACCAATTACCAAGAAGCTAAAGCTTGGGCCAAAAACAGTTGATTGCGTTTTCCTGGGTTATGCTTTCCATAGCATTGGCTATAGATTTCTAGTGGTGAAATCTGAGGTACTTGACATGAATGTTGGTACCATCATGGAGTCGAATGATTCGACTTTCTTTGAGGATATTTTTCCTATGAAGGATATGCCTAGCTCATCTAGTCAGAGGTCAGAGACAACTCCTGGACCTACTGTTCCATTGGAACATTCCGAGAAAAAACACACAGATATTCCAGAGGAGGATGACAATGAAGCTCCTAGAAGGAGCAAGAGACAAAGGACCGCAAATTCATTTGGTGAAGATTTCATTGTGTACCTCGTGAATGATACTCCCACTTCTATTTCAGAAGCTTATGCATCTTCTGATGCTGACTACTGGAAAGAAGCTGTGTGTAGTGAGATGGATTCTATCATGGCTAACGGGACATGGGAGATCACTGATCGTCCTTATGGGTGTAAACCTGTAGGGTGTAAGTGGGCGTTTAAGAAAAAACTTAGACCTGATGGTACAATTGAAAAGTACAAGGTGCGGCTTGTAGCCAAGGGATATACCCAAAAAGAAGGTGAAGATTTCTTTGATACTTATGCGCCTGTGGCCAGATTGACCACCATTCGAGTACTACTCTCATTGGCCGCCTCACACAATCTTCTTGTCCATCAAATATACGTTAAGACAGCTTTCCTAAATGGAGAGTTGGAGGAGGAAATTTACATGGAACAACCCAATGGTTTTGTAGTAGATGGTCATGAAGGAAAAGTATGTAAATTGTTGAAATCTTTGTATGGTTTGAGGTAAGCACCTAAGCAATGGCACGAGAAGTTCGAAAGAACTTTGACATCTACGAGCTTTGTTGCAAATGAAGCCGACAAGTGTGTGTACTATCGCCATGGTGGGGACGAAGGAGTTATATTATGTTTGTATGTTGATGACATACTGTAAGGGCATATTTATCCCTTAAGTGTTTTGGTGATTGATGACAATGCTCTTTTGGACTAATCGTGTGCCTTGAGTTTCTTAGATGCTTCATCACTAGGCACGAGACGATTCGGTGCCCCTCGGAGAATATTGAAGACGGCGTCGTTCTACGTTTCTATTTGGTGGATTTGAGTCGTAGAAGAGCCGTACTATTAAGAGGGGGTCCGCGTCGGAAAGGTTTGGGTGGAATCAACACGTACACTTGTCCTACCTTTCCTTGCACTTTGGAGCATCTTCCCGTTATCCAACTTGTGCACAATCAGACGGCTACTGCTGTTCTTGCGGTAGTACTGCTCTATGGAGCGGTAGTACCGCAAGCTCCAGCGGTAGTACCGCGTGGTGTCACGGTAGTACCGCTCCTCTGGAGCCTTAGTACCGTAACTTCTCAGGCCTAGTGCTGCTCCGGTACGGTAGAAGGAGCGGATGTAATTTTTTACATCCGCGCCCCCACGGTAGTACCGCACGTCATGAGCGGTAGTACCGCGGGCAGCCACGGTAGTACCGCTCCCCTGGAGCCGTAGTACCATAGACCTCATACCTTGTATCGCTGCGCCGCGGTATTAGGAGCGGATGTAATTTTTTACATCCGCGCCACAACGGTAGTACCGCACCTCGTGCGCGGTAGTACCGCGTCGGGTTTTTGCACTGTTTCTTTTTCAGCGGAAGTAGGCACGGATGTATTTTATTTCATCCGCGCTCTTCATTGGCTGTGGCTTACCTGCCTTGCGGTAGTACCGCAAGGGGGAGAGGTAGTAGTACTGCTCTCATTCAGGCTAGTCCTGGCCTCTGCTGCTGCCGCGGAAGTACCGTGGTTCCCACGGTAGTACCGCGTGGCCTCGCGGTAGTACCGCGCTCCTGGAGCGGTAATACCGCGTGTCGCAGGCTGGTTAAGTGGATAACGGTTGGATTTCGTCCTCGAGTATAAAAGGGGTGTATCCTACCTCTAGTTGACTATCTCTTCCATCTCTAAGCTCCATTGTTGCTCCAAGCTCCATTTTGGCCCGATCTCTCTCCCTAGCCAATCAAACTTGTTGATTTGCTCGGGATTGGGTGACAAGGGCCCGATCTACACTTCCACCAAGAGACATTTGATTCCCCCCACTTATCCCTTGCGGATCTTGTTACTCTTGGGTGTTTGAGCACCCTAGACGGTTGAGGTCACCGCGGAGCCATATTCCATTGTGGTGAAGCTTTGTGGTGTCTTTGGGAGCCTCCAATTAAGTTGTGGAGATTGCCCCAACCTTGTTTGTAAAGGTTCGGTTGCCGCCTTCAAGGGCATCAATAGTGGAATCACGGCATCTCGCATTATGTGAGGGCGTGAGGAGAATACGGTGGCCCTAGTGGCTTTTTGGGGAGCATTGTGCCTCCACACCGCTCTAACGGAGACGTACTTCCCTTCAAAAGGAAGGAACTTCGGCAACACATCCTCGTCTCCATCGGCTCCACTCTTGGTTAACTTATTCCTTTACTTGTGCAAGCTTAGTTGTGTCTCTATCTTTGCTTGCTTGTGTGCTTGTGTTGTTTGCATCATATAGGTTGTCCACCTAGTTGCATATCTAGACAACTTACTTTGATGCAAAGTTTAAATTGGTCAAGAAAAGCTAAAAATTGTTAGTTGCCTATTCACCCCCCTCTAGTCAACTATATCGATCCTTTCACATACTTATATTTGGAACATATCTCAAAGTCATTCAGGAAGTGAAAGATTTTCTGAATCAAAACTTTGAGATGAAAGACCTTGGAGTAGCTGATGTTATCTTGAACATCAAGCTTTTAAGAGGTGGTGATGGTGGGATCACTCTCTTGCAGTCTCACTATGTGGAGAAGATTTTGGATCGCTTTGGATATTCAGATTGCAAACCTTCTCCGACACCTTATGATCCGAGTGTTTTGATTCAGAAGAACGAAGGAGAAACAAAGGATCAATTGAGATATTCTCAAATCATTGGCTCGCTTATGTATTTATCTAGTGCTACGAGGCCTGACATGTCGTTTTCTGTGAGTACACTAAGCCAGTTTGTTTCAAACCCGGGAGATGTTCATTGGCATGCACTTGAGAGAATAATGCACTATCTGAAAGGTACTACGAGTTATGGGCTTCACTATACCGGGTATCCAAGAGTACTTGAAGGTTATAGTGATGCAAATTGGATATCTGATGCTGATGAGCTTAAAGCGACAAGTGGTTATGTGTTTACACTTGGTGGTGCTGCTGTTTCCTGGAAGTCTTGCAAGAAGACTATCTTAACAAGGTCAACAATGGAAGCATAACTCACAGGATTAGACACGGCAACAGTTGAAGCAAAATGGCTTAGAGAACTTTTGATGGACTTGCCGGTGGTTGAAAAACCAATACCAGCTATTCTAATGAACTGTGATAAACTGGTAATAAAACAGTGATTGTCAAGGTAAACAGTTCTAAGGATAATAAGAAGTCATCAAGACATGTGAGAAGGGGACTGAAATCTGTCAGGTTCATGAGAAACTCCAGAGTTATAGCGTTGGACTATATAAACACATCAAAGAATCTGGCAGATCCCTCCACAAAGGGTTTATCACGAAATGTGATAGACAATGCATCGAAGGATATGGGATTGAGACCCACTACATAAGTTGTTCATGGTGGTAACCCATTCTTTGTGATCGGAGATCTCATGAATTAGAATTGGCGAGACAAGCTATTGGACAACTGAGAGGAGAATATTTATTTGATGAAAATCCACTCCATTATGATGCAATTCTCTCCTAATCTGTATGGTAGGTTGATATTTATCTTAATGTGTTCTGAATGGCTTGGGTAGGCAAAGATGTTGTCCTACAGAACATCTAGAAAGAACACACCTATATGAGTTAGACTATTAAACGTCGCGGTCTGTGAGAGTTGGTTGTTCTCTAATAAACTCATGAAGAGGCCCTGGAGTATGAAGTATATGCTCCTACCCGCGAGAAAGTTTTCAGCGGTCTAGTATTGGTCAAGGCTTTTACGTGAAACTTGTTTGCACAAAACTTGCAGTTCAAGGCGTAGTCCACTGTTGAAGTTGTGAACGAGTGTAGCGTGAAGTTCTAGGTGGAAGTTCAACTTAATAGTCTCCATCGAAATACCGGTATATAGACAATGCTTTGGAACTATAGGCAAACTTGATGTGCCTCTGGGATCTGGTGGGGGATTGTTAGAATTATTGGGATTTAGACCATTAGTTATATCCAATAATTTCTGGGAAAGTCCCATAGGCCCATGTGGCACGTTCATGCATGACAAGAAAGAAGCTAAAATATTTGCGCTAGTGGAAAATGAAACTGAATGGTGGTGAATGATGACATTCATCTCCTCATTTATGGCATCAATATTTTGGTTTCGGTTCCATTTCTTCATTAGTGCATTGGTTTCTTCATACCGTGCATGCTAGCATATTTTTTCATGCAAGAACTTGAAACGATTTGCCTACTAATGTGAGACGAAACTGGCCACTTAATAGGATTTTTAGTGTGTCTGTTTCTCCTCTCCTTAATGAGAATTAGTGCGTCTATTTCAGTTTCATCTCGTTACTCATATAAGAGGTCGCTCCTCTTCCCAACGATACACAACTCTTCGCATTGTTCCAGAGCATTGCACCGCCTATCTCTTTCCCATCTCGCTTCCTGACGTGCACCGAAGAGTGAGACAGCAAGCCTCCGAAACCTCGCCTCTTGTGATCCGGTACAGGAGAGGGGCGATCAGGTTTTTGGGGAGCATCCTTGCGCGACTGCTGGATTCTTGTTCATCGTGGCTGCGAAGGCGACATCACCGACGACGAGTTCCCCAATGACGACTTCTTCCCCGATGTCAACGACCTCTTCAACGACATGACGATCGGGACATCTGCACCTTCTGCTACTGCGTCGTATGTCATCTTATCCTCACTGTTAGGGCTAGCATTTAGTTTATTGCTAGTAGCGATTGACATGGATATGATGCATTTTGCTTATGTTTTCGATTACATGACTAGTCTCAATGAAATGTTGCTAGTTTCTAGTTTCACCACTATTTTGCTATTCATGTTTTATCCACTATTTTTTGGATTAAACTAAATGGGAAAATGCCTAATTATTCAACAATCCAAAAACCTGATATGTGTAGGCAATTTTCTCCTATTGCTTTTGTTGCAACTCTTAAACCCGCACCATTTGAGGGCGTGAACTATAAGAGGTGGCGTGCGAGGGCAGTTCTTTGGCTTACCACCATGAACTGTTTTCACGTCTCTAAAGGCAAGCCAGAGGGAGAGCTGACTGCTGAGCAGGAGCAAGCTTTCCAGGCTACAGACACCCTTTTCAGAGGTGCTGTCTTGAGTGTTCTTGGTGACAAGATTGTCGATCCATTCATGACCATCATGGTCGGTAAAGATATGTGGGATGCGCTCGAAGCCAAGTTTGGAGTCGTGGACACAGGAAGTGAGTTGTATATCATGGAACAGTAACATGGCTACAAGATGACTGATGACCGCTCCGTTGTTGAGCAGGCACATGAGATTCAATCGCTCACTAAAGAACTTGAGCATCTCAATTGTGTGTTACCGGACAAATTCGTTGCCGGAGGCATCATTGCCAAGCTTCCACCTTCGTGGAGGAATTTTGCTACCTCTCTGAAGCATAAGAGGCAAGAATTTACTGTTGTCAATCTAATTGGCACTCTTGATGTGGAAGAGAAGGCGAGAGCAAAAGACAAACGTGCTCGTTGTTGGGGAATGTAGTAATTTCAAAAAAAAAATCCTACGCACACACAAGATCATGGTGATGCATAGCAACGAGAGGGGAGAGTGTTGTCTACGTACCCTCGTAGACCGAAGCGGAAGCGTTGACACAATGTAGAGGAAGTAGTCGTACGTCTTCCCGGTCCAACCGATCCAAGCACCGTTACTCCGGCACCTCCGAGTTCTTGGCACACGTTCAGCTCGATGACGCTCCCCGGGCTCCGATCCAACAAAGCTTCAGGGAGGAGTTCCGTCAGCACGACGGCGTGGTGATGATCTTGATGTTCAACCGTCGCAGGGCTTCGCCTAAGCTCCGCTACAATATGATCGAGGTGTAATATCGTGGAGGGGGGCACCGCACACGGCTAAGGAACGATCACGAAGATCAACTTGTGTGTCTATGGGGTGCCCCTGCCCCCGTATATAAAGGAGTGGAGGAGGGGAGGGCCGGCCCTCTCTATGGCGCGCCCTAGGGAGTCCTACTCCCACCGGGAGTAGGATTCCCCCTTTCCTAGTCCAACTAGGAGTCCTTCCATGTAGTAGGAGTAGGAGACAAGGAAGGGGAAAGGAGAAGGGAAGGAAGGAGGGGGCGCAGCCCCTCCCCCTAGTCCAATTCGGACTAGGTCTTGGGGGGGGGGCGCGGCCTGCCCTAGGCAGCCCCTCTCTCTTTCCCGTATGGCCCAATAAGGCCCAATACTTTTCCTCCGTATTCCCGTAACTCCTCGGTACTCCGAAAAATACCCGAACCACTCAGAACCTTTCCGATGTCCGAATATAGTCGTCCAATATATCGATCTTTACGTCTCGACCATTTCGAGACTCCTCGTCATGTCTCCAATCTCATCCGGGACTCCGAACTCCTTCGGTACATCAAAACTCATAAACTCATAATATAACTGTCATTGAAACCTTGAGCGTGCGGACCCTACGGTTCGAGAACAATGTAGACATGACCGAGACACGTCTTCGGTCAATAACCAATAGCGGAACCTGGATGCTCATATTGCCTCCTACATATTCTACGAAGATCTTTATCGGTCAGACCGCATAACAACATACGTTGTTCCCTTTATCATCGGTATGTTACTTGCCCGAGATTCGATCGTCGGTATCTCAATACCTAGTTCAATCTCGTTACCGGCAAGTCTCTTTACTCGTTCCGTAATACATCATCTCGCAACTAACTCATTAGTTGCAATGCGTGCAAGGCTTAAGTGATGTGCATTACCGAGAGGGCCCAGAGATACCTCTCCGACAATCGGAGTGACAAATCCTAAGCTCGAAATACGCCAACCCAACATCTACCTTCGGAGACACCTGTAGAGCTCCTTTATAATCACCCAGTTACGTTGTGACGTTTGGTAGCACACAAAGTGTTCCTCCGGCAAACGGGAGTTGCATAATCTCATAGTCATAGGAACATGTATAAGTCATGTAGAAAGCAATAGCAACATACTAAACAATCGGGTGCTAAGCTAACGGAATGGGTCATGTCAATCACATCATTCTCCTAATGATGTGATCCCGTTAATCAAATGACAACTCATGTCTATGGCTAGGAAACATAAGCATCTTAGATTAACGAGCTAGTCAAGTAGAGGCATACTAGTGACACTCTGTTTGTCTATGTATTCACACATGTATTATGTTTCCGGTTAATACAATTCTAGCATGAATAATAAACATTTATCATGAAACAAGGAAATAAATAATAACTTTATTATTGCCTCTAGGGCATATTTCCTTCAGTCTCCCACTTGCACTAGAGTCAATAATCTAGTTCACATCGCCATGTGATTTAACACCAATAGTTCACATCACCATGTGATTAACACCCATAGTTCACATCATCATATGACCAACACCCAAAGGGTTTACTAGAGTCAATAATCTAGTTCACATCGCTATGTGATTAACACCCAAAGAGTACTAAGGTGTGATCATGTTTTGTTTACGAGAGAAGTTTAGTCAACGGGTCTGCCACATTCAGATCCGTATGTATTTTGCAAATTTCTATGTCAACAATGCTCTGCACGGAGCTACTCTAGCTAATTGCTCCCACTTTCAATATGTATCCAGATTGAGACTTAGAGTCATCTAGATCAGTGTCAAAACTTGCATCGACGTAACCCTTTACGACGAACCTTTTGTCACCTCCATAATCGAGAAACATATCCTTATTTCACTAAGGATAATTTTGACCGCTGTCCACTCATCTACTCCTAGATCACTATTGTACTCCCTTGCCAAACTCAGTGGTAGGGTATGCAATAGATCTGGTACACAGCATGGCATACTTTATAGAACCTATGGCTGAGGCATAGGGAATGACTTTCATTCTCTTTCTATCTTCTGCCGTGGTCGGGCTTCGAGTCTTACTCAACTTCACACCTTGTAACACTGGCAAGAAACTCTTTCTTTGACTGTTCCATTTTGAACTACTTCAAAATCTTGTCAAGGTATGTACTCATTGAAAAAACTTATCAAGCGTCTTGATCTATCTCTATAGATCTTGATGCTCAATATCTAAGTAGCTTCATCGAGGTCTTTCTTTGAAAAACTCCTTTCAAATACTCCTTTATGCTTTGCAGAATAATTCTACATTATTTCCGATCAACAATATGTCATTCACATATACTTATCAGAAATGTTGTAGTGCTCCCACTCACTTTCTTGTAAATACAGGCTTCACCGCAAGTCTGTATAAAACTATATACTTTGATCAACTCATTAAAGCATATATTCCAACTCCGAGATGCTTACACCAGTCCATTGATGGATCGCTGGAGCTTGCATATTTTGTTAACACCTTTAGGATTGACAAAACCTTCTGGTTGCATCATATACAACTCTTCTTTAAGAAATCCATTAAGGATTGCAGTTTTGTTATCCATTTGCTAGATTTCATAAAATGTGGCAATTGCTAACATGATTCGGACAGACTTAAGCATAGATACGAGTGAGAAACTCTCATCGTAGTCAACACTTTGAACTTTGTCAAAACCCTTTTTCGACAAGTCTAGCTTTGTAGATAGTAACACTACTATCAGCGTACGTCTTCCTCTTGAAGATCCATTTATTTTCTATGGCTTGCCGATCATCGGGCAAGTCAACCAAAGTCCACACTTTGTTCTCATACATGGATCCCATCTCAGATTTCATGGCCTCAAGCCATTTCGCGGAATCTGGGCTCATCATCGCTTCCTCATAGTTCGCAAGTTCGTCATGGTCTAGTAACATGACTTCCAGAATAGGATTACCGTACCACTCTGGTGTGGATCTCACTCTGGTTTACCTATGAGATTCGGTAGTAACTTGATCTAAAGTTACATGATCATCATTATTAGCTTCCTCACTAATTGGTGTAGTAGTCACAGGAACAGATTTCTGTGATGAACTACTATCCAATAAGGGAGCAGGTACAGTTACCTCATCAAGTTCTACTTTCCTCCCACTCACTTCTTTTGAGAGAAACTCCTTCTCTAGAAAGGATCCATTATCAGCAACGAATATCTTGCCTTCGGATCTGTGATAGAAGGGGTACCCAACATTTTCTCTGGGTATCCTATGAAGACGCACTTCTCCGATTTGGGTTTGAGCTTATCAGGTTGAAACTTTTTCACATAAGCATCGCAGCCCCAAACTTAAAGAAACGACAACTTTGGTTTCTTGCCAAACCACAGTTCATAAGGTGTCATCTCAACGGATTTAGATGGTGCCCTTTTTAACGTGAATGTAGCTATCTCTAATGCATAACCCCAAAACTATAGTGGTAAGTCAGTAAGAAACATCATAGATTGCACTATATCCAATAAAGTACTGTTATGACGTTCGGACACACCATTATGCTATGGTGTTCCAGGTGGCATGAATTTGTGAAACTATTCCACATTGTTTTAATTGAAGACCAAACTCATAACTCAAATATTCGACTCCGTGATCAGATCGTAGAAACTTTATTTTCTTGTCACGATGATTTTTCACTTCACTCTGAAATTCTTTGAACTTTTCAAACGTTTCAGACTTATGTTTCATCAAGTAGATATACCCATATCTGCTCAAATCGTCTGTGAAGGTAAGAAAATAATGATACTTGTCGCGAGCCTTAATATTCATCGGACCACATACATCAGTATGTATGATTTCCAACAAATCTGTTGCTTGCTCCATTGTTCCGGAGAACGATGTCTTAGTCATCTTGCCCATGAGGCATGGTTCGCAAGCATCAAGTGATTCCAAAAGTCCATTAACATGGAGTTTCTTCATGCGTTTTACACCACTATGACCTAAATGGCAGTGCCACAAATAAGTTGCACTATCATTATTAACTTTGCATCTTTTTGGCTTCAATATTATGAATATGTGTATCACTACGATCGAGATCCAATGAACTATTTTCATTGGGTGTGTAACCATATAAGGTTTTATTCATGTAAACAGAACAACCATTTATTCTCTTACTTAAATGAATAACCGTATTGCAATAAACATGATCAAATCATATTTATGCTCAACGCAAAAACCAAATAATATTTATTTAGTTTCAACACTAATCTCGAAAGTATAGGGGAGTGTGCGATGATGATCATATCAATATTGGAACTACTTCCAACACACATCGTCACTTCACCCTTAACTAGTCTCTGTTTATTCTGCAACTCCTATTTCGAGTTACTACTCTTAGCAACTGAACCAGTACCAAATATACCTTTGTTATAAACACTAGTAAAGTACACATCAATAACATGTATATCAAATATACCTTTGTTCACTTTGCCATCCTTCTTATCCGCCAAATACTTGGGGTGGTTCCGCTTCTAGTGACCAGTCCCTTTGCAGTATAAGCACTTAGTCTCAGGCTTAGGTCCAGACTTGGGCTTCTTCACTTGAGCAGCAACTTGCTTGCCGTTCTTCTTGAAGTTCCCTTCTATCCCTTTGCCCTTTTCTTGAAACTAGTGGTCTTGTTAACCATCAACACTTGATGTTTTTCTTGATTTCTACCTTCATCGATTTCAGCATCACGAAGAGCTTGGGAATTACTTTCGTCATCCCTTGCATATCATAGTTCATCACAAAGTTCTACTAACTTGGTGATGGTGACTAGAGAATTCTATCAATCACTATCTTATCTGGAAGATTAACTCCCACTTGATTCAAGCGATTATAGTGCTCAGACAATCTGAGCACATGCTCACTAGTTGAGCGATTCTCCTCCATCTTTTAGCTATAGAACTTGTTGGAGACTTTGTATCTCTCAACTCGGGTATTTGCTTGAAATATTAACTTCAACTCCTGGAACATCTCATATGGTCCATGACGTTCAAAACATCTTTGAAGTCCCGATTCTAAGCCGTTAAGCATGGTGCACTAAACTATCAAGTAGTCATCATATTGAGCTAGCCAAACGTTCATAACGTCTGCATCTGCTCCTGCAATAGGTCTGTCACCTAGCGGTGCATCAAGGACATAATTCTTCTGTGCAACAATGAGGATAAACCTCAGATCACGGATCCAATCCGTATCATTGCTACTAATATCTTTCAACACAATTTTCTCTAGGAACATATCAAAATTAACATATGAAAGCAACAACGCGAGCTATTGATCTACAACATAGATATGTTAATACTACCAGGACTAAGTTCATGATAAATTAAAGTTCAATTAATCATATTACTTAAGAACTCCCACTTAGATAGACATCCCTCTAATCCTCTAAGTGATCACGTGATCCAAATCAACTAAACCATGTCCGATCATCATGTGAGATGGAGTAGTTTCAATGGTGAACATCACTATGTTGATCATATCTACTATATGATTCACGCTCGACCTTTCGGTCTCCGTGTTCCAAGGCCATATCTGTATATGCTTGGCTCGTCAAGTATAACCTGAGTATTCCGCGTGTGCAACTGTTTTGCACCCGTTGTATTTGAACGTAGAGCCTATCACACCCGATCATCACGTCGTGTCTCAGCACGAAGAACTTTCGCAACGGTGCATACTCTGGGAGAACACTTCTTGATAATTAGTGAGAGATCATCTTAAAATGCTACCGTCAATCAAAGCAAGATAAGATGCATAAAAGATAAACATCACATGCAATCAATATAAGTGATATGATATGGCCATCATCATCTTGTGCTTGTGATCTCCATCTTCGAAGCACCGTCATGATCACCATCGTCACGGGCGCGACACCTTGATCTCCATCGTAGCATCGTTGTCGTCTCGCCAATCTTATGCTTCTACGACTATCGCTACCGCTTAGTGATAAAGTAAAGCATTACAGGGCGATTGCATTGCATACAATAAAGCGACAACCATATGGCTCCTGCCAGTTGCCGATAACTCGGTTACAAAACATGATCATCTCATACAATAAAATTTAGCATCATTTCTTGACCATATCACATCACAACTTGCCCTGCAAAAACAAGTTAGACATCCTCTACTTTGTTGTTGCAAATTTTACATGGATGCTACGGGCTTAGCAAGAACCAATCTTACCTACGCATCAAAACCACAACGATAGTTTGTCAAGTGAGTGCTGTTTTAACCTTCGCAAGGACCGGGCGTAGCCACACTCGGTTCAACTAAAGTTGGAGAAACTGACACCCGCCAGCCACCTGTGTGCAAAGCACGGCGGTAGAACCAGTCTCGCGTAAGCGTACACGTAATGTCGGTCCGGGCCGCTTCATCCAACAATACCGCCAAACCAAAGTATGACATGCTGGTAAGCAGTATGACTTATATCGCCCAAAACTCACTTGTGTTCTACTCGTGCATATAACATCAAACCATAAAACCTAGGCTCGGATGCCACTGTTGGGGAACGTAGTAATTTTAAAAAAAAACCTACGCACACACAAGATCATGGTGATGCATAGCAACGAGAGGGGAGAGTGTTGTCTACGTACCCTCGTAGACCGAAGCGGAAGCGTTGACACAACATAGAGGAAGTAGTCGTACGTCTTCCCGGTCCAACCGATCCAAACACCGTTACTCCAGCACCTCCGAGTTCTTGGCACACGTTCAGCTCGATGACGCTCCCCGGGCTCCGATCCAGCAAAGCTTCAGGGAGGAGTTCCGTCAGCACGATGGCATGGTGACAATCTTGATGTTCAACCGTCGCAGGGCTTCGCCTAAGCACCGCTACAATATGATCGAGGTGTAATATCGTGGAGGGGGGCACCGCACACGGCTAAGGAACGATCACGAAGATCAACTTGTGTGTCTATGGGGTGCCCCCTGCCCCTGTATATAAAGGAGTGGAGGAGGGGAGGGCCGGCCCTCTCTATGGCGCGCCCTAGGGAGTCCTACTCCCACCGGGAGTAGGATTCCCCCTTTCCTAGTCCAACTAGGAGTCCTTCCATGTAGTAGGAGTAGGAGACAAGGAAGGGGAAAGGAGAAGGGAAGGAAGGAGGGGGCGCAACCCCTCCCCCTAGTCCAATTTGGACTAGGCCTTGGGGGGCGCGCGGCCTGCCCTAGGCAGCCCCTCTCTCTTTCCCGTATGGCCCAATAAGGCCCAATACTTTCCCCCCGTATTCCCATAACTCCTTGGTACTCTGAAAAATACCCGAACCACTCAGAACATTTCCGATGTCCGAATATAGTCGTCCAATATATCGATCTTTACGTCTCGACCATTTCGAGACTCCTCGTCATGTCCCCGATCTCATCCGGGACTCCGAACTCCTTAGGTACATCAAAACTCATAAACTCATAATATAACAGTCATCGAAACCTTAAGTATGCGGACCCTACGGTTCGAGAACAATGTAGACATGACCGAGACACGTCTCCGGTCAATAACCAATAGCGGAACCTGGATGCTCATATTGGCTCCTACATATTCTACGAAGATCTTTATCGGTCAGACCGCATAACAACATACGTTGTTCCCTTTGTCATCGGTATGTTACTTGCCCGAGATTCGATCCTCGGTATCTCAATACCTAGTTCAATCTCGTTACCGGCAAGTCTCTTTACTCGTTCCGTAATACATCATCTCGCAACTAACTCATTAGTTGCAATGCTTGCAAGGCTTAAGTGATGTGCATTACCGAGAGGGCCCAGAGGAACCTCTCCGACAATCGGAGTGACAAATGCTAATCTCGAAATACGCCAACCCAACATCTACCTTCGGAGACACCTGTAGAGCTCCTTTATAACCACCCAGTTACGTTGTGACGTTTGGTAGCACACAAAGTGTTCCTCCGGCAAACGGGAGTTGCATAATCTCATAGTCATAGGAACATGTATAACTCATGAAGAAAGCAATAGCAACATACTAAACGATCGGGTTCTAAGCTAACGGAATGGGTCATGTCAATCACATCATTCTCCTAATGATGTGATCCTATTAATCAAATGACAACTCATGTCTATGGCTAGGAAACATAACCATCTTCGATTAACGAGCTAGTCAAGTAGAGGCATACTAGTGACACTCTGCTTGTCTATGTATTCACACATGTATTATGTTTCCGGTTAATACAATTCTAGCATGAATAATAAACATTTATCATGAAATAAGGAAATAAATAATAACTTTATTATTGCCTCTAGGGCATATTTCCTTCACTCGTTTCTATGAGGGGAATACTAGTGCCAATTTGGTACAAAAGAGAAATTTCCAAAACCACAACCCCAAGAACAAAAATAATTATGTGGGCAAAGGAAAATTTGATGGCAAGTACAAAGCCCCACAACCTGTCAACTACAAGAAGAAGAAGGATACTTATAAGAAGAAAGGAAAGTGCTATGTATGTGGCAGTGAAGAACATTGGGCTTCATCCTGCAAGGACCGCTGGGACATGTGTCAGAATGGGAACAATAGCAAGACCGCTAATGTTGTTATTGGAGATGTTGACATGAAAGATGTCGGGTATGGTAAATTTCCTACCATTCTTTTAGTATGTCATTCTCCAAATTGGTGGATTGACACTGGTGCCAATGTACATGTGTTTTCTGACTTAAACATGTTTTATTCTTATCAGGTCGCAAGAACTACACCCGTGCTGATGGGAAATGGGACACATGCTTCTGTTCATGGTGTTGGTACGGTCGATCTGAATTTTATTTCGGGAAAGATCGTGCGACTGAAGAACATGCAGCATGTCCCTGCTATAAATAAAAATCTCGTCAGCGGTTCTCATTTGTGTCGAGATGGTTATAAATTGGTATTTGAGTCCAATAAGGTTGTAGTATCTAAGTGTGGACAATTTGTTTGGAAAGGCTATGAGAGAGGAGGCTTGTTCCGCTTATCTTTGTCATACTTTTGCACTAAAGTTATTAATCATGTTTGCAGTGAAATCGAATCAAATGTTTGGCATTCACGATTTTGTCATATTAACTTTGGTGTCATGAAGCGGCTAGCAAATTTGAGTTTAATCCCGAAATTTACAATTGTCAAAGGTTCTAAGTGCCAAGTTTGTGTGCAAGCAAAGCAACCTCGCAAGTCTCATACGACTGTTGAGGCGAGGAATTTGGCACCACTTGATCTCATACATTCAGATCTTTGCGAGATGAATGGTGTGTTGACAAAAGGTGGAAAAAGATATTTCATGACTCTAATCAATGACTCTACTAGATATTGTATGGTATATTTGTTGAAAACAAAAGATGAGGCTTTGCACTACTTTAAAATCTATAAAGCCGAAGCAGAGAATCAACTCGATCGAAAAATTTGCAAACATTTCCAAGTTCATGAATATTTTTAAAATTCGTGAACAATATTAAAGTTCTCGAACATTTGCTCAAATGTGGTTGAACAAGAAACAAAAGGTCGATTAAACAAGAAAAAAACACTATATTATGCAACATACTGTAGTGGAGGGGTAAACAATTTTATCGTTAGCTAGAGTGGCTCAAAAGCACTACACTTGACGAGCAAAAAAATGGCCGCTGATAATCCACTAGTGTATGAGATTAAGTTTAGATCTTTTTTGATAAGTAGAGTGTCAAAATCAACAAGAAGAAGAAGGGATTGTTTGATAATAGTAGGGAATCACTGTAAAAGCCGCATAAACTATTTGGTTGTTCGTTTGATCAAGAGAGCAATTGCAAAAAAGGTAATTTGTAACCATGTCATTCAAATAGCCTCCTTGTTTCTAAGAAATAGCTTAGATGATGCCAAAAACACAATTGAGTTCAACATGTACAAAAGCTCTAATAGTAGAACTCAAACCTGCCACCATGTCATTAAAATAGTCTCCTTGTTTCTAAAACACAAGTGAACTTAACAATGAAAGACTAAAATTAAGAAACCCCAGCTTAGTTAAATGTAAGGTCAAGATCATGTGAATGCTACAAAACTAAGATGAAGACATATACATGTCAATTTTATGAATAGCATGGCGAGCTATGTACAAAGTTGTGAGATTTACTTCTAAAATACTTGAGCTTGGTACATGAAACACAACATTGGATATTCAAGATCATGTAATACTACAGGAGCAAGTTGAGATTCATCACAAATGTAGATGGCAAACATGTACAAAATTATGATATATATGTCTTAGAAACCAAAGTGATGGTGTCCTCGACTAGGAAGTACTCACCATGTAGTCTCCCGGCCAGGAGGGCCGGGCCGAGGACCCTCGTGGCGGTTAATTACTGGGCCTTTTCGGGCAACCCATGATTTATAAAAGAAGATTCCACAAGACTTGGTCCAAAAGACAAGGACCTTCTAAATCCTAGGCCTCCGGTACCTTATATAAATGAGGCTAGGCTAGTCGATAGATAATATTCAAAAGATTCTAAGATTCATTCACAGATATGATCTCAAGGTAGATCGACATGTACTTTATACCCCATCCACAATCAATACAATATAAGCAGGACGTAGAGTTTTACCTCTTCGAGAGGGCCTGAACCTAGGTATACACCGTGTTCTTTGCTTGTCCTATTACCATCTAGCCAATATCGCAAGCTCGGGACCCCATATCTGAGATCTATCGGATTTAGCTTCGTCACCGAGCTTGATATTGCATCATCCATGATACTCGACAATTAAAGATTGCATAAATGCTCTAATAGCAACATGAGCCCCATCATCAGTATAGATGAAAAATTATATATATAACATTGTTAGTAAAAATGCAAATATATTTCTCTAACCTAAAATTAGTCTTGTAGTATCGCATAGTAAAAAAAATACATAAAGTTCAGTAATGAACAATCAATTTAAATGAGCTCCAACTTGCATATATAGCATGCATACAACACTAACCTCTAATGACCAACCCTAATCATGACTAATGGACTACATATGAGTATATGACTAATGGACAATCTAAATTATGGGAAAACATCAAGCAACCCTAAAATTTTATGTCTTCCCCACATGTCTTTGTTGATGCAACAAAAGCATGTGATAAAGGAATAAAATTTAACACTACATGATGCATATCATTGGACTGAACTATAAATTAATCTGATGTAAAAAATTAGTCATATGTTTAGAACTAGTCAATATTAGAAGGTAGTGCTTCACTTACTCATCATTGGCAATAAACACGTTTTTGCTACCTTTTTGATTTAGCTTGTTTTGTAGAAGAATAGTACGTACTAAAGATGTAGTTCTCTCGAATGGTAAGCAATGTTTCTCCTGGTGGATATGGTAATCATGAACAATGCCTACTTAGACGGTTGGTTGTGTCTACAAAATTAGACATGAGGGAGAAGTGCTTACATACATGGGAACAACATAATTGGTCCAAGCTATTCTCTAGAAAACTAGAAAAAATTGTAAGGATGTGCATGTATTAGATCTTACGCAGCTTGTAGTCTAATGAAATAATAAAAAAATCCTCAATCCTAAACCCTATAATGCTTTGTCTTATTGTGGGGGTTTTCAAGATTGAAAAAATATTTTTCTTTCAAAGTTATAGAAATGACTCAGAATTACCCAACAACTATACGGTCAAGCGCTTAGTTTTAAGTAATATTAGAACTAAATGCTTGACTCTATATGCATAAACCCAGTTAACATATTATCCTTTTCCATCATCGGTAAGAGAAACAAACTCGTGATAAAGTTCTAGGGGTGCCCACAAGAGAAGGGGGCTCTCAAAATAGAATAACATAAGAGGGCTCTTGGAAGGATCGAACATAGAAAGCCGCCAAGTATAGCATATAGCCCCATCAATAAAAAAACTCTTGATTGCAATCATAGTAAGGTGTTCGGCTTAAATCATATATATATAGACTAGATAATACAACACACGTTGTTGTAAGATTTGGTTGATATATTCTTTGATGAAGTTGAAACATGAATACTTGATTACTGTATAGATATAAAATAATTGTGGGATATAAGTAGTCTAATATTTTTCATATGCATGGTGCATGTTGTGGTGGATCATTTTCATGAATGTAGCATGTTGAGGTGGGCTTTTTTACATCCATGAGTGTATGTTGAGGTGGCATAGCTGCATGTTGAGATAAATAGAGATAGTGGGGATCACTTTCTTATGTATATAGGATGTAGGATATCGGATTCGTTTCTTACCAGTTTTGATTTTTAGGAGTGAAGAGCAAGAGTAGTATCTACCCAGATCAGATGAGATGGAATTATAAGAAGAGAAAAGAAATTATTTATCTGCTAAGATGATGTGAAAGGGAATACCCATATATTATTTGTTCTAGCAATTTAGTATTTTTTTCAAACAAGCCTATTACATGTTCTAATAAATTCTAATAAAAACATATAAGATCCAAATTAAACCATAACATACAAGCATAGTATCTGTTCTATCATTTAGCATGACATGAATATGATAATTTTTTGTGTGAGTTTTAACAAAGAAGCATATACTAGTAGGTAGAGTTTAGGACACATGACCATATATCACTTCTAACATATTTGACATGAATAATCTAATATATAGCAACTATAACATCTCTGACATGTAGCAATTATAACAAGCATAGTACATGACAAAGTTTAGGAGGCATGAACACATAACCATTCAAACAAGCATACTAACATTTAGGAAAAATAAACACATAAAATTCTTAACATATTTGGTACAACAGATTCTAATTAATAGCAACAATATAGGACATCACAACATGGTCATATGACCATGGCGCGCAAATTGCAAGGTTGAGAAAGTGACCTCATCACCATGGTAAGGACTGCGGTCAAAGATAAGGACCCAACACTGTCTTGGTTGTGGCGTGGTGAGCATGTCGTTGTTGCACGGCGATGGGAGCACAAGTGCCACCGCTAAGGCCGAAATGCAGAGACTAGGCAACAACAACACCAAGTTGTCGTGTGGGCGACATATCACTACTAGGTGTATGAGCACACATAGTGGCACGAGAGACCTGGCAACATAACCCCAAGATGGTGGCATCGATTGGGAGGCCACATGATTTGGCATGTAGCACGAAGAGATAACTATCAGAGATGGTGTCAGGGAAAGGTGATGCGGTACAAAAACAGAGGTGGGACTGGCAGGGAGGTAGTGGGCGTCGATGCGACACTAATAGGGGTGGGCATAGGGGAATGGGATGCTATCGGAGGTGACAAGTGATGTCTACTACACAAACTTCTTCTTGTAGACGTTGTTCGGCCTCCAAGTGCAGAGGTTTGTAGGACAGTAGCAAATTTCCCTCAAGTGGATGACCTAAGGTTTATCAATCCGTGGGAGGCGTAGGATGAAGATGGTCTCTCTCAAGCAACCCTGCAACCAAATAACAAAGAGTCTCTTGTGTCCCAACACACCCAATACAATGATAAATTGTATAGGTGCACTAGTTCGGCGAAGAGATGGTGATACAAGTGCAATATGGATGGTAGATATAGGTTTTTGTAATCTGAAAATATAAAAACAACAAGGTAAATAATGTAAAAGTGAGCGTAAACGGTATTGCAATGATAGGAAACAAGGCCTAGGGTTCATACTTTCACTAGTTCAAGTTCTCTCAACAATAATAACATAGTTGGATCATATAACTATCCCTCAACATGCAACAAAGAGTCACTCCAAAGTCACTAAAGCGGAGAACAAACGAAGAGATTATGGTAGGGTACGAAACCACCTCAAAGTTATTCTTTCCAATCAATCCATTGGGCTATTCCTATAATTGTCACAAATAGCCTAGAGTTCGTACTAGAATAACACCTTAAGACACAAATCAACCAAAACCCTAATGTCACCTAGATACTCCAATGTCACCTCAAGTATTCGTGGGTATGATTATACGATATGCATCACACAATCTCAGATTCATCTATTCAACCAACACATATAACCTCAAAGAGTGCCCCAAAGTTTCTACCGGAGAATCACGACAAAAACGTGTGCCAACCCCTATGCATAGGTTCATGGGCGGAACCCGCAAGCTGATCACCAAAACATACATCAAGTGAATCACGTGATATCCCATTGTCACCACGGATACGCACGGCAAGACATACATCAAGTGTTCTCAAATCTTTAAAGACTCAATCCGATAAGATTACTTCAAGGGGAAAACTCAGTCCATTACAAGAGAGTAGAGGGGAGAAGAAACATAAGATCCAACTATAATAGCAAAGCTCGCGATACATCAAGATCATGCCAAATCAAGAACACGAGAGAGAGAGAGAGTCAAACACATAGCTACTGGTACATACCCTCAGCCTCGAGGGTGAACTACTCCCTCCTCGTGATGGAGAGCGCTGGGATGATGAAGATGGCCACGGTGAGGGTTCCCCCCTCCGGCAGGGTGCCGGAACAGGGTCCCGATTGGGTTTTGGTGGCTACATAGGCTTGCGGTGGCGGAACTCCCGATCTATTCTGTTCTCTAGAAGTTTTAGGGTACGTGGGTATATATGGGTGAAAGACGTACGTCGGTGGACCTCCGGGCTGTCCACGAGGCAGGGGGCGCGCCCTAGGGGGTGGGCACGCCCCCCACCCTCGTGGGCAGCTCGGGACTCCCCTGGTGTGCACTCCAAGTTTTTCCGGTAGCTTTCCTTCCAAAAATAACTTCTCCAGTTGATTTCATTCCGTTTTGACTCCGTTTGATATTCCTTTTCTTCGAAACACTGAAATAGGCAAAAAAAAACAGCAATTCTAGGCTGGGCCTCCGGTTAATAGGTTAGTCCCAAAAATAATATAAAAGTGGATAATAAAGCCCAATATTGTATAAAACAATAGATAATATAGCATGGAGCAATAAAAAATTATAGATACGTTGGAGACATATCAAGCATCCCCAAGCTTAATTCCTGCTCATCCTCGAGTAGGTAAATGATAAAAAAGATAATTTTTTATGCGGAGTGCTACTTGGCATAATTTCAATGTAATTCTTCTTAATTGTGGTATGGATATTCAGATCCGAAAGATTCAAGATAAAATTTCAAATTGACATAAAAATAATAATACTTCAAGCATACTAACAAAGCAATTATGTCTTCTCAAAATAACATGGCCAAAGAAAGTTATCCCTACAAAGTCATGTAGTCTAGCTATGCTCTATCTTCACCACACAAAGTATTTAAATCATGCACAACCCCGATGACAAGCCAAGCAATTGTTTCATACTTTAACATTTTCAAAACTTTTTCGATATTCACGCAATACATGAGCGTGAGCAATGGATATAGCACTATACGTGGAATAGAATGGTGGTTGTGGAGAAGACAAAAAGGGATAAGATAGTCTCACATCAACTAGGCGTATCAACGGGCTATGGAGATGCCCATCAATAGATATCAATGTGAGTGAGTAGGGATTGTCATGCAACGGATGCACTAGAGCTATAAGTATATGAAAGCTTAACAAAAGAAACTAAGTGGGTGTGCATCCAACTCGCTTGCTCACGAAGACCTAGGGCATTTTGACGAAGCCCATCATTGGAATATACAAGCCAAGTTCTATAATGTAAAATTCTCACTAGTATATGAAAGTGATATCATAGGAGACTTTCTATCTTGAATGGTGCTACTTTGAAGCACAAGTGTGGTAAAAGGATAGTAGCATTGTCCCTTCTCTATTTTTCTCTCATTTTTTTATTTTTCTATTTGGGCCTTTTCTCTTTTTTTATGGCCTCTTTTTTTTCTTCTGGAGTCTCATCTCGATTTGTGGGGGAATCATAGTCTCCATCATCCTTTCCTCACTTGGGACAATGCTCTAATAATGATGATCATCACACTTTTATTTTCTTACAACTCAACAATTACAACTCGATACTTAGAACAAAATATGACTCTATATGAATGCCTCCGGCGGTTTACCGGGATATGCAGTGAATCAAGAGTGACATGTATGAAAGAATTATGAACGGTGGCTTTGCCATAAATACAATGTCAACTACATGATCATGCTAGCAATATGACAATGATGGAGCGTGTCATAATAAACGGAACGGTGGAAAGTTGCATGTCAATATATCTTGGAATGGCTATGGAAATGCCATGATAGGTAGGTATGGTGGCTGTTTTGAGGAAGGTATTTGGTGGGTGTATGATACCGGCGAAAAGTACGCGGTATTAGAGAGGCTAGCAATGGTGGAAGGAAGAAAAGTACGTATAATCCATGGACCCAACATTAGTCATGAAGAACTCATATACTTATTACAAAAATCTACAAGTTATCAAAGCAAAGTATTACGCGCATGCTCCTAGGGGGATAGATTGGTAGGAAAAGACCATCGCTCGTCCCCGATCGCCACTCATAAGGAAGACAATCAATAAATAAATCATGCTCCGACTTCATCACATAACGGTTCACCATACGTGCGTGCTCCGGGAATCACAAACTTTAACACAAGCATTTCTCAAATTCACAACTACTCAACTAGCATGACTCTAATATCACCATCTTCATATCTCAAAACAATTATCAAGCATCAAACTTTTCTTAGTATTCAACACACTCAAAAGAAAGTTTTACAAATCTTGAATACCAAGCATAATATTATTTTAAAGCAAATTACCATGCTATTTAAGACTCTCAAAATAATCTAAGTGAAGCATGAGAGATCAATAGTTTCTATAAAACAAATCCACCATCGTGCTCTAAAAGATATAAGTGAAGCTCAATGAGTAGTCAAATGGTTATGCAACTATGTGAAGACTCTCCCATTTTAAGAATTTCAGATCTTGATACTTTATTCAAACAGCAAGCAAAGGTACATAAAACTACAATGCAAGGATAGCACAACTCATGTGAAGAATAAAAAACTTAGGTTCAACCGGTACTAACCGATAGTTGTTGAAGAGAAAAGGTGGGATGCCTACCGGGGCATCCCCAAGCTTAATGCTTGAGACTTCTTGAAATATTATCTTGGGGTGCCTTGGGCATCCCCAAGCTTGAGCTTTTTGTGTCTCCTTAATTCCTCTCATATCACGGTCTCCCTAAATGTCAAAAGCTTCATCCACACAAAACTCAACAAGGACTCGTGAGATAAGTTAGTATAAACCAATGACCTTATCATACTATACTGTAGCAAATCGCTAAAATTATTATTCAACATTGCATACTAAATTCCTCTTCATATTTAATACTCCTATCCTCAAATAGAATCATTAAACAAGCAAACATATGCAAACAATGCAAACATAACAGCAATCTGCCAAAATAGTACAGTCTGTAAAGAATGCAAGATTCATCATACTTCCCTAACTCCAAAAATTATGAAATAAAATTCACACTGTAGTAAATTTATGAGATCTTATTATGCAAAAGGTTTCAACATTTTATCACATTCTGAATTTTCTAAGGAATTTTTGCAACAGCGGTAAACTTTCTGTTTTCAAACAACAACATGCATACTTGCAAAATAAGCATGGTAAAGGCTATCCTTGACATTTTTATTGAAAATAGAGATGAAAAACATTATTATAAATAACAGCAAGCAAATACTAACAAAACAAAATGATGCTCCAAGCAAAACACATATCATGTGATGAATAAAAATATAGCTCCAAGTAAAGTTACCGATGAACGAAGACGAAAGAGGGGATGCCATCCGGGGCATCCTGTTGGAAATATGCCCTAGAGGCAATAATAAAAGGATTATTATATTTCCTTGTTCATGATAATTGTCTATTGTTCATGCTATAATTGTATTGTTCGGAAATCATAATACATGTGTGAATACATAGACCATAATGTGTCCCTAGTAAGCCTCTAGTTGACTAGCTCGTTGACCAATAGATAGTCATGGTTTCCTGACTATGGACATGGGGATGTCATTGATAACGGGATCACATCATTAGGAGAATGATGTGGTGGACAAGACCCAAACCTAAGCATAGCACAAAAGATCGTGTAGTTCGTTTGCTAGAGCTTTTCTGAATGTCAAGTATCATTCCTTAGACCATGAGATTATGCAACTCCCGGATACCGTAGGAGTGCTTTGGGTGTATCAAACGTCACAACGTAACTGGGTGACTATAAAGGTGCACTACAGGTATCTCCGAAAGTATCTGTTGGGTTGGCATGAATCGAGACTGGGATTTGTCACTCCGTGTGACGGAGAGGTATCTCTGGGCCCACTCGGTAAGACATCATCATAATGAGCTCAATGTGATCAAGGTGTTGTTCACAGGATGATGTGTTACGGGAACGAGTAAAGAGACTTGCCGGTAACGAGATTGAACAAGGTATCGGTATACCGACGATCGAATCTCGGGCAAGTATCGTACCGATAGACAAAGGGAATTGAATACGGGATTGATTAAGTCATCGACATCGTGGTTCATCCGATGAGATCATCGAGGAGCATGTGGGAGACAACATGGGTATCCAGATCCCGCTGTTGGTTATTGACCGGAGATCATCTTGGTCATGTCTGCATGTCTCCCGAACCCGTAGGGTCTACACACTTAAGGTTCGATGACGCTAGGGTTGTTAAAGATATTAGTATGCAGCAAACCGAAGGTTGTTCGGAGTCCCGGATGAGATCCCGGACATCACAAGAGGTTCCGGAGTGGTCCGGAGGTAAAGAATTATATATATAGGAAGTGTCGTTTCGGCCATCGGGAATGATCTGGGGGTCGCCGGTATTGTACCGGGACCACCAGATGGGTCCCGGGGGTCCACCGGGTGGGGCCACCCATCCCGGAGGGCCCCGTGGGCTGAAGTGGGGAGGGAACCAGCCCATAGTGGGCTGGTGCGCCCCCCCCCCCCCCACATGGGCCTCCCCCCTGCGCCTAGGGTTGGAAACCATAGGGCAGGGGGCGCCCCACATGGCTTGGGGGGCAAGCCTTCCCCCCTGGCCGCCGCCCCCCTGGAGATGGATCTCCAGGGCCGGCGCCCCCCCCCCCCTAGGGGGCCTATATAAAGGGGGGAGGGAGGGCAGCCACACCCTGCAGCCTTGGCGCCTCCCTCTCCCCTGTTACACCTCTCCCTCTCTCCGTAGTTGCTTGGCGAAGCCCTGCTGGAACTCTGCTGCATCCACCACCACGCCGTCGTGCTGCTGGATCTTCTTCAACCTCTCCTTCCCCCTTGCTGGATCAAGAAGGAGGAGACGTCATCCCGACCGTACGTGTGTTGAACGCGTAGGTGTCGTCCGTTCGGCGCTGGTCATCGGTGATTTGGATCACGACGAGTACGACTCCATCATCCACGTTCTTCTTGAACGCTTCCGCTGCGATCTACAAGTGGTATGTAGATGCTCTCCTATCCCCTCGTTGCTAGAATACTCCATGGATAGATCTTGGTGATGCGTAGGAAAATTTTAATTTCTGCTACGATCCCCAACAGTGGCATCATGAGCTAGGTCTATGCGTAGTTAATATGCACGAGTAGAACACAAAGTAGTTGTGGGCGTCGAATTGTCAATTCTTCTTGCCGTTACTAGTCATATCTTGGTTCAGCGGTATTGTGGGATGAAGCGGCCCGGACCAACCTTACACGTACGCTTACGTGAGACCGGTTCCACCGACTGACATGCACTAGTTGCATAAGGTGGCTGGCGGGTGTCTGTCTCTCCCACTTTAGTTGGATCGGATTCGATGAATAGGGTCCTTATGAAGGGTAAATAGAGATTGACAATTCACGTTGTGGTTTTTAACGTAGGTAAGAAACATTCTTGCTAGCAACCTATAACAGCCACGTAAAAACTTGCAACAACAATTAGAGGACGTCTAACTTGTTTTTGCAGCAAGTGCTTTGTGATGTGATATGGCCAGAAGTTGTGATGAATCATGTATGTGATGTATGAGATGATCTTGTTATTGTAATAGGAATCACGACTTGCATGTCGATGAGTATGACAACCGACAGGAGCCATAGGAGTTGTCTTTATTTATTTATGACCTGCGTGTCAACTTAAATCGTCATGTAATTACTTTACTTTATTGCTAAAGCGTTAGCCCTAGTAGTAGAAGTAATAGTTGACGTGACAACTTCACGAAGACACGATGATGGAGATCATGGTGTCATGCCGGTGACGACGATGAACATGGCGCCCCGAAGATGGAGATCAAAGGAGCGAAATGATGTTGGCCATATCATGTCACTATTTGATTGCATGTGATGTTTATCATGTTTTTACATCTTATTTGCTTAGAACGACGGTAGCATAAATAAGATGATCCCTCATTAAAATATCAAAAATGTGTTCTCCCTAACTGTGCACCGTTGCTAAGGTTCGTCGTTCCGAAGCACCACATGATGATCGGGTGTGATAGGTCCTTACGTTCGCATACAACGGGTGTAAGCCAGATTTACACACGCAATACACTTAGGTTGGATTGACGAGCCTAGCATGTACAGACATGGCCTCGGAACACGGAGGACCGAAAGGTCGAACATGAGTCGTATAGAAGATACGATCAACATAGAGATGTTCACCGATGATGACTAGTCCGTCTCACGTGATGATCGGACACGGCCTAGTTGACTCGGATCATGTATCACTTAGATGACTAGAGGGATGTCAAATCTGAGTGGGAGTTCATTCATTAATTTGATTAGATGAACTTAATTATCATGAACTTAGTCTAAATCTTTACAATATGTCTTGTAGATTAAATGGCCCACGCTAATGTCACCCTCAACTTCAACGCATTCCTAGAGAAAACCAAGCTGAAAGATGATGGCAGCAACTATGCGGACTGGGTCCGGAACCTGAGGATCATCCTCATAGCTGCCAAGAAACATTATGTCCTAGAAGCACCGCTAGGTGAACCACCATTCCCAGAAAACCAGGACGTTATGAACGCCCATCAGTCACGTACTGATGATTACTCCCTCGTTCAGTGCGGCATGCTTTACAGCTTAGAACCGGGGCTCCAAAAGCGTTTTGAGCAACACGGAGCATATGAGATGTTCGAGGAGCTGAAATTGATTTTCCAAGCTCATGCCCGGGTCGAGAGATATGATGTCTCCGACAAGTTCTTTAGCTGTAAGATGGAGGAAAATAGCTCTGTCAGTGAACACATACTCAAGATGTCTGGGTTGCACAACCGCTTGACTCAGCTGGAAGTTAATCTCCCAGATGAGGCGGTCATTGACAGAATCCTTCAGTCGCTCCCACCTAGCTACAAGAGCTTCGTGATGAACTACAATATGCAGGGGATGGAAAAGACCATTCCCGAGTTGTATTCAATGCTGAAATCTGCAGAGGTGGAGATCAAAAAGGAACATCAAGTGTTGATGGTGAATAAAACCACTAAGTTCAAGAAAGGCAAGGGTAAGAAGAACTTCAAGAAGGACGGCAAGGAGGTTGCCGCGCCTGGTAAATCAGTTGCCAAGAAGAAGTCAAAGAATGGACCCAAACCTGAAACTGAGTGCTTTTATTGCAAGGGAAATGGTCACTGGAAGCGGAATTGCCCCAAGTACTTAGCAGATAAGAAGGCCGGCAACACTAAAGGTATATGTGATATACATGTAATTGATGTGTACCTTACCAGTGCTCGTAGTAGCTCCTGGGTATTTGATACCGGTGCCGTTGCTCATATTTGTAACTCAAAACAGGAGCTGCGGAATAAACGGAGACTGGCGAAGGACGACGTGACGATGCGCGTCGGGAATGGTTCCAGGGTTGATGTGATCGCCGTCGGCACGCTACCTCTACATTTACCTACGGGATTAGTTTTGAACCTCAATAATTGTTATTTAGTGCCAAGTTTGAGCATGAACATTGTATCTGGATCTCGATTAATTCGAGATGGCTACTCATTTAAATCTGAGAATAATGGTTGTTCTATTTATATGAGTGATATGTTTTATGGTCATGCTCCGATGGTTAATGGTTTATTCTTAATGAATCTCGTACGTGATGTTACACATATTCATAGTGTGAATACCAAAAGATGTAAAGTTAATAACGATAGCCCCACATACTTGTGGCACTGCCGCCTTGGTCACATTGGTGTCAAGCGCATGAAGAAGCTCCATGCTGATGGACTTTTAGAGTCCCTCGATTATGAATCATTTGACACGTGCGAACCATGCCTCATGGGCAAAATGACCAAGACTCCATTCTCAGGGACAATGGAGCGATCAACCAACTTGTTGGAAATCATACATACAGATGTGTGTGGTCCAATGAGCGTTGAGGCTCGCGGAGGCTATCGTTATGTTCTCACTCTCACTGATGATTTGAGTAGATATGGGTATGTCTACTTGATGAAACACAAGTCTGAGACCTTTGAAAAGTTCAAGGAGTTTCAGAGTGAGGTTGAGAATCAACGTGACAGAAAAATAAAGTTCTTACGATCAGATCATGGGGGAGAATATTTAAGTCACGAATTTGGCACACACTTAAGAAAATGTGGAATCGTTTCACAACTCACGCCGCCTGGAACACCTCAGCGTAACGGTGTGTCCGAACGTCGTAATCGCACTCTATTGGATATGGTGCGGTCTATGATGTCTCTTACAGATCTGCCGCTATCATTTTGGGGATACGCTCTAGAGACAGCCGCATTCACTTTAAATAGGGCACCGTCTAAATCCGTTGAGACGACACCGTATGAATTATGGTTTGGGAAGAAACCTAAGCTGTCGTTTCTGAAAGTTTGGGGTTGCGATGTTTATGTCAAGAAACTTCAACCTGAAAAACTCGAACCCAAATCGGAAAAATGCGTCTTCATAGGATATCCCAAGGAAACAGTTGGGTATACCTTCTACCTCAGATCCGAAGGCAAGATCTTTGTTGCCAAGAACGGGTCCTTTCTAGAGAAAGAGTTTCTCGCGAAAGAAGTAAGTGGGAGGAAAGTAGAGCTTGATGGAGTACTACCTCTTGAAAATCAGAGTAGCGCAGCTCAGGAAAATGTTCCTGTGGTGCCTGCACCGATTAGAGAGGAGGTTAATGATGATGATCAAGATACTTCTGATCAAGCTCCTACTGAACTTCGTAGGTCCACAAGGACGCGTTCCGCACCAGAGTGGTACGGCAACCCTGTCCTGGAAATCATGTTGTTGGACAACGGTGAACCTTCGAACTATGAAGAAGCGATGGCGGGCCCAGATTCTGACAAATGGCTAGAAGCCATGAAATCCGAGATAGAATCCATGTATGAAAACAAAGTATGGACTTTGAATGACTTGCCCGATGATCGGCGAGCCATAGAAAATAAATGGATCTTTAAGAAGAAGACAGACACGGATGGTAATGTGACCATCTATAAAGCTCGACTTGTCGCTAAGGGTTATCGGCAAGTTCAAGGGGTTGACTACGATGAGACTTTCTCTCCCGTAGCGAAGCTGAAGTCCGTCCGAATCATGTCAGCAATTGCCGCATACTATGATTATGAGATATGGAAAATGGACGTCAAAACGGCATTCCTTAACGGCTTTCTTAAGGAAGAATTGTATATGATGCAGCCGGAAGGTTTTGTCGATCCTAAGAATGCTAACAAAGTATGCAAGCTCCAGCACTCTATCTATGGGCTGGTGCAAGCATCTCGGAGTTGGAACATTCGCTTTGATGAGATGATCAAAGCGTTTGGGTTTATGCAGACTTATGGAGAAGCCTGCGTTTGCAAGAAAGTGAGTGGCAGCTCCGTAGCATTTCTCATATTATATGTGGATGACATACTATTGATGGGAAATAATATAGAATTCTTGGAAAGCATAAAGGCCTATTTAAACAAATGTTTTTCAATGAAGGACCTTGGAGAAGCTGCTTATATATTAGGCATCAAGATCTATAGAGATAGATCGAGACGCCTCATCGGTCTTTCACAAAGTACGGACCTTGATAAGATTTTGAAGAAGTTCAAAATGGATCAGTCCAAGAAGGGGTTCTTGCCTGTATTGCAAGGTGTGCGATTGAGCACGGCTCAATGCCCGACCACGGCAAAAGATATAGAAGAGATGAGTGTCATCCCCTATGCCTCAGCCATAGGGTCTATTATGTATGCCATGTTGTGTACCAGACCCGATGTAAACCTTGCCGTAAGTTTGGTAGGTAGGTACCAAAGTAATCCCGGCAAGGAACACTGGACAGCGGTCAAAAACATCCTGAAGTACCTGAAAAGGACTAAGGATATGTTTCTCGTTTATGGAGGTGCCGAAGAGCTCGTCGTAAAGGGTTACGTCGATGCCAGCTTCGACACAGATCTGGATGACTCCAAGTCACAAACCGGATACGTGTATATTTTGAATGGAGGGGCAGTAAGCTGGTGCAGTTGCAAGCAAAGCGTCGTGGCGGGATCTACATGTGAAGCAGAGTATATGGCAGCCTCGGAGGCAGACAAGAAGCAGTCTGGGTGAAGGAGTTCATTACCGACCTAGGAGTCATACCCAATGCGTCGGACCCGATGACTCTCTTCTGTGATAACACTGGAGCAATTGCCCTTGCGAAGGAGCCCAGGTTTCACAGGAAGACCAAGCATATCAAGCGTCGCTTCAACTCCATTCGTGAAAGTGTTGAAAATGGAGACATAGAGATTTGTAAAGTACATACGGACCTGAATGTGGCAGATCCGTTGACTAAACCTCTCCCTAGAGCAAAACATGATCAACACCAAAATTCCATGGGTGTGCGATTCATCACAATGTAACTAGACTATTGTCTCTAGTGCAAGTGGGAGACTGTTGGAAATATGCCCTAGAGGCAATAATAAAAGGATTATTATATTTCCTTGTTCATGATAATTTTCTATTGTTCATGCTATATTTGTATTGTTCGGAAATCATAATACATGTGTGAATACATAGACCGCAATGTGTCCCTAGTAAGCCTCTAGTTGACTAGCTCGTTGACCAATAGATAGTCATGGTTTCCTGACTATGGACATGGGGATGTCATTGATAACGGGATCACATCATTAGGAGAATGATGTGGTGGACAAGACCCAAACCTAAGCATAGCACAAAAGATCGTGTAGTTCGTTTGCTAGAGCTTTTCTGAATGTTAAGTATCATTCCTTAGACCATGAGATTATGCAACTCCCGGATACCGTAGGAGTGCTTTGGGTGTATCAAACGTCACAATGTAACTGGGTGACTATAAAGGTGCACTACAGGTATCTCCGAAAGTATCTGTTGGGTTGGCATGAATCGAGACTGGGATTTGTCACTCCGTGTGACGGAGAGGTATCTCTGGGCCCACTCGGTAAGACATCATCATAATGAGCTCAATGTGATCAAGGTGTTGTTCACAGGATGATGTGTTACGGGAACGAGTAAAGAGACTTGCCGGTAACGAGATTGAACAAGGTATCGGTATACCGACGATCGAATCTCGGGCAAGTATCGTACCGATAGACAAAGGGAATTGAATACGGGATTGATTAAGTCATCGACATCGTGGTTCATCCGATGAGATCATCGAGGAGCATGTGGGAGCCAACATGGGTATCCAGATCCCGCTGTTGGTTATTGACCGGAGATCGTCTCGGTCATGTCTGCATGTCTCCCGAACCCGTAGGGTCTACACACTTAAGGTTCGGTGACGCTAGGGTTGTTAAAGATATTAGTATGCAGCAAACCGAAGGTTGTTCGGAGTCTCGGATGAGATCCCGGACGTCACAAGAGGTTCCGGAGTGGTCCGGAGGTAAAGAATTATATATAGGAAGTGTCATTTCGGCCATCGGGAATGATCTGGGGGTCGCCGGTATTGTACCGGGACCACCAGATGGGTCCCGGGGGTCCACCGGGTGGGGCCACCCATCCTGGAGGGCCCCGTGGGCTGAAGTGGGGAGGGAACCAGCCCATAGTGGGCTGGTGCGCCCCCCCCCATGGGCCTCCCCCCTGCGCTTAGGGTTGGAAACCCTAGGGCAGGGGGCGCCCCACATGGCTTGGGGGGCAAGCCTTCCCCCCTGGAGATGGATCTCCAGGGCCCACGCCCCCCTAGGGGGCCTATATAAAGGGGGGGAGGGAGGGCAGCCGCACCCTGCAGCCTTGGCGCCTCCCTCTCCCCTGTTACACCTCTCCCTCTCTCCGTAGTTGCTTGGCGAAGCCCTGCTGAAACTCTGCTGCATCCACCACCACGCCGTCGTGCTGCTGGATCTTCTTCAACCTCTCCTTCCCCCTTGCTGGATCAAGAAGGAGGAGACGTCATCCCGACCGTACGTGTGTTAAACGCGGAGGTGCCGTCCGTTCGGCGCTGGTCATCGGTGATTTGGATCACGACGAGTACGACTCCATCATCCACGTTCTTCTTGAACGCTTCCGCTGCGATCTACAAGTGGTATGTAGATGCTCTCCTATCCCCTCGTTGCTAGAATACTCCATGGATAGATCTTGGTGATGCGTAGGAAAATTTTAATTTCTGCTACGATCCCCAACACATCCCCAAGCTTAGGCTCTTGGTTGTCCTTGAATATTACCTTGGGGTTCATTGGGCATCCCCAAGCTTAGGCTCTTTCCACTCCTTATTCCGTAGTCCATTGAATATTTACCCAAAACTTGAAATTTCACAACACAAAACTTAACAGAAAATCTCGTGAGCTCCGTTAGCAAAAGAAAACAAAACACCACTTCCAGGTACTGTAATGAACTCATTCTTTATTTATATTGGTGTTAAACCTACTTTATTATAACTTCTCTATGGTTTATAAACTATTTTACTAGCCATAGAGTCATCAAAATAAGCAAACAACACACACAAAACAGAATCTGTCAAAAATAGAACAGTCTGTAGTAATCTGTAACTAACGCAAACTTATGGAACTCCAAAAATTCTAAAATAAATTGGTGGACCTGAGAAATTTGTCTAGTAATCATATTCAAAAAGAATCAACTAAATAGCACTCTCCAGTAAAAAGTTGAAGCTAATCTCGTGAGCGCTAAAGTTTCTGTTTTTTACAGCATGATCATAAAGACTTCACCCAAGTCTTCCCAAAGGTTCTACTTGGCACAAACACTAATTAGAACATAAAACCACATATAACCAGAGGCTAGATTATTTATTTATTCCTAAACAGAACCAAAAAGCAATAAACTAAAATAAAATTGGGTTGCCTCCCAACAAGCGATATCGTTTAACGCCCATAGCTAGGCATGATGGTTTCAATGATGCTCACATAAAAGATAAGAATTAAAACATAAAGAGAGCATCATGAAGAATATGACTAGCACATTTAATTCTAACCCACTTCCTATGCATAGGGATTTTGTGAGCAAACAACTTATAGGAACAATAATCAACTAGCATAGGAAGGCAAAACAAACATAACTTCAAAACTTTAAGCACATAGGGAGGAAACTTGATATTATTGCAATTCCTACAAGCATACATTCCTCCATCATAATAATTTTCAGTAGCATCATGAATGAATTCAACAATATAACCAGCACCTAAAGCACTCTTTTCATGATCTACAAGCATAGAAAATTTACTATTCTCCACATAAGCAAAATTCTTCTCATTCGGGATATTGGGAGTAGACTCAACAAAAAAACTATCATGTGATTGAAAATTAAGATCAAGATGACAAGTTTCATGGTTATCATTATTCTTTAAAGCATACGTGTCATCACAATAATCATCATAGATAGGAGGCATTCTTTCATCATAGTAAATTTGCTCATCAAAGCTTGGGGGACAAAAAATATCATCTTCATCAAACATAGCTTCCCCAAGCTTGTGGCCTTGCATATCATTAGCATCATGGATATTCAAGGAATTCATACTAACAACATTGCAATCATGCTCATCATATAAATATTTAGTGCCAAACATTCTAATGCATTCTTCTTCTAGCACTTGAGCACAATTTTCCTTTCCATCATACTCACGAAAGATATTAAAAAGATGAAGCGTATGAGGCAAACTCAATTCCATTTTTTTGTAGTTTTATTTTATAAAATAACTAGTGCTAAAACAAGAAACAAAAATATTCGATTGCAAGATCTAAAGATATACCTTCAAGCACTCACCTTCCCGGCAACGGCGCCAGAAACTGCTTGATGTCTACTACACAACCTTCTTCTTGTAGACGTTGTTGGGCCTCCAAGTGCAGAGGTTTGTAGGACAGTAGCAGATTTCCCTCAAGTGGATGACCTAAGGTTTATCAATTCGTGGGAGGCGTAGGATGAAGATGGTCTCTCTCAAGCAACCCTTCAACCAAATAACAAAGAGTCTCTTGTGTCCCCAACACACCCAATACAATGATAAATTGTATAGGTGCACTAGTTCGGCGAAGAGATGGTGATACAAGTGCAATATGGATGGTAGATATAGGTTTTTGTAATCTGAAAATATAAAAACAGCAAGGTAACTAATGATAAAAGTGAGCGTAAACGGTATTGCAATGATAGGAAACAAGGCCTAGGGTTCATACTTTCACTAGTGCAAGTTCTCTCAACAATAATAACATAGTTGGATCATATAACTATCCCTCAACATGCAACAAAGAGTCACTCCAAAGTCACTAATAACGGAGAACAAACGAAGAGATTATGGTAGGGTACGAAACCACCTCAAAGTTATTCTTTCCAATCAATCCATTGGGGTATTCCTATAAGTGTCACAAACAGCCCTAGATTTTGTACTAGAATAACACCTTAAGACACAAATCAACCAAAACCCTAATGTCACCTAGATACTCCAATGTCACCTCAAGTATCCGTGGGTATGATTATACGATATGCATCACACAATCTCAGATTCATCTATTCAACCAACACATAGAACCTCAAAGAGTGCCCCAAAGTTTCTACCGGAGAATCACGACGAAAACGTGTGCCAACCCCTATGCATAGGTTCATGGGCGGAACCCGCAAGCTGATCACCAAAACATACATCAAGTGAATCACGTGATATCCCATTGTCACCACGCATACGCACGGCAAGACATACATCAAGTGTTCTCAAATCTTTAAAGACTCAATCCGATAAGATTACTTCAAGGGGAAAACTCAATCCATTACAAGAGAGTAGAGGGGGAGAAGCAACATAGGATCCAACTATAATAGCAAAGCTCGCGATACATCAAGATCGTGCCAAATCAAGAACACAAGAGAGAGAGATCAAACACATAGCTACTGGTACATACCTTCAGCCCCGAGGGTGAACTACTCCCTCCTCGTCATGGAGAGCGCCGGGATGATGAAGATGGCCACCGGTGAGGGTTCCCCCCTTCGGCAGGGTGCTGGAACAGGGTCCCGATTGGGTTTTGGTGGCTACAGAGGCTTGCGGCGGCGGAACTGCCGATCTATTCTGTTCTCTGGAAGTTTTAGCATACGTGGGTATATATGGGTGAAAGAAGTACGTTGGTGGACCTCCGGGCTGTCCACGAGGCAGGGGGCGCGCCCTAGGGGGTGGGCGCGCCCCCCACCCTCGTGGGCAGCCCGGGACTCCCCTTGCATGCACTCCAAGTTTTTCCGGTAGTTTTCCTTCCAAAAATAACTTCTCCAGTTGATTTCATTCCGTTTTGACTCCGTTTGATATTCCTTTTCTTCGAAACACTGAAATAGGCAAAAAACAGCAATTCTGGGCTGGGCCTCCGTTTAATAGGTTAGTCTCAAAAATAATATAAAAGTGGATAATAAAGCCCAATATTGTCCAAAATAATAGATAATATAGCATGGAGCAATCAAAAATTATAGATACGTTGGAGACGTATCAACAAGCTATAGTTGTTTGAAGAAGACGATACAAGTGAAGGCGGAGGGGGTGCTGGGAGTACACAACACGTGGAGGCGAAGGAAATTGGTTGGACTTGGCAAGGATGTTATTAGAGTGCTTCATTTTAATACTTAATATTGATAATCTTATTTTCATAAATCAAATCCCTCATGATTAAGGGCATGTTCGGATTCAAGCCAGGTCTCGCCACGCTACATTTTAGGCATAACCACACTCTCTTAGTCCAGTGCAAGATTATTTGCCTCACTAGTGGTATGCCACAATTTCTTCCCACCCTACCATCTTATATATTAGATCTCGCTTGAGGCAGAGGAGCTTCATGCACGGTCGAGCGGGACTAGGCATGTCTTGTGGCGAGCGAACTCGGCCGGGGTGTGGTGTGAGATGGCTGATATTACAGAAGAAAACAAAAAATTTAATGTGTATCACACTGACAAGTGGGCACCACGCGTCAAGAACAATATGAAGGTTGTAGTTTTAGGGAGTTTGACTCTGCAAACTTGTTCTATAGCCTTTAAGTTTTTAAGGTGCCACTTCAACTATTATAAAGGATCAACTTTTAGTTAAAGGGACTGTGTAGCTACTGGCCTTGGACTATGTAAGTCTAAGCATTTTAGAATAGGCCCGCTTGCATGTTTTTCTTGAACCAGTGAGTATAAGTACCGATCTATGGTATCACCGAGCAACTGTTGCCAACCCTGGATATATGGATCCACATTTAATTTACATATTGGAAAATTTGGTAGAACTTTAGTCATGCAATACATGCATGATCAATTAGGTTAATGTGGTATGCATTTTTGTAATTTAGTAATTTTACTTTATCCCTGCATTCATGGGATAATTTACGTACGACATTATCGGTACTTTCTTAACATGGTTACAAATGAATGGATGGATAATGGAGCGATGTACACGTTTGAATAAGCATCCAAGTTTAGATCAAATTAAACTATAAAATTAATTTAGCAATATCAGCTAAAGCAAGCATATCCTACTAATAAAGATGCATCGCCTCTTGACTCTTGAGAGAATACTCCTATAGCTTATCCAGTTTATTACGACAACACAAAGTTACCTGCCTTTCTGAACTTCTATATATGGTTATGATAATGGATCTTCAATCTTGTTGATCATAGGGTCAACATTTATATTGAAGTTCTTATAATGGAAAATAGGGTACTCTTTTGTTTCGAACTTTTTCATGTTGATTTGTTCTGAGCATTTCTATGAAAAGAAGATTTGTAGTGTGATCATGCATCAACTTATGGACGTATATACTTAAAGATGTAAATGTACGTAGGGAAGTCCCTCCCGAGCATTTTTGTGGTAATCAAAGAAATTTGTATGTATTCATCAAGCTATTAGCTAGCACCTCCTATGTTATGAACGTGTAAAGTTAAACGTTTTTAAGTCGACACCAAAGAACAGATGGGCACAATTAAGACTGGGGTTGAAGATGTGCCAGCTCTTCGATCACGTTAACAAGCACTAAATCATGCAATCCCATCCATATTTGTAACAATAATCTCTTACCATATCACCATCTTACGGAACCTTGCAACCTGCTCATCCCAGCCAATCCTCCACTATAAAACCACCCCTCCTCCATCTTTTCAACTCACCAAAGCCAGCAACTTCCCTTAGCTGGTTTTATCCTTGTGTTACCTGCTTGCCTGCTTGAGGCCGGCCGGTAATGGCTCGCAAGAAGGTAACCCTCTAGTACATCCCCAATGACTCGACCCGGCGTGGTACCTTCAAGAAGCGCCGTAGGGGTCTTATGAAGAAGGCTAGCGAGTTGGCCATCCTGTGTGATGTCAGGGCCTGCATGCTGGTGTATGGCGAAGGCGAGACAGTGCCGGAGGTGTTCCCATCCCATGACGGGGCCGTGAAAATCTTGAACATCTTCAAGAAAATGCCGGAGCTGGAGCAGTGCAAGAAGATGATGAACCAGGAGGGATTTCTCCGCCAGCGCATCGACAAGCTCCGGGACCAGGTCCACAAGTTCGGTCGCGAGTGCCGAGAGCAGGAGATCAGAACTCTCCTGCTCAAGGCCATGTGCGGTAACCTCCCTGGCCTCGTCAGCCTCAACATTGAGGAGCTCACCAGCGTTGGCTGGAAGGTGGAAATGCTGCTCAAGGGCATCGGCGATCGTATCGCGAAACTCCACGGCCAGCCTTCTGCTCCATACATGACCGACAGCATGGGCATGGGGTCTCCGGAGATAAATCAGGCGCCGTTTGCGCAGGAGGGCTGGCTCGACATGGTGAGGTCTGGAGGGGACCTCGGTGCTCTTGTCTGTAGTGGCTACTCTGGTAGCCACGACGCTGCAAGCACCAGCTCCAGCGTTGGCTACTCCGGCAGTGATATGATGCAACCCTTTGATCTGGGGTTCGGTTGGCAGTGGGGCACCGATCTTGGAGCGTCTTCGAGTCTGTTCCTTCCCATGTAGGAGGGAGATGATCCATAGAGTGCACGACCAGCTACGTGAGTCTCGTCTCGTGTCGGTTGCTTATTGACACATGCATCTCTTATATGTTCGTTTACTTTGTCGCGAGGGACCAATCCTGCCTTGGCCCTCTCTAGTTGTGTCCTGTCGTGTTATGTTCACGCCTTCATTTGTTCCATGGGCAAAATCTTTTTTTATGTATATGTAATATGAGGCTCTTTTTAATCAAATAATATGTTATCCACATCATTAGAATTATCCTAGCCATCCAATTTACATAACAACTCTATTTCAACCATCAACTTTTATGTACGACCATCCACATCTTACAATGAGTCCATCGACAACCCGTAAAAAAGAGTCCAGCGTTATCGCAAAAAATAAAGAATCCAGTGACAAATAATAATAATAGTAATAACGATGATGATGATAATAATAAGCTCGTATCATCTTCCCAAACGTTTGTTGGTTGCTTCCTTAAAAACCAACAAATATCATAAAATCTCATCAAACTAAAACTTGTGATTTCCTATGGAAAAATAAAAGACAAAAACAATCCTCCATTAAATTCTTATTATCCGGTGTAGACTTGACGGCTTTGCCATAGGACAGAGACATCGTTGGTATGCAATAGCGACAGCCTTTCTGGAGCTAGGACAACACGACAATATGCGTTGGAGATGCAAAATACGATGGCAGTGATGGTGGGCTCGATGGTAACATATGCAGTAAGTACTATTGAAATGTAGCTGAAATCAACATGCATGACCACAACATGAAGCAAGCATTCTCAAACAACAAATAATTTACCCACAAAGTATGATAGAAAAGCCAATATGGAATTTCAGTTCTCAAATAGGAGATTTGAAGTATGGCACGAGCCTATATGTTCCCTCTCCTGATTTTTTTTATTTTGTTTTCTTCGTATAGGGCAATCACACAAGTCTCTTCTTTCTTTATATAGAACTATAAGGGGGTCTAGATTTATTTTTTAGAGCTCACACCCGATGATAATTATATAAGGTTTACATTGTTACAAACGTCCAAAGACGGCTTTCCAAGTCCCACATGGCGCCGAGGTGTGTCGTAGATTGTGGAGCGAGCAAAATATAGTGTGCGTCCTTGTTTCTTTTTTTTGGGTTGATGTTCATCCTTGTTTCTCTCCCTTCCTTCAATGATTAAAGGTTTGTGGACCCGATTCTAAAAAAAAGATACGTGGGGCCATCTTTGAGACGTTAGCTGGTCATAGTGGGAGTAAGACTAGCCACAATGGGCAGTAACATAGAGTAGTAACATGGGCATGTTACTACTCTATGTTACTACCTCTATAGTGGGAAGTAACATATGTGTAATAACATGCAACACTTCATTTATTATGCTATAGACTCATCTTGCTTTGATATGTGTGATGTTACAGTAACTAGCTAAGTTACTAGAACTACCTCTCTCTTCATTAACTCATTGCCACATAGACAAATTTGCTGAGTTGTACTTGAAGTTACTGCTGAAGTTACTCCCATTGTGGCTAGTCTAACTTAGCTAGTAACATAGCACATCTCAAGACAAATTTGTTTATGTGGCATGTAGTTAACAAGGAGAGGGGTGTCTAGAGTAACATAATATATTACTTTAACATAGCGCTTTCCGAGAAAATATGAGTATACGAGCTAATAAATGAAGTCGTCTATGACACTACTATTATGTTACTTTGCACTATGAAAGTAGTAACTTACATTAGTGTCATATGCATGACACTAGTACAACTTATAAATAAATAACCATGGAGGTGAAACAACGTGATTGTGCTGACCAACCTTATGTGGCTTTCTTTTTTCTTATTTCTCTTATGTTTTTTGCGCATGATTGTGCTGTTGCCCTGGACGTTATTCTGTTGCGGATTTGGATGCTGGTTGTACGGATCTTTACTTCATTTATAAAACGGGGCGAAAGCCTTATGATAGATAACCATCAAGGTGAAACAACGTGCTACAAACTTCGCTCAGGTTGAATTCTGCTAAGGGACTTGTCCATAAGTGAGCATCTAAGTCCCAGGTGTCCTAGCAATAGTATGCATCTTGAGATAGTGAATTCTACGAGAGCTCCTGTCTGGCGCTTCAGGCACCGCGATGGAGCTGGTGATCGCAATGCATGCTCAAAGGCCACATCCCAAATAGGAGTCTCTCAGTCGCTGCTTGTTAGCTTTTTCATATATTTGTTTCTCGGTCGGTACTCTCCTCGCTCGTTCAGGAAAACCAGTTATCATTTTTCAAAAATGTTCATCAACTTAAAAGAAGTCCAAAAACTTAAAAAATGTTTTTATATTTGAAAAGTGTTAAAAAATTGGAAAAAGAAATCAACAATTTTTAAAAGTTTACGAATTGAGAAAATGTTCCGGCGTTTGAAAAAGTTTGCAAATTTTACCCTTATGGCGAATTAATAAAGTGCGGTGCGTTTACCTAAACAAAAGAGCTCCTATCTGGCATACATGTTTTTCTTTAAAAGTAGTTTTAGTTGGTCCTTTTCTTTTACTTTATTTTTTCTCTTTTCTTTGGTTTTTCATGTAATGCTTATTCGTTATTTTTCTTTATCCATTTTTCTGTTTCATTTTTTTACTTCTTTTTCTTGATTTATGTGTTTTTGACTTTTGTAGACTGGAACATTTTCCTTATGGTATATGAACGTATGTTTACACTTTATGAACAACTTCTTGAAGTCTATGAACTTATAAAAAATACGTAAAAAATATAATATAGAAATACATTTTTTGTGAAATACATAAATACATTTTCTTGTACATATGAATATCGTTCAAATACACGATGAACATTTCTATCTATGTACCTGAACATATTTTTTTATCTTCCGATGCATAACTTCTATTTTTTAAACTTATTTTCACAACATTTTAATAAACAATAATACTGGTATTGGTTTGGAGGTTAAGGTGAGTGGGGCGTTTTGGAGCTCGGCCTCCATGGAGGCCGAAATGTTTGAAAAAAACAAAATTTGAACTGTTTAGTATTAAAAGAAATCTGAAAAAATTGTACAAGTAGACTAGGATGTGATGTGTATGTGTGCAAATGTACATAATGTAATACATTGAAATGCAGCATGTACAAAAAAGACAAATTCATGGACTTTGAGGATGAATAGTGTCATATGCTAAAAAGCCCCGGATTTTTTTTCACAGCCCTCATTCCAATGTATTTCATCCTGACAATTTGCACACATGTGTGCTATGCCTCACTGTATATGTGTATTTTTTCTGTATTTTTGGAACTTAAAAAATATGAATCTTGATGAATTTTGAAAGTTGCAAATGGAGGCCTCCAAAAGCATTTTTTTGGCTTAAGGTCCCCTAACAACAACAAAAAATGCAAACCGGTAACAATTACCCCCTCTGTCCCAAAATAACTGTCTCGATTTTGTACTAACTTTAGTACAAAGTTATACTAAGGTTGAGACACTTATTTTGTGACGGAGGGACACACAATCTACTGAATGGATGGACGCACAAACCAGCACCGGTACGCATGCAATCCTGTTCCCCGTGCTTGCTTGATGGTAGAAGAGCTCGATCGAAGGCCTCTAATGGCGCTAATGGGGAAGGGAGTAAACGCGCGATCGGCTCACACCTATGTGTCGGCTCTGTCTCTCTCTCTTACTGCGGTGCGCACGCGAGTGCGATCGCACAGTTGGAGAATGGTGAAAATGGCCAGGCAAGGTATTGACGCGGAATAAAGATGCCGGTGTTTATCATCGCCCTTGCCATGTGCCCCCGCTCCGCACCATTGCCTCCATCCCACTTCTGATGCCACCCTACTATAAGTCCGTGTCTCATCCATCTTCAAGCGGTTGCCAGCGTGCTTGAAACGCAGCTCAACCTCCAACTTCAAGCGGGAGAAAGAGGAAGAGAGATGTTTGGGATTTAATTATAGGAATTTTTGGCATCGGTCTCATGCCAGGCGGGTGCCCGAAGGGCCAACAAGCTCGGGGGGCGTGTCACCCAGGCTTGTGGCTCCATCCGCCACTTCCTGGCCCTGCTCCGGTGCTTCGGGCCGGGGTCTCTTTTGGTCTATCAAAAATCACCGTAAATTTTCAGCCCATTCCGAGAATTTCTATTTCTGCACAAAAAACGAAACCATGATAGTTCTGTTAAAAACAACGTCAATCCGGGTTAGTTCTAATCAAATCATACCAAAAACATATAAAATTGTTGTAAACATGACATGCATACTTTATAAATCTATAATACCTACATAGTTCATCCCCACTAACCTATTTTTCTTGACATGCGACCTATCCACATCATCATCCATGGCCCACACATACCATTTCTGAAGAAAAAAAATCCAGCAAATAATGTGATACAACTTTGTTTGAGGAAAAATCGTGTGATACAACTTTATTTAGTACCACATGGCCCACACGTGTGATGGGCTATTGCGCTGCCTTCCCAGATTCGTTTGCTCTTCCGTCTTCTTTTTTTAAGGTTGCTCTTCCGTCTTCTAAACAGACCAAGTAGCCAAAAAGCCCACAAGACCCGGCTGTTCGATCTCCACACCTCATATCCTATTCTTAATCGAGTCGTCGCTGCAAATCCATCTCGACGGTGCACCACGACACCGTTCTTGCACAGCGCTGCCGCACGCCCACAGTGCGTCGTCGGGACCCGCATGGTGCCCGGCCTCAGCTTCGCGCGACCTCGACGTCATGCCTGGACAGCGCCTCGGCACGCTCGCAACGCGTCACCGACACCCGTAGCGCCTCCCCGGTGCCCCCTCCCCCTTCCCCCATTGGCTTCGCCTGGCTGGCCACTTCCGACCATCCGCATCGGCTTTCCCGGTCGCAGCAGCTTCACGCTCAGTCTGCGCCGTCGCAGAACCACCAAGGGTCTTTCGGCTGCTCATCGACATGCTGACGAGCCAGTCGGCATGGCGTGCTGTCGGAGAGGAAGAAGACTGGATCAGATTGCCCCTACCATATACCAAGGAATGGTTCATAATTTATTAATAATCTGCAATGTTGTCTGACACTTTGTGCATCTTTTGCGACTTACTATTAAGGATTGATGTAAATTCTATTTTTCAGATGAGCTTTTGTGGGACGAACGGATCCAAACAGAGTCCATGTAGCGAAGTTCAGCACCAAGTGTTTTTACATTCCTGTACTTTGCAGAGTTTCGGCACTAGGTTCTTCCTTTTGGAAAACGTTAGGAGCTTCGTTTCATTCAACAAAGGAAAAAACCACACTAGCATCATTCCTGGAGATGGGCTAAGGTGCTGCTTGACACACTTGCACTTCTCTGTTTTCCCTTCAGTCTGCAATGACATTATTTTCACTTCAAAATGTTCTAAATCTCTGTGCATGTTCATAGCTTTGACTCGGGATTTTAGAGGCAATGTTCATCTGGGCTCATGCACCTGGGGAGGCTCTTCCACCTGACTGCCTGAACTGATGCATTTCTTCACCAGCTCCAAGCTGAAAATCAATTTACTAGGAGGCAAATGATATGTAGATGCCAAGAACATGGCTAGAGGGACTCCTTTTTACCCCATAGCTGTCAGGATACAATCGGCGATCTACCACTGGTGGGGAATGGTGCGAGCAAACCAACAATACAGGTGTGTACAAGCTGAATGTTCCTGTGTCAACCAATGTTCTTGATATGTACAAGCTGAATTTCGTTTCTCCCATGTGTGTTGCATAGAAGCAAGCTGAATCTCGAATATACAAACCACATGTCCGCTGTGTGAACCTCACTAAGAGAATACCTCATATGGTTAGTTGGTTGCATGTGGTTGGCGTTTTTAACTACATGGATAATTTGGATTGGTATTTAGCTATGTGTAAGTCTCATACTATTATCTGAGGGACTCTTTTGTTTATATGATCTTAATTGATTTTGTTCTTATGTCGATATTGGAGCTCCATCTCTTGCCATCAAGTGTAGCAAGCTACTACGATGGCTATCTCCGGTTTTAGATTTCATCTTTGTTGATGTCATAACAACTATGTCGATGTGGAAAATTATTTACTCATACGAAATTACTTATGTCATTTCACTACATTTAGTAGAGAACTTAGCACATAATTCAGATTTTTGCTTTGATCATAATTATAGTCCAAGTGTTGTGTTTCTTAGTAATTTTCATCTTAAAGCTATCTCTATTTAATTATGTATTATCATATGTGTAGTACTAAGAGTTCCCGCAACAACGTGCGGGGTGTCATCTAGTTATAGATATGTTGGAGACGTATCAAGAGAGCCAACAGTATAGCTCCGGGATGGCAGCAATAGTCAAGGAGGCCACATGAGTTGGTGTGTGGCACAAGGAGATCACCATCGGGGATGGTGTTAGAGGAAGGTGATGCGGTGCAGAAGAAGAGATGGGATCAACAGGGAGATGAAGGGGAGGGGAATGGGGATCTTGTTGGAGAGGATATAAACCGTAGATGTTTGGAGAAGATGACACGAGGTGAAGACGGAGGGGGTGCTGGGAGTACACGCCACGAGGAGGCGAAGGAGATTGGATGGACTTGACGAGGGTATTATTATGTACGTTGGAGCCCTATGTTTGAATATTTAATATTTATAATATTATTTTCATAAGTCAAACCATCCATGATTAAGGGCATGTTTCGATGAAAATCACACCTTTCGACACCACTTGTTAGGCATAACCACACTCTCTTGGTCTAGTGTAGGCTTCTTTTCCTTGCTTGTGGCCTGCCACAATTTTTTAGCACCCTACCATCTTACAAAAGATCGCACTTGAGGCAGAGGAGCTTCATACACGGTCTAGTCGGGCGAGACGGGTCTTGTGGCAAGCTCGCTCAGCCGGAGGGATGAGGGAGTGTGCTGGCGTGATTGGGAGGGGCCAGCAAGAAAAATATGAAGGTTGTAGTTTTACAGAGTCTGACTTTGCAAACTTGTTCTGGATTCTTTAAGTTTTTGAAATGTGCCTTTTTTGCGAGAAATTACGTATATTACTTACGTAGCCTCGCTACCATCAGAAATACAAAGTTTGATGACCTCATGAGGGCCTGACCCTAATCACACCATGGCACGGTCAATTCATGTACCAAACGCTGCTAAGGAATTGCTCGCAAGTTTTAAGAAATTTGCTAGAGTTCCTCTTCGGAGCTTTGCCACTAATAAATTAATTTCCCTGTGGCGTGCATGTTTACCAGGGAGGGAGTGTGTAGCTACTGGCCATGGACTATGCAAGTCTAAGCATTTTATATGAGCCTGCTTGCATATTTTGTTTGAACGTGTTGGTGAGTACAAGTACCGTTCCATGAGATCATCGAGCAACTGTTGCCAACCCTGGGTATATGGAACCACATTTATTTCACATATTGGAAAGTTTGGCAGAACTTTAGTCACACAACACATGCATGATCAATCGGTTTAATAGAGTGTATATTTTTGCAAATTAGTAATTTTACTTTATCCCAGCATTTATGGGACAATTTACGTGCAATATTATCAATATTTTCTTAAATGGTTACAAATAAATGGATTGACAATGGGGCGACATACACATTTGAATAAGCAGCTAACTTTGGATCAAATTAAACTACAAAATTAATTTGGTAATATCAGCTAAAACAAGCATATCTTATTAATAAAGATGCATCACCTTGACACTTGAGAGAGAATACTCCTATAGCTTATCCAGTTTATTACAATAACACAAGGTTACATGCCTTTCTGAACTTCTATACATACGGACTATATATGGTTCTGATAATGGATCTTGAATCTTGATGGTCAACATTTATATTGAATTTCTTATAATGGAAAATGGTGTAGTATTTCCTTGTCGAACATTTTGATTAGCTCTGAGCAATTATGTGAAAGTAAATGTACGTAGGGAAGTCCCTTACGAGCATCTATGTGTTAATCAGAACAAAAATCCATGGTGTGATGATGTGTTCATCAAGCTATTAGCTAGCACCTCCTATGTTATGCGCGTGTAATTAAAGTTAAAAGTTTTAAGTCGATGCGAAAGAACAGATTGGCACAATTAAGACCGGGGTTGAAGATGTGCTAGCTATTCGATCACGTTAACAAGCACTAAATCATGCGATCCCATCCATATCTGTAACAGTAATCTCTTACCATATCAACATTTCTTGGCACCCTGCAACCTCCTCATCCTGGCCGGTCCTCCACTATAAAACCACCCCTCCTCCCATGTTTTCAACTCACCAAAACAAGCTAACTTTGGGTCGCATGCTTGCTTGCTGGAGGTCGGTCGGCAATGGCTCGCAAGGTGACCCTCCAGTACACCCCCAATGACTCAACCTGGTGTGGTACCTTCAAGAAGCGCCGTAGAGGCCTGATGAAGAAGGCCAGCGAGTTGGCCATCCTGTGTGATGTCAGCGCCTGCGTGCTGGTGTACGGCGAGGGCGAGATGGTGCCAGAGGTGTTCCCATCCCACGCCGGGGCGGTGAAAATCCTGAACATTTTCAAGAACATGCCGGAGCTAGAGCAGTATAAGAAGATGATGAACCAGGAGGGCTTTCTCCTCGAGCGCATCGACAAGCTCCGGGACCAGCTCCGCAAGTTCGGGCGCGAGTGCCGGGACCACGAGAGATCCTCCTGCACAAGTCCATGTGTGGCAACCTCCCTAGCCTCATCGGCCTTAACATTGAGGAGCTCACTAGCATGGGCTGGAAGGTAGAAATGCTCCTCAAAGGCATCGGCGATCACACCGCCAAACTTCACGGACGGCCGCCGGCTCCATACATGACTAGCAACATGGACATGGGATCTCTGGCGGTATATCAGTCGCCGTCTACACAGGAGGGCTGGCTTGACATGGTGAGGTCCGGAGGGGACCTCGGTGCTCTTGTTTGTAGTGGCTACTCTGGTAGCCACAACGCGGCAAGCACCACCTCCAGTGCCGACTACTCCGGTGGCGACGCGATGCAACCCTTTGATCTTGGGTTCGGCTGGCATTGGGGCGCTGATCTTGGAGCGTCATCGAGTCCTTTCCCTCCCATGTAAGAAAGGAGATAATCCGCGGAGTGCACGACCAACTACGTGAGTCTTGTCCCGTGTTGATCGCTTACCAACATATGCACCTCTTATATGTTTCATTTACTTTGTCGCAAGGGGGCCAATCCCATCTTGGCTCTCTCTTGTCGTGTCATGTCATGTCGTGTGTATGCGCCATCTGTTTCATGGGAAGAATCTTTATTATATACTGTACTATATAATTTATACGTTTCATTTAATTTTCCGCCATATGCTTAATTCTTAGAATCGATTTATGAAAACATTTTGTAAAACCTTGAAAAATATTTTTTACCTTTTTTTTAGCGAAACAGGAAAAAAAAAACAAATCGTAGTCTTAATGGGCCAAGTCATGGACGGTCCATGTAAGCAGCTTCAAGCTTTTTCTCCGCTGCGGGCAGGGAGGAAGAGCCAGCGGGACCTCCTATCCAGCGCTGCAAGCGCCAGTTGTCGTTGCTGGCGCTCGCACGCGATGTGCAACGGCCGGCCCAGCAATTTGAAAAGTGCAAAACGCGAAGGGAAAAAGGTCATGCAATTAGGGAGTAGTGGGAGTGAAACTCCTGACGCATGATTCATTGACAAGCGCGCCAAACCACTCGACCAAGCACGGTTTGTTGACTTCAAAAGGAGATACTCCCTCCGTCCGAAAATACTTGTCATCAAAATGGATAAAAAAACAAGTATCTAGAACTAAAATACATCTAGCTACATATCCTTTGATCCATTTTGATGACAAGTATTTCTGGACGGAGGGAGTAGCTCTATTTGACCTCTGTCACCATAAACATTAAACATATAGTACTATTATATATCCGCTATAAATTATTGAATAAAGAAAATATAAATTTGAAAAGGCATTCACAAAAACCATGAATTGATAGAAATCCAAAATTTGAAAAGGTTTGTACCAATTTAAAAAGTTCGCAAAAATGGAAAAAGTTCAGCGAATTTGAAGAAACGTTCACCCAATTTGAAAAATGTTCACCAAATTTGAAAAAGGTTCACCGAATATTCTGAAAAAAGTTCACCCATTTTGAAAAAAATTCATCGATCTGAAAAAAAGTTCATCAAATCTGAAAAAGAGTTCATTAGATTTGGAAATAGTTCATCAATTATGAAAAAAATTTAATCAATTTTGAAAAAAGTTCATCAATCTTGAAAAAAAGTTCATCAATTTTGAAAAATAAGTTAATCGATTTTGAAAAAGGTTCATCAATTTAAAAATCGTTCATGAGTTTCAAAAAAATATGTCCATGTATTTTGAAAATAAGTTCATCTATTTGAAGAAAACAATTATGAATTTGGAAAAAGAAAAAAGAAAAGGACTGTGAAAAAGGAAAAAAGGGAAAAGAGAAATGAAGAAATGGATGAAAAATGTGTAAGTCGTCACACCTAGTGAGGTGGACGGGTTGGTTAGACGTTGATCGCTTGTAACCCGCTACGCGGAGTTCGAATCCTATTTTGGGCGAATTGTTTGCAGTTTTCTTTCTCTTGTAGAGTTCAGGAAACAGAAGAAAGATCAAATACGGGCCGGCCCGCGAGTAGCTGCTGCAGGCGCCGGTTAGCAAAAACAGTACAAACCGGCGCCTGCAGCGCTAAATAGGAAGTGCTAGAGCCAGCGTCTATTTGCTGGGAGGATTAGGGCCGGCCCATGTATGGGGCCCCAGTTTTTATTCATTCATTTTTATTGTTATTATTTCTTTTCTGTGTTCTCCTTCTTCAAATGATTCAGGATTTAAAAAAGAATCTGAAATTTCGAAAATTGTAAAACTTTAAAAAAAGATCAAGAAATCATAAAATATTTGTGCATTCTTAAAAAGTTTCCTGGTTTATTTTTTTAACATATTAAAAAAAATGGTCATGATTTCGGAAACATGTTAAGGAAATAAAAAATATTTATCATTTGACGAAAATTTTGAAGAAATATTCTTATTTTAAAAAATATTTTTGAAATTGAACAAATGTTTGCAAATTCAAAAAGTTTCATGACTTTTTTTAAATGTTCAAAGGATTTAGAAATATATTCTGGGATTACATAAAAAGTTCATTGATTCAAAAAAAGTCCCTGATTTAAAATACGTTTATGTAAAACAGTTCATGCATTTCATAAATGTTTGTCAAAAATAAAAATATTGGTGAATTCATTTTTTCCCCAATTTCGGAAAATGCTCCTCAATTAAAAAAAAATATGTTCACAGGTTTCAAAAAATACACAGTGTCAAACAATGTTTGTGAATTCAAAAAATGTTCCGGAATTTGAAAAAAATCTTCACAAATTTATATTTGAAATAAATAATCAGGAATTAAAAAATATTCATGATTTCAAAAAATATTCTCAAGCTCAAGAAAAAGGGAAAAGGGAAATTTTAAAAAAACGAACATGAAAAAATGAAAGAGACAATGAAAAGAACAAAAAATATTTTAAAAAACTGAAAAAATCATAGTAATGATAAAATAAAAGTCGGTTCCAAAACCGGAAAGAGCTAGTGGGCAGGAGTGAAACGCCGAGGCCGGTGCAAAGCGTACGTGTCGGTTCTCGATCTCCCACCGCGGTGCGCCGTTGGAGAGCATGCTGAAAATGGGCAGACATTGGTCTAACGCGGAGTAAAGCCGCCGGCCGGCCGGCTGGCTGGGTCTTATCATCCTCCACGCCAGACTCCATGTTCGCCTGCGGCCGTCTCCAGGAATTTGGGGCCCCGGTGCGAAATAGAAATGGACTGCACTATGGCGCGATGCGTACCTGTCGACACATATATCATACAAGTCATCACCACTTCATGGTATGCGCGTGTGCAGGGGCGTAGCCAGGCCCCGGGCTGCCCAGGCCATGGCCCTGGGTGTGGAGTGAAATTCCTTCGGTAACTGTAGCTACAACAAACAACTGTAGCACCAAGGGTGGCCTGCGGCGTGGCCATATCCTGCCTACGGCACCGATAATGATACACCTATAAAGGCTAACGTAAATTCTTACGTAACCTTCCCACAATAACTCTATCCCCCACCCTGATTTTAAGTGGGGTGGGCCCCACCTTCTCCCTGACTCCAATCACAAATTGCCATCTGGCCCATTACGTTAACTACGTAAGAAAGATTACGTAGATGTAGCATTGTCCCTACGGCACTGCGCGTGTGTGCACTACTGGGCAGCCGATTGCACGGTGTGAATTACGTCGCGCTCGAGTACTCCAGCTTGCATGTTGTAGAGATATGCACACCAAATATAAGAAAGGGGCCTTAAATTTGAAATTTTCATATTCCCGCGGTTTCATATTAGTAAATTTGAAAAATTCATACTGCCTCCGTATCATATTAGTACGTAATCTTTTTTAATAAAATTTCAAAATATATGGTGTGTTTGGTTCTTGGTTTTCCTGATTCCCTAATTTGCCCTTGGATTGGGTGTTTCCACGCAAAATGGTAAAGAAGAATGGCCTCATGCATGGAGCGATCTACCAGCCGATTTCCTTTCTTCCCCGATCTTCATGCATGCACAAAATCAGGAAATAAAATGGCGCATGCAGTAAGTTGCGCGGTAGAGAAAACAACTCGTTTGAGATGAAAAGGAATCAGATGCATGGCTGCATGCCTGCATGCAGGGCAGATAATTGCGTGGCTGAACTGACGAGCACAGCGGAAGAGAAGGAAAGAGATATCGCGACCGGGTAATATCGGGATTAGCGAAGAGAGTAGCGCGATTTGGGGGCCCAAAAAACTGGGGGCCCTGTGCGGTCGCTCACCTCGCACGCCCTCATCGACGGCCCCCCTGCCCCCATCCATCGTGCGCCTGACTGATGCATTGCCACCGTTGCCTTCATCGCTCGCCCTTCTATAAGTGCAGCCACGTCACAGCTGGTCTGTTTCGTCTCAAGCTAGCCAACAACCAGTGTGTCCTTGAAGACTCGACGCGCAGCTCCAACTTCAGGCGGGAGAGAAGAGAGATGGACTCGGTGCGCGCCGCCGCGATGTTGCTGCTCGTCTGCACGGCGGCCGCGGTCGCCCCCCACGGTGAGACAAGACAGTTGCTTATTCCCTTCCGCTCGTCTCTTGATTCTTGAATCACGGCCGGTTCGCCGCATATCACTCTGGGTCAGTTTATTCTGCCTGATGAATCTTCTTTCCGTGGACGACGACCTGATGCAGCTGCAGGAGTCTCGGCCAAGGAACCGTCGCCGGGCAGCAGGGCGCGGCCTGACTTTTTGTTCGACGACCTACATTGAGCAGGACGAGCTGTGCAACGATGAATGCATGAAGCTCATTCCAGGTCCCGGCGGCTGCGAGAAAGGCAAGTGCCTATGCGGTTTCTGCTGAAGACTAAAGAAAAGTGTCGATGCTTCGAAACTTTCCATAGTTGGTCATCTTAATCTTGGCATCAGTTGCGTAGGCAGCACAGGCCGACGCCCCGGGCCAACAGCTGAAGGTACAGTAAATACAGTCTCTACAGTTGCCTGGGGCCTGGCTACGCCCCTGCTCGGCCAAGGCCCCAGGCCCCAGGCCCCAGGCCCCAGAAACAAAATAGTACTCCCTCCGTAAATGTAGGCAGGCCCCAGGCCCAGTACTATTTTGTTTCTGCTCAAGAAGAGAGAGGGGCTTGATTCTAACAACGACGTGCATCCACATGCATAGGTAATTCCGTTTGTATGCACCTACAAATCGACAACAGCACTGGCTGGCCGATGAATGTTAATCACCACCGTGTGAGCGTTAATTACTATCCAAGTCACCCTACTCCTTAACCACTTATAAATACAGCATGATCCTACCACGTCTTGTTCCAACAACCAACTGTTCCGATCATTCGCGTGCCTCCGTGCGTCTCGCGAGCCATTTGATGGCTCTTGTGCACTCTGCTTGTGGTGGTCACCGCGGTGGTGATCGGCACGGCTCACAGTGGCGGCAGCGGCGCCGGCGACCCCCTCACCGCCGGCTTCAGCCCTGTGAGGCTGACGGAGTCCCAGTTTATTGTGCAGAGGCCCTACGACGTCCCGCTCGACGTGCGCTACGAGTTCGCCGGCGGCGTGCGCCGGATGTGGGTCTACTCCACCGACAAGCCCATGAGCGCCACTCACCCCGGCGGCGCACGCACCGAAACCAAGATCGACGTACGTACGCGCCCACGCGGCATCACTAAACAGATCCTTCGTCTCATGCCATGCTCGCACGTTGCTTAATGAGCCATGGGGCACGCACGCAGGAGGTGTACAGGTCGGGGGTGTGGCAGTTCGCGGGCGAGGTGTACGTGCCGGCGGGCACGTCCGGCGCGTCTATCATGCAGATCTTCGGGGCCAAGCCGGAGCGGCAGGCGACGACGCTGATGCTCCACGTCTACGACGGCAGGCTCACCTTCTACCACGACCTGCGGAGGGTGCTCGCCGACGGCGTCTACGACCGGTGGCTCCGGCTCAACGTCGTCCATGACGTGGGGGCGCGCAACGTCACCGTGTTCGTCGACGGCGGCGAGGTGCTGCGCTCGCGCGGCCACGGAGCGCCCGGCGCAGCGCACTACTTCAAGTTCGGGGTGTACAAGCAGTCGCACCACCACCCGTCGGACCGCATGGAGTCGCGATGGAGGAACGTCCGAGTCTTCACCAAGCATTGAATCACGCGATGGGTATGCAGTTTGATGATTTGGTTGGTTCCAACTAGATTCACTCGCACTCTCAAATGTTGGATTTTCAAAGATTCTTCTGTTTCGATTGTACTCCCTCGGTCGGGAAAAGCTTGTCTCAAGTTTATCTTTTAAATGGATGTATCTAGCATTAACTTGATACTAGATACATCCATTTAAGGGACAAGCTTTTTCAGACGGAGAGAATATTAATTTCATCTATTTATATCTTCGGTTGGTGTGTGTTAATTTGGACGGTGGTGTAGAAATAGAATTGAAAAACTCAACGGCTGCAATCACTGATGAGTATGTACAAGGCCTAATCGAATCATATCTCTATGCCACGGTTTGAAGACAACTACACAATTACGGTTAATTAGAGTCTGTCTAGGACATATTTAGATGAGATATAATTATGCCACATCTAAGATGATATCATGTATTTCTAAATCTTGTTCCACCTCTTGTTGTTGGTTGTCACTTGGATGTGATTACCCTTTTTTTTACGAAAACCTCGTCACACGTCGGGGAGCTCTCGTGTATTCACAACAGAAGAAAATATTTGGTCTAGTTTAGGGAGATCCAATCCCAAAACCACATGAAGGGTGTGTTAGGGATCCTTGTTCAAGAAATTGGCCTATTAACCAGTTAACTGGATGATTAATCCTTAATCCAAGGGTCATCCCGTAGCTGATAAATTGATTAATCGGCCGACTAACCAATTAATTGGCTAGTTAACTTGATGATTAGCCTATTAATTCTTACTCGTTAGCCAACAGAGCAGCTACCGGTTGACAATTTCCTTAAGATTGTTAGGGACACAACCAAAACCCGATTGGTTTATGAGGAAAACTGACTGAAAACCGTACGCAATCCAGTTTTAAGGAAAAACTAGAGAAAACCACACAACAAGGCCACTATCTAACTCGCAACACAACCACGACATACGTAGTTGTCGCTCTGACGTCCAAACCGACCCCGAGACCCCGCCCCCGCCTAGCTGATGACGGAGCTGACAAGCAAAGCAAGCCAACGCTATCTGATGAAGTATCAGACCTCCAAGGCGACGCTCCCAAGGGGTGAGTGACGATGCCGTAGCTGACGCCCACTTTGGCAAAGGCCGAAGCTTAAGTTTTCACCCAGAGAGTGGAGACTCGAAACAACGAGGGAGGTAAAGGAGATCCTCAACGATGCTCCAATAAGGGGAGTGACTTCCGATGACGCTGACATTGCCGCCCTGGCTACGCCATGCCCCGCGGCCACACCTCCGCATGACACCGAGCCCTGGCTATACCACTCCCTGCGACCACGACAGGGGTCCAGGCGCCACCCTGGCTTGCCGCGCCGCATCACGTCAAACAGCCGCAAGGAGCTGCCATGGATGGCCTCAACAGCAAGCATGTCTCGAGCGTTGGCTTATCCTCGTCCACCATGAGATCTCCCCACCACCTTTAGAGGGAGGACACCGCCACCATGGCAGGGCTGGCGGCAGCGGCTAGCGAGGGGGCCTGCGACGGCGACGGCGCGGTAGGGTTCCCCCACGTCACTCAAGCACAAGCTACGCGTTCTATATATTGTTTTGGAATTTTTCTCATTTCAAAATAATTTGGATTCAATCCCGTGAGGAATTTGGGGGATAGGCAATCAGTATGTTTGTTAAGGACGCCTTCTTTTGCGGCAAGATGAACCTGAGTTCCTAATTTAAACCATGTTGCGAGCGTTCCTGAATTTCACGGTCTCAACAAGGATTTTCCATCAATCGAATTTGTTCATTTTATGATAGCATTTGAACAAATTTCTCTAGGTACGCACGCAATAAATGCAAGACACAACTAGTCAATTCAAGATGAATTTCTTCCATACAAAAGCTAGTCGATTCAAGATCTAATTTTTTCATGCATCTCTATGTAATAAGTAATAATAAAGGGGTTATTGAGTCTGACGGTACGTCACCAAAATTGTCCCCAAAGTTGCATAATATTACCCATCGATGCCACATATAAGTTATAAAAAAACGTTTCACACAGGGGAATCCCTGCCTAGGCCAGCTCATCCAACAAAAACCTTCTATACTGCACTCTGAGTGCTGGGAAAAGACATGGCGCGCCTGTTTGGACCGGCCCATATATGGGCGGCCTGTTTTCTAAATTTTGTTTTTTTGTTTTTTGTTTTCCCTTTCCGTCTTCGTTCTTTCAACTTTAAATAATTTGGGACTCTAAAAAAGTGAAAATTAAAAAAATCTGAATTTTGAAATAAAATATTCAATAATTCATAAATGTTTGTGGATTCAGGAAATGTTTGCGGTTGTTGAAAGATGTTCGCATGTTAAAAAATGTTCACAATTTTGAAAACAAATGTTCATAATAAAACAATGCTCGTGATTTTAAAAAATGTTCGTGTACGAAAAAATGTTAATGAAATTGAATTTTTTCACCAATTCAAAAATGTTCATGAATTGAAAAATATCCTAAAAATTCAAAAAAAATCGTGACTTGCAAAATAGTTTATTGGTTCATAAAATATTCACTGAATCAAAAATTGATCTTGCATTTCAAATAAAAATGTCCATGAATTTCAAAAATTGTTTCACCAATTTCCAAAAGAATGTTCGTCGATTCTAGAAATGTTCACCTATTCAAGAAAATTATTTAAAAAATGTTCACAATTTTGGAAAAATGTTTGCAAATAGTATGAAATGTTCATGAATACAAAAAATGTTCATGATTTTAAGAAAAATTCGAAAATGTATAAAAATGTTCATGATTTCAGATATGTTCACAAGTTAAAAAAATGCTCATGATTTTCAAAAATTGTTCATAATTTTACAATAATGAGAGTAATAGTGTATCTCGGTGATGCAGCAAAATGTGATCATGGACGTTGGAGATTATGATTTGTTTTCTCCTGTTGCAACACACAGGCCATTTTGCTAGTAAGGTACCTAACAGGCGTTGCTAGGAATAATTCAGCCTGGGATCTTGATGGAACCAGCGCCAAGACATTACCAACACAACTACACAGCTGCTATCTTAACAAACACAACTAGGCAGCTGCTATCTTGTCCTTGGGAATCAATCCTATCAGTTCTGCAATCTTGAGCTTCTTCCTGGCGTACCGCTCATACGTTCCTGACGACTCACGCTGAAAAGGGAAAGAGTAATAAGCTACATACTACATACAGAACTGCAAGTGGATACAATGTTCTTTGACAATATCTACCCAACATACCGTCCAGCGAATTTCCTGTTTAATCAGCTCACGGGCTCTATCTTCTGGAAGCTAGAGACACAAAAGAAAGAAATCACACACACGAGAATATAACAGGTACCAATGGATGCTAAGACAACACCATACTATACTTACACCGTCACTAAGGCCTGTCGTGCACTTAACAAACTACAAAGAAAGAAGACCAAATTAATTTGAAATGCAAAAGATGTGCTGATTTATAACAACAGAAAGCACATATAGAACGTCTGTGGAACGAAAAACCTACTACTAGCTCCATTTTGGAATCGCCGTACTCCAGCTCATACTTCATACTGCGGTCGTGTGCTGGAAACAAGTTAGCCTCATAAACTTGCTTGAGAGCATCTCTGAAATGCAGCTGAACATCGTCCAAGGGAAAAATAAACAACATCGCCAAGCATAAGTCTCGCCAAGTTCATGGCGGCCTCTCACTATGCGTATAACATGCTGAAGATGCCAGGCCCGATAAGTGTCATCTCTGTCCCTGGCGACAAGAAGGATGCTCTTATCTGCGCCGACAAAATCTACCGGGAAGCAGCAGCCGCAACAGATCGCAAGCCACTTGCCGCCGAAGCTCCCGGGGGGAAGAAGAAGACCAAGTCCGGCAAGAGTTCTGATGCCCACTCCGGCAAGCGCACCTCTTCGGAGTGCTGCGCTACCGTCGAGGACGCACCATCGAGCTCCACCGGCAAGTGTAAGAAGACAATGGCAGCTCCGCCAGCGACCAAGAAGGTGTCCGCCAAGGAGGACGGCACTGGTGGTACTTTCACCATCAGTGCCACTCTCGATCCTAAATAGGAAAGCGCGCTCATTGCTTTCCTGCGGGCGAATGTCAATGTGTTTGCGTGGCAACCGTCTGACATCCCCGGTATTCCCAGGAAAGTAATTGAGCACCACCTTGCCGTTTGTCCTCATGCGCGGCCCGTCAAGTAGAAAGTCAGAAAGCAAGCAGTGGAGCGTCAAGAATTCATCGCAGAAGAGATCAAGAAGTTGGAAGCAACAGGCCTTGTCAGAGGAGTGCTCCATCCTACGTGGTTGGCCAATCCTGTAGTCGTGCCCAAGGCGAACGGGAAATGGAGGCTTTGTATCGACTTTACCGATGTCAATAAAGCTTGTCCCAAAGACCCATTTCCCTTGCCGCGCATCGACCAGATTGTTGACTCCACGGCCGGATGTGACTTGCTTTCACTTCTTGACGCATACTCAGGATACCATCAGATCTTCATGGCAGAAGAGGATGAGGAGAAAACCGCATTCATCACTCCCTGTGGCACGTACTGTTTCATACGGATGCCTTTCGGTTTAAAGAATGCTGGTTCAACATTTGCAAGGGTAGTCCATACTGCTTTTGAACCGCAAATACACAGAAATGTGGAAGCCTACATGGACGACATAGTGGTCAAGAGCAAGGATAAGGCAATTCTGATTCAAGATTTAGACGAGACTTTCGCAAATCTGCACAAGATCAGCCTCAAGCTCAACCCCGAGAAGTGCGTGTTTGGAGTCCCTTCCGGCAAGCTTCTCGGGTTCTTCGTGTCTCAGCGGGGAATTGAAGCCAATCCCGACAAGATCAAGGCCATTGAGCAGATTGAAGTACCGAAGCGCGTCAAGGATGTACGGAGACTTGCCGGCTGCGTGGCGGCTCTCAGCAGGTTTATCTCTAAGTCTGCTGAGTGCGCCCTGCCGTTTTTCAAAATTTTGAAAAAGGCAGGTCCAATGAAATGGACTCCGGAAGCGGAGGCTGCGCTGCAGGACTTGAAGAGATACCTATCCTCCACTCCAATACTTGTCGCACCTAAGCCACAAGAGAAGTTGCTGCAGTATCTGGCGGCAACCAATCAAGTGGTTAGTGCTGCGTTAGTAGCGGAGAGGGAGGCAGATGATGAGCCAGCAACCACGGCGAGCGCATCCAGCGACAAGCAGGGGGCTTCCCCGACAAGCTCTGGTCCCGGCAAAGATGGATCTGCGCAGGCGCCCTAGGAGATACAGAAGAAAATGGTGCAGCGCCCAGTCTACTTTGTCAGTTCCCTTCTGCAGGGGCTAGGTCAAGGTACTCTGGTGTGCAGAAATTGCTTTTCGGCCTTCTCATGGCCTCGAGAAAGCTACGCCATTACTTCCAAGCACATGAGATAACAGTTGTCACTCGTTTTCCGCTGAAGAGGATACTGCAGAATCCAGAAGCAACAGGCAGGATTATTGAGTGGGCACTAGAACTGTCAAGCTTTGGCCTCAAGTTTGAGAGCACTTCAACTATCCAAAGCAGAGCGTTGGCAGAATTCATAGCAGAATGGACGCCAACGCCCGACGAAGAAATTCCAGAAACGAGCATTCCCGTCAAGGAAGCAAGCAAAGAGTGGCTGATGTACTTTGATGGTGCTTTCTCGCTGCAAGGCGCCGGTGCTGGCGTACTGCTTGTCGCACCCACCGGAGAGCACCTTAAGTACGTAGTCCAGATGCACTTTCCCAAGGAGCAAGCAACAAACAATACTTCAGAATATGAAGGATTGCTTGCCGGTCTCAGGATCGCGGCAGACCTTGGGATCAAGAAGCTCATTGTCAGGGGTGACTCGCAGCTTGTCGTCATTCAAGTGAATAAGAGTTATCAGAGTCCGTTGATAGAAGCTTACGTTGATGAAGTGAGGAAGCTAGAAGAGCACTTTGTCGGCCTACAGATGGAACATGTTCCAAGAGCTCAGAACGACATTGCCGATGGCCTGTCAAAGTGCGCAGCACTTAAGTTACCTGTGGAACCAGGGATCTTTGTGCTCAAGCTGACTCAACCGTCTGTGACGCCATCAACTAGACAGATCAAGAAGAGGAAGTTAATTTCTGGTGACTATTTTCCGGCAGAGCTTCCCGAAGCCGCCGCCAAAAAGGTCCCCAAGATCAACACCAAGAGTGTTGGGGAGCAGTCTGCTCCGGCAAACCCTAGGGTTTGTTCCGTTGAAGCAGACGCTCCCGACAAGTTTTGCTCCGGCAAGCTTGCCGGGGAACGTCAAGCTCCGGCTGAGCCGCAGTTTCTCGTCGTAGAAGCGGATTTTCCCACAGCAGCAGATGTGCCTTTAGTCCTTGTTGTCGAGCCACAAGCTCCAGCATGGGCACAGCAGATCGTCCGTTTCCTTTAGACAGGAGAACTTCCCGAAGAGCAAGAAGAAGCGGAAAGAGTAGCCCGGCAGTCAAGTATGTACCAGTTTGTCGACAACACACTGTACAGAAGAAGACTCAACGGTGTGAAATTGAAGTGTATTCACCGGGAAGATGGAGAGAAGCTGTTGGCCGAGATACATGGAGGCATTTGTGGTCACCACATTGGCGCAAGAGCACTTGCCGGCAAAGCATTCCGGCAATGTTTCTTTTGGCCGACAGCCCTCCAGGATGCAACTACACAAGTAACCAAGTGTGAAGCGTGCCAGTTCCATTCCAAGCAAATACGCCAGCCAGCTCAAGCTCTCCAGATGATCCCTTTATCCTGGCCATTTTCGGTCTGGGGGCTCGACATCCTCGGCCCTTTCCCCCGAGCAGTCGGGGGCTTTGAGTACTTGTACGTTGCAATCGACAAGTTCACAAAGTGGGAGGAAGTGGAAGCAGTGAGGAAGGTAACAGCACAGTCAGCAGTCAAGTTCTTCAGGTCGATTGTTTGCCGCTTCGGGATCCCTAACAGGATCATCACCGACAACGGTACGCAATTCACGAGCCGCACCTTCATGCAGTACATCCAAGATCTTGGCGCCAAGGTCTGCTTCGCTTCTGTTGCTCACCCCAGGAGTAACGGTCAAGAGGAGAGGGCAAATGCTGAAGTCCTGCATGGACTCAAGACCAGGACTTTCGACAGGATGCACAGGTGCGGAAGAAACTTGATTGAGGAGCTGCCGGTGGTTCTTTGGTCGATCAGGACGACGCCAAATCGAGCCACTGGCCAGACACCTTTCGCTCTAGTCTATGGAGCAGAGGCAGTTCTCCCCACGGAACTCGTATACGGGTCGCCTCGAGTGCTCACTTATGATGAGCTTGAGCAAGAGCAGCTGCGACAAGATGACGCGCTGCTCCTTGAGGAAGACCGTCTTCAGGATGCTGTACGAGCTGCTCGCTACCAGCAAGCTTTGCGCCGCTACCATAGCCGCAAAGTTAACGCCAGAAGTCTCGAGGAAGGCGACCTTGTTCTTCGGCGCGTTCAATCCGCCAAGAATTTCAACAAGTTGACGCCGAAGTGGGAAGGCCCTTACCGGGTGAAACGAGTCACTAGGCCTGGCGATGTCCGCCTTGAGACCGAAGATGGCATTCCGGTGAGCAACTCCTGGAACATTGAGCATGTTCGTAAGTTTTACCCGTAAGGCGCGGTTGCCGGACCCTGCTCCGGCAACCATCTTTTGTACAAGTCTTGCCGCTGTTGCATGTAATCCTTTGTACAAAGCCAGGCGTAGACCCTGTGCATAAATAAAGCTCATGTGCTCCGCACATCTTGTCAATTTCATGCTTTTTATTTTTTGCATGAGTTATCTGACACTTTGTGCAGCGAACACCCCCGGTAAGCAATAACGAGCCATAAGGCTCCATATCATTATTTTCTCTACTTCCTTTTTTCTCAAGGAAATGAAGATTCCTTCGCCCACAAGTTTGCCAGGGGGGAAGGGGAAGATAATGGTATGGACCAGGCGTCGTTCAAGAAAGTTTCGCCTTGCCGGGAAGCAAAAGCAGAAAAGCTAAGTTGCCAAAGTTTGAGCAATCAGATGTTTTTAAATTTTTAAGTTATCTTCCTTAAACGACCATGCTTTGTATGGAAAACCTGTGCGCGAAGGAACCGGCTCGTGGCTAGTTGCGCCCTTACTTTGTTTCGAGTTCGCTCAACAGTTTAAGTGTGCTGCGACTAGAGTCGCGCCCTTACTTTGTTTCGAGTTCGCTCAACAACTTAAGCGAGCTGCGACTAGTTACGACAAGGTTTCTTATCGGCAACGGCACTGCCAGCAGGCTGCTGACGTCCCGCACTCAGCGCTCGCAGCGAGGGTGCCTGCGCCGGCAAGTTCCCTAAAAGCGTAGGGCAAAAACATACAAAGGAAGAGATCAAGTAAAGGAAATAACATTGCAATCGCTGCCCAAAATAGAGTTATATTACAAAATAGCTTGTTGCGGCTCTAATAGACTGTTTTCATAACATGATCAGCAGCGACAAGGAAAGAAGAAAACGGGCGGCCTAGTCCACGCGATCGCCCTCAACCCTCTTGATCCCGCTCACCTTGTCCACAATGGGTGCGACAAGGTCCTTGAGCGCCTCCAGATCAGCTTCCGCCGGCAGGGATCTGAGGACGTTGGTGAGGTTGAGACCCGGGTTGCGGAAGGCTACCTTCACCAACACTTTTTGAAGAGCTCCCGCGCAGATCTTGCGCGACTCGTCGGCCAGCTGCTTTGGGATCCTCTCCCGGAGTCGCTGAAGGGTCGTCGCCACGCCTTTGAAGAACAAGGTGAGCTTGGCGCTGGATTGGAGGTTCTCGTCGGAGGGATACCCGAGATCCTCCATCCCCAGCTGCGCCAGCTCCCTGTCAATGTCGGCGGCAGCATTCACAAGACCTTTCGTCCACTGCTCCACGGTTTCTCTAAAAGCGTTCTGGGTGGCGGCAACACTCTCCAGCAGCGCCTTGTCGGCCTGGATCTCCTTCTTCAAGGCCACCTCCTGCTCCCTGGCGCCGTCCAGCGTCTTGGTCAAAGTGGTCAGCTTCAACTCAAGTTCTGCGTTGGAGTCCTTGGCGGCGCTGAGCTCCTTGCCCTTCTCGGAGAGTCGGACCTGTAGCTCTGCGAAGCTGTAGACGTCTTTCTCCCGCTCACGCTTGAGCGCGACGAGCTCCTCGCCGCTCGCCTTGAGGTCGGCCTCCAGCTGCGCCACCTTCATCTCCAGCTCCTTCTTGGCGGCCTCGGCGGCTGCGGCAGCATCCTCCGCTTGCTTGATAGCTCCGCCAAGTGTTCGCTCGCGCGCGGCAAGCTCCTCCTTGTGCCTATCGAGGTAGACCTTCCGCTGCGCCAGTTCACCCTCCTGCGCCGACAGCTTCTCAGCGGCAAGCCACTGTTGCTCCTCGACGTCAGCCTTCTCGAGGAGGAAGGCCTTCTGCGCCTCCTCGAGCTGCTCCCGCTCCTCCGCCAGGGACCGGAGAGCTGTCTGGTTGATGCCGCGGAGCTCCGCCGCGCGCTTCTCAATGTCGGCTCCCGCCTTCGCGGCAAGCGCTTCGCGGGATTCCAGCTTGGCTTGCCGAGCGCGGTAGAGCGACAACAGCTTCCGTAGCAGTCGCTCCTCCTCAGGCTCGTCGCTGCTGCTGCTTGGCGCGTCGACCAGCGTCAGCCTAGCGGAGGCGAGCACCTCCACGTCAAAGCTTTCTCCTTCGACCGGCGCCCTGAACGTTGACGCCCAGGGGAGGTTGATGAAGACGCCATCGCCGGCCTTCAAGTAGACGCCCGGCTGGGGCCCTTCGGAGCCCGACGCTGCGGCAGCGGCGGAAGGGTCGGCGGTCGGCGTAGCGCCTGACGCTCCTGCGGCCTCAGGGCCGTCAGTGCGATCGCCAGATCCCTCGTCGGCTGTTGCGGCGGCAGCCTTGGCGGCCTCTTCGCCGGCGGGATCATCAGCGCCGGCCGCTTCTTCGGTGGCGGCGGCATCATCAACAGCAACCTCGGTCTCCATCGACTCCGCAGTAGATGGATCTGACGGCCGAAAAAGGAAGAAAAGTCAAGCAGATATCCAAAAAGAAGATCAAACAAAGAAGAACCCAAGGGAAGTTTAGAAGCAAGAAGTACCTGTACCAGGCTCGGCACTTGGGATCTCCGCTGCCGGGGGGTCACTGGTACTGTCCCTTGCCGGAGACTTCTCCCTTGCCGGAGAGCTCCCCCTTGTCGGAGGATTCTCCCTTGCCGGAGAACTCTCCCTTGACGGCGTAGTCGAAGCAGATGGCATGTCAGGGGCGGCCTCCGGACGCTCCTGGTGGGGCTGCTCTGCTCCTACACAAGCCAACAGTCAGATATCAGCAAACAAAGAGTATCCATGCGCGCCTAACAGCGGGAAGCAAACCATATACTTATGCTGGGGGCTGCGCTGGGGGCTGCTCTGAAGAACAGCTGCCGGGTCCGGCAAGTTTGTCTCGGGCGCACCCCCTGCTGACACGGTGGGATCGTCCTCGATGACAATCACCGGACCTTGGCTCTCTTTGCCGCTCTTTGGGCCAGAGTCCTAAAGGAATAAGTTCATAGTAAAGCAAATGAGATACAAGACAAGACAGCAAGTATTGAAGACATACAAGTACAACAAGAATCTTACTCTTCTTCTTCCTCATCGGAGCTGAGCGCGGAGAAGTCAAAGCCTGACCCACCTCCGGTGCGAGGAGGCGGAGGAGTAGGATCCCTTGGCCGCTTGGCTCCTCGACAATCAGGCACCAGTCCGCCCTCCACTCCTCCCACTTGCTGCGGTACCCTCCATCCAAATAAGCATCCTTCTTGCCGGCTTTTGAGATCCAGGCGATTCCGCCGGATAAAGGCTCTCCTTTCTCAACTCGAGGCGAAAAGAAGTGGCGGAAAAGGGCTACGTTTGGATGGATTCCGACAAAGTTTTCGCAGAGATGTGCAAAAACTGCCATGGTCAGGACAGCATTGGGGGTGAAGTCAAGGAGGCGGAGCCCGTAGGTGTTCATGACGTCACAGAAGAATTCAGAAAAGGGCGGGCAGAGCCCACGGTAGAAGAACAAGGCGAAGAAAGGGTACCCAGTGGGAGCCTTTTCCCAAGAGGCGGCTAGGAGTACCTTCGTGCGCGGGTGCGCCCGCGTCTCCGTCGACCAGAAGAGGTAGTAGTACTCCCTCAGATCCCCCGCGGCGAGCTTGGGGGGGGAAGACGGCCCGCTCCTTTCGCAGCGCCGCGAGCCGCTGCGCTTCGGCTGACTTCACGACCTTCCCCTTATCGGCTTTCGAAGCCATGGCGGAAGTGGTGAGGGAGGTCGACGGCGTTGGTGGTGTTGGTGGCGATAGGGGGCGGAGCGCTGCTCTCTTTCAGCTTTAGGAAGAAGGGGAGTGGCGAAGATTGTCAAGGACGGAATAGCAACGGACGGATGGACGAACTACCCCTGTTTCCCCTGCTTATAAGGGAGGAGGGGGCGGACGTTCCATTTTCCCGAATAAAGAAGCCACCCACGATCTCTCCCACGACGCCACAATCTACGCGTGCCGCTCAAGGAGGTCGCAGTAGATACGGAATAAGATACGGCGTGACCCAGGCCGCGTGTGCCCGTGCCCTGTTTTGGCCCTGGCCCAACAGCGCTTGGCACCGTGTATGGCCCAGGCCCGGGGGCTCCTGTCGGTGTACTAGAGTAGGGGTACCCTAGTACCCCGAACTTGTGCACGGGCAGTCGCAGCACCCCGCGGCAAGGCTTGCCGGGCGACCGCCAAGGCCCTCTGTGGTTCCTTTTGAGCCATTCAAGAACAAAGTATTCAAGCCAAGAAGACAAGGCCCCGGCAAGAGGAGCTTGCCGGGAAGGCCACTCAAGGCACAAGACCCCAGCAAGAGGAGCTTGCCGGGAAGGCCAACCAAGGCATCTCAAGGTACTTACCGCGACGCACCACGCGTCCCGGCAAGGCCCGGCGAGCGGCAATCTTCCGGACGTGACAAGACAACGACCGCGGCAAGGCACTTTGCCGCGGCAGGCTACCACTCCATACCCACGCTCCAGCACATCCACCAACGTGTCGCTCAGGGACTATCCCAAGCGTACGTGGCGAGAGGCTGTGCAGCCAGGGGTACGCGGTGGCAAACGGCGCTGACAAGATCGCCATCGTGGCGAACGGTGGCGTCCCTGACGGTCCCTTTCTGCACTGTTTGAACGACGCAGACGGGCATTTAATGCCCTTGTCCCCTGCCGTCAGGGTTAGGTAGGATACACTGTACAGGTAGCTGTACCAACCGCAACACCTTTCCATTTTTACCCTTGTCTACGTTGCCACCTGTTGGAGACCCCTTGAGCATATAAAAGGAGGCCAATGCACAACGTAGAAAGGGGGGGACAGTAGAACACTCATGCTCGGTCTCGTTAGCTGCTGGTGCGTACTGTAGCACTCAGCGCTCCCGAGCAAGAACTCAATACAAACCACAAAGCAGCAGTAGGAGTATTATCTCTCCGGAGAGCTCCGAAGCTGGGTAAACTGCTCGTGTGCTCCGCCTCGATCTGCTCTTCGTGCGACCTCCGCCCCCCGCCGAACCGAAAGGGGCTCGGTCCCCATAGGTGCTCATGGATCAGTTTCCCCGACATCTTTAGCGCGATAGGTAGGGGGCGTCGAGGTTGTGTGAACCTGATCCGGCGTTCACACGAGCTAGATCTTCATCATCTTCATCGACATGCCGCCAAAGAAGAAGGCTTCGGAGGCGGCTGCTCCGTCCGTGACAAACCCACCACCGCCGGAGCAAACGGCTGGTGGGGAAGACGCCGGCGGAAGAACGAGCGTCGACGAGTGAGCTCACGGTGCCGCTAGGTCCAAGGACAAGGCTGCACAAACCTCGGCGTCCGCACATCCATCATGCTCATCTCAGGAGGCGCGGAACCAGCAGCGACATGGTACTCATAGTACCATCCGCTCGCTGGACCTGGATCGAGCTGGTGGATCTCGGGATGCTCAAGGCCAGCATGCACGCCAACATGCTGGCACGAGCGAGGCACGGTCGCCTGGACGGTATACTGCTCCTTCTAACATAGTTAGAAGTTCGAGCATATCCCGCTCCACACACCGTTCGCCACCGCTACCCGCTACTCCAGCAGAAGCTTTGGCGCGAGCCCAACTGCTCCTAGATTACCCTCCAACGGCGGACAAAATCGACGACTGGAGGGCCACCATTCAGAGTCTCATCGGCTTTGCCAACGGCGACACTCCGCGGCAGCGGAATACACCGCAGCCGCGGCGAGTCAGCCAGGCGCGAACCGATGGCGACAAAATTGGTGAGGGTGCAACCACCGTGCACTCTCCGCCGCGGAGGCCAAGATCGCCACCTCACCGGATCCACCTCGACAGTGACTCCACCGCGTCATCGGATCCACGAGCTCGTCGCGATCAACGCCAAGTTCTTCACGAACGACGGCAAGAAGACGCTCGTACTCGCATCGAGCGCCGAAGAGAAGCGCGACGTCAGTCAGACCAGCGCGCTGGGCCCACTATCGACATGCGTGCGCCAGGGGAACCAGGCGACCTGCCGTACGCGGTAGGTTGCCCTGCGTTTACCCGTGAGCTGCGGCAAGTCCAGTGGCCCAGCACGAAGAATTTCAAGCCATACGTACCCGAGAAGTACGACAGCAAGTTACATCCGTCGGAGTTCCTCAGCATCTACACCATCGCGGTGCAAGCTGCTGGGGGGCGCGACGACAAGATCCTTGCCAACTACTTCCCGCTGGTGCTCAAGCCCAACGTCAGGTCCTGGCTCATGCACTTGCCGGACAAGTCCATATCTTCCTGGGCAGACCTATGCCATCAGTTTGTCGGCGCCTTTATAGGCGGCCACAAACCTCATGGCCAGGAGAGTGATCTTCATCTGCTTTCCCAGAAAGAAGGAGAGCCCCTGCGCAAGTACATCCAAAGATTCAGCCATGTGCAACGCAACATCCCAGATGTCCACCCTGCCGCAGTCATCAGCGCGTTCCATCAGAACGTGCGTAACCGCATGATGCGGGAGGAGATGGCAATGTGCAAGATCAGAGACGTCAGTGAGCTGTATGCCCTGGCCGACAGGTGTGCACGTGCTGAGGAAGGGAGGAAACTCCTCGGAGAGGATACAGGAACAGGAGGATCTGACAGCGAGGATGCAGCCCCGGCAAAGAAAAACCGGCGGCGGAACAACAGGAAGAGGAAAGGCAAAGATGTGCTAGTTGTTGAGCAGTCCGGCAACGAAGGTAGCGCCAAGAAAGCCAAAGCTGGTAGCTCTGACAAGGAGGTTGCCGCATGCGCCAACTGCCAGGCTGTGGCGATCGCCGACAAGCAGGACGGCACCAACAAACAATACTGCAAGATCCACCGCACCAAGGGCCATGACCTCCAGAGCTGCAAGAAGGTCGAGCAGCTTGTCAAGCTGCAAAAGGCCGAGTACGAGCGACGCGACAAGGAGAAAGCCCAAGGAGTTGCTGGAGGATCCGGTACGAAGCGCCCCGGCCGGGGAGGACGCCGCGGCAAGGCCAAGCAGCGGCAAGGAGACAGACCTCCCCGCGGCCGCGACAAGGATGAAGATGACGACGACGACGAAGACATGGATGATGATGAAACCAGTGAGCAGGAGTTCCAGAAAGCCACAGAGGTCTTGTGCGTTGACGGCGGTGCTTCTCTGCATACTTCACACCGCCAACTCAAGCAGTGGATGCGGGAAGTCAATGCGGCAGAACCACCAGTTGAGTCACGCAAGCTTCTGAAATGGTCCAGCACGCCTATCATCTTTGATATTGAGGACCACCCTGATTGCACAACTATTGTCGGGTGCTTGCCGATGTTGGTTTCACCAACTATCCGCAACCTCAAGGTCACTAAGATGCTAGTTGATGGCGGGGCCGGCTTGAACCTGATCTCCTCCGCTGTGCTCAGGAAACTCCAGGTCCCTGACAGCGAGCTCGAAGAGACCGGCACATTCCACGGAATCAACCCGGGAAGGAGCAAGCCGAAGGGGAAGATCACGTTGCCGGTGACATTTGGCAGCGAGTTGAACTTCAGAACTGAGAGGGTCACTTTTGACGTCGCCGATTTTCCATTGCCTTACAATGGGATTCTCGGCCGTCCAGCACTCGCCAAGTTCATGGCGGCCTCTCACTATGCGTATAACATGCTGAAGATGCCAGGCCCGATAAGTGTCATCTCTGTCCCTGGCGACAAGAAGGATGCTCTTATCTGCGCCGACAAAATCTACCGGGAAGAAGCAGCCGCAACAGATTGCAAGCCACCTGCCGCCGAAGCTCCCGGGGGGAAGAAGAAGACCAAGTCCGGCAAGAGTTCTGATGCCCACTCCGGCAAGCGCACCTCTTCGGAGTGCTGCGCTACCGTCGAGGACGCACCATCGAGCTCCACCGGCAAGTGTAAGAAGACAATGGCAGCTCCGCCAGCGACCAAGAAGGTGTCCGCCAAGGAGGACGGCACTGGTGGTACTTTCACCATCAGTGCCACTCTCGACCCTAAATAGGAAAGCGCCCTCATTGCTTTCCTGCGGGCGAATGTCGATGTGTTTGCGTGGCAACTGTCTGACATCCCCGGTGTTCCCAGGAAAGTAATTGAGCACCACCTTGCCGTTTGTCCTCATGCGCGGCCCGTCAAGCAAAAAGTCAGAAAGCAAGCAGTGGAGCGTCAAGAATTCATCGCAGAAGAGATAGAAGTTGGAAGCAGCAGGCCTTGTCAGAAGAGTGCTCCATCCTACGTGGTTGGCCAATCCTGTAGTCGTGCGCAAGGCAAACGGGAAATGGAGGCTTTGTATCAACTTTACCGATGTCAATAAAGCTTGTCCCAAAGACCCATTTCCCTTGCCGCGCATCGACCAGATTGTTGACTCCACGGCCGGATGTGACTTGCTTTCATTTCTTGACGCATACTCAGGATACCATCAGATCTTCATGGCAGAAGAGGATGAGGAGAAAACCGCATTCATCACTCCCTCTGGCACGTACTGTTTCATACGGATGCCTTTCGGTTTAAAGAATGCTGGTTCAACATTTGCAAGGGTAGTCCATACTGCTTTTGAACCGCAAATACACAGAAATGTGGAAGCCTACATGGACGACATAGTGGTCAAGAGCAAGGATAAGGCAACTCTGATTCAAGATTTAGACGAGACTTTCGCAAATCTGCGCAAGATCAACCTCAAGCTCAACCCCGAGAAGTGCGTGTTTGGAGTCCCTTCCGGCAAGCTTCTCGGGTTCTTCGTGTCTCAGCGGGGAATTGAAGCCAATCCCGACAAGATCAAGGCCATTGAGCAGATTGAAGCACCGAAGCGCGTCAAGGATGTACGGAGACTTGCCGGCTGCGTGGCGGCTCTCAGCAGGTTTATCTCTAAGTCTGCTGAGCGCGCCCTACCGTTTTTCAAAATTTTGAAAAAGGCAGGTCCAATGAAATGGACTCCGGAAGCGGAGGCTGCGCTGCAGGACTTGAAGAGATACCTGTCCTCCACTCCAATACTTGTCGCACCTAAGCCACAAGAGAAGTTGCTGCTGTATCTGGCGGCAACCAATCAAGTGGTTAGTGCTGCGTTAGTAGCGGAGAGGGAGGCAGATGATGAGCCAGCAACCACGGCGAACGCATCCAGCGACAAGCAGGGGGCTTCCCCGACAAGCTCTGGTCCCGGCAAAGATGGATCTGCGCAGGCGCCCGAGGAGATACAGAAGAAAATGGTGCAGCGCCCAGTCTACTTTGTCAGTTCCCTTCTGCAGGGGGCTAGGTCAAGGTACTCTGGTGTGCAGAAATTGCTTTTCGGCCTTCTCATGGCCTCGAGAAAGCTGCGCCATTACTTCCAAGCACATGAGATAACAGTTGTCACTCGTTTTCCGCTGAAGAGGATACTGCAGAATCCAGAAGCAACAGGCAGGATTGTTGAGTGGGCACTGGAACTGTCAAGCTTTGGCCTCAAGTTTGAGAGCACTTCAACTATCCAAAGCAGAGCGTTGGCAGAATTCATAGCAGAATGGACGCCAACGCCCGACGAAGAAATTCCAGAAACAAGCATCCCCGTCAAGGAAGCAAGCAAAGAGTGGCTGCTGTACTTTGATGGTGCTTTCTCGTTGCAAGGCACCGGTGCTGGCGTACTGCTTGTCGCACCCACCGGAGAGCACCTTAAGTACGTAGTCCAGATGCACTTTCCCAAGGAGCAAGCAACATACAATACTGCAGAGTATGAAGGATTGGTTGCCGGTCTCAGGATCGCGGCAGACCTTGGGATCAAGAAGCTCATTGTCAGGGGTGACTCGCAGCTTGTCGTCCGCCAAGTGAATAAGAGTTATTAGAGTCCGTTGATGGAAACTTACGTTGATGAAGTGAGGAAGCTAGAAGAGCACTTTGTCGGCCTACAGATGGAACATGTTCCAAGAGCTCAGAACGACATTGCCGATGGCCTGTCAAAGTGCGCAACACTTAAGTTACCTGTGGAACCAGGGATCTTTGTGCTCAAGCTGACTCAACCGTTTGTGACGCCATCAACTGGACACATCAAGAAGAGGAAGTTAATTTCTGGTGACTATTTTCCGGCAGAGCTTCCCGAAGCCGCCGCCAAAAAGGTCTCCAAGATCAGCACCAAGAGTGCTGGGGAGCAGTCTGCTCCGGCAAACCCCAGGGTTTGTTCCGTTGAAGCAGACGCTCCCGACAAGTTTTGCTCCGGCAAGCTTGCCGGGGAACGTCAAGCTCCGGCTGAGCCGCAGTTTCTCGCCGTAGAAGCGGATTTTCCCACAGCAGCAGATGTGCCTTTAGTCCTTGTTGTCGAGCCACAAGCTCCAGCATGGGCACAACAGATCTTCCGTTTCCTTCAGACAGGAGAACTTCCCAAAGAGCAAGAAGAAGCGGAAAGAGTAGCCCGGCAGTCAAGTATGTACCAGTTTGTCGACAACACACTGTACAGAAGAAGACTCAACGGTGTGAAATTGAAGTGTATTCACCAGGAAGATGGACAGAAGCTGTTGGCCGAGATACATGGAGGCATTTGTGGTCACCACATTGGCGCAAGAGCACTTGCCGGCAAAGCATTCCGGCAAGGTTTCTTTTGGCCGACAGCCCTCCAGGATGCAACTGCACAAGTAACCAAGTGTGAAGCGTGCCAGTTCCATTCCAAGGAAATACGCCAGCCAGCTCAAGCTCTCCAGATGAACCCTTTATCCTGGCCATTTTCGGTCTGGGGGCTCGACATCCTCGGCCCTTTCCCCTGAGCAGTCGGGGGATTTGAGTACTTGTACGTTGCAATCGACAAGTTCACAAAGTGGCCGGAAGTGGAAGCAGTGAGGAAGGTAATAGCACAGTCAGCAGTCAAGTTCTTCAGGTCGATTGTTTGCCGCTTCGGGATCCCTAACAGGATCATCAACGACAACGATACGCAATTCACGAGCCGCACCTTCATGCAGTACGTCCAAGATCTTGGCGCCAAGGTCTGCTTCGCTTCTGTTGCTCACCCCAGGAGTAACGGTCAAGCGGAGAGGGCAAATGCTAAAGTGTTGTGTGGACTCTAGACCAGGACTTTCGACAGGCTGCACAGGTGTGGAAGAAACTGGATTGAGGAGCTACCGGTGGTTCTTTGGTCGATCAGGATGACGCCAAATCGAGCCACTGGCCAGACACCTTTTGCTCTAGTCTATGGAGCAGAGGCAGTTCTCCCCACGGAACTCGTATACGGGTCGCCTCGAGTGCTCGCTTATGATGAGCTTGAGCAAGAGCAGCTGCGACAAGATGACGCGCTGCTCCTTGAGGAAGACCGTCTTCAGGATGCTGTACGAGCTGCTCGCTACCAGCAAGCTTTGCGCCGCTACCATAGCCGCAAAGTTAACGCCAGAAGTCTTGAGGAAGGCGACCTTGTTCTTCGGCGCGTTCAGTCCGCCAAGAATTTCAACAAGTTGACGCCGAAGTGGGAAGGCCCTTACCGGGTGAAACGAGTTACTAGGCCTGGCGATGTCCGCCTTGAGACCGAAGATGGCATTCCGGTGAGCAACTCATGGAACATTGAGCATCTTCGTAAGTTTTACCCGTAAGGCGCGGTTGCCGGACCCTGCTCCGGCAACCATCTTTTGTACAAGTCTTGCCGCTGTTGCATGTAATCCTTTGTACAAAGCCAGGCGCAGACCCTGTGCATAAATAAAGCTCATGTGCTCCGCACATCTTGTCAATTTCAAGCTTTTTATTTTTTGCATGAGTTATCTGACACTTTGTGCAGCGAACACCCCCGGTAAGCAATAACGAGCCATAAGGCTCCATATCATTATTTTCTCTACTTCCTTTTTTCTCAAGAAAATGAAGATTCCTTCGCCCACAAGTTTGCCGGGGGGGAAGGGGAAGATAATGGTATGGACCAGGCGTCGTTCAAGAAAGTTTCGCCTTGCCGGGAAGCAAAAGACAGAAAAGGATCAGCAACGACAAGAAAAGAAGAAAACGGGCAGCCTAGTCCACGCGATCGCCCTCAACCCTCTTGATCCCCCTCACCTTGTCCACAATGGGTGCGACAAGGTCCTTGAGCGCCTCCAGATCAGCTTCCGCCGGCAGGGATCTGAGGACGTTGGTGAGGTTGAGACCCGGGTTCCGGAAGGCTACCTTCACCAACACTTTTTTGAAGAGCTCCCGCGCAGATATTGCGCGACTCGTCGGCCAGCTGCTTTGGGATCCTCTCCCGGAGTCGCTGAAGGGCCCTCGCCACGCCTTTGAAGAACAAGGTGAGCTTGGCGCTGGATTGGAGGTTCTCGTCGGAGGGATACCCGAGATCCTCCATCCCCAGCTGCGCCAGCTCCCTGTCAATGTCGGCGGCAGCATTCACACAACTTTCCGTCCACTGCTCCATGGTTTCTCTAAAAGCGTTCTGGGTGGCGGCAACACTCTCCAGCAGTGCCTTGTCGGCCTGGATCTCCTTCTTCAAGGCCGCCTCCTGCTCCCTGGCGCCGTCCAGTGTCTTGGTCAAAGTGGTCAGCTTCAACTCAAGATCTGCGTTGGAGTCCTTGGCGGCGCTGAGCTCCTTGCCCTTCTCGGAGAGACGGACCTGCAGCTCTGCGAAGCTGTAGACGTCTTTCTCCCGCTCATGCTTGAGCGCGACGAGCTCCTCGCCGCTCGCCTTGAGGTCGGCCTCCAGCTGCGCCACCTTCATCTCCAGCTCCTTCTTGGCGGCCTCGGCGGCTGCGGCAACATCCTCCGCTTGCTTGATAGCTCCGCTAAGTGTTTGCTCGCGCGCGGCAAGCTCCTCCTCGTGGCTATCGAGGTTGACCTTCCGCTGCGCCAGTTCACCCTCCTGCGCCGACAGCTTCTCAGCGGCAAGCCGCTGTTGCTCCTCGACGTCAGCCTTCTCGAGGAGGAAGGCCTTCTGCGCCTCCTCGAGCTGCTCCCGCTCCTCCACTAGGGACCGGAGAGCTGCCTGGTTGATGCCGCGGAGCTCCGCCGCGCGCTTCTCAATGTCGGCTCCCGCCTTCGCGGCAAGCGCTTCGCGGGATTCCAGCTTGGCTTGCCGAGCGCGGTAGAGCGACAACAGCTTCCGCAGCAATCGCTCCTCCTCAGGCTCGTCGCTGCTGCTACTTGGCGCGTCGACCAGCGTCAGCCCAGCGGAGGCGAGCACCTCCACGTCAAAGCTTTCTCCTTCGACCGGCGCCCTGAACGTTGACGCCCAGGGGAGGTTGATGAAGACGCCATCGCCGGCCTTCAAGTAGACGCCCGGTTGGGGCCCTTCGGAGCCCGATGCTGCGGCAGCGGCGGAAGGGTTGGCGGTCGGCGTAGCGCCTGACGCTCCTGCGGCCTCAGGGCCGTCAGTGCGATCGCCAGACCCCTCGTCGGCTGCTGCGGCGGCAGCCTTTGCGGCCTCTTCGCCGGTGGGGTCATCAGCGTCGGCCGTTTCTTCGGTGGTGGCGGCATCATCAACAGCAACCTCGATCTCCATCGGCTCCGCAGTAGATGGATCTGACGGCCGAAAAAGGAAGAAAAGTCAAGCAGATATCCAAAAAGATCAAACGAAGAAGAACCCAAGGGAAGTTTAGAAGCAAGAAGTACCTGTACCAAGCTCGGCAGTTGGGATCTCCGCTGCCGGGGGGTCACTGGTATTGTCCCTTGCCGGAGACTTCTCCCTTGCCGGAGAGCTCCCCCTTGTCGGAGGATTCTCCCTTGCCGGAGAACTCTCCCTTGACGGCGTAGTCGAAGCAGATGGCATGTCAGGGGCGGCCTCCGGACGCTCCTGGTGGGGCTGCTTTGCTCCTACACAAGCCAACAGTCAGATATCAGCAAACAAAGAGTATCCATGCGCGCCTAACAGCGGGAAGCAAACCATATACTTACGCTAGGGGCTGCGCTGGGGGCTGCTCTGAAGAACAGCTGCCGGGTCTGGCAAGTTTGTCTCGGGCGCACCCCCTGCTGACACGGTGGGATCGTCCTCGATGACAATCACCGGGACCTTGGCTCTCTTTGCCGCTCTCTGGGCCAGAGTCCTAAAAAGGAATAAGTTCAGAGTAAAGCAAATGAGATACAAGACAAGACAACAAGTATTAAAGACATACAAGTACAACAAGAATCTTACTCTTCTTCTTCCTCATCGGAGCTGAGTGCGGAGAAGTCAAAGCCTGGCCCACCTCCGGCGCGAGGAGGCGGAGGAGTAGGATCCCTTGGCCGCTTGGCGGGAGCTGGAGCGGCGGACCGGGAGGACCCCGCTCCAGTTGCCGCTGCAGCGTGAGGTGCTTCCGCGGCAACAGAACTTGTCGCGGTGGAGCGTGTCGTGCGGCGCGGCGGGGGTTGACTCGTTCGCCGCTCCGCTACGTCCCCGGCCTTGCGAAGACGCCTTCTTGGTGGAGCCGGGGGCTCTGCTTGTGGAGCCGGGGGCTCTGCTTGCGGCAAGCTGCCCGAAGACGAAGAGGAAGAGGAGCCGATCTCCAATGAGCCGCTCGTATCCTCGGCGGGCCCGCTCAGCCCGACGTCATGCCCGGCGGACTTCTCCTCGCCGGCAAGATCATCTCGCTCGGCAAGGCTTGCCGCCTCTGCTGCCTCTGCCTCCTCCCCGGTGAACCCAAACTCGCCCGCAGCTGCGGCTGCCGCCGCCTCTTCCAGCCTGGTGGCGATGCGCTTGATCTCCTCCTCGGTGGTGTCCCGGCTGAGGCCCCTCTGCTCATCGGCGTCGATCGGCACTTCTACCAAGCCATCGAAGAACGCCTGCACGACATCATCTGCAGGCTCTATCCAGGCTGGGTCAATTCCATGCGAGTCGCACAGCAGCATCATTGCACGGATGCGGTCGAGCGAGGAGTTGTTGCACAGCGGAACGACGCCCCTCGGCAACCTGAACACTTCGGGATGCTGAGGGTCGTACTTGAACAGCTCCTGGAGCATCGCGTTGAGCTCCAGGACAGTGAAGTTGAAGTTGAGGCCCGGCCGCAGCCTCATGATATCCGTCGCGTTCTGGAACTCCCAGGCGAGTCTCCTCCTCTCCTGCAAGGGGGCGATGCGGCGGCGAAGGAAATCTGCGCCAACCGCTCCTACAGTAAGCCCGGCAAGCCTGAGGCGTTGGATCCGGGCGACAGCAATCTTCAGTCTGTCGTCTTCCGGGGCCAAGCTACTCCAATCACTGCCGCGCACTACTGGAGTTTGGCGCTGGGCGGTAAACGGCTGCGGGTTCTCCTCGACAATCAGGCACCAGTCCGCCCTCCACTCCTCCCACTTGCTGCGGAACTCTCCATCCAGATAAGCATCCTTCTTGCCGGCTTTTGAGATCCAGGCGATTCCGTCGGATAAAGGCTCTCCTTTCTCAACTCGAGGCGAAAAGAAGTGGCAGAAAAGGGCTACGTTTGGATGGATTCCGACAAAGTTTTCGCAGAGATGTGCAAAAACTGCCATGGTCAGGACAGCATTGGGGGTGAAGTCAAGGAGGCGAAGCCCGTAGGTGTTCATGATGTCACAGAAGAATTCAGAAAAGGGCGGGCAGAGCCCACGGTAGAAGATTAAGGCGAAGAAAGGGTACCCAGTGGGAGCCTTTTCCCAAGCGGCGGCTGGGAGTACCTTCGTGCGCGGGTGCGCCCGCGTCTTCGTCGACCAGAAGAGGTAGTAGTACTCCCTCAGATCCCCCGCGGCGAGCTTGGGGGGAAGACGGCCCGCTCCTTTCGCAGCGCCGCGAGCCACTGCGCTTCGGCCGACTTCACGACCTTCCCCTTATCGGCTTTCGGAGCCATGGCGGAAGTGGTGAGGGAGGTCAACGGCGTTGGAGGTGTTGGTGGCGATAGGGGGCGGAGCGCTGCTCTCTTTCAGCTTTAGGAAGAAGGGGAGTGGCGAAGATTGTCAAGGACGGAATAGCAACGGACGGATGGACGAACTACCCCTGTTTCCCCTGCTTATAAGGGGGGAGGGGCGGACGTTCTGTTTTCCCAAATAAAGAAGCCACCCACGATCTCTCCCATGACGCCACAATCTACGCGTGCCGCTCAAGGAGGGCGCGGTAGATACGGAATAAGATACGGCGTGACCCAGGCCGCGTGTGCCCGTGCCCTGTTTTGGCCCTGGCCCAATAGCGATTGGCACCGTGTATGGCCCAGGCCCGGGGGCTCCTGTCGGTGTACTAGAGTAGGGGTACCCTAGTACCCCGAACTTGTGCACGGACAGTCGCAGCACCCCGCGGCAAGGCTTGCCGGGCGACCGCCAAGGCCCTCTGTGGTTCCTTTTGAGCCATTCAAGAACAAAGTATTCAAGCCAAGAAGACAAGGCCCCGGCAAGAGGAGCTTGCCGGGAAGGCCACTCAAGGAACAAGACCCCGGCAAGAGGGGCATGCCGAGAAGGCCAACCAAGGCATCTTAAGGTACTTACCGCGACGCACCACGCGTCCCGGCAAGGCCCGGCGAGCGGCAAGCTTCCGGACGTGACAAGACAACGACCGCGGCAAGGCACTTTGCCGCGGCAGGCTACCACTCCGTACCCACGCTCCAGCACATCCACCAACGTGTCGCTCAGGGACTATCCCAAGCGTACGTGGCGAGAGGCTGTGCAGCCAGGGGTACGCGGTGGCAAACGGCGCTGACAAGATCGCCATCGTGGCGAACGGTGGCATCCCTGACGGTCCCTTTCTGCACTGTTTGAACGACGCAGACGGGCATTTAATGCCCTTGTCCCCTGCCGACAGGGTTAGGTAGGATACACTGTACAGGTAGCTGTACCAACCGCAGCACCTTTTAATTTTTACCCTTGTCTACGTTGCCACCTGTTGGAGACCCCTTGAGCATATAAAAGGAGGCCCATGCACAACGTAGAAAGGGGGGACAGTAGAACGCTCACGCTCGGTCTCGTTAGCTGCTGGTGCGTATCTACCGCGCCCTCCTTGAGCGGCACGTGTAGATTGTGGCGTCGTGGGAGAGATCGTGGGTGGCTTCTTTATTCGGGAAAACGGAACATCCGCCCCTCCCCCTTATAAGCAGGGGAAACAGGGGTAGTTCATCCATCCGTCCGTTGCTATTCCGTCCTTGACAATCTTCGCCACTCCCCTTCTTCCCAAAGCTGAAAGAGAGCAACGCTCCGCCCCCTATCGCCACCAACACCACCAACGCTGTCGACCTCCCTCACCACTTCCGCCATGGCTCTGAAAGCCGATAAGGGGAAGGTCGTGAAGTCGACCAAAGCGCAGCGGCCCGCGGCGCTGCGAAAGGAGAGGGTCGTCTTCCCCCCCCCCCCAAGCTAGTCGCGGGGGATCTGAGGGAGTACTACTACCTCTTCTGGTCGACGGAGACGCGGGCGCACCCGCGCACGAAGGTACTCCCAGCCGCCGCTTGGGAAAAGGCTCCCACTGGGTACCCTTTCTACGCCTTGTTCTTCTACTGCGGGCTCTGCCAGCCCTTTTCTGAATTCTTCTGTGACGTCATGAACACCTATGGGCTCCACCTCCTTGACTTCACCCCCAATGCTGTCCTGACCATGGCAGTTTTTGCACATCTCTGCGAAAACTTTGTCGGAATCCATCCAAACGTAGCCCTTTTCCGCCACTTCTTTTCGCCTCGAGTTGAGAAAGGAGAGCCTTTATCCGGCGGAATCGCCTGGATCTCAAAAGCCGGCAAGAAGGATGCTTATCTGGATGGAGAGTTCCGCAGCAAGTGGGAGGAGTGGAGGGCGGACTGGTGCCTGATTGTCGAGGAGAACCCGCAGCCGTTTACCGCCCAGCGCCAAACTCCAGTAGTGCGCGGCAGTGATTGGAGTAGCTTGGCCCCGGAAGACGACAGACTGAAGATTGCCGTCGCCCGGATCCAACGCCTCAGGCTTGCCGGGCTTACTGTAGGAGCAGTTGGCGCAGATTTCCTTTGCCGCCGCATCGCTCCCCTGCAGGAGAGGAGGAGACCCGCCTGGGAGTTCCAGAACGCGGCGGATATCATGAGGCTGCGGCCGGGCCTCAACTTCAACTTCACTGTCCTGGAGCTCAACGCGATGCTCCAGGAGCTGTTCAAGTACGACCCTCAGCATCCCGAAGTGTTCAGGTTGCCGAGGGGCGTCGTTCCGCTGTGCAACAACTCCTCGCTTGACCGCATCCGTGCAATGATGCCGTTGTGCGACTCGCATGGAATTGACCCAGCCTGGATAGAGCCTGCAGATGATGTCGTGCAGGCGTTCTTCGATGGCTTGGTAGAAGTGTCGATCGACGCCGATGAGCAGAGGGGCCTCACCCGGGACACCACCGAGGAGGAGATCAAGCGCATCGCCACCAGGCTGGAAGAGGCGGCGGCAGCCGCAGCTGCGAGCGAGTTTGGGTTCACCGTGGAGGAGGCAGAGGCAGCAGAGGCGGCAAGCCTTGCCGAGCGAGAGGATCTTGCCGGCGAGGAGAAGTCCGCCCGGCATGACGTCGGGCCGAGCGGGCCCGCCGAGGATACGAGCGGCTCGTTGGAGATCGGCTCCTCTTCCTCTTCGTCTTCGGGCAGCTTGCCGCAAGCAGAGCCCCCGGGTCCACAAGCAGAGCCCCCGGCTCCACCAAGAAGGCGTCTTCGCAAGGCCGGGGACGTAGCGGAGCGGCGGACGAGTCAACCCCCGCCGTGCCGCACGACACGCTCCACCGCGGCAAGTTCTGTTGCCGCGGAAGCACCTCACGCTGCAGCGGCAACTGGAGCGGGGTCCTCCCGGTCCGCCGCTCCAGCTCCCGCCAAGCGGCCAAGGGATCCTACTCCTCCGCCTCCTCGCGCCGGAGGTGGGCCAAGCTTTGACTTCTCCGCGCTCAGCTCCGACGAGGAAGAAGAAGAGTAAGATTCTTGTTGTACTTGTATGTCTTCAATACTTGCTGTCTTGTCTTGTATCTCATTTGCTTTACTCTGAACTTATTCCTTTTTAGGACTCTGGCCCAGAGAGCGGCAAAGAGAGCAAGGTCCCAGTGATTGTCATCGAGGACGATCCCACCGTGTCAGCAGGGGGTGCGCCCGAGACAAACTTGCCGGACCCGGCAGCTGTTCTTCAGAGCAGCCCCCAGCGCAGCCCCCAGCGTAAGTATATGGTTTGCTACCCGTTGTTAGGCGCGCATGGATACTCTTTGTTTCCTGATATTTGACTGTTGGCTTGTGTAGGAGCAGAGCAGCCCCACCAGGAGCGTCCGGAGGCCGCCCCTGACATGCCATCTGCTTCGACTACGCCGTCAATGGAGAGTTCTTCGGCAAGGGAGAATCCTCCGACAAGGGGGAGCTCTCCGGCAAGGGACAGTACCAGTGACCCCCCGGCAGCGGAGATCCCAACTGCCGAGCCTGGTACAGGTAGTTCTTGCTTCTAAATTTCCCTTGGGTTCTTCTTCGTTTGATCTTCTTTTTGGATATCTGCTTGACTTTTCTTCCTTTTTCGGCCGTCAGATCCATCTACTGCGGAGCCGATGGAGACCGAAGTTGCTGTTGATGATGCCGCCGCCACCGAAGAAGCGGCCGACGCTGATGATCCCGCCGGCGAAGAGGCCGCCAAGGCTGCCGCCGCAGCAGCCGACGAGGGGTTTGGCGATCGCACTGACGGCCCTGAGGCCGCAGGAGCGTCAGGCGATACGCCGACCGCCGACCCTTCCGCCGCTGCCGCAGCGTCGGGCTCCGAAGGGCCCCAGCCGGGCGTCTACTTGAAGACCGGCGATGGCGTCTTCATCAACCTCCCCTGGGCGTCAACGTTCAGGGCGCCAGTCGAAGGAGAAAGCTTTGATGTGAAGGTGCTCGCCTCCGCTGGGCTGACGTTGGTCGATGCGCCAAGCAGCAGCAGCGACGAGCCTAAGGAGGAGCGACTGCTGCGGAAGCTGTTGTCGCTCTATCGCGCTCGGCAAGCCAAGCTGGAATCCCGCGAAGCGCTTGCCGCGAAGGCGGGAGCCGACATTGAGAAGCGCGGCGCGGAGCTCCGCGGCATCAACCAGGCAGCTCTCCGGTCCCTGGCGGAGGAGCGGGAGCAGCTCGAGGAGGCGCAGAAGGCCTTCCTCCTCGAGAAGGCTGGCGTCGAGGAGCAACAGCGGCTTGCCGCTGAGAAGCTGTCGGCGCAGGAGGGTGAACTGGCGCAGCGGAAGGTCAACCTCGATAGCCACGAGGAGGAGCTTGCCGCGCGCGAGCGAACACTTGTCGGAGCTATCAAGCAAGCGGAGGATGCTGCCGCAGCCGCCGAGGACGCCAAGAAGGAGCTGGAGATGAAGGTGGCGCAGCTGGAGGCCGACCTCAAGGCGAGCGGCGAGGAGCTCGTCGCGCTCAAGCGTGAGCGGGAGAAAGATGTCTACAGCTTCGCAGAGCTGTAGGTCCGTCTCTCCGAGAAGGGCAAGGAGCTCAGCACCGCCAAGGACTCCAACGCAGATCTTGAGTTGAAGCTGACCACTTTGACCAAGACGCTGGACGGCGCCAGGGAGCAGGAGGCGGCCTTGAAAAAGGAGATCCAGGCCGACAAGGCGCTACTGGAGAGTGTTGCCGCCACCCAGAACGCTTTTAGAGAAACCGTGGAGCAGTGGACGGAAGGTCTTGTGAATGCTGCCGCCGACATTGACAGGGAGCTGGCGCAGCTGGGGATGGAGGATCTCGGGTATCCCTCCGACGAGAACCTCCAATCCAGCGCCAAGCTCACCTTGTTCTTCAAAGGCGTGGCGACGGCCCTTCAACGACTCCGGGAGAGGATCCCAAAGCAGCTGGCCGACGAGTCGCGCAAGATCTGCGCGGGAGCTCTTCAAAAAGTGTTGGTGAAGGTAGCCTTCCGCAACCCGGGTCTCAACCTCACCAACGTCCTCAGATCCCTACCGGCGGAAGCTGATCTGGAGGCGCTCAAGGACCTTGTCGCACCCATTCTGGACAAGGTGAGCGGGATCAAGAGGGTTGAGGGTGATCGCGTGGACTAGGTCGCCCGTTTTCTTCTTTTCTTGTCGCTGCTGATCCTTTTCTGTCTCTTGCTTCCCGGCAAGGCGAAATTTTCTTGAACGACGCCTGGTCCATACCATTATCTTCCCCTTCCCCCCCGGCAAACTTGTGGGTGAAGGAATCTTCATTTCCTTGAGAAAAAAGGAAGTAGAGAAAATAATGATATGGAGCCTTATGGCTCGTTATTGCTTACCGGGGGTGTTCGCTGCACAAAGTGTCAGATAACTCATGCAAAAAATAAAAAGCATGAAATTGACAAGATGTGCGGAGCACATGAGCTTTATTTATGCACAGGGTCTGCGCCTGGCTTTGTACAAAGGATTACATGCAACAGCGGCAAGACTTGTACAAAAGATGGTTGCCGGAGCAGGGTCCGGCAACCGCGCCTTACGGGTAAAACTTACGAAGATGCTCAATGTTCCATGAGTTGCTCACCGGAATGCCATCTTCGGTCTCAAGGCGGACATCGCCAGGCCTAGTGACTCGTTTCACCCGGTAAGGGCCTTCCCACTTCGGCGTCAACTTGTTGAAATTCTTGGCGGACTGAACGCGCCGAAGAACAAGGTCGCCTTCCTTGAGACTTCTGGCGTTAACTTTGCGGCCATGGTAGCGGCGCAAAGCTTGCTGGTAGCGAGCAGCTCGTACAGCAGCCTGAAGACGGTCAGCAGCGCGTCATCTTGTCGCAGCTGCTCTTGCTCAAGCTCATCATAAGCGAGCACTCGAGGCGACCCGTATACGAGTTCCGTGGGGAGAACTGCCTCTGCTCCATAGACTAGAGCGAAAGGTGTCTGGCCAGTGGCTTGATTTGGCGTCGTCCTGATCGACCAAAGAACCACCGGCAGCTCCTCAATCCAGTTTCTTCCGCACCTGTGCAGCCTGTCGAAAGTCCTGGTCTTGAGTCCACGAAGCACTTCAGCATTTGCCCTCTCCGCTTGATCGTTACTCCTGGGGTGAGCAACAGAAGCGAAGCAGACCTTGGCGCCAAGATCTTGGACGTACTGCATGAAGGTGCGGCTCGTGAATTGCGTACCGTTGTCGGTGATGATCCTGTTAGGGATCCCGAAGCGGCAAACAATCGACCTGAAGAACTTGACTGCTGACTGTGATGTTACCTTCCTCACTGCTTCCACTTCCGGCCACTTTGTGAACTTGTCGATTGCAACGTACAAGTACTCAAAGCCCCCGACTGCTCGGGGGAAAGGGCCGAGGATGTCGAGCCCCCAGACCGAAAATGGCCAGGATAAAGGGATCATCTGGAGAGCTTGAGCTGGCTGGCGTATTTGCTTGGAATGGAACTGGCACGCTTCACACTTGGTTACTTGTGCAGTTGCATCCTGGAGGGCTGTCGGCCAAAGGAAACCTTGCCGGAATGCTTTGCCGGCAAGTGCTCTTGCGCCAATGTGGTGACCACAAATGCCTCCATGTATCTCGGCCAACAGCTTCTCTCCATCTTCCCGGTGAATACACTTCAATTTCACACCGTTGAGTTTTCTTCTGTACAGTGCGTTATCGACAAACTGGTACATACTTGACTGTCGGGCTACTCTTTCCGCTTCTTCTTGCTCTTCGGGAAGTTCTCATGTCTGAAGGAAACGGGCGATCTGCTGTGCCCATGCTGGAGCTTGTGGCTCGACAACAAGGACTAAAGGCACATCTGCTGCTGTGGGAAAATCCGCTTCTACGGCGAGAAACTGCGGCTCAGCCGGAGCTTGACGTTCCCCGGCAAGCTTGCCGGAGCAAAACTTGTCGGGAGCGTCTGCTTCAACGAAACAAACCCTGGGGTTTGCCGGAGCAGACTGCTCCCCAGCACTCTTGGTGTTGATCTTGGGGACCTTTTTGGCGGCGGCTTCAGGAAGCTCTGCCGGAAAATAGTCACCAGAAATTAACTTCCTCTTCTTGATCTGTCCAGTTGATGGCGTCACAGGCGGTTGAGTCAGCTTGAGCACAAAGATCCCTGGTTCCACAGGTAACTTAAGTGCGGCGCACTTTGACAGGCCATCGGCAATGTCATTCTGAGCTCTTGGAACATGTTCCATCTGTAGGCCGACAAAGTGCTCTTCTAGCTTCCTCACTTCATCAACGTAAGCTTCCATCAACGGACTCTGATAACTCTTATTCACTTGGCGGACGACAAGTTGCGAGTCACCCCTGACAATGAGCTTCTTGATCCCAAGGTCTGCCGCGATCCTGAGACCGGCAAGCAATCCTTCATTGGACCTGCCTTTTTCAAAATTTTGAAAAACGGCAGGGCGCGCTCAGCAGACTTAGAGATAAACCTGCTGAGAGCCGCCACGCAGCCGGCAAGTCTCCGTACATCCTTGACGCGCTTCGGTGCTTCAATCTGCTCAATGGCCTTGATCTTGTCGGGATTGGCTTCAATTCCCCGCTGAGACACGAAGAACCCGAGAAGCTTGCCGGAAGGGACTCCAAACACGCACTTCTCGGGGTTGAGCTTGAGGCTGATCTTGTGCAGATTTGCGAAAGTCTCGTCTAAATCTTGAATCAGAGTTGCTTTATCCTTACTCTTGACCACTATGTCGTCCATGTAGGCTTCCACATTTCTGTGTATTTGCGGTTCAAAAGCAGTATGGACTACCCTTGCAAATATTGAACCAGCATTCTTTAAACCGAAAGGCATCCGTATGAAACAGTACGTGCGACAGGGAGTGATGAATGCGGTTTTCTCCTCATCTTCTTCTGCCATGAAGATCTGATGGTATCCTGAGTATGCGTCAAGAAATGAAAGCAAGTCACATCCGGCCGTGGAGTCAACAATCTGGTCGATGCGCGGCAAGGGAAATGAGTCTTTGGGACAAGCTTTATTGACATCGGTAAAGTCGATACAAAGCCTCCATTTCCCGTTCGCCTTGGGCACGACTACAGGATTGGCCAACCACGTAGGATGGAGCACTCCTCTGACAAGGTCTGCTGCTTCCAACTTCTTGATCTTTTCTGCGATGAATTCTTGGCGCTCCACTGCTTGCTTTCTGACTTTCTGCTTGACGGGCCGCGCATGAGGACAGACGGCAAGGTGGTGCTCAATTACTTTCCTGGGAACACCGGGGATGTCAGACGGTTGCCACGCAAACACATCGACATTCGCCCGCAGGAAAGCAATGAGCGCGCTTTCCTATTTAGGGTCGAGAGTGGCACTGATGGTGAAAGTACCACCAGTGCCGTCCTCCTTGGCGGACACCTTCTTGGTCGCTGGCGGAGCTGCCATTGTCTTCTTACACTTGCCGGTGGAGCTCGATGGTGCGTCCTCGACGGTAGCGCAGCACTCCGAAGAGGTGCGCTTGCCGGAGTGGGCATCAGAACTCTTGCCGGACTTGGTCTTCTTCTTCCCCCCGGAAGCTTCGGCGGCAAGTAGCTTGCGATCTGTTGCGGCTGCTGCTTCCCGGTAGATTTCGTCGGCGCAGATAAGAGCATCCTTCTTGTCGCCAGGGACAGAGATGACACTTATCGGGCCTGGCATCTTCAGCATGTTATACGCATAGTGAGAGGCCGCCATGAACTTGGCGAGTGCTGGACGGCCGAGAATCCCATTTGCCTTACATCAGTAAAAATAACAATGTTGAGTTTTGAAATGGCTGATGTGTAGCACTGACCTGATGATCCGCATTGAGCCGCCTCCAAATCTGATACAAGATACCATCAAGATCTTTCACAAACATGAGATGTATGCGCGCATCCCATATATGCTCCTGAATTGAATCGAAAGAATGCAATTGTTAGACACAACTATAACTAGGGCCGAACATCTGACTGAGAAAAGGACAGAGGAACCGTACATGTAAACCAACAGCTGCTAGTTTCAGAGTCATGCAGGGAAACTTAGAAGCGATCCTAATTGCTTGGAACATAGCCTTTGAATGTTTATGCACCCACTACGTAATAGATCAGAAAAGTTATTGTGGTGCTGCAATATTTATATAGAGATTTTTTGCGATTCCATGGTTTTGAGAGGTCAAATATGCATACCTCAATACAAGACTCGTTTGTCAGCAGATACTGCTCAAGCCACTGTCAAGAGCAAACGTTGTTAGTCCAAGAAAACAAAAATACTGATCAAAGTTCTAATCTTGAAATAGCTGATTATTGCACAAGGCATACTTTAAGTTCCTTCACAATTGTTTCCCAGTAGCTGAGATAATCTCTATCAGCTTCAGGGGTGCTATAAAATGTTTGGTATCTTCTCCAACTCGAATACTCATCACCCTGCACCCAAATAAAACAACATGGTACATCTGCCCTGAGAATAACAAGCACTGGACATAAGTGAACGGGATGCTCCTATGAGTATTGATTATAGAGTACTTATGCAGTTCAAGAAGACCTAAATAACACATAGTACTCGAACATGTCAAAAATATATGGGGACTAGGAAAAACGGGCAAACTTTGTTTATGCATACAAAAACATGATAGCAGTTGTATTCTGGGAGCAGCCTATAGCATGAGCGCCCAATTGATGTTTTAGGACTTGTTCCACCCAAATAACAATTAAAAATTAATCTCTGTTTGTTTTTTAATTGAGAACCCCGCTAAAAAAAGGTCTGGCTTTTCTTTTATTGTAGATTGCATGTATTATCATATTTTACCACAATTTATTGCAAGCACCCATATTCTAATTTTTGCTTAATCTCCAAATGCTGCTCTTTTCTTAGTTTAGGTGTTGAGTTTCTCCAAGAAACTAATGCCACTTACACTGAGAGGTTACTCACTTAAAAGTCTGCATGCCACAAGAAGTCACATTCTTATTAAGCAATTTTTTTGCTATTGTCCATTCAAAGGGAAAATCAACAAGAAACTGGTTACTGAGTGCATGGGTACAGATTAAATGTAGATGCATTACAAACAAAATAAATGCAGCGAATATGATAGCACTTACATCATTTAAAAGGACTAGCCGCTGGTAGTCGCTCAAGGACGCTTTGTAACAGAGTTCGGCATCAAAATACCAACCAAAGAAGTCATCCTCATAGTGAAAAAAGTAGTTGTTCTTCACGATAAGCTCTGGAGGGTACTTGCGTTCCAATGCAACATCATCATCCAGCTCGTCTACCGGCTTTCCTTTCAACAGCTACACAGATGGATGGAGTAGGCACATAAGAGAGTGGGCATAATTTTTCATGTATGTTACGTATGTTAGATTAATAAACAGATAGGAGCATTGCTATGGGAGTAATATAACTAACCAGGCAAGCTTTGATGCGATAGAGTGCATACTTGAGATGGAGCTTGTTGGCCTGCTCTTGGTCCAGTCTGCTATAGGTGTCAATCTCATCCTTGTCAGCCCCTAGCTGTTCACAGTCTCTCATGTGTTCCACCTCCGTGATAACATCGCCGGGTTCAGTATCAACAACGGCCGAATCTGATTTTCCAGAATCTCTATCTCGTCCCTGGGTCTCGTTCAAGAACTTCTGGCATTGGTATTCTAGCAGAGCAGCTCGCGAATAGTCATCGTGGAAAGATTTACGGGTAAGGGCTTCGAGGATTTCAATGGAAGGGAGATTTGAAAACCCGGCCATGTCCGAGCCGTCGTCGTCGCCGACTGGTAACTCCAATTGGGCGAGGCGCGAGGCAATAATTTCATGGTACCTTGACTCTGTTGATGACATAACAGGCTCGTCGGGGAGTCCGGGCGGCGGAGAGCCTCCGTCCACACTGCTGCTGCTGCTATCCGAATCGACAGGGGATCCATACAACGATGCGCCATCTTCACCAAGGCGCCGGCGGGGCACTCCTTCTTCTTGAAGAGGACTCCTCCGGCGGCGGCGCCTCTTCTGCGGCATCGCCATCTGATCGACGATGGGTTTTTTGATTTAGCGGTGGATATTATTTTTTTTGGGTTGCTCAAGCCAAAACGCATTGCGGAAGGGAGATGGGCCTGCTAGGCCGCCTTGCGCCAAACCTCTATATAAGCGGGGTTGGGCGCCCCAGTTTTCTTATTCTGTATTTCTGTTTTTTTTCTGTTTTTCTTCTTTAAAACAATTCGGAATATATAAAAAATCAGCAAAAACGAATTTTGCGAAAATGTTCCAGAAATTATTACATGTTCGTGGTTTTAAAAAAAGTTCATGATTTCCACAAAAAACGTCCGTGTATTGAAAAAATGTTTGTGAATTCGAAAATTAATCATAAATTTCAAAAAAAAATGTTTGCTAATTCGATGAACCTTTCTTGAACATGATAAAAATATTTATTTAAGAAAATTATTTTTGAAATAATAGATGAACAAATTCGGAATTCGATGAACATTTTTTGAAAAATTGATAAGAAAATTATAAATTTGAAGAATATTTTTGAAAAAAATATGAACAAATTTTGAATATGATGGAATTTTTTAATTCCAACATTTTTTGAATTTTTAAACAAATTTTGTATTTGATGAACAATTTTTAAATTCAATGAACAAAATTTGAATTCGATGAACATTTTTTCAATTTGAGAACATTTTTTTACATTGTTGAGCGAGTGCACCGTCCGTCTTGAATGAACATTTTCTCAATTTGAGGTTATTTGCTTCTTCTTTTCACGATAGCAACTAATAACTAAGATCTACTAAAAATAAGTAAGGGTTATTTTTGTGGGCTGGGAGCGCACCAAATGGTGCGTCCAGCCGCCGTCACATGTCACATGCTGAACACTCCTTCTGGATTTTGTTCTTTTATTTTACACGCATTTTTGGGATTTAAATGGTATTTTCTTGATTTTTTTTGGCTTCTCGGTTTTCATCTAATTTTCTCTAGATTTTGAAGATATGTGCTTTTTCAAAATGGAAGAAAAATATGCGCTTTCACGAGAAGCACAATTGTGTTTCTTGGGGGGGGGGGGGGGAATATATGCTTCCTCGTGGAAGTACATATTGGTTTCAGTGAGTGCTTCTCAAAAAGGGGTGAGGGGGGGGGGGGGGAATTGTGCTTCCATGAGCAACGCTTCTCGAAAATGCAAAAAAGAGGAAAAACCCTCAACCGTCCTTTCAGGCTCTCGTTTTATCTTCCTTTTTTCATATTTGTTTTTTTCGGTTGCCTTTTTTGTTTTTATTTTGTCTCGACATTGTTTTCGTTTCTGTATTTGTTTTTTGTTTTCGTGTTTCCACAATGCGGTTTTTGTCCAGTTTTTCATGGAAAAAAGGTTTGTTGAAACTATTAAGCGACTCTACAAAAAAAAAAGAAAAAAAACATGTTGCGTCAAGTGGCACACGTATGAGAAAATGGCGAGTGATCTTTGCAATGGGTGACCCTTAGCTAGTTATTTCCCCTTTTCGACTGAGACGCGGTGGTCGACGTACTGATTGCTTCCGGATATCCTTTTTTTTCTTTTATTCACATGACAACCCTGAACTAACCACTTGGTTTAAAATTCTACACTCAATTTCAAAACCGGTCATCCTACAACTCACACTAACCATACGGTTAAGAAATCAACCATCTATCCGGTTTTGACTCATTGGAGCGGTTTTGACCCCGTTGACTGTTGACAGGGCACTGCGGTGTCACCTTTTGATCCCTCCTTACATGTGGGACCCACTTATATAGGAGAAATGAAACAAAAATCCATAAACAATGCCAAACTTCAACGCTTCCCCCGGCCGTGGTAGTGGCCCATGCTTCGACGCTCACTGCCGCGAGCGGCCTCTCAAGCGCAACAAAGTTTGGACCCCCGTCGAAAAACCTGATCCTAAGAAGTAAAATGTCATTGGCACATCGATGAGTTTTCAAGAACAAGCAGGATGAAGTAGTCAAGTTGTGTGTAACAATGTCAGACTTGTAGCTCAAGGCTACACACAGATTGAAGGAATCGACTATGGTGGAACATAGCACTACTGGTTAGGCTTGAGCCATTCGTATCTTATTGTCTTACGCCAATCACCATGGTATCTTCTTATAGCAAATGGATGTTAAGAGTGCATTCCTTAACGAAACTATTGACAAACTTGTTTTTGTGAAGCAGCCTCCGGGTTTTGAAGACCCTCACTTCCCAGATCATGTCCACAGCTTGGACAAGGTCCTCTACGGCCTCAAGCAAGCTCCCGGGGTTTGGTATGATTGCTTGAAAAAAATCCTGCTGAAGAAAGGCTTCAACACCAGCAACATCGATTCCACTCTATTCACCACGTCCAAGGACAATGATCCCTTTGTCCATTAGATCTATGCAGATGATATTATTTTTGGATCTACTAACCAACCTTTCAGCAAAGAGTTTGGTGAACTAATGGTTCCTGATGCTGAGATGACCATCATGGGGGAGATGAAACTCTTCATAGGGCTATAGATTCGTCAACTCAACGATGAAACTTTCATCTCTCTGGAGAAATACACCAAGGACATGTTGAAGAAGTTCGAGATGGACAAGGCAAAAATCCTACAAACTCCAGTGTGTTGGGGAACGTTGCAGCAAATTAAAATTTTTCCTACGGTTTCACCAAGATCCATCTATGAGTTCATCTAAGCAACGAGTCATGGGAGAGAGATTGCATCTACATACCACTTTGTAGATCGCGAGCGGAAGCGTTCAACGAACGGGGATGAGGTAGTCGTACACGACGTGATCCAAATCACCAGAGATCCTAGCACCGAAAGGACGGCACCTCCGCGTTCAACACACGTACGGTCAGCGTAACGTCTCCTTCTTCTTGATCCAGCAAGGCAAAGTAGAGGTTGAGGAAGATGGCTCCAGCAGCAGCACAACAGCGTGGTGATGGTGGAGCTGCAGTACTCCGGCAGGGCTTCGCCGAGCTCTACGGAGGAGGAGGAGATGTTGGAGAGGGAGAGGGAGGCGCCAGGAGCAAGGGGTGCGGCTGCCCCCCCTCCCCTCCCCCCTTTATATAGCCCCCTAGGGGGGCGCCGGCCCTAGGAGATGCAATCTCCTAGGGGGGCGGCGGCCAAGGGGTGGGGCTTGCCCCCCAAGCAAGGGGGCGCCCCCCTTTAGGGTTTCCCCCACCCTAGGCGCGCATGGGCCCTGGGGAAGTGGCGCCCCAGCCCACTTAGGGCTGGATCCTTTCCCACTTCAGCCCATGGGCCCCTCCGGGATAGGTGGCCCCACCCAGTGGACCCCCCGGGACCCTCCGGTGGTCCCGGTACAATACCGATAACCCCGAAACTTGTCCCGATGGCCAAAACAGCACTTCCTATATATAATTCTTTACCTCCGGACCATTCCGAAACTCCTCGTGACGTCCGGGATCTCATCCGGGACTCCGAACAACATTAGGGTTACTGCATATACATATCTTCACAACCCTAGCGTCACCGAACCTTAAGTGTGTAGACCCTACGGGTTCGGGAGACATGCAGACATGACCGAGACGGCTCTCGGGCAATAACCAACAGCGGGATCTGGATACCCATGTTGGCTCCCACATGCTCCACGATGATCTCATCGGATGAACCACGATGTCGAGGATTCAATTAATCCCGTATACGATTCCCTTTGTCAATCGGTATTTTACTTGCCCGAGATTCGATCGTCGGTATCCCAATACCTCATTCAATCTCGTTACCGGCAAGTCACTTTTCTCATACCGTAATGCATGATCCCGTGATCAAACACTTTGATCACATTGAGCTCATTATGATGATGCATTACTGAGAGGGCCCGGTGATACCTCTCCGTCAAGCGGAGTGACAAATCCCAGTCTCGATCCGTGTCAACCCAACAGACACTTTCGGAGATACCCGTAGTATTCCTTTATAGTCACCCAGTTATGTTGTGACGTTTGGTACACCCAAAGCACTCCTACGGTGTCCGGGAGTTACATGATCTCATGGTCTAAGGAAAGGATACTTGACATTGGAAAACTCTAGCAAACGAACTATGCGATCTTATGCTATGTTTAGGATTGGGTCTCGTCCATCACATCATTCTCCTAATGCTGTGATCTCGTTATCAATGACATCCAATGTCCATAGTCAGGAAACCATGACTATCTATCGATCAACGAGCTAGTCAACTAGAGGCTTACTAGGGACATGTTGTTGTCTGTTATTCACACATGTATTACGATTTCCGGATAACACAATTATATCACGAATAAAGACAATTATCATGAACAAGGAAATATAATAATAATGCTTTTATTATTGCCTCTAGGGCATATTTCCAACAGTCTCCCACTTGCACTAGAGTCAATAATCTAGTTACATTGTGATGAATCGAACACCCATAGAGTTCTGGTGCTGATCATGTTTTGCCTTAGGGAGAGGTTTAGTCAACGGATCTGCGACATTCAGATCCGTGTGTACTTTACAAATTTCTATGTCTCCACCTTGAATATTTTCACGAATGGAGTTGAAGCGACGCTTGATGTGCCTGGTCTTCTTGTGAAACCTGGGCTCCTTGGCAAGTGCAATAGCTCCAGTGTTGTCACAGAAGAGTTTGATTGGCCCCGACGCATTGGGTATGACTCCGAGGTCAGTGATGAACTCCTTCACCCAAATTGCTTCATGTGCTGCCTCCGAGGCTGCCATGTACTCCGCTTCACATGTAGATCCCGCCACAACGCTCTGCTTGCAACTGCACCAGCTCACTGCCCCACCATTCAAAATATACACGTATCCAGTTTGTGACTTAGAGTCATCCAGATCTGTGTCGAAGCTAGCGTCGACGTAACCCTTTACGACGAGCTCTTCGTCACCTCCATAAACGAGAAACATTTCCTTAGTCCTTTTCAGGTACTTCAGGATATTCTTGACCGCTGTCCAGTGTTCCTTGCCGGGATTACTTTGGTACCTTCCTACCAAACTTACGGCAAGGTTTACATCAGGTCTGGTACACAGCATGGCATACATAATAGAACCTATGGCTGAGGCATAGGGGATGACACTCATCTCTTCTATATCTTCTGCCGTGGTCGGACATTGAGCTGAGCTCAATTTCACACCTTGTAACACAGGTAAGAACCCTTTCTTAGATTGATCCATATTGAACTTCTTCAATATCTTATCAAGGTATGTGCTTTGTGAAAGACCTATGAGGCGTCTCGATCTATCTCTATAGATCTTGATGCCTAATATATAAGCAGCTTCTCCAAGGTCCTTCATTGAAAAACTCTTATTCAAGTAGGCCTTAATGTTGTCCAAGAGTTCTATATCATTTCCCATCAAAAGTATGTCGTCTACATATAATATGAGAAATGCTACAGAGCTCCCACTCACTTTCTTGTAAACGCAGGCTTCTCCATAAGTCTGCGTAAACCCAAACGCTTTGATCATTTCATCAAAGCGAATGTTCCAACTCCGAGATGCTTGCACCAGCCCATAAATCGAGCGTTGGAGCTTGCACACCTTGTCAGCATTCTTAGGATCGACAAAACCTTCCGGCTGCATCATATACAATTCTTCCTTAAGGAAACCATTAAGGAATGTCGTTTTGACGTCCATTTGCCATATTTCATAATCATAGAATGCGGCAATTGCTAACATGATTCGGACGGACTTCAGCTTCGCTACCAGTGAGAAAGTCTCATCGTAGTCAACCCCTTGAACTTGTCGATAACCCTTAGCGACAAGCCGAGCTTTATAGATGGTCACATTACCATCCGCGTCTGTCTTCTTCTTAAAGATCCATTTATTTTCTATGGCTCGCCGCTCAACGGGCAAGTCAGTCAAAGTCCATACTTCGTTTTCATACATGGATCCTATCTCGGATTTCATGGCTTCTAGCCATTTGTCGGAATCCGGGCCCGCCATTGCTTCCTCATAGTTCGAAGGTTCACCGTTGTCTAACAACATGATTTCCAAGACAGGGTTGTCATACCACTCTGGTGCGGAACGTGTCCTTGTGGACCTTCGAATTTCAGTAGGAGCTTGATTAGAAGTATCTTGATCATCATCATTAATTTCCTCTCTAGTCGGTGCAGGCACCTCAGAAACGTTTTCTTGAGTTTCGCCATTTTCCGGTTCAAGAGGTAACACTTCATCAAGTTCTACTTTCCTCCCACTTACTTCTTTCGAGAGAAACTCTTTCTCTAGAAAGGATCCATTCTTGGCAACAAAGATCTTGCCTTCGGATCTGAGGTAGAAGGTATACCCAATAGTTTCTTTAGGGTATCCTATGAAGACGCATTTTTCCGACTTGGGTTCGAGCTTCTCAGGTTGAAGTTTCTTGACATAAGCATCCCATCCCCAAACTTTTAGAAACGACAGCTTAGGTTTCTTCCCAAACCATAATTCATACGGTATCGTCTCAACGGATTTCGACGGAGCCCTATTTAAAGTGAATGCGGCAGTCTCTAAAGCATAGCCCCAAAAAGATAGCGGTAAATTGGTAAGAGACATCATAGATCGCACCATATCTAATAGAGTGCGATTACGACGTTCGGACACACCATTACGCTGAGGTGTTCCAGGCGGCGTGAGTTGTGAAACTATTCCATATTTTCTTAAGTGTGTGCCAAATTCGTGACTCAAGTATTCTCCTCCACGATCTGATCGTAGAAACTTGATCTTTCTATCACGTTGATTTTTAACCTCACTCTGAAATTCCTTGAACTTTTCAAAGGTCTCAGACTTGTGTTTCATTAAGTAGATATACCCATATCTACTCAAGTCATCAGTGAGGGTGAGAACATAACGATAGCCACCGCGAGCCTCAACACTCATTGGACCGCACACGTCGGTATGTATGATTTCCAATAAGTTGGTTGCTCGCTCCATCGTTCCTGAGAACGGAGTCTTGGTCATTTTACCCATGAGGCATGGTTCGCATGTGTCAAATGATTCATAATCAAGAGACTCTAAAAGTCCATCTGCATGGAGCTTCTTCATGCGTTTGACACCTATGTGACCAAGGCGGCAGTGCCACAAATATGTGGGACTATTGTTATCAACTTTAACTCTTTTGGTATTCACACTATGAATATGTGTATCATCACGTACGAGATTCATTAAGAATAAACCATTAACCATCGGAGCATGACCATAAAACATATCTCTCATATAAATAGAACAACCATTATTCTCGGATTTAAATGAGTAGCCATCTCGAATTAAACGAGATCCAGACACAATGTTCATGCTCAAACTTGGCACTAAATAACAATTATTGAGGTTTAAAACTAATCCCGTAGGTAAATGTAGAGGTAGCGTGCCGACGGCGATCACATCGACCTTGGAACCATTCCCGACGCGCATCGTCACCTCGTCCTTCGCCAGTCTCCGTTTATTCCGCAGCTCCTGCGTTGTGTTACAAATGTGAGCAACTGCACCGGTATCAAATACCCAAGAGCTACTACGAGTACTGGTAAGGTACACATCAATTACATGTATATCACATATACCTTTTGTTTTGCCGGCCTTCTTGTCCGCTAAGTATTTGGGGCAGTTCCGCTTCCAGTGACCACTTCCCTTGCAATAAAAGCACTCAGTCTCGGGCTTGGGTCCATTCTTTGGCTTCTTCCCGGCAACTTGCTTACCGGGCGCGGCAACTTCCTTGTCGTCCTTCTTGAAGTTCTTTTTACCCTTGCCCTTCTTGAACTTAGTGGTTTTATTCACCATCAACACTTGATGCTCCTTCTTGATTTCTACCTCTGCTGATTTCAGCATAGCATATACCTCAGGAATGGTCTTTACCATCCCCTGCATATTGTAGTTCATCACAAAGCTCTTGTAGCTAGGTGGAAGCGACTGGAGGATTCTGTCAATGACCGCTTCATCTGGGAGATTAACTTCCAGTTGAGTCAAGTGGTTGTGCAACCCAGACATCTTGAGTATGTGTTCACTGACAGAGCTATTTTCCTCCATCTTACAGCTAAAGAATTTGTCGGAGACTTCATATCTCTCGACCCGGGCATGAGCTTGGAAAACCATTTTCAGCTCTTCGAACATCTCATATGCTCCATGTCTCTCAAAACGCTTTTGGAGCCCCGGCTCTAAGCTGTAAAGCATGCCGCACTGAACGAGGGAGTAATCATCGGAACGTGACTGCCAAGCGTTCATAACGTCTTGTTCTGCAGGGAGGACAGGTGCGTCACCCAGCGGTGCTCGTAGGACATAATCTTTCTTGGCAGCTATGAGGATGATCCTCAGGTTCCGGACCCAGTCCGTATAGTTGCTGCCATCGTCTTTCAACTTGGTTTTCTCTAGGAACGCGTTGAAGTTGAGGACTATGTTGGCCATTTGATCTACAAGACATATTGTAAATATTTTAGACTAAGTTCATGATAATAAAGTTCATTTAATCAAATTATTTAATGAACTCCCACTTAGATAGACATCCCTCTTCTAGTCATCTAAGTATTACATGATCCAAGTCAACTAGGCCGTGTCCGATCATCACGTGAGACGGACTAGTCAACATTGGTGAACATCTTCATGTTGATCGTATCTTCTATACGACTCATGCTCGACCTTTCGGTCTTCTGTGTTCCGAGGCCATGTCTGTACATGCTAGGCTCGTCAAGTCAACCTAAGTGTTTGCATGTGTAAATTTGTCTTACACCCGTTGTATGTGAACGTTAGAACCTATCACACCCGATCATCACGTGGTGCTTCGAAACAACGAACTGTCGCAACGGTGCACAGTTAGGGGGAACACTTCTTGAAATTATTATGAGGGATCATCTTATTTACTACCGTCGTTCTAAGTAAACAAGATGCAAAACATGATAAACATCACATGCAATCAAATAATAAACGTGACATGATATGGCCAATATCACATAGCTCCTTTGATCTCCATCTTGGGGCTCCATGATCATCTTGTCACCGGCTTGACACCATGATCTCCATCATCATGTCTCCATGAAGTTGCTCGCCAACTATTACTTCTACTACTATGGCTAACGCGTTTAGCAATAAAGTAAAGTAATTTACATGGCGTTTCTCAATGACACGCAGGTCATACAAAAATAAAGACAACTCCTATGGCTCCTGCCGGTTGTCATACTCATCGACATGCAAGTCGTGATTCCCATTACAATAGCATGAACATCTCATACATCACATATAGATCATTCATCATTCATCACAACTTTGCCATATCATATCACAAAGCACTTGCTGCAAAAACAAGTTAGACGTCCTCTAATTGTTGTTGCAAGTTTTACGTGGCTGAATTAGGGTTCTAGCAAGAACGTTTTCTTACCTACGTGAAAGCCACAACGTGATTTGTCAACTTCTATTTACCCTTCATAAGGACCCTTTTCATCGAATCCGCTCCAACTAAAGTGGGAGAGACAGACACCCGCCAGCCACCTTATGCAACTAGTGCATGTTAGTCGGTGGAACCGGTCTCACGTAAGCGTACGTGTAAGGTTGGTCCGGGCCGCTTCATCCCACAATACCGCTGAAGCAAGATAAGACTAGTAGCGGCAAGAAAGTTGACAACATCTACGCCCACAACAAATTGTGTTCTACTCGTGCAATAGAGAACTACGCATAGACCTAGCTCATGATGCCACTGTTGGGGAATGTTGCCGAAAATTAAAATTTTTCCTACGGTTTCACCAAGATCCATCTATGAGTTCATCTAAGCAACGAGTCATGGGAGAGAGATTGCATCTACATACCACTTTGTAGATCGCGAGCGGAAGCGTTCAACGAACGGGGATGAGGTAGTCGTACACGACGTGATCCAAATCACCGGAGATCCTAGCACCGAAAGGACGGCACCTCCGCGTTCAACACACGTGCGGTCAGCGTAACGTCTCCATCTTCTTGATCCAGCAAGGCAAAGGAGAGGTTGAGGAAGATGGCTCCAGCAGCAGCACGACGGCGTGGTGATGGTGGAGCTGCAGTACTCCGGCAGGGCTTCGCCGAGCTCTACGGAGGAGGAGGAGATGTTGGAGAGGGAGAGGGAGGCGCCAGGAGCAAAGGGTGCGGCTGACCCCCTCCCCTCCCCCCCTTTATATAGCCCCCTAGGGGGGGCGCCGGCCCTAGGAGATGCAATCTCCTAGGGGGGCGGCGGCCAAGGGGTGGGGCTTGCCCCCCCAAGCAAGGGGGCGCCCCCCTTTAGGGTTTCCCCCACCCTAGGCGCGCATGGGCCCTTGGGAAGTGGCGCCCCAGCCCACTTTGGGCTGGATCCTTTCCCACTTCAGCCCATGGGGCCCTCCGGGATAGGTGGCCCCACCCGGTGGACCCCCCGGGACCCTCCGGTGGTCCCGGTACAATACCGATAACCCCGAAACTTGTCCCGATGGCCAAAACAGCACTTCCTATATATAATTCTTTACCTCCGGACCATTCGGAAACTCCTCGTGACGTCCGGGATCTCATCCGGGACTCCGAACAACATTCGGGTTACTGCATATACATATCTTCACAACCCTAGCGTCACCGAACCTTAAGTGTGTAGACCCTACGGGTTCGGGAGACATGCAGACATGACCGAGACGGCTCTCGGGCAATAACCAACAGCGGGATCTGGATACTCATGTTGGCTCCCACATGCTCCACGATGATCTCATCGGATGAACCACGATGTCGAGGATTCAATTAATCCCGTATACGATTCCCTTTGTCAATCGGTATTTTACTTGCCCGAGATTCGATCGTCGGTATCCCAATACCTCGTTCAATCTCGTTACCGGCAAGTCACTTTTCTCGTACCGTAATGCATGATCCCGTGATCAAACACTTTGATCACATTGAGCTCATTATGATGATGCATTACTGAGAGGGCCCGGTGATACCTCTCCGTCAAGCGGAGTGACAAATCCCAGTCTCGATCCGTGTCAACCCAACAGACACTTTCGGAGATACCCGTAGTATTCCTTTATAGTCACCCAGTTACGTTGTGACGTTTGGTACATCCAAAGCACTCTCTACGGTGTCCGGGAGTTACACGATCTCATGGTCTAAGGAAAGGATACTTGACATTGGAAAACTCTAGCAAACGAACTATGCGATCTTATGCTATGTTTAGGATTGGGTCTCGTCCATCACATCATTCTCCTAATGATGTGATCTCGTTATCAATGACATCCAATGTCCATAGTCAGGAAACCATGACTATCTATCGATCAACGAGCTAGTCAACTAGAGGCTTACTAGGGACATGTTGTTGTCTGTTATTCACACATGTATTACGATTTCCGGATAACACAATTATAGCACGAATAAAGACAATTATCATGAACAAGGAAATATAATAATAATGCTTTTATTATTGCCTCTAGGGCATATTTCCAACACAGTGCAGTACAACTGTCATCACGACCTAAATGAGGACTGTAAACTTGTAGACCAAACACTTTATCGCTCCATGATTGGCTCTTTGTTGTATTTTGCGCATCTAGGCTAGAGATATCATGTTAAGTTCCTGCATGTGCGCAAGGTTTCAAGCGTCTCCAAAACAGTTTCACCTAGTGGAAGTGATCCTTAGATATTTAGTGAAGACGCCGCATGGAGGATCGTGAATGGTCGACGTCGTTAACGGGTATTGGGTCTGGAACCTGCACCTGATACCTTAAGGGCGGCCCGTTAAGGTGGCTGCCACGTGTCGGTTAATGTTGACGAAACACTTCGATGACACACTATTTTCTGTCAGGGTAGTGCACACTTCCATAATAATGAAAAAGTGATCATTATCATGGAACACATTTATGACAACACATATATGCCTATTTTGTATATGTAGTAAAACCGTCATGGATGTACATAAATGAAACAAAATGTGACCTACTATGACAAACGCATATAATCAAATATGTGTCTTTTTTAAAGTGCTGGCTAGTGTTTATTTAACTTATGTGGGCAAATGCGGTGGCGCTTTGTGATTTCCATCTCAAAAATGACTTGCTTCTGTGGCATGAAATGGTCACTTCACAATAGCACGTATTCCTTCTACTCAATGGCACGCATGTCTTGTATGTGGCCTTGTATATGTGTGTACCCTTTTGTTCTTCCTAGTATCACTCTTTGTTACTTTATTTAAGTTGTTGTGAAGCCCGTCTACTCCTTGATTCTTTCTAGTACTACTCTTTTGTCACTTTAAACCATTGCGAATCCCGTCTGGTCTTTGATTCTTCATAGTACCATTCCTTTGTCACGTTCTTTTTTTACTTAAATGTAAGCTTCAATCTCGGAGGTTACAATTAGGAGTCACTGCTTAATCAAAGGATTTGTCATGCTTGCTCACTAAGGGCGCGTTCGGCAGTCCACCAACTCCCTCAAATTCTAGAATCTCTGAAGTTGTTTGCTGGCTTCAAGAATTTTAACTACCGCTCCGGAAGCGGAGCCATGGAGAATCTGTCATCCTCCGTCAACTAAAACTGCCACAAAAAAAGTTCGTTTTACCATGTCCACATACTTGACGTCAGGTACATATCAAATACATATGTGGCGCTCTAAAAACAATGTATTGTGTTTGATTATGTTTGTTTTGAGGTAGAGAGTCTTGATTATAACAACGAAGTGCATCCACATGCCTAAGTAATTCCGTTTGTTTGCCTCTAGGACAAAAGCACTGGCTGGCCGCTGAAGAATAAATGACAGTAGATGTTACTATCTTCCCGAATGCAAGACCCTTTAGGACTTTGGTGCAAGTGATCAACATTTATACTCCTTAAGCACTATATAAATACATCATGCACGTAACTCTTGTTCCAACAACTAAGTGTTCTAGACTCCAAGTCATTTGCGTGCGTCCGTGCGAGAGCGAGCGACCTGATGGCTTGCTCCATCTTGTGTAGCGTACTTGTGGTGGTCACCGCGGTGGTGATCGGCATGGCTCGCGGCGGCAGCGGCGCCGGCGACCACCTCACCGCCGGCTTCACCCGTGTGAGGCTGCCGGAGTCCAAGTTCGTTGTGCAGAAGCCCTACAACGTTCCGCTCGACGCGCGCTACGAGTTCGCCGGCGGCGTGCGCCGGATGTGGGTCTTCTCCACCGACAAGCCCGGCAGCGCCACCCATCCCGGTGGCGCGCGCACTGAGATCAAGATCAACGTATGTAGGCGCCCATGCATTCGGCATCTCACGCTCCATCTCACGCTCGCACGTTGCTTATATTAATTCGTTTGTTGATCCATGGAACATGCACGCAGGAGGTGTACACGTCGGGGGTGTGGCAGTTCGAGGGTGAGGTGTACGTGCCGGCGGGCACATCCGGCGCGTCTATCATGCAGATCTTCGGGGCCAAGCCGGAGCGGCAGGCGACGACGCTGATGCTCCACGTCTACGACGGCAACCTCACCTTCTACCACCACCTGGACAGTGTGCTCGCCCACGACGTCTACGACCGCTGGCTCCGGCTCAACGTCGTCCATGACGTGGGCGCCCGCAACGTCACCGTCTTCGTCGACGGCGCCGAGAGGCTGCGGTCGAGCAGCCACGGCGCGCCGCACGCCGAGCACTACTTCAAGTTCGGGGTGTACAAGCAATCACACCACAACCCGTCGCACCGCATGGAGTCGCGGTGGAGGAACGTCCGGGTCTTCACCAAGCCATGACTCACACCGTGTGTATGCAGCTTGATGATTTGGTTGGTTCCAATTCCAACCATGGTTTCAAATTTCAGTCGACACCTACCGAACCGAAGCTCAGTTGATGGTTTGATAACCATGATTTTAAATTTCAGTTCCAACCATGGTTTATAATTTAATATTTCCCGTTAGTGTGTGCTAATTTTGGACGATGGGATGCTGTGATGAGATCGATGATGATGATTATTCAACCATTTTCGAGCAATGCTAATTTAAATAAACGGATAAGTATATTTTTCGTCCTCCAACTCTTTCGAGAATTTAGAAGTCGTCCCTCAACTCCAAACCGGATAGTTTTGGTTCCTCAACTATCAAAACAGGATAGTTTTCGTCCCTCATGCCGCTCGGCAGTTTTAGTACACGGTGAACAATAACTTGGTGAACAGTAAAATAAAAAGAATAGCCAAAAAATCTGAAATTTTACAGCATCGAAGATACTCTCGTGCACAAGACCCGTGCAAAATTTCGTGGTGTTTCAGCATTCGAGCAACTCGTGACAAACAAAAAAACTGTAAATATGTACGTCGGTGAACAGTAAATTCAAAAAAATAGCAAAAAAATTATGAAACTTTTTGGCATCAAAGATGCTCAGGTACGTAACATGCGTGCAAAATTTCATGATCAAATGACATACGAGGAGCTCTAGCCAAAAATAAAAACAAAATAGCGCATTTTTCAAAAAAATAAATTTGAGCCAAATTTTGTTTTTTTTTCACGAGTTCGTACAAAAATTCGTAATGTTTAACAATTCGTACAAATAAATAGCACACTTTTTCAAACACCACTAAAATTTGCATGCACGTTGCACACGGAAGCCTCTTTGATGCCAAAAAAATTCATAATGTTTTGATTTTGTTTGCTATTTTTTTGAATTACTGTTCACCAACGTATATATTTACAGTTTTTTTGTTTGCCGTGAGCTGCTCGAATGTCGAAACACCTCAAAATTTTGCACGGGTCTTGCGCACCAGATATCTTCGATACTGTAAAATTTCAGATTTTTTTGCTATTTTTTATTTTACTGTTCATCGCGTCTAAACCCGCCCGAAGCGGCACGAGGGACGAAACTACCCGGTTTTGATAGTTGATGAGGGATGAAAACTATCCGGTTTGAAGTTGAGGGATGATTTCTAAGCTCTCGAAAGAGTTCGAGGACGAAAAATATACTTATGCCTTAAATAAACTTTGCCGGTGATAAACTCTGCAGGTGGAGACCTCGGTGGAGGTTGGCGGCGGCGGCACTTTCCTCCCGGCACCCACTGCCCACCCCCTCGCCAAGTCCCCCTTTGGCTATCTGCATTGACATGCCAAACTAAATGGCAACGTTTCGTATTTCCTGTTCTCACAGTAACAAGACTAATTTAAAAACTAAACTTTCTGTCAAATTTTTTAAACACCAAACAATGCTAATTACTCCCTCCGTTCCCAAATAATTGTCTTCTAGAGATTTCAATAAATGACTACATACGAAGTAAAATGAATGAATATACACTCTAAAACATGTCTACATACATCCTATGTTGTAATCCATTTGAGATGGGTAGAAAGACAATTATTTAGGAACGGAGGGAGTATTACACTAAACCACCCCTATTGATTATGCTTATTACGTGCATGCAATGGAAGAGCCTGCCCGGGATGGGCTTGTCCATCATTTTTGCTGAATATTTTTTCAGCTCGAATGGAACTGAATAATAGTACAGTACATCCCTCAAACAAGCCACAAAACTCCTCCCGCGTTGGATTTTACCTCGGAGGCAGATCCCCCGTGAAACGCTTCTTATCAAACCCAAATTTGGTTAAGCTTCCGAGCCGGCCGCCGCCTATTCCTCCATGGCCGGAGATGCGAGTCGCTCTACCCAGCCGGCGCTGGCGACGACCAAAGTCGCCGACACTGCTCCTCCTCCTTCAGCAGGCAGCTGTACGTCCTGGATACAGCGCGTTCGCCGCCTCGACCCAGCCCGCCGCGCGCCGTTCTTCCGCATGCTGGCGCGCCTGGGTTTCGAGGCTGCGCTGGGCGTGTCTCCTTTCTGCTATGGCGCTCCGTCGGGCAGCCTATGGCGCAGGTGTGGACCCTGTCGCTCGCCCTCTGCTGCTCCTGCGCCTTCCGCTTCATGCTCTGCATCTGGCGGAGCTGGTGTTTCTACACCGACCTGATCCGCCTCTCCTGCGGCCCCTTGCTCGATCGCCTACTTCGTCGCCGGCCCCCGCACCGCCGTCTTCATCCTGCACGCTAGCACGGCGTTCGCCGCCGGGTACGTGGGCTACTCCCTGGCCAGGCACCGCCTGCACGTCAGCGGCACCGTGCCGGACCTCGCCCTCCTGCCCAGCCCATCACCCGACAGCAGGCAAGACGCGGAGGGACACATCAATCTGGTGCACAGCTTGACGATCATCGTGGTGGTGCTTTGGGCCGCGTTCATGGCGCTCATCGTCAAGGTAATCGAACCGACCGACGAACTGATGACCGCGTTCGTCCTATCGGCATTAGGGTGGATGCACGCCGCCTTGTGGGCTGTGGGGGTCTCCACCGGGCTGATCTGCGGAGTTTCCTTCGATCAGCCGGCGCCGTCGGTGTCCTCACTCATTCCATGTTTGTTCGGCTCTCCGTTCATCGGGTTAATCCTCGGCCAAGTCCCGTTCGTCTTGTTCCATTGGTGGTTCATGCTGGACCTAGTCGCCTACCTTTGGTACTCCCTCCCTCCGGAAAAGCTTGTCTCAAGCTTATTCCTTAAATGGATGTATCTATTTGGAGACAAGTTTTTTTCGGACGGAGGGAGAGTACTACTTCTCCGTTTATCTATACTACCTGCACACTGCTCCACCAAGGTATGCATGCATGCATGTTCTAGTAGTAAACTAAAGCAACCTAGGAGCAGGGGCGGACCCACGTTGAGCTGAGTGGGGTCCCAGGCCCCCAGTCAATTTATATTTTTACTGCTTTGAGTTCCAACATTTTACTAGTTGGGCCCCAGTTAGCCAAACATTTGGGCCCCCAGTCACTTGGGCCCCCACTGAATTCTTGGGCTGGGTCCGCCCCTGCCTAGGAGCTTATAACATTTCAAGAATTAATCAATCAAATTTCACCTGCTTTTTGTCAAAGAAAAAACAGCTTAAAACTGTATCTAGGATACTGTTTTGGCTGCACGCTAAAGCTTCATATCTTGTTGTTGGATAGAGTGGAACCTCTCACAGGTGACCGTGACATGGAGATTGCTTCAGCTTCTCCCAACGAGGTAGTCCGGGTTGTCGATCCGACCCAAGGTGAGGCAGCCGGGGTTTTCGATCCAGTAAGGTCGGACGTCGACTCAATGATACAGGGTGAGGTAGTCGAGATTGATGATCCAATCGCAGATGGCTGGATCTACTGCTGAAGTTTGCTGCTATGATGGGGAAATGAGTTCCGCTTCGGTACAACCCCCCTTCAAAACATATAAAAGGCAATATAGTCTTTTCACTCATCGTATCCATTTTTGTACGCATGTTCCATTGCACGCCGTATAGGCAGTACGTTAATATATTTTTTAATATTCAAAAATAGAAACAAGTAGCGAGACTCGAACTCATTAACACGTTGTATTCACACAGTGCCACTAACCAACTGGGAGAGCTGATGCTGGTGTACAGACTACAACTTTTGTTGTTCTTATCCTAAATAACTGGTGAACAACCTATGTACCCATGCGTTCTAAAATGTTTCTCGGTCGCAGCCGTGCCGTCAGACGTGACGTAAACAAAAAAGGCAACGCCTTGTTTTTTTTTTCTGGTTTTGTCTAATTTTTCTACTGTTTTTTTCTTGATCTCCTTCTCTTTTTTATTTTAATTGTCTTTTCCTTTCTAAAATTCATGATTTTTTCTAAAATCCTGAAATTATCAAATGGACCCAAATTTTTTGCACATCATTCTATCTTCATGGGAAGCATCCAAACCAAGTTTCATCTATTTTTGACATTTCACACATTTTCTAGGGTTTTCCAGGTGAATAATCCCTAAAATACTGATCGGACGTGACACACGTGTGTTTGGTGTCCGAATTCGTTCGAATTTTGTGTGGAGTGCTAGGATGACAATGCTCATTTGCCTGCAAAATTTAAGTATATTTAATGAAAGTCCACAAGTACGTCATGTACAACATAGAGGTTTCGGTTAAGTCGGAGGAGTCCGTCCCATAGCACTTTTTTACACATTCAACAACGTAGAGAGTAATAAAGAAATTGAATAAAGCCGGTGTGTCGTACAAACCCGGTAACATGAAAGAAGAAGAAGACGAAGAAGAGAATGTGTTGATAGATTTCCTAAAAAAGATTTCCCTTACCGATGATAGATTTCCTAAAAAAGATTACCCTTATGATGACGTGCACACATCTGACGGCACAAAGGGTGGCGAGAACTATGATTTGAAAAGAATTCCCTAACTATTGATACCAGGCCAGTTTCTAGTCTGGAACCTTTTAGAAGGTTACTGGTATTTTTTTTGAAAATTGCAATGTTACAAAATGTGCAGCATATTTATTTATGGGACAATTACATTTGAGCCCCTAGTTGTGTCACACCCGTGTGTTTTGCCCCTAAATTCAAAAAACCCTCGTTTCTGTCCAAGCTCGTTTACTCCTCTTATGCTTTTGCCCTTTGACCGTTTGACCGCAACTTTGAAAACTTCATAACGAATTCATACTAACTCATAAAAATACAAATAAGATATCAAAATGATCGGAAAAACATCACCTATATGTGCATGTTATTTGCATTCATGACAAAAGTGCTCAAAAGTCCCTATCTTAGTTTGAGCTCAAACTGAGATGAGGACTTTTTGGCACTTTTGTCATGAACGCAAATGACATGCACATATAGGTGATGTTTATCCGAACATTTTGATATCTTATATGCATTTTGCTGAGTTAGTATGAATTCGTTATGAAGCTTTCAAAGTTGCGGTCAAACGGTCAAAGGGCAAAAGCATAAGAAGAGCAAACGAGCTCGGGCAGAAACGAGGGTTTTTTGAATTTAGGGGCAAAACACACGGGTGTGACACAACTAGGGGCTCAAATGTAATTGTCCCTTTATTTATTTATTCATATTTTTCAAAAAAGTTTGAAAATATCAAAAAATGGTCGCATTTTCAGAAAATAAAATCAGATTTTAAAAATTGTTTGTGTTTTCAAATATTATTCAGAATTTCAAAAAAATCTCAGTTTCCAAAATTTATTCAGAGTTTAAAATCTGTTCTACTTTTCAGAAAATTTGTATGCATGTTAAAAAATTAATTTTGAATTTCTTTTGCGTTCAAAAAGTCACCGCTGTTAATAGTCTTAACACACCGCGCTGCTCCTTTCTCATTATAGTTGGGTCAGTCTAGTGGTTGGCTCATTTACCTGAGAGTGCAAGATCCTGTGTTCAATACCTGCTGCATGCACATTTTTTAGGATTTTCCAGCGTTTCAGATAGACGACTTGCTGTTGGGCTGGCCCAGGATACTGTTAGCCACTGTTTATTTTCGCGGGCTGTTTAAAAAAAATTGTCGCTGGCGTATTTTAAAAAAAAGACCATCATACCCTTTATTATGAAGGGGTATGGAGAGATCTCCTTCGTTGATGTGTTTATGGGGGGTTGTACCGAAGCGGAAGTGTAATACGGTGCGGTAAGCCTTTCCTACAATGGATTTGGGTCAGTCTAGTGGTTGGCTCATTTACCTGAGAGTGCAAGATCATGTGTTCAATACATGCTGCATGCACATTTTTTAGGATTTTCCAGCGTTTCAGATAGACGACTTGCTGTTGGGCTGGCCCAGGATACTGTTAGCCACTGTTTATTTTCGCGGGCTGTTTAAAAAAAATTGTCGCTGGCGTATTTTAAAAAAAAAGACCATCATACCCTTTATTATGAAGGGGTATGGAGAGATCTCCTTCGTTGATGTGTTTATGGGGGGTTGTACCGAAGCGGAAGTGTAATACGGTGCGGTAAGCCTTTCCTACAATGGATTTGGGTCAGTCTAGTGGTTGGCTCATTTACCTGAGAGTGCAAGATCATGTGTTCAATACCTGCTGCATGCACATTTTTTAGGATTTTCCAGCGTTTCAGATAGACGACTTGCTGTTGGGCTGGCCCAGGATACTGTTAGCCACTGTTTATTTTCGGGGGTTGTTTAAAAAAAATTGTCGCTGGCGTATTTTGAAAAAAAGACCATCATACCCTTTATTATGAAGGGGTATGGAGAGATCTCCTTCGTTGATGTGTTTATGGGGGGTTGTACCGAAGCGGAAGTGTAATACGGTGCGGTAAGCCTTTCCTACAATGGATTTGGGTCAGTCTAGTGGTTGGCTCATTTACCTGAGAGTGCAAGATCATGTGTTCAATACATGCTGCATGCACATTTTTTAGGATTTTCCAGCGTTTCAGATAGACGACTTGCTGTTGGGCTGGCCCAGGATACTGTTAGCCACTGTTTATTTTCGCGGGCTGTTTAAAAAAAATTGTCGCTGGCGTATTTTGAAAAAAAGACCATCATACCCTTTATTATGAAGGGGTATGGAGAGATCTCCTTCGTTGATGTGTTTATGGGGGGTTGTACCGAAGCGGAAGTGTGGGGAAAAAAGGTTCTTGTCCCCAAGAATTAGGGAGTAGATTTATCAGAGGATTCTCAATGATCGATACGGTGGATTTTGAAAAATGGTCAGTTATAATGAAATTAGTAAGAAATTATATCACCAGAAACAACCAAAGTCTTTCACAGGGACCAAAATCCGTAATTTCTTGGTAATTCTGGTTTCCACTGTGCTAGAAGAACCAGCCAAAACGATCATGAATGTGATTGAAATTCAACCAAGTTTTGGTTTCCGACAAATTTTTTGATTTGGTCAGTCTTTATTCAAAAACAATATGCTTTCATTTTTATAAATAGAGTAAGTATTTTTGTAGGGACTATGGACTCAAAGAATGAATATTTAATACTGTAAATAGGTTTGTGTACATTCTGGTCAGTGAGAGGTTCTAATGGGGTGACAGGTTTTCGTAAGTGCACTGCAGGTGCTCTGTTTAACGTTGATATGTTTACACACATATACACATATACTCTCTGCGTCGGACTTGAGAGGGAATGCTTCGTCTCCACGCCCTGCAATTGTTGGGGGCTGAAAATGTCCCCACTAAGTCCAAGCACACCACTGAAGCCGTCAACTTTCCTTGCCAGCCGCCCCTAAAGAAATCGAAGATAGAATGGCTAGCACTTCCATCAACTGAGGCTCTGGCAAGATCGAAGTAGATGGACGCTATGTGATCTTCAGAGAGGGAGCCAGAATTGTAGTATCCTGGTGCACTGGCAGCCTTTTGCATTTAACTTGTAATATGCTACCAATGACTTGTGTTGTGTATTGCCAAAGGTATGTCGTTTTAGTTTCATGTAGTTATACTTTGTACCTGAATTGAGCTGCCAATCTTGGGTCCATTTGATAGTTTGATAATGGAACCGGTGGAGGGGGGGGGGGGTTGATCTAATAGAATGAAGTGATAATGGTCATATTTTAGTTTATATCAACACTCCTTGGATAATGAAAAATGTAGAGGGAGAAGGGGGGAGGGGGGGCTCCGCCCCTTGATGATCTAAAAGAACGAAGTGATTATGCCATATTTTATTTTATATGGATGCTTGACTTATTTATTCATGAATATAGTAATACATTCTTGCCCCTCTCAAGTTTTTTTGTGGGTCCACCCCTGACCCACACTTAGGCTGACCGGCTGACACCCTAATCATAGCTACCGAGGTAGATCAGGAGTTGTGTGTTGTGGGGATATCTAGCAACCTCATTGCCTACCTCGCGTATCTCCGCATTTCCAGCCACGTATCTAACAACATTGGCAACTATTTCATGTTGCATTGTATCTGCTCGCCATCCTCGGGGGCTTGCTGACGGACTGGAGGGTCGGTCGGCATTGTCACCATTTCCATCTCTGTTGCCATCACAGTTGTTGGTGCCATCATGATCGCGTCATATCGTGATTGACAACTATTATATGCTAGAAGCGAAAATTATAAGATACATGTTAAACTATTGACCAAATACAATATGATGAAGGGGGGGGGGGGGCAAGCGTCCCCTGCCCCTGTCCACCCCATAATCCTTCATGGCTGCTAGGCTTAGATTTTAGCTCGCTGCGCCACAATGCTTTGGTATGTCAGCTTCAATGCAGCATTCGTGGCATCAGCGACCATCATGGTTGTCGGCACGACCATCTTCCTCGTCGGTGCCCGGCGCTTGCAGCCGCACGGAATAGCGTCGTGAAGCTGCTGGTCACATGGTTCACCTTCATTGTCTTTTGAATAACCTACATTGCCATGGATACCCTCTCCCTTGAGTAGGGCATCCGTCTTCACAGGTGCTACTTCTGGCTCCACGGCGTCGACTCAAGCATGCTTCTCCAAGTAGAGTCGTTCCATGCCTTACTCCTCTCAATGTTGGTCTTCCCTACGGTTGACCCACTGGTACCCATGATCATGTTTAACTATTGAATAAATAAAACATGGTGAAGCACGCGAGAAGGGGGGAGGGAAGGGGCAAGCACCCCCTATCCACCCCACAATCATTTTCAGCTCTTGATTGTCCAGAATATGATTCCGGACAACTGCCCAATAAAAGCTTGTCAGCCCCATTGCACATCTGCCAACTCGATCCAGAGCACAAGTTTTTAAAAGGAGAAAATTGATTTTGCAAAGCTCAATTGAGCAAATCGACGAAAATATGTGCACCAGGTTACCTGGTTCGGTTAGGTAGTGAAATTAAGTTATTGCATAAGTGTACAAAGCCATCGGTTAGGTAATGAAATTAACTTATTGCATAAGTGTAACAACCTGCCCCACCAACAGAAAAGTTTAACAAGCTGTAAGAGGAAAAGGTCACGATGAATGAGCGTATCTTGTTTGATAGTTACTGCTATTTCCTATATTGATAACTTCCAAGAGCTGAAAAGAAGCTATTGTGCAATTAAAACATCGAGCAGGAAGTTGGTTCATCCCTCATGTTGGTAGAGATGAAAACGGTGATTTTATTGCTACAGCAAGCTGGTTCATCCCTCATGTTGGTAGTGTGGTCTCTGCAGAAATCCAGGCAGTTCGGAATGGCATACTACTGGCACTAAAAATCGGTTGCAGGTCCGTGGTACTTGAGTCCGACAGCACTACTACAGTTGAGATGTTCAGTTAAGGGGATGATCATTTTGGAACTGATGTTGGTAATGGGAAGCAGACAACTAGCGCCAGATCTTGCTAAAACTGAATGTACTCACTGTTTTCGTGAGGCTAATGGAGTAGCAGATAGGATAGCAAATTATTCCTTTGATACTATTACCTCTCTCTCAGTTTACAGGGCGTGCGCGTATCCCTAAGTCGTCAATTTGACCAACATAATACAAATCATATGTTACAAAAAATATACCAACATAAACTTCGGAGTTTCTACTTTCAAAATATATAATTTTTGTGTTATATAGTTTATATTAGGGTAATAAAATTGGCAACCTAGGTATACGCGCAGGACTTGTAAACTGAAACGGAGGTAGTAGTAGATCTTCTGAATTTTGGGGAAGTTCTATCCCAGACTTTATTTCTCTCCTTATTGTAAGACTAGCCACAGTGGGAGTAAATTCAGCAGTAACATCAAGTCCAACTCAGCAAATTTGCTTATGTGGCAATGAGTTAATGAGGAGAGAAGTAGTTGTAGTAACTTAGCTACTGTTACTATAACATCACGCGTCCCAATGCAACATGAGTCTATAACATAATAAATGAAGCTCTGCATGTTACCACACTTATGTTACTACCCATTATGAAGGTAGTAACATAGTCTAGGGATACGTGTATGTTACTAGTGTATGTTACTCTCCATTGTGGATAGTCTTAATGACTTGTCCATCATATGAGAAATAAAGTTTAAGTTGTCAAAAAAAAACATCAAGCAGGAAGTGCCGCGACGTGGACCAACCGGGCGAGCGCTGTGGATGGGCGGCAGGGAGCGGCGGTGGCCAGATCAGCCATTGTTGCCGGCCCACGAGCGGCAGAGTGCACGTGGGATGCCGCCGGCGTGGATTGGGCGACAGAGGCAGTGATTTGCACGGCGGGGCGGCGGTAGGTGAGGCATGTGGTGAGAGGACTGGATGTAAATTTTTTACTCACCTAGGGGATCTGCTAGGTCCGGTTTAGAAGAGTAAACCAGAATTTCACTCTTATAAAACCAGTTTTACCGGATCGACTAGAGTTGCCCTAAGTTACACCCATTGTTTGTAGATAGATAGAAGGAGAAAAAGAGGAAATGAAAGCACTATACAAAGCAAGCAAACAGCATCACCAACCTCGCCACATCATCAATCCCTACAAAACACCACCATCAATAGTCCCACGAAGTTACTACGCACTCAGGTCCGATGTTCGAGACTTGGCGATAACAAAAGATCGGTCACACGACTAAACGAAGGACCAGTCCATGAAGGCGAAGCAGACGCAGTGGGCGGCGCCGGCGCCTCCGTCGTCGAGCACCTTCCACGCCACCGCCTTCCCGTAGGACGCCGGCCGGCCCATGCTCGACGCGCACGTCCCGCCCTCGACGCACGCGTACCCCTGCTCCGCCACGCTGGCCATCAGGTCCGCACACAGCAGGCTCTTCCTCCCCTCGTCGTAGTCCAGCACCTTGTCCATGGTGATCTCCCGGAGCGCCGCCAGCGTCGTCTCCAGCATGTCCAGCCCGGACTGGTTTGCAAACGTCAACACCGGCATCGCCTGCACCACCATCACGACGCCGTCAGATCGAAGCCAGTGGAGAGTGGAGACACACCACAACAGTATAGCATGTGCTGGAAGAAGCCGTTCAAGGGTGAGTAAAACCCTGGAACAGTACCTTGAGAGAGCAGCATAGGATGGCGCTGGTATGGTGCCAGAGGGCTTTGAGCGCCGACTCGCCGCTGCTAGCGTCTGTGGCTTTGATGAGCTCTGCCCCAAAGTGAAATCTGCAGGATCAACCCAGCAGCATGAGCACAAAACACAAACTAACCGAATACACCCTGGTATACTATGTGATAACTGCAAGACCACTGACCTGTAGCTCTGGACAATCCATCGGGAGAGCGTGGCCGCCTCCGGAGTAACAGGCGGAAGGAGGTGAGAGCTTCCATGGGACACGAGGTGCGAGGACGACAGCGCCAGCGCTATCCGTTGCACCGAGGAGATGATGCTGCGCATGTACTGCCGCGCCATGGCCGCCACGCTGTCCTGCAGGTGGCTCTCGAAGGCAAACTGAAATGCAATCGTCATCACAGCCTTCGAGCCACTCCTGGAGTGACCGGCTATCCTGCTTCCGGGTGTTCCAACCTCGAGGGTGGACGCGAGGTCCAACGTGCAGTTCGGGCTAGACGTGTCCTGTGAAACATACATGCAGCAAGAGAGGATTAAATTGATGGTCGCAAGCTGAGATGTTGTCTCATATTTAGGTGAAATCCACTTACAAGAGGAGAGTCAATCGGAATGATGCGGAAACCGGAAGGCAGCAGCGGGGAATCATCACCAAGAGATGCGTCTATGGGTGCAAAGATAAGCTCTGAACAGGTGCCCATGGTGTTCTCGTCTATCCCGTTGTACATCTGCCAATTCAATCCAGAGCACAAGTTTTACAAAGGAGAAAGATGGTATTCCCAAAGCTCAGTTGAGCAACTTGATGAAAAACATGTGCATCAGGTTATCTGGTTCGGTTAGGTGGTGAAATAAACTTATTGCATAAGTGTAACAATCAAAAGTTACCTGTAAGAGGAAAAGATCGCGATGCATCAGTGTATCTTGATAGTTACTGGCATTTCCTATCTTGATAACTTCCAAGAACTGAAAAGAAGAAATTGTGCAATTAAAAAATCAAGCAGGGGGACACTACGGAGCAGGGAATTTTATAATTTACCGAAGACCAGGAGCTTACTTCTTCAGGGTCAAACGTGTGTGCTAAAGGGAGTATAACCTGGCCACTAAATCCTCCAAGACGAGACATAGGTAAATTGCAGAAATTGGGCTTCAGCGCAGAAGCAAAGAATGCATCTAAACTGCTATCAGCCCACTGCGACCGATGCTCCCGCAAAAACCGTAGTAGTGATGGTGGAGAGACATCCTACAATCGTTACCAGAGTCGATGTTAATATCGGATTCTTTTTCAGGGAAACAAGCTTGAAGTGTGGAAAGAAACCAACCTGCAACAACATCGACGCCTTTGCACAAAGAACACCAGTACTAACCATGGGAAGTCCATCACTGAATGTTGCGGTGCAACTCATCACTTTGCTCGGGGATGAATTAACAGAGATACAAACATCATCTACGCCATCGCTCTCAATCACGGACCATCCATCATCCGCAAGCCCACCGAGAGTTTCATTGAAACCTCTGAAACAGGTGTGAAACCAGTTACACTTTTTACTGAAACAGATTCATGACAAGAAGCATCTACAATCTGCCTGTGCTGTTCAAGAGCCCAACCTGGTGAGCTTTTGGCTCAGAGCTCGCAAGGCTGCAGGCTGTCTGCCCCATCCAGTGATTACAGAATGAGTATCTTCATGAGCAACTTGCCTGAGATAGCGCAAGGCCTGGATTTGCAAAATTGAGTTACTCCAAATATTAATGTTTTATGCCTAAGCATCAAGTGTTATCAAGAGCAATAAAAAACAGTATAGTCCATGTAATCGTACCGCCATCGACATCTTCTGGGCCACCATGGCAGAAGATTCATACAGTGGTCTCACAACTTCTGGCACACTCCAAGGCTGTGCACGAACGCAAAGTAGCTTGCTAAGTTTCTGTGATAGATGAACTAGATAAAGAAACAGTTTATCATTTGTTGCTGGATTGCTATTACCTCCAGGTCCAAATGGTCAACGATGTGAATCACGCTACCTCCACCATCACTAGGCCGGATCAAGAACCCGCTGGGAAGCATCTCACCTCTAACAAAAGGCTGCACAAGGGGCATACTTGGGCCTCCTTGCTTGCTACTGAGTGATCTTTCACATACCTTTAGGACAAAAACAGTCAAGCGGCTGACGCATGAACACGCTATGATACTAATTGGACACGAATGTTTCATGATTAGCAACTCACCACTAGGCTTCCATCATCGAGAATGGATGTGTAGCGCATCAACCAGAAGTCACGAGCTGGCGCTAGTGTCGTCGGAGCATAGAGCTAGAGATGGAAAAAGAATCTCAAGTTCATGATACGGCATGAGCTGAAAGTTGTCATGGTAGACAGGTAGAGTTAACCAAGCATTTCGTACCTGCATGTAGAGCAGCTCAATCGTGCCATTGCTGCCAGCAGGCAGCACATTTACTACCTCCATAGACCGGCAATCACGCAGCCACAGTGGCCGATCCTTGAGGATTTCGGCAACCTGAGTCGGCAACAGTCAGGAACACTCTTTGATTTTAACAAAATTAAAAGCGAAGAGATGTAGTGAAGTGAAATGAAAGCAAGGAAATGGTCCCCAAAAAAACGGAAAGCAATGAGATTACTTTGGCAGGCTCCATGCCTACGAGGCCGCAAGCTCGCGCAGCAACACCCGCGCAGCCATGCGAGATGGCGATGATTCCAATGGAATCCGGACCAGGCTGCAGACAAGAGTGGTTGATTGAGCACACCATGCAAGAAGTTGAGAGTTCAGAAACAGGAAACTAATGGGAATTCAGTTGAGAGGAAAGAGACCTTCATCCCAGGCATTTGGACCCACTCGACGGCGGTTCCGGTGGCCTTGGACAGAAACTCCGTTAGTGTCTCCTCGGCGATGGACATCAATCTGCAGGAGACAAAGAGTACTGAAAATCCATACATACATATCGCACAGAAACTACTAGTAGCTGCTAATGGTATACATAGGAAAAGAAAAGAAAAGCAAAGAGAACATGGCCTGCAAGGACTGAACACAATTAACGTACCCAGCAGGGCTGGCGTCGCGGGGCGGCGGCGGCACGACGACGACGACGTTCTGCTGGCCGCTGGTGACGACCGACTCGCAGCTCGTGTCCGTGGTGGCCAGCCCCACCTGCAACGGCAACGGGAGAGGAGGAGGAGGAGGAGGAGGAGGAGGAGTAAAGGCGTGAGCTCGCGGCAGCCGCAAGGGAGGAGGACTCATCGTCGCCGGGGACGGAGGAGGGGGAGGGCGTACGCTGTGCGTCTGCTGGCGGTAGTATCCGTTCTGGTAGACGAGGTGGGAGACCTGCTTCTGGAGGCGGTCGTTCTCCTCCATGAGCAGCTTGTTCATGGCGGTGAGCTTGCGGTTGAGCGACTGCAGGCGGCCGGACTCCTTGCGCTGCTTCTCCCGGCAGCGGCGGTTCTGGAACCACACCTTGATCTGCTTGGGGTCGACGTTGGCCAGCACGGCGCACTCCCGGACCAGCTGCTGCCGGCGCAGCGAGCTCGGCTTGGGGCACTCGTAGTAGAGCCGCTCCAGCGCCTCCACCTGCTCCGGCGTGTAGCGCACGTACTTGCTCGCGTCCATGGCCGCCGCCGCCGCCTCCCTCGCCTCCCTCGCCGTCACCATCGGCACACCTACCTTGCTACACGTACGTACGTGCCTACCTACCTGTCCCTCTCCCTCTCTCTCTACCCCGCAGCCGTTGGTTGAAGGGCACGTACGTGGACTAGTAGAGTGGAGTGAAGAAGAAGGCCTAGGTGGTGGAGTAGCATGTGGTCAGCATGGGGAAGGTGGGAGGGAGCGAGAGGCCATGGCCGGAGCGCCGGTGCCGGTGCCGCTCGATCGCTTAGCTTAATTTGCTCTGGCTAGTGGCCGGGAGGGGCATCGGCAAGCACAAGGAGGGCCGTGCTTTTTTGGTCGACGAGCTGTGTCGCTTCTTCTTTAAAGAAGAAGGCAAAGGAAGCAAAAGGAAAGGAAAAACTCGCTCGCTCGCTCGGTCGATCGATCGAACCAACCGCGCGCGCGTGCGGCCTCGTCCAACCCATTCCCGGCCGTCCGCCATGGTTTTCGCAAGGGAATCGATCCTTCATTTCGTATCCCCCGCCTACAACATCGGTAAATCATTTGCCTTTACAAGGCAGGAATTTTGCAGAAAAGATCAAAAATAAAACACTCGCTTCAACTCCGTGCTGGCCCGTCAAAAACCCGATTCCGGCATTTTCCGTATCCTCCACCAACAACAGCAAACCATTCAGAATGTTGGGACTTCACTTGAATTTTGCATAAAGTTTACACAAACAGTTCAGCACCCATGGAATCTGGCGAAAATACTCATCCAAACAGGCCGACTAGACACATTACTTCTGTTGTTAAAATTCAGGAGCTATTTGGAGTTAGTGAGGATTATTAGGACTACTACCAGCTGATCAGTGATCACTAATACATTCCCGGTCAGAATCAGTACCGCAGTTTAGCTTAACAAAATAACAACGGACCACACACTAGTTTACGCAACTAACTGGAAGCTTTCCGCACATGCTTTAGCAGATTCGAGGCTTTACTCATCTTTTTTCTTCTTTACTTGTTTTTCTATCGGTAGAATACAAGCTGCATCTTTTTCCTTTGTCGCGCGCGCCACGCACATAGGGAAGAAGAGAAAACAACTGAAAATTCAGCAGCAGTGGCTAAAGGAATCCCTTTTCCTTTATCTTTTTCCTGCTCTCCTTTCAATATTTTCGCGAGCGCTCTACTCAAGAGACATTCCCCCTGGCTCAGGGCGTGAGCTCTCGATCCTTGAGATCGCCCGCGGATATTCCTCCTGGGTTCGCGTAAATTCGCTAATTATATGGCCCTCTTGAACAAGGTGCATCTCTTCCCTGATCTCTCTTCCATAGAAACACTCAAACTCCTCTTCTGGTAGTAGAAAACAAAGCAGAAACCCCATGCCTTCAGCGGTCCAGAAATGAACCCAGATTTCTTTAGCGTTCAAGTTCTCAAGGCATAGAATATGTGTGCAATTTTAGTGCTATTTCAAATTTTCTTCGATTATTTGATGGTCTTTTTTGAAAGCAAAGCAGGGAACAAGACGCTGTTCCAAAGAGCAAAGCAGCAGTACCTGATCCAAGCCAGAGAATTTTTCTCGAGATTGGAGACGGGAGGCAGAGAGGAGGATTTCATCTTCCAGTCCAAAGAGTAGCAAAACACGTAACGGGTCGGGTTGTGTGTGTGCGAAACGCAGAAGACCCGGCGAGAAAGCGGATTTTCCTCGGCAATTGGAGCCTGATTAAAGGCGGCGTTGCGCATCTTGGACTCCGATCCGCCCCATACAGATTCCGTGTCAGAATCAGCAACACACCACGGCGTCGGGGAAAATCCGCCCAGGCTTTCCCTTTCTTTCTTTGCAACCCTTCTTTTTACCGCCTCTTTCTTTTTTACTGCTTTGCTCCATCCTGGTCTCGGTTCCAGAACGGGCAGCGATCATTTCAAACAGCTTTCTTTTACCACTTCACTCACAAGGCTTCAGACTCGTCAAACACTCGGGCATTTATATTCCTTGGGACGAGAAAATGATTGAACATATTCCACGAAATAATTTTGCAGAATTTTCATAAAATGCTTTGATTCAGGGCTATTTGGATAGAAAGACATTTGGGCTAAGAAGGTAAGTTGAACATCTTATAATTTGGAACAGAGGGAGTATTTGGGAGCAACCGAGCAAGTTAGCATCTTCAGGATGGTATGAGCCCTTGAAATGAATGGTTTACAAAGAAATAATAGGAGTAAAACAACTAGCAGCATGGACACTCGCAAATTATATTCAAAATAGCCCAAATGATTCTACCTATGGTCATTTTCTCTAGAACCAAAGCATTGCAACTCTGAAGTGAGGTAAATCGAAGAAGAAAAACATGGCAACTACTCCCTCCGTTCCTAAATATAAGTCTTTTTAGATATTTCAAATAGACTATAACATACGGATGTATGTAGACATATTTTTGAAGTATAGATTCGCTTATTTTGCTCCATATGTAGTCACTTGTTGGAATCTCTAAAAAGACTTATATTTGGGAACGGAGGGAGTATATAGGAGTGTCAATGCAGCATAATTCTATAAGAATACAAAGAAGTTTATTGTCCTCAAAAGATGTTTGGATGCTCCTCAAGAGTTTCCATGAGGTATAGCCTCAGCATGCTCAAATTCCACGTCATATTTAGATTGAGCCATTCATAGAAATTTTATAGGAATGTGCAATCAGAAGGGCCTAGAAAGGTCTCAGTATACGTTTCGATTTGATGATTCAAATGACAAGTTAGTTTAATTTCCCATCTGCATTACACTGCAATGATGTCATATTAATGCAGGTAACCACAAAGGGGGGGTTGCAGGCTATCAGCTTGACAGCTGCAAGCCAACCACTATTGAGCACTGGTCCACATGGCACCTGCCAAGACCACACTTTACCTCATATCAAAACTCAAAAGGAGATACTCCATGTTTCCTTTCCGACTCTAAGGAGAGGAGATACTCTGCTGCAAACATATGAAAACATTCTTTTTGGATTAAAAACAGCCAAAGCTAAAAAGCTAGAGCTTGTCCTATCCCACTACCAACACCTAACCTGGGTCTGACGTGTCATGGCCTGGATATGCACACCTTTTGTGTTATTCTAAGCTAATCACCCATCCATGATCCTCTTTGGCCTCTCCAGATTTGCAAAAACTAATATTTTTTGGTGATCTTATCAGCCCACCCCCCCCCCCCCCCCTTCTTTTGAATAACCAGCAGACTTATTCTAAACCCACCACCAATCCCTCCTTCCACTGGGCAGTCAGCTTTTGTTAACACCAAAATCCCGCTTTTCCCCCACTTAACAATGGTGGTGGCCAAATGTAATGCTTTGAGTTTTATATATTTTCAATCAAGATTATCAAGGAGAGCACTAAGCACATATTTAAGATGTGAATTCACATGGAAAAGCATCATGCATGTGACAGATAATGGAATGGAGTTTAAGGGGGGACAGGATGGCCTACCGTGCAGGCCATTACCGCTTGGAAAAGGTGCCGAGATCCATACAAATTCCGAGACACTGCTCTGTGGAAACGAATGGTGTCTGGATTGACCACTACTGCAGTGCAAAGCATAGTCGGTGAATCATTACAAGATCTGTACAGTGGCAGTAACGTTCCAGAATTCAAGAAGTGACATATCGTAGTAAGATGCGAAAGCATATTTGTCGCCACAAAGTATACTGGCCTTGGATTGGATGGGCGCGACCAAACCCATCGAACAAAACAAGCTTCTTGAAGATACTCCCCTGAAGTAATCGTTTCCACACAACTGTCTGGTCCATTTATCTCGTCCAAATTGTCACCTTCAATTTGAGACACCTGGGATAGACGATGGATCCTACGACAGGATGAATTCAGTTGACAGGTGTTCTCTAGATGGTGAAATGAAAAGGACAGTGAAAGTCATCTCTGGCTGACTTACAACTAGGTCGACAGGAATTCAATCAGTCTCCTGTCAAGATCAAAGTGCTGGCAGAGAAGCTTCTGCAAGAAAGGTAAAGGCATAATATCACTATATCAGACATCTCTCCCAAAAGCAATACCACATAGTTGGAGCTCATCATTAATGCTTGATATAGTTGAATTTCACAACAAGGTCAGTGAGGAAGACAGTATAGCTAACTGAAGTTTCAGGAGCTCTATCATTGGTGCAGCTTTGATGTGTTTATCATCTCAGTAATCAGTGCTTTGACTGAGGCACAATGCCAGATAACTGATGTTTTGTCGCAACTAAAACGAAAGGGAACCATGGTGTCACATTGCACCGCGTGTCCGCATATCATCAGGTTTCACGGCTTCTTTAGGTAGGCCATATCTCAACCATTTCACTTTCACTCTTTTCTTTAACAGGGAGTAGAGAACTGGAGAAGTTCAGTTAGCTAGGTGTGTGAGTGCACACCCAGCCCACCTGTGTTCAAGTTCTGGACCAGGCAGGAAGCTCAAAGTTGTCTCTCCTTCATAAAAATGCCCTGTGGGCTAGCCTGTGTTCAAGTTTTGGACCAGGCAGGAAGCTCAAAGTTGTCTCTCCATAAAAATGCCCTATGGGCTAGCCTGTGTTCAAGTTTTGGACCAGGCAGGAAGCTCACAGTTGTCTCTCCTTCACAAAAATGCCATATGGGCTAGCCTGTGTAGGTCTAGTTTTAGGTGCGCCACCCTCACTAACTTCTCTCAACTTGGTAGTGATAATGCATAATATTCCAATGCCATATGGTCTCTCCCTTTTCGTCTACAAACTTATTTCAGTCATAATGCATAATAAAAATATGGAAGTGATAAAAATTAACCTTGGTAACTTTTGGCACGAATACTTTTGTTCCGTTTCCGATCTCTGGGAGCCGAGCAACTTCGGTCGCCTTGTCAAACAGTATATAAGTGGGAAGATGATCTGTCAATGAAATCAACAGAGAGAATGTAACCCTTGTGTGAAGAAAGACTTAAGTACATTCTGAACAAGATCCAGAAGGAGTCCATGGATTATGTAGGACTGAAATGTAGACCATCCCAACCAAGTAGAAAAGAGCATAGATGGCAGAAGCAAAACTAAAGATTTAGTGATTTACCCCACATGGATATTCCAAACCTCGCTGCAGCATTTGGAAAATGCCCTAGATCAACTAATCCAAAAGAAATGTTCTTGTTGGAGTATCTGCATTAAGAGAATCATCAGAATATGATCCAATATATAGAAAATGCTATTGACATTGTGCGCAGAACAAACTAGAGGTATTTGATAGATTATTACAATAATCATATTAATATCGACTAGGAAAAGATCAGCTCGCTGATCATTAAAACAGTGGATATCCATTTTTTTAAAAGAAGTAAAATAGTGTATTTCAGAAGAAAAGTAATGTAGTGGCATGAGGGTGCAAAGCTAAATGTCAGGAATATCTCGTGCTTCCAGCTAAGACTCAACCTCTAACTCTCTGAGAATGGTAAAGCACAGGCAATGCCTAACTCTAGTAGCCATAGATTGTAAATTACTACAAAGTGTCAAAGATAATGATGGAAATAGTATATTTTACTGGAGAATTTTTAGACTTCTTCTATAAATTAATAAATATAGAGCTCAGAAGTGCAAAAACAACTTTAGGAGTAAAAAAAGCTCCAAATACTTACAAGTTAGAGAGTTCAGGCATGACACTGCTTGCTTGTATACATGGCGTTAAAAAGGAAGTCCGGAACTCAACCTATTAAAATTTAAATAACACATCAAACAATGAGCAAAATCTGTTTAGGATCCTACTCACTGAAAGCGGTAACATATAATATGCGATTGAAATATATGTTATTAGAAGTCCCACAAAATGAAATAGTAAATGCAGTTAAAAAAAGGAGTAAACAGTAAAATAAAAATAAGTACAGGAAATTACCAGCCAAAATCGTGTCGTTGGCTCTTCAGTTAGCAGGCTTTCCAGTTGCAGGGGAGTCAAATGATTCAAATGACCTAAGTAAAAAAAATGAACATCTTATCTCATCTCCAACTTAAGAGAGAACTGCAGTAATGTTTCAAATTAGTGTGAAATGAATATGAATAATGGGAGTAAGTGTAATACTTCAGTATTATCACTTAACATAAGAATATAATTTTAGTGTCACCATTTTAGCAATTGGATCACATATGGGTGTGCCTAAGATAAAGAGTAGTACTAGCACATAGTAAAATGATCGAAATTGCAAGCTAGAAACCAATTTGTGAGCACAATTTATTCAACTCGCGATCTTGATCCGGCTCAAAACCTTCTGTCAAACATTTTTTCCAGGTTTGCAATATTGGTAATCCCCAGCTAAATTAACTTGTTTAGATGATTCAGTCTACCAATTTCACAATTTCAGCTGCAATAATACTCCCTCTGTAAAGACATATAAGAGCGTTTAGATAACTAAAGTAGTGATCTAAACGCTCTTATATTTCTTTACGGAGGGAGTACGTGCTAAGAAGTAATTAGAATGCCAACGTTGTGGCAATTCCAGCGAAAGTAGGATTACTCCTACGACATGTCCTGGTATGCCAGTGTGATTCGGGGTTCCAAACTCCTGTCTATGAGACAACTGGGAACAAAAAAGGCCACATCAATTGCCTATTTATCTATATTGTCATCCACTGGTCTCAAAACACAATCAGTAGCCATCTCACTCGTTAGCTATGACAGATAATTCTCAAGTAGGTAAGCCACAACCAATGTGCCCCACATAGGATATACTTGACAGAATTCAATGGGTTTGCAACTATGAGGTAGCATATTGGCACATGGTACACATTGATTAAAGTTTAATTACGAAGAAGTGGAATAATCACATCAATGGTGCAGACCAAATATACAAATACAAAATCAAAGGAATATCATCTAACTTTGACAGAGAGTTTTTTTTTCTTTTGAGGGGGACAACACTACCCATAACTTCCATGACTAAAAATAGAACTGTAAAACATACCTAGGCCATCATAAGGTGGCTGTTGAGCCATAGCATATATAACTGCAAATGAAAAACAAAATGTAAGCAACGGTTCAAATGGGTGAATGAAGCAGTTCAGATTAGCGTGAAAATTGTATCCAAAGCATATCTCGAATTTTACTGCCAGGAAAAACTTCTGATAGGATTCGTGATATGATTTGAATGCATCTTGAAATCGGAGTATTAAGAAGCATCAAGACTTAGATAAATCAGGGAATCTTAGAGGAGCAAGTAGCCAACCCACAACCAGTGTGCCCCATATCAGATATATTTTTCCTTGGTGTGGATATTGCTGGGTCTGGGAGTGTCTTGCCATGCTACATAACAAGGAAAGCAAATTGTTCGCATCCTGCCTAAAGAAGATCCCAATCAGGAGCACCATTTCTATGGTCCTTGATGTTATGCTACAATATTTTCGATTTCATTTTTCTATGATATGTCTTTCTATATGAAAATTGGTTATTTACGATGTACGATGATCCCTGTTAAGCATCCATGGCTGAATGGTTAAAGCGCCCAACTCATAATTGGTAAATTTGAAGCAAGGGATGGATAATGTGATAAGAGCTTGGGCTAAAATAACATTTCAACTGACACTAGTTGCATAGCATATGTTCCTCCTCAGTGCTCTGGTAGGAAACGTTCAGTGAGTGATCTTTTTTTTCCTTTACTGACTGAGTAATGTTTTAAGATGAATTACGCAGCAATAAAATTACAGTTTATTCCAGTTATTGAAACTCATTCATAGTCTTTCATAGTCTGGTGCTACTAATATCATAGCTACAGCTTCGTTTTGCAACCTTGGATGGGTGTTCGATGATCAGGGCTACAATCTAAGAAATAGACAGATTCAAGTATACAGGACAAGGGTACAAAATGTTACTCCCTCTGTCCCAAAATGTAAGACCATTTTTGACACATTTTGGGATGGATGGAGTACATGATAACAATGATCAAACTAAGCAACTTTTACATAAGTTGTTAACCCTACAAGTTATGTTGGAAACAATTGAGACCAGTCTAATAGAGAAAAAAAAAATAGCATTGCATGAATACAGATTCAGCAAAAAATATGAACCACAGAATGAACACTGGGAGATTCAGAGAAGAAGGAAATTCCCTATTAATTGCTCAAAACTTGAACATATTGTCAGGGAGTGATATAAAACACGATGGTTATTTTACTTTGCTCTTCATATGAATGCACAGCGATAAAACCCAAAGACAAACAAAAGCATACCGATAAATCCCAGTAAGTAGCCGACAGTCAACCAATAATCAATAACAAAAGTAACCACCAACAAGAGGCCCTGCAAAGCAAAACAAGAACATAGGGAGCATTAAGATATTTAGCAATATCAACCGTAGTAGGGAACAGCAATGTTTTCAGTAACCTGGCTTACCCTTGCCTAGAAGTTAAATATAAAAAAAATCATGATAACAAAGTAAGAGAACAAAGTCATTCCATATTAACACACCTTTGCGTAGAGCAATGAATCAGCGATGAATGTTTCCCAGTGTTCCTCCTTCACAATCTGGTAAGCATTAAATTATTTGATTAGCAAATTACATGCTTCATTCTCCATACAAATCATAGAACCTGCATTTGGGACCTAACTGACCCCAAATGCAGAGAAAAGAAACATGACTACTGAGCATCATATCACATAGTAGTGGCACTAAGGTCTTGTTCGCATCGCTTGGAAACTGTACATTTCCAGCTCTATATCACACGCAGCTCAGTGCTCCAACCAATCGAATTGTCAAATTCCACTAGGGTACAAGGAAACCTTTACTCTGAAACACTAGTGGTGGTCCTTAGACACCGTACCTTCACCGTGAAGAGCACCAGGAACACGAGCACCGCCTGGATCTCCTGCAGAAACACAGACACAGACCCCGATGCGGATGAGCCAAAACAGTTCAAGGGCCCGCTGGATGGCACGATCCGGATCTACACTCTGGGGTCGCGGGATCTCACCCGTCGGATGAGGCGGCTGTGGAGCTCGGCGTCGTCCTCGGCCGAGGGCGCCGTGGTGCGGGCCGCGAAGTAGGAGAAGAAGGCGATGAGGTGGAGGAAGTAGTAGGGCTCCGAGATGGCCACGTCGAGCCACGGGAACGGGTGGCCCCGCCTGCTCGCCCCGCCGCTCGCCGCCGGCGCCGACGCCTCCGTTGCCGTCGCAACCTCCATTTTCTCTGTTTGAACTTTTTTGACCCCGGAAACAATTACGCCTTCACTGTGAACCCGCTTAACAACTTCAAGTAGGCCCCACCAGTCATGGGGTCCACCAGTCGGCGAGCTACCGTTGCTTACGCCTTCGCTCTAGTCGTTTTTTTTTTGTTCGATAAACCCAAAGCCACAGTCAGACAATCGATCGTGTCACTAGGGTTTCTGCTCCTGCTCCTCCTCCTCCTCGCCGCCGCGATGAGCGCCGCCAGGCCGGACCACCGGCGGCACCAGTCGCCGTTCCTCCGGGACCTCTCGTCCCCGATATCCTCGTCCTTCCGCATGCCCCCGGCGTCCGTGCGCCGCGAGGCCCAGGCCTCCACCCCGCCGCCGCCTCCCCCGCTGCTCTCCCTCGATGACCTGTCCCGCCACTCCCCCTCCCCGCCGCCCCACACGCCTCCGCAGGCAGCCATGTCCCCGTCGCCTACTCCCCCTCGCGGGGGCCTCTTCTCCACCCCGCAGCGCTCCAACGGCTCCCCCTCCCCGGCGGCGTGGTGGTCCCCCTCGAGGGAGGAGAAGTCCAGGGATAGTTCCCCGGTCGACGGAGTCGTACATCAGCAGCAGTCCCCGGCGACGGCCTCCGCACAGCAGCCGCAGCAGCAGGTGGCGCTGATCACGCTGCCGCCACCCAGGGAGGTCGCGCGTCCGGAGATGCCGAGGGATTCGGTGCTCTCCACTGGCCGGGTCGACGAGGAGGAATGGGTCACCGTTTTTGGGTATGTCGCCTCTCCTCTTGCTGACTCGATGCGAATAATGCTCTAGATTTCTGATGGAATTTGTGGCGTCGGATTCATATAGTTGTGTTGCTTATATGTTATTATTGCAATTAGAGCTAGTCGGGGTTGTTGTTTAAGTGATTGGTAAGTGACTGAAGCGGACCAGTGTACAAAGAATTAGGAATCATGTATGTCTTGTATGTGGTGCACTGTAGGAATTGTATGGGATGAGACAGAATCATGTGATGTTTCACCGATGCAGTTTTGAAATACTGTGTCCTTCTAAATCTGTACTCGTGTTTTTTTTACCAAGATTAGCTATATGACCTTATCTGAAAACAATAGACTGCTTAAAATGATTATTGACATTCATGCTTGAAGCAACATCCAAATACCCATGAAGTTACTATGTAAAGGAGGTGATGGACAGCTGAGGCCAGAAGTCCAATCGTTAACAAGTTGAATTTGGGAGATCCATTACTAGCCTAAGAATGATAACCATTATGCTATTGCTGACTCTGACCAAATCACCAAACTCGTAAACCCATTAACTGATTGGTAATTTGGTATGTGACTGAAGTGGATCAGTGTACCCAAAAAAAAATGGGAATCCTGTGTGTCTGACCTATTACATGTAGGAGTTGTATGTGATCAAACAGAACAATGTTCCGATTTGCTGATGCAGTTTCAACATACCCTTGGTATAATTGTGTCTTTATACTAACATTAGCCATATGACCTTAGCTGAAAACAACAGACTGCTTAAAATGATTATTTGCATTCATTTCTCCAGCTTAATGCTTGAAGCAACGTCCAAATACCAATTGTACTATGTAAAAGAACGATGGAGAGCCGAGGCCCAAAGTCCAATCGTTAGCATGTTGAAATTTGGAAGATCATTAGCCTAGGAATGATAATTGGGACATGGTACCATTGTTTTTAAGGCGTCCGTAAGGCGTCAGGCTGACCTGCCAGCTCAAGGCGTCCAGCTTGCCTTAGGTACCTGCGTAAGGCGTCCGCCTTAAGCTTGAAGGCGTCTGAAGCGTCTGCTTAGGCGTCCAAGTTGGTGCCTTAGTCCATACTGAACGCCTTGAGCTTGCCAGGCAGGCAGGGGAGCAGTTTTAGGCGGGAAACAGAGATGCTGTTGGCACCAATAGGTAAGAGGGGGAGAGAGAGAGAGAGAGAGAGAGAGAAACAGCCCCCAAATCCACATGCACCTCCTCATTCTCTCCAGTAGCTCCTCTCCAGCAGATCTGCTCCCTCCTCTGCAGCAGATCCTCTCCGGCAGCTCCTCCCCCTCCTCCTCTCCAGCAGCTCATCATTCTCCTCCTCCTCCTCCTCCTCTCCAGCACAGCAGCAACCAGCAACAGGCAACAGCAAGGAGCCAACTCTGCCTACCAAATTCTACTATTTTCTGATGCATAGAACTCTGTAAGGCGTTCTTGCCTTATGCCTTTGCGCTTAGGCGGTTGGGTGCCCCCCCCCCCCAGTACCTTACCGCCTTAAAAACATTGCATAGTACCATTGTTATGCTATTGCTGACTCTGACCAAATCACCGAACTCGTGAACACATTAACCCATTCAGTTCTGCTAATTTTGTAGACCAAACTATTTTTTGGTGGTTCAAGCCATCGATGTGCTGAGTGCTGACCTTGTGGAAATCTCTTAGTATTTGTGATTGGTGAAATTTGTTATTTGTCACAGATTTTGTGACGTTTATTGTTTGGGATCTATTCATTTTCAAGCTTTACGTACCAATTGTTACAAAAGAACCATGCCCGGCTGTGTCTGATGAGCAAGTGTTACAGTTCTTTTGTTATTTCACATGTGTATTAGGCTATGGACTGCATTTCCTGATTAGCACATGTTCTCTGTTTTATACAGTTTCTCAGTATATTTATGATTTGGTAGCCTACTACCCTTGCACATTTGTTGGTTTTGTGATAGCTTATTATTCGCTATGTGTACCGTTCTGCGACATTGTGTGAGTGGGAGTGATTTAATGTCCATATTCGATGGATTTATTTCTGCCCAAGAATGATGGTTTTCTATGCTTTCTCATAATCTCATTTGTGCCCCTGTCATACAGATACCTACATTTAGTGCAAACTTAGCTAATCTGAAAGTAGGTGGTAGCATTGTTTTTAATGTGTCGCCTAAGCGCTGAGGCGCCCCAGGATGGTAAGGCGTCCGGCGTCCGCCCCGCTTTAGACATGAAACGTACGACTGCTTCAGTGAAAGGTCCACTGTCGTCAGAGGTCTCTGCTACCGCCTGTTCCTCGCTGCATCATCGTGTGGCTGCTTCTGGGGCTTGGAGACGGCGACCCCACCATTCCCCAACACTCCAGCAAGCATCCCTTCATGCACCTGCTTCCACCGTTGCCTTCCCTTGCCGGATCTACTCTGCTGTTGAGGAAGAAGGGATGCTGCGGTGAGGGAGAATCAGAGAAGGCTAGGGTCATGATCAGAAGGGAGGAGTTTTAAGGTGTCTGGCGGCTGTGATGAGCTAGGAGGGAGTGACGATAGTGGAATTAGGTCACATAAGGAGTCTACCAGATGGGCTTTTGGGCCACAGGGAAGTGCATAGGTAGTGGCCCATCTCTCGGTCTTCCTTATTTTCCCTGCAATATACGTGCTAAACTGCTTGATTGCTCTGTTCCTTCTATGGCTAAGGCGTCGCCTTACCACCTCGCCTTACGTTAGGAGGTTAAGCAATGAGAACAGCTGATAATCTAGCAATAAATAGTTTCAGGAACCTTATGTAAGTTCTGCATCTAGACGCCGTCTCTTGAACATATCAATAAGATTGCATCCCCGCGGTGCCAGTTATACCCCTCTCATCTTTTCAGCTTCCGATATACAGTCATGATTATTATTGTTGTACTTGAATGTATATTTTCTTAAGCTATGTCCTTTGAAGCAGATCTTCTCCAATGCATGATCTAGTTCATTGATTAATTTTCCTGTCCTAATTAAAATGTGCTTGTGTATTCTATGTCTGATCATGCTCCTTGCCTTGTTCTGCCAGTTTTCTGCCGGCTGATACCAACTTTGTACTGAGAGAATTTGAGAAATGTGGGTTAATCTTGAGACACGTTCCTGGTCCGAGGGATGCGAACTGGATGCATATCTTGTATCAGGTAAACTTGTACTGAATTGTTTGAGTACTGATACTTATAATATAACAGATCTCTATTTTTCCCTACTCATAATGAAAATATTAATCTGAAAGTAATATTTATAATGTCATTGCGCGCGAGGGTGTATCCTCAAAAACTTGGAGTGCTCTGGTACTCTGTCTGCAAATACCACTTCAAAGTGGTAAAAAATTCAAGAAAAATGAAAGACAGAGACACAACATGTGTCAACTATGTCATGTGTTGAAATCCAAATTCCAATCTCAAATCTAGAAACAAAAAAAAAAAAACCCAGCTGTGAGTAGTGAATTTTTGGCCCATTATCACTGCCAGCACTGTATCTGTCATTTGTGTTTCTTGAGCTACATATTGAGTTTGCATTTGAAATTTTGTGACAAGATATAGGTACATGCAGTATCAGTATTTTCAGAATTTTTTTAACGACTTCAGATAGTCTGAAACACATGGGTGTATCGGGAGAATCAAAATCACAGTAGCGGCTAAGGAAATTCAAAATCACAGAAGCAACTAAATACACCAATTTTTTGCTAGCTTGTGTATTTGTTTCTGAACTGAAAATAAAAATGAAGACTGAAACAAACCGTGAGTGACACAACAGTTCCTTCTGTGGTCTGTGCACCTACTCTACTATACCAGCATATCATACGAAGTGATGATGGACACAGTGGTCTATATTGCCCTGTAGTTTGATTGTCCTTTACTATGACACAGTGCCTTGATGTGCTAAGCTTTGCCTACCATCAATTATTTTATGTGGGACCTTGCTAATGTACTCTAGTTGAAACTCGTACAGTTAGTAGAAGTATGCAAAATTCCACTTTAAGGCCCCAGTTGGTTGTGGGTCAGTCTCATCGCTGATTTGTATTTCCTTTTGTATGTTTCAGAGCCGTCATGATGCACAGAAAGCGCTCGCCAAACATGGCCAGCAGCTAAACAGTGTTCTTATCATTGGGGTGAAGCAAGTGGATCCATGGCAGCGGCCGTATCTGAATGAAAACACCGATGACACCTACAACGGCGCCATGTCGGTTCCATTTCCGTCGCAGGCCGTGGCGCCGAGCGGTTTCGCTACCAGGAACGCGCTAGCGCCTTTGCCGAGCAATTCCATGCAAAACGGCAACGAGAGCAACCGCGGGGCGTCCGGAGCCATGGCTTCGCCTGCGAAATCGGTCTTGTCCAAAGTCATGGACGTGATGTTTGGCCTCTAAATTTTGTTGGCGATTGTATCAAGGCAAAACGAGGATATAGCATACAGTATGTTTTCTTGTCGTTTGCTTCCCAGTTACATGGTGTTACATGGTGATGCCGTTACATGGTGTTTCGCCCCAGGAATTAGAAGTTGTGGAGTTACATGCGTATGGCAGATGAATCATCTATCCCTGGTTTCGACCTCCCTTCTAAATTTATTGATGCTGGCCGGCCTAATGTTCGACACGTCTTTACTGAGAGATTTAGCGAGCGCAGAAGAAATGATATCTCATCAACCTGGAGACAGGATGCGAATTGTTCCCCCCGTGGAAACAACGGATCCGGCGTTGCTTCTGCTCTGTTGTTCTCTGTATCTTGCAGGAACCGGAGAGAAAAAGGAGGTTGACCTCTGCTAGTCAGCTACGGGAAGACTTTCAGCACATTCAGAATTCCTCTTGGTTAGGGTATGAACGCAAACGGTTTGACAAATTGAGATGGCTGCCGACCGAATCATTCGTTGACATAGCGCGGTTGAGTCAATCCAGCTCGCTAAATTCAACATTTTTAAAAAATACACTAAATTCAACATTATTAGTACTACTATGCTGTGTTTTTTTAGCGGGGAGTAGTGCTATGCTGCTTAGCAGTACTTGTTATAGATGATGAAGTATAATTAACTCGATAAGTAACAACATCAAGTACGTCCGGGCGGCTCCGGGTCAGAATTTCAGCACGTCTCGTGAACAAATCAACGATGAATGTGGTACAGTCGGAAATGTCAACCGATATATTTTAGCACAAGGTAAACTAAAATCTTTCCAAAATTGCGGGCAGGTGCAGGCTACAAAATGCGTGAAGCCACCACGTTGCGATCTTTGCACCTGCAGAAAATAATACTAATATGTCAACTCCAGGTACACAATGGTGAGCATTTGTTTGAATCAAGAGCGTACATCTGTTGTACTATTGAATTAAACGCCAGAAGTTTTCTTTCTTTGAGATAATATTACTAATATTATCTAGCAGTGCCTCTGGCATCAAAATAATTTTGTATGTCTTCTCAGCCGGCCAAGTGTCTCCCAACAAAGCTGTCTTTACCGAAGGCCCGCACACAAAAACATTGTATTTTATAAAGACATAAGCTTGTCCTCCTGCCAATCCTGGACAATTTTAAATCATGTGGAAACAGAGCGAGCACGTACCTTAAAACATATAGTATTAGTACTTGATGGACAAAACTTTGATGATTTATGCATGATTCCGTGGCCATTGGAGCTTTGTTATGACACAAACCTCTCAACCGAAGAGGCAACTTCCAATCACTATTCTTGAATAAGAAATGAAGTAATGCCCAATCGAGGAAGTGTGATGTGGGCTTGTCGTTAGTTTAGTCATTAGTGATGAGCAATCACCATCAAAGCTGGTACTTAACGACCTGATCACTACCGAGTCAATGTGACGTTTAGGGCCTCCTTGGTTCAAAGAAATATCATAGGAATTTTGGATGATCTAGTTCCTTCGGATTTTTTTCTGTAGAACTTTTGGTATATAGGATTAGAAATTACGGGGTTATTCTGGAAAAAAAATCATAGGCTTTTTCTACGGTCTACTTTGTATGGAAATCCTATTGAATCTTACCTCTGGATCGTTTCCGTTATTCTGTGAAACTATATTATGTGCCTAATCTTTTACGAACATTCACGTGTTCTTATGTGGTCTAGACAGACAACTTCTATTATAGAATCAATCATGTGTTTTCAATTCCCGTAGGAATTAATATGGCATGGCATCTTGATCATATGTTTTCAATATTCCAATGTTTTCACAATCTTGTGAACCAAAAAGACCTTAGTGTTAGAGTTGTGTCGAATATAGCGTACAAGGTAGGTTACAGTTGGACTTGTAGTTGTATTGTGTTTAGATAGGTTATGGAGTCGTGTCCTAGTAGGACACTTGTATCCTAGGCCTCTCATATATAGCGGGGATAGACACACAATGTAACATATGCCAACATAATAACACAGGCATGCAAGGGGGAGCCGGCGGCGTGTGCCGGCGCCCGGGTGACCGGTGTGCGGCATTGTGACGGTGTCACGGGGAGGAGCGCCTGTAGTCAAGCCCCGGGGGTGTAGCCATATCGGTGAACCTCGTTAACAAATCTCGGTGTCGTGCCTCGTGTGATTGCTTGGTCCTCGGATGATCGATGAAGTGCCTCGGATTTATTCTAACATTTAGTTGTTGGTTTAGCGTAGGAGTAACCGTGCTAGTCTTTTAGGTAGGTGACCACTTTTCATTGCGAATTTATTAGTTTTAGATATCCATACTAATTCACTCTTTTAAGATCTAATTGTTGCAGCTCCAAAATATATATGCTCACGTTTAAGAACACATATAAAAGTAGTGTTCATTTTTTGGCGGAGAGGATAAAAGTATTATTGAAAAGCGTGGCAAACTAATAAGGTAGACAACGTCGAACTCATATGATCGTTTATGTACAGTACAACACATTTTTTAAACAAATAATCCCATCATGTTAAGAAAATTATCTTGCAGCCGGCCATTGGCTTCATCAAACATTAATAGTTACTAGTACTTTTCCAGGCGAATCAACCTGTGGTTGAGTTGGTTAGGTGGACAGTGGTATCCTCAACCCACCAGGGTTCAAATCCTGATGCTCGCATTATTCCTGGATTTATTTCAGGATTTTCGGCGATGCGCTTTCAGTGGGAGGAGACGTTCCCATCGACGACGAGGCCTATATGCTGATTACGTAGCCTTGCTGAATTTCAGAACCATATGCGTCAGATTTAACATCATCCTAGGGTGGAACTTTCTGTAATGGAACAAATTAGCTTCACTGTCAATTTAAAATCAAGAATGCTAGTACTGAACTCGTTGACATACTAATCTTAATAGCCAGAAATGCGGCTGATGACAGCACCTGCCGGGCACCATGGGCGCAAACTTCAGCGTCTTGACTTGGCCGGTCATGGATCATGGATTGATTAGTTACTAAACTATACTACTTGTTTGTGTATTTGAATTGATTATCTCCATCGCTTTAATTAACTAGACGATTTCTTTGTCGCAGATCTACAGTACAATGATGCTTAAAAGATTGATACCGTACGTGGTCATGTAGTTAGCTTGTGTATACATACGTGCACGAGGCAATACTACGATCTTATTTAACTATATATACATACGTGCTCATGATTGGTATCTAACCGTGCATATGTACATTCTTAGAACTATTGCATAATTTGCATGAATAATGCCCTATGATGCTAAACTATATGATCTTTATTTTTTGTTTTGGTTTTTTAAAAGGATGATCTTTGGTTTTAATTTATGTGCCAATTGTTTTAGTGTATGTTTACATCAGGTAAACTTAAATTTTGCCTAGCTTCGCCTAACTGTGTGCAAAAGTCAGGTTGTTAGTACATATACAAACAAGTCTAATTACTAGTACAATTCCAATTTCGAAATTACATACTGATACTCTATGAAATCAGTTGGTTGGTTTGGCGGCGAAAGTAGGAGAATGGGACAAATTGTAATCAATTAGATTTCCATTGGGACAAATCATGGACCACTTACATGGCGAATGTTCGCCATGTAGGGTGGCATATGCGAACGATTTACTGGCATTTTTTAGTTGTGAGGAAGTGTGCAGGGTGACATTTTCTTCAAACGACATGACAATTTCTTTCCGAGAAGACAAATTTCATTTAAAAATTGCCGCCGTTTGATCTCGCCTGACAACTAAAACTGCCACCTAAATACGTTCATTTGGCGCCCTCTTTACAGCGAACGTCAGCCAGGAATCATTACCGCAAATTATATATACTTCTCCATTTGCTAACAAAACTACATGCGACGGTTAAGCAGGGGTTTCGAGGTAATTTTGCTCGTTCTTTTTGAACTGTTCATTTTACAGGACACTGGATTTTCTTTCTTTCTTTAGGTCAGAGAAGATTGGACAATACTTTCACCAATCCATAATATAGTACTCCCTCCGTTTCATAATGTAAAACGTTTTTGACGCTATACTAATGTTGAAAAAACATCTTACATTATAAAAAGTAGGGAGTAACAAGTAAATAAAACTATGAATCCCCTGCACCACACATGCGTGCACCCGTCATTGACTATTCCGGACATTTTGATCCAGCCCAGCATCAAAATATTAGTTTTCTCAAGCGCTGCGGCGCGCCTGGATGCATCTCTCTTTCTGACTGACTGCTGTACATGTGCACATCGTAGTTAGTGGCATTCATGTACGAGATCTCCAGTAATCTTGACCCGCCCTATCGCGGGCGTCCTCGTGTGCACAGGTGGCCGTTCCGCGGTCCTTTGAGCCCCGAGGGAAACAGGTGGCAACTTTGCTTCCAAACCCGTGCGTGCACTGTCGATGAACGATGCATGTCGCGTTCATACAGATATATTTTCTCTATACAGGTGGTGTGTGCGCCTTGCATGTACCGCTCAGCCGAAGAAGTTGAATGACGGGGGAATGAAATACTTTCTATTTGGAATATATGTATAGAAATTTGTGCAGCTACATTCTGGCCTTGCACCTCTTCTCTTTTGTGTATTTATTACAAAACTCTGGTATCAGGACTGCAGGTTGAGATGCTCCGCGGTATAAGGCGGTGTTGTATTGCATATGACATGTGGGGGCAGGTCCATATGGCAGTGAGTGTACTATATGGTGTGCTGACCGTAGCGGATGTCAAACCCAGAAATGCCTGGCAATTCATATTGTCGTGTTGTTATCAGAAATGTATCACTTTCTCTTTCCGCACATACTTCTGTTCTAGGGGAAAAAAGAGTGTATTCGAAAGGACAAAATTTTTAGAAGTAAAGTTTCAAAAACAAGACAAAAAAACATGTATGGTTGCCGGTGCACAATCACCTAGAAGGAAAGTTGTGCTCAGAAGGATGGCTTCTTAGGTACGTCCACATATCTGTTTCGGAAATGATCAAATGAACCCCTCTAGGGCACCTGCGTGTGATAAAGGAGTGATCAAACTTTTTTTCTTGCACTCATCACCGCCTTTTTACCATCTCAACATAGTCAGGGGGCGCCTCCTCTCCTACCATCGCCGGCGGGGAAGACTCTCCTTACCCGCCCTCTCAACCAACGTGTAGTGGGAGGTGTGAGAGTGATGGATGTGGTGCGACCTGTCCAATGAGGCGCGGCACTTTTTAGGACCGTGGGGGCGTGGGGCCTATAAAGATTTCGGTGGTGGTCAACAGAGATTGCAGTGGTTCACTTCATCAAATGGTCGCGGCGATGATGTATTTTGGCATTTGTTAGTTGGTGGATTAACGAGCTTCTTGGCTCGGTAAGCTCATGCCTGTTAAGCCCGTTAAGCTTAACGAGCAAGAAAAAAGCTGCTCGGTATGACGTTAAGATCATGAGCGCTCGTTAACATCATTACTACAACCATCTAACGGGCATTTGAATTATTTAATAATTTTAACCAATAAATAAATAAATAAATAAAAATGCTAAAATTTGTATTTAACCATATTGTGGCATGTTTAACATCTTCGTCGTAAACTCATGTGTCCAAAAGCTCTAGGTCGCCGCTGGTGCTTGCCCATTGCGGCTAGTATATGTAGTGCGTTTATTAAAGAGCTAATATGGAGCTCGTTAGCTCATTCATTAAACTTCATAAGCTTAATGAGCTAAAACTAGAGATTGGCTTGGTTCATTAAGGACCGAGCTGTGAGCTTAACAAACCGACTTACGTTTTTTATCCACCCTTATGTTTCACATGGTCTCGTTCTGTGGCAGTCGGAATCCACCTGATTTGATTGCGGTTCTGCATGTTTTGCTCATGAGGTGTCTCTTTTCACCGCTATCCTTCATTTTTCATGGTGGTTGTTTTGGCAGCCGAAATGAACCGCTAAGCGGGCCTACACTAGTAGAAAAACGTCCTTTTGTCCCGGTTCATAAGGGCCTTTAGGCCCGGTTTCTGAACCGGGACTAAAGGGTCGTTACTAATACCCTCACCCTTTAGTCCCGGTTCAATCCAGAACCGGAACAGATGGGCCTCCACGTGGCCGCCGTCGGCAGCCCAGGCAGGGGGACCTTTGGTCCCGGTTGATGACACAAACCGGAACCAAAAGGCTTTCACGCGTCAGCAGGAGGTTTTTTTTTTTTTAAAAAAAGGGGCTGTTTTAGGGGTTTAGGGGGTTATTTTTAGGTTGTTATTAGCTAGCTAATAGAGAGAACTGTCCTCTCTTATATGTAGTCCTTGCAAGGACTTCATTTCACCTGCATATATATATATATATATATATATATATATATATATATAAAATAACTCATGCATGCTCGCATATACATCATCATATATAATAACAAGTCCTACTAGCTAATTAATCAAGCATCATCATATAATTTCTACTCGTTATTAATAATAAGTCATACAATCATCATCCTCATAGTCATCGAACCCAACTCTACATAATTGTTCTTAGCACATGAACATCAGTATCAGGAGGATCGGACCTAAACACACTTAAGGTAAAATAGCATAAAACAATATAGACCCTGAATCTCCATTATGAAGAATGGATATCATCCTGTCTCCAATTCTCGCGCCTCGCTTCCTTTTGCTTCCAAGAAGCTCCTTACGACTGTCCATACATTTTTTCCATCCTTTGGTTGTCATGTCTCCACTTCTTTTAGAAATCCGGTATGGACAGTTGAGATTCGTAGGATGACCTGGATATATGTTCAAAACATGAACGCTGCCGCCATTCTGATACATCAAATGAGGCACACAATCCTCTGGGATAAGCTGTTGAAAAACATAGTAATAACTTCGTAGTTAGCAATGATGTATTAGTTTTAGAAGTATGCAAAAAGATGCACGGATGTCGTAATAGTAAAAAAACTTACCAGGGTATCTCCATGGTAGTTACCATAGACACGTGCACTAGTGGCACGTATTGACCATAATGTTCAGGAGTTCGATTGTAGATATTGTAATTCTCAATATCATTACAAAATCCAACCAGATGAGTTTTTCTCCTTGTAAGTTAACTCAGAGCCATCAGTGTAGTAAGTTCTATCTACCATATTCTGCACATTCTTTGATACTCCAAAATAAGCTGTCAATGGAAATAAGTGGTCAACTATTTTGAAATGAACAATATAAGTTCTATTAATAATTAACTATGTTTGAGAAACTCACATAGCTGTAGAACTGGAGGAGTATCAACAAGGACCCAAATGTCCATATTGTCTTGCTCGATTTCAGGATTACCAAGATCCATGGTGACAAGCATACCCTCATCAAAATCATACAATTTGCAAAATGCTTTCCAATTTTTGCAACCAAAATGGGTTACGCTCTCAGCATTATACAACTTTACTTCAAAATCCACATCATGATGGGTCCTTAGGTGAATTTTTTTCGTTTCAAAATTTTCATGGTCTTCAAAATCCATCCTCTCCAAGACATAGCGTCTTGCATGACATGGGATCAACTATACTCGAATTGTAAAAGATGAAAATTACACGTTGAAATAGTTGAAGTCATGCTTAGTTATGAAAAAAAAACACTTGTCGTCGTTGTGTACCGTTTCAACTTCGAAGGTCTCCTCGAGCTTAATGCTGAAGCGCCGACCATCGTCCAGGTGAGGCCTGTCGCACTCACCTCGATCGTCGTGGCACCAGTCGCACTCCCCCGGAAGACTTTCGTCGTCCGATGATGACATTTCCTTTACGTTCATAATTCAAAGACTAAATTAGATCATTATTATTCAACTAATCATATGCATATATATGCCTTGCATAGTGCTCTACAATTTGAGCATTCAATAAGTAGTATTCAAATTAGCATGCCTTCAATTATAAGAAAAACTACATCATCTCCATGTGTCCGTACATCGAGTATTATCACTAATACACGTCGAATACTATATATCGTACATATCGCTAGTACAGCTAGAACCGTAGCGCCCGACGGGTATCGGCGCGGGCGGTGGACACCCAAAGGGAAGGAACCATCACAGGATCATAGCTCCAGTGAGATCCCTGAAGAACCTGCCAGGTATTCTCGAACCTGCCCTCCAACGCAACCATGTACCGACGGACGTGCTGGTCCTCCTCGCTGACACGGTGACGTACCACCTTCGCGGTGTCCGGAAGCCTCGGCACCGTCACTGACCCACGCGACCGCCACCAAACAAGGATCGGGTCAACGACGGGCTGGCTCCTCACCAAGCTACGCCCCCCGGAAGGTAGCGCCTCCCAGTACCACCCCGGCGGAGCCCAGTCCCGGACATGGCCCATCTGGTCAAGGAGGTGTCGTCCGCCCCCGACTCGACGACGAGGATGCGGGATAGGCATCGTCCACGTCGATGCGGGAATAATTGCTTTAACTAAAAAAATAAACTAGTTCTATTAATAGTTCTAGTTAGTTCTATATATGAAGCACTTACTATAAATAAACTTGCTAAAAATGTAGTTAGTTCAACTATTAAATCAACTAGTTTAACTATAGTTCTAGTTAGTTCAACTATTAAATCAACTTGCTAAAAATGTAGGAACAAAAAAATAAACTAGTTACTATAAATAGATCAATATTACTTACTATGAATAGTTAAATAAACTAGTTTATTAAATCAACTAGCTAGTTCAACTATATATGAAGCACTTACTATAAATAAAATAAAATAGTACGACTTACTAAAAATAAACTAGTTTAACTATAGTTCTATTATTTTTCTAACTAATTATATTAAACACTTTCTCTTCTTATTTTTTCCTTTTTCTCTATTCTAAATATGAACATATTCATAAATGACATATATCATTCAAAATTTTCCTATACATACACAATAAATTGACAAAGAAAATACTATGAACAAAAAAATCATTAATAAATCTAAATTACAACAGAAAAAATCATAAATAAATCTAACACAATATGAACAAATTAATTACACAATATGGAAAAAAATCCAACAGAAAAATCTATGAACTACACATCTAAATTACTACACATCTAACAAAAAATTTATGAACTACAAAAAAATCTAACAAAATCTAACTCAATTATTAACTACTAGTAACATCAATTAACAAAATCTCACGGCGACGGTGTCGGGGACGGCGACGGGGACGGCGACGGTGTCGGGGACGGCGACGGGGACGGCGACGGCGAGGTGCGGCGCGGGGCGGGTCGGGGCAGCGTCGCGGGGCGGGAGGCGCGGCGACGACGTCGATCTCGATCGGGGTGGCGCGGGGCGGGAGGCGGCGACGGCGTCGATCGGGGCGGCGCGGGGCGACGACGGGGCGGTGCGGGGCGACGACGGGGCGGCGCGGGGCGACGACGGCGACGACGAGGCGGATACGGCGGCCGGGCAGCTTGGCGGCGTCGGGCGGGCGGGGAAGAACGAACTGAACCAAAATTTCACGAGTGCTGCTTACATAGGCAGAGAATTGGTCCCGGTTCGTGGCACCAACCGGGACCAATGCCTACCTTTAGTCTCGGTTGGTGCCAGGGGGCTTTGGTCCCGGTTGGTGCCACGAACCGGGACCAAAGGTATGCATTGGTCCCGGTTCGTGGCACCAACCGGGACCAATATCCTGCACCTGCCAAAGCCGCGGTGCGGTGGGATGTTTAGTCCCACCTCGCTAGCTGAGGAGTGGCCACACCAGTTTATAAGCGCAGCCTCGCCATCTCCATCGAACTCCTTAGAATTGCAGGCCTATGAGCCTAATCCCGCACTGCTATGCCTGTGGGCCTACTGGGCCTTCTGCGGGCCTGAATCCTGGCCCACGGATGGGCTTCTAGTCGTATTCAGGCCGTGGTCGCCCAGTAGGTGGCATCTTTTTTTCCTTTTTCCTATTTATTTTTTCGTTTCTACTTAGAACTAAATACTTGTAGTTTTTTAGTGATTTCTTTTTTCTTTTAGGTCACAAAAATTATAAACTTTCTGTTAGTGATTCTAGTTTTCAAATTAGAATAGTTATAATTTGAATTCTTTGAAATTTGTGTGAATCTCATGTTTGTGATTAACTTTACTAGTGCCATTAGTTTTTCGTTTCTACTTAGAACTAAATACTTGTAGTTTTTTAGTGATTTCTTTTTTCTTTTAGGTCACAAAAATTATAAACTTTCTGTTAGTGATTCTAGTTTTCAAATTAGAATAGTTATAATTTGAATTCTTTGAAATTTGTGTGAATCTCATGTTTGTGATTAACTTTACTAGTGCCATTAGTTTTTCGTTTCTACTTAGAACTAAATACTTGTAGTTTTTTTAGTGATTTCTTTTTTCTTTTAGGTCACAAAAATTATAAACTTTCTGTTAGTGATTCTAGTTTTCAAATTAGAATAGTTATAATTTGAATTCTTTGAAATTTGTGTGAATCTCATGTTTGTGATTAACTTTACTAGTGCCATTAGTGATTCTAGGGCATCTATTTTCATTTTAAGAGGAGCTCAACAATGCATAGAGGGACGGGCTTATGAACCAGTGTTGGCGGCATTTAGTCCCGGTTCGTGGCATGAACCGGGATTACAGGGGAGCCTTTGGTCCCGGTTCATGCCACGAACCGGGACCAATGGTGGTGGGCCAGGAGCCAGGCCCATTGGTCCCGGTTCGTCCCACCAACCGGGACCAAAAGGTCCTGATGAACCGGGACCAATGGCCCACGTGGCCCGGCCGGCCTCCTGGGCTCACGAACCGGGACCAATGCCACCATTAGTCCCGGTTCTAGACTGAACCGGGACTAATGGGCTGCCCCGGCCTGGACCATAGCCCCCTTTTCTACTAGTGCTAAGTGATGGTGTTAGTATTCGATCAGGGTAGTGGCATACCAAGACACGGTGTTGTGGTCTGGTCCTTGGACTTGATATGGCGATATTGGCATGGTGCAGGCTCAGTCGGCTATTTAGGGCGAAAATGGGTACCTCGGTCTCACCACCTTTGTATAGACCATTGTTTGTTCTATCATGTTTGACGTTATTGTGATCATTGGTACGTGTTGCACTGAGGACTTGGTTCTCATTGGTCCATTCGGTAAAGATGATGCGAGTCGAAAGGTTCTTAAAATTGTGATCTATCGTGCTATTCGACGAGTCTATGATCCACAACTATTGCACTTATTCTACTACTCTAGTTAGACTCATGATTTGCTATTCCACGTGTTACCTTTGTCTATTCTATGACTTAAAGATACCAACAATTATGATTATATGGTTTACAATGTTACCATAGGGGTTAGAGTCGTATAACTCGGAGGAGGTGTTGGTTAGTAAGTAGACTCGCCACCTACCATCAACGTGTGGTTGATGTCACCCGTGGACGATTTCTTTGTCATCTGAAACCCGTCCTTGAGGACTTCAGCTCATTTCTAGCCAAGATCACACCCATATTTAAAAACCAGAAGAGTATCTTCACCATAAGAAGTAGTTTGTTCTTTCACAATCTTTCTACTAACGATAGAGACACTACTATGTACAATCGTCCCATACAAGGTGATCGCCCATAGTGATGTCTCTATAGCCATAAGGACTTGACGAAGAAACTTCAAAAAGTGACCCATCGAGTATGTCGAGTGGTTACCGCCATCGCATGATTAGAGCCAAACCACATAGTTAGTCAGATGGATGCTTAATCAAAATCCGCCAACGGTGACATGGCATATGCATGTCAAGATACGCACTTTTGACGACAACCCATCCCGGCCGGCAGGGAGAAGAAAGACGCAGAAGGCAGAACGTGGTAGTACATCACAGTAGTAGTTCCCTTGAATACAACAACGTGATCGACCTGGAGCTAGCCGTCGCCCCCTACCCACCGATGATTACTGCGAGTCGTTGGGCCTGGACAAACACCTGCACGCAAAGGTCCGTCTTTTTCTCTCCAGGACGAGAAGCTATTTAATCCGTTGCGCCCGTTTGGCCGACCTCGGGCAGGAGACACAAGCATACTCTATATGTACTTCGGACAGCTTTTTTTAAAAAAATATTTAGATCGATCTTCACATCGCCGGCCGGCCGATACATGCACCCATTTACTCTTTCCTTGGCGCCTATGAATGAATACATGTGATGGAGATCACTTTAAAAATCTAGGTCTTTTTTGCTGTTAGAATAAAGTCCGAGGCCGTACCATCGATCATCTAAGGACCAAGCAATCACACGAGCACGGCACCGAGATTTGTAAACGAGGTTCACCGATATGGCTACATCCCGGGGGCCTGACTATGGGCGCTCCTCCCCATGACACCGTCACAATACCGCACCCGGTCGCCCTGGGCACCGGCACATGCCGCCGGCTTCCCCTGCTTCCGGTGCTATTATGTTGGCATATGTTACATCGTGTGTCTACCCCGCTATATATGAGAGGCCTAGGATACAAGTGTCCTATTAGGACACGACTCCATATCCTATCTAAACACAATACAACTACAAGTCCAACTGTAATCTACCTCGTACACTATATTCGACACAACTCCAACAAACTCCACCTTGGCGAATATACTCCACCACCCTGAATTCGTCAATGCGTCAAACTTCCATGTACATTGGACTTGAGCTTATCCCATGAGCACCGCTGCTACTTCAAAGACTTCATATGACTCCACCTGCAACTTGTAGTCCCTTCTTTTCTTGACCACAGTCAACACTCGAGCAAAATTAAGTTCATTGTTGCTCTAGTTTGTGCTCCCAACTTCCAGAGTATCCGTCCAACGCCATCACACACTGATCATTGACATGCGTGAAAGTGAACAACTCACATATTGGGTGTCACACATAAGAGTTACCTGAACTCAACATCACCGCTCCTTTCTTGACCGCTTGTCTGAAACTTGAAGAAATTTCACCATTGCTTGTAGTCACCCCGAGTCAAATTCGCAGTTGTCTCACCACATGTATGACCACCAGAGCCCTGGCCCGTCTCCATGTTCCGTGCGCACCGCACGCCTCGCCGCTATTACCGCGTCGAGCCTCTACTGTCCTGGTCGAGTCTCAAGGGTCGTGAAACCACACCACTCAACCTCCACTGCAGAGTACCACCGATCATCACCGACCGATGACGAGTTTCACGCTTCCATCAGACCACTGGGCTCCAGTCCAAATTACGTGTCCCTCGCTTTTCCCCGCTGAATAGGCTTCGATTCTCTGGATCCTTACACCGTAGCCCCTCAATCCAGCTCCACCTTCAACATGACTCCGTGGTAGATGATCAGTCCACCCTCGCGCCCCGTTGGCTTCAAGCTCCGTGTGTACACCACCTTGATCAATCAACCCCGCGTCATAGTCTTGTCGAAGCCACACAAGCCCTCGGGCCTGTGCCACGTGTTTCCACGCCCCAGAAGTCGGTCACCATCAGCATCACGCTCATATGTCGTCGTCGCCGATCCCACCACCGTCTTCTGTACCAACCGACTTGCGTCGATCCGTCAGACTGCCTAGTCCAACCCAGCCGAACTTATCCGACTACAACCATGCTCCACCCCGCGTCTTGTCCGTCCGCACAACTCTGTGCACTACTTGACGCCCTGTGTTTGCATGATCCTGCACGACACACTCGAGGCTCGTCGAAGCTTTTATGTGTCAGGCCTGGTTGTATGCACACGAAGCCCTCAACAAACTTGACCCAAAGAAACAAAACATCCGTGAAGAAAACTTGACCACGCTGGATCCCTTTCTCTACACAATTTCTTCTTCTTGTCTTTCCATGCTTAGCTTCTCCACGTACCTGGCCTTTTTTCCTTTAACAAATATGCACCCTGCTACACGTACGGACACACGCATCCAACCCATCTGCTGCTCCGCTGTACTCCACAACACCACGGCCCAGCTTTCGCCTGCTTGTCAACACCGCTTGGGTTGGCCCGCCATGCTGCCGCTCATCCAGCATGCGCTGATCGCTCGCGGTTGTGCCTAGCGCGTCCGGACTGTACTGCCGCTCCCGCAGCGTCAGGCTTGGCCTTGCGTGACCAGACACGCCTGCTCCAAAGTCGATTCCGGCCACACGTCTAAACCGCGTAGCCGCCGCTCGACCGATGCAGCCTGATCCGATCTGGTCCATGTCGCCCCGTGCACCTCCTATGCATCGCACGCTGCGCCGCCGTGTAGCCAATCTGTTGATCCCGATTACTTTTCCATCCTCCAATCAACGATCGCAGCCTTTTTGAATCTTGCTCTGATACCACTTGTTAGAATAAAGTTCGAGACCATACCGTTGATCATCCGAGGATCAAGCAATCACACGAGCACGACACCGAGATTTGTTAATGAGGTTCACCGATATGGCTACATCCCCGGGGCCTGACTATGGGCGCTCCTCCCCATGACACCGTCACAATACCGCACCCGGTCGCCCTGGGCACCGGCACATGCCGCCGGCTTCCCCTGCTTCCGGTGCTATTATGTTGGCATATGTTACATCGTGTGTCTACCCCGCTATATATGAGAGGCCTAGGATACAAGTGTCCTATTAGGACACGACTCCATATCCTATCTAAACACAATACAACTACAAGTCCAACTGTAATCTACCTCGTACACTATATTCGACACAACTCCAACAAACTCCACCTTGGCGAATATACTCCACCACCCTGAATTCGTCAATGCGTCAAACTTCCATGTACATTGGACTTGAGCTTATCCCATGAGCACCGCTGCTACTTCAAAGACTTCATATGACTCCACCTGCAACTTGTAGTCCCTTCTTTTCTTGACCACAGTCAACACTCGAGCAAAATTAAGTTCATTGTTGCTCTAGTTTGTGCTCCCAACTTCCAGAGTATCCGTCCAACGCCATCACACACTGATCATTGACATGCGTGAAAGTGAACAAATCACATATTGGGTGTCACACATAAGAGTTACCTGAACTCAACATCACCGCTCCTTTCTTGACCGCTTGTCTGAAACTTGAAGAAATTTCACCATTGCTTGTAGTCACCCCGAGTCAAATTCGCAGTTGTCTCACCACATGTATGACCACCAGAGCCCTGGCCCGTCTCCATGTTCTGTGCGCACCGCACGCCTCGCCGCTATTACCGCGTCGAGCCTCTACTGTCCTGGTCGAGTCTCAAGGGTCGTGAAACCACACCACTCAACCTCCACTGCAGAGTACCACCGATCATCACCGACCGATGACGAGTTTCACGCTTCCATCAGACCACTGGGCTCCAGTCCAAATTACGTGTCCCTCGCTTTTCCCCGCTGAATAGGCTTCGATTCTCTGGATCCTTACACCGTAGCCCCTCAATCCAGCTCCACCTTCAACATGACTCCGTGGTAGATGATCAGTCCACCCTCGCGCCCCGTTGGCTTCAAGCTCCGTGTGTACACCACCTTGATCAATCAACCCCGCGTCATAGTCTTGTCGAAGCCACACAAGCCCTCGGGCCTGTGCCACGTGTTTCCACGCCCCAGAAGTCGGTCACCATCAGCATCACGCTCATATGTCGTCGTCGCCGATCCCACCACCGTCTTCTGTACCAACCGACTTGCGTCGATCCGTCAGACTGCCTAGTCCAACCTAGCCGAACTTATCCGACTACAACCATGCTCCACCCCGCGTCTTGTCCGTCCGCACAATTCTGTGCACTACTTGACGCCCTGTGTTTGCATGATCCTGCACGACACACTCGAGGCTCGTCGGAGCTTTTATGTGTCAGGCCTGGTTGTATGCACACGAAGCCCTCAACAAACTTGACCCAAAGAAACAAAACATCCGTGAAGAAAACTTGACCACGCTGGATCCCTTTCTCTACACAATTTCTTCTTCCTGTCTTTCCATGCTTATCTTCTCCACGTACCTGGCCTTTTTTCCTTTAACAAATATGCACCCTGCTACACGTACGGACACACGCATCCAACCCATCTGCTGCTCCGCTGTACTCCACAACACCACAGCCCAGCTTTCGCCTGCTTGTCAACACCGCTTGGGTTGGCCCGCCATGCTGCCGCTCATCCAGCATGCGCTGATCGCTCGCGGTTGTGCCTAGCGCGTCCGGACTGTACTGCCGCTCCCGCAGCGTCAGGCTTGGCCTTGCGTGACCAGACACGCCTGCTCCAAAGTCGATTCCGGCCACACGTCTAAACCGCGTAGCCGCCGCTCGACCGATGCAGCCTGATCCGATCTGGTCCATGTCGCCCCGTGCACCTCCTATGCATCGCACGCTGCGCCGCCGTGTAGCCAATCTGTTGATCCCGATTACTTTTCCATCCTCCAATCAACGATCGCAGCCTTTTTGAATCTTGCTCTGATACCACTTGTTAGAATAAAGTTCGAGACCATACCGTTGATCATCCGAGGATCAAGCAATCACACGAGCACGACACCGAGATTTGTTAATGAGGTTCACCGATATGGCTACATCCCCGGGGCCTGACTATGGGCGCTCCTCCCCATGACACCGTCACAATACCGCACCCGGTCGCCCTGGACACCGGCACATGCCGCCGGCTTCCCCTGCGTTCCGGTGCTATTATGTTGGCATAGGTTACATCGTGTGTCTACCCTGCTATATATGAGAGGCCTAGGATACAAGTGTCCTATTAGGAAACGACTCCATATCCTATCTAAACACAATACAACTACAAGTCCAACTGTAACCTACCTCGTACACTATATTCGACACAACTCCAACATTTGCGGGTATAAATATCAACTAGTTTTCCTTCACAATTATACAGTAAGTATCCCTCTTTGATTCATTCACGAAAAATCTCGGTGGGGCCTTTGAGTTGTCGAAATTAATTGGTCGATCAGCGCAAAGAAAAATGGTTATACCAAGGTTCTTCGGCTTTGCGTGCATGAATCGATGTAGAGGTCGGAAGTTTTCACCGTCGTTTCAGAAGAAAAAAGGGAAGACTCTTCAGCTCCAGCCAGAGTATCAATGATTTCATGCGCTAAACGATCAAGCTACTTAGTTTATGTCTATTCTACATAGGGATAGAGTATTTTAGAAGATAATCATGTTTAGACACACGCTGTGGTTGAATACATGAGAGATATTTGAAAACGATAATCTTGGAAACAAATCCAAGATCCATGAGCACAAAAGAGGAGGCGTGCTTTATCGATCAACTCAAACTAATCGCGACCAGGGAGGCTTGGGGGTCATCTCCTCCAAGCGTATGAACATTGCCCTCCTGTCCAAATGGCTTTGGCGGATCCAGACTGAGGAGGGCGGCCTGTGGCTTCAGATTCTTCGTGGGAAGTACCTTCGCGGGCAGCCATTAGCGTTTGCCTCTAGGTCTGGAGCAGTGGCGGAGCTTGGGCTCAAATCATGGAGGGGCCATTGGCTTGGGGGGGGGGGGCAAATAAACTCACAATATGCTGATTTTTAGTGGAAAAAATGGTCAAATACATAGGTATATATGCAATTTTTTCTTTCAGCTGGGGGGGCCACCGCCCAGGTTGGCCCCCATGAAGCTCCGCCACTGGTCTGGAGGCTCCCAATTCTGGCAATCGGTGATGTCTTTGTTGCCGGTTCTACGCATTGGGACCTCCGTCCAGATAGGCTCTGGGACGGCCACCCTTTTTTGTCTGGATAGATGGGCGGGACCCCGCCCCTTTGCAGAGCGTTTTTACGCTCTATTCTCTATTTGTGTTCGCCCACAGATCTTTGTGGCCGAGGCACTAGAGAACCTAGGCGCGATTGCCTTCCGTCGCACCTTCGGGGCGATCGAACTTTCGCAATGGGATGAATTGCTTGAATGCATTGCCCTTCATCCTCCTTCTCTGGGACCGGATTCGCTTTCCTGGCACCTCGAGCCAAGCGGTAGATTCTCGACTAGATCCCTATACCAGACGATTGTGCCTACCCCTGGCCCAGTGGAGCTCACGGTGCTCTGGGAGATCAAACTCCCCCTAAAGATCCGTATATTTTTATGGCAATGGGTTAGAGGTCGCCTCCCCTCGGGCACTGAGGTCCGTAAGTGTAATGGACCTGGGGATGGCCTATGTCCCATTTGTCTGGTTCCGGAAGATTGCAACCATATCTTCTTCCGTTGCCCGGCGGCGCAATTCCTATGGAGCTGCTTCCGGGAGGTCGTTGGGGGCACGTGGTGCCACGACAACCTCCCGGATTTGTTTGGGGAGGTCCTCCGGCTCCCCGGGACTAGGCGCGCCCCTATTTGGGTCGCGCTAGGTACCCTTGCCTGGTCCCTTTGGTGTACCCGCAATAAGTTAGTCGTCGAATGAGTGATTCCGTCCCGAGTGACTGATGTGATCTACAAAATGTGTGGCTACTTGCAGCTCTGGAGACCGCTTAGTAAGCGGAGCGATCGAGGCGTCATCGACAACATCATGACGGGTCTTCGCGCCTCGGCTGCGTCTTTTGCTCCTCCCCCGCCGCCTCCACTGCCCCCTCCTGAGCCAGATTAGTGTCTCCTAGTAGGCTTATTTGGGGCTTGTCTTGCTGTGCCCCCAGCATGATTCTGTGACTTATTGTACTTGTAACTTTGTGTTGTATGCTTTGTGTTGGATGCTTGGTGGTATGTTTTATAATATAAAACGGGGGAAACCCTTTTTCGTAACTAATCGCGACCACACCAAAGTCATGTCATCAACTCATCACGTGGTATAACGAAAGCGATCGACCTGTTGAGCAATATAAGTTACTGCTCAGTAAAAGTCAATAGCTTATACCACAAAGAGTTCTAATTTCTCCGTTGTTGAAATAAGATAGGTTCGAGAAAGATGACGCTTCCCGTGTTGTAAAACAAGCGAGCTAGCATCGTTGTCAAGCAATTGCTTCACATACCTGAGGTGGTATGTCAAGTTAATTCCTGAAAACTACATCGCATGACCAAAGTATCACCAGAGCTATCATGTTGAGGTTGGTTCATTGCATCCATAAGAAAACCCGTAATTTTGCGGTAACCTAAAGCCCACAGAATTCACATGTACATTAGATTCTTATGTTCAAACTCAGCTCATATCTAAGCTATATTGGTCACAAACATCTCAACTTACAAGTAGTCCAAACCCAAGCATGCGCAAACCGGTGAAAAAGTGAAATCAGTGCTTCATTTTAAGCAGCACTAGAAAACCACACAAAACCAAGAAAAGAAGAAGAAGAAAGGAAATCAAGGTGTCGTACGGCAAGCCTAATACTCCCACAGGAGAGGCTGGAAGCCGATGGGGTCGAGACAATCGTACGCCGTCCAGCAGTGATCGGACGGCGCCAAATCCACCACGTCCTCCACCCACAGCGGCGCCAGCTCGTCGAACACCATCTCCACCTGCGCAGCCGTGAGCTGCTGCTCATTTCCCTGGCTCGGCTGGAACGGCGACTCGTGCTCCGGCTCGTCTCGCGCGGCCAGCTGGTCGCATGGCGCCGGGGCATTGCCGCGCTCGGAGCCCGGCGCGGCGGCGGGAGAGGTTGAGGCGGAGCAGCACTGGTTGTCGTGGTCGTGCATGAGGGCGGCGCGCGCGGCGGCGGCCTGGACGTCGCACGGGGCGAGGGAGGCCGGGCGCGGGAGCACGGGCGCGAGGTCCGGGAAGTTGAGCACGGCGCGGGCGCCCTTGATGCTGAGCGCGGCGGCGTCGTGGGCGCGCGCGGCCATCTCCGGGCACGGGAAGGTGCCGAGCCAGATGCGGGACTTCTTGCGCGGCTCCCTGATCTCCGACACCCACTTGCCCCACGCCCGCATCCGCACGCCGCGGTACGACGCCGCCGCCGCCGCGGCCGGGGCCGGCTCCTCGTCTCCCGCCGCGCGCTTCCGCTTGCTGCCGCCGTTCTGCAACTTGTCGTCGGCCCTGGGGGAGCACGAGGACGTGGAGTAGGAGGAAGTGTAGGACGTCGACGAGGACTCGGAGCTCTGCTCGCTCGCCGCCATGCGCGTGCAGAGACCACCACGTAGCCCGCGCGCCCGTAGGAAATGACACGCGCTCGCTCGTGATAATGAGAGGACCGTGCAGGGAGTAGCTAGAACTCGAGTTACTGCGAGCAAGGAGAGGGGTAGAGCGAGGAGGAAGAGGGAGGTGGTGCTGTATATGTAGAGGAGAGTGGAGGCAACGTGGCGTGGGATAGGAACCCATGAACGACAGCTGACTCCGCCATTGATCAATAATTAGGGTCGCATGGTCTCTCTCAGGGATGGACCGGCCCGGCCCGGAGCAGCATGCCTCCCTCTCCTGACTCCATGCCCTGCTACAACCTAGATATTCAATTCCTCCCAACGATTCACTTGACTCCCTGACATTTCACAACGCAGTATACGAAACTACTATGCGGACGACACTTCACCGCACGAACTTTGAACGACGGAGGAATTAACGGTGCTATCCAGTGTTTGGTCTATGCATGAACGGCTTGATGTATTGTGTCGTCTGAAAATCGTTCAGATTTGTCGTGTGTGTAACAGCGTTGCGCAGTATATGTTGTCTTCGAAATAAAAACGTCTAGCGAACCAACATGTGGTTGAATGGTTAAAGAGACTGTGGTATCCTCAGCTCACCAAGGTTTAAGTTCTGATGCTTGCATTTATTTCTGTACTTATTTTAGGGTTTCCGGAGATGCACATTCAGTGGGATGAGACATTCCCGTCGACGACGAGGTGCATATGGTGGCTTCGTAATCTTCATGATGATATGTCGGCTCAGTATTTCGAAGGTGCTCATAGGCAATGGCGAAGCCACACTTGACCTGTGAGGTCAATTGACTACACAGATTTTTTGTAAATACATCATACAACAAGTAGAAATCAGGCAACAAAATCTTATAAATTCATATATTTGACTACACAACACCCAATTGACTACACATGATATGATTCCTGGCACCGCCACTGCTCATAGGAATAGGGTGTGCATGTATGTGTTCATAGGGATGGATGTATGCGCGTGTATATAAGCGCTTGTGTCTGTACTGTTTAAAAAACGTCTATAGCACAGTCGAATTAGAAACAATCATTTCTCACTCGACATTTTTCTTTGAGGGGCAACCGTAGGATAGAACCCCATTGCATTTTTACAAATTAATTGAAGTGTGAATTCTATTTGTACCCCATATTTCACGTTTGTGACAAGAACTATCCCATTTATTATTTCCTCAAAAAAATCCCATTTAGTAGTTTTTCCATATATTTTTACCCAATGTAAGCAAAATTGTGCCACAAATTATCCCATTTATTTATTTATTTTCCATTTTTGTGTTGACTGTGCATGCCATGTTGGCCGGTTTATTTACTGTTTGGTTTGCTCTCGGTTCGGCGGGGGATGAGTCTTACCTGTCTGCGGGGAAGATTTCGGGTTTGAACTACAGCCTCACTCCAATTTTTCACTCATATTTCTTGCTCCCCAATTGACAGGTAGGACCCATCCGTTGACAAATCAAGAGCAGATAAAAAAACAGTAAAAATCAGCAAAAATGGCATGTACAATCAACATGGAAAGAGAAAAAAAAATAGGATAATTTGTCGCACCAGTTTGCTTAAATTGGGTAAATATGTGAAAACCTGTTAAATAGAGCAGTTGATGTCACAAACGTGAAACTAAGAGGTAAAAAATAGAATTCACTCTTAATCTTAATTAAAAGAATAACAATATCAACAAATGGCTAGAGATAAGCCTAATAAGGAAGAAAAGGAAAGAAAAGAAAGAAACTTCACAGATTAAAGTTTACAAAAGGAGTCGGACCTGGAGACAAAAACAACTTCATGTCTCCTCTTAATCATAATAGGGTGAGCTCTTGATGGTAAATTTATTTCCATCTCAGTAAACTGGGCGCCTCATTTGAATATCTTATTACTTTTGAAAATCTAGATGGCCCAGGAAGCAAGTACAATAATGTCCATAAAGAAAGGACCCTTGACTTTTCCTTCAGATCTGGCCTCAAGAGCAACAGATTTATGCTTCTTCGTGGACAAACAAAGTTCCAACAATCTTCAACAAAGGGCCGGCTCCAAAAAAGTTTCACATTCAACATTGATAACCATCTGATCAAGATTTTGTCGTGTCTTTTGAACTTGTATAAATCTCATGTTAGGATGGTTAATTAGCGGTGAACTAGAGATAATTATTGCTCAGACCCTAATAATAAATAGTAAAAATGGGTTAACCTCATGCGCCTAAAAAAATTGATGCATCAATCGATTTCAACATAGGCCCAATCATGGCGTTGAAGGCGGGAGGGAATAAGAGGGTTTATTGTTTGGGTTGGGGGAAAGGAGGGTTAGAGGGATGGCCGGGGCGCGCGGCGGTTCAGGTTAAGGCGGGGCAATGAGGCGAGCGTAGTAGCGCTCCCGACCGAGGGAGGGGGGTAGGTTGTCAGCCGGTGTAGGTTAACACCACGGCGGAGAAACTGCTCGTGTGCGGGGATGATGATCTAACAATCCAGAAAGTTGAGTGATACTAAAAAAATTCCAGTGGCCCGAGGAATAAGCGGCCCCAGAGTAAAACCAATAAGAAATAGGCAGCCTTTCATACGGATTTACCGGTCAAATTTACAAACTTAAGATATCATGAAAATATTTTCACAATCAATATGATGATATTATTTATCGTGAAAAAAATAATCGAAGGTATTACTTCGCATATACATTTGTGAGCTTTGACTGCTCGGTATTCTAGAATGATGTGTATTTCTGAATGAGTATGTACAACTACCTCCTTACCCTAATAGCATGGTGGTTGTAGTAACATCTTATATTATGGGATGGAGAAAGTGGGAAATAATTTGCTTGTTCCAAACCATGCCTAAATGACCGTGCCTTAATTTTCATATGCTGAATTGTGTTACAGCAAACTTATTCTATTCTACGATCTGCTTAAAAAATAGCCATAAAAATGGATGAATATAGGTTAACCAAACAATACAATCAAACTAACAACGACTTTTTTCCAGTGGCATCAGGAATAAGCACGCCCATTGTAAAACCAATAAGAAATAAGCTGTCTTTCACACACTTGGTCAACTTTATAAGCTTAAGATATCATGAACCTATTTTCGCAATCAATTATTTACCCTGCACATAGAAAATATAATGGTATTATTTAGCATATAGATTTGCGATCTTTGACTACACTATTTTGGAAGGACGTGTTACTATTTCCTCTGTACCATGGTATAATATGTTATTACAACCAATATGCAAGCATATTGATGTTACTACAACCATTATGTGAGCACATTGGTTATAATAACATCTTATATTATGGATTGGAGGCAGTAGGAAATAATTTGCTTGTTCCAAACCGTGCCTAAATGATTATGTCTTAGTTTTCATCCGCTGAATTGTGTTACAATAAACTTATTCTATTCTGTGATCTGCTTCAAAAATAGCCGTAAAAAAGATGAATATCTGTTAACCAAACAGTAAAGTTGACTGACACTGTTTTTTTTTTCAGTGGCCTGAGGAATAAGCGTGCCCATAGTAAAACCAATATGAAATAGGTAGTCCCTCACACAGATATATCGGGTCAAATCTATAAACCTAAGACATGACGAAAATATTTTTGCAGTCAATCTAATCATATTATTTACCCTGCAAACAAAAATATATTTGTATTGTTTAGGGTATACATTTGTGAGCTTTGATTATACTGTATTATGGAATGACGTGTATTTCTGAATGAGCATGTAGTACTCTCTCCGCCCATGATATAAGATGTTATAACCAATACGCTCATATTGGTTATAGTAACATCTTATCTTATGAGTAGGAAACTATTTGCTGGCCCAAACCGTGCCTAAATGACAATGCCTTAGCTTTCATCCGCTGAATTGTGTTACAGTAAACTTTGTTCTATTCTATGCATGGTCTACTTTGAAAAATAGCCGTAAGAAAAGATGAATATAAATATCGGATAGCCAAACAGTAAAATAAGCTGATTAAACTGTTGGGCGAATGAGAGGCGCTAAGATGGCACTAATTTAAGCGACTCTAATTGTGGTCTCGTATATAAACACGTCGGCGTTTGGCTTGGATGATGCATCGGCCATTAGTGGCAAGTTGAGCAGCCAATTATACAGCGCCGATTCGCCTATTTGGCCTAGCCTGACAGCGACGAGGCATATGCAGGGGATTAATTAGCCGGTGCAACGGGACAAACAGGGGCCTATATTGAACCCGTTGAACGTCGGGTACGTGAACAGCCATATGCATGGCCCACTCACCCTTACTTGGTTAAGCAGCTGCTTCCCGGAAACGGAATCGTTTCTCCCTGTTGGCGCTAGCACGGATCCAAGAAACTCTCCATGCTACGCACAGCGTCCGCTAGCCTCGCCCGATCGGATGAGACGCCGCAACCACTCAAAATTGTGCGATTACTGATCTGTAGTTGCTGAGTTGCTGCATATGGTATGAAAACCATTTTTGCAGCACGATGAGTCGATGATGATTGATGAGTCTCGTGCGCTACGAGCTCTTCCCAAATGAGACAGCGTTTTTGCTGCGGCGCTGCCTTCGCGGGGCCACAGAGCCTTGATGCCAATCATTCTCGGGCTACCAACCAAAACCCCTGGGAGAGAAAGGTCCCAATGCAAATGCGGCGGGCCAGGCTTCAGCCGGGTTAGATTGCACAGCCCCTTTCCACTTCCATCATCTGCAGGCAAGAGTACACATCGCCAGATCACGCCTTCATTTTAGTTTTCAAGGATTTTTCTTTTTTGCTCACATGAGATCACATCACGTTCACATTATCTCATGGGATGTAAAAAGAGCAGACGGAAATCCACACAATCGGCTAACCATGTTGCTAAATCTTAGTCGACTGAGACTTGTCTATATTCGTGGGATCTTGCGTAGAGATTCATGCAAATTCTTCTTTTTAGTCTTTCCTTTTCTTTTTCTTTATTATTGTTATGTCATTTGATTGAAACTTGATTAAATCTTACTCAACTGAGAACTAAGCACACCCATCGGCTAACTCATTTCTTACTGGCTCGGACTTCCTAAATTTTATAGCCAGTTCAGTGTACTCAGTTCACTTATTTAGGCATGTTGCCCTCTTGTAGATAGCTAGCTGGACCTGCTGGCACGCGACGCATCTTCAATCCTACCACGAGACGGGAGCGAGATCGAGCACGTAGCTTTCCCTCTCGCAGCGCTGTACATGCCTGCAGTGCTGGCTTGGCGCGTTAATTCGGGCGCCCTGTGGGAGTTGCACGCATGCAGGCGAGCACGCGTACGCGCGCAAGGTTAATGCGGTGCTGGGCTGGGTGCATGCATCAATGCATGTGCGTATTCATCGATCGATCCGGCGCAGCATGGGTTCGTGTTCCCCGGATTCGGTTACTACCAAAGTACCAATCCCTGGTTAGGTATATATGTGTGTTGGTTTAGTTTTCCATGCGTATTGAGAAACTTCCTTGGCATTCTCTTTAGGTGATGTGTGTATGTACTGGAATGAACGATTAATTGACCTTCTGCAGGGGCGTATACTATTGTCCGTACCGTCCTGCCTCCAGTAGGTGGATTATTACATAAAATGAATGCTTATCAAGAACTGAAATAGTCGTTTACGTACTACTAGTGCGTACTACTTATTTGCCACGACGCCATTGTGCATGATTAGAAGCATCAATTTAGCAAGTAAGTACAGCCCAGGATATATCAAGGCGGTCCTTCACCCGTCTGCAATACTACATGCCGGGCACCACCGTATGGTTTTCCCTTTCTTATAAAATCTTCTATTCCTTTTTTTCTTTAGGAAAACTTTTGAACTATTCATCTTCACTCATAGCAGTGATTTCGTAAATCTCAAGATGATATGGCGGTTCAGTCTCTTGAAGATGATCATAGGGGTAGGGTGTGCGTGTGTGCGTTCATAGCGATAAGTGTATACGTGTATGTATAAGCAATTGCGTCTATACTGTGTTAATAAAACACCAAAAATAATAAAAATCTCCTCTTCATTACCAGACAGGCAAAAAGGTATGTAGTAAATAGTGCCTCGGAGCATCTACAGCCGGGCGCCCCAAACTACCCTCAAACGCCCGGGCGGCCCGTCCGGTCACTTACCGGTCACGAAAATCTGACCCGGACGGACGCCTCAAACGGGTTACAAACGCCCGGCTGACCGGCACCCTTCATATCCAGCCTAAATATGGGGCATCCGGGCGCGCCCATCACGTAGAACTGACAATGGGGTCCCATGCGGAATCGCCTGGAAACCCAGTGGTCCGACGGATGCCTCCTCCGTCGCCGTGTGGCGCCGCTCCGGCTCGCCGCCCAAGGCCAAATCCGGCTATTTAAGCCGGGCCGCATCCCCCAACCCTAGCCTGTCCACATCCTTCCTCTATGCGTCGCTACCCGAGCCCATCTGCCTCCTCTCCCCCGCTCGCCGTCATCGCGATGGTCTGACGCAAGATCACGACGTACGCTATGCTGAGGCCAGAGCGCTGGAGGCAAATCGCGGAGGAGATCCAGGCAAGGCGCGCCGCCCTCATCACTGCCGGGCTGCCTCCGGACTCGCCTGAGCCGGAGGAGGAGGAGGCGAAGCAGCCTGCTCCAGGGTTCAACATGACGAACGCGGAGGCGGAGTTCGCCGTCGCCCAAGCCGCGGAGATTGCGGAGCAATAGGCCATCCTGGAGTTCATCTAGGATGAGGTCTATGTAGAGGTCAATCGGTGGTTCCTCTGGCAGGAGCAAGCGGCATCCGACGCGCTCTTTGCCGAATTCGATGCAGAGATAGAGAAGGAGGAGAAGGCCGGAGCGGAGCAGCCGGAGCTGAAGCTGCCGCCCATGTACCCGGAGATGGGCACGAAGATCATCGACATGTTCTGCGAGGAGTATTTAGATCATCTACGTAGTATGTAGGTTATTTAGTTTGGATGCTTTTGTATGATCTAGTATGAGGTGTCCGGATGCAAATGTGTTAATTTGAGGAGTGTTCTGTCACTGCCCGCAGACACGTTGCGGGTGTTTGGATGTCATATTTGTCATATACGGCTGTAGATACAATTAGATCTAGCTGTACACCAAAACCAAACCAGGGAGCACTACATGACTGCGGCGAGAGAGAAAAGACGAGGGCTGGCTACTGGCCAACGGAACTGTCCGTCCCGTGCGTGCATATGCATCCATCCGTATCCGTTGGTGTAACCCGGCCGGTGGTTGGGATACGGAGAATGACCTGCGGCTGGGGGCAAGAGATACGCATCAAATCATGTCAACCATCGCCAGGCTCAGGCGCATCTGCAAAAGGGACAGGGCAGAACAGATACGTGCGTCCGTGAGCAAAGCTAGCTAGCGAGCCTTTTGGGGCACTAGAAAGATCCCTGGACTGATTAATTAGCTGGGTCATGAAAAAGGGCCAGGCTAGCTGCTCGCCGTTGGGTGCTCTTCTCTCTCACAGAGATCAGCAGAGTTGTGGTATATGTTGGAATTAACCACGAGTCCAGTCCGGCTCGGGCTTGGAACAGTTCTCGTGTAGGTATAGGATTAGTAGTAGCCAGGTTAGCTGCTATATATACTTACATATACCCTGTAATCTTTGTACTAAACCCATATCAAAGTAATAAAGATCAGCAGGGCCGATATGGTCCTGTAGCCATCAAGTCGTGTCTTCGTATTGTTTCGCCTACGTGCGTGTGTTTGTCTACTCGCCAGAAGCTAATCAAGCTAGTACGTGGTAACTAGCATCAAGGAATCCATCCACCTGTGTGTGTGCCTGCTTGCTGTGTACACGTACGTGCGTATCTCCAGGAAGAAGCCAGCTTGTGTGCACGTGTGATCGACGGCCGAAAGCACAGGTCGCGGGAATTGCGTTGTACAAAGTACGTCGGAAAGTACTCGGCGTACGGGACTGTGCCAACAATTGGTATTCAGAGCTTGGTTTGTTGTCCGTGATCTTCGGAAAGCAATCGAAGGATCATGTCGAACACAGGCAAGGAGATCGTGACGGCGGCAGCGGGAGCACCGATGCCGATGGTGGGGGGATCACAATTCCCTCGTCTGGATTGAGAGGACTACGCACTATGGGCGATGAACATGGAGGTCGCGATGGAGGGAGCTGAGTACTGGGAAGCCGTCGACCCCGGCGGCGCCGAGTACGCGAAGGGCGCGACGAAGTACCGGAAGGATCGTCAGGCGTTAACGGCGATCTACTCCGCCATGCCGAAGGATGTGCTGCAGCACCTCGTCGGAAAGAACTCGGCGATGGAGGCATGGGAGACCATCAAGATCCTGCACCAGGGTCATGACCGTGTCAAGGAAGCACACCTTCAGTCCCTGATGAGAAGTTACGAGTGCCTGAAGATGGATGAAAGCGAGACGGTCGATCAGTTTGCCTCCCGTCTCAAGACCCTCGTCAATGGCATACGCAGCTATGGTTCAACCCTGGAAGAAGTTGCGATCGTCCGACGATTTTTGCGTGCCGCGCCGGCACGCTATATCCAGATCGTCACGTCGATCGAGCAATGTCTTGACCTGAAGACTCTCACGGTCGAGGATCTCGTCGGAAGGTTCAAGGCCCACGACGAGAGAATACGTCTCAGTTTCGGCGACGCGGAGGCGAGTGAGCACCTGATGTTGACAAAGGCGCAATTTATCGCCCTGTCGAAAGAAAAGCAAGGCGGATCCACGAGCAGCGGCAAGAAGAAGGGGAAGGGGAAGCAGCGCTCGGCGAGAAAGAACTTCGCCGACTCGGATGACGAGGCTGCACCTGAACCACCGAGGAGGAAGTTTGACATCAGAAAAGTAAGGTGTTATAAGTGTGGCCTCCTCGGTCACTTCAAGGCTAACTGCGAGGAAGCATCGAAGCAACAGGTGCTCATGGCCGAGAAAGGAGACGACGGGGATATGATGCTGATGTGTGAGCTAGTGGACGAGGAGGATCCAGATGATCACGATCAGCTGGAGTCAGGTCCGGTGAGTACATCCGCGTCAGCAAACCTAGGCAAAGTCGTGGCGCCAGAAAACCATGACACAAGGCGTGATTCTGTGGTCATGCCAGTAAACCCGGGTGAAGTCGTGGCGCCAGAAGACCATGACGGAAGGCGTGACGGTGTGGTCACGTTAGAAGCAGGCGAAGAAATGGCGCCAGAAGTCCACGACACCATGTGTGGCAGTGTGGTCCCGCAAGAAGACGCCGAAGACGTGATGCCAGAAGTCCACGACACAGGCGAAATTGTTGCGCCAGAAGACCACAATGTATCCGTCGAGCAAGGCGCGTACATGGCGGATGACACGGCGAGACCCGCGGGCGTCGTGTCAAAGGACAGCGAGGCAATTCTGAGTGGGTCCGATGCTGCAGCACATGCGTCCAGCAATGGCCTCTTGCAGCATGCCAAGCATCCAGACGGAAGCGGTGCTCGGCCGATAACGCTCCTAGGCAGCAGCAGAAACAGTTACCTGGGTAGCGCACAGCCTAGTGAATGTATGAGCTGGCCAAGTGAGACGGATGGTGGTGGCTACTACAAATTGTATGCAGCTAGCTCTGTTGAGAAGAGCTCATTACCACGTGAAAGCCATCATATGGATGTGCCAGAAGATGTGCAACGACTAGCAGAAATAAGAAGCAGTCCGTCTAGCGTTGCAGGCTCTCCAGGGAGCAGTTCGGATGTGCCTAAAAAGCCAGAAAAGAGAAGTTTGGCAACTTCAGAAGATGTGGTGTTGCCTCTGACAGCACAAGAGACGACGAAACAACGACCTGCATCAGTAGGCATGTGACACATAATGAATCTCTGTCCGGGGGAAGTGCTTCAAATAAATTCGGTGAAGATGAAAAATAAAGGGCAACGATGTTTGCACATCGAGGAACCGGAAAATTTTGAAGACGTGAATACGGAGGAGTGCTGGCGTTGTGCTATGGACGAAGAGCTGGGATTGATCCGAGACAACGATACATGGGAACTCATGGATCTTCCCAACGGACATAATGCCATAGAGCTCAGGTGGGTGTACAAAGTCAAGTAGGATGCCAAAGGAAACTTGGTGAAGCATAAAGCGAGGCTCGTGGCTAAACCAAACGTGCAAGAGCAAGGTGTGGACTTCAAAGAAGTGTTCGCTCCAGTTGCAAGGATGGACTCGGTGAGGCTACTTATAGCTCTCGCGGCTCAAGAATCTTGGAGGCTACATCACATGGATGTGAACTTCGCGTTTTTGACTGGGGAGTTGGAAGAAGAAGTATATGTAAAGCAACCACCGGGGTACATCAAAGAAGGAGAGGAACACAAGGTATTGAAGCTACACAAGGCGTTGTACGGGCTACGACAAGCTCCTCGGGCATGGAATATTGAGCTTGACCGTACATTGATTTCTCTTGGATTTGAGAAAGCCCCACTAGAGCATGCTATGTACAAGCGAGGTGATGGCAATGATCGTCTACTAGTGGGCATCTTGTTGGAAATATGCCCTAGAGGCAATAATAAATAGGTTATTATTATATTTCCTTGTTCATGATAATCGTTTATTATCCATGCTAGAATTGTATTGATAGGAAACTCAGATACATGTGTGGATGCATAGACAACACCATGTCCCTAGTAAGCCTCTAGTTGACTAGCTCGTTGATCAATAGATGGTTACGGTTTCCTGACCATGGACATTGGATGTCATTGATGACGGGATCACATCATTAGAAGAATGATGTGATGGACAAGACCCAATCCTAAGCCTAGCACAAGATCGTGTAGTTCGTATGCTAAAGCTTTTCTAATGTCAAGTATCATTTCCTTAGACCATGAGATTATGCAACTCCCGGATACCGTAGGAATACTTTGGGTGTGCCAAACGTCACAACGTAACTGGGTGGCTATAAAGGTGCACTACGGGTATCTCCGAAAGTGTCTGTTGGGTTGGCACGAACCGAGACTGGGATTTGTCACTCCGTGTGACGGAGAGGTATCTCTGGGCCCACTCGGTAGGACATCATCATAATGTGCACAATGTGATCAAGGAGTTGATCACGGGATGATGTGTTACGGAACGAGTAAAGAGACTTGCCGGTAACGAGATTGGACAAGGTGTCGAGATACCGACGATCGAATCTCGGGCAAGTACTATACCGCTAGACAAAGGGAATTGTATACGGGATTGATCGAATCCTCGACATCGTGGTTCATCCGATGAGATCATCGTGGAACATGTGGGAGCCAACATGGGTATCCAGATCCCGCTGTTGGTTATTGGCCGGAGAGTTGTCTCGGTCATGTCTGCATGGTTCCCGAACCCGTAGGGTCTACACACTTAAGGTTCGATGACGCTAGGGTTATAAAGGAAGCTTGTATGTGGTTACCGAATGTTGTTCGGAGTCCCGGATGAGATCCCGGACATCACGAGGAGTTCCGGAATGGTCCGGAGGTAAAGATTTATATATGGGAAGTCTTATTTTGGTCGCCAGAAAAGTTTCGCACTTTATCGGTATTGTACCGGGAGTGCCGAAAGGGGTCCGGGGGTCCACCGGGGGGTCCACCTGCCCCGGGGGGCCACATGGGGTGTAGGGGGTGCGCCTTGGCCTATATGGGCCAAGGGCACCAGCCCCAAGAGGCCCATGCGCCAAGATATAAGAAAAAGGGGAGAGTCCTCAAAGGGGAAGGCACCTCCGAGGTGCCTTGGGGAGGATGGACTCCTCCCCCCCCCTTTGGCCGCACCCCTTCCTTGGAGGAAGGGGCAAGGCTGCGCCTCCCCCCTCTCCCTTGCCCCTATATATAGTGGAGGGGAGGGAGGGCAGCCACACCTGAAGCCCTGGCGCCTCCCTCCCTCCCGTGACACCTCCTCCTCTCCCGCAGGTGCTTGGCGAAGCCCTACAGGATTGCCACGCTCCTCCACCACCACCACGCCGTTGTGCTGCTGCTGGATGGAGTCTTCCTCAACCTCTCCCTCTCTCCTTGCTGGATCAAGGCATGGGAGACGTCACCGGGCTGTACGTGTGTTGAACGCGGAGGTGCCGTCCGTTCGGCACTTGGTCATCGGTGATTTGGATCACGACGAGTATGACTCCATCAACCCCGTTCACTTGAACGCTTCCGCTTAGCGATCTACAAGGGTATGTAGATGCACTCTCTTTCCCCTCGTTGCTGGTTTCTCCATAGATAGATCTTGGTGACACGTAAGAAAATTTTGAATTTCTGCTACGTTCCCCATCAGTGGTATCAGAGCTAGGTCTATTGCGTAGATTCCATGCACGAGTAGAACACAAAGTAGTTGTGGGCGTTGATTTTGTTCAATATGCTTACCGTTACTAGTCAATCTTGATTCGACGGCATTGTGGGATGAAGCGGCCCGGACCGACCTTACACGTACTCTTACGTGAGACAGGTTCCACCGACTGACATGCACTAGTTGCATAAGGTGGCTAGCGGGTGCCAGTCTCTCCCACTTTAGTCGGATCAGATTCGATGAAAAGGGTCCTTATGAAGGGTAAATAGCAATCGACATATCACGTTGTGGTTTTGCGTAGGTAAGAAACGTTCTTGCTAGAAACCCATAGCAGCCACGTAAAACATGCAAACAACAATTAGAGGACGTCTAACTTGTTTTTGCAGGGTATGCCATGTGATGTGATATGGCCAAAGGATGTGATGTATGATATATGTGATGTATGAGATGATCATGTTCTTGTAATAGGAATCACGACTTGCATGTCGATGAGTATGACAACCGGCAGGAGCCATAGGAGTTGTCTTTAATTTATTTATGACCTGCGTGTTAACATAAACGTCATGTAATTACTTTACTTTATTGCTAAAGCGTTAGCCATAGTAGTAGAAGTAATAGTTGACGTGACAACTTCATGAAGACACGATGATGGAGATCATGATGATGGAGATCATGGTGTCATGCCGGTGACGACGATGATCATGGAGCACCGATGATGACTAGTCCGTCTCACGTGATGATCGGACACGGCCTAGTTGACTCGGATCATGTAATCACTTGGATGACTAGAGGGATGTCTATCTGAGTGGGAGTTCATAAGATGAACTTAATTATCCTGAACATAGTGAACAGATCTTTGCAAATTATGTCGTAAGCTCGCGCTTTAGTTCTACTGTTTTAGATATGTTCTTAGAGAAAATATAGTTGAAAGTTGATAGTAGCAATTGTGCGGACAGTAGAAGACTTGTGTCCTTAATGCACCGCTCGGTGTGCTGGACCTCGAACGTGGTCTGTGGATGTTGCGAACATCTGACATACACGTTTTGATGACTACATGATAGTTCGGTAATGATAAATGGTTTAGAATTGAGGCACCGAAGACATTTTTTGAAAAGTCGCGGAACATATGAGATGTTTCGAGAGCTGAAATTGGGATTTCAGGCTCATGCCCACGTCAAGAGGTATAAGACCTCCGACGATTTTCTTGGCCTGCAAACTAAGGGAGAAAAGCTCAATCGTTGAGCTTGTGCTCAGATTGTCTGAGCACAATAATCACTTGAATCGAGTGGGAGTTGATCTTCCAGATAAGATAGCGATGTTTCTCCAAAGTCACTACCACCAAGCCACTAGAGCTTCGTGATGAACTATAACATATCAGGGATAGACATGATGATCCTTGAGCAATTCGCGATGTTTGACACCGCGAAAGTAGAAATCAAGAAGGAGCATCAATTGTTGATGGTTAGTAAAACCACTAGTTTCAAGAAGGGCAAGGGAAAGAAGGGATACTTCATGAAACGGCAAATCAGGTGTTGCGCTAGTGGAGAAACCCAAGGTTGAACCCAAACCCGAGACTGAGTGCTTCTGTAATAAGGGGAACAGCCACTAGAGCAGAATTACCCTAGATACTTGGTAGTTGAGAAGGCTGTCGATAGAAGTATATTGGATATACATTATGTGAATGTGTACTTTACTAGTACTCCTAGTAGCATCAGGGTATTAGATACCGGTTTGGTTGCTAGGTGTTAGTAACTCGAAATAAAAGCTACGGAATTAGTGGAGACTAGCTAAAGGTGAGCTGACAAGATGTGTTGGAAGTGTTTCCAAGGTTGATATGATCAAGCATCGCACGCTCCCTCTACCATCGAGATTGGTGTTAAACCTAAATAATTGTTATTTCGTGTTTGCGTTGAGCATAGACATGATTGGATTATGTCTATCACAATACGGTTATTCATTTAAAGAGAATAATAGTTACTCTGTTTATTTGAATAATACCTTCAATGGTCTTGCACCTAAAATGAATGGTTTATTGAATCTCGATCATAGTGATACACATGTTCATGCCAAAAGATATAAGATAGTAATGATAGTACCACCTACTTGTGGCACTGCCATGTAAGTCATATTGGTATAAAACGCATGAAGAAGCTCCATGTTGATGGATCTTTGGACTCACTCATTTCTGAAAAGATTGAGACATGTGAACCATGTCTATTGGTATATACGCATGAAGAAACTCCATGCAGATGGACTGTTTGGACTCACTTGATTTTGAATCGCTTGAGACATGCAGATCATACCACATGGGCAAGATGACTGAAAGCTTCGGTTTCAGTAAAATGGAACAAGAAAGCAACTTGTTGGAAGTAACACATTTTGATGTGTGCAGTCCAATGAGTGCTGAGGCACGCAGTGGATATCGTTATGCTCTTACTTCACAGATGATTTGAGTAGATACTGAGCATATTTACTTGATGAAACACAAGTCTGAATTATTGAATGGTTCAAGTAATTTCAGAATGAAGCTGAAGATTGTCGTGACAAGAGGATAAAATATCTATGATATGATCATAGAGATGAATATCTGAGTTGCGAGTTTGGTAGACATTGTGGAAATTATTTCACGACTAGTACCGCCTGGAACACCATAGTGTGATGGTGTGTCCGAACATCATAACTGCACCCTATTGGATATGATGCATACCATGATGTCTCTTATCGAATTACCACTATCGTTCATGGTTTAGGCATTAGAGACAACCGCACTCACTTTAAATAGGGCACCACGTAATTCCGATAAGATGACACCGTATGAACTATGGTTTAGAGAAACCTAAGTTGTCATTTCTTATAAGTTTGGGGCAGCGACGCTTATGTGAAAAAGTTTCAGGCTGATAAGCTCGAACCCAAAGCGGATAAATGCATCTTCATAGGATACCCAAAACAGTTGGGTATACCTCCTGTCTCAGATCCGAAAGCAATAGGGATTGTTTCTCAAATCGGGTCCTTTCTCGAGGAAAATTTTCTCTCGAAAGAATTGAGTGGGAGGATGGTGGAGACTTGATGAGGTTATTGAACCGTCACTTCAACTAGTGTGTAGAAGGGCACAGGAGTTGTTCCTATGGCACCTACACCAATTGAAGTGGAAGCTTATGATGGTGATCATGAGACTTCGGATCAAGTCACTCCCAAACCTCGTAGGATGACAAGGATGCGTACTACTTCAGAGTGGTACGTAATCCTGTCTTGGACGTCATGTTGCTAGACAACAATGAACCTACGAGCTATGGAGAAGCAATGGTGGGCCCGGATTCCGATGAATGGCTCGAGGCCATAAAATCCGAGAGAGGATCCATGTATGACAACAAAGTGTAGACTTTGGCAGAACGGCTCGACGGTCGTGAGGCTGTTGAGTACAGATGGATTTTAAAAGGAAGACGGACAATGATGGTAAATGTCACCATTGAGAAAGCTCGAATTGTCATTAAGATGTTTCCCGACAAGTTCAAGGAGTTGACTATGATGAGACTTTCTCACTCGTAGCGATGCTAAGAGTCTGTTGGAATTAGCAGGTACTGCATTATTTATGAAATCTTGCAGATAGGATGTCAAAATATTGTTTCCTTGTTCTTGAGGAAAGGTTGTATGTGATACAACCAGAAGTTTTTGTCAATCCTGAAAGATGCTAACAAGTATGCAAAGCCCCAGCAATCCTTCTAAGGACTGGAGTAAGCATCTCGGAGTTGGAATGTACACTTTGGTGAGATAATCAAAGATTTTGGGTTTATACAAAGTTTATGAGAAACTTGTATTTCCAAAGAAGTGAGTGGGAGCACTATAGAATTTCTGATGAGTATATGTTGTTGACATATTGTTGATCAGAAATGATGTAGAATTTCTGGAAAGCATATAGGGTTATTTGAAAAGTGTTTTTCAATGGAAAACCTGAATTAAGCTACTTGAACATTGAGCATCAAGATCTATAAGGATAGATCAAAATCGCTTAATAGTACTTTCAAACGAACACGTACCATGACAAGATTTTGAAGGAGTTCAAAATAGATCAGCAAAGAAGGAGTTCTCGGCTGTGTTACAAGGTGTGAGTATTGAGCAAGACTCAAGACATGAACACGACAGAATAGAGAGAAAGGACGAAGGTCGTCCCCTATGCTTTAGTCGTAGGCTCTAAAGTATGCTATGTTATGTACCGCACCTGAAGTGTGCCAAACCATGAGTCAGTCAAGGGGTACAAGTGTGATCTAGAAATGGATCACAGGACAACGGTCAAGGTTATCCTTAGTAACTAGTGGACTAAGGAATTTTCTCGATTATGGAGGTGGAAAAAGAGTTCGTCGTAAAGGGTTACGCCGATGCAAACTTTGACACTAATCCAGATTATTCTGAGTAGTAAACTGGATTCGTATAGTAGAACAGTTATTTGGAATAGCTCCAAATAGAGCGTGGTAGCTGCATCTAGGATATGACATAGATATTTGTAAAGCACACACGGATCTGAAAGATTCAGACCCGTTGACTAGTAACCTCTCTCACAAGCGAGATATGATCAAACCCCACGGGTGTTGGAATCATTGCAATCACATGGCGATGTGAACTAGATTATTGACTCTAGTGCAAGTGGGAGACTGTTGGAAATATGCCCTAGAGGCAATAATAAATAGGTTATTATTATATTTCCTTGTTCATGATAATCGTTTATTATCCATGCTAGAATTGTATTGATAGGAAACTCAGATACATGTGTGGATGCATAGACAACACCATGTCCCTAGTAAGCCTCTAGTTGACTAGCTCGTTGATCAATAGATGGTTACGGTTTCCTGACCATGGACATTGGATGTCATTGATGACGGGATCACATCATTAGAAGAATGATGTGATGGACAAGACCCAATCCTAAGCCTAGCACAAGATCGTGTAGTTCGTATGCTAAAGCTTTTCTAATGTCAAGTATCATTTCCTTAGACCATGAGATTATGCAACTCCCGGATACCGTAGGAATACTTTGGGTGTGCCAAACGTCACAACGTAACTGGGTGACTATAAAGGTGCACTATGGGTATCTCCGAAAGTGTCTGTTGGGTTGGCACGAACCGAGACTGGGATTTGTCACTCCGTGTGACGGAGAGGTATCTCTGGGCCCACTCGGTAGGACATCATCATAATGTGCACAATGTGATCAAGGAGTTGATCACGGGATGATGTGTTACGGAACGAGTAAAGAGACTTGCCGGTAACGAGATTGGACAAGGTGTCGAGATACCGACGATCGAATCTCGGGCAAGTACTATACCGCTAGACAAAGGGAATTGTATACGGGATTGATCGAATCCTCGACATCGTGGTTCATCCGATGAGATCATCGTGGAACATGTGGGAGCCAACATGGGTATCCAGATCCCGCTGTTGGTTATTGGCCGGAGAGTTGTCTCGGTCATGTCTGCATGGTTCCCGAACCCGTAGGGTCTACACACTTAAGGTTCGATGACGCTAGGGTTATAAAAGAAGCTTGTATGTGGTTACCGAATGTTGTTCGGAGTCCCGGATGAGATCCCGGACGTCACGAGGAGTTCCGGAATGGTCCGGAGGTAAAGATTTATATATGGGAAGTCTTATTTTGGTCGCCAGAAAAGTTTCGCACTTTATCGGTATTGTACCGGGAGTGCCGAAAGGGGTCCGGGGGTCCACCGGGGGGTCCACCTGTCCCGGGGGGGCACATGGGCTGTAGGGGGTGCGCCTTGGCCTATATGGGCCAAGGGCACCAGCCCCAAGAGGCCCATGCGCCAAGATATAAGAAAAAGGGGAGAGTCCTCAAAGGGGAAGGCACCTCCGAGGTGCCTTGGGGAGGATGGACTCCTCCCCCCCCTTTGGCCGCACCCCTTCCTTGGAGGAAGGGGCAAGGCTGCGCCTCCCCCCTCTCCCTTGCCCCTATATATAGTGGAGGGGAGGGAGGGCAGCCACACCTGAAGCCCTGGCGCCTCCCTCCCTCCCGTGACACCTCCTCCTCTCCCGCAGGTGCTTGGCGAAGCCCTGCAGGATTGCCACGCTCCTCCACCACCACCACGCCGTTGTGCTGCTGCTGGATGGAGTCTTCCTCAACCTCTCCCTCTCTCCTTGCTGGATCAAGGCACGGGAGACGTCACCGGGCTGTACGTGTGTTGAACGCGGAGGTGCCGTCCGTTCGGCACTTGGTCATCAGTGATTTGGATCACGACGAGTACGACTCCATCAACCCCGTTCACTTGAACCCTTCCGCTTAGCGATCTACAAGGGTATGTAGATGCACTCTCTTTCCCCTCGTTGCTGGTTTCTCCATAGATAGATCTTGATGACACGTAGGAAAATTTTGAATTTCTGCTACGTTCCCCATCACATCTATGTGGATGATTTGCTGATAACTGGAGCAGACGAAGAGGTGATTGCAAACTTCAAACTACAAATGAAGGAGCTATTCAAGATGACTGATCTAGGGCTCTTGAGTTACTACCTCGGGATCGAGGTACAACAAAAGCCGGAGGGGATCATAATATGCCAGGAGGCATATGCAAAGAAGCTACTTGAAAGCTGTGGCATGAAAGTTTGCAATCCAAGTCATGTTTCGATGAAGCCTCGTCTCAGACTAAGCAAGAAGAGTGAAGCACCTGCGGTTGATGCAACGGAGTATAGAAGTGTGGTCCGAAAGCTGAGGTATCTCACGAATACAAGACCGGACTTGGCCTGTTCCGTTGGCATAGTGAGTCGCTTCATGAAAGCACCCACGACTGAACATTGGGCAGCTGTCAAACATATACTCAGGTACATCAAAGGGACAACAAACTTCGGTTGTGTCTATTTGAGAGAGAAGAAGAAGGAGATGGTGGAGCTACTTGACTATAGTGATAGCGACTTGTCAGGAGATGTGGACGACCGTAAAAGTACCTCGGGCGTGGCATATTTCTTGGGAGGAAGCATAGTAAGTTGGCTATCACAAAACCAGAAGGTGGTCGCATTATCATCTCGTGAAGTGGAGTATATTGCAGCTGCAACCGCGGTATGTCAAAGCGTTTGCCTAGGAAGGCTACTCGGTGACCTCACAGGTAAGGAACCGGAAGGAGTGGTGCTCAACGTTGACGACAAGTCTACAATCTCTCTATGGAAGAATCAAATGCATCATGGTGGATGCAAGCACATCGATACGAGGTATCGGTACCTAAGGGAGTGCGTGGAAGAAAGCAAGATCGACGTCAACTACGTTTGCACTGATGACCAGCTTGCAGATATCCTAACCAGGTCTTTGGGACGACAGAAGTTCGTGAAGATGCGGCGAAGGATCGGCGTCCAAGCTGTAAAGTGAGGACATCGTGTTTAGGGGGGTGATTGTTGGAATTAACCACGAGTCCAGTCCGGCTCAGGCTTGGAATAGTTCTCGTGTAGGTATAGGATTAGTAGTAGCCAGGTTAGCTGCTATATATACTTACATATACCCTGTAATCTTTGTACTAAACCCAGATCAAAGTAATAAAGATCAGCAGGACCGATACGGTCCTGTAGCCATCAAGTCGCGTCTTCGTATTGTTTCGCCTACGTGCGTGTGTTTGTCTACTCGCCAGAAGCTAATCAAGCTAGTACGTGGTAACTAGCATCAAGGAATCCATCCACCTGTGTGTGTGCCTGCTTGCTGTGTACACGTACGTGCGTATCTCCAGGAAGAAGCCAGCTTGTGTGCACGTGTGATCGACGGCCGAAAGCACAGGTCGCGGGAATTGCGTTGTACAAAGTACGCCGGAAAGTACTCGGCGTACAGGACTGTGCCAACAGTATAGAGGTAGCTAGCTACCCAGCTCACGGACCAATGTTTCCTCTGTAAACTATTCTGAACTAAAACCACGACGAGTAATTTGGAATGGAGGGAGTAGCTAGCTAGCCAATTTTTCTGCTTTTTTTAAATCCTTTTCAGTGTTTCCTCCTCTGTGACCTGTCTTCGCATGCCCCCCTCTTGAATGAGCGAAATGCAGGCTTCAGATTAGGGAGATGGACGGAGGGATGGATCGATGTAAGCTGTAATGCCGATGGGCCTGCATACATTACATTCAAGCTCCGTACGCGTATGTTCATGGCGTGCAGTACGCCGCCCATCTGTTGGTGTTGGCGACCTCGGACGGAGCTCCTCTCTAGAACCTGCATGGGCTGGGCGATCGGATCAGAGCGATCTACCCATTTGTTTATTTGCCACTGGTTTCTGAATAATTAATTTACCTACAGGCCGTGGGTGGGTCGCACAGAGCAGCAATGAGCAATGGCCCGTCTGCACAGATAACATAAGCAATGACCTAACTCCCGGTATGTAGCACTATTCCTGACTGCATGGGGAGCCATTACCTCTGAATATGCCAAGGATAATGAAACCAGAGTCTTGAAGGCACATTTTCCAAATCAACGTTGACCAGTTTTTTTTTTTGAATGCTACGATTTCAAAACTAGGGGAATGTCATTACATAGTATAAAAATATTTTCTAAATATCAGAAACATATTTTTGAAACACGTGAACTGTTTTTTAAGTACACGTTCATTTCTTGAATGGTACGAAACATTATTTTTAAATTTCGTAAATTTTAAAGAAATTATACAAGCATTTTTAAAATATGCAGCCATTTTTGGAACGCATCAACATTTTTAAATGTCACACACATTTTTAATGCCATCAAGTTTTCTAAAATTTACAAGAATGTTTTTTAACACTATGTGACCATTTTATTAATTTTAAAAATAATATTTTTGCACTTCAGTTTGAACATTTCTAAAATTGGGATTTTTTTGAAAATATGATTTTTCCAAATTTTCGAATATTTTTTCGTATTTTCGATTTTTTTAATTTTTAACATTTTCAAAAAAGGAGTATTTTGAAAAATAAAAAAGGAAAATACATAAAAGAAAAGAAAACTGGTTAAGTGTATGGTATGTTTTGCAACCTCAAAATGGGCTGACCTATTTAAGTCGTCCGCAGCCCCGCATGCAGCGTGGGAAAATGGATCTCTCGCTGAATGCGGCACAGTATTTGGGCCAGCCCATTATGCGCTCACCTAAAGAAAGAAAAATGGAAAATGTTTTTTCATTTGTTTTTCCTTTTTTTCATTCTTCTTTTCCTTTTGTTTATTTTGTTATTTTTTTTATTTTTCTTCGTTACTTTTTTTATTCTACATTTTTATATACATGATCATTTTTTTCTAAAATACTTGTATAACATTTTTTTAAGTACTTGTTCGACGATTATATATACATGATAAATATTTTTTCAACGTTTTTCAAATATTTGTTCATTATTTTTATATACATGTTCAACATTTTTAAAATAGTGTTCATCATTTTTATATACATGTTCAACATTTTTCAAATAGTGTTCAACATTTTTTATATACATGAATAATATATTTTTAAATACTTGTTATTTTTTTCAAATACTTGTTCAGTATTTTTAAAATCGTTGTTCTACATATTACATTTTTTTAATATATATAAATATAGAATATTTTGAAGTATAAACAAAAATACAAAAATAAAAGTAAAAGGAGAATAGAAAACTTTAAAAAAACTAAAAAAAGAGGCCGTGGTGTCCCGCGCTCGTGGGCCGGCCAGCTCGCTCACCCCTTCAGCGTCCGAAGCCAAACTGCTAAAGGCGAGATATAGGCGCGCCCACCTCCGCATACGTCTCGGTGTTGGTTGACACTTAATGAGCACATATGCTAAGGATCGCTCATAAGAATCGATAAGGCTTCCATCAACCACTAAGGTCTCCTTTGGTTTGTAGGAATTTTATAGGAACTCTACAGGATAGGATTTGCAAAGGAAAAATTTCTTTAAAGCCCTTTGGTTTATAGGAATGGGTTCCTATTGTAAGGATATATTTCTCCCTAAGTGGTTTTGGTGATTGATGACAATGCATTTGTGGACTAATCGTGTGCATTGAGCATTTCAGATATCTCATGTCTAGGCACAAGACGATTCGGTGCCCCTCGGAGCCTATCGAAGACGGCTGTTCTCTACGTTTCTTTTTGATGGATTTAAGTCGTAGGAAAGCCGTACTATTAAGAGGGGGTCCGCTTCGGAAAGGTTAAGGTGGAATCAACACGTACACATCTGTTCTTTTACATCACCTTTCCTTCGCTTCGGTGGAGCACCGTCCGTTTATCCATGTCTATGCAATATGAAGGCAGCCAAGTGCTAAAGCCTCTTTGGCGTGTGGTAGTACTGCTCAAGGGAGCGGTAGTACCGCTCCTTGTGAGCGGTAGTACCGCTGCCTCCAGCCCTGACGCTGCTGCATGCGGAAGTAGGTGCGGATGTAATTTTTTACATCCGCCCTTACGCAGTAGTACCGCGGCGTCTGTCCGGTATTATCGTGCCGGACTTTTGCACAATTCCAACCTCAGCGAAAGTTGCTACGGAAGTAATTTAATACTTCTGTCCATTTACAGTGCTAGTTGATACATGCCTTACGGTAGTATCGTAGGGGAGCGCGGTAGTACCGCTCCGGTGGTTCTACCGCTCGCTGCCCTGTGCAACAGGACGTTACCACACCCCGCAGCGGTAGTACCGCAACCCTGTGCAGTAGTATCGCAGCATTGTGCGGTAGTACCGCGTCGCGCGGGCTGAGAGAGGGGATAAAGGTTGGATCTTTCCCCCCATTATATAAAGGGGGTCTTCTTTCCCAAGAAGACCACCTTCTCTCCCCAAGCTCCATTGTTGCTCATACCTCCATTTTCGCCCAATCTCTCCCCTAGCCAATCAAACTTGTTGATTTTCTAGGGATTGGTTGAGAAGGCCCCGATCTACACTTCCACCAAGAGATATTTGATTCCCCACACTAATACCTTGCGGATCTTGTTACTCTTGGGTGTTTGCACACCCTAGACGGTTGAGATGACCTCGGAGCCATATTCCATTGTGGTAAAGCTTCGTAGTGTCGTTGGGAGCCTACAATTAAGTTGTGCAGATAGCCCCAACCTTGTTTCTAAAGGTTTGGTCGCCGCCTTCAAGGGCACCAAAAGTGGAATCACGACATCTCACATTGTGTGAGGGCGTGAGGAGAATACGGTGACCCTAGGGCTTCTTGGGGAGCATTGTGCCTCCACACCGCTCCAACGGAGACATGGTTCCTCTCAAAGGGAAGAAACTTCGGTAACACATCCTCGTCTCCACCGGCTTCACTCTTGGTTGTCTCTTATCTTTACTTGTGCAGGCTTTTATTGTGTTGTATCCCTTGCTTGATTGTGTGCTTGTTGTTGTTGCATCATATAGGTTTCTCACCTAGTTGCACATCTAAACAACCTATTTTGGTGCTAAGTTTAATTTGGTCAAAAAAAGCTAAAAATTGTTAATTGCCTATTCAACCCCCGCCGTCTAGTCAACCATATCGATCCTTTCAATTGGTATCAGAGCCTCGTCTCTTTGTTAAGGTCTTTACCATCTAAAGAGTATGGTTGGCACCACAGACGAGGGGGAGAAGCACTCCAGTGCGAATCCGTCCTTGTCTATGGCCGATGGGGGATCCTTGGTCTCTCGTGAGGAGTTCAATGCGGCTTTGGACACATTGAAAACCTCCATGAAGACCGAGGTTAAAGGCATTTTTAAGGAGTTTCTTGAGGGCCTTAAATTATCCACCACACCGTTGGAAGTGGTTGATCCAGCTAACAAGGTGGCGGATGCTAACTCCAATAAGGGGGAAGCTAGTAGTGACCAAGTTCCTTTGCCTAGTGGTAAGAGTGGGAGTGTCATCTTTTCCCATGTTGAACCTCCCCTTACCTATGGAGGACCGGTTCCCTCCACGCATATGAATCATGTTGGTCCTCCTCCTAAGCTTGTGAAAAATGAGGGTTTGCCTCTTGGGTGTATCGCTTTAAACGTCATTTAAATAATAGTTCTACTAATCTTTGGAGAATTATTGAGCAGGTTTCTACCCGCATGATCCAGGAAACTTCACTTCTAGAGAAGCCGCGGATCATCAATTCAAAGAGTCCGCTCTCTTCATTCTCTAAGAAGCTATTTGTCCCGAAAATATTGCGCATCTCCGACCTTTCACTGTGGCCAAGGAAGCATGGGGGCATGTTGTTTCCTTGTACAAGGGAAGCGCAAGCATTCAACGCTCAAACTTTGAAGTGGTGCAAGATGAAGCCGATGAGTTTGCCATGATTGAAGATGAAGAACCTCGAGAGCTTTATCAAAGATTAACAACTCTTGCGGTCTCACTCCAAGATCATGGGAGCAAGGATACGGATGACAATTGGATCAAGCGTGAGTTTCTCAAGGCCATGATGCCTTACCATAAGGCCATGTCCTCCGTCATCTGTCAAAGGCCGGACTTCCACGCCTTGTACTCAAGTGAAGTGTTGGATGAGTTTGTTGCAATGAGGATCTTGGACAAGACCGCCGACAATGCGGTGTTGCATTCTCAACAATCAAAGAAGCCCAACCTTGCTTTGAAGGCCAAGGCTAGTCCGGAAGAAGAGGATGAAGGCCCAACTTCAACAAGAACAACTCAAGTGGCGCCAAGGGCAAGAAACGTGTGAGGACGTGCTATAATTGTGGCAATGTGAGCCACTTTGTTGTGGATTGCCCTTACGAGAAGAGGGAAGACAATGGTGGCAAGCTTATCCGAAAAGACAAGGCCAAGTCTTTCCCCAACAAGAACAACTTCACCAAAAGGACTCCTCCCAAGGGGTTGGTGGCACAAGAAGTGTACAATGAGGATGATGAAGATGGTGAGACGGTTGCCATGGCCTCCGGTGCCATTGCAACAACTCCACGGGTGTCTCTCTTCGATTCACCCAATGAGAACATCACCGCCAAGTGCCTTAGGGCTAAAGCCACCAACAAGGTAACCCCCAACATGAAGTCTACCATCACTACTATCCTTCCTTGACAGATTGCATTGATGAAAGTGAGGGGGCGAAGGAGGAGGAGAATGAATTTGAGTCTTTCATGAGTAAGCTCAAAGGTAAAACCAAGAAGCACTTCGTTGCTCTCTTGGAACAACTTGTTGAAGCCAATGACATGATCGAGGTTCACGAAGAGACCATCTCTAATATGGAAGGGCATAGTCGTGACTATGCTGATGAGATATCGGATCTCTCTAATGCGCTTGATGAAGAGCGTGGTCATTGTTTAGCTCTTGAGGAGTCACACAACGATGATCATGCTAAATAAAAGAAAGATCTTGATCATGCTCTAGTTGTCTCTCGTGTGCTCAATTCCAAGAAGGCCAAACTTGGGGTTGGCCATGCTAGACTCAAGGAGGAGTTTGATCTACTTGACAAGGCTCACAAGGCCTTGAAGAGTGCTCATGCTAGCCTCAAAGAGTCTCATGATCAAATCCAAGTGAAGCTAACCAAGGAGAAAGCCACATTTCCTCATGTGCTTTTAACTGATAATGCAAATGCTACTAACCCGTGTTGTGAGCATGTGCATCTTGTGGAGGAGAATGCCAAGTTGAAGGGGCAACTTGAGAATGGCCTTGTGTCTTACATACAAGGTGAGAAGAACCTAAATGATCTTTTGAGCAATCAAAAGGAAGTTGTGGGCAAGGAGAAGAAGAAGAAGAAGAAGAAGAAGAAGAAGAAGAAGAAGAAGAACAAGACCAAACAACCTCCTCCTCTCAAGCAATCGTTTGTGAAGGAGGGAGAGGGTACTCCTAAGGATAAGAAGTACAATGCAAAGGGTGGTAGTGTGAAGAAGGGAAATGCCACTCCTTCCAACAAAGACGACGACTTTAACCCTTCTTATGTGTTATGTCGTGCTAGTGATGGGCATGTTTATGCCAAATTTGTTGGTTCTTCTTTTGAGTACATTGAATGGTCTATTTGGGTTCCTAAGACCCTTGTTGCTAACATCAAAGGACCCATTACAAAATGGGTACCTAAAGCCAATCATTGATCTCTTGTAGGTGTTTGCTTCCGATGGGGGATCATGGTTGCTCGATAGTGGAGCCACAAATCATATGACCAGAAGCAAGGACTTGGTGGTGGTCGTGCACAAGGTTTCATCTATGCCCACCAATGTCGAATGGGGTGATTCCTCATCTTCTAAGGTATTGGGTCTTGGCAAGGTTGTCATTTCTCATTATCTCACGATCGAGAAAGTCATGCTTGTTGAGTCCCTTGCATATAATTTCATTTGTCAACTTGCACTCATGGGCTTTGCCACTTTCTTTGGTATTGATTCCGTGGCCCTCTTGTGTAGCAAGACTCTTAAAGTAGCCTTTGTTGGGCATGTCGAGAATGGTCTTTATGTGGTTAACTTTTCAGAGCGACCCACTAAGACCGCGTCATGCCTAATGGCTAAAGTTGACGTGGGATGGCTTTGGCATCGCCGTTTAGCCCACGTCAATATGAGATCTTTGCAAAGTCTTATCAAGGGGGACCATGTCCGTGGACTTACAAATATTAGTTTTGCCAAAGGTCGTGCTTGCAGTGCTTGTATCAAAGCAAAGCTACATGAGAAGGCTTACCCTCCCACGACTATCATCTACTCGACGAGGCCTTTGGAGCTCCTTCACATGGATCTCTTTGGGCCTCCATCCTTTAATAGTCTTGGAGGTAGAAAGTATTTCTTGGTGATTATGGATGATTATTCAAGATACACTTGGGTATATATCTTCAAGAGGAAGAGTGAGACCCAACAAACCGTCATCGACTTTGCAAATGAAGCTCAACGTAAACACAATGCAAAGATTTTGATGATAAGAAGTGACAACGGCACCGAGTTCAAGAACTACACCTTGGATGAGCTTCTTAGTGATAAGGGGATCAAGCATCAATATTCCGCACCTTACACCCCTCAACAAAATGGTGTAGAAGAGAGGAAGAACCGGACATTGATGGACGCGGCAAGGACCATGATGGCGGAGTTCAAGTCTCCGTACAACTTTTGGGTCGAAGCCATCAACACCACTTTTCATGCATCCAATCGGCTCTATCTCTGCAAAGGCTTGAACAAGACTCCATATGAGATACTTAACGGCAACAAGCCCAACCTCAAGTACTTCTTGGTGTTCGGTTGTAAGTGTTTCATTCTCAAGAAAGGAGTTTGTTTGTGTAAATTTGAGGCTAGAGCTCATGAGGGCATATTTGTTGGTTATGCTACAAACTCTCATGCTTGCCGTGTCCTCAACAAGTCCACAAGACTCATTGAGGAGACGTGTAACATGGAGTTTGATGAGAATAGTGGCTCCCAAGTGGAGCAAAGTGGTACTTGTGATGTAGGTGAGGAAGTTCCTCCCCAAGCCATAAGAAGAATGGGTGTTGGCCATATCCTACCCATTGAGGAACCCCTTGTGGCCAAAGGAGAAGGAAAATGTTCCAATCAAGTGAAACCATCACCAACTCAAGACCCACACGCTTCTGAAGAACAAAGTGAAGACCCTCAACCACTACTGCAGGATGCTGCTAACGCGACACTACGATCAGAGACCCTTCGATGAAACTGTGTGCGATGCCATAATCGCAAACGGTGGTGTAAAAAACCCATCAAAAAAGGTGCAAAACGTTTGAGATGGAAGAGCCATCAAACACGGTTCAGATTTTAGTTGCGTGTGCGATGCAGGGGATACGGTTCATTTCAATTAACTGTTTGCGATGAGGAGGAACAAAAGAAACGGGCAGCCAGATGGAGGTGTGTGCGATATACAACATACAGTTTACTCGGATGAACTGTTTGTGATTAGGAAACACAAAAGAAACGGTCAGCCAGATCAAGGTGTGTGCGATATACGGCATGCGGTTCACTCGGATGAACTGTTTGCGTTGAGACATGAGAACAGAAACGGTTCAACTTAACAAGATGTGTGTGATACGCGACAAACAGGTCTGTAATCAGAAATATGTGTGAATACCGATAATAACACAAACAATTGCTGCTAATAAGACGTGTGTGTTGTGCGATGGGATTGCATACAGAACAACAACATATATATATATATACACACACACACTTATAAGGACATGCTTGCATAACCAAATTAAACATCCACTTACATAGATGGCTACTACAACCATGGCATTTGCACACACCAAAGTAAACTGTTACATTCATAATTACATACGTGGCTACTACACACATGACATTTCCACACACCAATAAAGTAAACTATATATTACATGCATGATTAACTAGCATAAATGATCATCTGATCATCATCTACTTCTTGTGATGCTTGCTCTGCTTGTGGCTCGATCTGGGCTCGTCGATTTAGGTAACGAGGCACTTCCTCAGGTCAACGATCCGCCTGTGCATCTCGTAGCATGTGTACACGCTCTTGGCCACGAACCCGAGGTGAGGTTCATCCAGTTGCCGCATCCAGGCCCTGTGCCAGGATAGGGGACTTGTTCTCTGGGCATCCTGCTTCATCTTTTCGTAGTAGGGGTCGATGATGGCCGAGGCGAGTTCGACCAGGGAGTCCTTCTTCGTGCTGCCCCAGACTCTGTAGTGGTCACGGATTTTGACAAGGTTCTTGTAGGCCAAGCCCGTAACACTGAGCGCATTTACATCATCTTTGGTTTTCACCGTGGCGAACTTGTAGTCGGTGCTGTTGACAAACCTTTTGAAACGATCGCAAGGCTCTGTGGCCATGCAGTAGTGGTAGATGAGGACATGATGGCGCACACACAACTGGGCGACGGCAACCTTATGATCTATGCCAGGAAGACCGTCGATGCCGACCACCTTGTACTTGTCTCGAGCAAGCAACTGCTCAACGCTGTTGATGTAGTCGTCCACCACGGCCGGGTCGATGGTGTACACCATCGAGAGATCCGTCTCCCTCGCGTGGGTCTCCACTCTATGCTTGCCGAACTCCATTGGAGCGCCGCTGGACATCTCCTCTCTATGTGTCGTCGTGGGTGTGCTTGTTGTGTTGTGGGGCGCGATCGAAAGGTTGAAGAGACTAAGGTTATAATGGCCGCGAGAATTAAAGGGGAAGACGGACGGCCAGGAATATCGGCAGACCCTGATGGAAGTTCTAATTTGCAGCGCGTAACTCCATCGTGCCGCACGGAACTGCATCGCATGGCAACGCGCGCGGTGCAACCGCATGCATATGGGCCCCCCGACGTGATCGTGCGGATGCCCAACCGCTGGCAGAGCGTGCGCGGAGGGACGCGAGCAGAGCGCTCCGCGGTCGCCTCAACGACGAACAACCATATATATATATGCATATATCAGTTGAACATGCAAGGAAAAGCTGTCCACAAGCCGAGCGCGCCGACGGACGCGACAGAGCGCGCCGCGACGCCTAAGGGCGAGCACAGCGCGCTGCGGCGCCTAACAGCGAGCAGAGCTTGCCGAGGGACGCGAGCAGAGGACGACACAGTGATACGTGGCAAATAAGACGAACTGTGCGAGCGATGTCGGAGACATCAAGCACGAATCAAATTAGAGTTGCGTGTGCGATATGTGGCATACAACTGATCCATCCGAGCTGTTTGTGATGGAATAAGCCGTGTGTGTTGCGGGCAAACGCTTGCTGGTATATAACCTTAAATTTAACCAAAAAAGTGTTAATGCATGTTACAAAAATTGTATAGCTGGAAACTATGTTCAAATACGACTCCAATGATATAATCTTTGGCGACATGCATTCGTATTTTATTAGTTAAATCCTACTTATAAACCAGGATGGGGGTATAGTAGGTAATTAAATCGCAAACATTTTCTTATTAACTGTGTGTGTACGTGTCCTCTCGTCCTCCTCTCACACGTCTTGTCACCCCGCTGCCGCAGACAGCTTACAACGTAAGCTTGCGCAGCGCGCGGGGGCGTTCGTTTGGCCAAACGATGGCGCCAATGAATCGTTGGTGAGCCTGTTCCCGCGCAACCTCACAGATTCCCACGCAAGCTTCCCGCCTGATTCGGTGAAATCCTCCAAAATCCCAATGCTTATTAGCCTGCTATAAAAACCCTCACGGCTGGCGAGTCCTGCGTCACATTTTCCCCTCCCTCCCTGTAGCTTATCTCATCTCCTTCTACCACAATCGCCAATGTCACCGGTCCGTCGTCGTCGCTCAGCCACTCTGCCATCATCAGAGGACAACTCCAGCTGGGAGGTTACACCGCGGTGGCGGCGCAGTCCCCGGCGTAGTGTAGTGCGCCTGGCGTCCCTGTTGGGTCTGCGCGGAACACCCACCACACGCTCCGCCGTTGCTGCCCATCGGCAGCTGTTGCCGGCCGCCATTGCCGGCACACCACCGTCAAAAGCCAGGGCCATCTCCCGCTCCGCCGCCGCGGCCCGAAGGCGGGAGGTGGTCGTCATGGCCGCCACCCCACTGCCGGCCACCGTGACCATCACCCGCTCCGCCACCGCGGCCCGAAGGCGGGAGGTGGTGGTCGTGGCTGCCACCCCATCGTCGGCCGCCGTGGCCGCCAGTCCACCGTCGACCGCCGGGATTATCACCCGTTCCGCCACCGCGGCCCGAAGGCGGGAGGCGGAGGTGGAGGCCCGCACGTGCATTAGCGACCTTGCGCGCTACATCGAGTTCCTGCTGGAGGAGGAGGAACACCTCGTCGAGCATGCAAAGAGCCTTACCGCAGCCGTGGCCGCAGCACACGCCGACGCAGAGGCGAGGAATCAGGAGATCTACGAGTAGTTCAGCCGCTTCGAGAGGGATCATTTGGAGTGGCAGTGGGCGTTCGAGCTGGCGAGCGTCGCTGAACGTGCAGCAGCGGCAGGCACGTATTGCATTTGTCCAGCTCGTCGGTAGGCTCCTCCTCCTCCTCCTTTGCCTCTTACTGAGCGGATGAGCGCGCTCGGCAGAGGAGAGATTGCTGAAAGTAGCACAAAGCCCCTCTGTGGTAGTAGTATTTAGGGGCTATTTTGTTCGGTTCATCTGACTATAGATGTGTGGTCGAACTATACAACGTACTTAAAATTAGCTAGTATATATAGTTGAACTAGCTATTTCAGTACGTGGTTGGCAACAATTGGGGAGAAGTTTGGTCGGTTCAGCTGTCGAGTTGAACTGTTTTTATAAATTAAGGACGACTGCTTAATCTATGAATGAAATCTATGCTTAATTACTGAATTTCAGTTGCAAAAATTAGATAGTGCTAATGATTTCAAGCTGCATATTTTGACAAATCGCAGTGTTACAAGGATTGACAAATGGCAACGTTACTAGATCAACAAATGTAAATCTTTCCAGTTTGACAAATGGCAACATACCAAATATGACATATGCAAATCTTACCAAATTGTTTGTACGTGGTTGCACACGGGTCATCCAAAACAACCGTTCGCGTTGAAGGGATGCACAAATCCTGCGCTGCGGATTTTTTCCCTCGACTTAAGGGGAAGACCATAGCTCTCACTTTGCATACGGGTGTTCTATCTAAAACATTTGCGATCAAGAGCTGCACAAATCCTGCTCGGCACATTTTCCCTTGGCTTCCTGGGGAAGCTGTCGGTTTGCATACGGGTGTTCTAACTAAAACATTTGCGATGAGTGTTTTATATTTAAAATAAGAATTAAACTGGGGAAACCGAATTAAACTTGGGGAAGCTCACAATTTTTTTACCACGACATGTTGATGCCGCTCCATGATAGCATGCCAAGTTTCATGAATTTCAGACGAGTTTTGGATTTACTAGAATTTAAAAACCAGGTATCTCAATGTTTGCGGCCGAGTGACGGTGGCAGGGTGTTTGAAATTCATTCCCATTTCTTGCATGAGACCTAAGCATGAACCCAAGGACACATATTTTATTTTTCGACCAGTTTATATGCACCGGAGAATGTGCATGTAGTTCAAATTTGAATTATGCACATAAAATGCCTGGAAAATCTAGTTAATGTATAAAAATGTCCAAACGAACCCCGGAAAATTCCAAAATTGAACACAACACTCTTGTTGTTCTATGTTGACACTCAAAATGTTTTGAAAGCAATAAGAGGCAACGGATATCGTTTCGTCCCCAAAGGTGGCACGTTCCCTACCGAAACCATCACGCTTGTTGTGAGAAACTCTGGTTTGTGAGAAGCTTATGCCCAAACCTGCCGCAAATGGGACAATTTTTTTACCACGACATGTTGATGCCGCTCCATGATAGAATGCCAAGTTTCATGAATTTCAAACAAGTTTTGGATTTACTAGAATTTAAAAACTAGGTATCTCAATGTTTGCGGCCGAGTGACGGCGGCAGGGTGTGTGACATTCATTCCCATTTCTTGCATGAGACCTAAGCATGCAACCAAGGACACATATTTGTTTTTTCAACCAGTTTATATGCACTGGAGCATGTGCATGTAGTTTAAATTTGAATTATGCGCATAAAATGCCTCGAAAACCCAGTTAATGTATAAAAATGTCCAAACGAACCCCGTAAAATACCAAAATTGAACACAACACTCGTGTTGTTTTATGTTGACACTCGAAATTTTTTGAAAGCAATAAGAGGCAAGGAATATCGTTTCGTCCCCAAAGGTGGCACGTTCCCTACCGAAACCATCACGCTTGTTGTGAGAAGCTCTAGTTTGTGAGAAGCTTATACCCAAACCTGCCCCAAATGGGACAAACTTTTTACCACGGCATGTTGATGCCGCTCCATGATAGTATTCCAAGTTTCATGAATTTTAGACGAGTTTTGGATATACTAGAATTTAAAAACCAGGTATCTCAATGTTTGCGGCCGAGTGACGGTGGCAGGGCGTGTGACATTCATTCCCATTTCTTGCATGGGACTAAGCATGCAACCAAGGAAACATAATTGATTTTTCAACTAGTTTATATGTACTCGAGCATGTGCATGTAGTTCAAATTTGAATTATGCACATAGAATGCCTGGAAAACCCAGTTAATGCATAAAAATGTCCAAACGAACCCCGAAAAATACCAAAATTGAACACAACACTCGTGTTGTTCTATGTTGACACTCGATTTTTTTTGAAAGCAATAAGAGGCAACGAATATCGTTTCGTCCCCAAAGGTGGCACGTTGCCTACCGAAACCATCACGCTTGTTGTGAGAAGCTCTGGTTTTGTGAGAAGCTTATACCCAAACCTGCCCCAAATGGGACAATTTTTTTTAAAACGGAATGTTGATGCCGCTCCATGATAGCATGTAAAGTTTCATGAATCTCAAACGAGTTTTGGATTTACTAGAATTTAAAAACCAGGTATCTCAATGTTTGCAGCCGAGTGACGGTGGCAGGGTGTGTGACATTCATTCCCATTTCTTGCATGAGACCTAAGCATGCAACCAAGGACACATATTTGTTTTTTCAACTAGTTTATATGCACTGGAGCATGTGCATGTAGTTAAAATTTGAATTATGCGCATAAAATGCCTGGAAAACCCAGTTAATGTAGAAAAATGTCCAAACAAAACCCGGAAAATTCCAAAATTTAACACAACACTCGTGTTGTTCTATGTTAACACTCGATTTTTTTGAAAGAAATAAGAGGCAACGGATACCGTTTCGTCCCCAAAGGTGGCACGTTCCCTACCGAAACCATCACGCTTGTTGTGAGAAGCTCTGGTTTGTGAGAAGCTTATACCCAAACCTGCCCCAAATGGGACAAATTTTTTACCACGGCATTTTGATGCCGCTCCATGATAGTATTCCAAGTTTCATGAATTTCAGACGAGTTTTGGATATACTAGAATTTAAAAACCAGGTATCTCAATGTTTGTGGCCGAGTGACGGTGGCAGGGTGTGTGACATTCATTCCCATTTCTTGCATGGGACTAAGCATGCAAGCAAGGACACATAATTGATTTTTCAACTAGTTTATATGCACTCAAGCATGTGCATGTAGTTCAAATTTGAATTATGCGCATAAAATGCCTGGAGTTAATGTATAAAACCGTCCAAACGAACCCCGAAAAATACCAAAATTGAACACAACACTAGTGTTGTTCTATGTTGACACTCAAAATTTTTCGAAAGCAATAAGAGGCAACGAATATCGTTTCGTCCCCAAAGGTGGCACGTTCCCTACCGAAACCATCACGCTTGTTGTGAGAAGCTCTGGTTTTGTGAGAAGCTTATACCCAAACCTGCCCCAAGTGGGACAAATTTTTTACCACGGCATGTTGATGCCGCTCAATGATAGCATGTCAAGTTTCATGAATTTCAAACGAGTTTTGGATTTACTAGAATTTAAAAACCAGGTATCTCAATGTTTGCGGCTGAGTGACGGTGGCAGGGTGTGTGGCATTCATTCCCATTTCTTGCATGGGACCTAAGCATGCAACCAATGACACATATTTGATTTTTCAACTAGTTTATATGCACTGGAGCATGTGCATGTAGTTAAAATTTGAATTATGCACATAAAATGCCTGGAAAACCCAGTTAATGTATAAAAATATCCAAACGAACCCTAAAAAATTCCAAAATTGAACACAACACTCCTGTTGTTCTATGTTGACACTCGAATTTTTTGAAAGCAATAAGAGGCAACGAATATCATTTTGTCCCCAAAGGTGGCACGTTCCCTACTGAAACCATCACGCTTGTTGTGGGAAGCTCTGGTTTGTGAGAAGCTTATACCCAAACCTGCCCCAAATCGGACAATTTTTTTACCACGACATGTTGATGCCGCTCCATGATAGCATGCCAAGTTTCATGAATTTCAAACGAGTTTTGGATTTACTAGAATTTAAAAACTAGGTATCTCAATGTTTGCGTCCGAGTGACGGTGGCAGGGTGTATGGCATTCATTCCCATTTCTTGCATGGGACCTAAGCATGCAACCAAGGACACATATTTGATTTTTCAACCCGCTTATATGCACCGGAGCATGTGCATGTAGTTGAAATTAGAATTATGCACCTGAATTGCCTACAAAACCAAGTTAATATATAAAAACGTCCAAACGAACCCTGAATAATTCCAATATTTTGGACGACACACCTATAGTTGCATGTTGACTGCAGATAAAAGTTCTAACTATTCAAACACCATCCTTTGTAGCTGTGACCCCATTACGTAATTCAAATCAAGACGATATATCAAGTAGATCACACACAGTTTTTTATCACCAACCGTGTGAGATGCAGCACAAAATATCTTGGAGCACCGTCGGTGTATAGTACGCCTATGTGAAAGTGCGTTATATCGACTAGAGGGGGGGGGGTGAATAGGCGATTTTTATGAATTCTTCACTGAGGAATTTGCTAGTGAGGAAATTCCTTAGCGAGGAACTACTTGCAGCGGAATAAGTACTCAAAAGTAAACATAACAGAATACAAGCATAGTCATCGTGATGAAATGAAGACAAACATAGAGTACAGAAAGCGTAATCACAGGATAGCACAAGATGAAGACAAACAGACTGAAGAAATTGAACTGAGGAAATTGAGAAAGTCTTCAGTCAAAGTCTTCAAACACAGATATGAACAAGCACACAACACAGTAATGAGGAAATGAAAGTGTTGAGGAAATAGAACCGGTTGGCTTGGTGAAGACAATGATTTGGTAGACCAGTTCCAACTGCTGTCTCAGTTGTACATCTGGTTGGAGCGGCTGAGTATTTAAACTCGAGGACACACAGTCCCGGACACCCAGTCCTGAGCACGCAGCTCGGGACACCAAGTCCTCACCGTATTCTCCTTGAACTAAGGTCACATAGACCTCGTCCAATCACTCGTTGTAAGTCTTCAGGTGACTTCCGAACCTTCACAAACTCGGTCACTCGGCGATCCACAATTCCTCTTGGATGCTCTAGACCATGACGCCTAACTGTTTGGAAGAAGCACAGTCTTCAAAGGTAACAAGCGTCGGATCCACGCAGGATCAATCTCTTCAGTGATGCTCAATCACTTTGGGTTTGTAGGTGTTTGGGTTTGGGTTTTGGATTTTCCTCACTTGATGATTTTCGCTCAAAGTCCTCGGAGGATGGGATGCTCTCAAATGACAAGTGTCAGTTTCTCGCGGAGCAGCCAACCAGCTAGTGGTTGTAGGGGGCGGCTATTTATAGCCTAGGGAGCAGCCCGACATGATAAGACATAAATGCCCTTCAATGATATGACCGTTAGGTGGATAAGATATTTTGGGACAGCTGGCGCGTAGCACAGCAACGGTCGGAAATTTGAGGTACAAATTCCTCAGGGCTATCATGTTCCTCACTGTGTAGGCAATCCGCACCGGTGAATTCCTAACTCCTCAGTCAGAACAAAGTCCTCAGTGACCAGAAGAACTGCATCTCTGTTACTGAAGAAATTGACTGAACTATATGAGATTTCCAATGGCTTCACTCGAAAGGATTGGTAGGTGTAGGATTTTGAGTTGAGCATCGCATGGAAATTTTTCCTTACTATTTCCTCGACCCCCTTTAACAGTACGGTGTTTCCTATGACTCAAGAAAGAGAAAATGAAACTACGAAAACAAAAGTCTTCACGCTTCATGTTCCTTAAATGAATACCAAGTCTTCAAGGTCACACCAATTTCTTCACTTTCAAAGTCTTCATAAAGTCTTCAGAATACCAAAGTCTTCAGTCGAAGAACTTCATTTTTAGGGGTCGACTTTCTCTGTAAATATCAAACTCCTCATGGACTTATAGACCTGTGTACACTCATAAACACATTAGATCCTTAACCTATAAGTCTTCAATACACCAAAATCACTAAGGGGCACTAGATGCACTTACAATCTCCCCCTTTTTGGTGATTGATGACAACATAGGTTAAGTTTTCAACGGGGATAAACATATGAAGTGTAAATACTGATATTGAGGAATTTGATTGCAAGATATAGAAGAACTCCCCCTGAAGATGTGCATAGTGAGGAATTTGCTTTTAAAGCAATGCACACTTGAAGAGTAGAATCATGGAGATCTCCCCCTATATCTTGTAATTCATACACGCATTTGATATATAATATGAAGAATTTGAAATGCATGATGAAATATGGTGACTGATGTAGTTCAACATGCGTGCAATAATATTAACGAGGAATAAGCATGCAGAATAACATAGCAGAAGTATCAGACCACCATCGGGTTTGAGTTTACAACTCGATCCAATAAAAGTTTCAGAAGAACGAGAGTTGTAACTTAGCAAAAAAAACGCCCATATAATAGACCCGCTTGAAGACTAACTCAGATTTCTCCCCCTTTGTCACCGAATGACCAAAAGGATCAAAACTGAGGACTAACACCCCTGAAGATAATCAGATTGATGAAGGAGCGCCAGCGTTGTCGGGGTCGGTTGTTGAAGTAGGGCCTGCCGCTATGTCGTCCAAGTCTTCATGTTCATTAGTGTCACGCGATGAATAATAAGAGCTGGCGACCAAAGAAGGAACCTTGACCTTCTTGAATTTCTTTAGAGGAGGTGTATACCAGTCAAAGTCTTCCTTGAGACCCATTTTCTTCAGATCTTCAGTGCTGTAGACATGAGAGAGGACAGCCCAGGTGCGGTTGAGGGTTTCATGGAGGTAGTAGTGGTTTTTCTTCACTGCATTGTGTGTTGAAGTCATGTTGTGAAGAATTGAACCAAACTGACGCTTGACCCATTTATGATTGGATCAACCTTCTGATGAAGACTGAGGAGTAACTCACGATCAGTCATCACCCTGGGTGCTGTGGCTTGAGGATTTTGCTTGGCATTGTTGGCGGCAGAGTCATGTGTGGCAGAGTAATCATTGGTGGAGTAGGATGCAGCCTTGCGAAACTGACCATCCAATGGAAAAATGCCTTCATCTATCACAGCAGTGGCCTTGCCTTTGTCATCAGCTGAGGAAAATTTCCTTTTGAGGACTTCAATCGGAGGCAAGTAGCTGCAGTGGTTCAGAGTGTCAGCTTTGTAGTTGAGTGAAGACCTTGTCCCGATGAATCTCATAATCCATGGCGCATAAGGCTTCAGCTCAAATGGTGACATTGTAATATTGGCCAGAGTCCTCATGAAGAAATCATGGAAGTTGACGGGTACGCCATGAATGATATTGAAAAGCAGATTCTTCATGATGCCAACGACTTCTTCATCATTTGAGTCATGGCCTTTGATAGGACTCATTGTCTTCGTCAGTATGCGATAGACAGTCCAAGGCACATAGAGTAATTCCTTGACGAGGAAATTGGTTCAAGGGGCCTGGCCTAGCTTCAAAGACTTCATCAAAACTTGCATGTAGTGATTTGAAAGCTTAGGTTCACTATAGACACAACGTGCATCTTCAAGGGGAGGACTGAGTGGTAGGGCACGAAGCAATTCAGACGCTGGTGCCTTGTAATGAGTGTTATCTGTCATCCAGTCCAGTACCCATGAATTCACATCTTCAGAGTCGCTTGTGATGTGCAATGTTGCATAGAACTGAAGAACGAGTTCTTCATTCCAGTCGCAGATGTCAGTACAGAATTTGAGTAGCCCAACGTCGTGAAGAACACTGATGTGACGCCCCCGATTCAATCATACACTAATCATGCACGCAATGTGTACGATCAAGCTCAGTGACTCACGGGAAGATATCACAACACAACTCTAAAATATAAAAAGTCATACAGGCATCATAATACAAGCCAGGGGCCTCGAGGGCTCGAATACAAGTGCTCGATCATAGACGAGTCAGCGGAAGCAACAATATCTGAGTACAGACATAAGTTAAACAAGTTTTCCTTAAGAAGGCTAGCACAAACTAGGATACAGATCGAAAGAGGCGCAGGCCTCCTGCCTGGGATCCTCCTAACTACTCCTGGTCGTCATTAGCGGGTTGCATGTAGTAGTAGGCACCTCCGGTGTAGTAGGAGTCATCGTCAATGGTGGCGTCTGGATCCTGGGCTCCAACATCTGGCTGCGACAACCAGGTAGAAGGGATAGGGGGAAAAGAAGGGGAAAGCAAGCGTGAGTACTCATCCAAAGTACTCGCAAGCAAGGAGCTACACTACATATGCATGGGTATATGTGTAAAGGGCCATATCAGTGGACTGAACTGCAGAATGCCAGAATAAGAGGGGGATAGCTAATCCTGTCGAAGACTACGCTTCTGGCAGCCTCCGTCTTGCACCAGGTAGAAGAGAGTAGACTGAAGTCCTCCAAGTAGCATCGCATAGCATAATCCTACCCGGCGATCCCCTCCTCGATGCCCTGTTAGAGAGCGATCACCGGGTTGTATTTGGCACTTGGAAGAGTGTGTTTTACTAAGTATCCGGTTCTAGTTGTCATAAGGTCAAGGTACAACTCTGGGTCGTCCTTTTACCGAGGGACATGGCTATTCGAATAGATTAACCCTGCAGGGGTGCACCACATAACCCAACACGCTTGATCCCATTTGGCCGGACACACTTTTGGGGTCATGCTCGACTACGGAAGATCAACACGTCGCAGCCCCACCTAGGCACAACAGAGAGGTCAGCACGCCGGTCTAAACCTAAGCGCACAGGGGTCTGGGCCCATCGCCCTTAGCACACCTGCATGTTGCGTACGCGGCTGTCGGATCATGGGTTCCGGCAGACCCTTAAGGTTCGAACTCTGGGGTGCGCGCGGAGATCGTGCCCTCTACCTCTCCGTCTCGTAAGGATCTAACTACTGCAAGAGCAACACAAGAGACACAAGGTTTATACTAGTTCGGGCCACCATTCCGGTGTAATACCCTACTCTAGTTTGTGGCTGATGAGGAAGAACAATACAAAGGGGGAACGGCCTCGCGAGGGCCTGTTCTTAGCTGGGGGATGAACTGCTAGTGGGAGTTCGATCGCCCTTCTCTCTCTCTAGATGCTGGATTTTTTCCCTCTACCCTGTGGGTGGCTAGTCCTATTTATAGGCAAAGGCCCTGGGCCTCTTCCCAAATATTGAGCGGGAAGGGCGCCAACAATTGGCCAATTTGAAGGGGAACATCTGGTACACTTATCCTGACTAAAGTTGGTCTTCGCCTGCCAAAGGCCCTGTGGTGACCCGTCCCGGGCTCCATGGTGACCTCCTTCCCACCGTTGGACTGGTCTTGGTCTCGTTGCACCGAAATGGGTGCCTTTGCTTGTTCCTCTTGCCTGCGCTTGCCCCCTTTGCACCAAAGAGGAAAGGGGGACGCTACGCGGGCTGGCGCCCGCCTGGCACCCTCGATCGTCATGGCTTGCGTCATGGGCACCTCGTGAGGTACCCCGCCTTGATCTCTCCGCCTCCTCGCGAGCCAGCCTAAGGAGGTCGTTCTTGAGGAAGCGCCGTGTCGTCCGCCTCGCGAGGCTTGGCCCCTCGCGAGGGTCTTGAGCCTTGTGTTGATGCAGATGGGCCACGCTGGGCCTCCATTCGAGCCATGCCGCAAGCCGCAGGCAGGCAAGTCTGGGGACCCCCGTTCCCAAAACGCCGACAGTAGCCCCCGGGCCCGAGGCGCGCATGGACTTGGCCGTGCCGAGAGGCGAAAGGGCAAGGGCGAAGCACCGCGGGCCCTAACAGCCTGCGGCCTCGGGCTCCGCGTGGCGGTTGATTGGACGAGGGTGGCACTGTTTACCCACGCTCCCTTATTCTGCGCCGCGCTAAGTTGCCCCACAGTTGTACACAGCCGCCCCTTTCCCTGTTGCTTGACCGTCTCCTGCTCTTCCTCCCTCCGAACTCTGACCCTTGCTTCCAATCCCATCTCGCATCTCCTTTCTTCCGCCCGCCGCCATGACTCCAAAGAAAGGGAAGGGGGAGAAGCCTGCGGCTCCATCTCGCCCGCTGCCGCCGGTGGCGCCTGCTGTCGGCCGCTCAATCATACTCAACCTGGAATGCCTGGGCAAGCTCAGTCCGGCTCTGGCCACCGCCTTCAACGAGTGTGGGAGGACGATGGCGTGGCCTACGTGTCACCTCCCCACTGACAGGATAATCACCGAGGTCCATTACTTTGCCGATGCCTTGTGGGCGGGTTTGGTGCCTCCCTTCTCCGATTTCTTCAACGCCATCCTCGACCATTATCAGATCCACATGATGCATCTGGGTCCTGAGTCCATTGCTCTCCTTTCAGTCTTCGCCTTTGTTTGTGAAGCAATGGTGGGCATCCCTCCTTCTGTTGCCCTGCTGCGCCACTTCTTCTCCTTGCATCTTGCCGACCCCACGCAATGCTCGGCATGCGTGAGCTTTGTAGCTTCGCCCGAGACCGCAGCCTCTGGTATCGACTTCAACCTCCCTCTGCCTTCAGCCGGGTTCCGCGAGCGGTGGTTGTACATTGATGTCGGGGTACCCAGCCCCCGGCTCGTGAAGCCGACATCGCCTGCTGTGCCTAATTCGGGCTGGGGCCAGGAGACGCTCGTAAGTCCCCGGCTCGCCTTCGTTTGGCACCGCTTCATGTCCCCGAAGAAGCTTGGCGTAACGGCGCCCAAAGTGGTGAAGGAGTTCCTATTGCGCCGCATTGCCCCTTTCCAACGCCATTCTCGTCGAATGTGGGCCTTCAGCGGGCATGGTGACCGCATGAGGCTTCAGGGAGAAGACCTGACGCCCGAGGTGCTGAGGAAGGTGCTCTTGGTCCTGACAGGCGATCCCAACCCCGGGGGTGTCCGGCAGGGGGAGCCTTGCTGTACCTCTGCCACAACAGGGATGACTTCGTGAGGCAGATGCCCCCCTTCGATGAGTGGGGGCTACGCCCTGTCGGCCTCCAGGGGCCTCGCGAGAACCCTGTGGTGGTGATTTCCCTTCCGGTCGGCCTGGGTGAATCCTCCTCGAGTGGTGGCGCAGGGAGGCAGGAGACAACGGGGGTCGAGGGAGCCGTGGACGATGTGACCACACCTGGCGATGCTCTTGATGGGTCAGCTCACGAGGTCCGCGCTGCCGAGGCCACGGGTGAGGCGCTGCCGCCTTCAATGCTTGAGGCCGAGGCTCCTGAGCCCCCGGCCGGGATCTCTGACGAGGCAACTGCCCGTGCGTATCAGGCATGCACCCCCGACGCAAGTGGCCTTGGCGCTCCGCCCTCTTCGTAGGCTGATTCCTGTGCATCTCTGCTGGGCCGTTTCCGTGTGGACTTTGAGGCCCTCCGGAGAAAAAGGGAGGCCCTGGGCGACAACTTCCCTTGCCGCTTGCTGAAGCGCCGGAAGTACTTTGCTGTCGATGAGTAAGCCTTCTCCTTTTCTGTTCCTTATCCTGCTTGCCGCATCCGCTGATCCTTGCTCTACAGGCCTCTGCCTACTGAGCTCGATGAAGCCGCCGAGTCGACGCCTTCCTTGACTCCGTCTCCTCCGCCACCCCTGGGTGTCTCGAGCAGCACTGCCCTTGTGGTTTGGGTAGGTGACGGCTCGGACCGCCGCATAGCGCGCGGCGACTCTCCCGTTCCCGCGATCTCTTTCCGCGGGCCTTCCCTCGACATAGGCAGCCTGCCGTGGGCTTCCCGTCTGGTCGCGGGCTGTGACCGGCTGAGGCACCTCCGGGGCCCTTCTCCTGAGGCCAGGTTGGACTCAGGTTGGGCTTCTGATGCGGTGCGGCCAGCCGTCGTGAAGGCGCCAGCCCCCAGCCCCCTGCCCGGGGCCGGAGCGATGATTCGGGGTCCTCGACGCCCGCTTGGGGCGGATGATGGCGTGGCAGACGTGCTTGAGCGTGCTCGGGAGCGCCGTGCCCGCCGCCACGAATTCCTTCGGAGGGCGACTGGCGCCGTAGACCTGCTTGGGCAGGAGCTCGCTGAGGAAGACGCGCGCCTGGAAGCCGAGGGCCTGCGCCTGGCAGCAGAGCGGCGCGAGCTGGAGGCCACCGCTGCCCTCGCGCGTCGTCAGTGCGACCTTGATGACGAAGGAGCGAAGGCGTCGCTGGAGGCTTCCCTGGCGGCTCGGTCTCAGGCCGTTGAGGAGGCCCGAGGAGCAGACCGACGGCGAGGAGCAGCAGAAGAACAGGCTCGGGAGCTCTTGGCCTGGTGTCGCTCGTTGGAGGAGCAAGCGGAGCTGCGCGAGGCAGCCCTTGCATCAATGGAGGTGGCTTCTGGCGACCCGGCTAAGCTTCGGAAGCGCGAGGAAGCGTTGATGCTGGAGGCCGCCGAACGCGCTCGAGAGCACGAGCAGCTGGAGACGAGGGAACGCCTAGTGACGCAGGCGGAAAACGATGTCGCCGCGCGAGAAACGCGTGTCTTGGAGGAGGTTTGCCGTCGTGTGGCGACAGCGCGCCAAAGCCTCGACCGTGAGTTCGAGGGGAAGCTGGGGATGATCCGAGTCGAAGCTGAGGGTAGAACCGCCGCCTTGAGGGCCCAACGGGATGAGGCGACGCGACGAGCGGACGCCTCCCGGGTCGCCCTTGAGGCAGCGCAGAAGGAGCTGGCCACCTCCCAAGCCGAGGTGCTCCGCCTTCGCCAGCGTGTGGAAGAGGCCGTGGCCGTCGAGCGTCAGAATGCCGACGAGATACGCCAGCGGCATGTCTTGGAGCACGAGCACGGCCCCATGCTCACCAAGCTCAGGGAGAGGGCTAACATTGCCCTGGGCAACATCTGTGAGGCTGCTGTGGGCGAGCCGCACACGATTAACTACGTCGGCAACCTGCAGTTCTTCACCACCGTGGTGACACAGCTGGAGGCACGGTCAGTCAAAGCCGAGAGGTTGGTGGAGGAGAGGAGCCGCGCCCTGCTCGGGCGCGCCTTTTCCCGCGTCTTCAGCCATCTTCGGAACATGGATCCCCACTTCGACTTCGACGCTGCCATCGCCCCAGTCCCCTAGGCCGTTCGAGGTGACTTGGCTGAATGGGTGGAGAGCAACGTAGATGCTCTCGTCCGGGCCTTCACTTCGGATGATGACGACGTGATCGTGGGCGCCGACGAAGGTGGCGTGGTGGATGATCCCAACGCCGTTGATGGTGGCGCAGACGACGAAGGCGTGTCCAGCGACACCAGCGATAGCTCGGGAGGCGCCCCCGAGGATGCATTGGGGGATTTGTCAGATTGACCATGTACTCTCCTCGCCTTTTTACCCTGCATAGATAGAACTCAGGCGTTTGGCCCGACGGTTGTGAGAGCATTTTGGGAGGGGAAGCCCCTCATGTATGAACTCGTATCTAATGTATCTGCAGTGATTAAATCGTACGCGTGTCAACGGTAGGCTGGTTCACCCTTGTTCCTTGCTGGCTCCGGAGCTGCCTTCTGGAGGGCGTCATGTCTCGGGTGCTGGGTAGTTGAAACCTCGGGAGGCAGGGTCGTTGCTGACAGGAAACCCCACTAGCGTGGGCCGTCTTCGCAGGCTCCGGGCCTTTTCTCGAGCGAGACATCTTCACAGGCATTTGCCTTCTTCGCAGGCTCTGGGCCTTTTCCTCGAGCAAGACATCTTCACAGGCATTTGCCTTCTTCACAGGCCCAGGGCCTTTTCCCGAGCGAGACGTCTTCACAGGCATTTGCCTTCTTCACAGGCTCAGGGCCTTTTCCCGAGCGAGACGTCTTCACAGGCATTTGCCTTCTTCACAGGCTCAGGGGCCTTTTCCCGAGCGAGACGTCTTCACAGGCATTTGCCTTCTTCACAGGCTCAGGGCCTTCTCCCGAGCGGGATGGCTTCACAGGCGTTCGCCTTCTTCACAGGCTCAGGGCCTTCTCCCGAGCGGGATGGCTTCACAGGCGTTCGCCTTCTTCACAGGCTCAGGGCCTTCTCCCGAGCGGGATGGCTTCACAGGCGTTCGCCTTCTTCACAGGCTCAGGGCCTTCTCCCGAGAAAACGATCTCTGCAAGTACCAAAGGTCACCTCGCGAGGGAGCGACAGCGGCAGTCTGGGCCATGCTCAAGCTAGGCCTGGCCCGGCTCACGAGGGGCTCGCGAGGGGAGGTAGCTGTGGTGAGATGGTGACCAGAACACGGGAAACGATTCAAACAAGACCAAGCATCCCTTCCCCAAACGCACGCAAAGCTCAAATTCGAATTCAACTTAAATCCAGCGGGGGAAAAAGGTTACAACCAAAGGAAGAAGGCAATGAAAGCAAACAAAAAGGCCGCGTCCGGCACCCAATCTACTCTTCGACGTCTTCTCACCAGCGCGGAGCTAAGTGCTGTCCACTGGGCGTGGGAGGGAGCCCCAGGGATTGAGGCCGGCACCCCTGGGACTCCGGGGCGTGTACATCCCCACTCATTATTACGTGAGAGTGTCACGGGGCGGCGAGCTTCACAGGCACTGGGCCTTCTTCACAGGAACCGGCCTTGCTTCATATCGCCAGACAAGGGCCCCACCTTGCGCCACACTCTAGTGCCACCAACGACGATCGGAAACCAGGACGCCGCCGGTGGGGTAGAGCGGTCGCCAGCGGTTCCCCCGACGACCGCGGGTCCTCCGCCAGGGGCAGGCCCTCAGGCGCCTCCCCAGCGGAGGGCCTATCTTCTAAGAACGCCTTGCTCCGAACGCCGCGGTGGTGATGTAGGATCTCTGCCCCTTTCCTGCAGCCCCCTGCATCCTCCTCCCGAGGGGTAGGAGGCCGCAGGAGCGGGGCAGCTGCTTGTTGCGGCGACCTGCATCTGCCTGCTCTTGAGGAATTAACGGTACCCGATAGTCGTTGCCTCCAGTGTGACCGACGGAGCCGTCCTGGGGTTCCTGGAAGGGCTCAGCCTCTGGCGTCTCGTCCTCCCATCTGGGGCTGAAGAGCGAGCCCTATTTGCCCCCGTGAGCGTGCCCTTGGTCCATCATGTGGGGAACGTATTCCTCTGGCGCCGCCACCCCGACTGCTGTGCTGTAGTGCTCCATGCGCCATGCGGCGTTGCTTGTCGTGCCCACCGCGGGGTGGTAGCGCGGTTGGCCGCTGGCGCCGTGGGCCGCGCTGAGCCCCTCTCCTTCGCGCGCCGGGGGCGGGGGTAGCGCCACCGCCAGTCTGGTGCCGGCGGATTCGCCGGTGCTGGGGTAGTCTTGAGGCCCGCGCGGGTGCGCGGGACCCCCTCGTGCGCCGCCCTGAGCTTGAGGCAGAAGCTGGACGCAGAAGGGGTGAGCCCCTGAAGCGGCGAAGCCCAGGAGCTCGGCGACCCGCTCCAGCAGCACGTCGCGGCCGCCCTCCAATAGCCTGCACTGCAGCAGCTCCCGTGCTACTGTGAGCGCGGCCCTCGAGTTCGCCTGTTCCCGGCGGGTGTACGGTGTCGTAGTTGCGGCGTGATTGGATGCCCTTGCTGCCGACCGCGCCTGTCGCGGTGTGAGGGCCGCAGAAGCTTGCCCGCATCGCCCGCGGCCCGCAGCGCCCTGCGGACCATGAGCTGCCTGCGGCGCGGGGTCGCCCGGAGCGGGAGGCTCCGCGCAGATGGGCCATGCCGCCCATGGGCCTTGGTTGCCCGCCTGGTCGCCGGACATGGTGACGACGACGCAACGGGAGACGGAGCGATGGGAAGGCAGATTCCGGTGCACCCCTACCTGGCGCGCCAAATGTCGGATCATGGGTTCCGGCAGACCCTTATGGTTTGAACTCTGGGGTGCGCGCGGAGATCGTGCCCTCTACCTATCCGTCTCGTAAGGATCTAACTACTGCAAGAGCAACACAAGAGACACAAGGTTTATACTAGTTCGGGCCACCATTGCGGTGTAATACCCTACTCTAGTTTGTGGCGGGTGGATTGCCTCTGGGGCTGATGAGGAAGAACAATACAAAGGGGGAACGGCCTCGCGAGGGCCTGTTCTTAGCTGGGGGATGAACTCCTAGTGGGAGTTCGATCGCCCTTCTCTCTCTCTAGATGCTGGATTTTTTTCCTCTACCCTGTGGGTGGCTAGTCCTATTTATAGGCAAAGTCCCTGGGCCTCTTCCCAAATATTGAGCGGGAAGGGCGCCAACAATTGGCCAATTTGAAGGGGAACATCTGGTACACTTATCCTGACTAAAGTTGGTCTTCGCCTGCCAAAGGCCCTGTGGTGACGCCGTCCTGGGCTCCATGGTGACCTCCTTCCCACCGTTGGACTGGTCTTGGTCTCGTTGCACCGAAATGGGTGCCTTTGCTTGTTCCTCTTGCCTGCGCTTGCCCCCTTTGCACCAAAGAGGAAAGGGGGACGCTACGCGGGCTGGCGCCCGCCTGGCACCCTCGATCGTCATGGCTTGCGTCATGGGCACCTCGCGAGGTACTCCGCCTTGATCTCTCCGCCTCCTCGCGAGCCAGCCTAAGGAGGCCGTGCTTGAGGAAGCGCCGTGTCGTCCGCCTCGCGAGGCTTGGCCCCTCGCGAGGGTCTTGAGCCTTGTGTTGATGCAGATGGGCCATGCTGGGCCTCCATTCGAGCCACGCCGCAGGCCGCAGGCAGGCAAGTCTGGGGACCCCCGTTCCCAGAACGCCGACAGCGGCCGGAAGCAGACCTAGCCCCCTTAATACAAGCGCGAGCATACGGTCCAATGCGGCGCGCGCCGCTCAGTCGCTGACGTCACGAAGGCTTCGGCTGATACCACGACGTCGAGTGCCCATAACTTTCCCACATAGTTGGTTAGTGCGTATAGACCAAATGGCCAGACTCAGATCAAATACCAAGATCTCATTAAGCATGTTAAGTATCCGCGAACGCCGACCAGGGCCAGACCCACCTCTCTCCTAGGTGGTCTCATCCTACCCTGTCGCTCCGCCACAAAGTAACAGTCGGGGGCCGTCGGGAACCCAGGCCCACCACTACCTGGGTGGAACCACCTGCCCCTTCAGCCCCCATCTCCGAACAGTATCACAGGTAATGTAACAGTGTAAAGTATATAGTATATGCCCGTGATCACCTCCCGAAGTGATCACGGCCCAGTAGTATAGCATGGCAGACGGACAAGAGTGTAGGGCCACTGATGGAACACTAGCATCCTATACTAAGCTATAGGATAGCAGGTAAAGGTAACAACAGTAGTAGCAAGGACAGGCTATGCAGCACTACTCTAATGCAACTAGTATAGAGAAGAATAGGCGATATCTGGTGATCAAGGGGAGGGCTTGCCTGATTGCTCTGGCAAGAAGGAGTGGTCGTCAACTCCGTAGTCGTACTGGGTAGTAGTGGCGTCGGTCTCGGTGTCTAGCGAGAGAAGAAGGGGGAAGAAACAATAAATATTTAAGCAAACAGATGCATAGCGATGCATGACATGACAAGTATCGGTGCTAGGGGTGCCCTAACACGGTATGAGGTGATACCGGTGAAGGGGGAAAACATCCGGGAAAGTATCCCCGATGTTTCATGTTTTTGGAGAGATGAACTGGAGGGGGAAAGTTGCATGTTCCCGATGCTAGGGATGCGTGACGGACGAACGGGCTGCATATCCGGATTCGTCTCGTCGTTCTGAGCAACTTTCATGTAGAAAGTTTTTTCATCTGAGCTATGGTTTATTTTATATGATTTTTTTAAAGATTTAATTCATTTTCTAATTTATTTTAATTGGGAAGTTCAATGTTAAATTGCTAGATGTACCCAGCACAGTGTACACAAAAATGTACACTGGCTGACATGTGGGACCAGCGGGACCCAGTTGACCGGTCAAATTTGGACTGGTCAACAGGGGGTGGGGCCCCCCCTGTCATTGACTGCCTAGTGAACTAACATGATTAGTTAGACTAATTAAGTAGTTAACATGTTAATTAACAGGATAAATTAGGTTAATTAGTTCACTTAATTAATTAATTTAATTATTATTTACTTTATTTTTTATATTCCTTTTTTAACGTTCTTAGGGGCTGGGGCCCACTCGTCATAGGCCCATGTGGCCAAACGGGCTAACGGGCGCGTGCGCCGGGCGGCGGATGCAGACGATGCCCAATCGTGCACTGGCGTTCGGGGCCGCACCCGAACGGGCGTGCGCCCAGGCCAGCAGGGGAGGCACCGACCACGACAGGAGGCGACGGTAGGCAGCGCGAGGAGGGGCGGCTGGCGTGGCAAAGCAACAACGGCGGCGGCGGGGCTGCAGGGCAGGAGGGCAAGCATGGGGAAGGGGGCGGCGGCCGCGGCTATGCAGAGCAGCGGTAGCCGGGATCCAAGGTCGAGCAGCGGCAGCAGCAGAGCAGCAGGGTGGCGCAGGCGGTCGCCACAGCGGGCGGCGAGCGGCGGACACGGGCGGGCGGCGAGCGTGTGCGCGCAGGGGCCAAGCATGGCCAGGGCACGACCTGGTCGCGTTGAGCGCTGGGCAGATCACATCTAGGACGAGCGGACGCATAGGCAGCGGGGTCTAAGCGCGGCGGAGGCCGATTTACAGCAGCACGCATGGGAGAAGGCAGGGCAAAGGGGAGGCTCACATCGAGGCGTGTAGGGGGCCCAGGGGAGCCGGAGGGACCCTGCCGGCAAGGTCCGGCGGCTGGACGGGCTGACAGGCGCGAGGGTGAAGCAGAGGTTAGGAGGAAGAGCAGCCGCGAGGAGGAGGCCGTGGGGAGGGGAAGAGGAGGCGTCCGGTGAGGTGAAGGCGAACGGTGGCGTCGGGGGTCGAAGCGGCGAGGCGTCAGGGTCGGGCATCGGGGATCGGCACGAGGAGCTCCTCTCCCCTGTGCATGCGTTGTGTGGTGGCGACGGTGTGGGAGGACGAGGGGAGAGTGGGGGATCGTGGGGGAACCGTGGTGTAGTGGGCTAGGGTTGCGGGGTGGGGGGTTATGCAGGGGCGCGGCTGGGCCAACCAGGTGGGTGGCCCAATGGCCTGCTAGGCCGGAGCCCAGTGGGGGGGGGGTGTTTCCATTTTCTCTATTTTGTTAGTTTTCTTTTGTTTTCCTTTTCTGTTTTTTAACCTTAATTGCTTTAGTTTTAAGTAAAACACAATAAGAGTCTCTAAATTATAGTTACTAAATATTCCACTACCACAAATAACTTGGCACATTAATTAAAGTAGTTTGTATTTGTTTATTAATTTAAGAGCATTTAAATAATAGTTTTACACTGTTTTAATTTATTTAGTGCATTTAAGTATTTTAATAAAGATGATTTCTGCACCAACATTTATTATGGATTATTTGACACATTAGGAACAATTTAGTTTTGACTTTTGAAAACTTTAATTGTTTTGACTTTAATTCAAATTTGAACTTGGATCGGTTCTGAACTAACGCGAGATTATCAACAATAATCGAGGTGACGTGGCATCATTACTAGAGGGTTACTGTAGCTTGATTACCCGGGCATCACAATTCTCCTCCACTACAAGAAATCTCGTCCCGAGATTTAGGAGGGGAGTAAGGGGGGAAGGGATTGGGTTACGAAAAATCTAACGGATCTTCTCGGTCTTGATTGCTCTTCTCAAAGTGGTCGATCTATTATATTGATGTCTTCATTTTTCTACTTCAAGTCATCAAGATGAAGTCGGCATGCTTTCTTCGGGGGTTCCATCGTACTTACGAAAGAATAAGGGGGGTATTCCGGGAGAACGAACCTCTACAAGGTTGACTATTTGGTTGATAACATCGGGGAAGGTGGCTGAACGTAACTCTCGAATTGAAACTTAAGAAAATATCGAGAGCAAAGTAATGAGGTTTCATGGGAAGTTTTGAGCGAGCAGGCAATCGTTCGATGCCTGAAACAGGGCGTGGAAGGGGCTCAAAGCAATCGGGAATAAGTATTGCGTCTGATACCAGAATAGATCACTAGGCAGGTGGCCCGTGAATTACATACGAAGTCAAGCGCGAGGAATAACTTGGACAAAAGGGTGTACAGGATAGTCAGGTTTTGATCCTGTGGAACTGTGGGTTATGGGCCCACCGTGTGGATTAACAGTAAGAAGGGCAGAGACGTCTTGCCCGATCATGAAAGCAAGGCATGTCAGAGGATAGTTTGTCGGTTATGTCGGCAACAACATCGGTACCAAGGGTGAGGGACGAAGAGAACCATTTTCCTGCTCGTTGAACGAGGCGGACCAATAGGCAAGGTTCTCGTCCATCGGTGGTTGCCGGAATGCTATCAACAAAAGCAACATGATCTTACTGACACGGTTGTACACCAAGGTGTTTACATAAGTACGAGAATATTGCTGCTTAGATCATATAGATCACAAGAAAGGTTCAAACAAACAATGTAAAGTAAAATATGATTATCATACCAAACAGAACAATGGAATGGAAAATGTGTTAAAACACACCTTTCAGGGGTATATCCTTTCCAAGGACCAGCGGAGCATGATGTCCATGACAGGATAGAAAGTAGAAAACCAGTAAGGTAAGGAGAAGGGATTTCATGATATTACCAATACAACGGCATTTGGATAATTGAACAAGAAACATTTAGCATTGGGCTTCAAATGTTCTTGTCGAAAATTGGAGTACCACAGACATGCTTCGAGATAGCATTGACATGATCTTCAAGCAAAGGTCGTACTTTGGATACTCAATGGATTCATCAGGAATAACTTTTAGAATAAGTATTACAATTTTCTCATGGGAGAATGGATAGCCTTGCTAACAAGGAAACTATAACAATAGGTCCTCCGGTCAGGTGCGCTAGGCATGACATCACCTTACCGAGTCATATAAAGACCAATGTTATAACTCTTGGAAATATGTTCCAACCATCATATCTGACCGAGATTCGTATCTGATTGGTGTCGGGATATCTCAGGCTCAGGATGCCTGAGAAGAAAAAGGTGCAAAACAAATTGACGGAATGACATTGTAAGGTTCTCGGCAAATGAACCATGGAAGCGAGTTCCAAAACAAGAGTTCATCATTAAACCAAAGAGAGGATGAGGGGGTGGCTGATGGAATCAGCGACAATTCAACGAGGTATCCAAAAAGATGCATCTCCTCAATTATGTGGATAAGGAGATAACATTTGTCAGATCAAATGATATGATGAAGCATGTTCGAGGAAAACATACACAATTGACATTGGTAGAAAGGTGCGCCGAAATATGGGTTAGGCTGCACGACCAATGTCAGAATGGTGATTCAATAATCAATAGTCTAAGAATGAAAGGGAGAATCCAAATAGCACCGTTCACTTGTTGGTACCCCGGTTGGAATCAACGCGAGGACCAAGAAAGAATGGTGATGATGAGAAGTATCACTATACCAAGAATTCTTAACATGTGGAGCAATCCTCACAACATCCTTGATATTAAAAGATGGTAATACTCCAAGGAAAAGAAGAACGAATGCTGGATAGCAGGGAACTCAAGGTATAACACAAAACAGGAACAAGTTTGTGTTGAACGGAAGGCAATAAAGTGGTTAAAGATAACACAAATCATCGGGGGCAAGGATAGTATTTCTCATCATGAACTCAATTGATATCCTGGAAGAGCTCATAAGGTCGATGATGATCACGACACATTTGTCGAGAGATTTCATGAAGATGTAATCAATCAGCGACAACATCAGGTCAAAGGAATGATGAAGCGGAAGGTTATTGGAACCATGGGTAGGACACAAACTTGAAATCAAGCTTGTTGTTCAAGGTGAACTGATATGATGAGGAAGATCGACGTAAGCTTAGCTCATCATCGAAAGTTGTGCTCCGAGATTAAGGACCAGGTAGCATAGTTAAAGTTTAGCATGATAATGATATAGCCGAGCAGGCCAGGACTTACGTGATCGAGTTCAAAATCGTAAGTAATGAAGGTTACCAAGAGTTGTTTAATCGCTGTGCGATCTCGATTCAGTTATCGGTGTCTTTGAGTGTCTACTAACTCAGAGCCCGTGGAAAAAATGGAATCAGTGAGAATGTAGCTCGAGATACCAGGGGGGTAATACTCGATGATAGATCAAAGTAGAGGTTGGTCTGAGGTATTGCTCTACAGAAGACAAGTGCTTAAACTTGCACGAGAAATGGTATTTAAAGGAGAACATGGTCGGAACCACGATTGAAAAAGGCCAGATCCCAGATATAAGATGAACTTATACCAAGGGAATAACTAATTTTAAAAGAAGCTTCGATGAGAAGATCTACATCGTGTCCATGGGCATGAACATAAAGTTCAAGGTCGACTCCCATTTCTCCAATGCATAACCTTTCATTTACTTCTCACGTTCGATGAAGTTGTAGAGTTGAAAGTTTATCTGGCAAAATACCAGAAGAGTATGACTCGTGAAAACTTTCGAGTTCACACATATTAAGGAAGGCATAGGTTCAAGCCATCGGGGCTTCTTAGAACATATACCATGAACTTCAGGAGTAAATAATACAAGCTCGATAGTAGAGCATGGGTGACAAAACGAGAGGATACAACTTATCGAAGGCATTATGTATCAGGGAAAGAACTTCTCGAGGTTTTTGTATACGAAGGACACCGTCGGATGATATTTCAACAAAGGATCTGACAGTCCATAGCGAAGCTGGTGTGAGTATCGGCACACAACTAGAGGAAGAAACAATGCAAAGGCATTGGATTATAGAAGCAACTGGGTAATTCAAAACTCACAAGTAAAGGAATTATGATTTCCAAATCAAAGGATCAGAAGCAAACGCCCTGATTAAGGATGGATAAGTTGAGTAAGCTTAGGGGTAAAATCGACAACAATTTGATTGGTTGACATTCAGCTCATGTTTAAAATGGCGTCTGAGCCGAAAGGATGAATTATAGGATATGACTGAGGATTGTGAGCATTCGCAACTTATTGAATCAATGGACTCAACATGATAATGACAAGGGATGCCAATGAATATTGCCAGACATATGGAAAGCATCCATAATGCAAGCAGACAAGTATTGTAGGGCAATAAGCTACTAAGGATTTTTGGGGGATCGAATAGTATTTTGAAGACCAAGGTGAAACACATGAACGACTAGGGAGAAACAAATCCTCAATGTGTGTGTGAGGATTAACTTGTAGGTGTATTCAGGTGACAAGGAACTGGAAGGCAGTAAGCTCAAAGGATTCTCGCAACAATAGAGAGAATTTTGGGGTATCTTGTAATAACAAGACCAACTGAGAATAAAGCAAGAACACAGGGGTAAGTATTTATCCATAGGGATATTTTGGTGGTAGGGAATTGCAAAAGCAATGGACACAAAATCTCGAGAGAATATCGAAAGATATCTTCGGAATCCTTCGGTGCACAAAGTAATCATCTGGACTGAAGAGGCTCTCCGGGAGAAAGTATTATCGAGAACCTAGAGTCAGAGTTAGTAAAAATCATTTAACCCGAATAGAAGAGAGATCAGATTGCCAGAGTACAGATCGAGGAGTAAAATATCCTAATACCACCCAATGGCGACGTGGGCCCGTAAGACACACAACCATGTTAGTAGAAAGTTTTTGCAATGTCTAGACTCGACTTCGGCCAAGGAGTGTGGAAGGGGGATTCCTACAGGCAGCCGGCTCTGATACCAACTTGTGACGCCCCCGATTCAATCGTACACTAATCATGCATGCAATGTGTACGATCAAGATCAGGGACTCACGGGAAGATATCACAACACAACTCTAAAATATAAAAAGTCATACAAGCATCATAATACAAGCCAGGGGCCTCGAGGGCTCGAATACAAGTTTTCGATCATAGACGAGTCAGCGGAAGCAACAATATCTGAGTACAGACATAAGTTAAACAAGTTTTCCTTAAGAAGGCTAGCACAAACTGGGATACAGATCGAAATATGCGCATGCCTCCTGCCTGGGATCCTCCTAACAACTCCTAGTCGTCGTTAGCGGGCTGCACGTAGTAGTAGGCACCTCCGGTGTAGTAGGAGTCGTCGTCAACGGTGGCGTCTAGATCCTGGGATCCAACATCTGGTTGCGATAACCAGGTAGAAGGGATAGGGGGAAAAGAAGGGGAAATCAACCGTGAGTACTCATCCAAAGTACTCGCAAGCAAGGAGCTACACTACATATGCATGGGTATATGTGTAAAGGGCCATATCAGTGGACTGAACTGCAGAATGCCAGAATAAGAGGGGGATAGCTATTCCTGTCGAAGACTACGCTTCTGGCAGCCTCCGTCTTGCAGCAGGTAGAAGAGAGTAGACTGAAGTCCTCCAAGTAGCATCGCATAGCATAATCCTACCCGGCGATCCCCTCCTCGATGCCCTGTTAGAGAGCGATCACCGGGTTGTATTTGGCACTTGGAAGAGTGTGTTTTATTAAGTATCCGGTTCTAGTTGTCATAAGGTCAAGGTACAACTCCGAGTCGTCCTTTTACCGAGGGACACAGCTATTCGAATAGATTAACTTCCTTGCAAGGGTGCACCACATAACCCAACACGCTTGATCCCATTTGGCCGGACACAGTTTTTGGGGTCATGCCCGGCCGTAGAAGATCCACATGTCGTAGCCCCACCTAGGCACAACAGAGAGGTCAGCATGCCGGTCTAAACCTAAGCGCACAGGGGTCTGGGCCCATCGCCCTTAGCACACCTGCACGTTGCGTACGCGGCCGGAAGCAGACCTAGCCCCCTTAATACAAGCACGAGCTTACGGTCCAATGCGGCGCACGCCGCTCAGTCGCTGACGTCACGAAGGCTTCGGCTGATACCACGACGTCGAGTGCCCATAACTTTCCCACGTAGTTGGTTAGTGCGTATAGACCAAATGGCCAGACTCAGATCAAATACCAAGATCTCGTTAAGCGTGTTAAGTATCCGCGAACGCCGACCAGGGCCAGGACCACCTCTCTCCTAGGTGGTCTCATCCTGCCCTGTCACTCCGCCACAAAGTAACAGTCGGGGGCCATCGGGAACCCAGGCCCACCACTACCTGGGTGGAACCACCTGCCCCTTCAGCCCCCATCTCCGAACAGTATCACAAGTAATGTAACAGTGTAAAGTATATAGTATATGCCCGTGATCACCTCCCGAAGTGATCACGGCCCAGTAGTATAGCATGGCAGACGGACAAGAGTGTAGGGCCACTGATGGAACACTAGCATCCTATACTAAGCAGTAGGATAGCAGGTAAAGGTAACAACAGTAGTAGCAAGGACAGGCTATGCAGCAGTATAGGATTAACTGAAAGCAGTAACATGCTACACTACTCTAATGCAAGTAGTATAGAGAAAAATAGGCGATATCTGGTGATCAAGGGGAGGGCTTGCCTGATTGCTCTGGCAAGAAGGAGTGGTCGTCAACTCCGTAGTCGTACTGGGTAGCAGTGGCGTCGGTCTCGGTGTCTAGCGAGAGAAGAATGGGGAAGAAACAATAAATATTTAAGCAAACAGATGCATAGCGATGCATGACATGACAAGTATCGGTGCTAGGGGTGCCCTAACGCGGTATGAGGTGATACCGGTGAAGGGGGAAAACATCCGTAAAAGTATCCCCGATGTTTCGCGTCTTCGGACAGATGAACCGGAGGGGGTAAGTTGCGTGTTCGCGATGCTAGGGATGCGTGGCGGACGAGCGGGCAGCGTATCCGGATTCTACTTGTCGTTCTGAGCAACTTTCATGTAGAAAGTTTTTTCATCTGAGCTACGGTTTATTTTATATGATTTTTTTAAAGATTTAATTCATTTTCTAATTTATTTTAATTCGAAAGTTTAATGTTAAATTGCTAGATGTACCCAGCACAGTGTACACAAAAATGTACACTGGCTGACATGTGGGACCAACGGGACCCAGTTGACCGGTCAAATTTGGACTGGTCAACAGGGGATGGGGCCCCCCGTGTCATTGACTGCCTAGTGAACTAACAGGATTAGTTAGATTAATTAAGTAGTTAACATGTTAATTAACAGGATAAATTAGGTTAATTAGTTCACTTAATTAATTAATTTAATTATTATTTACTTTATTTTTTATATTCCTTTTTTTAATGTTCTCAGGGGCTGGGGCCCACTCGTCATAGGCCCATGTGGCCAAACGGGCTAACGGGCGCGCGCGCCGGGCGGCGGATGCAGATGATGCCCAATCGTGCACTGGCGTTCGGGGCCGCACCCGAACGGGCATGCGCCCAGGCCAGCAGGGGAGGCACCGGCCACGGCAGCAGGCAACGGTAGGCAGCGCGAGGAGGGGCGGCCGGCGCGGCGAAGCAACAACGGCGGCGGCGGGGCTGCAGGGCAGGAGGGCAAGCATGGGGAAGGGGGCGGCGACCGCGGCTGTGCAGAGCAGCAGTAGTCGGGATCCGAGGGCGAGAAGCGCCAGCAGCAGAGCAGCGGGGTGGCGCAGGCGGTCGCCACAGCGGGCGGCGAGCGGCGGACACAGGCGGGCGGCGAGCGTGTGCACGCAGGGGCCAAGCATGGCCAGGGCACGACCTGGTCGCATCGAGCGCTGGGCAGATCACATCTAGGACGAGCGAACGCATAGGCAGCGGGGTCTGAGCGCGGCGGAGGTCGATTTACAGCAGCACGCATGGGAGAAGGCAGGGCGAAGGGGAGGCTCACATCGAGGCGTGTAGGGGGCCCAGGGGAGCCGGAGGGACCCTGCCGGCGAGGTCCGGCGGCCGGACGGGCCGACAGGCGCGAGGGCGAAGCAGAGGTGTGGAGGAAGAGGAGCCGCGAGGAGGAGGCCGTCGGGGAGGGGAAGAGGAGGTGTCCGGCGAGGTGAAGGCAAACGGTGGCGTCGGGGGTTTAGGCGGCGAGGCGTCAGGGTCGGGCATCGGGGATCGGCACGAGGAGCTCCTCTCCCCTGTGCATGCGTTGTGTGGTGGCGGCGGTGTGGGAGGACGAGGGGAGAGTGGGGGATCGTGGGGGAACCGTGGTGTAGTGGGCTAGGGTTGCGGGGTGGGGGGTTATGCAGGGGCGCGGCTGGGCCAACCAGGTGGGTGGCCCAATGGCCTGCTGGGCCGGAGCCCAGTGGGGGGGGGGGGTTGGTGTTTCCCCTTTTTCTATTTTGTTAGTTTTCTTTTGTTTTCCTTTTCTGTTTTTAACCTTAATTGCTTTAGTTTCAGTAAAACACAATAAGAATCTCTAAATTAGTGTTACTAAATATTCCACTACCACAAATAACTTGGCACATTAATTAAAGTAGTTTGTATTTGTTTATTAATTTAAGAGCATTTAAATAATAGTTTTACATTGTTTTAATTTATTTAGTGGATTTAAGTATTTTATTAAAAGATGATTTCTGCACCAACATTTATTATGGATTATTTGACACATTAGGAACGATCTAGTTTTGACTTTTGAAAACTTTAATTGTTTTGACTTTAATTCAAATTCAAATTTGGATCGGTTCTGAACTAACGCGAGATTATCAACAATAATCGAGGTGACGTGGCATCATTACCAGAGGGTTACTGTAGCTTGATTACCCGGGTGTCACAACTGAGGACGGGCTCAAAGCACGGTAGAGACTCCATATCCACGTAAGGAATATGTGCATGATCGAAGACTTTGTCTTTGTTGAACAGCACTGAGGAATAGAAGTTGGCTTGACTAGCAGTCTAGAAACGCCTCTTCCTTATGCGAGCAGAGTCATAATGGTTGTAGTCAGTGAAGAATACGTTCTCGCCAAAGAAGTCTTCAGCCTTGAACTTTTGCTTCCTTGAGAACAGATCCTTTGGCTTTGGCAGAGGGGTGTCAGTGAGTTGCATCACAACCTCAGGAATCGCGAGCTCTGGTTCTTCAGGCTGCGGAATTTCTGGTTCCTCTTCAGGTACTGTCTGTGTTGTCACATTCTCAGCAGCAGCAGTTTCTTGAGCACAAGCAGCTGGAATATCTTCATGCACAGATGCAGTGGGATGAGTTTCTTCAGAGCCCATTTGAACTGTTGGTGCAGGGGACTGATGAATTTGTTGTAGCGGGGTGAAGAGTGGAGAATTGGGGTGCTGACTTTCCCAAAAGTCATCATTCATTACTGGCGTTGTGCTTCCAATATCCACGTCTTCATCATCCAATTCTTCAACACCAGCCTCTTCAGCTGTGAACTGAGGCATTGGTGATGATACAACCGGTTTTGAAGGGATTGCATCCACTTCAATTTCCTCATTAATCTGCTCTGACGAAGCAGCAGATTGAGTTTCTTCATCAGATGCGCTTGGGATCTCATATTCTTCACCAAAAGGAATAAGGTCCTTTGATGGCATGGTGGAAATCGGAACAACATCGATCGGATTTGCAAAAGAGCTGGTCATAGGCTTCATCTTCTTTGGAGCTGAAGATTCTGAAGCACTTGATGCTTTCCTTTTCTTCACTGCAGCTCGTTCTGCAGCCTTGGTCTTCTTCACATCTGATGCAGATGGAAGGATAGGAGTTGGTGTAGGCGCAGGAGGAGCTGAGGAATCTGTTTGAATTTCCTCAGGCGCAACTGATGCAGTTGCCTTGACTTCTTCAGTTTCTTCAGGCGCACCACTAGTGGATGCCCTGGCAATTTCTTCAACGGCTGGAATGGAGTCATCAGCCCTGGAACTAGCATTTTCTTCAGCAGCTTGAAAATCATCAGCGGTGCTGGCATGTTCTTCAGTTGGCTGAGCAGAAGCTTCAGTCTGAGGAACTTCTTGTTGCGATGGGGCTGCAACAGTTGTGAACTTCTCAGTCAGTTTCACAAACCTGACTTTAGCTCCTTTCCAATCAGCATAGTAAGCATCAAATTCATCGCTGAGGGTTTTGATGTCAGCCTGCATCTTGACGAGTTCTTCAGGTGTCATCTTGACAACATTTTTCTTCAGCAGTTTCTCTTTTCTGTACTGCGATTTCTTGATCTGTCTGACCCTATCATATTTCCATTTCCCCTCTTGGATGAAATGAGTTAGCATGTGATTTTGACCAGGTGTCAACTTGAAGTCTGGCATAGGAGTATTTGGGTCCTTGTGCCAGAGATCAATGTAGTCTAGGATCGCCCTTGGATCCAACAGCAGCGACACAGGTGTGCCTTTGGCTCTAGCGGCCCTCATTTGTCCGTCTCTGATGATTTCTGCAAGTTCATCATCATCAGCTTCATCTTCTTTATGCGGCTCTTGAAAGGCGACCTGTTTCTTCTTGGGACTTGGCCGAGGACCTCGTCCAGCAGTTGCCTTGGTCTTCAGCAGAGTGGGGCCAGATGAAGAATTTGGTGCAGCTGAGGAACTTGCTGAGACACCAGAGGCAATGGAGATGCCTGTAGTCCTTTGGCATGAGGCCAGATGCGCAGGTGCTGAGGACTTGTCGGAACAGCTGAGGACTTTGGAGGAGGTGCTGAGGATTTTGAAGGAGCAGGAGCAGCTTGTGGAATTGGTCTTGAAGATTTTGAAGTGCCTGGCCGTGAGGGCACAACTGAGGAAGTTGGCCGTGAGGTCACTGTTGGTGAAGCACTTGGCTTACGAGCAGGCTTCTTAGGCATATATTTCCTCGGCTTGACAGAGGCCTCAGTGGCAGCAACAGTAGAGTCTTCATTGAATTTCCTCACTGCTTCTTTGGCTTGGTGCTTTGCCCATTCTTCAGGAAAATCCTCACCGCGTTTGATGCTAGTGGGATCTGCCTCTTGGCCAGGTGCCAATGGGGCTCTTGGGCATGGAGGATTTAGTGCGAATTTCTTCATACACTTTGGGGTTACATATCTGTATTCCCTCCATTCGCGTGCCCATCTCTGTTCAATCCTCTGAATGCGCACCTTGCGCTGATTTTTGTTTTCTTTGCCAAACTTGGCCTCATCAGGTGTGCAGTATTCTTTGTAAATGTCCTCATGTATTTCAAAAGCAGTCATGACCTCAGGCCTCTTTCCTCCTTTCTGTGGCTTCTTACCATCTGCCATGTTCTTCAGCTGAGGATTTGAACAATTGAATTCTCTGAAGAAGTATGCAATTTCTCTTCGAGGAACGCTGCAAATGAGTTAAATTGATGAGAACCTAGTGATTCAGCAGCGGACATGAGTACCTGTGAACAGAGTATAGTTGCGAGGAATTTGGAGAGCTCATATGCGTCCTCAGAAGGTTTTTTAAAAAAAAGTTTGAGGAATTTGACCAGATGAGTCTTGAAGAATTTCACTAAGCGTGCTTTGTCTTAGGTTCCAGAGTTGTATAGATCGAAGATTCACACAATTGAGGAATCTTGAAGAAAATAAGGCATAGAGAAGTGAATCAAGAACAGATGACTTGTGAGGTGTTTTGTGTGAGGATTTGAAGAATAAAACACCTTTGAAGATTTTGTAGAAAACTTTCGAATCAAAGAGGGTAGTAAAAGTAACTTTTAATTACCCTGTATGAAGAACACGACGAACAGTGAGGTGAAACAGGGGAGTTCGTAGGTGTAGATCTTCCACGCCCTAACTTTGCGGAGGAAGACGTCTATGGCGATGGCGGAGGTGAAGATTTCCGCGGTCGGCGCGAGTACGACGGCGATGAGGTCGAGGCAGTGAAGCTCTTCCTCACCGGCGACGATGGAGTAGCGGCGGCGCTAGGGTTTGGGAAGCTCGAGCGGGAGACAGAGATCGAGCGGAGTAAAGGAAGTGAGCAAGGGGTGAGGGGGTATTTATAGTGGCAGTGAAAAACTGTTCGCCCGAAGATTTGCGACGAACGTGGCCCTGACCCTTCTCCTTCGCATGACATGTGTCACCCACGTACTGTGAAGTGGAGATCGTGTTAGATCGTGGGTTAATAGAATAATGCATCGTGGGATGCGGAACGGTTTGAGTGGCAAAACCGAAAATTTGGATAAGATTAGTTTTAACGTTCCGTTCGCAATTTCTTCAGCTGACAAGGACACAGTGAAGATTTTGAACAAGTTTCAAATAGAACGCACATGAAGAATTTGTGAATAGATTGGATTGAGTATAGCATAGAGGGGGAAGGGTCCGATCACATTCACTTAGCAGAAAAACCAACTTGAAGAGATAGCCATAAGTGAATGTTGTAGAGGACATAAGTATATATATATAGTGAATGAAGAAAAACTACGGAACAAGTGAAGATTTTGAAAAGTTGAAGAATTTGAAAAACTAAGGAAAAACTCAAATTGAAGATCTTCAGCTTTGGTGGTGGCGTGACCCACCGTATAAGAATGATGATTTCAGACACCGCGTACAATTGTCGTAGGGTTCTGAGAATCAAATTCTTCATTAATTTCTTCACACTTAGAGTGTTATTCTTCATTGATTTGAAGAAAAACATTTCTTTATGTGTTGCACATCTAAGTCATCAATTTTGCATAGGTGTTAGGATGAGTGCCTTTTCAAAGTACATTCGAAGACTCTAAGATATTTAGCTCACACCACAACTTGCTAAATCTCTTCTCATCCAAGGGCTTTGTGAAAATATCGGCTAGCTGTTCTTCAGTCTTCACATGCTCAATAGAAATGTCGCCCTTCAACACATGATCGCGAAGAAAATGATGACGAATCTGAATGTGCTTTGTCTTCGAGTGCTGAACTGGGTTGTGAGCAATCTTAATTACACTCTCATTGTCACAGAGGAGAGGCACATTCTTCACATTGATGCCATAGTCCTTGAGTGTTTGCTTCATCCATAGCAGTTGAGCACAGCAAGAATCAACAGCAATGTACTCAGCTTCAGAAGTAGACAATGATACGCAGTTCTGTTTCTTCGAGGACCAACAGACCAAGGATCGTCCGTGGAAATGACATGTACCAGATGTTGACTTGCGGTCCACACGATCACCAGCATAGTCAGTGTCAGAATATCCAATGAGATGAAAATCCAAGCTCTTGGGATACCATAATCCTAGTGTTGGTGTGTGAGCTAGATATCGAAGAATATGCTTCACAGCCTTATGGTGTGATTCCTCCGGTGCAGCTTGAAATCAGGCACACATGCAAACACTAAGCATTATATCTGGCCTAGATGCACATAAGTACAATAAAGAGCCAATCATGGAGCGGTATACCTTATGATCGAAGTCAATACCATTTTCATCAGTGCATAGTTGACCATTTGTGGGCATAGGAATTTTGATGCCTTTGCAATCTTGCATGCCGAATTTCTTCAGGACATCCTTGAGGTATTTCTCTTGAGATGTGAATATGCCATTGCGCTGTTGACGAATTTGAAGACCTAAGAAGAATTTCAACTCTTCCATCATAGACATTTGATATTGTTCACTCATCATATAGGAAAATTCATCACTATAGCGTTGGTCAGTACAGCCAAAGATGATATCATCAACATATATTTGGCACACAAACAGTTCACCATCATAAGATTTAGTAAAGAGAGTAGGATCGAGTGAACTGGGTGTGAAGCCGTTCTTCCTGAAGAATTCCTTCAAAGTATCATACCACACCCGTGGGGCCTGCTTGAGGCCATAGAGGGCCTTATTGAGTCTGAAGACTTTGTCAGGATTCTTTGGATCTTCAAAACCTGTGTGTAGCCTTGATCTACTAGTCGTGCCTTATTCCTCACCACAAGGCCGTTTTCATCTTGCTTGTTGCAGTAGATCCATTTTGTGCCAATGATATTATGCTTGTGAGGATCTGGACGGTTGACCACTTCCCAGACGTTGTTGAGCTTGAACTGATGTAATTCTTCTTGCATGGCCTGAATCCACTCAGGTTCCAGAAATGCTTCATCTACCTTAGTGGGCTCTGTGATAGAGACAAAATCATAATGCCCACAAAAGTTAGATAAGTGTGAAGCTTTTGAACGTGTGAGAGGACCTGGTGCTTTGATGTTATCAATGATCTTCTCCACTTGCACTTCTTTTGCAACGCGAGGATGAGCTGGTTGTCGTTGAGGAATTTGATCAGCATTTTCTTCAGCATCAATTTCTTCGGCATTTTCCTCAGGTGCATCAGCTCGACGTTCTTCACGTATTGGAATGAATTCTTCACCAGATTCTTCAGTAGGAATGACATCCTCAGCAGCCTTGAGCTTGATAGAATCCTCAGGTGCTGGTTCATCTATCACAGAAGGTAGGTGCTCTCTTTGCGAGCCATTAGTTTCATCGAACCGCACATCTACAGTTTCAACAATCTTGTGAAGAACATTGTTGAAGACTCTGTAGGTGTGCGAGTCCTTTCTGTAACCAAGCATAAAACCTTCATGTGCTTTCGGTGCAAATTTAGAGTTGTGATGAGGATCTCTAATCCAACATTTAGCACCAAAGACTTTGAAATAACTCACATTGGGTTTCTTGTCAGTGAGGAGTTCATAGGCAGTCTTCTTGAAGAATTTGTGAAGATATACTCTTCTTGAGTATCAATTGCATCAACCTAGAAACGACGAGGTGTTTTGTACTCATCAAGCATAGTGCGAGCCATCTCAGCAAGAGTCCTGTTCTTACGCTCCACGACGCCATTCTGTTGAGGAGTATAAGGAGCAGATAACTAATGAGTAATACCAAGTTCATCAAGATAATCATTGAGACCTGAATTCTTGAACTCAGTGCCATTGTCACTTCTGATGTGCTTGATCTTCACACCAAAGTTGGTTGAAGCCCTCGAGGAAAATCGTTTGAAGACTTCCTGCACTTCATGTTTGTAAGTGACAAGGTGTACCCATGTGTAACGAGAGTAATCATCAACAATAACAAAGCCATATTGAGATGCTTCATTTGAAACAGAAGAATAATGATTAGGACCGAAGAGATCCATGTGAAGCAATTCAAATGGGCGAGTAGTAGTCATGATGGTATTAGCTGGATGCTTGGCCTTGGTCATCTTTCCAGCTTCACAGGCACCACATAAGTGATCCTTTAGGAATTTGACATTCTCAATGCCAATAACATGCTTCTTCTTTGCAAGCGTGTGCAAATTCCTCATGCCTGCATGACCAAGTCGTCGATGCCATAGCCATCCTTCTAAAGATTTGGCAAGTAGGCACATGGCTGGTTGTGAATCTGCAGAGTAATCAACAATATACAAGTCTCCTCTCCTAAAGCCTTCGAAGACTTTGGAATTGTCAGCTTCCATAATCACAACACAACGATACTTGCCAAAGACAACAACCATATCAAGATCACAAAGCATTGAGACAGACATAAGGTTGTATCCTAAGGACTCAACAAGCATGACTTTGTCCATGTGTCGATCCTTTGTGATAGCTACCTTACCTAGACCCAATACCTGACTTTTTCTTTTGTCAGCGAAAATGATATGCTTCAGATGTGATGATGATAAGGGAGCATCCATCATTCTTGTCACCAGTCATGTGATTTGTACATCCACTATCGAGGACCCACTCAGTGGCTTTGGGTTGATCATCCTGCAGATGAATTAGTGCAACTTATGAACTCATATACTTCATCAGTGAAGAATATGATATCAAAGTCATCAAATCAATTTCATCAAGCAGTAAGACAGATAAAGCTGTAGGAGGACGTGTGAAATGAATATTCATTTCTTCATGATTAGCCTGCATCCTTTCAGGCATGTTGTCAGGTCCCCAGCAATTTCTTCAGACGTTTGAGCACGTTTGGAGACCTAACCCTGCAGAAGAGATTAGTTCTTTTTCTTCACCACCCACATCTAAAGGGGTGGCAAAGAGTTCATCACTCTGCGAGCTCCATATGAGAATGGTGGCATAGAGGCCAATCCATTTCGTTTCACATAAGAGTGGTTAGGGTAAGCATATGAATAAGCAGAGAAATTCTTCGAGGACTTATGAACATAATAATTAGAAGAATAATGCTCATATTCATAGCCCTTGGCTCTTCCCTGTGAATATGAGGACTTGGAGCCATATGAAGAGTTTGGTCCATATGAGGAATTTGATCTGGGGTTCCTATTCTTCAATGGTGGAGTCATGAAGACATTCACCTGAAGACTTTCAAGGCACCTTTTGGGAACCCAGATTTTCTTCATAAGGGAACCATTCCTGCAGTTAGTGCCAACATATCTAGCAAATACTTCACCATTCTGATTTTTGAACAACTTATAGTTGGAGTTAATTGACTCATCAGAAGAATGAGAAGATCCACATGTATAGGCAGATAAATTAGATGGATCAACTGGAGGTCCCTTTGCAGCAACCCATGAAGTTTTGGGGTACTGCTCAGGCTTCCAATATGTACCATCAGCATTGAGTTTCCTCTCAAAGGCAATACCCTCTTTCCTACGGTTCATGTTGAGGATCTGCTTTTTAAGCACATCACAAAGAGTCTGATGCCCTTTGAGGCTTTTGTACATGCCTGTCATGTACAATTCCTTCAGCCCTGCATCATCAGTGATACTAGCAATGTCCTCAGATGAGGAATTAGTGATAGCAGAGGCAGGTGAGGAATTTGTAACATTAGAAGCATTTGAACATTCAGGTGAGGAATTAGCAGATTCTCGTTCAATGCATTTCAGACATGGAGGAACAAATTCTTCCTGAGGAGCGCTGATTTGTTGAGCAAGTAATGAATCGTGGTCCTTCTGAAGATCTTCATAACTCACTCTTAGCTTTTCAAGATCTTGCTTTCTTTGAAGAAATTCATAAGAAAGATTCTCATGATCAGACAAGAGAGTGTTATGATGACCTTGAAGGTTGTCAAACCTGGTCATATGAGTTGTTAGCACGATGATGTTCATATGAGGACCTAGATCCATATGAAGAGTTTGGTCCATATGAGGAATTTGATCTGGGGTTCCTATTCTTCACAGGTGGTGTCATGAAGACATTCACCTGAAGACTTTCAAGGCACCTTTTGGGAACCCAGATTTTCTTCATAGGGGAACCATTCCTGCAGTTAGTGCCAACATATCTAGCAAATACTTCACCATTCTGATTTTTGAACAACTTATAGTTGGAGTCAATTGACTCATCAGAAGAATGAGAAGATTCACATGTATAGCCAGATAAATTAGATGGATCAACTGGAGGTCCCTTTGCAGCAACCCATGAGGTTTTGGGGTACTGCTCAGGCTTCCAATATGTACCATCAGCATTGAGTTTCCTCTCAAAGGCAATACCCTCTTTCCTGGGGTTCCTGTTGAGGATCTGCTTTTTAAGCACATCACAAAGAGTCTGATGCCCTTTGAGGCTTTTGTACCTGCCTGTCATGTACAATTCCTTCAGCCCTGCATCATCAGTGATACTAGCAATGTCCTCAGATGAGGAATTAGTGATAGCAGAGGCAGGTGAGGAATTTGTAACATTAGAAACATTTGAACATTCAGGTGAGGAATTAGCAGATTCTCGTTCAATGCATTTCAGACATGGAGGAACAAATTCTTCCTGAGGAGCGCTGATTTGTTGAGCAAGTAATGAATCACGCTCCTTCTGAAGATCTTCATAACTCACTCTTAGCTTTTCAAGATCTTGTTTCCTTTGAAGAAGTTCATAAGAAAGCTTCTCATGATCAGACAAGAGAGTGTTATGATGACCTTAAAGGTTGTCAAACCTGGTCTGAAGTCTCTGAAGATTTTCAGTTAAGGCTTTAGTGCGATCCATTTCTTCACCCAACATATCATCACTTTTGTCTAGCATGTTTTGAACCTTTCAAAAGCCTTTTGTTGTTTCACAACAATCTTAGCAAGTTTTGAGTAGCTGGGCTTAAGATTTTCATCGGATTCATCTTCACTAGACTCAGAGGAGGTATATTTAGGTAACTTGGCACCCTTGGCCATGAAGCAATAGGTGGGAGCGCAGTCATCACTGCCTTCATTAGCCTTGTTGGTGAGGTCATTTTCTTCAGAGTTGAAGATGGACTTGCTGACGAATGCAGTAGTGAGGGCTAGGCTCGCCACACCAGACTCGGAATCTTCAGATTCCTCCTCTTCGTCTTGTTCCTCAGATTCAGCTTCAGAGTCCATTTCCTTGCCGATGAATGCCCGAGCCTTCTTGGAGCTGCTCTTATTGTGAGATGAAGACCTTGAGGATTTTGACGATGAAGATTTTGAGGATTTCTTCTTTTTCTTTGCATCATCAGAACTTTAATCCTTGTATTTCTTCTTCTTTGATTCTTTTTCCCACTAAGGACAATCTTGAATGTAGTGTCCAGGTTTCTTGCACTTGTGACAAAGCCTCTTCTTGTAGTCACTGGATGAGGAACCATTGCTCCTTGAGGTTCTTCCAAAGCGACCACGTCTTGAGAACTTCTGGAATTTCTTCACGAGCAGTGCTAGGTCATGACTCAGTTCTTCAGGGTCACCAAGGCTGCTACCAGAGTCTTCATCTTCGGACTCAGGTACTGCCTTGGCCTTCAGTGCACGTGATCTGCCATAGCTCAAACCATAGTGTAGGATCGGAAGTATGTCTAGAGGGGGGGGGGTGATTAGACTACTTGACCAAATAAAAATCTAGACTTTTCCCAATTTTAGTTCTTGGCAGATTTTAGCTATCTTAGCACAAGTCAAGCAATCTCCACACAATTCAAGCAAGCATGCAAAAGAGTATATGAGCAGTGGAAAGTAAAGCATGCAACTTGCAAGAATGTAAAGGGAAGGGTTTGGAGGATTCAAACGCAATTGGAGACACAGATGTTTTTGTCGTGGTTCCGATAGGTGGTGCCATCGTACATCCATGTTGATGGAGACTTCAACCCAGAGAGGGTAACAGTTGCGCGAGTCCACGGAGGGATCCACCCATGAAGGGTCCACGAAGAAGCAACCTTGTCTATTCCATCACGATCGCCGCCCACGAAGGACTTGCCTCACTAGCGGTAGATCTTCACGAAGTAGGCGATCTCCTTGCCCTTACAAACTCCTTGGTTCAACTCCACAATCTTATCGGAGGCTCCCAAGTGACACCTAGCCAATCTAGGAGACACCACTCTCCAAGAAGTAACAAATGGTGTGTTGATGATGAACTCCTTACTCTTGTGCTTCGAATGATAGTCCCCCCAACACTCAACTCTCTCACAGGATTTGGATTTGGTGGAAAGAAGATTTGAATGGAAAGCAACTTGGGGAAGGCTAGAGATCAAGATTCATATGGTAGGAATGGAATATCTTGACCTCAACACATGAGTAGGTAGTTCTCTCTCAAAAAATGTGTATTGGAAGTGTTGGTATGTTCTGATGGCTTTCTCCACGAATGAAGAGTGGGTGGAGGGGTATATATAGCCTCCACACAAAATCTAACCGTTACACACAATTTGCCAAACTCGGTGGGACCGAATGGTTAAACTCGGTCGGACCGACTCAGCAAACCTAGTGACCGTTAGGATTTTCGGTGGGACTGAGATGCAACTCGGTAGGACCGATATGGTTAGGGTTCGGGCATAACGTAATCTCGGTGTGACCGATTACACAAACTCGGTGGGATCGATTTTGGTAATAAGCTAACCAGAGAGTTGGCCAGGTAAACTCGGTGGGACCGGTTCGCTCATTTCGGTGAGACCGAAGTGTTACGAAAGGGAAACAGAGAGTTTACATTGCAATCTCGGTGGGACCAATCGCTCACTTCGGTTAGACCGAAACGTTACGAAGGGAAACAGAGAGATTACAATCCCATCTTGGTGAGACCGAGATCCCTATCGGTGAGACCGATATGGCTAGGGTTTGTGGCAGTGGCTATGACATTTGAAACTCGGTGGCGCTGGATATAAAGAATCGGTGGGGCCGAGTTTGACTTTTGGTTTAGGTCAAATGTGGATGTGGGAAGATAGTTGAGGGTTTTGGAGCATATCACTAAGCACTTTGAGCAAGCAAGCCATTAAGCAACACCTCATCCCTCCTTGATAGTATTGGCTTTTCCTATAGACTCAATGTGATCTTAGATCACTAAAATATAAAATTGTAGAGTCTTGAGCGTTTGAGCTTGAGCCAATCCTTTGTCCTTAATATTTTGAGGGATCCACTTTCCTCATCCATGCCATGCCATTCATGAGCTTTTCCTGAAATATTAATCTTGTAATAATGTTAGCTCAATTAGCTAAATGTTGTTAGGAATTACCGAAACCACCCAGGGATAGTTGCACTTTCAATCTCCCCCTTTCTGGTAATTGATGACAACATATAGATCAAAGCTTCGACAAATGATAATAAGAGTGAAAAATATTGTCGCTTTGAGAAGTATGTGAAAAGCAATAGCTCCCCCTAAATTTGTGCATATCTTAAGATTTGCTTTGGACTGCAAATGCACAATGAGTTAGGATCATGGGTTACTCTTCCATGTCACATACATCTTGGTGGAGCGCTCAAAATGATAAGAATTAAATACATGCACTCATCACCAAGCAAAGTGAATGATCATATAGGGATAACATGATAGTATCATCCAACAAGCATAAGTGTAGCTTATGATCAACCACATGATCATCAATGTCTCACAGATAATAGCATAGTATCTCAAGCAAACAAAGTTCAACCAAGAAGACAAGAGAGAACAAAAGCAAACGAACTCTCTCTCTCGAAGCCTATGATCTATACAGTTTTCTCCCCCTTTGGCAACAAGTTACCAAAAAGTTCATAGAAATGCATAGCACTAAAACGACTCTCAGGCTTGGTCTTCAGGTGGTGGAGTCCGGATAACGCTAAGGACGAAGACTTCAGTTGAAGTAGATGGAGCTGGAGCTGGTGGCACTGACGCTGTAGCTGGTGCAGATGAAGTGGCTCTGGTGTCAGTTACTGGCACTACAGATGATCTCTGAGCTCTAGGCACTCTGGCAAATGCATCAGTTGTTGTTTTGCCCTTTCTCTCCTGCATGTCATCCTGTAGTTGCTCCACAACAGACTGAATCTCAGTTACTTTCACATCTAAGTCATAGAACTTTTGTTCCATGATTCTTTCCAAGCTCTCTTGGTTTCGAGTCAGGGTGGCCAGTCCTTTCTCAATCCTCAGAGTTGATGCTATCAGATAACCGAGCTGCTCCTGCTTGTTCTTCAGAAAGTACTCAGATGCCTCCTCTTGAGTTGGCATCTTGGCAGCCTTCTCCATCTTTGCCTTCTACTTCTTTGCTTGAGCTTGCACTGATGATGGTTCATTCTCATTCATCACAACTTGATTGTTCTCAAAATCTGGATGGATGGGCAAGTGTTCCTTATCCAACAGGTATGTGCCTGTGCCCATCTTCGAGTTAATCAATTCCTGAATATGTGGGGCATATCCACAACTTCTCTTCTGATCAGCTGTTGTCCTCTTGATAGTCTCAACTATGAGGCTCATGACCTTGAACTTCTGTGGCACATCAAATATATGTAGCAAGTTAATTGCGTGCCCTCTGATCATGTTGTGGTCACCTGACTTGGGCAAGAGAGTGTGCCTTAGGATCCAGTTGATTGTAGGCAGCCCTGACAGAAGAAAGTGGACTGCTCCAAACTTGAAAGTCTCAGGAGCTTTGTCTAGGATCTCCTTATACATGTTTGACATGGAATTGTGATCCATCTTCTTGGCAAACATCCAAGTCATCTTCTTGCTCTTCTGGGGCATTTATCAACTGAGCCCATTCCTCAATAGTTGATTGGTACCTTGTACCTTCAGACATCCATACTATCCTGCCATCTCGATAGAAATGTGCTGTGGAGTAAAATTGCATTATGAGCTCCTCATTCCACTTTGTGAGATTCTTCCCAACAAAGTCTGCAACTCCACAAGCATTGAAGCTGTCATACACTCCAGGATAGTGTTCTTCATTTTCCTTCATGTAGGTCCAGTCGACCCACCTCATATCACACACTATGGGTTTCTTGTCCAGCAGCACTGTCTCATAGAAGTCTTGCTGTTCCTTTGTGTGGAACCTGTAATCAACATCAGTCCTTCTCCTTCTAGCATATGGATCTGTCTCTCTCCATTTCCTCAGCCCTAAATCTCTCCTGATCTTCATGTTCTCAGCCACAGGATGAGCATCGTTGTGGTCTGGAATCTTGGGTTTAAGCTTCCTCAGAACTTGTCCTTCGTCATCTTCCTCAGCAGTAACATCAGGCACTGGGGCCTTGTTCTTCTCAGCAGCTGGTATACTCCTGGTGTTCCTCTTAGGTGCACTCTTGGGCTTGGAGGCAGCTTTGGGTGCTTCTTTGGGCTTTGAAGATGTAGCAGCCCCTGACCTTATAGCATCACCCATTAGCTTTTGTGCCTTATGTGCTGGTCTAGCAACCTCTTCTTCCTCTTCTTCCTCAGAATCTCTCCTCATGGAGGGTTTGCCAAGAACTCTGGCAGTAGTGGTTCTGACTCTCTTTTTCTTTCTGTCTTGGCCAATAGCTTCCTCTTCTGACTCCATGGTAAACTTCAGGGTTTCTCCAGTGGCAACCTTCCTAGGTTTAGAAGTGGGAACTCTCCATGCAGGTACCTTCTTTTGCAAAGCTTGCTTTGTGGCTGCAGCTGAGCCATATTCCTTCTTGAGCACTTTCTTCTTTGAAGTGGCTTCCTCTTCCTCTGCCACATAATCTTCATCTTCAGACTCTGAAGTCCTTTTCTTGCTTGCTCTAGTGGTAGCCTTTGGCAAGTTGCTTGGGGTTCTTCTGCTACCCTCATTTGAGCTGCTAGAGGGACTGGTGCCCTCACTCAAGTGAACCTGCTCCTCTGACTTGTTCTGGCTATCACTTTGGTCAGACATGTTGCAAACACTGACTGTAGACCCTGTGAATAGATTGTAGATGGGATAGAGTGGATGAGCATCACAAAATACAGAGATTTTTGCAAAAGAATGAGTCAAAGACTTAGTTTTAGTTTTCCACATAAAGCATTTCGGATCAACCGATTTGCAAACTCGGTGATACCGAAGCATCTGTTGGAACCAAAACTAGTGAACTCGGTCAGACCGAGTCACAGTTCGGTTGCACCGAGACTGCTAGGGTTTCACAAAGTCCTGAACTTGGTCACACCGATTTGCAATTCTCGGTCAGACCGAGAACCACATGTGCAATGGCCTTGGCCGAATCGGTGGAACCGAGTTTTGCAATCCGGTGGGTCCGAGATGGTTTCGGCGGAAACCTAACCCTAAATTTTCGATTCAATTCTAATCTACGGAGTGTTTTGACTGGATAGAAGTGTTTCAATCGTGGCAAGATTCATAATGAACACAATGTGCTAGGAATCGGACGGGGATAGCACTGTTATCGAGTCCATATCCTAGTTCGGCGATGAACTCGCTACGGCGGCAATGGCGGAGACGAAATCCGTTGACGGCGGCAGAGACCAGCGACAGGAGGCGGGTGGCGACGAGGAGGACGATCCGGAGACCCAGGAGGCAGAGCGAGCTATGCGCGGGCGAAGAGGTTCCGGAGAAATTTCCAAAATTTTGCCCGTGAGTATATATAGCCCAACCCTATCGGTGTGACCGAGTGGAACAACTCATTGGCACCGAGATGCATAACTGTTGAAAGTTACAACAACTCGGTGTGACCGAAAAGTTCAAATCAGTTGCACCGAGATGAAAACCTAGATCGACTTAGTGATCTCGGTGTGACCGAAATGGAGGAATCGGTCAGACCAAAACACACAAAGAAGTTTTGGAAGTTTAAGTCTATGACAAATCGGGGACTCCGAGTGCTCCTCACACAGAGTGGTTCGAATCTGACTTGATCAAATTTTGTGATGTAGCATGAATAGAGTTTGAGACGAGAAAAGCATAGATAGCTAGAGAGGGTTCTTAGGCATTCTTGTCCATCCACTTGGCAAAACAAAAGAAAACCAATCAATCAAAACAACAAGTGGATGTCCTCGAATGAGTAAAATATGCAATCAACATGCTCACATAATAAAATGGCAAATGAAATATGTGGCAAAGCATGCACAACCAATTCTAGCATCTATCAAGCAATTGGCGATGACTAGGTCATCTATATATGAGTATATTGACTTAGGAGTCAAATGAGAACATTTGATCATAGGTCATACTCATCGTTTAAGCACAAGTGGGGTTACCACTTTTACATAAAGTATTGTTGTGTTCACACCATTAGAGTTGCTTTAGCTCAATTTTTAGAGTAAAGCTCCCCCTAGATGTGATATCCCCCCTAAGAGGGATGAACTAACCTTGGGTTTTGTCGATGATGACTTCATGTAGATGTTGAAGATGTGGATGCTCAATGTTGATGTAGATCATTTGGAGCTATCCATTGGAGTGAGTTGCACTTCCAATACCTACACGGGTTAGTCCCACAAGGAACAAACAAGGATATCCATAGACATAGAGTGATGCGCACACAAGATGATGTCTATGAAAGCTTTTAGGTTACCTTGTCCCTTGTCTTACCAACAAGAGGGTTTGTGACTCCTTGAACTAGTGCAAGATGTGGAAGTTGATTGCACTTGTTCTTGCCAAGATGACAAGAGTGAAATATGTTGGCGGAGTCACCCTCAAGAACTCTCTAGTTCTTCTTCTTCTGGATCCACACCATCTTGATGGGAATCCTCGGAGTTGTAGTTGTACTTGATGAAGTGGAACTTGAAGTAGTCTTGGGAACCCATTTGACCAAGGCCTTAGGAGTTTCTTCAAATGCATCAATTTCCTCTTGAAGCTTGTCCTTGCCTTTTTGCTTGTGGTCTTGTGGTGGAAGATCATCTTGAGCTTGTGTCCCTTTGAAAGAAGTAGGATCATACTTCTCTTGTTGAGGAACAAACTTCGTCTTGGGGTATTGATCTTCTTCCCACTCAACTCCATTGGCATTGAACTTTCGTTCAAAACCAACACCTTGATTCTTCCGGTGCCTTCCTTGCTTGCGTACAATTTCCTCGAATTGCTTACTTCCGGCAAGGCTCTTGTAAACACCTTTATCTATAATTCCCTTCAATAAGCTATTTTCTTGCTCAAGTGTAACTTGGCTAAGAGAATCATTAGTGGAATCAAGAGAACTACTAGAAGCAACAATATTGGATTTAGCATGATCATTGTTACTACCGGAGGAAGAATCTTTCTTGTTCTTGTTACTAGACTTGACTTGAGGCATGTAAGTGGATAAGAGTAAACGCTTGGCAATGTAAGAAGAACTTTTCTTACGAAGATCATCATTGATTGCTTTTAAGAACTCATGCTCTTGCTCAAGGTTGAGCTTTTCAAAGCGTAATTTCTCATGAGTCCTTAAAAGATCTCGATGATCTCCTAAGATAGTTTCATGAGCTAACTTAAGAGTGTTTAGTTCTTTAGTTAGAGACTCAATCTTCTCCTTATCATTGTCATTCGTTTTATCTTGATTAGCATGATTAATTGACGTTTCATCATAGTATTCATCACTAGAGTTGTTAACAAGTAAATCATCATCACCTAACAAGTCATCTTCATCACTATTGAAATCAACATACTCGGGGTGTGATACCTTTGGGCCTTTAGCCATGAAGCATGTTCCAAATCCTTCATTTGGTGAGTCAAATATGTCGTAGGAGTTGGTTGTCACAAGAGCTAGACCGGCAACACCTTCATCTTGAGTATATTCGGAATCGGAGTGATAGCTTCTCTCGGAGTGGTTGTTGGAGTCGGAGCTGGATACCCATTCACCAACATGATCTTCATGTCTTCGTTTTGTGTAGCTCCTTGATGACTTGTCCTTTGTTTCCGAATCCTTGCTTCTCCGTGAGGGTCTTCGTTCATAACGATCATCTCTACTCCTTCTTTCTCTAGATGGTGATTCTTCTCCTCTACTTCTTCTCTTGGGAGAATCTTCTCTTCTCTTGTAGGGGCCCGTACACTCATTGGAATAGTGTCCGGGCCTTCCACAATTGTAGCAGTTTCTCTCTCGACTAGAAGATCTTTTGTCATTGTAGCACCTTGACTTGGAGCTTCTATCTTTGCTTCTATTCTTGTAGAACTTGTTGAAGTTCTTCACCATTAAGCTCAATTCTTCATTGAAGGTTTGTTTCTCACTTGATGATGTGAGGGCTTCACATGAGGCTTTGTAAGCACCACTTGATTTGTTGTGAAGTTCCTCTTTATCCTTGAGTGACATCTCATGAGCAACAATTCTTCTGATGACTTCCGTTGGCTTGAGATCTTTGTAATTTGGCATCATTTGGATCAATGTGCACACGGTATCATATTTTCCATCCAAGGCTCTTAGGATCTTCTTGATGATGAATCTATCGATCATATCTTCACTCCCTAAGCCGGCAATCTCATTTGTGACAAGAGCAAGCCTAGAGTACATTTCAGCGACACCTTCACCATCCTTCATTTTAAACTTGTCAAGTTGACTTTGAAGCACATCCAATTTGGATTCCTTGACGGAGTCGGTACCTTCGTGCATATCAATCAAAGTATCCCAAATTTCCTTTGCATTCTCAAGACGGCTGATTTTGTTGAATTCTTCGGGGCACAATCCGTTGAAGAGGATATCACAAGCTTGAGCATTGTATTGCAGCATCTTCAACTCTTCCGCGGTAGCTTCACGGTTCGGTTCTTTCCCATCAAAGAATTCACCTTGCAAACCAATACACACAATAGCCCAAATGGCGGGGTTATGTCCAAGAATATGCATTTTCATCTTATGCTTCCAACTCGCAAAATTAGTACCATCAAAGTAAGGACCTCTACGGTGATAATTTCCCTCGCTAGACGCCATACTCTCCTAGGTTGTGAAACCAAGGCTAGGACCACCAAAAGCTATGGAAATCAAAGCAAATGGAGACCAAGGCTCATATACCACTTGTAGGATCGGAAGTATGTCTAGAGGGGGGGGGGGTGATTAGACTACTTGACCAAATAAAAATCTAGACTTTTCCCAATTTTAGTTCTTGGCAGATTTTAGCTATCTTAGCACAAGTCAAGCAATCTCCACACAATTCAAGCAAGCATGCAAAAGAGTATATGAGCAGCGGAAAGTAAAGCATGCAACTTGCAAGAATGTAAAGGGAAGGGTTTGGAGGATTCAAACGCAATTGGAGACACGAATGTTTTTGTCGTGGTTCCGATAGGTGGTGCTATCGTACATCCACGTTGATGGAGACTTCAACCCACGGAGGGTAACGGTTGCGCGAGTCCACGGAGGGCTCCACCCATGAAGGGTCCACGAAGAAGCAACCTTGTCTATTCCATCACGGCCGTCGCCCACGAAGGACTTGCCTCACTAGCGATAGATCTTCACGAAGTAGGCGATCTCCTTGCCCTTACAAACTCCTTGGTTCAACTCCACAATCTTGTCAGAGGCTCCCAAGTGACACCTAGCCAATCTAGGAGACACCACTCTCCAAGAAGTAACAAATGGTGTGTTGATGATGAACTCCTTGCTCTTGTGCTTCAAATGATAGTCTCCCCAACACTCAACTCTCTCACAGGATTTGGATTTGGTGGAAAGACTATTTGAGTGGAAAGCAACTTGGGGAAGGCTAGAGATCAAGATTCATATGGTAGGAATGGAATATCTTGACCTCAACACATGAGTAGGTAGTTCTCTCTCAAAAAATGTGTATTGGAAGTGTTGGTATGTTCTGATGACTTTCCCCACGAATGAAGAGTGGGTGGAGGGGTATATATAGCCTCCACACAAAATCTTACACACAATTTGCCAAACTCGGTGGGACCGAATGGTTAAACTCGGTCGGACCGATTCAACAAACCTAGTGACCGTTAGGATTTTTGGTGGGACTGAGATGCAACTCGGTAGGACCGATATAGTTAGGGTTCGGGCATAACGTAATCTCGGTGTGACCGATTACACAAACTCGGTGGGACCGATTTTGGTAATAAGCTAACCAGAGAGTTGGTCAGGTAAACTCGGTGGGACCGGTTCGCTCATTTCGGTGAGACTGAAATGTTACGAAAGGGAAACCGAGAGTTTACATTGAAATCTCGGTGGGACTGATCGCTCACTTCGGTTAGACCAAAACGTTACGAAGGGAAACAAAGAGATTACAATCCCATCTTGGTGAGACCAGGATCCCTATCGGTGAGACCAATTTGGCTAGGGTTTGTGGCAGTGGCTATGACATTTTAAACTCGGTGGTGCCGGATATAAAGAATTGGCGGGGCCGAGTTTGACTTTTGGTTTAGGTCAAATGTGGATGTGGGAAGATAGTTGAGGGTTTTGGAGCATATCACTAAGCACTTTGAGCAAGCAAGCCATTAAGCAACACCTCATCCCTCCTTGATAGTATTGGCTTTTCCTATAGAATCAATGTGATCTTAGATCACTAAAATATAAAATTGTAGAGTCTTGAGCGTTTGAGCTTGAGCCAATCCTTTGTCCCTAATATTTTGAGGGATCCACTTTCCTCATCCATGCCATGCCATTCATTGAGCTTTTCCTGAAATATTAATCTTGGAATAATGTTAGCTCAATGAGCTAAATGTTGTTAGGAATTACCAAAACCACCCAGGGATAGTTGCACTTTCACATAGAGATCTCTCTTTTCAGCAAGCTGGAACTCATGAGTATTTAGCCTCTCGAGGATGTCAGCGGGGTCAAGTGACTTGTAATAAGCACGCTCTTGTAACATCAGTGCCAGAGTATCAAATGAGGAATCAAGCGATCTCAACAATTTCTTCACCACCTCATGGTCGGTGATGTTAGTGGCACCATGTGCTTGAAGCTCATTGAGATGTGAGTGAGGCAATCGAAGGTTTGCTGAACATTTTCATTGTCGAGTCTTTTGAAGCGGTTGAAGAGATTGCGAAGAACATCAACTCGAGAGTCACGCTGAGTTGAAACTCCTTCATTGACTTTGGACAGCCTATCCCAGATAAGCTTAGCAGTCTCCAAAGCACTCACTCTTCCATACTGTCCTTTGCTCAGATGGACACATATGATATTCTTCGCTTGAGAATCGAGTTGCTTGAATCTCTTCACACCAGTAGCATTCAGAGAAGGTGTGACTGAGGGAACACCATTTTCCACAACATACCAGAGATCGTTATCAATTTCCTCAAGATGCATTTGCATCTTATTCTTCCAGTAGGGGTAGTCCGTCCCATCGAAGGTAGGACACCCAGCAGAGACCTTGATCATACCTGCGGTCGACATAACTAAAACTTCAGGTGGTTAAACCAAAATCACATAGAACAAGGGAGTACCTTGCTCTGATACCAATTGAAAGTGCGTTATATCGACTAGAGGGGGGGTGAATAGGCGATTTTTATGAATTCTTCACTAAGGAATTTGCTAGTGAGGAAATTCCTTAGCGAAGAACTACTTGCAACGGAATAAGTAACAGAAGTAAACATAACAGAATACAAGCATAGTCATCATGATGAAATGAAGACAAACACAGAGTATAGAAAGCGTAATACAGGATAGCACAAGATGAAGACAAACAGACTCAAGAAATTGAACTGAGGAAATTGAGAAAGTCTTCAGTCAAAGTCTTCAAACACAGATATGAACATGCACACAACACAGTAATGAGGAAATGAAAGTGTTGAGGAAATAGAACCGGTTGGCTTGGTGAAGACAATGATTTGGTAGACCAGTTCCAACTGCTGTCTCAGTTGTACATCTGGTTGGAGCGACTGAGTATTTAAACTCGAGGACACAGTCCCGGACACCCAGTCCTGAGTACGCAGCTCGGGACACCAAGTCCTCACCGTATTCTCCTTGAACTAAGGTCACATAGACCTCGTCCAATCACTCGTGGTAAGTCTTCAGGTGACTCCCGAACCTTCACAAACTCGGTCACTCGGTGATCCACAATTCCTCTTGGATACTCTAGACCATGACACCTAACCGTCTGGAAGAAGCACAGTCTTCAAAGGTAACAAGCGTCGGATCCACGCAGGATCAATCTCTTCAGTGATGCTCAATCACTTTGGGTTTGTAGGTGTTTGGGTTTGGGTTTTGGATTTTCCTCACTTGATGATTTTTGCTCAAAGTCCTCGGAGGATGGGATGCTCTCAAATGACAAGTGTCATGTTCTCGTGGAGCAGCCAACCAGCTAGTGGTTGTAGGGGGCGGCTGTTTATAGCCTAGGGAGCAGCCCGACATGATAAGACATAAATGCCCTTCAATGATATGACTGTTAGGTGGATAAGATATTTTGGGACAGCTGGCGCGTAGCACAACAACGGTTGGAAATTTGAGGTACAAATTCCTCAGGGCTATCATGTTCCTCACTGTGTAGGCAATTCGCACCGGCGAATTCCTAACTCCTCAGTCAGAACAAAGTCCTCAATGACCAGAAGAATTGCGTCTCTGTTACTGAAGAAATTGACTGAACTGTATGAGATTTCCAATGGCTTCACTCGAAAGGATTGGTAGGTGTAGGATTTTGAGTTGAGCATCACATGGAAATTTTTCATTAGTATTTCCTCGACCCCCTTTAATAGTACGGTGTTTCCTATGACTCAAGAAAGAGAAAATGAAACTACGAAAACAAAAGTCTTCACGCTTCATGTTCCTCAAATGAATACCAAGTCTTCAAGGTCACACCAATTTCTTCACTTTCAAAGTCTTCAAAAAGTCTTCAGAATACCAAAGTCTTCAGTCGAAGAACTTCATTTTTAGGGGTCGACTTTCTCTGTAAATATCATACTCCTCATGGACTTATAGTCCTGTGTACACTCATAAACACATTAAATCCTTAACCTATAAGTTTTCAATACACCAAAATCACTAAGGGGCACTAGATGCACTTACACTATGGCTTACGCGAGAAGGTGCGTCGGCTACAGTCCACAGCCGGCGTGTCAAGCACACTAGCTCACTCCTCAAATATCATTTCACTGTTTATTCGTCGCCAGTGAAAGATGTGGATGTGGACCCACGTCATGAGGGCAACTTCGGCAGCCCACTCCGGCGAGAGCGCGACCGCAGCCGCCAGGCGCATGCTAACAAGTTTCGTGAGGGCGTCTGCAGTCTGCGTCCGGGAGGCCAAGGCAGCCCAAACGGCCGCTATTGCTTCTCAGGTGGCGGCAACATCATCTGTCTCGGGGATAGCAACTGGCGAGAGCGGCACATTAGTTGTCCCTTCCGCAGCGGCGGCCTTAGCCCCGATGGAGGGCGCCCACTACCATGTCGAGGCCGTCCACGCCCAACTCGTGGCGGTCACCCGCAGAAATTGAACGAAGCTTCTCCGACAATGGTCGGCAACCCACGGCAAAAGAGCTGGCAATCGCCGAGGGAGTTCGAGCAGTCGTCCATTCTTGTACGGCGTACCTTGCCATGATGGAGCCCGCCAGAGCCTAGATCGCGGCTGCCCACTGTCGGTGTCAAAACCGGCGGACCTTGGGTAGGGGGTCCCGAACTGTGCGTCTAGGGTCGATGGTAACAGGAGACGGGGGACACAATGTTTACCCAGGTTTGGGCCCTCTCTATGGAGGTCATACCCTACTTCCTGTTTGATTGATCTTGATGAATATGAGTATTACAAGAGCTGATCTACCACGAGATCGTAATGGCTAAACCCTAGAAGTCTAGCCTGTATGACTATGGTAAGGAATATATATTTCTGCTTTCCAAACTAACCCCTCCGGTTTATATAGACATAGGGGGGGGGGGAATCTAGGGTTACATAGAGTCGGTTACATAAGAAGGAATCTTCATAGTCGGTTGCCAAGCTTGCCTTCCACGCCAAGTAGAGTCCAATCCGAACACGGGTACAGTCTTCAGCCTTCATGTCTTCACAGCCCATCAGTCCGGCCCATGGATAACGGGCCGGACGCCCGAGGACCCCTTAGTCTAGGACTCCCTAAGTAGCCCCTGAACATGGCTTCAATGACGACGAGTTTGGCGCGCGGATTGTCTTCGGCATTGCAAGGCGGGTTCCCCTTTCCGAACTCCTGGTTGGTCTTCAGATGTGATGATTTTATCCGGACTCGTATACACAACTATAGAGGATAATATTTCACGAGTTCAATCCATTGACCACTTTTTGGTAATACGACCCCACGCCTGCTCGGCCATTATTTGCGAACCGTTTTAGCTGGCCTGTCGCCCCACGTCCCAAGACGTGGTCTTATTGGTGCATCTTATCCAAGCGGAGATCGTGCCTCCCTTTTTTAAGGGATTCTTGTCAACCCGGACGTGGGTAACCCAACCGTCGCTTGGGTACAACTCCTTGGAAACAAGCAAGTTTTTGAGGCTTAAGAGGAGACGTTTGATATTTGCAACCTTTATATAGGGGTATAGACCCATCCTTTTTTTCCACGCTTGCCTCTTGCTCAACCCCTGCTACCTCGAGTTCCAACACCCGGGTTTCGGTTGCCACAAGCCCCAATCATGTCCGGATCCAGCCGTCAAGGCCGGTGGGTAGCTTATTCTTTCGCGGAGGAAGATGTTGCAAAGCTTCAGGCGGCGAGGTACCTGACCGCTGAAATCCACCATCGGCTTCCTGCTGAGGGGCAGGTTATTCCCACCCCTAGATCCGATGAGAGGGTCATGTTCGTGTCCCACTTCCTCCGTGGGTTCGGGTTTGCACTTAACCCCTTCGTCCGAGGGCTCATGTTCTATTACAGGCTAGACTTCCATGATTTGGCCCCGGACTCTATTCTTCTTATCTCGGCGTTTATCGTCACGTGTGAAGCCTTCTCCAAACTCCTCCTCACTTCGGCTTGTGGCTTAAGACCTTCGATGTGAAGCCGCAAGTGGTAGAGGGGAGCAGGCCGAGTGCGGCAGTGCTACAGTGAGCAAGCTTGCTAGCGTCGTTTGGCTGAAAGGATCCCTCGCAAAATCTTCCGGTCTGTGGTAGCAGGGGTGGTTCTATATCACCGAGCCCCGCGGCTCCAAGTGGGCAACTGCGCCTGCATTCCGATCCAGCCCTCCAATTCAGCTTGCATCGTGGGTTAACAAGGGGCAGGATTGGGGATCAACGAATGATGTGTGAACTCTGCAAAGTCGCATCCGAAGCCTCATTGAGAAGGACATCGACATAACCAACGTCGTTCAAGTAATGCTAGTTCGTCGGACCTTGCCGTGCTAGCGACGGCCTCTCCGACTGTGGGAGTTCAATCCAGAAGGGTCGCGGACTCTTCAGCACTTCTTCGGCACTACGCACGAAGGAATGTGGAGATTATTCTTCGGGAAACGAAGGCAATGGCCGTACCCCACCAAAGATGTCGGCCTAGACTGTAACCATCCGGACACCCCGGTAAGTACCCGTTTACCGAATACCTTATAGTCAGATACCCAGTGGCAAGATGCCAACAGTATCATCCTTTTTCAGGGCTGGATAAAGAAGGTGGAACAGATTAGGTGTCCGACTCCCCTTCCCGAAGACTCAGCTACTCCTGTGTTAACAAGGATGCTGGCCTCGGCGCCATACCAGGCAACGACAGGGGAGGGTGAGGGAACCCAAGATGACCTTGGTTCCGGAGGTAAGTCGGATACTGAGTCCGGAGAAATCAACCTTTCCTCGCCCGAAGACGGAGGCGGAAAAGGGCCCAGTATCCCTTCTCCAAGCAGGAGGAAAAGGTCCGCCTCTGAAGATTTGGAGGGGCGGTCTTCCAAGAAGGGCAAGATGCCACCGTCGAGCGGCTTGGGTTTGGAAAGCGACACCTTTGGACAACTCCAATGAGGGGACAAGTCCTCGGCCAAACCGTAGGAGAATCCGAAGTACTTTGATAGCGTCCCGCTCCGTTGTTGTTACCGAAGATATACGTAACGCATTTATGCATTTTTACAGGTCGGCACAGAATTTTTCTGGGCGATCCTCTTCTTCAGGGACTCTCCTCCCAAAGATGATGGAAAGCGAGACGCCTCCTCCAACCTCCTCGCCCAATAAGGCGGATGACTCTGAAGTGTCGTCGCTGAGGGTCCCTTTAGACCAGGGGACAAAAGAGGCAGTACCCGAAGGCGGACCTCCGACTATCCGGGATTCCGGGGCTGATGATAACAAAGGCCCCGGATTGTCTGGTTCACAGCCGACAGTGATTTTGGAGACGGGCGAACAAATTCCTTCAAAGTATGATTGTGCTCTTGGAGCAGCTTCCGGAGACCCGGGGACTCCGGACATGTTGCAGGACATGTTGCGGAAAGCATCTGTCTCGGGGGAACGGTGTACCTTGATGGGTACAGTGATTGAAAAGATTTCGTTCGCGAAGAGCGGATTAAATGAAGCCGTCATGAGCCTATTGAAGGGCTTCGAGGTTTGTGACATAATGTATTTAGCTATGTTTTATTTGCAAAGATGCGCTTGTGTATAGGTAGTAGCCCCTGATACTTGGGTTGGCTTCCACTGGGAAGCAAAACGGAGGATCGAAAATGATCGTTTGAGGACTAATCCTATCAACTTTGAATACAGGCTGCTTCCCCCTTGGCCGCTTCCCGGACTATGGAAGTTGCTGAGTTGCAGCGGAAGCTTGATGTAGCAGGGGATGATCTTGCTTTAATCAATATGCGTCTTGAGGAATCGCAAGGTATGTATTCGGGGCAATCCTCATACGTATTTTGTGGTATAAGAATGATGCTGAGATTCAGATGCTGGAATATGCATGGCTGCAAATGGAGCTGCCGTCGTTGAAGTTCTTCGAGCGGAGCTGGCCCGGGCCAAGGAGCAGGCCCATCGTAGCAATGCTACTGCCGAAAAGGCATCGGCTGAATTAAAAGCCGAACAAGCTGCACGGGACCAAGATGAGGAGAAGATATCCACGATGACGCTCGAACTGGAGAATGCTACCGACCGCTGTGAATTTCTTGAGCAGGAGAGCAAAGCCTTAACGGTTGAACTGGACAAGGCCTTACAAGAGGCTAGAGCAGCGCGGTCGGAATCCAGAGCAACTCGTGAGGAGGTTCGACAGGCGAGGGAGATTGCGGCCGGAAATCCCTTTTTGCTGCAAACTAAGTTCGGTGACCCGAACTATGCACGGGCTTAACCAAGTATGGAGTTCTCCGGACGAGTTCTTGGACTTGCCGAAGAGTTCTGCCGATGCGACGTAGTATTACCAAGCGCGAGATGGATATGCAATGAAGGAGCTTTTTTGGTCGCAGTTTGGCGCATCAAAGCGCCCTCTATGGCTCAATGAACAGATGTCCCAATGGGCCAAACTTCACAAAATATCCGGCGCTGCCATGAAGGATATCGTAATCTGGTTGTGGCCAACCGAGCCTGTTCCGAATAGCTATTTCGGTTTGGTGCAGAAGCTTGTTGATGCGGTGCCGCGTATCGATGCTGTGAAGCGATCATCGTGCATTGAGGGTGCACGGATGGCTTTTGCCCGAGTCAAAACATTCTGGGGGAAGATGAAGGCCATCGATGTTGCGACGAAGAGTCCACCCAAAGGCAAGGACCACCCAGAACCGAAGTATTATTTTGAAGACGTCCTAGAGGCCGCCCGCTTTATAGAGGGTCAGTGCTCAAAAGACATAATGTTCGAGTGAGGTGTATGAAAATTGTAAAAGACAATTTTATAGTTAATCTATTTATGTTTTGCTTGAAAGCTTGAATTCCTCCTGTGCGGCCGTTTTGATATAATCTGAAAGTTTTCCAGTCGTCGGCTTTAGCCCCCTCGTAGGAAGTACGAGGGTGTTCGAAAGGGCATTTAATCACTCTTTATCCAACGTCTTGGTCCATGAAGGAGGTGATAATGCGGCGAACCAGGCAATCGGACTATAAGGCGTTAATGCTTTCACTTAGCCATAGGAGTTTTATTGTGGGGCTACGACATAGCCCCTGGTATGTATGCGGCGTATGGTGCCTTACATATTTGATCTGAAAAAGATCCCTCGTGTGACATGGACAATTGCTAAAGATTCCAAGAAATCGTCAAGTGGTTGACCAGCTCTTGCCTCATCATGACAGCCAGTTTTTGGCTTTCTCTACTAAGGTGCTCGTCCAGTTTAGACCAGGGCAGTAGTTCTCCCTTTACTACCCTAGCAGATAGAGCGGAACGTAGGGTAGCAAGCACAGGAGCCGGGCAACCCAACTATTGACCCAAGACAATGATTCGGAGCTGATGCATATAAGGCCAAACTTGCGACGCCGAAGTATGCTATAGAGCTGTTCGGACTTTTAATGGAAACTCATTTGTTCCCACACCAAGCCCCTGGCAGGTTATGCCAAGGTATTTCTGTGAAATAACCGTGGGAGACATATTTGTTGGAGAAACAATACAGATGATTAGTTCGGATATTTTTTCCTGGGAACTGAGCGATATGCCAATGATTACTTATGATATATAAAAAAGCCATCCTCCCAGCTATTTGGCATGCTCGGGGTTGGAGGCGGAGGAACAAGCATAGTACAGGCTCAAGAAATAGAGAGTGCGGTCTACAAAAAGTTATTTTGGACCTCCTGTCGCACGTCTGCGCCGCCAGTCCTCGGTGGGGGGAATCCTTGATGGAAATAGCCCCTTAGGTGAGTGTACGGGTCCGGACTCCGATAGGGCCAGTTTTAGATGCTTATCCTGTTTGTCACCTATTTTTAAAGGATAGCGAAGGAAGAAATAAAAAGAAAATAAATAAAAAAATGTTACTAGAGTGCTTGCAGGCTTGTCCGTATTGTGCTTCCGCCAATACCCATGGTATCTTGAGTGCGTAATGATGTATGCGCGACACAAATTTTGTAGGTGTACGGAGTGGGCGGCGGAAGCCGGGTTGATATTTCCGTTCTAGGAGTAGTTGATCCTCGGGTGGAGATTGCTTCTGACCCCCAATATTTCGTTGGTGAACCTTTCCGTCATCCCTGTCGCCTGGTGGCCTCCTCCCCCTGTGTTCGGCGTTGAGCTTGCTGGCCTGTTTAAAGACCCAGCAGTTTCTGTTGGTATGATTAGCTGGTTTATCGGGGTGGCCATGAATCTGGCAGGGTCAGTCCAATATCCTGTCCAGGTTGGATGGTTCGTCTCGATTCACCTTGAATGGCTTCTTCCGTTGACCAGGCTTGGGGTTGCTGAAACCGGTGTTGACCGCTGCGTCGCATGATCTTTCATTGTCAGTGTGACTGTTGTTTTTCCTTCGTCATGGCTTGCTGTTGCCATCTCGGATTTCGGAGGTGCCTGGGTTGCTGGCGCCATTGCTTCTACGAGCGAGCCAGCTGTCTTCTCCCACGCAAAAGCGGGTCATCAGAGCAGTGAGGTCTGCCATGGATTTAGGTCCTTCTTGGCCGAGGTGGCGTGCCAGCCATTCATCCCGGACACTATGTCTGAAAGCCGTGAGGGCTTCCGCGTCCGGACAGTCAACGATTCGATTCTTTTTACTAAGAACCGAGTCCAGAGCTCCCTGGCTGATTCTCCGGGCTGCTGGACAATGTGACTTTGGTCATCGGCGTCCGGTGATCGGACATATGTTCCTCGGAAGTTATCGAGGAAGGCATCTTCCAAGTCCTCCCAGCTGCCTATGGAATTTTCAGGCAGGCTGTTTAACCAGTACCGAGCTGGCCCTTTTAGTTTTAGTGGGAGGTATTTAATGGCGTGGAGGTCGTCCCCACGGGCCATATGGATGTGGAGGATGAAATCTTCTATCCATACCGCGGGATCGGTTGTCCCGTCGTATGATTCAATATTTACGGGTTTGAATCCTTCGGGGAATTCATGATCCATTACTTCATCAGTGAAGCAAAGCAGGTGTGCGGCGCCTCTATGTTGGGCCACACTACGACGCAACTCCGAAGGAGTCCCTTTGCAGTTTTCAGCTCGGGTGTTGCGAGGTTTGATACGTCCTAATAGGTAGCCATCGTCGTGTGTCAGAGCATGCTTTCGCGATCTGTAGATCGGTCTTGCGTGTCCTGCTCTATTGTCCAAGTCCCTCTGCAGGTCGTCTGGGTAATCGTGACCTGCGTTGTTCTTGCTTTTACGGCGAGGTGGGGTGGTCTGGTGTTCGGCTTGAGTTGCCTCTTTGTCCGGATAGAGTTGTCGGCGACCTGCCGCATTGTGTAACGATGGTATGGGCTCCAACGCCCCGTTATCGGACTGGTATACCAATCTGTGCTTTGGGTAGCTTTTGGCTAGGCCACTAAGGCCGTATTCTTTGGCGACCAGGACTTCGGTCCATCTATTCTTGAGTAGGTCTTGGTCATCTTGAAGCTATTGTTGCTTCTTTTTCAGGCTCCTTGCTGTAGCTATTAGCTTGTGCTTGAAGCGCTCCTGCTCGAGGGGCTCTTCGGGTACGATGAAGTCTTCGTCGCCGAGGCTTACCTCATCTTCGGAGAGCGGAAGGTAGTTGTCGTCCTCCGAACCGTCAGTGGGCAGGGCCTGTTCATCAGGGCTGGCTTGCCCGTTTTCCTGTTCCTCCTGCTCGGATATTGCTCCCACAGGGTCTTCATGAGTACTATTTTCTCTAGTGCCATTGTTGCCGCGACATGACTTGGAGCGGCGTTTGGGGCGCCGGAACTTATCCTGTGTCTTAGGAGTTTTATTCTCAATTGGATCTCCCTTGTCATTGCTGCGAGACTTTTGAAGTGTATCGATCATGTACACGTCATATGAGGGGGTGGCCGTCCCACGCCTGATGACGGGCGGGTCTTGGCCTTGCTCGGCATCGTCGTCTATATTGTCAATGTCTTCAGAGCCAGAAGCGGGCATGTCGGTTAAGTCTTCAACAGTGGCTATGAAGTGGGTGGCGGGTGGGAAGCGAAATTATCCATTATCCGCCTCTAGCTCGAACCGGACATAGTTCGGCCGCGAGTCCCCCATCGGGGACAGGTTTTTCAACGAATTCAGCACATCGCCGAAGGGCGAGTGATGGAGGACATTTGCGGCGCTGAACTCGATGATTGATAATCGATCCAACTCGGTGTCTGGGGGTGCGCGAGGTTCGGAACTTATAGCCAGAGACGAGTCCAGAATTCCGTTGACGCTGATATTGCCTGGTGTTTAGTCTGTGCGCGGCTCCAACACCGCGGACTCTGTGGCTTTGGATCGTGCAAACTGCTCCGGATCTAAGGTCATAGCAGTTACAAGAACCATCCCTAGAACCTGATCCGATGACAGATCTAGGTCATGTTCATCGGAGCGAGGGGGAGCGATCGCCGCGGTCTCGAATCCATTGAAGATCAAGTCTCCAGGGATATCCGTGACATAGTTCAAGCTTCCAAATTTTACCTGATGGCCAGGAGCGTATCTATCGACCTGCTCCAGATGGCCAAGAGAGTTGGCCCGCAGTATGAAGCCGCCGAACACAAAAATCTGTCCGGGGAGGAAAGTTCCTCCTTGGACGGCGTCACTATAGACGATTAAAGGGGCCATCAAACCTTTTGTCAACGGCACAGTGGAACTCTCAATGAAAGCACCAATGTCAGTGTCAAAACCAGCGGATCTCGGGTAGGGGGTCCCGAACTATGCGTCTAGGGTCGATGGTAACAGGAGACGGGGACACGATGTTTACCCAAGTTCGGGCCCTCTCTATGGAGGTAATACCCTACTTCCTGCTTGATTGATCTTAATGAATATGAATATTACAAGAGTTGATCTACCACGAGATCGTAATGGCCAAACCCTAGAAGTCTAGCATGTATGACTATGGTAAGGAATATATATGTCTGCTTTCCGGACTAACCCATCCGGTTTATATAGACACCGGGGGGGGGGGGGGGGGTAATCTAGGGTTACCTAGAGTCGGTTACATAAGAAGGAATCTTCATAGTCGGTTTCCAAGCTTGCCTTCCATGCCAAGTAGAGTCCAATCCGAACATGGGTACAGTCTTCGGCCTTGATGTCTTCAGAGTCCATCAGTCCTGCCCATGGATAACGGGCCGGACGCCTGAGGACCCGTTAGTCCAGGACTCCCTCACCCACGCCCAGCTCGCGGCGGCCTATTCCAAATATACGGCGGATGCAGATGGCGAGATGCTTGTCAAGTATGGTGCAATTGATGTCATGGAGCCCCTTCCCCAGGAGACCGTCCGGCGCGAGCTGGACATGGAGGCGGCGGCGGAGATCGATGAGCACTAGCCGTAGTAGTACTCTTTGTTTTGTTTAATTAAGAGAACCGGTCTTTAATTTGCTAGAGTAATGTTTAGGTCAGCTAGCACTGTTTATTTGCTGAACTTGCTCGATTAAGAAGTTAGTCTCCTTTGTGTACCCAAATTATGCAATGACGTGGATGACCACTGTAACCAGGGAAATTCGAACCAAAATTTTTGACGTTCAAACTCAACACACACGGGTTAAGCTATCTGAATCGTTTGTGATGTTCACATATTGTACATAGTTTTGAATAAGGGACCGTGTCTGATGACACTTTGTGCGCCAGTTTTTCGCTGAAGCGATTCCAAATTTTCGGCTTCCATGGAAATATCTACCTCCCCGCCCTCTCCTCCTTACCAAAAGCCACATTTCCCCTATTTCCTCCTTCCTTTCCAAGTTGAAACCTTCACTCCTTGCTTGCAGCGCCGCCTCCTCGCCGGTGACCCTCCTTCACGCTGCTCGGCCTCACCTATCCAGGCAGGTAATCCACACCCGACCCCCATCCTCCTCTTCCTTCCACATCCCACATGGCCCGACCACTGGCACACGCGTGACACCTTCCACCCAAATCATCGACCCCTCCACCAAATAAGCGCCGCCCTAAGCCATGGTGCATGCAGTATAGCCAGGATCTCAAGGAGCATTTGGCAACGGAGAAGCAAATTGCGGCCGCACGCGCGGATGAGGTTGCGATGGCTGCCATTCGTTCCGACACCCGGATATTGAAGGAGCACCTTTCCATTTGTTATCTACGCCGGTTAAGCATGCTCGGTTTACCCATTGCGTGTGCTGCTCCTGCCTTTCCTTCACAAAATCTAGTGAATTGTGCTATCTAATTTTACCTTGCAATCTGTTGCTCTAGTGTATATGTTCTATATGTCGTGCAGTGTGGTGCTCACTTATTAACTGTTTTGTTACTTAGTTGTCGTCTTCAGTTAACTGTTTGGTTCAATTTTGCAAATGTGATGTTCAATTCTTCAGGCTGCAATTTTGTATTGTCTTCCATGTGAGAAATAAATCGAATTTATCTTTACAAAATACATGAGAAACCAATACAATTTCTATATTCTCGAGTTGTCAATCATGCTTGGTTTGGTTATACATTGTGCAATGTGGTGCTCAGTTAAAGTTTGGTTCATTTGTGTTGTGGTGTTTATTTAACTGTTTGGTTCAATTCTGCAATGTGATGTTCAATAGTTGTGGGTGCATTCTGTTATTGTATACCATGTGAGGAATAGATTGAATTTGACTATAGTAAATACATGAGAAACAAATACAATTGCTACAATTGGCTGTAGTTAACTGTTTGGTTAACTGTCTGATCTTCTATTAGGAGTATGTTATATTGTGCAATGTGGTGCTCAGTTAATGTTGGTTCATTTGTTGTGGTGTTTAGTTAACTGCTTGGTTCAATTCTGCAATGCGATGTCCAATTTTCGTGGGTAGAATTTTGTATTGTTGTGCATGTGAGGAATAAATCGAATTCGGCTGCACTTAATACATGAGAAACATATACAAGTGCTATATTTCCTAGTTCTTAATCATGCTTGGTTTGGATAAATTGGTTTTCCGTGTGGCTTGAATTAATCTGATGAATCTGCAATGTGCTTATTTTTCATCAACATATTTTACTTATAACATGCGAACCCTTACTTAACCTGATGACTAACTACCTTATATGTGTTGCAGGGAAACAACAGGAAGCACTGAGGTTTACAATCGAGGTTAGCACGTGCATGTCCGTTGTCTAATTGCACATTATTGTGCAATTGTAGGAACCATTCTAATATTTAGGTTTTTAACAATTTGGTCTTGCACATGTAGGTCCTGCTGTCAAAGGTTTTGACCCACTGCTCGACACTTTTTTCATATGGGGAAATGAGTTGTCCATGAATATCAGTCAAGTCAAGAAACTCAGAAAGATTGTTAGGATAAAGAAATTAGCGACAAAAAACAAAAAGACCTTTGTCTGCACAATGAAGAAGACATCAGTTACTACAGGATAGTACTAACTATTATACCTTGCCTTTTTTATTCCTTTGCCCCATTTCCAATATAGAGAAGATATTTATGCACATCCTTGTTTTCAGGCCTTTCCAAAGCAGTTCACTGATGATTACTTCTCAAACCACCTGTATGGTCAGGAGGCGAGGAAGGTATTCATACAACACCAACGGTTCAATATTGAAGTGTTCCTGAAGAGGACAAAGGATGGACGGTCAATCATCCACATGCACTGGCCTAAAGTGACAAAGACCTTCAACATCAATGAAGGCTCAATATTCGCCTTCTGCTTCAGCAGTTTTCCAGATGAGATACATCTGTCTATGTACCGTCTGTGATGCTAATTTCGAAAGGTTATAGTTGTTGCGTGTGAAACTTGGTCCTGGTGTAGTTGTGTAATGGGGTAGTGTAAGTGCATCTAGTGCCCCTTAGTGATTTTGGTGTATTGAAGACTTATAGGTTAAGGATCTAACGTGTTTACGAGTGTACACAGGTCTACAAGTCTATGAGGAGTTTGATATTTACAGATAAAGTCGACCCCTAAAAATGAAGTTCTTCAACTGAAGACTTTGATATTCTGAAGACTTTCTGAAGACTTTGAAAGTGAAGAAATTGGTGTGACCTTGAAGACTTGGTTATCATTCGAGGAATATGAAGCGTGAAGACTTTTGTTTTCGTAGTTTCATTTTCTCTTTCTTGAGTCATAGGAAACACCGTACTGTTAAAGGGGGTCGAGGAAATACTAAGGAGAAAATTTCCATGTGATGCTCAACTCAAATCCTACACCTACCAATCCCTTCGAGTGAAGCCATTGGAAATCTCATACAGTTCAGTCAATTTCTTCAGTGACAGAGACGTAGTTCTTCTGGTCACTGAGGACTTTGCTCTGATTGAGGAGTTAGGAATTCGCCAGTGCGAATTGCCTACACAGTGAGGAACATGATAGCCCTGAGGAATTTGTACGTCAAATTTCTGACCGTTGCTGTGCTACGCGCCAGCTGTCCAAAAATATCTTATCCACCTAACGGTCATATCATTGAAGGGCATTTATGTCTTATCATGTCGGGCTGCTCCCTAGGCTATAAATAACCGCCCCCTACAACCACTAGCTGGTTGGCTGCTCCGCGAGAACTTAACACTTGTCATTTGAGAGCAACCCATCCTCCGAGGACTTTGAGCGAAAATCATCAAGTGAGGAAAATCCAAACCCAAACCCAAAACACCTAAAAACCCAAAGTGATTGAGCATCAATGAAGAGATTGATCCTGCGTGGATCCGACACTTGTTACCTTTGAAGACTGTGCTTCTTCCAGACGGTTAGGCGTCAAGGTCTAGAGCATCCAAGAGGAATTGTGGATCGCCGAGTGACCGAGTTAGTGAAGGTTTGGAAGTCACCTGAAGACTTACCACGAGTGATTGGGCGAGGACTGTGTGTCCTTATCTCAAGGAGAATACGGTGAGGACTGTGTGTCCGGGACTAGGTGTCCTCGAGTTTAAATACTCAGCCGCTCCAACCAGACGTACAACTGAGACAGCAGTTGGAACTGGTCTACCAAATCATTGTCTTGATCAAGCCAACTGGTTCTATTTCCTCAACACTTTCATTTCCTCATTACTGTGTTGCATATTTGTTCATATGTGTGTTTGAAGACTTTGACTGAAGACTTTCTCAATTTCCTCAGTAGAATTTCTTCAGTCTGTTTTGTCTTCATCTAGTGTTATCCTGTGTTTACGCTTTCTGTACTCTGCGTTTGTCTTCATTTCATCATGATGACTATGCTTGGATTATGTTATGTTTTCATCTGAGTACTTATTCCGCTGCTAGTAGTTCTTCGCTAAGGAATTTCCTCACCAGCAAATTCCTCAGTGAAGAATTTCATAAAAATCGCCTATTCACCCCCCTCTAGTCGATATAATGCACTTTCAATTGGTATCAGAGCAAGGTACTCCCTTGTTCTGTGTGATTTTGGTTTAACCGCCTGGAGTTTTAGTTATGTCGACCGCAGGTATGATCAAGGTCTCTGCTGGGTGTCCTACCTTTGATGGGACGGACTACCCCTACTAGAAGAACAAGATGTGCATGCATCTTGAGGCAATTGATAACGATCTCTGGTACGTTGTGGAAAATGGTGTTCCCTCCGTCTCACCCTCACTGAACGCTATCGATGTGAAGAGATTCAAGCAACTTGATTCCCAAGCGAAGAATATCATATGTGGCCATCCGAGTAAAGGACAGTATGGTAGAGTGAGTGCTTTGGAAACTGCTAAGCTTATCTGGGATAGGCTGTCCAAGGTCAATTAAGGAGTGGCGTGACTCTCGAGTTGATGTTCTTCGCAATCTCTTCAATCGCTTCAAAAGACTCGACAATGAAAATGTTCAGCAAACCTTCGATCGCCTCACTGACATCTCAAATGAGCTTCAAGCACTTGGTGCCACTGACATCACCGACCATGAGGTGGTGAAGAAATTGCTGAGATCGCTTGACTCCTCATTTGATACTCTGGCTTGATGATACAAGAGCGTGTTGATTACAAGTCACTTGACCCCGTTGATATCCTCGAGAGGCTAAACACTCATGAGTTCCAGCTTGCTGAAAAGAGAGATCTCTATGGTTCGAGCTATGGCAGATCACGTGCACTGAAGGCCAAGGTAGTATCCGAGTCCGAAGATGAAGACTCTGGTAGCAGCCTTGGTGACCCCAAAGAACTGACTCATGATCTAGAAGTTCTCAAGACGTGGTCGATTTGGAAAACCCTCAAGGAGCAGTGATTCCTCATCCAGTGACTATAAAAAGAGGCTTTGTCACAAGTGCAAGAAACCAGGACATTACATTCAAGATTGTCCTCAGTGGGAAAAGGAATCAAAGAAGAAGAAATACAAGGATTATAGTTCTGATGATGCGAAGAAAAAGAAGAAGTCCTCAAAATCTTCATCATCAAAATCCTCGAAGTCTTCATCTCACAAGAAGAGCAGTTCCAAGAAGGCTCGGGCATTCATTGGCAAGGAAATGGACTCTGAGGCTGAATCTGAAGAAAATGATGCAGAAGAGGAATCTGATGATTCTGAGTCTGGTGTGGCGTGCCTAGCCCTCGCTACTGCATTCGTCAGCAAGCCCATCTTCACCTCTGAAGAGTGTGATCTCACCAACAAGGCTGATGAAGGCAGTGATGACTATGCTCCCACCTATTGCTTCATGGCAAAAGGTGCCAAGGTACTCAAATATACCTCTTCTGAATCTAGTGAGGATGAATCTGATGAAAATCTTAAGCCTAGCTACTCTAAACTTGCTAAGATTGCTGTGCAACAACAAAAGGCTTTTGAAAAGGTTCAAAACATTTTAGACAAAAGTGATGATATGTTGGGTGAAGAAATGGATTGCACTAAAGCCTTAACTGAAAATCTTCAGAGACTTCAGACCAGGTTTGATAACCTTCAAGGTCATCATAACACTCTCTTATCTGATCATGAGAAGCTTTCTTATGAATATCTTCAAAAGAAGCAAGATCTTTAAAAGCTAAGAGTGAGTTATGAAGATCTTCAGAAGGAGCGCGATTCATTGCTTGCTCAACAAATCAGTGCTGCTCAGGAAGAATTTATTCCTCCATGTTTGAAATGCATTGAACGAGAATCTGCTAATTCTTCACCTGAATGTTCAAATGCTTCTAATGTTACAAACTCTTCACCTGTCTCTGCTATCACTAATTCCTCATCTGAGGACATTGCTAGTATCACTGACGATGCAGGGCTGAAGGAATTGTACATTACAGGCATGTACAAAAGCCTGAAAGGGCATCAGACTCTTTGTGATGTGCTTAAAAAGCAGATCCTCAACAGGAACCCTAGGAAAGAGGGTATTGCCTTTGAGAGGAAACTCAATGCTGATGGTACATATTGGAAGCCTGAGCAGTACCCCAAAACCTCATGGGTTGCTGCAAAGGGACCTCCAGTTGATCCATCTAATTTATCTGGTTATACATGTGAATCTTCTCATTCTTTTGATGAGTCATTTGACTCCAACTATAAATTGTAAAAAAATCAGAATGGTGAAGTATTTGCTAGATATGTTGGCACTAACTGCAGGAATGGTTCTCCTATGAAGAAAATCTGGGTTCCCAAAAGGTGCCTTGAAAGTCTTCAGGTGAATGTCCTCATGACACCACCTGTGAAGAAAAGGAACCCCAGAGCAAATTCCTCATACGAACCAAATTCCTCAAGGGGATCAAATTCCTCAGATGGATCAAAGTCCTCATATGAACATCATCGTGCTAACAATTCTGTTTCGCAGGGAAGAGCCAAGGGCTATGAATATGAGCATTATTCTTCAAATTATTATGTTCATAAGTCCTCGAACAATTTCTCTGCTTATTCATATGCTTACCCTAATCCCTCTTATGTGAAACGTAATGGTTTGGCCGCTATGCCACCATTCTCATATGGTGCTCGCAGAGTGATGAAGTCTTTGCCACCCCTTCAGATGTGGGTGGTGAAGAAAAAGAACTAATCTCTTATGCACGGTCAAGTCTCCAGACGTACTGTAACGTCTGAAGAATTTGCTGGGGACCTGACAAATTGCCTGAAAGGACGCAGGCTAACCATGATGAAATGAACTTTCATTTCACACGTCCTCCCTCTATTTTATCTGTCCTACTGCTTGATGAAATTGATCTGATGAATTGTGATATCATATTCTTCACTCCTGAAGTATATGAGGTCGTAAGTTGCACTAATTCATCTACAGGATGATCAACCCAAAGCCATTGAGTGGGTCCTTGATAGTGGATGTACAAATCACATGACTGGTGACAAGAATCTATTGATGGATGCTCCCTTATCATCATCACATTAGAAGCATATCATCTTCACTGATAAAAGCAAAAGTCAGGTATTGGGTCTAGGTAAAGTTTCTATCACAAAGGATTGACACATGGACAAAGTCATGCTTGTTGAGTCCTTAGGATACAACCTTATGTCTGTCTCAATGCTTTGTGATCTTGATATGGTTGTTGTCTTTGGCAAGTATCGTTGTGTTGTGATTATGGAAGCTGACAATTCCAAAGTCTTCGAAGGCTTTAGGAGAGGAGACTTGTATATTGTTGATTTCTCTGCAGATTCACAACCAGCCGTGTGCCTACTTGCAAAAGCTTCAGAAGGATGGCTATGGCATCGACGACTTGGTCATGCAGGCATGAGGAATTTGCACACGCTTGCGAAGAAGAAGCATGTTATTGGCATTGAGAATGTCAAATTCCTCAAGGACCACTTATGCGGTGCCTGTGAAGCTGGAAAGATGACGAAGGCCAAGCATCCAGCAAAGACCATCATGACCACTACTCGACCATTCGAATTTCTTCACATGGATCTCTTCGGTCCTAATCACTACTCCTCTGTTTCAAATGAAGCATCTCAATATGGCTTTGTTATTGTTGATGATTACTCTCGTTACACATGGGTACACCTTGTCTCTTACAAACATGAAGTGCAGGAAGTCTTTGAACGATTTTCCTCAAGGGCTTCAACCAACTTTGGTGTGAAGATCAAGCACATCAGAAGTGATAATGGCACTGAGTTCAAGAATTCGGGTCTCAATGAATATCTTGATGAACTTGGTATTCCTCATGAGTTATCTGCTCCTTATACTCCTCAACAGAATGGCGTCGTGGAGCGCAAGAACAGGACTCTTGCTGAGATGGCTCGCACTATGCTCGATGAGTACAAAACCCCTCGTCGTTTCTGGGTTGATGCAATTGATACTACGTGCCACATCATCAACAGAGTATATCTTCACAAATTCTTCAAGAAGACTGCCTATGAACTCCTCACTAAGAAGAAACCCAATGTGAGTTATTTCAAAGTCTTCGGTGCTAAATGCTGGATTAGAGATCCTCATCACAACTCTAAATTTGCACCGAAAGCACATGAAGGTTTTATGCTTGGTTACGGAAAGGACTCGCACACCTACAGAGTCTTCAACAATGTTCTTCACAAGATTGTTGAAACTGTAGATGTGCGGTTCGATGAAACTAATGGCTCGCAAAGAGAGCACCTACCTTCTGTGTTAGATGAACCAGCACCCGAGGATTCTATCAAACACAAGGCTACTGAAGATGTCATTCCTACTGAAGAATCTGCTGAAGAATTCATTCCAGAACGTGAAGAACGTCGAGCTGATGAACCTGAAGAAAATGCTGAGGAAATTGATGCTGAAGAAAATGCTGATCAAATTCCTCAACGACAACCAGCTCATCCTCGCGTTGCAAAAGAAGTGCAAGTGGAGAAGATCATCGATGACATTAGAGCACCAGGTCCTCTCACACACTCAAAAGCTTCACATCTATCTAACTTTTGTGGGCACTTTGCTTTTGTATCTATCACAGAGCCCGCTAAGGTAGATGAAGCATTTCTGGAGCCTGAGTGGATTCAGGCCATGCAAGAAGAATTACATCAGTTCAAGCTCAACAACGTCTGGGAACTAGTCAATCGTCCTGATCCTCGCAAGCATAACATTATTGGCACAAAGTGGATCTACCGCAACAAGCAAGATGAAAATGGCCTTGTGGTGAGGAATAAGGCACGACTAGTAGCTCAAGGCTACACACAGGTTGAAGGAATAGATTTCGATGAAACTTTTGCACCTGTTGCTAGACTTGAGGCTATTCGCATATTGCTTGCTTATGCTAACCATCATGATGTCATCTTGTATCAAATGGATGTAAAAAGTGCATTCCTCAATGGTAAGCTTGAGGAAGAAGTATATGTTGCTCAACCCCCAGGTTTTGAAGATCCAAAACATCCTGACAAAGTCTTCAGACTTAACAAGGCCCTCTATGGCCTCAAGCAGGCCCCACGGGCGTGGTATAACACATTGAAGGAATTCTTCATGAAGAAAGGCTTCACACCCGGTTCACTCGATCCCACTCTCTTTACTAAATCTTATGATGGTGAACTGTTTGTGTGCCAAATATATGTTGATGATATCATCTTTGGCTGTACTGACCAACGTTATAGTGATGAATTTGCCTATATGATGAGTGAAGAATATCAAATGTCTATGATGGGAGAGTTGAAATTCTTCTTAGGTCTTCAAATTCGTCAACAACGCAATGGCATATTCATATCTCAGGAGAAATACCTCAAGGATGTCCTGAAGAAATTCGGCATGCAAGATTGCAAAGGCATCAAAATTCCTATGCCCACAAATGGTCATCTATGCACTGATGAAAATGGTATTGACTTCGATCATAAGGTATACCGCTCCATGATTGGCTCTTTATTGTACTTATGTGCATCTAGGCCAGATATAATGCTTAGTGTTTGCATGTGTGCCCGATTTCAAGCTGTACCGAAGGAATCACACCATAAGGCTGTGAAGCATATCCTTCGATATCTAGCTCACATACCAACACTAGGATTATGGTATCCCAAGGGCTCGGATTTTGATCTCATTGGATATTCTGACTCTGACTATGCTGGTGACCGTGTGGACCACAAGTCAACATCTGGTACTTGTCATTTCCTCGGTCGATCCTTGGTCTGTTGGTCCTCGAAGAAACAGAATTGCATATCACTGTCTACTGCTGAAGCTGAGTACATTGTTGCTGGTTCTTGCTGTGCTCAACTGCTATGGATGAAGCAAACACTCAAGGACTATGGCATCAACGTGAAGAATATGCCTCTCCTCTGTGACAATGAGAGTGCCATCAAGATTGCTCACAACCCAGTTCAGCACCCGAAGACAAATCACATTCAAATTCGTCATCATTTTCTTCGTGATCATGTGTTGAAGGGCGACATTTCTATTGAGCATGTGAAGACTGAAGAAGAGCTAGCTGATATCTTCACTAAACCCTTGGATGAGAAGAGATTTAGCAAGTTGCGGTGTGAGCTAAATATCTTAGAGTCTTCGAATGTACTTTGAAAAAGGCACTCATCCTAACACTTATGCAAAATTGATGACTTAGATGTGCAACACATGAAGAAACGTTTTTCTTCAATCAATGAAGAATAACACTCTAAGTGTGAAGAAATTAATGAAAAATTTGATTCTCAGAACCCTACGACAATTGTACGCGGTGTCTGAAATCATCATTCTTATACGGTGGGTCACGCCACCACAAAAGTTGAAAAATCTTCAATTTGAGTTTTTCCTCAGTTTTGAAATTCCTCAGTTGTTCAAATTCTTCTACTTGCAAAATATTCACTTGTGCCGTCGTTTTTCTTCATTGGCTATATATATATATATATATATATATATATATATATATATATATATATATATATATATATATATATATATATATATATATATGAGTTTATGTGCTCTACAACATTCACTTATAGCTATTTCTTCAAGTTGATTTTTCTGCTAAGTGAATGTGATCGGACCCTTCCCCTCTATGCTATACTCAATCCAATCTGTTCACAAATTCTTCATGTGCGTTCTATTTGAAACTCGTTCAAAATCTTCACTGTGTCCTTGTCAGCTGAAGAAATTGCGAACGGAACGTTAACACTGATCTTATCCAAATTTTTGGTTTTGCCGCTCAAACCATTCCGCATCCCACAATGCATTATTTTACTCACCCACGATCTTACACGATCTCCACTACACAGTACGTGGGTGCCACATGTCGTGAGAAGGAGAATGGTGAGGGGCACGTTCGTCCTAAATCTTCGGGCAAACAGTTTTTCACTGCCTTTATAAATACCCCTCTCCCCTTCCTCACTTCCTTTACTTCGCTCGATCTCTCTCTCTCCCGCTCGAGCCACCGCTACTCCATCGTCGCCGGTGAGGAAGAGCTTCACTACCTCAACCTCATCGTCATCGTACTCGCGCCGACCACGGAAATCTTCACCTCCGCCGCCGCCGTAGACGTCTTCCTCCGCCGAGTTAGGGCGTGAAAGATCTACATCGACGAACTCCACTGTTTCACCTCACTGTTCGTCGTGTTCTTCGTTCAGGGTAATTAAAAGTTACTTTTACTGCCCTCTTTGATTCAAAACTTTTCTACAAAATCTTCAAAGGTGTTTTATTCTTCAAATCCTCACACACAAAACACCTCACATGTTATCTGTCCTTGATTCATTTCCCTAAGCATCATTTTCTTCAAGATTCCTCAATTGTGTGGATCTTCGATCTATACAACTCTGGAACCTAAGATATAACGCGCTTAGTGAAATTCTTCAAGACGCTTCTGGTCAAATTCCTCAAACTTGTTCTTTTTGAAAACCCCTCTGAGAACGCATATGACCTCTCCAAATTCCTCGCAACTATACTCTGTTCACATGTACACATGTCCGCTGGTGAATCATTAGGTTCTCATCAACTTAACTCGTTTGTAGCGTTCCTCGAAGAAAAGTTGCATACTTCTTCAGAGAATTCAATTGTTCAAATTCCTCAACTGAAGAAAATGGCTGATGGTAAAAGGCCACAGAAAGGAGGAAAGAAGCCTGAGGTCATGACTACATTTGAAATCCCTAAGGACATCTATGGTGGGTACTGCACACCTCCTGAGGAAGATAAAAATCAGCGCAAGGTGCGCATTCAGAAGATTGAACGGAGATGGGCACGTGAATGGAGGGAGTACAGATACGTCACTCCAAAGTACATGAAGAAATTTGCACTAAACCCTCCATGCCCAAGAGCCCCATTGGCACCTGGCCAAGTGGCTGATCCCACTAGCATCAAACGCGGTGAGTATTTTCCTGAGGAATGGGCAAAGCATCAAGCCAAATTGGCAAGACAAGCCATAGAAGCAGTGAGGAAATTCAATGAAGACTCTGCTGCTGCTGCTGCTGCCACTGAGGCCTCTGTCAAGCCGAGGAAAGCACTGCTTAAGAAGCCCGCTCGGAAGCCAAGTGCTTCACCATCAATGCCCTCACGACCAAGTTCCTCTGCTGCGCCCTCACGGCCAGAAACTTCAAAGTCTTCAAAGCAAATTCCTCAAGCTGCCCCTGCTCCTCCGAAATCCTCAGCACCTCCGACCAAGTCCTCAGCTGATCCGACAAAGTCCTCAGCACCTGCGCATCCTGCCACATGCCAAAGGACTGTAGGCATCTCTATTGCCTCTGGTGTCTCAGCTAGTTCCTCAGCTGCACCAAGTTCCTCAGCTGGACCCTCTCTGTTGAAGAAAAAGGCTACTGCTGGACGCGGTACTCGCCCAAGGCCTAAGAAGAAGCAGGTAGTCTTCAGTGTACCACCGTCTGATGATGATGAAGCTGATGAAGAAGAACTTGCAGAAATCATCAGAGATAGGCAAGCTAAGGCCGCTAGTGCCAAAGGAAGCAATGTGTCGATGCTTATTGATCCAAGGTTGATCCTGGATTTCATTGGTCTATGGCACAAAGATCCCAATACGCCTGTGCCGGAGATGAACCTCACTCCTGGTCAAAGTCACGTCCTGACTGCTTTCATTCAAGAAGAAAAATGGAAGTATGATAGGGCTAGGCAGATCAAGAAATCGCAGTATAGGAAAGAGAAACTGCTAAGGAAAAATGTTCTCACAATGGAACCTGAAGAACACATCAAGATGCAGGATGACATCAAAACCCTCAGCGATGAATTTGATGCATACTATGCTGACTGGAAAGGAGCAAAAGTCAGGTTTGTGAAACTGACTGAGAAATTCACAAATGTTACAGCCCCATCGCAACAAGAAATTCCTCAAGCTGAACCTTCAGCACGGCCCACTGAAGAACATGCCAGCACCGCTGACGAAGTTCAGGCTGCTGAAGAAAATGCTAGTTCCAGGGCTGATGACTCCATTCCAGCCGCTGAAGAAATTGCCAGGGCATCCACTAGTGGTGCGCCTGAAGAAACTGAAGAAGTAAGGGCAACTGCATCAGTTGCGCCTGAGGAAAATCAACCAGATTCCTTAGCTCCACCTGCGCCTACACCAACTCCTATCCTTTCATCTGCATTAAATGTGAAGAAGACCAAGGCTGCAGAGCGAGCTGCAGTGAAGAAAAGGAAAACATCAAATGCTTCAGAATCTTCAGCTCCCAAGAAGATGAAGCCGATGACCAGCTTGTTTGCAAATCCCATTGATGTTGTTCCAATCTCAACCATGCCATCAAAGGACCTTGTTCCTTTTGGTGAAGACTATGAGATCCCAAGTGGATCAGATGAAGAAACTCAATTTGCTGCTTCCTCAGAGCAGATTGATGAAGAACTTGAAGTGGATGGAATCCCTTCAACCCCAGTGGTATCATCACCAATGCCTCTGTTTACTGCTAAAGAGGCTGGTGTTGAAGAATTAGAGGATGAAGATGTGGACATTAGAAGCACAACTCCAGTGATGAATGACGACTTTTGGGAAAGTCAGCATCCCAATTCTCCACTCTTCACTCCACTGTAGCAAATCCCTCACTCTCCTGCACCAACAGTTCAATTGGGCTCTGAAGAAACTCATCCCACTACATATGTGCATGAAGAAATTCCAGCCACTAGTGTTGAAGAAACTGCTGCAGCTGCCGAAAATGTGAGTGCACCTGAGGAAGAACCTGAAATTCCTCAGCCTGAAGAACCTGATATCGTGATTCCTGAGGTAGTGATGCAACTCACTGACACTCCTCTGCCAAAACCAAAGGATCCGTTCTCAAGGAAACAAAAGTTCAAGGCTAAAGACTTCTTTGGCGAGCACGTGTTCTTCACAGAGTATAATCCATATGACTCTGCTCGCATAAGGAAGATGCGGTTCTGGACTGCAAGTCAAGCCAACTTCTATTCCTCAATGCTTCAACAAAGACAAAGTCTTCGACCATGCACATATTCCTCACGTGGATATGGAGTCTATGCCGTGCTTCGCGCCAATCCTCAGTGTTCTTCACGACACTGGGCTACTCAATTTCTGCACTGACATCTGTGATTGGAATGAAGAACTCATTCTTCAGTTCTATGCAACACTGCACATCACCGGCAACTCTGAAGATGTGAATTCATGGGTTATGGACTAGATGACTGAGAACACACATTACAAGGCACCAGCATCTTAATTGCTTCGTGCCCTTCCTCTGAGTCCTCCCCTTCAATATGCACGTTGTGTTTACAACGAACCCGAGCTTTCAAATCACTACATGCAAGTGCTGATGAAGCCTTTGAAGCCAGGGCCGGCCCCTCGAACCAAATTCCTCGTCAAGGAATTGTTGTATGTGCCGCGGACTGTCTATCGCATTCTGACAAAGACAATGAGTCCCATCAAAGGCCACGACTCAACTGATGAAGAAGTCATTGGCATCATGAAGAATATGCTTTTCAACATCTGTCATGGCATTCCCGTCAACTTCCATGATTCCTTCACGAGGACTCTGACCAACATTGCCATGTCACCATTTGAGCTGAAGCCTTATGCGCCATGGATTATGAGATTCATCAGGACAAGGTCTTCACTCAACTACACGGCTGAAACTCTGAACCACTGCAGCTACTTGCCCCCTATTGAAGTCCTCAAAAGGACATTTTCCTCAGCTGAAGAAAAGGGCAAAGCTACTGCTGTGATAGATGAAGGCATTCGTCCATTGGATGGTCAATTTCGCAAGGCTGCATCTTACTCCACCAATGATAACTCTGCCACCCATGACACTGCCGCCAACACTGCCAAGCCAAATCCTTAAGCCACAGCACCCAGGGTGATGACTGATTGTGAGCTACTCCTCAGTCTTCATCAAAAGGTTGATCGCAATCACAAATGGGTCAAACGTCAGTTTGGTTCAATTCTTCACAACATGACTGCAACACATAATGCAGTGAAGAAAAACCACTACTACCTTCGTGAAACCCTCAACTGCACCTGGGCTGTTCTATCTCAAGTTTACAGCGCTGATGATTTGAAGCAAATGGGTCTCAAGGAAGAGTTTGACTGGTCTGCACCTCCTCCGAAGAAATACAAGAAGGTCAAGGTTCCTTCTTTGGTGGCCAGTTCATTTTCTTCATCGCGTGAGACTGATGAAAATGAAGACTTGGACGACACTGCGTCAGGCCCTACTTCAACAACCGACCCCAACAACGCTGGCGCTCCTTCATCATCATGAATATCTTCAGGGGCGTTAGTCCTCAGTTTCGATCCTTTTGGTCATTTGATGACAAAGGGGGAGAAATCTGAGTTAGTCTTCAAGCGGGTCTATTATAAAGGGCGTTGTTTTGCTAAGTTACAACTCTTGTTCTTCTGAAACTTTATTGGATCGAGTTGTAATCTTAAACCCGATGGTGCGCTGATACTTTTATTGCACTAGGATCTGATACTTTTGATGCACTATTCGGCATGCTTATTCCTTATTAATATCATTGCACGCATGCTGAATTTCATCAGGCACCATATTTCATCATGCATTTCAAATTCTTCATATTATATATCAAATGCGTGTATGAATTACAAGATATAGGGGGAGATCTCCATGATTCATCTCTTCAAGTGTGCATTGCTTCAAAAGCAAATTCGTCACTATGCACATCTTCAGGGGGAGTTCTTCTATATCTTGCAATCAAATTCCTCAATATTTGTATTTACACTTCATATGTTTATCCCCGTTTAAAACTTAACCTATATTGACATCAATCACGAAAAAGGGGGAGATTGTAAGTGCATCTAGTGCCCCTTAGTGATTTTGGTGTATTGAAGACTTATAGTTTAAGGATCTAACGTGTTTACGAGTGTACACAGGTCTATAAGTCTATGAGGAGTTTGATATTTACAGAGAAAGTCGACCCCTAAAAATGAAGTTCTTCAACTGAAGACTTTGATATTCTGAAGACTTTGAAAGTGAAGATATTGGTGTGACCTTGAAGACTTGGTTATCATTCGAGGAATATGAAGCGTGAAGACTTTTGTTTTCATAGTTTCATTTTCTCTTTCTTGAGTCATAGGAAACACTGTACTGTTAAAGGGGGTCGAGAAATACTAAGGAGAAAATTTCCATGTGATGCTCAACTCAAATCCTACATCTACCAATCCCTTCGAGTGAAGCCATTGGAAATCTCATACAGTTCAGTCAATTTCTTCAGTGACAGAGACGTAGTTCTTCTGGTCACTGAGGACTTTGCTCTGACTAAGGAGTTAGGAATTCGCTAGTGCAAATTGCCCACACAGTGAGTAACATGATAGCCCAGAGGAATTTGTACCTCAAATTTCTGACCGTTGCTGTGCTACGCGCCAGCTGTCCAAAAATATCTTATCCACCTAACGGTCATATCATTGAAGGACATTTATGTCTTATCATGTCGGGCTGCTCCCTAGGCTATAAATAGCCGCCCCCTACAACCACTAGCTGGTTGGCTGCTCCGCGAGAACTTGACACTTGTCATTTGAGAGCAACCCATCCTCCGAGGACTTTGAGCGAAAATCATCAAGGGAGGAAAATCCAAACCCAAACCCCTACAAACCCAAAGTGATTGTGCATCACTGAAGAGATTGATCTTGAGTAGATCCAACGCTTGTTACCTTTGAAGACTGTGCTTCTTCCAGGCAGTTAGGCGTCATGGTCTGAGCATCCAAGAGGAAATTGTGGATCTCCGAGTGACCGAGTTTGTGAAGGTTTGGAAGTCACCTGAGACTTACCACGAGTGATTGGGCGAGGTCTGTGTGACCTTAGCTCAAGGAGAATACGGTGAGGACTGTGTGTCCTCAGGTTTAAATACCTAGCCGCTCCAACCAGATGTACAACTGACACAACAGTTGGAACTGGTCTACCAAATCATTGTCTTCACCAAGCTTACTGGTTCTATTTCCTCAACTATATCATTTCCTCATTTCTGTGTTGTGAGCCTGTTCATATATGTTTGAAGACTTTGACTGAAGACTTTCTCAATTTCCTCAGTTCAATTTCTTCAGTCTATTTGTCTTCATCCTGTGTTATCTTGTGTTTACGCTTTCTGTACAATGTGCTTGTCTTCATTTCATCATGATGACCATGCTTGTGTTCTGTTATGTTTACATCTAAGTACTTATTCCACTGCAAGTAGTTCTTCGCATAGGAATTTCCTCACCCGCAAATTCCTCAGTGAAGAATTCATAAAAATCGCCTATTCACCCCCCTCTAGTCGATATAACGCACTTTCATTACGGTGGGTGAACAAATTACTACCGAGCAAGCGCATAGTTATGAGAATATCTAGGCATGATCATGAACATAGGCATCACGTCCGTGTCAAGTAGACCGAAACGATTCTGCATCTACTACTATTACTCCACACATCGACCGCTATCCAGCATGCATCTAGAGTATTAAGTTCATAAGAACAGAGTAATGCATTAGGCAAGATGACATGATGTAGAGGGATAAACTAAAGCAATATGATATAAACCCCATCTTTTTATCCTCGATGGCAACAATACAATACGTGTCGGTCCCCTTTCTGTCATTGGGATCGAGCACCGCAAGATTGAACCCAAAGCTAAGCACTTCTCCCATTGCAAGAAAGATCAATCTAGTAGGCCAAACTAAACCGATAATTCAAAGAGACTTGCAAAGATATTAATGCATATAAGAATTTAGAGAAGAATCAAATATTGTTCATAGATAATATTGATCATAAACCCACAATTCATCGGATCTCGGCAAACACACCGCAAAAAGTATTACATCGAATAGGACTCCAAGAAGATCGAGGAGAACTTTGTATTGAGATCCAAAGAGAGAGAAGAAGCCATCTAGCTAATAACTATGGACCCGAAGGTTTGTGGTAAACTACTCACACATCATCAGAGAGGCTATGGTGTTGATGTAGAAGCCCTCCATGATCGAAACCCCCTCCGGCAGATCGCCGGAAAAGGCCCCAATATGGGATCTCCTCATGCTTATGATCAAAATAAAACTTTTACTAAACATATCGTTGATGCTTTAATGCAATCCTATGAATAAAAACTTGAATTATAAGTTTCTATTCCGGGAAAACTTTACGATGAGTGGGAACCTCCTATTAAAATTAGGATTAAAGATCATGAATGCTATCCTTTATGTGATTTGGGTGCTAGTGTTTCCACGATTCCAAAAACTTTGTGGGATGTGCTAGGTTTCCGTGAATTTGATGATTGTTCTTTAAATTTGCATCTTGCGGATTCCAGCATTAAGAAACCTATGGGAAGGATTAATGATGTTCTTACTATTGCAAATAGGAATTATGTGCCCATAGATTTCATTGTTCTTGATATATATATTGCAATCCTACACATCCTATTATTCTTGGTAGACCTTCCCTTAGAACGATTGGTGCAATTATTGATATGAAAGAAGGAAATATTAGATTTCAATTTCCATTAAGGAAAGGCATGGAACACTTTCCTAGAAAGAAAATCAGATTACCTTGTGAATCTATTATGAGAGCCACTTATGGATTGCATACCAAAGATGATAATACCTAGATCTATTCTTGTTTTTATGCCTAGCTAGGGGCGTTAAACGATAGCGCTTGTTGGGAGGCAACCCAATTTTATTTTTTGTTCCTTGCTTTTTGTTCCTGTTTAGTAACAAATAATTCATCTAGCCTCTGTTTGGATGTGTTTTTATGTTTTAATTAGGGTTTGTGCCAAGTATAACCAATAGGATCTTCTTGGGTGATAGTTGTTTGATCTTGCTGAAAAAGACGGAAACTTTACGCTCACAAAAATAATTTTGGAAATTCACCAGAACGTGAGAAAATACCAATTCTCTTTGCAGTAGTTCAGTATACAAATTGTCCAGGTTTCCTAGTTTTTCAGAATTTTTGGAGTATCAGAAGTATTCGAACAAATGATATTGCTATAGACTGTTCTGTTTTTGACAGATTCTGTTTTCCGTGTGTTGTTTGCTTATTTTGATGAATCTATGGCTAGTATCGTGGGGTATGAACCATAGATAAGTTGGAATACAGTAGGTTTAACACTAATATATATAAAGAATGAGTTCATTATAGTACCTTAAAGTGGTGGTTTGTTTTCTTACACTAACGGAGCTCATGAGATTTTCTGTTTAAGTTTTGTGTTATGAAGTTTTCAAGTTTTTGGGTAAAGATTTGATGGATTATGGAATAAAGAGTGGCAAGAGCCTAAGCTTGTTGATGCCCAAGGCACCCCAAGGTAAAATCCAAGGACAACCAAAAGGCTAAGCTTGGGGATACCCCGGAAGGCATCCCCTCTTTCGTCTTCGTCTATCGGTAACTTTACTTGAGGCTACATTTTTATTCACCACATGATATGTGTTTTGCTTGGAGCGTCTTGCGTGATTTGAGTCTTTGATTTTAGTTACTACAATAATCCTTGATGTACACACATTTTGGGAGAGACATAGATGAATCGGAATTTATTAGAATACTCTATGTGCTTCACTTATATCTTTTGAGCTAGATAATTTTTGCTCTAGTGCTTCACTTTTATCTTTTTAGAGCACGGTGGTGGTTTTATTTTATAGAAATTATTGATCTCTCATGCTTCACTTATATTATTTTGAGAGTCTTTTAGAACAACATGGTAATTTTTGCCTATAAAATTAGTCCTAATATGATAGTCATCCAAGATGGGTATAATAAAAACTTCCATATAGAGTGCATTGAATACTACGAGAAGTTTGATACTTGATGGTTGTTTTGAGATATGAATATGGTAATATTAGAGTCATGCTAGTTGATTAATTGTGAATTTGAGAAATATTTGTATTGGAGTTTGCAAGTCCCGTAGCATGCACGTATGGTAAACGTTGTGTGACAAATTTGAAGCATGAGGTGTTTCTTTGATTGTCCTCCTTATGAGTGGCGGTCAGGGACGAGCGATGGTCTTTTCCTACCAATCTACCCCCCTAGGAGCATGCACGTAGTGCTTGGTTTTGATGACTAGTAGATTTTTGCAATAAGTATGTGAGTTCTTTATGACTAATGTTGAGTCCATGGATTATACACACTCTCACCCTTCCATCATTGCTAGCCTCTTCGGTACCGTGCATTGCCCTTTCTCACCCCCTTTCTCACCTTGAGAGTTGGTGCAAACTTCACCGGTGCATCCAAACCCTGTGATTGGATACACTCTATCACACATAAACCTCCTTATATCTTCCTCAAAACAGCCACCATACCTACCTATTATGGCATTTCCATAGCCATTCCGAGATATATTGCCATGCAAATTCCTTTTATTATGACACGCTTCATCACTGTCATATTGCCTTGCATGATCATGTAGTTGACATCGTATTTGTGGCAAGGCCACCATGCATAATTTTTCATACATGTCACTCTTGATTCATTGCCTATCTCGGTACACCGCCGGAGGCACTCATATAGAGTCATATTTTGTTCTAGTATCGAGTTGTAATCCTTGAGTTGTAAATAAATAGAAGTGTGATGATCATCATTATTAGAGCATTGTCCCGTGCGAGGAAAAAAAGAGAAATGCCAAAAAAAGGGAAAGGCCAAATAAAAAAAATAAAAAAAGAGAAATGCCAAATAAAAAAAGGAAGGCCCAAAAAAATGAGAGAAAAAGAGAGAAGGGACAATGCTACTATCCTTTTTTCCACACTGGTGCTTCAAAGTAGCACCATGATCTTCATGATAGAGAGTCTCTTATATTGTCACTTTCATATACTAGTGGGAATTTTTCATTATAGAACTTGGCTTGTATATTGCAACAATGGGCTTCCTCAAATGCCCTAGGTCTTCGTGAGCAAGCAAGTTGGATGCACACCCACTTAGTTTCTTTTGTTGAGCTTTCATACATTTATAGCTCTAGTGCATCCGTTGCATGACAATCCCTACTCCTCGCATTGACATCAATTGATCGGCACCTCCATAGCCTGTTGATTATCCGCGTCGATGTGAGACTTTCTCCCTTTTTGTATTCTCCACACAACCTCCATCATCATATTCTATTCCACCCATAGTGCTATGTCCATGGCTCACGCTCATGTATTGCGTGAAAGTTGAAAAAGTTTGAAAATACTAAAGTATGAAACAATTGCTTGGCTTGTCATCGGGGTTGTGCATGATGAGAGCATTTTGTGTGACGAAAATGAAGCATAGCCAAACTATATGATTTTGTAGGGATGAGCTTTCTTTGGCCATGTTATTTTGAGAAGACATAATTGCTTAGTTAGTATGCTTGAAGTTTTTTTTATGTCAACATTAAACTTTTGTCTTGAATCTTTCGGATCTGAACATTCTTGCCACAATAAAGAAAATTGCATTGAAAATTATGTTACGTAGCATTCCACATCAAAAATTCTATTTTTATCATTTACCTACTCGAGGATGAGCAGGAATTAAGCTTGGGGATGCTTGATACGTATCCAACGTATCTATAATTTTTTATTGTTCCATGCTATTATATTATCTGTTTTGGATGTTTAATGGGCTTTAATATGCTCTTTTATATTATTTTGGGACTAACCTACTAACCGAAGGCCTGGTGCAAATTGCTATTCTTTTTGCCTATTTCAGTGTTTCGCAGAAAAGCAATATCGAACGGAACGAAACCTTCGCGAGGATCTTTCTTGGAACAAACGCAACCCAGGAGACTTGGAGTGGAAGTCACGGAAGCAACGAGGCAGCCACGAGGCAGGAGGGCGCGCCCAGGGGGGTAGGCGCGCCCCCACCCTCGTGTGCCCCTCGTAGCTCCACCGACCTACTTCTTTTGCCTATATATACTCTTATACCCTGAAAACATTCAGGGGAGCCACGAAATTACTTTTCCACCGCCGCAACCTTCTGCACCCGTGAGAACCCATATTGGGGCCTTTTCCGGCGATCTGCCGGAGGGGGTTTCGATCACGGAGGGATTCTACATCAACACCATAGTCTCTCTGATGATGTGTGAGTAGTTTACCACAAACCTTTGGGTCCATAGTTATTAGCTAGATGGCTTCTTCTCTCTCTTTGGATCTCAATACAAAGTTCTCCTCGATCTTCTTGGAGTTCTATTCGATGTAATACTTTTTGCGGTGTGTTTGCCGAGATCCGATGAATTGTGGGTTTATGATCAAGATTATCTATGAACAATATTTGATTCTTCTCTAAATTCTTATATGCATTAATATCTTTGCAAGTCTCTTTGAATTATCGGTTTAGTTTGGCCTACTAGATTGATCTTTCTTGCAATGGGAGAATTGCTTAGGTTTGGGTTCAATCTTGCGGTGCTCGATCCCAGTGACAGAAAGGGGACCGACACGTATTGTATTGTTGCCATCGAGGATAAAAAGATGGGGTTTATATCATATTGCTTGAGTTTATCCCTCTACATCATGTCATCTTGCCTAATGCGTTACTCTGTTCTTATGAACTTAATACTCTAGATGCATGCTGGATAGCGGTCGATGTGTGGAGTAATAGTAGTAGATGCAGAATCGTTTCGGTCTACTTGGCACGGACGTGATGCCTATGTTCATGATCATGCCTAGATATTCTCATAACTATGCGCTTGCTCGGCAGTAATTTGTTCACCCACCGTAATGAAAGTGCGTTATATCGACTAGAGGGGGGTGAATAGGCGATTTTTATGAATTCTTCACTGAGGAATTTGCGGGTGAGGAAATTCCTACGCGAAGAACTACTTGCAGTGGAATAAATACTTAGATGTAAACATAACAGAACACAAGCATGGTCATCATTATGAAATGAAGACAAGCACATAGTACAGAAAGCGTAAACACAAGATAACACAGGATGAAGACAAACAGACTGAAGAAATTGAACTGAGGAAATTGAGAAAGTCTTCAGTCAAAGTCTTCAAACATATATGAACAGGCTCACAACACAGAAATGAGGAAATGATATAGTTGAGGTAATAGAACCAATTAGCTTGGTGAAGACAATGATTTGGTAGACCAGTTCCAACTACTGTGTCAGTTGTACATTTGGTTGGAGCGGCTAGGTATTTAAACCTAAGGACACACAGTCCTCACCGTATTCTCCTTGAGCTAAGGTCACACAGACCTCGCCCAATCACTCGTGGTAAGTCTCAGGTGACTTCCAAGCCTTCACAAACTCGGTCACTCGGAGATCCACAATTTCCTCTTGGATGCTCAGACCATGACGCCTAACCGCCTGGAAGAAGCACAGTCTTCAAAGGTAACAAGCGTCGGATCTACTCAAGATCAATCTCTTCAGTGATGCTCAATCACTTTGGGTTTGTAGGTGTTTGGGTTTGGGTTTTCCTCACTTGATGATTTTTGCTCAAAGTCCTCGGAGGATGGGATGCTCTCCAATGACAAGTGTCAGTTTCTCTCGGAGCAGCCAACCAGCTAGTGGTTGTAGGGGGCGGCTATTTATAGCCTAGGGAGCAGCTTGACATGATAAGACATAAATTCCCTTCAATGATATGACCGTTAGGTGGGTAGATATTTTGGAACAGCTGGCACGAAGCACAACAACGGTCGGAATTTTGAGTATCAAATACCTCAGGGCTATCATGTTCCTCACTGTGTAGGCAATCCGTATTGGCGAATTCCTAACTCCTCAGTCAGAACAAATTCCTCAGCGGCCAGAAGAACTTCATCTCTGTCACTGAAGAAATTGACTGAACTGTATGAGATTCCAATGGCTTCAATCGAAGGGATTGGTAGGTGTAGGATTTGAGTTGAGCATCACATGGAAATTTTTCCTTAGTATTTCCTCGACTCCCTTTAACAGTACGGTGTTTCCTATGACTCAAGAAAGAGAAAATGAAACTACGAAAACAAAAGTCTTCACGCTTAATGTTCCTCGAATGAATACCAAGTCTTCAATGTCACACCAATTTATTCACTTTCAAAGTCTTCAAAAAGTCTTTAGAAATCCAAATTCTTCAGTCGAAGATATTCATTTTTAGGGTCGACTTTTTCTGTAAATATCAAACTCCTCATAGACTTATAGACCTGTGTACATTCATAAACACATTAGACCCTTAACCTATAAGTCTTCAATACACCAAAATCACTAAGGGGCACTAGATGCACTTACAATCTCCCCCTTTTTGGTGATTGATGACAATATAGGTTAAGTTTTCAACGGGGATAAATATATGAAGTGTAAATACTAATACTGAGGAATTTGATAGCAAGATATAGAATAACTACCCCTGAAGATGTGCATAGTGAGGTATTTGCTTTTGAAGCAATGCACACTTGAAGAGTAGAATCATGGAGAACTCCCCCTATATCTTGTAAATCATACACGCATTTGACATATAATATGAAGAATTTGAAATGCATGATGAAATATGGTGAATGATGTAATTCAGCATGCGTGCATTTACATTAACGAGGAATAAGCATGCAGAAAAACTCAGCAAAAGTATCAGACCACCATAGAGTTTAAGTTTACAACTTGATGGAATAAAGTCTCAAAAGAACGAGAGTTGTAACTTAGCAAAAAAATGCCCATATAGATAGACCCGCTTGAAGAATAACTCAAATTTATCCCCCTTTGTCATCGAATGACCAAAAGGATCGAAAAATAAGGACTAACACCCCTGAAGAATATCAGGTTGAAGAAGGAGCGCCAGCGTTGTTGGGGTCATTTGTTGTTGTAGGGCCTGCCGCAGTGTCTTCCAAGTCTTCATACTCGTCGGTGTCGCGTGATGAAGAATATGAGCTGGCCACCAACGAAGGAACCTCGACCTTCTTGAATTTCTTCAGTGGAGGTGCAGACCAGTCAAAGTCCTCCTTGAGACCCATTTTCTTCAGATCTTCTTCACCATATAGATGTGATAGAATAGCCCAGGTGCGACCGAAGACTTCATGGAGGTAGTAATGGTTTTTCTTCACTGTATTATGTGTAGCAGTCATGTTGTGAAGAATAGAACCAAACTGACGCTTAACCCATTTGTGATTTCGATTCACCTTCTGGTGAAGACTAAGAAGGAGCTCACGGTCAGTCATCACCATGGGAGCTGTGGCTTCAGGATTTGGCTTGGATGCATTGGCAGCAGAGTCATGAGTGGCAGAGTCATCATTGGTGGAATAAGATGCAGCTTTGCGAAACTGACCATCCAATGGACGAATGCCTTCATCAATAATAGCAGGTGCCTTGCCCTTGTCATCAGCTGAGGAATCTGTCCGCTTGAGGACTTCAATTGGGGGCAAGTAACTGAGGTGCTTCTGAAAATCAGCCTTGTAGTTGAGTGAAGACCTTATCTTGAGGAATCCCATAATCCAAGGTGCGTAAGGCTTCAACTCAAACGGAGAGAGCGCAACATTTGCCAGAGTCCTCATGAAATCATGATAATTGACAGGAATGCCATGTATGATGTTGAATAGCAGGTTCTTCATGATCCCAACGATTTCCTCATCAGATGAGTCATGGCCTTTGATTGGACTCAAAGTCTTCGTCGGAATGCGATAGGCTGTTCTTGGCACATAGAGCAATTCCTTCACGAGGAATTTTGTCCTTAGGGCTTGACCGGGCTTCAGAGGCTTCATTAGCACTTGCATGTAATGAGCAGTGAGTTCAGGCTCTTGGTACAGACAACGAGCACCTTCAAGGGGAGGACTGATTGGCAGGGCATCAAGTAGTTCAGAGGCCGGTGCTTTGTAATGAGTATTTTCGGTCATCCAGTCCAACACCCTTGTGTTGATATCATCGGCATCTCCGGTGACGTGCAGTGTTGCATAGAACTGAAGAATAAGCTCTTCATTCCAATCAACAATGTCGGAGCAAAAGTTGAGCAATCCTGCATCATGAAGCACACTGAGGACCGGGGTAAAGCAAGGCAGTGATTCCATATCCACGTGAGGAATATGCTCGTGGTTGAAGACTTTGTATTTGTTGAAGAGCAGGGAAGAATAAAAATTGGCCTGGCTGGCAGTCCAGAACCGGCCGCTTCCTTCTAAGACGAGCAGAGTCATATGGGTTGTAATCAGTGAAGAAAACATGCTCGCCGAAGAAGTCATCAGCCTTGAATTTCTGCTTCTTCAAGAAGGGATCCTTTGGCTTGGGCTGAGGAGTATCGATCAATTGCATCACCACCTCAGGAATCGCAATCTCAGGATCCACAGGCTGAGGAATTTCAGGTTCTTCTTCAGTGACAGCCTGGGTCCTCAATTCTTCATTAACATTTTCTTCAACACTAGTGGCTGGAATCTCTTCATGAACAGATGGTGTGGCTTGAGGTTCTTTAGATCCCATTTTAACTGTAGTCACTGGGGACTAAGGAATTTGTTGCAGAGGTGTGAACAAAGGAGAGTTGGGGTGCTGACTTTCCTAAAAGTCATCATTTAGCACTGGTGTTGTACAACCAATGTCCACATCTTCTTCTTCACTCTTTTCTTCAATGTCGTCCTCTTCAGCAGTGAAATGAGGCATGGGTGATGAGACTATTGGGGTTGAAGGGATTGCATCCGCTTCAATTTCTTCATCCAACTGCTCTGAAGAAGCAGCAGGAGGAATTTCTTCATCTGATCCACTTGGGATCACATATTCTTCATCAAAAGGAACAAGGTCCTTTGATGGCAGTTATGAGACAAGAATAACATCAATCGGATTTTCAAAAGAGCTAGTCAGTGGCTTCATCTTCTTCGGAGCTGAAGAATCTGATCAAGTTGATGCTTTCCTTTTCTTCACAGCTGCACGCTCTGCAGCCTTGGTCTTCTTCACATCTGATGCAGAAGGAAGAATTGGAGTTAGGGTAGGTGCAGGAGGACCAGAGGAATTTGGTTCATTTACTTCAGGCTCAGCGACAGAAGCTTCAGCTGGCTTGACAGTTTCTTCAGGTGCAACACTAGTGGTTGCCCTGGCAATTTCTTCAGCGGCTGGAATGCAGTCATCAGCCCTGACACTAGCAGTTTCTTTAGCAGCCTGATTATCATCAGCGGTGCTAGCATGTTCATCAGTTGGCTGAGCAGACGCCTCAGCCTGAGGAATTTCTTGTTGTGTTGGGGCTGCAACACTGGAAGTGAACTTCTCAGTTAAATTCACAAACTTGACTTTGGCTCCAAGTCAGCGCGGTAAACGTCAAATTCATCACTGAGTTTCTTAATCTCAGATTGAATAGTGATAAGTTCTTTAGTTGTCATAGAGACAACGTTTTTCTTCAGGAATCGGTCCTTCCTGTACTGCGCTTTCTTGAACTGCCCGGCCTTTTCAAATTTCCATTTTTCTTCTTGAATTAAGGCAGTCAGCATATGACTTTGGCCAGGAGTCAGCTTGAAATCAGGCATAGGAGTTTTGGGGGTCCTTGTGCCAGAGATCAATGTAATCAAGGATTTGCATCCAAAAGTATAGGCACATTTGTGCCTTTGGCTCTAGCGGCCTTGAGCTGCCTGTCTCTGATGATTTCAGCAAGTTCATCATCATCAGCTTCGACTTCATCAGACGATACTTGAAAGGCAACCTGCTTCTTGTGAGGACTTAGTCGAGAGCCTCGTCCAGCAGTGGCCTTTTTCTTCAGCAGAGAGGGGCCAGTTGAAGAATTTGGTGGAGCTGAAGAACTAGCAGAAGTTCCTGAGGCAATAGAGATGCCTGTAGTCCTTTGGCACGTGGCGAGATGCACATGTGCTGAGGATTTTGTTGGAGGAGCTGAGGACTTTGGTGAAGGAACTGAGGACTTTGAAGGAGCTAGAGCAGCTTGAGGAGTTGGCCGTGAGGGCTTTGAAGAATTTGGCCGTGAGGGCATTGCTGAGGAACTTGGCCGAGAGGGCATTTGGGGTGAAGCACTTGGCTTATGAGCAGGCTTCTTTGCCATGGCCTTCTTTGGCTTGCTTGCAGAGGCCTCAGCAGTGGTAGCAGCAGCACCAGAGCCTTCATTAAACTTCCTCACCGCTTCCTTAGCTATTTTGGCTAGCTTGGCCTGGTGCTTGGCCCATTCATCAGGATAGTCCTCACCATGCTTGAGGCTGGTGGGATCTGCTTCTTGGCCAGGTGCCAATGGAGGTCTTGGGCATGGAGGATTTAGAGCGAATTTCTTCATGTACTTGGGAGTAACATACATGTACTTCCTCCATTCCCATGCCCATCTCCTCTCTATCCTTTGTATGCGCACCTTGCACTGATTTTTGTCCTCCTTGCCAAACTTGGCCTCATCAGGAGTGCAATAATCCTTGTATATGTTATCAGGGATCTCAAAAGCAGTATTGACCTTAGGCCTCTTTCCTCCCTTCTGTGCCTTTTTACCGTCAGCCATTTTCTTCAGCTGAGGAATATGAACAACAGGTTTTTTCTAAAGAGGTATGCAACTTTTCTTTGAGGAATGCTGCAAATGAGTTAAGTTGATGAGAACCTAGTGATTCAGCAGCGGACATGAGTACCTGTGAACAGAGTATAGTTGCAAGGAATTTGGAGAGGTCATATGCGTTCTCAGAAGGTTTTGCAAAATGAACAAGTTGGAGGAATTTGACTAGATGAGTCTTGAAGAATTTCACTAAGCGTTCTTTGTCTTAGGTTCCAGAGTTGTACAGATTAAAAATCCACACAATTGAGGAATCTTGAAGAAAAACGTTGCTTAGGGAAACAGATTAAGAACAGAAGTTATGAGAGGTTTTTAGTGTGTGAAGATTTGAAGAATAAACACCTTTGAAGATTTTGTAGAAAACATTTGAATCAAAGAGGGTAGTAAAAGTAACTTTTAATTACCCTTGATGAAGAACACGACGAACTGGAAAGTGTAGATTTGAAGCTCATTAGTTCAGATCTTCCACATCCTAACTTGGCTGAGGAAGACAGCTACGGCGGCGGCAGAGTGAAGAAATCTGCAGCCGACACGAGTACGATGGTGACGAGGTCGAGGCAGTGAAGCTCTTCCTCACCGGCAACGATGGAAGTAGCGGCGGCGTTAGGGTTTGAGAAGCTCGAGCAGGAGTGAGGTCGAGCGGAGTAAAAACGAAGTAAGGAAGGGGAGGCGTATTTATAGCCAAACTGAAAAATTGTTCGCCTGAAGAATTTGGACGAACGTGCCCCAGACCCTTCTCATTCGCTTGACATGTGTCACCCACGTACTGAGAGGTGGCGATTGTGTGAGATCGTGGGTGAATAGATAAGTATTATCGTGGAATGTGGAATGGTTTAGGCGGCAACAGCCGAAAATTTAGATAAGATAAGTTTTAAAGTTCCGTTCGCTAATTCTTCAGCTGACAAGGACACAGTGAAGATTTTGAACGAGATTCAAATAGAACGCACATGAAGAATTTGTGAATAGACTGGGTTGAGTTTAGCATAGAGGGGGGAGGGTCCGATCACATTCACTTAGTAGAAATGGTAACATGAAGAATTATCAGTAAGTGAATGTTGTAGAGGACATAAACCCATATATGTATATATAGCCAATGAAGAAAAACGACGGAAATGGTGAAGACATTGCAAAGTTGAAGAAATTGAACAACTGAGGAATTTCAAAACTGAGGAAAAACTCAAATTGAATATTTTCAACTTTTGGTGGTGGCGTGACCCACCGTATAAGAATGATGATTTCAGACACCGCGTACAATTGTCGTAGGGTTCTGAGAATGAAATTCTTTGTTAATTTCTTCACACTTAGAGGTTAGTCTTCATTGATTGAAGAAAAACGTTTCTTCATGTGTTGCACATCTAAGTCATCAATTTTGCATAAGTGTTAGGATGAGTGTCCTTTTCAAAGAACATTCGAAGATTCTAGGATATTTAGCTCACACCTCAACTTGCTAAAATCTCTTCTCATCCAAGGGCTTAGTGAAGATATCGGCTAGCTGGTCTTCAATCCTTACATGCTGTATAGAAATGTCGCCCTTCCACACATGATCACGAAGAAAATGATGACGAATCTGGATGTGCTTTGTCTTCGAGTGCTGAACTGGGTTATGAGAGATCTTGATTGCACTCTCATTGTCACACTAGAGAGGCACATTCTTCATGTTGACACCGAGGTCCTTGGGAGTTTGCTTCATCCACAACAATTGAGCACAGCAAGAACCGGCAGCAATATACTCAGCTTCAGCAGTAGACAGTGATACGGAGTTCTGTTTCTTCGAGGACCAACAGACCAAAGATCGTCCGAGGAAATGGCATGTGCCAGATGTTGACTTGCGGTCCACACGATCACCAGCATAGTCAGAGTCCGAATATCCAATGAGATCAAAAGTCGAGCCCTTGGGGTACCATAATCCAAGTGTTGGTGTGTGAGCTAGATATCGAAGAATATGTTTCACAACCTTATGGTGTGATTCCTTCGGTGTATCTTGAAATCGGGCACACATGCAAATACTAAGCATAATATCCGGCCTAGATGCACATAAGTACAATAAAGAACCAATCATGGAGCGGTATACCTTTTGATCGAAGTCAATACCATTTTCATCAGTGCATAGATGGCCATTGGTGGGCATAGGAATTTTCACCCCTTTGCAATCTTGCATGCCGAATTTCCTCAATACGTCCTTGAGGTATTTCTCCTGAGATATGAATATGCCGTTGTGCTGTTGACGAATTTGAAGACCTAAGAAGAATTTCAATTCTCCCATCATAGACATCTCATATTCCTCCGTCATCATATAACCAAATTCGTCAGAGTAACGTTGGTCAGTACAGCCGAAGATAATATCATCAACATATATTTGGCACACAAACAATTCACCATCATAAGATTTAGTGAAAAGAGTAGGGTCAAGTGAACCGGTTTTGAAGCCTTTCTTCATGAGGAATTCCTTAAAAGTATCATACCACGCCCGAGGGGCCTGCTTGAGGCCATAGAGGGCCTTATTGAGTCTGAAGACTTTGTCAGGATGATTTGGATCTTCAAAACCTGGGGGTTGAGCAACATATACTTCTTCCTCAAGCTTACCATTGAGGAATGCACTTTTCACATCCATTTGATATAAAGTGATATCATGATGGTTAGCATAAGCAAGTAATATGCGAATAGCCTCAAGTCTAGCAACAGGTGCAAAAGTTTCATCGAAATTGATTCCTTCAACCTGTGTGTAGCCTTGAGCTTGAGGCCGTGCCTTATTCCTCACCACAAGACAATTTTCATCTTGCTTGTTGCGGTAGATCCATTTTGTGCGAACGATATTGTGCTTGCGAGGATCTGGACGTTTGACCAGTTCCCAGACGTTGTTGAGCTTGAACTGATGTAATTCTTCTTGCATAGCTTGAATCCACTCAGGCTCTAGAAATGCTTCATCTACCTCAGTGGGCTCTGTGATAGAGACGAAATCAAAGTGCCCACAAAAGTTAGACAAATGTGAAGCTTTTGAGCGTGTGAGAGGACCTAGAATGTTGATGTCGCTGATGATTTTCTCAATCTGCACTTCATTTGCAACGCGAGGATGAGCGGGTTGTCGTTGAGGAATTTGATCAGCATTTTCTTCAACACTATTTTCTTCAGGTGCATCAGCATGACATTCTTCATGTTCTGGAATGATTTGTTCAACAAATTCTTCGGTAGGAATGACATCCTTAGTAGCCTTGAACTTGATAGTTTCCTCAGGTGACTGTTCATCTAACACAGAAGGTAGGTGCTCTCTTTGCGAGCCATTAGTTTCATCGAATCGCACATCTACAGTTTCAACAACTTTGTGGAGAACGTTGTTGAAGACTCTGTAGGTGTGCGAGTCCTTCCCGTAACCAAGCATAAAATCCTCATGTGCTTTCGGTGCAAATTTTGAGTTGTGATGGGGATCTCTAATCCAACATTTAGCACCGAAGACTTTGAAATAACTCACATTGGGTTTCTTGTAAGTGAGGAGTTCATAAGCAGTCTTGTTGAAGAATTTGTGAAGATATACCCTGTTGATGATGTGGCATGCAATATCAATTGCCTCAATCCAGAAACGACGAGGCGTCTTGTATTCATCAAGCATAGTGCAAGCCATCTCGACAAGAGTCCTATTCTTACGCTCCACGACGCCATTGTGCTGAGGAGTATAAGGAGCAGATAACTCATGAGTAATACCAAGTTCATCAAGATAGTCATCAAGACCATAATTCTTGAACTCAGTTCCATTGTCACTTCTGATGTGCTTGATCTTCACACCAAAGTTGGTTGAAGCCCTCGAGGAAAATCGTTTGAAGACTTCCTGCACCTCTTGTTTGTAAGTGACAATATGCACCCATGTGTAACGAGAGTAATCATCAACAATAACAAAGCCATATAGAGATGCATCATTTGTAACTGTTGAATAATGATTAGGACCAAAGAGATCCATGTGAAGCAATTCAAACGGTCGAGTGGTAGTCATGATTGTATTCGCTGGATGTTTGGCCTTGGTCATCTTTCCAGCTTCGCATGCTCCACACAAGTGATCCTTGAGGAATTTGACATTCTCAATGCCAATGACATGCTTCTTCTTCATAAGCGTGTGCAGATTCCTCATGCCTGCATGACCAAGTCGTCAATGCCATATCCAGCCTTCTGAAGCTTTTGCAAGTAGACATACAACTGGTTGAGGTCCTGTAGAGAAATCAACAATATACAAGTCTCCTCTCCTAAAGCCCTCGAAGACTTTGGAATTGTCAGCTTCCATAATCACAACACAACGATACTTGCCAAAGACAACAACCATATCAAGATCACAAAGCATTGAGACAGACATGAGGTTGTATCCTAAGGACTCGACAAGCATGACTTTGTCCATGTGTCGATCCTTTGAGATCGCAACCTTACTTAGACCCAATACCTGAATTTTGCCTTTGTCAGCAAAAATCATATGCTTCAGATGTGATGGACATATGGAAACATCCATCAATAGATTCTTGTCACCAGTCATGTGATTTGTACATCCACTATCGAGGACCGACTCATTGGCTTTGGGTTGATCATCCTGTAGATGAATTAGTGCAGCTTACGAACTCATATACTTCATCAGTGAAGAATATGACATCAATTTCATCAGATCAATTTCATCAAGCAACAAAACAGATAAAGCAGTATTAGGATGTGAGAAATGAGGATTCATTTCTTCATGATTAGCCTGCGTCCTTTCAGGCATTTTCAGGTCTCTAGCAATTTCTTCACACGTTTAAGCACGTCTGGAAACCTGACCCTCCAGTAGAAATTAGTTCTTTTTCTTCACCACCCACATTTGAAGGGGTGGCAAAGAGTTCATCACTCTGCCAGCTCCATACGAGAAGGGTGGCATAGAAGCCAGTCCACTTTGTTTCTTATAAGAAGAGTTAGGGTAAGAAAATGAATAAGCAGAGAAATTTTTTGAGGACTTATGAACATAATGATTAGAAGAATAATGATCATATTCATAACCCTTAGCTCTTCCCTACGAAACAGAGGTGTTAGCATGATGATGTTCATATGAGGACTTTGATCCTCTTGAGGAATTCGATCCATGTGAGGAATTTGGTCCGTATGAGGACTTGGATCCATATGAAGAATTTGGTCCATATGAAGAATTTGATCTGGGGTTCCTATTATTCACAGGTGGTGTCATGATGACATTCACCTGAAGATTTTCAAGGCACCTTTTGGGAACCCAGATTTTCTTAGTAGAACCGTTCCTGCAGTTAGTGCCAACATATCTGGCAAATACTTCATCATTCTGATTTTTGAACAATTTATAGTTGGAGTCAAATGACTCATCAGTAGAATGAGGAGAATCACATGTAAAGCCAGATAGATTAGATGGATCTACTGGAGGTCCCTTTGCAGCAACCCATGAGGTTTTGGGGTACTGCTCAGGCTTCCAATATGTTCCATCAGCATTGATTTTCCTCTCAAAGGCAATACCCTCTTTCCTAGTGTTCCTGTTGAGGATCTGCTTTTTAAGCATATCACAAAGAGCCTAATGCCCTTTGAGGCTTTTATACATGCATGTCATATACAATTCCTTCAATCCTGCATCATCAGTGATACTAGCAACATTCTCAGACGAGGAATTAGTGATAGCAGAGACTGGTGAAGCATTTGAACATTCAGGTGAAGAATTAGCAGATTCACGTTCAATGCACTTCAAACATGGAGGAACAAATTCTTCCTGAGTAGCGCTGATTTGTTGAGCAAGTAATGAATCGCGCTCCTCCTGAAGATCTTCATAACTCACTCTTAGGTTTTCAAGATCTTGCTTTCTTTGAAGAAATTCATAAGAAAGCTTCTCATGATCAGATAAGAGAGTGTTATGATGTCCTTAAAGGTTGTCAAACCTGGATTGAAGTCTCTGAAGACTTTCAGCCAAAGCTTTCGACTGATCCACTTCTTCACCCAACATATCATCGCTCTTATTTAGCATGTATTGAACTTTTTCCAAAGCTCTTTGTTGTTTAGTGGCAAGGGAAGCAAGTTTGACATAACTGGGTCCAAATTCATCACCAGATTCATCATCACTGGACTCGGATAGGTATCATTCAGTTACATTGGCATCTTTTGCCATAAGGCAAGTTGCAGAAGATGATGATTCTGGTTTGAATGTCATCACTTTGAGTGATTCCTTGAAATCCTCAAACCAAGGATCATGACGAGTTCAATGACCTTCATAGACCTCAGAGAGACGGTCCCAGATAAGCTTTGCATGATTGAGATGCACGATATTCTAAACTGATTTTGAGTCAGACAGGAGCAGATGACGTCCTTCGCCATATGGTTGAGAAGGGTGTACTTGCGAATGTCATCAGCTTCCGCCATCTTGCACAGATCAGTAAGACCCATCTCAGTGATGGTCCACAGCTCGCTGTTCATTGCCATGAGGCGCTTCTTCATCATGACCTTCCACTTGGGATACTCGTGACCCTCAAAGATGGGGCATGACATGGTCTTCATACCTGCAGTCGACATAACTAAAACTCCGGGCGGTTAAACCAAAATCACACAGAACAAGGGAGTACCTTGCTCTGATACCAATTGAAAGTGCATTATATCGACTGGAGGGTGTGAGGGAGTCCTGGATTAAGGGGTATCCGGACAGCCGGACTATAACCTTTGGCCGGACTGTTGGACTATGAAGATACAAGATTGAAGACTAAGTCCCGTGTCCGGATGGGACTCTCCTTGGCGTGGAAGGCAAGCTTTGCAATACGGATATGTAGATCTCCTTCTTTGTAACCGACTCTGTGTAACCCTAGCCCCCTCCGGTGTCTATATAAACCGGAGGGTTTAGTTCGTAGAACGACAACAATCATACCGTAGGCTAGTGAGGGAGTCCTGGATTAGGGGGTGTCCGGATAGCCGGACTATAACCTTTGGCCAGACTGTTGGACTATGAAGATACAAGATTGAAGACTTCGTACCGTGTCCGGATGGGACTTTCCTTGGCGTGGAAGGCAAGCTTGGCAATACGGATATGTAGATCTCCTCCCATTGTAACCGACTCTGTGTAACCCTAGCCCCCTTCGGTGTCTATATAAACCGGAGGGTTTAGTCCGTAGAACAACAATCATACCATAGGCTAGCTTCTAGGGTTTAGCCTCTCTGATCTCGTGGTAGATCTACTCTTGTACTACCAATATCATCAATATTAATCAAGCAGGAGTAGGGTTTTACCTCCATCGAGAGGGACCGAACCTGGGTAAAAACATTGTGTCCCTTGTCTCCTGTTACCATCCGCCTGGACGCACAGTTCGGGACCCCCTACTCGAGATCCGCCAGTTTTGACACCGACATTGGTGCTTTCATTGAGAGTTGCGCTGTGCCGTTGCCGTCAGGAAGGATGCCTCGTACCGTCTTTAAAGACGACACTGTTGCTAAGGGAGCTTTGGCTGTCGGCCAAACTCTCTGGCTAGGTGGTTTTCTTATGACCGCCTGTTCGGCCGCTGCGCCGACGATGACTTCTCGGGTCATCAAAAGCAATCTTCACGTCAACTCGGAACTCGCCGAGCAGTTAGATCCAATGGAGCTCTCTTCCCTAAACGATCTCTTAGATCGCATCGCCGCCCTGGGAGTCGCTACAGACTACGATTAGATTGGGCCTAGACCCGATCTGAGAGAGATTAACTCTCCCCAGGTCACCCATCATGTTGCAGTGGTGGAGGAACAATGCGGCGACCCTTCATCTATCTTAAGGACAAGCTATGTCCGGGTTCCCGAGCCCTCCAAGCCGGATACGCGCGGAGGGGAGGAAGTCACTCAAGCCCTGAACCTAGAGTCACGCAGCGGGCCAGATTCATTGGGAAACATCCAAGAATCCAAACTTCCGAGTTCAGAAACTCCCTGGCCCCTGAGTCTCATATTGGGTGAGATTTCGGATTCAATTCCACCCACCCACCCAAACATATGCGATCTATCCCAAATTAAGCAGGAACCCCAAGAAACGGTACACCATTATTGGGCCAGATTCCTCCTGGTAAAGAACAGGGTCAAGGACTGGCCTGAGGAAGAGGCAATCTCATTCTTCTGCAATAATTGCACGGACAAGGGAATCCTCAACGCCATAAGTCGCCGTGAAATTACACGCTTCGCCGACTTGGCGTCCATAATACGAAAGTACTGTGCAATGGAAAGCGCTTGGAAAACCGAAATAAAATTTTGGGACAATCCGGCCCTGAATACGAACCCAGTCCAAAATAAAAGGGTGCATTATCACCAGACACCCAGGTTAAACACCAAAAAGCAAAAACCCTCTATAGGGCATGGAACCGTACTGGAGGGATGGCTCAATGGACCTGCAAAATTCACAGTACAGAGGGCGCCACACCAACTCATAGCCTTAGAGCATGTTGGATACTCCGGCAGGTAGCCAAAAGTGGCGAAGATCTTCTAAATTCAGAAGCCACATAGCACCATCGCAGGGATACCAGTACGGTATTAACAGTCGACTTTCCATCAAATAATATGCGAAAACGAACACTCCGCAGCCTTGTCGAAGTCTACCATGTGGCAACAATAAACCCATGGAGTGACACGACTATTAATTTTAATGCCAGTGATGAACCTAAATTCCGAACAGCCCGGGCACCAGCCGCATTGGTCCTCAGTCCAATAGTGGACGGCTTTCGACTCACCAAGGTACTCATGGACGGTGGCAGCAGATTGAACCTCATTTATGAGGAAACGCTTCAAAAAATGGAAATAGACTAGAACCGCATTGAGCGAAGTAGCACAACCTTTAGAGGAAAAATCCCCAGCCGGGAAGCGCGCTGTACAGAAAAAATCACACTAGATGTGATGTTCGGTACGCCGGATAATTACAGGTCTGAAGGGGTTATGTTCCAAGTGCCCCGTTCAGCAGCGGATACCACGCTCTGTTGGGGCGAGAGAAGTTTACAATCTTCCAAGCCATACCCCATTACGGGTACATGAAGCTCAAAATGCCCGGGCCCAACGGAATCATCACTCTTGCTAGTGATCCGGACATAGCACTCTGCGCCAAAAATAAAACAGCCGCACTGGCCCTCGAGGCACTATCCGAAGCCCTAGCGGCTGAGGAGCTGACTGCGCTCCGCTCCACAGTGAACAGTGAACAGGGATGATGTGATACTCAATAAAAGATCCAAGTCCACCTCCTTTAAACCGGCGGATGAGATAGTCAAATTCCAAGTCCATCCAACGGACCCTACAAAAACAACTTCCATCGGGGAACAATTAAACCTTGATGTAGACGCCGCACTATGAGAGTTCCTACGCGAGAACTGGGACATTTTTGCATGGCATCCTTCAGACATGCCGGGAATCCCACGCATGCTGGCCGAGCATAGCCTAAATATTCTAAAAGGATTCAAGCCAGTCAAGCAGGTTCTTCGGTGTTTCTCTAAACCTAAGAGACAAGCCATGGGAGAGGAGCTAGCCAAGTTATTGGAGGCCGGATTCATCAGAGAAATAAAACATCCGGACTGGCTAGCAAACCTGGTGATGGTACCAAAAAAGGACAAATCCTGGCGCCTGTGCGTCGATTTTAAAGACCTCAACAAGGCTTGTCCAAAGGATCCCTTCCCCCTCCCCCGCATCGATCAAATCATCGACGCTACCGCAGGACATGATTCATTGTGTTTCCTCGACGCATACTCCGGCTACCATCAAATCAAGATGGCAGAGCCAGACCAAGCCGCAACGGCATTCATCACACCATATGGCCCCTTCTGCTTCAACACAATGCCCTTTGGGCTCAAAAACACCGGCGCAACATATCAGCGCATGATTCAGACATGTCTGGCAAACCGGATCGGCAAAACAGTGGAGGCATACGTAGATGTCATGGTCATCAAAACCAAACATGTCGAATCCCTAGTAAACAACTTGAGGCTCACGTTCGATAACCTCCGAACATATGATATCAAGCTCAACCCGGAAAAATGTGTTTTCAGCGTACCAGCCAGAAAGCTCTTGGGCTTCATTGTATCCGGTAGAGGAATTGAAGCAAATCCGGCCAAGATCTAAGCTCTGTCACAATTGGATATCCCAAAGGACCTCAAACAAATACAAAAATTGACTAGATGCGTAGCGGCTCTAAGACGCTTCATCTCCCGCCAGGGAGAAAAGGCATTACCCCTTTATCACCTCCTTCGGCGCACCGAACACTTCGAGTGGACAGATGCCGCCACAGCCGGACTGGAAGAAATAAAAGCCATATTGCCAACCAACCCAGTCTTGGCTGCGCCAAACATTGGCGAACCAATGCTATTATACATTGCGGCAACTCATCAAGTTGTGACCGCAGTGCTCGTCGTCGAACGAGAAACGGACGGACATCAATTCCCCCTTCAAAAGCCGGTTTACTACATATCCACTGTCCTTGCTCCATGTAAGTCATGGTACCCGCATTATCAAAAGATAGCGTACGTGGTATTCATGGCATCCCGGAAGCTGCGACACTACTTTCAAGAGTGTTCGATAACGGTAGCCTCGGAAGTGCCACTTAATTATATTATAAACAACCGCGACGCGACAGGCCGGATTGCCAAATGGGCCATTAAGCTCCTCCTGTTTGACATAACTTACAAGCCATGGCGAGCTATTAAGTCGCAGGTATTGGCCGACTTCGACGCCGAATGGACAGAATCCGAACTCCCTAAAGAGTACGACACATACTCCAACTGGATCATGCATTTCGACGGCTCAAAAATGTTGGTCAGCCTGGGGGCTGGCGTCGTTTTGACGTCCCCAACAGGAGATACAGTTCAATACGTACTCCAGATAATGTACACGGACTCCAACAACGCAGTCGAATATGAGGCCCTTCTAGGTCTCCGGATGGCAGTATCCATGGGCATTCAACGCCTAGAGGTGCGCGGGGATTCGAACGTCACGATATCCCAAATAAACGGAGACTTTGATGCCAAGGATCCGAAAATGGCAGCTTATCGCAATGCGGTCCTAAAAATGTCAGCTCGGTTCGAGGGGCTCGAATTTCACCATATAGCCCGGGAAAACAATCAGGCGGCAGATGTCCTGGCAAGCATGGGCGCAAAACGCGATTCAGTCCCCCCCAACATCTTTTTGGAGAGGCTGTTCAAGCCATCCGTAGTATGGGAAGGGGAACCCGACAATAACAGCCCGGACTCAACCGCACTACCCGATACCGAACACTCTAACATAATCGGAGGCTCTGCCACCGAAATAACATGTTCAGCCCACGCAATAATGGCCGTCATCGCCCCGTGGACAGAACCATTCCTAGCCTACCTAACTAGGCAGGAACTCCTAGAGGACCAAAACGAGGCACGCCGCATAGTGCGGCGATCTAAAGCCTATAAAGTCCATGAGGGAGAGATTTATAAGAAAAGCACCACCAGAGTCCTTCAAAGGTGCATCTCCGAAGAGGAAGGACGGAATCTTCTGGCAGAAATTCATGCCAGACTCGGCGGCCACCACGCTGCAGCCCGGGCCCTTGTAAGCAAGGCCTTCCATACAGGCTTTTATTGGCCGAGGGCCCGAGCAGATGCTCAGGACTTAGTCCAATGCTGCATTGGTTGCCAGCTTTTTCGCAAACCAAAGCCATATGCTACCCACTTCCCTCCAAACTATCCCCATCACTTGGCCCTTTGCGGTCAGGGGGCTTGACATGGTTGGACCCCTTAAGGGAGGAACCCACAAGAAAAAATACTTGCTGGTCATGGTGGATAAGTTCACCAAATGGATAGAAGCCAAGCCTGTTAAGACGGCCGAATCCGGACCGGTGATTGACTTCATATCTGGGGTCGTACACCGTTACGGCGTCCCCCACAACATCATCACTGATAACGGCACGAACTTTACGGCCGACGAGGTAAAACTCTGGTGCAAAAATATGGGCATCAAGCTCGATTATGCTTCAGTCTATCACCCGCAAACTAACGGTCAGGTCGAGCGAGCAAATGTTCTTATCATGAGCGGCATCAAACCCAGATTAGTGTGGTCCCTCAAGGAATCTAACACGCACTGGGTAGAGGAGCTCGACTCCGTACTCTGGGGGCTGCGGACCACGCCGAATCACACTACCGGATACACACCATTCTTTATGGTATACGGTGCAGAGGCGGTTCTGCCCTGCGATATAATCCATGACTCACCTCGAGTGCACATGTACGAAGAAAGAGAAGCCGAGCTCGGTCGGCAGGACAGTTTGGACGCCTTGGAGGAGGAGCGTGATGTGGCAAAAGCCCGTTCCGCATTCTATCAATAGCAGGCTCGAAGATACCAAAGGAGAGAAGTACGGGCCAAAACTTACAATGTTGGCGAGTTAGTTCTACGCCTGCCGGATAAGAAAAAGGACAAACTCAATCCCAAATGGGAGGGTCCCTTCATTATTGACCAAGTCCTGACCGGTGGAGCGTACCGTTTGCGGGATGCATCGGACAATCGACTCGAGCCGAACCCATGGAACGCGGACCGACTCCGAAGATTCTAGCCTAGCTCCGGACTCTATGTTCGTCTCCTTCCCCTGTCCATTTTTCATATACTATCTGTCTTATATTTGTCTCCTTCCCCCCTTCTTTTCTCTCACAGTCTTTAAGAGCCCATTTGTGCCTTGTTTGCACACAACTGACACGCTATCCACGCTCATTATCTCTGGGGGCTTCTTTAACAGAAGCTTATTCATACGGGCTTCATACCCAACACATGTGTTATACTTCCGCATGTACCTTTTATTCACCATTATATGCATCGATATGACTTAAGTTTTGGCCAAGCTGGGTTGCCTGGCTCTTGTATTTATGCCCTACGTTCCTGTTAATTCGGCTAGGGCATAAGGGGAGCACCTCTGCGATTGTTACTGCCGGGTCAGCCGGATGTGTACCTCAGACTGGGTGAAGCCGAAAGCTAGCATTCTTAAGAGAATATTCGGTCGGTGAGCAAAAGACGATTTTTTAACCATTTTCTATACATGCCCCCAGATGTTTTTACTGCGATTCTTTCCGCAGCCCAGAAATGCACTTTAGGGCATGCATACCCAGGGAAAGGAACCCCTAACGGAACTATTCTCCCTGGAAGATGTTTCTTACTAACCATGTAATATAACATAACTAGTTGGGCACTTGTCTGTTCAAGCACTAATGACCCCTATGCCTGGTTTCCACGCATGCCTCGGTTCTCCATAACCGCGAGGGTATTCGGATTCACTCCGGACTGTCGGGTCCAGAGGTCGAAGCAAAAAGGTCCGCCATGACAAACAATCTACAATCCGGCTAGAAGGCATTATATATGTCACTTTAAATTACATCGTCAATTTGACCGGTCAAATTCCTCTTCTATACCATCCAACAGGCTGTCTAGTCTACAGTCCTGCTGGGAATACTTTGCAGCCAATTCTACTTGGTCGTACACTAAGCTCACATGGATCTCCTTCCCATCGTGCCCCACAGGTCCGACCTCGGCCATGTGGTTTGGGTCAGCCTTCGTGTACCGCGTCTTCACCAGGGCCCAGGCTTCCCTGGCACCTTGGCGGCAGGCTGACATCTTCCATAACCGGAAGCGCCGTCGCGCTCCCTTCAGCTTCTCCGCAATCTCTCCAAGGCCTTCGGGCACGGAGACGGATGGCCACAAGGCCTGGGCGACCCCTTGCATCACCTGCCGCACTCGTTCGTGCAGTTGCGAGAGTTCGGGAAGAAGGTCACCCGTAGAACCGGGCATTTCTTCCGCAGGACGACCTGTTAGCATACCTACAGACATAACTTTGTCAGCCGACTTCCTCGCCGAACTCTTTTTCAAAGTTCATTCAAGCACTTACTAAAAATGCCGCGTCGAAGCCGCCGATTCTCCTTAACGGAGTCCGACAGTTGGGCACGAACATCCTTTAGTTCCACGCCCAGCTGGGTGTTGGCATCTAGGAGATCATTCTTCTCCTGCCTCACCCTTGTAAGCACGCTCTCACCGGCCTTTAGCTGGCGTAGGAGATATTGCTTATCCAGATTTACTCCGGCGTCATCTGCAATTTTATTGTCAGATTTGCATATACGCCGCACTTTACATGATACTTATCATTTGAAGCATATATTACCAGAGGGGGTCTCCTTGGGCTCCCATGCTGTGGCTAGTGCGGCCTGAAGTTGGGCTTTGCACTCTTCTAGCTCATGGGACAGTTGGGTATTCTTTTCTGTAAGAACCTACATAACAAATGATCCTTAAATCAGTTATTCTAGCTGTCTCAAGTCTCAGGGGCTACTGATATATATAATCACCAATTTTTCTCACCTGTATGTCCTTTACATACTGCTCCGTGGCTCTGGCTAGACCATTTTGAGTAGCACGGAGGTACACGTCTCCCGAGTTGAAGGCATCGAATGCCTCTTGGGAGAAACATGCGTCACGCAGAACAGTCCGGCGACGCCTGTGGTTCATGGCACTCTCCACCTCGGAATTTGTGGCGGACAGTCTGTCCGCATCGTCTGTCGAAGGAGCGTCCGGCGCGCGTCTCTTATTCGCTTCCGCTTCTGGATCCAGCCTTGGAGCCTGACTGGTGGAGGCGCGATTGGCAACCTCTCCGGATATAGTCTGGCGAGCGTTCTTTTTCCTAAAGAAAGCACAGGCGTTAGTATGCCTCTGAGAATAATATCTTGGAATAAGACGGCGCGCCATACCACTGCGCCGGTGTCTCAATCCGGACTACGTGTCTTTTCAGCCTGCCTGGCCTCGCGGCCCTTTGTTGGCTAGTCGCCTCAGGCTCGGCATTCCGCCTCGAGGGCCTCCCCTGCAAAAACACCATCGGTATACGGTAATCAAAAATACGCAAGGACGGATCCTTCTCGAAGTGCTGGGACTTCAGTCTCAGTTACCTGTGAGGCTGGAAGTATCCCAGGATAATCGGCCGTAATGGCCACCAAGGCGTTGTCATTGCTCAATTGGTAAAATACCCTATCGATCAGCTCCACAGATATGTCCGGATCCTCTTGGGAGGCCGGGTCGAGGGACCGTTCCGGATCCTCAGGTTGTGGAGGAGGGCTGTTTATCTCCCTTACAGCAAGATAAAATACTTAACTATGGGAATATGGAACGAATGGGCAAGAAAAAGTGTCAGCTTACCCAGCTCGGAGGATTGTACATAGAAAATCCGCCCTGTGGATTGACGCGGAGAAATTCCTCCTCTTCTCCCTTGTACAAAGTGGACAAGATCTTTATTAGAGCAGCAGCCGATTCTGGCCCCTTACGGCCGCAGCGGGTGGCGTCATCCTCCCCGTTGAAATCCCACATGGGGTGACCTCTATACTGAAGCAGCTTGTAACGCCCCGGATCCGATGTGCCAGTTGTCCTCCAGTTATTCGCTGTTGTTGCTTTGTCATTTGCTTGCGTGTCGCATCTTGTCATGTCATCATCCGCATTGCATCATCATGTTTTCGAAACTTGCATCCGTCCCGGTCTCTTTGTTCCCTCCGTTGCCCGTTCTGAGCCCAGCCACACTTGCACGCGCCCGTGGCATGTCCGAAATATTATTTTATAAGTGGCCGAAAAATGTTCTCGGAATGGGATGAAACTTGTCGAGCGGCCTTATTATAGTGTAGACAGACCGCCTGCCAAATTTCATCGCATTCGGAGTCCGTTTGATAGCTCAACCGTTAAACATATAGCGGTACCGTTGCCGGTACCTTCGTCGGACGTTTTCGGTCTCCGGAAACCGTCTCGGGCCGCACTTCTCCTCTCCTCTCCTCTCAGCCCAACCACTCTAGCACAGTCCGAAAACCCCCTCTCCTCAGCCCACCTAGACCCCCCTCCTCTCCGGACCGTCAGATCGCCATCCGAAGATCCGAAAACCCGTCCTAATCCCCTAACCCTAGCCAATCTGCTATAAATGGACACCCTTTGTCCATTTTTGGGCAGCCTAGCCCCCTCCTCCCTCAATTTCCGCGCAGCCAGCCACCTCCCGCCTTGGATCCGGTGCCGCCGCCCCTGCCCGCCACTTGGCGCCGCCGCCGCCACATCGCCCGGCCAATGAGGCGCCGCCACATCGCCCCAGCGCCCGCGCCAGCCAATTCCCCCGCGCCATCTATCCCTCCTGCCTCCCCACGCCGCCAGGCCCGCGCGAGGCCCGCCCGGGCCCCGATCTGGGCCCCGAGGCCCGCTCTGCGCCGCCGCCCGCAGCGCTCGCCTCCCTGCCGAGCCGCCTGCGCTCCCCCGCGCTCCGAGCTCCGCCGCCTGCTTCCCCGCGCCGGAGCGCCGGAGAGCGCCGCCCGCTGACCTTGCCGCCGGCGCCGGCGAACACCACTCCCAGATGAGCGGAGCCCCACCTCCTCCTCCCTACCTTCTCCTCCGACGCTTCTCCTGCTCACCCCGCCGATTCCTTCCTCCCGCAGGTAGCCCCGCCGCCATGGAGATCGCCGCCGTCGGCCACGTCTTCACCCGAACCTGGCCGGGATCCACGGGATCCGGCTGCCCCCGCGCCGATCTACCCGTTCCCTACCTCCTCTCCATCCCTCCGTCGCCGGAGCTTCGCCGGCCGCCCGCCGGAATTCGCCACCGGCGCGGCCTCCCCGTCTCGTGCCTGCGTGCGGGCACACACGACGCCCTCGTCGCCGGCCACGTGGGCCCGCGGCCCAGTCCAGCTTCCCAGGCCCATGCCCCGGCCTGCCTCCTCCTCTCCACAGTGCCGGGCCGAGGCCCTTGGTGAGCGCCTAGCCGCCCCTTGTTTCGGCCCAGTGTTTTTTTTTCTGTTCCAGCGATTTTGACTTATCCAGTGATTTACCAGAATTGCAGAAAAGACCCTCATCTTCATACATTTAATAACTCATCAACGGTGCATCATATTAAAATGTTTTATATATGAAACTTGCCCAGAATTTTGTGTAGGTTAATAATATGCCACTTTCACCTATGTTTAAAATTCTTAAAATGCTGTTTGATTAAATTTGCTCCTATGCCATGTTAAAATGATTTAATTCATAACTAAATAACCATAACTCGGAATTTAATAAACTTTATATGTAAATGGGGTGGAAAAATGCCTAGTTTAACATGTTGCACTTTATTTTCCTGTTTAACAACATTAAAATATGCGTTATGTCAGATCAGTACCAAATCTAAATATATGCATATGAGGAGTTTCCGGGATTGATGTTTGCTGTTCCGGCCTCATTTAAATTGCCTAGATAGGTAGTTTTGTTGTGCTTCACCCCTTGCCATGTTAATCAACATTTAATATTGTTGGGTACATAAACAAGAGAGAACAAAATAATTGTTGTGGTGTTTCGTCAATATGCAACTCGTTGCATATTGAGCTCCACTTAATTTGTAGTGTTGTTTGTTGCAATTGCCATGCCATGAATCATTAAACCGGACATGCATCATGCTTGTTTGTGCATCATGCCATGTTTATGTGTTGGTTGTTTACTATGTTGTTTGTTTCTTTCCGGGTTGCTTCTCGCGTTAGCTTCGGTTTCGTTTCGGAGTTGTGAGGATTCGTTCGTCTTCGTCCGTTTGTCTTCTTCATGGACTCGTTCTTCTTCCTTGCGGGATTTCAGGCAAGATGACCATACCCTCGAAATCACTTCTATCTTTGCTTGCTAGATTGCTCGCTCTTTTGCTATGCCTATGCTGCGATACCTACCACTTGCTTATCATGCCTCCCATATTGTCAAACCAAGCCTCTAACCCACCTTGTCCTAGCAAACCGTTGTTTGGCTATGTTACCGCTTTGCTCAGCCCCTCTTATAGCGTTGTTAGTTGCAGGTGAAGATGAACTTTGTTCCTTGTTGGAACATGGAAATGTTGTTCCTTGTTTGGAACATGTTTACTTGTTGGGATATCACAATATAGCTTATTTAATTAATGCATCTATATACTTGGTAAAGGGTGGAAGGCTCGGCCTTATGCCTGGTGTTTTGTTCCACTCTTGCCGCCCTAGTTTCCGTCATATCGGTGTTATGTTCCCGGATTTTGCGTCCCTAACGCGGTCGGGTGATTTATGGGACCCCCTTGACAGTTCGCTTTGAATAAGACTTTTCCAGCAGGCCCAACATTGGTTTTACCATTTGCCGACCACCTATCCCTTTTCCCTTGGGTCTGATCAACCCGAGGGTCATCTTTATTTAGCCCCCCCGGGCCAATGCTTGTCTAAGTGTTGGTCCGAACCGAGCAACCTGCGGGGCCACCACGGGGAAACTCGAGGGCTGGTTTTACTCGTAGCTTGACTTATCCGGTGTTGCCCTGAGAACGAGATATGTGCAGCTCCTATCAGGATGTCGGCGCATCGGGCGGTTTTGCTGGACTTGTTTTATTACTGTCGAAATGTCTTGTAGCCGGGATTTCGAGACTGATCGGGTCTTCCCGAGGAGAAGGAATATCCTTCGTTGATCGCGAGAGCTTATCATGGGCTAAGTTGGGACACCCCTGCAGGGTTTTGAACTTTCGAAAGCCGTGCCCGCGGTTATGGGCAGATGGGAATTTGTTAATGTCCGGTTGTAGAAAACCCGAAGTTGATCTTAATTAAAAATACACCAACCGCGTGTGTAACCGTGATGGTCTCTTCTCGGCTGGGTCCGGGAAGTGAACACGGTTGTTGGAGTTATGCTTGACGTAAGTAGTTCAGGATCACTTATTGATCATAGTTGTTCGACCGTGCTTTTGCCTTCTCTTCTCGCTCTCATTTGCGTATGTTAGCCACCATATATGCTAGTCGCTTGCTGCAGCTCCACCTCATACCTTTTACCCCTACCTATAAGCTTATATAGTCTTGATCTCGCGGGTGTGAGATTGCTGAGTCCTCGTGACTCACCAGATACTTCCAATACCAGTTTGCAGGTGCCGATGAGACCGTGCAGGTGACACACCCGAGCTCAAGGAGGAGTTCGATGAAGATCTTGTCCTTTATGTTGTTTTGTTCTAGTCGATCAGTAGTGGAGCCCAGTTGGGGTCGATCTTGGTCCTTTGTCGCTTTTGGGGTTTCTTCTTTTATTTTGGCTCCGTAGTCGGGCCCTGATTGTAACTGTATGATGTATTGTTTTATTCATGTAATTTTGTGAAGTGGCAATTGTAAGCCAACTATGTATCTCTTACCCTTATGTATTACATGGGTTGTGTGAAGATTACCTCACTTGCGACATTGCTTTCAATGCGGTTATGCCTCTAAGTCGTGCTTCGACACGTGGGAGATATAGCCGCATTGAGGGCGTTACAAGTTGGTAATCAGAGCCTTCCCCGACCTTAGGAGCCCCCACTGATTGATCGTTTTTAGCGGCCGAGTTGTGTTTAGAAAAATGTTTTGAGTCATTTAGGAATTATGTATCGGAGAGTTTAGGAATTCTTTTTACTTCCCAGTCTCCTCATCGCTCTGGTAAGGCATCCTGACGTAGAGTTTTGACTCTTCTCTTCTCAAATTTCACTAAATTTTTTTTAGGATCACGCGGATATCTTAGAATCGTTCCGATGGTTTTATGATGACAACATTGTCTTGGTTGCCTCCTGACATTTAGGGGTTGTGGCAGTGTCCCGGGGAGTTGAGCTCCGAGGTGTTGTCGTCATAATTTTATCGTTGCGGTTTTGGAATACCTGAGTTTAGTACGCCGACATCGAAAAACTCTTTTGTACAGTTGTTGGTGAGATAACCCTGATAGCCCAGTACTGTGGCGAGTGCGGGAGTATTGCCATGACTTGTATAACGGATGCTTTTCGAAGGTTGAGGTAGATGATTTCCGAAGATTTCTTGGTTATGTGTTGAAGGATGGATACAGCTGGTTGTAGGATTTGCTAGTTTGGGTGAGATATTATGCTTCCCCTGTATCCCCAACACCTGATTGCATAACCAGAAAGTTTCGGGAGTTTATAAGTGGGAATTCAAGTATCACGTAGGAATTCTTTCCAACAGACACATGATACGATATGGGATCTATCATAGGTTTGTTTCCGGCTTATTTTGCAAGCCAATCCTTTGTTTTGTTTTATTTGTGGTATTCGAGTTGCTTCAATGTCAAGTGTTGATTCCACACCTTTTCCAAGCGGTATTCTCATATTCCTATGTGGATACCAATCCTTCTTGATCATCGAGTTTATCATGCCAATTCTTTTCTAACCGGTGTGTCTCTCTTCAAGTGGATCTGATCACTTCAACTTTCGCAAGATCAATTATCAGTTCTTCGCAACGGTGTTTGCTTCATCCGTTCCAAGTTGTCGTTGTTTTCCCGCCCTCCCACCCTTATTTCTTCAAGGACGCAGATTTCTTGATCAAGTATCCATTTTATTCTTGTGAAGCCTCTCCATTCTTTCCTTCAATGTTCTTATCCGGTGATTATCATGAAGATTATAACGGAGCTTCAAGTAAATCAATCTTCGTTCTTTTTTTCTCCGGTGGATTCAGTTCAAGCTTGTCGGTCATATCTTTCCTTGTTTCAAATGTTTTCTAATGTCGGTGTATCTCTTAATCATTCACTTCTCGCTATTCAATTGTTCCGGAGTGATGAAAATATCTCAGAAGATTCAAGTTTCCATTCTCAATTCACTCAAGTTTTTTTTGAGGATGCTATTTCATTCAAGTCATTTAAATCAACCGGTGCAATATCCCTTCCAAGCAATCGTTCAACGGTGTTTCTTTTGAGTGGGCCCTAACCCACAGGTCTTTTTCCAGGATCTTACCTGACTCTTCTAATTCTTCCCGGAGCTATTCTCTAATTCTTTTCGAAGTTTGACGTAAGTATGAATTATCATCAGTCAAATGTCTTTCTCCAAGATCTTTCAAATTCTTTTCATTATGGGTTCAACCTTTCTAATTTTTCATTCCGGAGTGCCTCAACAATTTTTGGTGTTTCTCATCATCATTCTCAACATTTGAAGACCGAAGAAGAGTTCCTCTTAAACCCTTACCCGTTCTTACCAAGTTGTGTGGTTCTACCTTGTTGCCATTCTCTCATAATTGTTTTCGATTGTGAGAATAATTTTCACCCATCCGGAGCATTTCAGGATTCTTTTCAGTTTGATTCTCCGGAGCCTTTCATCTCAGAATTATTCACCCTCAGCTTTCAGCTCTCGTTCTCCAAATCGTACCGGTGCATCATTCAAGTATTCTCTAATCAGCGCGTGATCTATTCGCTCATTTGTATCTAAATACCCTCAAGCATCTTCGTTCATTTGCTAATTCTTCCCGGTGTTTCTTTATCTTTTCTTCGTTCATTTTCAATTCTTATGGGGGTTCGTTCAAGATTTCACTTCCTTCGTTATCATATCAATTCATTCGTCCTTTCCAATCCTATCGGCGGATCGTTGAAGAATTTTTCTCAAGTTTGCGCTATATCTCTTTTCAATCTTTTTTTCAACGAGTATAAGTAGTATGCCTAATCCATTGCTTGTCATCAATCTAAATTGGTGAAGGATAAGCATAATGTAATTCTTATTCTTGTTTCATCGAGTTAACTCAATTTCCTATTCCGGAGGTTCTTCAAATTCTTGGTTTCAATAGCTTCATCTTTTCTTTTCCGGAGTGCAAAGTTTTCTCATTATATCGTCCCGAAGCTCCATCTAAATCATTGCAAGACTTCACCTTGTTCTTTCAACTTCTCTTTCTCCCTATCATCCTTTTATTACCGGAGTTTCTTCATGGAGGCTCTACATGGTGGTTCGTCAAGGATTCTTTTCATTCTTCATTTGTTCTTCAAGAATTCTCTCGGAGCTATGATCCGCTAAACTTTACTCAAAATTTAACATGGTGCTCAACACTTGTTTGTTTGGAGGAGTTCTAGCATTTCTTCATTTGCATTCTGAAGTGCAATTCTTTCTATCTCATCTTTTGGGGTGGTATTATGTCATTCTTGATAATTTGAGGTCATGTCTCATGATTCACATGTTGTCAAGAATGAGATATTTTTAATCCACCAATCTCTTCGTTGGATTTATCTTGTGTCATGTTTCACCTATAGCCTTCCCTAAGGATTGTTGCTATTTATGGTGCTTATAAATGACCCAAATTCTTCGTTTGTCCTCCCGGCGAAATAAGTCTCTCGTCTCCTTGGTGATATGAATCCAATCTTTGGTTTTCGTTAGTGGCAGGTTGTCACCTCATAATTTTGGGATGTCTCCCATAAGTCCACATCAAGCTTAAGCTTTCGTTGTTGATAATCCAACAACTCCGTTCAACCTTTTCTTCGTAAGCTTTCTCTTTCAATTTTATTTGCGAGAGTTGTCATTCATCTTCTCTGTTCTTTTATTCCAATGATCTATCTTCTATTTCTTCTCCCTGAGGCATTGTGATGTTGCTTTCTTCACTCATTATCTCGGATTGCCAGGACCATGTTCTTTTCATGCTTATCCATTTAACCGAAGTGTTGTGCGCTCTGCTCAAGTTCTTTTCATCTAATCAAGTTTCGTATCATTTTTCAACCGGAGTGCCGTCTGAAATATTTCTTAACCCTTGTGCCATTCTTTCATTAGTTCCGGAGGCTGTGTGTTGTTAATCTCATCGTGTATCCTCTCATCTTGTCAAGATCATGTTCAAATCCCTTCCATTTCCAGTCCGAGTGCTGCCAAATTATATCATTCTTATTCCTTCCTATCTTGTTTTAACCGGAGTGGTTTCAATATCTATCTTATCACTAAACCGCTGGGTTCTCGTCATATCCCATGTTCCTCTTTCCTAACAAAGTGTTTTCAACTTTGTTCATCTTCATTGTTTTCGTTCTTTCATTTTGTTCAACCTCTCAAGGTTCTTTGGTTTCACTCTTTTGTCAAAGAAGCAACTTAGCTTTACCTCTTCTCTTTCTCTTCCGTTTTCCCCTCCGGTGCAATTCTAGATCTCGGGACGAGATCCTCTCATAGTGGTGGAGTGTTGTAACGCCCCGGATCCGATGTGCCAGTTGTCCTCCAGTTATTCGCTGTTGTTGCTTTGTCATTTGCTTGCGTGTCGCATCTTGTCATGTCATCATCCGCATTGCATCATCATGTTTTCGAAACTTGCATCCGTCCCGGTCTCTTTGTTCCCTCCGTTGCCCGTTCTGAGCCCAGCCACACTTGCACGCGCCCGTGGCATGTCCGAAATATTATTTTATAAGTGGCCGAAAAATGTTCTCGGAATGGGATGAAACTTGTCGAGCGGCCTTATTATAGTGTAGACAGACCGCCTGCCAAATTTCATCGCATTCGGAGTCCGTTTGATAGCTCAACCGTTAAACATATAGCGGTACCGTTGCCGGTACCTTCGTCGGACGTTTTCGGTCTCCGGAAACCGTCTCGGGCCGCACTTCTCCTCTCCTCTCCTCTCAGCCCAACCACTCTAGCACAGTCCGAAAACCCCCTCTCCTCAGCCCACCTAGACCCCCCTCCTCTCCGGACCGTCAGATCGCGATCCGAAGATCCGAAAACCCCTCCTAATCCCCTAACCCTAGCCAATCTGCTATAAATGGACACCCTCTGTCCATTTTTGGGCAGCCTAGCCCCCTCCTCCCTCAATTTCCGCGCAGCCAGCCACCTCCCGCCTTGGATCCGGCGCCGCCGCCCCTGCCCGCCACTTGGCGCCGCCGCCGCCACATCGCCCGACCAATGAGGCGCCACCACATCGCCCCAGCGCCCGCGCCAGCCAATTCCCCCGCGCCATCTGTCCCTCCTGCCTCCCCGCGCCGCCAGGCCCGCGCGAGGCCCGCCCGGGCCCCGATTTGGGCCCCGAGGCCCGCTCTGCGCCGCCGCCCGCAGCGCTCGCCTCCCTGCCGAGCCGCCTGCGCTCCCCCGCGCTCCGAGCTCTGCCGCCTGCTTCCCCGCGCCGGAGCGCCGGAGAGCGCCGCCCGCTGACCTTGCCGCCGCTGCCGGTGAACACCACTCCTAGATGAGCGGAGCCCCACCTCCTCCTCCCTACCTTCTCCTCCGACGCTTCTCCTGCTCACCCCGCCGATTCCTTCCTCCCGTAGGTAGCCGCGCCGCCATGGAGATCGCCGCTGTCGGCCACGTCTTCACCCGAACACGGCCGGGATCCACGGGATCCGGCTGCCCCCGCGCCGATCTACCCGTTCCCTACCTCCTCTCCATCCCTCCGTCGCCGGAGCTTCGCCGGCCGCCCGCCGGAATTCGCCACCGGCGCGGCCTCCCCGTCTCGTGCCTGCGTGCGGGCACACACGACGCCCTCGTCGCCGGCCACGTGGGCCCGCGGCCCAGTCCAGCTTCCCAGGCCCATGCCCCGGCCTGCCTCCTCCTCTCCACAGTGCCGGGCCGAGGCCCTTGGTGAGCGTCCAGCCGCCCCTTGTTTCGGCCCAGTGTTGTTTTTTTTTCTGTTCCAGCGATTTTGACTTATCCAGTGATTTACCAGAATTGCAGAAAAGACCCTCATCTTCATACATTTAATAACTCATCAACGGTGCATCATATTAAAATGTTTTATATATGAAACTTGCCCAGAATTTTGTGTAGGTTAATAATATGCCACTTTCACCTATGTTTAAAATTCTTAAAATTCTGTTTGATTAAATTTGCTCCTATGCCATGTTAAAATGATTTAATTCATAACTAAATAACCGTAACTCGGAATTTAATAAACTTTATATGTAAATGGGGTGGAAAAATGCCTAGTTTAACATGTTGCACTTTATTTTCCTGTTTAACAACATTAAAATATGCGTTATGTCAGATCAGTACCAAATCTAAATATATGCATATGAGGAGTTTCCGGAATTGATGTTTGTTGTTCCGGCCTCATTTAAATTGCCTAGATAGGTAGTTTTGTTGTGCTTCACCCCTTGCCATGTTAATCAACATTTAATATTGTTGGGTACATAAACAAGAGAGAACAAAATAATTGTTGTGGTGTTTCGTCAATATGCAACTCGTTGCATATTGAGCTCCACTTAATTTGTAGTGTTGTTTGTTGCAATTGCCATGCCATGAATCATTAAACCGGACATGCATCATGCTTGTTTGTGTATCATGCCATGTTTATGTGTTGGTTGTTTACTATGTTGTTTGTTTCTTTCCGGGTTGCTTCTCGCGTTAGCTTCGGTTTCGTTCCGGAGTTGTGAGGATTCGTTCGTCTTCGTCCGTTTGTCTTCTTCATGGACTCGTTCTTCTTCCTTGCGGGATTTCAGGCAAGATGACCATACCCTCGAAATCACTTCTATATTTGCTTGCTAGATTGCTCGCTCTTTTGCTATGCCTATGCTGCGATACCTACCACTTGCTTATCATGCCTCCCATATTGTCAAACCAAGCCTCTAACCCACCTTGTCCTAGCAAACCGTTGTTTGGCTATGTTACCGCTTTGCTCAGCCCCTCTTATAGCGTTGTTAGTTGCAGGTGAAGATGAACTTTGTTCCTTGTTGGAACATGGAAATGTTGTTCCTTGTTTGGAACATGTTTACTTGTTGGGATATCACAATATAGCTTATTTAATTAATGCATCTATATACTTGGTAAAGGGTGGAAGGCTCGGCCTTATGCCTGGTGTTTTGTTCCACTCTTGCCGCCCTAGTTTCCGTCATATCGGTGTTATGTTCCCGGATTTTGCGTCCCTAACGCGGTCGGGTGATTTATGGGACCCCCTTGATAGTTCGCTTTGAATAAGACTTTTCCAGCAGGCCCAACATTGGTTTTACCATTTGCCTACCACCTATCCCTTTTCCCTTGGGTCTGATCAACCCGAGGGTCATCTTTATTTAGCCCCCCCGGGCCAATGCTTGTCTAAGTGTTGGTCCGAACCGAGCAACCTGCGGGGCCACCACGGGGAAACTCGAGGGCTGGTTTTACTCGTAGCTTGACTTATCCGGTGTTGCCCTGAGAACGAGATATGTGCAGCTCCTATCAGGATGTCGGCGCATCGGGCGGTTTTGCTGGACTTGTTTTATTACTGTCGAAATGTCTTGTAGCCGGGATTCCGAGACTGATCGGGTCTTCCCGGGGAGAAGGAATATCCTTCGTTGATCGCGAGAGCTTATCATGGGCTAAGTTGGGACACCCCTACAGGGTTTTGAACTTTCGAAAGCCGTGCCCGCGGTTATGGGCAGATGGGAATTTGTTAATGTCCGGTTGTAGAAAACCCGAAGTTGATCTTAATTAAAAATACACCAACCGTGTGTGTAACCGTGATGGTCTCTTCTCGGCTGGGTCCGGGAAGTGAACACGGTTGTTGGAGTTATGCTTGACGTAAGTAGTTCAGGATCACTTATTGATCATAGTTGTTCGACCGTGCTTTTGCCTTCTCTTCTCGCTCTCATTTGCGTATGTTAGCCACCATATATACTAGTCGCTTGCTGCAGCTCCACCTCATACCTTTTACCCCTACCTATAAGCTTAAATAGTCTTGATCTCGCGGGTGTGAGATTGCTGAGTCCTCGTGACTCACCAGATACTTCCAATACCAGTTTGCAGGTGCCGATGAGACCGTGCAGGTGACACACCCGAGCTCAAGGAGGAGTTCGATGAAGATCTTGTCCTTTATGTTGTTTTGTTCTAGTCGATCAGTAGTGGAGTCCAGTTGGGGTCGATCTTGGTCCTTTGTCGCTTTTGGGGTTTCTTCTTTTATTTTGGCTCCGTAGTCGGGCCCTGATTGTAACCGTATGATGTATTGTTTTATTCATGTAATTGTGTGAAGTGGCGATTGTAAGCCAACTATGTATCCTTACCCTTATGTATCCTTACCTCACTTGCGACATTGCTTTCAATGCGGTTATGCCTCTAAGTCGTGCTTCGACACGTGGGAGATATAGCCGCATTGAGGGCGTTACACAGCTGCACCCCCCGCATAATGCATATGGCCATGACCTCGATCATGGTCAATCCGGATTGAGCTAACAACCTTATCCGGCTCATCAGGTAAAGAACGTCCCTGTCATCTCCCTCCTGGGGGCTCCGTGGACGCCAGCTCAGGCGCTTCTTCAAAGGAGCATTGTCGAACTCAGGGAGGCTGATCCGAATAGGATCCGGGAGGGGGACGTCTTCTATATAAAACCATTCTGAAGGCCAGTCTTCGGACGCCTTCTTTGGGGTTCCGGATAAATATCCGGTCCCAGCGATGCGCCACACTTCGGCTCCGCCCACTTGATATATTGACCCCCTCTGAGAATGGGGCACCAGGCAGAACAGCTTCTTCCACAATGCGAAATGAGCCTCGTAGCCCAAAAACAGCTCGTAAAGGGCTACGAAACCCGCGATATGCAATATGGAGGCAGGTGTAAGGCCGTGCAACTGGAGGCCCTAGAACTCCAGGAGCCCCCGGAGAAACGGTTGAATTGGAAATCCGAGCCCTCTTATCAAATGAGGGACAAGGCATACCCGCTCTCCCTTGGAGGTATTGGGAAGGCTCTCCGCTTGCTCTCCGCCATTATAGGTGGCGAGCCCGGCTCGAACCGGGACCATGTAGGCTGGGGGGAGAAATCCCTTGGTCTGAAGCGTCACTAGTGTGATGTGCGGGACGGAACATCTCTCCCAATCTCCAGGCTTGGGGCTGGGGAAGCGAGAGGAGGGGTTGCATCGACTGGCCATGATGGAATGGTGTGACACCCCAAAAATTTTAACCTTGTTTTATTAATTAAAATTTTGCCAGGGAATTTAAACTTTTATTTTCTGGATTTTCTTTTGATTTGAGAGCCATTCTTTACCTTATTATTATGGAGTTTTTACCTCTAGTGAAAAAACTTTCCAAATATAGTATTGGACTTGTTTGCCATTTCACGAAAAAACATTTCTATTGTTAGTAGAATTTATTTGCACAATTGTTTCTCTCTGAGCTTTATTCCTTAGAATGATTTTCATTAGTTTTGGAGGTCTTTTTGAACTACGACCACTTGATAAATTTACTTAAAATTCCAACCAAAATTTGGAGATATCATGTCATGTTTTTAAAACACTTTTATGCAAAAACATCTTTTATTCATGGGATATTTTGAGCTCTACACCAAGTTTTGAAAACTAGTCCAGATGGCAGTATTGTACTACAACCCATTTAAATATTTCTTTCTAGCTTCCACCAAAATTATGGGATGTTCATAGGAGTATATTATTCAACCTTATGCAAAAATCCAGTGTTGTCCTTTGAAAAATTTGAGTGAATCAACCTCTTTTTCATTCTGGCCCAGCTTGGTGATTTGTATTGCAACCCCAATTTATCTTGCTCTTTTACCCATGATTCTTTTTCCTACTTATAGAACACCCTACTAAACCCTTAAGTCCAGAAGAGTGGGCCCATTGGAGGATTTTAAGTGCATGCATTAGTGCCCTTTTCTTTGTGTCCAGAGTCATTTTTCTCACAAACTTGCACTAACAAGTTTTTGCTTTTGGCAAACTAACCTCACCACCCTCTGTATCATCTAAAGAGACCCCAATCTGGAAGATTTGGCCACCCCAAGAGTTGCCTAGATGCACTCCCCTCCCCTCGCCGACGCCCCGCGCTCGTTCTGGCCACTCCCCTCGCACAACCAGCACACCCGCCCCCTCCCTCGCTGCAGAGCCACCCTTGGAGCTCCACAACGCCGCCGTCACATCGGCCACGGCGGCTAGCGGCCGGCCACAGTGGGTTTCTGCCGTGGACGCCCGGACCACTAGCGCTCGCCAGCTGCCCCCTGGAGCAGCTCAAGCTCATCCGCAAGCTTTTCCGCAAGCACTCGTCGCCGCCACGTCCCTCTGCTGCTACAGAATGGCGGTCGCCGGCGATCTTATCCACGACCACCGTTGGAACCGACCACGATCGCCTATTTAAGGACCCCTGAGCTCGTCCAGGCCCTCAAGCAACCTCATACCCCCTCTCCCACTCCCTCACTGATCCTCTTGTGGCAGTAGAAATACCAGAGATGGTCGTCTTCTTCTTCTCCGACAACCACAGCCGCCGCCTCGTTCCGGTTCATTCCGGCGCCACCAGGGCCTCCCCCTCTCCACTCTCTTCACCAGAAGCTCTCTCTTCATCTCGTGAATCCATCCCCCTGCTCGATTTCGATCAGGAGCCGCCAGAGGCAAGTGCCCCACCCTGCCCGACGGCCACCGTCCGCTGCGGAGCTCGCCGCCGGCGACTCCGTCCACCCGAGGGACCATAGCGACCACCGAAAGGAACGCCTCGACCACCTGAGCCCGCAGATGGCCTCGGTTTCTCGAACGGTGCCGCCGTTCGCCGGCGAGCATCGCCGAAGTCCCGCCTCCGCTCGGTCAGAGGAAGAGGAGGGAGAGACGACTAGTCAAACCTGACCAGTGGGCCCCGTGGACCCACTGTCAGTTACCCACGCGCCCGTCCACGCTGGATAAGTGAAAGCGTAAAGTCTCGAGTACGTATCCCCTACCCCGAAAGCGTATTCTGCACCGAAGCATTTTCCTTTTTTCTGTTTTATTTTAAAAACAGAATTTGACTGGCTATATCTTTTCAAATAAAACTCCAAATGAATTGATTCTTCTTCCTACCTCTCTAGAATTTCACCTAGTTTATTTTAAGATTTATTTAAAAATAATAATTAGGACAACTTTTTGTACTGTTTTTAAAATATGTGTTATTGGAATATTTTTGAAAATAGGAATTTGGAGGGGAGATATAACTTTCAAAAGTTTTGGAGAGCACATCACCTCTCCACACCTTGAAGGCAAGCATTCTGAATCCTGGCATAATATTGTCATGTGTTGTTTGATTCGGTTACAACACCACCTTACCTCGGAATTTCCATTATTTATTGGGATGATATGATCCTACTCATGAGTGCATATCGATGATTCTGTGCTTTTGAACTTTGATATGTGTGATAGTAGTCATCCTCATATAGCCTTCATGCCTATCGGAAGGAAACCGGGAAAGCTTCTGTCTTGGGTAGACACGATGCTTGTCCAGTTCCTCGTCGAGACAGTTGTGTCCGGTATGGAATGATGAGGTATGATGGGTGGTGATTCTGTCTGTTGGATTGAAGTATATTTGTTATGCTAATCATGCAGGGAATGCTTAAACCCCCTAAGTCGATAGATCGAGTCTTGTTCCAGTAACCCCCATACTTGTTTCGTGCTACCACTTGTCCCTGCCACAGGTAGGGTACGGTTCAGTAAGTTGTCAACCCCTGTCCGAACACACACACCGTATAGAAAGGCCATGGTGGAAGATACCGACTGCATCCGGTAGGCAGACCACCTGGTCCGGGGGCATGGGTGTTTCCGGTTGGGACCGAGAGGGGGCACCCCTTAGAGCGCGCGATATAAATTTGATCCCATGCTACGCGAGGTTGTAGCCTCCCCACTTAGAGTTTTGCTTAACATGTGTCGTGGGTGATTCCAGACACCGGTAGGTTAAGCTGGTGTGTGCGGTCAGGTGTGTTTTCAACTAAAAGACCGTAGATGGAATTAGTCCTGATGGACTAAAGGAATCCGTTACTCGTGGGTAAAGAGTACACCCTCTGCATAGATTATATCTATTCGAATAGCCGTGTCCATGGTTAAGGACTACAGTCTGGGATGGGTCAAGTGTCGGTCTTAGTGTCGGTCTTAGGAGGAAAAACTACTAAACCAGAACATTAATTATGATCTGTGACATATGATGATTATGATTATTATTATTGTGGACTAATCATTTGTATCCCTGGGACGGTCCTACCTCCTGGATATTCACTGTGATTATTTTTATATATAAGCCCTTTATGTGGTGTCGCACAGACGCCCGACTGTGGCATGCTTATTATTTCATTTACTTATAAGCCCATTATGTGGTGTCGCACAGACGCCCGACTGTGGCATGCTTGTTATTTCATTTACTTATAAGCCCTTTATGTGGTGTCGCACAGACGCCCGACTGTGGCATGCTTGTTATTCCTTTTATATATAAGCCCTTTATGTGGTGTCGCTCAGACGCCCGACTGAGGCATGCTTCATATTATTATCCTTTCGAGGCGTCGCTTCAGACACCCGATCGGTGCTTTTATTTCTACTCCCTGATTGTTTACTCATGTTTTATTTTGAATGATCTGTTGGCGTGCATCTTGAACCTTATTTCATAACTGACGAAGTAATCATAGAATATTTCAAAGCATGATTATCAGTGGCTATATTATAAATGTGTTGTTAATGTTTGAGAGTACATTCAAAGTACTCACTGGCTTGTCCCTGGCTATTGTCTTGTGCCAGATTTCTTGCATGGAGAGGAGCGTTGTGATGACAGCCCCGGAACCTGCGCAATGGTGATAGCAGCCTCGCGAAGATAGGAGTTATCCTGGTCAGCTATTCCTATGGGAAATGGAGTCCCATAGACGCTGATGATCCGCAAACCGCTTTCGCCATCAACCACTAGAAACCAATTGTTGTACTCATAGGCCAGAATGGTCTTGTACTACATATCTTGTATTTTTTCTTGGAGCTTCTGTATCAAGTTGGTGCCTCATCAGCTAACAGTAATCCTGGGGCTGATGAGCACAAGGGCCATTTTCTGGGAAATTATGTCCCGAAAATCCGGTCCCGATAAACTTGGTATGAGAGCCAGGCTGACCATTGGCTAATCCTATCTTAGCCGGGTCGAAAAACCTAGGTTAACCAACCCACCAGACCTTAACCTAACCCCGACCAAGCTTCTCCTGTAAGGTAGCCACACAGTGACCCGACACCTTTTGGCAATCGGTGCCCAACCTATAAGCCTAGCCTGTCGATCACGCGCCAGTGACCGACTCCTAAATTGTCTCATTCGCAAGCGTGCGAAGGAAGACTCCGTCCCCTTTTTCTATAAAAAGGGCATGCTAGCCTCAACCCAGCACAGCACAGCCTCTACCCCAAACCAAGCTGAAATGCCAGGACCCGTTGTTCACAATGAGACCACAGCAACCAACCTTGGAGGTTTTGTGACCGTGCTAGCAAACCTCACCCGCCGTGCCTTTGCATTAGTAGAGCCCCCAGAATATGTTGTGTACCAAGGGTCCATGAGCGGTGAGAGCCGTCAATTCTGGGCCACTGTGCACATCTATGTCAGGGGTCTATCGCCAGAACGCCCCTGCAGGTTCACCGGAAGGACACCTTCCTTTGAGCCACAAGCCATCCAACTAGCTGCTCGAGAGGCTATAGTTCAACTCTGGCACTTGTCGCCCAGAGTTAACTGTCGCTCCTTCTACTACTAGCCCAGCCGTGAAGGGTATGGTCGACCACCCCAAGTTGCCAACGGAGACCACGAGACGGATCTTGCATTATTGCATCTGGTGCGCTATGTAAGTGCGCTAGAGGGTCTGTTCGATCAAATCACCATTGATCTGATCGCAACTCGTGGAGAACTGATCCGCCGAGACCCGGCAAGAAGAGAAGCTGAGCCCGATGCCGACAACCCAGTCGTGCTGTTCGGACAACCGATCGAGACCTTGAGGTCAGCCCCAATCATCAACCATAATGCGTTGATGCCCCCAGAAGTGCTTCGTCGCCTTTTGGAAACACACTCCAGCGGGATTGTGGCCAAAACCCCCCGCGATGGTCATCATCGCTACCCCGACCCTGCAGTTCCTCAACCCCCTCCAGCTAACCCCGACGGTGAGGCCAATGGAGAAGCCTCGACACCCACAAGGCACGCCTGCTTAGATATAAACGAGGTAGACTAAGTCACTCGAGTAGTACCAAGTCTCAGCATGTCCACACCCTGTAATTACGTGATCTTGTATCGCCACAATGTTGTATGAACGTGCGCCCCTATTTTAAATAGTAGCTGTGCATAAGTATGTTGATGTGCGGTTGCCTTTTTAATACTGGGCGTAGCTACCAAAAACCAACCCTGACGGCACCCACAGTAACACGTCACTTTTGTGAGATGTGTGTATCTGTGGCTTGGACCCCGACCCCATGAGAGCAGAACCGGCAAACTAGTACCCCCCCCCACCGCGGTAAATAACCCAGCCCAGTTGCTATATAAAAGGCCACATTGTGACCTTGCCAAGTACCCCTCACCTTGTGCACCACCCTCACACACATTTCTTGCCATGCCGAGCCCTAGCATTTATCTAAGAACCCCAGATGCAACCTCGGGTAGTTTTGTTAAAATATTGTGGGACTTTACCTGCAATACCATGGGTTCTACCCAGCCACCCCAGTACGAGCTGATCAAATCGAGAATCACCTCATCCACCTCGAAATATTGGGCAGTAGTGCACATCCCTCCCGTAAACTCAAATCAAGACCCAACGGAAGTCTCCTTCCTGGGGAAATCTATGCTGACTCCGCAAATGGCCATGGAAGCGGCTAGACACGAAGCGATTGTTCGCCTTCGATTCGCGGTACCCTATGCCAGCGAATGAGAGTATTATTACTTTCCGAGCCGTGCAGCACCCGGAGAAGTAACATCCTTTCCCGCTGGACGAATTGAGAGAGACCCAGTACTGGCCAACCTTGTCCAGTATGTCATCGCTCAAGAACGTTTGACCCAGCGAGTAATGGGTTATCTCCAGAGCCTCGCTTATTTAAATCCTCAGATCGCCATCGGCAGACCACTGAGGCCCGACCAGGAGAGACGCGTTCATCGACTGGTCAATCCGCTTTCCCCGATAGAAGAAGAGTGTGGCCCAGTACCAGAGACGTTTTCTCGGGATCCCGTCCTTTTACCGTTTTCTTTGTAAACGTCATAGCTATGTTTATTTGTGTGTTGCAGCTTATGATTGTACCTTAAGTTTGTGCTATGAGTAAACTCTTGGTTTCAACTAATGTGAGTATTAATTTTTTTAAACAGTCCTTAGCAAATCTCGAGGACGAGATTTTTTCTTAAGGGGGTAGTGTTGTGACACCCCAAAATTTTTACCTTGTTTTATTATTTAAAATTTTGCCAGAGAATTTAAACTTTTATTTTCTGGATTTTCTTTCGATTTCAGAGCCATTCTTTACCTTATTATTATGGAGTTTTTACCTCTAGTGAAAAAACTTTCCAAATATAGTATTGGACTTGTTTGCCCTTTCAAGAAAAACATTTCTATTGTCAGTAGAATTTATTTGCACAATTGTTTCTCTCTGAGCTTTATTCCTTAAAATGATTTTCATTAGTTTTGGAGCTCTTTTTGAACTACAACCACTTGATAAATTTACCTAAAATTCCAACCAAAATTTGGAGATATCATGTCATGTTTTTAAAACACTTTTATGCAAAAACATCTTTTATTCATGGGATATTTTGAGCTCTACACCAAGTTTTCAAAACTGGTCCAGATGGCAGTATTGCACTACAACCCATTTAAATATTTCTTTCTAGCTTCCACCAAAATTATGGGATGTTCATAGGAGTATATTATTCAACCTTATGCAAAAATCCAGTGTTGTCCTTTGAAAAATTTGAGTGAATCAACCTCTTTTTCATTCTGGACCAGCTTGGTGATTTGTACTGCAACCCTAATTTATCTTGCTCTTTTACCCATGATTCTTTTTCCTACTTATAGAACACCCTACTAAACCCTTAAGTCCAGAAGAGTGGGCCCATTGGAGGATTTTAAGTGCATGCAATAGTGCCCTTTTCTTTGTGTCCAAAGTCATTTTTCTCACAAACTTGCACTAACAAGTTTTTGCTTTTGGCAAACTAACCTCACCACCCTCTGTATCATCTAAAGAGACCCCAATCTGGAAGATTTGGCCACCCCAAGAGTTGCCTAGATGCACATGGCATTCTGTCAAACACCTTGTGCGCATGGTCAGTTTTGAATTAGTTTCTGGTTTGTGCATTGGACCAGCTTGCTTTGCCGAACCAGCATGTCCACTAATCTCCTAGATGACCCTAGCCTAGACCTGCTAAACCTCATGTGAGTTGGAGCCTCCTGGGAAGCGTTGGCATTTTACCGAACATGCAGCGTGCGTGCTCTGGGGCGCGCCCAGAACGCACGTTTTGCACGCGCGTGCATCGAGCCACCGCGTCCCACTGCCGACGCCCCGCGCTCGTTCTGGCCACTCCCCTTGCACAGCCAGCACGCCCGCCCCCTCCCTCGCCGCAGATCCACCCCTGGAGCTCCACAGCGCTGCCGTCAGGTCGGCCACGGCGGCTAGCGGCCGGCCACAGTGGGTTCCTGCCGTGGACGGCACCGCCCGGACCACTAGCGCTCGCCAGCTGCCACCTGGAGCAGCTCAAGCTCATCCGCAAGCTTGTCTGCAATCACTCGTCGCCGCCACGTCCCTCTGCTGCTACAGAATGGCGGTCGCCGGTGATATTACCCACGGCCACCGTCGGAACCGACCACGATCGCCTATTTAAGGACCCCCGAGCTCGTCCAGGCCCTCAAGCAACCTCATACCCCCTCTCCCACTCCCTCACTGATCCTCCCGTAGTAGAAGAAAGACCAGAGATGGTCGTCGTCTTCTTCTCCGGCAACCACAGCTGTAGCCTCGTTCCGGTTCATTCCGGCGCCAACAGGGCCTCCCCCTCTCCACTCTCTCCACCAGAAGCTCTCTCTTCATGTCGTAAATCCATCCCCCTACTCGATTTCGATCAGGAGCCGCCAGAGGCAAGAGCCCCACCCTGCCCGACGGCCACCGTCCGCTGCGGAGCTCGCCGCCGGCGATTCCGTCCACCCCAGGGACCATAGCAACCATCGAAAGGACCGCCTCGACCCCTGAGCCCGCAGATGGCATCGGTTTCTCGAACGGTGCCGCTATTCGCCGGCGAGCATTGCCGGAGTCCCGCCTCCCCTCAGGCAGAGGAAGAGGAGGGAGAGACGACTAGTCAAACCTGACCAGTGGGCCCCGTGGACCCACTGTCAGTGACCCACGCACCCGTCCACGCTGGATAAGTGAAAGCGTAAAGTCTCAAGTACGTATCCCCTACCCCGAAAGCGTATTCTGCACCAAAGCGTTTTCCTTTTTTCTGTTTTATTTTAAAAACAGAATTTGACTGAACTTTGACTGGCTATATCTTTTGAAATAAAACTCCAAATGAATTGATTCTTCTTCCTACCTCTCTAGAATTTCACCTAGTTTATTTTAAGATTTATTTCAAAAATAATTAGGACAACTTTTTGTACTATATTTAAAATATGTGTTATTGGAATATTTTTGAAAATAGGAATTTGGAGGGGAGATATAACTTTCAAAAGTTTTGGAGAGCACCTCACCTCTCCACACCTTGAAGGCAGGCATTCTGAATCCTGGCATAGTATTGTTGTGTGTTGTTTGATTCGGTTACAACACCACCTTACCTCGAAATTTCCGTTATTTATTGGGATGATATGATCCTACTCATGAGTGCATATCGATGATTCTTTGCTTTTGAACTTTGATATGTGTGATAGTAGTCATCCTCATATAGCCTTCATGCCTACCGGAAGGAAACCAGGAAAGCTTCTGTCTTGGGTAGACACGATGCTTGTCTCCAGTTCCTCGTCGAGACAGTTGTGTCCGGTATGGCATGATGACGTATGATGGGTGGTGATTCTGTCTGTTGGATTGAAGTATATTTGTTATGCTAATCATGTAGGGAATGCTTAAACCCCCTGAGTCGACCATAGATCGAGTCTTGTTCCAGTAACCCCTATACTTGTTTCGTGCTGCCACTTGTCCCTGCCACAGGTAGGGTACAGTTCAGTAAGTTGTCAACCCCTGTCCGAACACACACACCGTACAGAGAGGCCATGGTGGAAGATACCGGCTGCATCCGGTAGGCAGGCCACCTGGTCCGGGGGCATGGGTGTTTTCGGTTGGGACCGAGAGGGGGGCACCCCTTAGAGCGTGCGATATAAATTTGTTCCCATGCTACGCGAGGTTGTAGCCTCCCCACTTAGAGTTTTGCTTAACATGTGTCGTGGGTGATTCCAGACACCGGTAGGTTAAGCTGGTGTGTGCGGTCAGGTGTGTTTTCAACTAAAAGACCGTAGATGGAATTAGTCCCGATGGACTAATGGAATCCGTTACTCATGGGTAAAGAGTAGACCCTCTGCAGAGATTATATCTATTCGAATAGCCGTGTCCATGGTTAAGGACTACAGTCTGGGATGGGTCAAGTGTCGGTCTTCGGAGGAAACACTACTAAATCAGAACATTAATTATGATCTGTGACATATGATGATTATGATTATTATTATTGTGGACTAATCATTTGTATCCCTGGGACGGTCCTACCTCCTGGATATTCACTATGATTATTTTTATATATAAGCCCTTTATGTGGTGTCGCACAGACGCCCGACTGTGGCATGCTTATTATTTCATTTACTTATAAGCCCATTATGTGGTGTCGCACAGACGCCCGACTTTGGCATGCTTGTTATTTCATTTACTTATAAGCCCTTTATGTGGTGTCGCACAGACGCCCGACTGTGGCATGCTTGTTATTCCTTTTATATATAAGCCCTTTATGTGGTGTTGCTCAGACGCCCGACTTAGGCATGCTTCATATTATTATCCTTTCGAGGCGTCGCTTCAGACACCCGATCGGTGCTTTTATTTCTACTCCCTGATTGTTTACTCATGTTTTATTTTGAATGATCTGTTGGCGTGCATCTTGAACCTTATTTCATAACTGACGAAGTAATCATAGAATATTTCAAAGCATGATTATCAGTGGCTATATTATACCTGTGTTCTTAATGTTTGCGAGTACATTCAAAGTACTCACTGGCTTGTCCCTGGCTATTGTCTTGGCCAGATTTCTTGCATGAAGAGGAGCGTTGTGATGCCAGCCCCGGAACCTGCGCAATGGTGATAGCAGCCCCTCGAAGATAGGAGTTATCCTGGTCAGCTGTTCCTGTGGGAAATGGAGTCCCATAGACGCTGATGATCTGCAAACCGCTTCCGCCATCAACCACTACAAACCAATTGTTGTACTCATAGGCCAGAATGGTCTTGTACTACATATCTTGTATTTTTGCTTGGAGCTTCTGTATCAAGTTGGTGCCTCATTAGCTAACAGTAATCCTGGGGCTGATGAGCACAAGGGCCATTTTCTGGGAAACTATATCCCGAAAATCCGGTGTCTATATAAACCGGAGGGTTTAGTCCGTAGAACAACAATCATACCATAGGCTAGCTTCTAGGGTTTAGCCTCTCTGATCTCGTGGTAGATCTACTCTCGTACTACCAATATCATCAATATTAATCAAGCAGGAGTAGGGTTTTACCTCCATCGAGAGGGACCGAACCTGGGTAAAAACATTGTGTCCCTTGTCTCCTGTTACCATCCGCCTGGACGCACAGTTCGGGACCCCCTACTCGAGATCCGCCGGTTTTGACACCGACATTGGTGCTTTCATTGAGAGTTTCGCTGTGCCGTTGCCGTCAGGAAGGATGCCTCGTACCGTCTTTAAAGACGGCACTGTTGCTAAGGGAGCTTTGGCTGTCGGCCAAACTCTCCGGCTAGGTGGTTTTCTTATGACCGCCTGTTCGGCCGCTGCGCCGACGATGACTTCTCGGGTCATCAAAAGCAATCTTCACGTCAACTCGGAACTCGCCGAGCAGTTAGATCCAATGGAGCTCTCTTCCCTAAACGATCTCTTGGATCGCATCGCCGCCCTGGGAGTCGCTACAGACTACGATTAGATTGGGCCTAGACCCGATCTGAGAGAGATTAACTCTCCCCAGGTCACCCATCATGTTGCAGTGGTGGAGGAACAATGTAGCGACCCTTCATCTATCTTAAGGACAAGCTATGTCCGGGTTCCCGAGCCCTCCAAGCTGGATACCCGCGGAGGGGAGGAAGTCACTCAAGCCCTGAACCTAGAGTCAGGCAGCGGGCCAGTTTCAGTGGGCAACATCCAAGAATCCAAACTTCCGAGTTCAGAAACTCCCTGGCCCCTGAGTCTCAGATTGGGTGAGATTTTGGATTCAATTCCACCCACCCACCCAAACATAAGCGATCTATCCCAAATTAAGCAGGAACCCCAAGAAACGGTACACCATTATTGGGCCAGATTCCTCCTGGTAAAGAACATGATCAAGGACTGACGTGAGGAAGAGGCAATCTCATTCTTTTGCAATAATTGCACGGACAAGGGAATCCTCAACGCCATAAGTCTGTCATGACCGGTTTTCCAATAAAATATTTATTGAGAAACCAATCTATAGAAATCCAGTTTGAGATAAAACCACCTCACTGGCAGACAAACTTTTGATACAATAAGCCAGTAGCATAAATATTTTACAGGGTTGAGCTGACGATACTCAACAGTTTATTACAAGCGTGCCAATAATTATACATAAAGGCGATTAATGACACAAGGGAGTGGTGGCATACTACTGACTCGCAAATAAGGTAGAGGTGGAGTAACACAGTGGGAGTGGTTATGGGATTCTCAAACTAACATCCCATCGAGCGTCGAGGTGAAGCTCGATGAATTTATTAGGGTAGCGGAAGCGGATATGAAACAGTGACCAACTCCAAGGTTGCACGAGACTGACTGGGACTCCTCTAAGCGTCGGATTCGCTATCGGACTCTTCATCCATGAGATCACCTTCGTCAGCATCTGGCCAAATCAACAAGCCAGTGAGTACTTTGAAAGTACTCGCAAGACAGTTCGGACGTAAGATATAACAAATGCCAACATGAAACACATGGATAAGTTAACTAGCACGATCAGACATAGAGGTGATAATTCTAGGTGCCAAACGAGTGTTTGAAAGACCCCTCGAGCGGAAAATGCAGAATAATAATACTGGTGCCAAACGAGTGTCTGAAAGACTCCTCGAGCGGGGAAAATGCGGAATAATAATACTGGTGCCAAACGAGTGTCTGAAAGACTCCTCGAGCGGAAAATGCGGAATAATAATGCCACCATCGGGCGTCTGAGCGACACCACATAAAGGGCTTTTAAAATAAATGCTACAGTCGGGCGTCTGAGCGACACCACATAAAGGGCTTTTAAAAGAAATGCCACAGTCGGGCGTCTGAGCGACACCACATAAAGGGCTTTTAAAAGAAATGCCACAGTCGGGCGTCTGAGCGACACCACATAAAGGGCTTTTAAAAGAAATGCCACAGTCGGGCGTCTGAGCGACACCACATAAAGGGCTTTTGACTGATAATGAAATAATATATCATCATGAATATATATTTAACTCATGGAGAATAACGGGTTAGTACATCCACAAGGATAAACATTTAACCGGTCTTAGTGCCCATGTGTCCCACCGGGTAATCTGTCACCAAACTGGCACATGACTGTAAGCAGGAAACTTGGAAACAGATAATATGATTTAAGGGTATAGAGCTCTGTAGAGTTTGTACAAAAATTTCCCACAGTCGACGGATTTCAGTAGTCACTAGGACTAGTTCCGTTACGGTATTTTCAGAAGAAAACACGGCAATCCAGTACACACCCATCCAACTCTTCGATGCCAGGAATCACCCTCAACATCGTCCAAGAAAAACTATTGAGACGGGGAGATCACAATCTCGAATAGCATGGGATCAAATTTATATACGCGCGCTCTAAGGGGTGCCCCCCTCTCGGTCCCAACCGGAAACACCCATGCCCCCTGACCAGATGCCTGGCTTTAATCCAGGGCCATGGAACCAGCATCCCGGCCTCTCCTTTTGGTGTGTACTAAGAAAGCGGTTTGCGACTTACTAAACCATATCCCTTTCGGGAAACATGTGCTAGTACAGGGAAAGGGAATGGATATGAACCAACTGATACGGGTTGGTACTGAAGATAACTTGCATGGCCTAAGACTGGCATGCTACAACACTGCCATCTTACCCATCTTCATGCCAACACATGGCCTTACATACTCACGTCCATCAACGTGTGAAATCATCGGGCTTACTTGCTCCAACGTGAATACCGAGAGGTGCAGAAAAAGTATTGCAAATATTATTCCAATAAATCTGATAAAAAACTAGACAAAATTTTGAAGAGAACAGAAAAAGAATCAATCAAAAATATGCTTCTGATAAAAAGTTATAAAGGTTTTTGCCCAGGGACTCATCTGTAATAAAAAAGAAACTTCCCAGGGTTCTAACTGAGAAAACAGAAAACGGTTCGTTTGGAAATGCGCAAGCACAACAGAGAAAGCGTATTTTGCCCGAAGGCGTCAACAGAAAACGTTTCGCAAATAAAAGAACTGAGCCTGACATGCGGGGTCCGCATGTCAGGTTTGAAAAGGCTCGCCGGCGCCCGAAGACGGCGGTGGACGCCGGCGTCGAACTACGGCAAATTAGGAGAAACGGAGGGTACCAAGAGCTTCCGTGTCTTCTTCCGTGTCGGTGGGTGGTGGACTCGTCCAACAGGGAGCACCACGTCGACGACGACACTAACTCCGGCGGACGGCGGTTCGGGTGAGGATGGGGAACTCCGGTGGAGGGCTGCAAGCCTCAAATTGAAGTGCGGGTCAGAATGAGGGATGCGTGGAGAAGCTACTGGCAGGAGAATGGAGGTGGAGGAGCACACACGGGGGCGAATCGGGCTGGATCCAGTGGCGGGTCGCCGTGGTCGGAGTCGAGGAAGGAGACCTCCTCGGGGCCCTTCCAGAGGCCTGGCGTGCTCTAGGGGGAGTGCATGGCTAGTGGGTGCTCGAGCTGAAGCTCGGGGCCTCTATTTATAGGCAGATCATCGGGGTGGCCGTAAACGGAGAATCTTCGGTGAGCGATTACGGCGGAGCAGTGGATTAGAGGGTGGCTTGAGCGGTCGGGCAACATCAGTGGAGGTTACTGAACTCGTTCTGCTACTAAACGGAGCTGGCCCCGGCGTAATGGCGTCTGTCCACGGTGAGGTGACCGCACGGGCTCCACGGCGGCAGAGAGCGCGCGCTGTGCGCGTCGCGCCACGGTGACGGTGCTGCATGCGTGCGCTGGCGCGGAGATGGCCACGCGGAGCTATCAGCGGGGCTGTGCGGCGCGGAACGGCGTTGAGCCGCCGTTCCGCTCCCTGTTGGCTGCCACGGCGGTTCAGCCGCCGCGGGACACGCCGGCGTGGTCGGGTCAGAGCGCCACCGACGCCAGGAAGAGGCCAAGCGCGCGTGCGGGGCTCTGGACACGAAGACTAGGCGGCGAGCAACGTGCCAAGGGCACTGTGTGCGCGTGACTGAAGATGATCTGCAGAAAACAACACTGAAGACTGAATTTGACTGAAAGTGTTCGAACAGTGCATGTAAGGTGTTCGACAGAATGATCCAGGCCTGTAGGGATTTTTCCTTGTGCTGATATTTGGTGGAGTGACTTCTCATTGCTCTAGTAGGCTGCCTGATTTTTGGTGGAATTTTTGGAGGAGTGTAGATATGAATTTCACCAAATTTGACAAATCTAGTCCAAACTTGCAGGGAGTGTAAGTTGAAAATTTTGAAAAGAAGATGAGTGGATCAAGATGGTTCTGGGTTGTGGGTGCAAAGGACTAGCCAGTAGAGTTGGTTTGAAGTCAAATCTCAAATGGAAAAGGGTACTTGCTTTAAAAATCCATTAGGCTAAAAATAATTGACAGAAAAATATTTGAGAGATAAAACAAAATCCAAAACTTGTTTGGATGAGTTGGGATAGGAAGTTTGAGTTGTTGACAAGGAGGGGAGAAGATGTTGTGGTGGTTTTACCTCATGGGCAAAATTCAAGGTCATGGATGGTTTTCAATAGAATGAAAATCCCAAATCTTTTTCATAGAGTTTTTCTTAAAAAGAAAACTCCCAAAAATAAAATCTGAGAAGGGAAACAATAGAGAGAAGGAGTTTTTAAGAAGGTTAAACCCAAGGCTTGAAGGAGAAAACAGAAATAGCAAAACCCTAGTCAAGGAAAAGGAATTTTAAGGGGGTTGTTTTACTGAAAGCCTCAAATTTCAAGGAAAATCCAGCAAGGATTTTGCAAAAACCCAAATGAAGATTTTGGAGTGTCACAACACCTACCCCCTTAGGAAAAATCTCGTCCCCGAGATTTCAGTTGATCCTTAAATAAGTGTGGATGCTCTACTCGAAGAAAATCCTCTCTTTCCCATGTTGCTTCACTTTCGGTGTGATTACTCCACTGAACTTTGAAAAATTTGACGGTTTTCTGTCGGGTCCTCCTTTCAGACTCCTCTAGTATCCTTACTGGGTGTTCCCGATAAGTGAGGTCTGGATGCACGTCTATGTTCTCATGGGATACTTGTTTCTCTGGGTTGTTCACACATTTCCTCAATTGCGATACGTGGAACACGTTGTGGATATCTGATAGTTCCTCAGGTAGGTCTAGCTGATATGCTACTGTGCCTTTTCGTGCCGTTATACAGAATGGCCCGATGAATCTTGGCGCTAGCTTTCCCTTAATTTTGAACCGCTGCAACCCCCTCATAGGTGACACTCGTAGGTACACGAGTTCACCGGGTTCGAAGTTGACCCCACGATGTTTCTGATCGTAATAACTCTTTTGCCGGCTTTGGGCGGTCTTGAGTCGATTTCTGATTAGTTGGACCTTTTCCTCGGCTTCCTTGAGCACGTCTGGGCCGAAGATACGGCTGTCTCCGGTCTCTGACCAATTTAACGGGGTACGACATCTTCGCCCATACAAGGCTTCAAATGGTGCCATTTGCAGGCTGGCCTGATGACTGTTGTTGTACGCGAACTCGGCGTATGGCAGGCTGTCTTCCCAACTGGCTCCGTAGGTGAGGACACATGCTCTCAGCATGTCCTCTAAAATCTGGTTTACCCGTTCTGTTTGTCCATCTGTCTGGGGGTGGTATGCCGTACTGAAGGCTAGTTGAGTTCCTAGAGCCTATTGTAACTGCTCCCAGAATCTCGAGACGAACTGTGTTCCTCTGTCAGATATTATAGTCTTCGGGACACCATGCAGACAAACTATGCGAGAGAGATATAATTTGGCAAGCTTCTGAGTGGTGTGGGTCGTCTTTACTGGAATGAAATGTGCCACCTTAGTCAATCTGTCGGTGATAACCCATATGGCATCGTTCCCGTGTCGTGATCGAGGTAGTCCGACAATGAAATCCATCCCTATTTCATCCCATTTCCACTCAGGTATTTTATTTGGTTGCAGTAGTCCAGCTGGTCTCTGATGTTCGGCCTTTATACGTTGACAAGAGTTGCAGCATGCAATGAAGGTGTCTATGTCCCTTTTCATGCCGTGCCACCAAAATCCTTCTTGGATATCCTTATACATCTTGGTTCCTCCAGGGTGGATCGAATATGGAGCGGTGTGGGCTACAGCTAGAATTTGCCGTTTGAGGTCTTCTATGTCTGGCACGCAGAGTCTGTTTCCGTACCATAGTGTCCCTTCTTCGTCTATGATGAATTCCGAGGCCTTGCCCATACTCACCTTTCTTGTGATACCTTCAATGCTGCGGTGACCCGGCTGGGCTTCTTTGATTCTTGTCACAAGGTTGGGCTGTATCTCCAAGTTTGTTATGGTGCCTTCTGCTACCATCAACAAGTTGAGTCTGGCAAATTCCCGTTGGAATTCGGGTCTTAAGTTGGGCAGACTGTTGTTGTTGGCGCTGGGGTTCCGACTAAGAGTATCAGCTACTACATTTGCTTTTCCAAGATGATAGTGGATTCCGACATCATAATCCTTTACTAGCTCCAACCAGCGTCGTTGCCTTAAATTCAGCTCTGGCTGTTTGAAAATATATTTGAGACTTTTATGGTCCGTATATATTTCACATCGATTTCCAAGTAGGAAGTGCCTCCATTCCTTGAGTGCATGAATAACTGCTGCCATTTCTAAGTCATGAGTGGGATAGTTTTCCTCATGCTTGCGAAGTTGCCTTGAAGCGTATGCGACAACTTTGCCTTCTTGCATTAATACGCATCCGAGTCCCTTCCTGGATGCGTCACAATATACTTCAAAATTCTTGCGTATGTCTGGCACAATCAATACTGGTGCTGTTGTTAATTTCCGTTTTAGCTCTTGGAAACTTTTCTCACAGGCTTCGGTCCATTCAAATTTCTTATCTTTCTTGAGCAACTGCGTCATTGGCTTGGCTATGGTGGAGAATCCTTCAATAAATCTGCGGTAATATCCTGCCATTCCCAAGAAACTTCATATGTGCGTTACGCTGGCTGGTGACTTCCAGCCAAGTACGACCTTGACTTTCTCTGGGTCCACGGCGATCCCGTCTTGGGTTAGCACGTGGCCTAGAAAGCCTACTTGCCTTAACCAAAACTCACACTTGCTGAACTTGGCGTACAATTTGTGTTTCCTGAGTTCTCCTAGTACAATTCTGAGATGTTCAGCGTGTTCTTCTGGTGTTTTGGAGTATACTAAAATATCGTCGATGAATACTACAACGAACTTGTCCATAAACTTCATAAATACTTTGTTCATAAGGTGAACAAAATATGCAGGGGCATTTGTTAATCCAAAAGGCATTACTGTGAACTCATACAGTCCATATCTGGAGGTGAAGGCTGTCTTGGGGATATCCTCTGTTCGTACCTTTAATTGATGGTATCCTGACCTTAGGTCGATTTTTGAGAATACCTTGGCCTTAGCGAGTTGATCGAATAAATCATTTATTCTTGGCATCGGGTATTTGTTCTTGATCGTGACCATGTTGAGTGCTCGGTAGTCAATACACAATCGCAGTGTTCCATCTTTCTTTTTGGCAAACAAAATTGGTAATCCCCATGGTGAGGAACTGGCTCGTATGTATCCCTTGTCAAGCAACTCCTTTATTTGTTTCTTCAGTTCAACCAACTCGGACGGTGCCATTCGGTATGGTTTCTTGTATATGGGGGTGGTTCCTGGTGCTAGCTCAATGCTGAATTCTATCTCTCGGTCGGGTGGCATGCCTGGTAGCTCTTCGGGAAATACGTCTGGAAATTCACGTACTACTGGAACCTTGTTTAATTCAGAAATGTCTACCTTGTTCAGTCTTGGTTGTCTGGGTATTTCCCTCTCTTTGGCGGATACTCTTATTGTTTTACCATGGTGGTGTGTGAGAATTACGGTCCGATTGAAACAATCAATGAAACCTTTGTTGGTGGTTAACCAGTCCATCCCTAGGATGACATCTAGTCCTTTATTTTCCAACACAATGAGATTGGCGTGAAACTTCAATCCTTTGAACTCAATAATCACATCCTGACAGTAATTCTGAGTAACTTGCTGAATTCCAGGGGACTTGATGATCATGGATTTCTCCAAAGGAAGCATCGAAATTTTTTTTTGCGAAGCAAAACTTTTCGAAATAAAAGAGTGAGAAGCTCCAGAATCAAACAAAACCGTTGCAGGTATTGTGTTGACAGGGAACGTACCGAGTATGATATCCGGAGCATTTTGTGCCTCCTCTTTGCTCACGTGGTTCAGATGACCTTTCCTGTGGTTATTGTTGGGATTGAAGTTGTTTCGCTTGGGCGCTGAATTATTGTTGCCGTTGTTCGGTTTTGGTGCTGAGCTTCTTGGCTTGGGACACTGCTTGGCATAGTGTCCTTCTTCTCCACAGGCGTAACAAGTAACACCTGGGCGATATGTGAACTCTTTGTCCCTAGCATGGAAATTCTTTGTTGGGCGTGAGACGTTGGATGATGATTTGTGCGTCCCACCCTTCTGAAAATCGGTCTTACTTCGGTGATTGCGAGCATGGTTAGTCTGGTCCCTTTTTTGCTTGCGGATATCATCCAAACTGCGTCTTTCATTTTCCAGAGTAATGGCTTTATCCACCAGCGTCTTAAAATCTGGGAAAGTGTGTATGACCAGTTGGCATCTAAGCGCGGGTGCTAGGCCGTCAAGGAACTTCTCCATTTTCTTGCTTTCAGTCATACGCTCTTCGTTGGCGTAGCGGGATAACAGAGTAAATTGGCTGTTGTAATCTGACACTGTCATGTTCCTTTGCTTGAGGTCATCAAACTCTCTTTTCTTGATTTTCATAATACTCTTAGGAATATGCGTGCCACGGAAACCTTCTTTGAAATCATCCCAGGTTATATCATTTTCGTTGGGATGCATGTGCAGAAAATTTTCCCACCAGGATGCGGCTGCTCCCATGAGATAATGCGGTGCGTATAGTACCTTTTCTGGGTCTGAGCATTTTGCAATAATTAACTTTCTCTCCATATCGCGAAGCCAATCTTGGGCCTCAAGTGGCTTGTCAGTATGAGAAAATGTTGAGGGACGTGTCTTCTGTAGTTCAGATAACTTGGAATGCTGCGGATACTGCCCATGGTGATTTCCCATGTTAATAACTTGGTTCATTATTTCCCGATGTTGTTGCTGACTCTGTTCATAAAGGCGGCACATTTGGGAAAGTGCCGTTTCACTGTCAGATTGACTTGTCTGACCTCGTGTAAAATTGTTGCCTGATTGAGTATTATAGTGTTGACTTGACTGTCCTTGTGCAAAGTTGTTGCCCGGTTGGTTGCCATAATCTTCCTCTGGTGGAGCTGGCATGGAGCGGGTCCAAGGACGAGACATTTTTCACTCTGGGGATGTATTTATAAAACCCATAAGAAAAATGGAAGGGTTGCGAAGATAAAACCCATAATGCACGAGGTTGACAAATAATTTTTTTTAAACCAAGATACTCAAGGGAAAACAAATTGATTTGCGCATAGAGAAGGACTGCATCATTACGCATCTTACACACGGCGATAATTATACAATACATCACTCAGGATATGCGTACATAATCCTGACATGTTATTTAGGCTAGTGCACTTCTCCAGATCCTACATGATGCGCAAACAGGCTACTTCTCACAACATCTTACATGGTGATGCAACGCATGGCGGCTACGTGTACTCAGTCAGAAATGTTGATGACGTCCTTGGCCCTGCCAAGGGTGAGGCGTAGCGAAGCCGGGGACTCGACTTCCTCCTCGCTAATGGGCTCCATGCGAGTAGTACTGCGCCGAGAAGATGGAGCGGGTGCCAGGGGCGGAACGACACGGATTGGAGTCGGTGCGAGCGGCGGTGCAGTGCGCGCTGGAGTGGGTGCAATGACCTGGTTGAACTCCTCGGTGGTAGGCAGGCGACGAGCAGGAGCATGGGATGCAGAGGATGAGACGAAAGTCAGTGGCGGTGCAGTAGGCAGGAGCTCCCTCCTGTTGGCGGCACATCCGTGGACTGAGTCCATGCGGGCGGCCACAAAGTCATCCACCAAGTTGTCGAAGGCTGCCTCCAAGGCCCGGAGATACTCAATAAGCATCTCAAAAGCCTCGTCCCGTTCTCCTCTGTGGCAGGAGAATGCGTAGTGACAGGTGTAGGGCACATGGCAAGGAAGATAGCGGTAGCGACGAGCCTTCATCGCGGGAAGGGCATCCCTGAGACGAGCTATCGCCTCGCGGGCTGCCATCTGGATGGCATGCTTCTCCGTAGGCATGGCTCTCCCCAAGAACCGGAAGCGGCGTAGATCACCACGCCCTCCCTTGAACTGCACCACGGCCTGGTGCATAGTCAGACAGTCGTTGACTCTGTGCTGACAGAGAGTGACGACTGGGCGCACAGACGGCCCCATCGCGACCTGAACGACGAAGGAGAGAAGCTTGACAAACCCATCGGGTACGTTGGCGAAGGTCTGAGACTCGCAGCTGCGGTCGGCCATCTACAAAAGTTGGCAAAAAATCCTGAATGGTCAGATCATAAATATATGCTGACTGTCAGAAAAATGACTACTATTGTAAAAACATGAATAAGCTCTATCATGCTCATAACCGATTAGCGATCGCACGTAGTGGCTTCCTACAGTCAACCTGGCTCTGGTACCAAGCTTGTCACGACCGGTTTTCCAATAAAATATTTATTGAGAAACCAATCTATAGAAATCTAGTTTGAGATAAAACCACCTCACTGGCAGACAAACTTTTGATACAATAAGCCAGTAGCATAAATATTTTACAGGGTTGAGCTGACGATACTCAACAGTTTATTACAAGCGTGCCAATAATTATACATAAAGGCGATTAATGACACAAGGGAGTGGTGGCATACTACTGACTCGCAAATAAGGTAGAGGTGGAGTAACACAGTGGGAGTGGTTATGGGATTCTCAAACTAACATCCCATCGCGCGTCAAGGTGAAGCTCGATGAATTTATTAGGGTAGCGGAAGCAGATATGAAACAGTGACCAACTCCAAGGTTGCACGAGACTGACTGGGACTCCTCTAGGCGTCGGATTCGCTATCGGACTCTTCATCCATGAGATCACCTTCGTCAGCATCTGGCCAAATCAACAAGCCAGTGAGTACTTTGAAAGTACTCGCAAGACAGTTCGGACGTAAGATATAACAAATGCCAACATGAAACACATGGATAAGTTAACCAACACGATCAGACATAGAGGTGATAATGCTAGGTGCCAAACGAGTGTCTGAAAGACCCCTCGAGCGGAAAATGCAGAATAATAATACTGGTGCCAAACGAGTGTCTGAAAGACTCCTCGAGCGGGGAAAATGCGGAATAATAATACTGGTGCCAAACGAGTGTCTGAAAGACTCCTCGAGCGGAAAATGCGGAATAATAATGCCACCATCGGGCGTCTGAGCGACACCACATAAAGGGCTTTTAAAAGAAATGCCACAGTCGGGCGTCTGAGCGACACCACATAAAGGGCTTTTAAAAGAAATGCCACAGTCGGGCGTATGAGCGACACCACATAAAGGGCTTTTAAAAGAAATGCCACAGTCGGGCGTCTGAGCGACACCACATAAAGGGCTTTTAAAAGAAATGCCACAGTCGGGCGTCTGAGCGACACCACATAAAGGGCTTTTGACTGATAATGAAATAATATATCATCATGAATATATATTTAACTCATGGAGAATAACGGGTTAGTACATCCACAAGGATAAACATTTAACCGGTCTTAGTGCCCATGTGTCCCACCGGGTAATCTGTCACCAAACTGGCACATGACTGTAAGCAGGAAACTTGGAAACAGATAATATGATTTAAGGGTATAGAGCTCTGTAGAGTTTGTACAAAAATTTCCCACAGTCGACGGATTTCAGTAGTCACTAGGACTAGTTCCGTTACGGTATTTTCAGAAGAAAACACGGCAATCCAGTACACACCCATCCAACTCTTCGATGCCAAGAATCACCCTCAACATCGTCCAAGAAAAACTATTGAGACGGGGAGATCACAATCTCGAATAGCATGGGATCAAATTTATATACGCGCGCTCTAAGGGGTGCCCCCCTCTCGGTCCCAACCGGAAACACCCATGCCCCCTGACAGGATGCCTGGCTTTAATCCAGGGCCATGGAACCAGCATCCCGGCCTCTCCTTTTGGTGTGTACCAAGAAAGCGGTTTGCGACTTACTAAACCATATCCCTTTCGGGAAACATGTGCTAGTACAGGGAAAGGGAATGGATATGAACCAACCGATACGGGTTGGTACTGAAGATAACTTGCATGGCCTAAGACTGGCATGCTACAACACTGCCATCTTACCCATCTTCATGCCAACACATGGCCTTACATACTCACGTCCATCAACGTGTGAAATCATCGGGCTTACTTGCTCCAACAATGCATAATGAACGGTTCATCGGTATGCTCCACGCATGCCATGAAACTATCTACATGCAAACATGCCAATACACTCATCATATCAAAAGTTCGAACATTCTTGCCTGGTTCAGAGTAGTCGGAGCCTAGCTCGGTGAAGTTCGCGGCCCCGTCACCTCCGTCGGTATCTACGGTACAGAGAAAACATACGCGCTAACGTGAATACCGAGAGGTGCAGAAAAAGTATTGCAAATATTATTCCAATAAATCTGATAAAAAACTAGACAAAATTTTGAAGAGAACAGAAAAAGAATCAATCAAAAATATGCTTCTGATAAAAAGTTATAAAGGTTTTTGCCCAGGGACTCATCTGTAATAAAACAGAAACTTCCCAGGGTTCTAACTGAGAAAACAGAAAACGGTTCGTTTGGAAATGCGCAAGCACAACAAAGAAAGCGTATTTTGCCCGAAGGCGTCAACAGAAAACGTTTCGCAAATAAAAGAACTGAGGCTGACATGCGGGGTCCGCATGTCAGGTTTGAAAAGGCTCGCCGGCGTCGAACTACGGCGAATTAGGAGAAACGGAGGGTACCAAGAGCTTCGGTGTCTTCTTCCGCGTCGGTGGGTGGTGGACTCGTCCAACAGGGAGCACCACGTCGACGGCGACACTAACTCCGGCGGACGGCGGTTCGGGTGAGGATGGGGAACTCCGGTGGAGGGCTGCAAGCCTCAAATTGAAGTGCGGGTCAGAATGAGGGATGCGTGGAGAAGCTACTGGCAGGAGAATGGAGGTGGAGGAGCACACACGGGGGCGAATCGGGCTGGATCCAGTGGCGGGTCGCGGCGGTCGGAGTCGAGGAAGGAGACCTCCTCGGGGCCCTTCCAGAGGCCTGGCGTGCTCTAGGGGGAGTGCATGGCTAGTGGGTGCTCGAGCTGAAGCTCGGGGCCTCTATTTATAGGCAGATCGACGGGGTGGCCGTAAACGGAGAATCTCCGGCGAGCGATTACGGCGGAGCAGTGGATTAGAGGGTGGCTTGAGCGGTCGGGCAGCATCAGTGGAGGTTACTGAACTCGTTCTGCTACTAAACGGAGCTGGCCCCGGCGTAATGGCGTCTGTCCACGGTGAGGTGACCGCACGGGCTCCACGGCGGCAGAGAGCGCGCGCTGTGCGTGTCGCGCCACGGCAACGGTGCTGCATGCGTGCGCTGGCGCGGAGATGGCCACACGGAGCTATCAGCGGGGCTGTGCGGCGCGGAACGGCGTTGAGCCGCCGTTCTGCTCCCTGTTGGCTGCCACGGCGGTTCAGCCGCCGCGGGACACGCCGGCGTGGTCGGGTCAGAGCGCCACCGACGCCAGGAAGAGGCCAAGCGCGCGTGCGGGGCTCTGGACACGCAGACCAGGCGGCGAGCAACGTGCCAAGGGCACTGTGTGCGCGTGACTGAAGATGATCTGCAGAAAACAACACTGAAGACTGAATTTGACTGAAAGTGTTCGAACAGTGCATGCAAGGTGTTCGACAGAATGATCCAGGCCTGTAGGGATTTTTCCTTGTGCTGATATTTGGTGGAGTGACTTCTCATTGCTCTAGTAGGCTGTCTGATTTTTGGTGGAATTTTTGGAGGAGTGTAGATATGAATGTCACCAAATTTGACAAATCTGGTCCAAACTTGCAGGGAGTGTAAGTTGAAAAATTTGAAAAGAAGATGAGTGGATCAAGATGGTTCTGGGTTGTGGGTGCAAAGGACTAGCCAGTAGAGTTGGTTTGGAGTCAAATCTCAAATGGAAAAGGGTACTTGCTTTGAAAATCCATTAGGCTAAAAATAATTGACAGAAAAATATTTGAGAGATAAAACAAAATCCAAAACTTGTTTGGATGAGTTGGGATAGGAAGTTTGAAGTGTTGACAAGGAGGGGAGAAGATGTTGTGGTGGTTTTACCTCATGGGCAAAATTCAAGGTCATGGATGGTTTTCAATAGAATGAAAATCCCAAATCTTTTTCATAGAGTTTTTCTTAAAAAGAAAACTCCCAAAAATAAAATCTGAGAAGGGAAACAATAGAGAGAAGGAGTTTTTAAGAAGGTTAAACCCAAGGCTTGAAGGAGAAAACAGAAATAGCAAAACCCTAGTCAAGGAAAAGGAATTTTAAGGGGGTTGTTTTACTGAAAGCCTCAAATTTCAAGGAAAATCCAGCAAGGATTTTGCAAAAACCCAATTGAAGATTTTGGAGTGTCACAAAGTCGCCGTGAAATTACACGCTTCGCCGACTTGGCGTCCATAGTACGAAAGTACTATGCAATGGAAAGCACTTGGAAAACCGAAATAAAATTTTGGGACAATCCGGCCCTGAATACGAACCCAGTCCAAAAGAAAAGGGTGCATTATCACCAGACACCCAGGTTAAACACCAAAAAGCAAAAACCCTCTATAGGGCATGGAACCGTACTGGAGGGATGGCTCAATTACCCTGCCAAATTCACAGTACAGAGGGCGCCACACCAACTCATAGCCTTAGAGCATGTTGGATACTCCGGCAGGTAGCCAAAAGTGGCGAAGATCTTCTAAATTCAGAAGCCACATAGCACCATCGCTGGGATACCAGTACGGTATTAACAGTCGACTTTCCATCAAATAATATGCGAAAACGAACACTCCTCAGCCTTGTCGAAGTCTACCACGTGGCAACAATAAACCCATGGAGTGACACGACTATTACTTTTAATGCCAGTGACGAACCTAAATTCCGAACAGCCCGGGCACCAGCCGCATTGGTCCTTAGTCCAATACTGGACGGCTTTCGACTCACCAAGGTACTCATGGACGGTGGCAGCAGATTGAACCTCATTTATGAGGAAACGCTTCAAAAAATGGAAATAGACTGGAACGGCTGTCGGATTCACGGGTTCCGGCAGACCCTTAAGGTTCGAACTCTGGGGTGCGTGCGGAGATCGTGCCCACTACCTCTCCGTCTCGTAAGGATCTAACTACTAGAAGAACAACACAAGAGACACGGGATTTATACTGGTTCGGGCCACCATTGTGGTGTAATACCCTACTCCAGTGTGGTGGGTGGATTGCCCCTTGGGCTGATGAGGAAGAACAGTACAAAGGGGAACGGCCTCGCGAGGGTCTGTTCTTGGCTAGGGGATGAACTGCTAGGGGGAGTTCAATCGCCCTTCTCTCTCTCTCTCTCTCTCTACTTGCTCTAGATGCTGAATCCCCTTCGACCCCCTACCCTGGGGGTGGCTAGTCCTATTTATAGGCAAAGGCCCTGGGCCTCTTCCCAAATATTGAGCGGGAAGGGCGCCAACAATTGGCCAATTTGAAGGGGAACATCTGGTACACTTATCCCGACTAAAGTTGGTCTTCGCCTGGCAAAGGCCCTGTGGTGACGCCGTCCTGGGCTCCATCGTGACCTTCTTCCCACCGTTGGACTGGTCTTGGTCTCGTTGCACCGAAATGGGTGCCTTTGCTTGATCCTCTCGCCCGCGCTTGCCCCCTTTGCACCAAAGAGGAAAGGGAGATGCTGCGCGGGCTGGCGCCCGCTCGGCACCCTTGGTCGTCATGGCTTGCGTCATGGGCACCTCGTGAGGTACCCGCCTTGATCTCTCCGCCTCCTCGCGAGCCAGCCTAAGGAGGCCGTGCCTGAGGAAGCGCCATGTCGTCCGCCTCGCGAGGCTTGGCCCCTCGCGAGGGTCTTGAACCTTGTGCTGATGAAGATGGGCCATGCTGGGCCCCCATTTGAGCCACGCCGCAGGCCGCAGGCAGGCAAGTCTGGGGACCCCCGTTCCCAGAACGCCGACAGTAGCCCCCAGGCCCAAGGCACGCATGGACTTGGCCGTGCCGAGAGGCGAAAGGGCAGGGGCGAAGCGCCGCGGGCCCTAACAGCCTGCGGCCTTGGGCACCGCGTGGCGGTTGATTGGACGTGGGCGTCTCCGCTTCCCCACGACGCCTCGACGATCGCGCGGATTGGACAAGTCCCTGCATGCAAATCATGTCATGATTACCTGTGATCATGGAGGCCGACGGTTGGCCTCCGCCGGCTATAAGTACGGCACCGCGCGTGCCCTTCCGGTCCATATCCCCTTGCTTTCTCCTTCGCCTTGATTCTTGCTCCGCCTTGCTGTGATGGCTCCGATTCGCCGGCTCTCTGCAGCGGAGAAGGGAAAGGCTCCTCAAGAGGAACCTGACCCGCTCCCGCCGAAGAAACGGCCTGCCCTGCGCGGCCGAGACGAGGAGAATCGCCTGGCGGTGCTGAGGCCTTGGTACGAGCGGCCTCCGTCGGGATTCCTGCTTCCCTTGTATGCCCACGCCGAGGGCCCTGGAAGAGGAGATGCCGATCCCCTCGGCCAGCGCCTCGCCGGCGCCGGAGGGTCACAAAGGTGTTGGTCGTTCCTCCTGGAGTCCACGCTGAGGGCTCCTGCCGCGAGCTCGTGCTCTACGCCGCCATGACTCCGCGGACTTGGATTCACTTTCCTCCCTTCTTCGCCTCCGTCTTCCAGCAGGGGAGACTCCTGGAGCTATGGCTGCAGCACGCCGACTGCAGCACTCCTGCGACCGGGGCAGAGGTTGCGATCACTGCCCCGGGCGAGGTCTTCATGACTCGCGGCTGGGGCGAAATCGCTCGGTGCTGCAGAACGAAGGGCGCCCTCACGATCCACCTGGAGTACGACGGCGCTTCGGTGATGTTCTTCAAGTTCCTCGACGCGAACGGTCGTCGGCTGGAGTGCTGCCCCGGGGGAGGCAGCCAGGACCTCGCCACGGCGACGGCTGGGCCCACCAATCACCCCCTGAACAGCTCCACAAGCGACGGGAGCGCCGGAGGATCCAGCGATCCCAGTGAGGTCTTCGCGACACCGGAGACGAGCGACGACAGCTACGAGCCCGCGAGCCGACGCCCCTCCCGGAGCAGGGCAGGCTCGCTTGGCCGCCGCCGATCCTGATCTGGATGGGGTTGGCGCCGGTGCTCGACGGCCCACTGTTGATGATGGCATCTTTTGCAGGGGCGCGTGTAGTTAGCACCCTTTGGGATCCGTTCCCTGCGAGGAATCACATTGTGCCCCATAGGTGCTTGTAAGGCGGCTGTGATCCTTGTTGTTAATATGTAACCCTTGCTATAGATCTGTGCGAATCGCAAATTCCGTCATAGTTCGGTCCTCCCTTTCGCACCTCACGAGGGCTTGGTGCTCTGCGTCGACAGGTCCCAGTCCCAAGGCGGCGTCAGCCGTCGCTGGTATGCCAGGTCATGATGCCGTGGTCAAGGCCAGGAGGTGAGCGACCCGGGGTCCGGTAAGAGCCCCTGAGTCGCGATGCTCAGGAGGTCCCCTTTGGCGCCCAAGTAGCCGTCGCTTGGTGAGAAAGGGAAGCAACGTCGCTAGTACGGGGTTGCTTTAGGTGCTGGGGTAGTGCCACGGTAGCCAACGCTTGGGATGGTGACTTATCTTTTGGGGTCGTGGATCATCCCCAGCGCGCCGTCGGATCTAGGGGGTAGCTTGAGCGGAGTCACTGGCCGAGGTCCTCGCGTGCCCCTTCTCCCTCGCCTTTGCTCCCCTTTCTGCTCTACGTCCTCGGGTCCCGGCCCTCGAGCTGGTCTCAGCCGTCGCTGGTATGCCAGGTCGCGATGCCGTGGACAAGGCCAGAGGGTGAGGGCTGGAGAGCCAGTAGGAGCCCTGAGTCGCGATGCTCAGGCACCCCCCCTTTAACGTGCAAGCGGGTCGCGCGGGCAAGGGCGAAGGGGACGCCGCGAGGGCCTTGGCTAGCGCGGTTCCCTCTATGGGCCCTGCAGATTCATCACAGAAAGAAGACAGGGTTGCCATAGCAGCGATTAGTTGACTGTTAGTCGCTCAGGAGCTCGCTGGTTGGAGCGGGCGAGGTGTGTCTGGGCACCCGTGAGCCGGCGCGGGACTCACGAGGCCCTACCTCTAGGCGGGTTGCGCCTGGCACTGGGCCGTATCTTCAGATGTGTTCCTGCAAAATCTGGTTAGATGCCGGCACTCTACGTCCTCGGGTCCCGGCCCTCGAGCTTGTCTCAGCCGTCGCTGGTATGCCAGGTCGCGATGCCATGGACAAGGCCAGAGGGTGAGGGCTGGAGAGCCAGTAAGAGCCCTGAGTCGCGATGCTCAGGCACCCCCCCTTTAACGTGCAAGTGGTCGACATGAAGAAGAAAAGGTGCCGCGGACGGCATCGAGTAATCAAGCATGATGCATAGTTGGAAATAAACGCGGAAGGGATACACGCCGCTGGGTCTAGCCCGAGTGGCCTGGGGATGATGCAGCCCGAGGGGCGCCCCCAGCAAAGCAAGCTAGCGACTGAAAAGATAAAAAGGGATACATGCCACGGGGACGGACCCACACGGCCTGGGAATGACGCAACCCTGGGAGGGCGCTCCCAGCTGAGAATGAAACTTGAAAGATGTCACCCGAAGATGTCGTCGGTGCAGTGGCGTTGGTGCAGCAGACTCGGTGGGCTGCAAAAGCCGATCCTCACGAGCTCCCAGGCCCAGGGGCCTCGGGAGGCTCCGGAGGCACTGTTGGCTACTCGTGAGCAGCCTCCATCTCCGCCAGGGCTGTGGAACGCCTGTCTTCTTGCACCTCCAAGATGCTCCTCATGATGCGCTGGTACGCCGCAGCCACGCTCGGCAGGCCATAAGGCATGCGAACATAGCTGTGGGGTGGTCCTCCGGAGCGCCCCACTTGTGAGGGCCAGAGGCGCTCCGCCGTGGTGATCTTATTGAGCCCTGGCACGTCGACGCAGACACGCAGCCCACCATCCTCGCCTGGATGGGGAGCCACAGCTGGTGGGCGATGGCAACCTCTCATGATCCTTGACTCCTGTAGTTCTTGAATGGCCTTGCTAACAAACTCCTGCTGGTCTGACCTTCTTTCCCTGGCATCCTTTCGAGGGAAACGTGCCTCGAAGCACGCCTCCACATGGTGCCCCAGCGCCTCCCTTGTGACCCTGGCGAGGTCGGTGGCCCTCCAGGTGAAAGCGCCCCCGAGCCCTGCCTGAGGAGGGCGCCGGGCGCGCTTTCCTATGCGATTGAAGGAGGATCCCCCTGGGCAGACGCGGGCCTTGAAGGGCCTGCCTCCTGAGGGGCTGAACTTGACGTTGTCTTCTTCTTCTTGGGGGTGGTCTCAGGAAGCCTCCTGCTTCCGCGATCTGGGTCTTCTAGTGACGCGGCCTGAAAGGCTCGCTCCAGGGCACACACTGCGTCCTTCTCTTGACATGGCACCGTGATGACGCCGCTGCTTCCTGGCATCTTGAGGACGTTGTAGCCGTGGTGAGTCACGACCATGAACTTAGCAAGCGTCGGGTACCCGAGGATGGCGTTGTACGGCAGGCGGATGTGGGCGACGTCAAAGTCGATGAGCTCGGTGCGGTAGTTGTCGTAGGTGCCGAAGGTGACTGGGAGGCGGACCTGCCCGATCGGGACCGTGGAATCGTCGGTGACTCTAGAGAAGGGCTTGGTTGGCTGAAGCTGGTCATAGGTCACTTGGAGGCTATTGAATGTTTCCACGGACAAGACATTGAGCCCTGCCCCTCCGTCGATGAGGGTCCTGGTGATCAGAACGTTGCTGATGACTGGGGAACAAAGCATTGGGAGGATTCCGGCTGTGGCCGCGCACTTGAGCTGGTCTGCTGAGCTGAACGTGATGGTGTAGGCCGACTACCTGAGGGGACGCGTTGCTTCGAGCTTGGGGAGAACTGCATTCACTTCACGAGCAAACTGCTTGAAGATACGTTGAGAGGCTGGGGCTCGAGCTCCGCCCAGGATGCAGGCGATGGCGCGAGGCTCTTGGAAGCCCCCAGCCCCCTCGTCTTGGTGGCGGTCTTCGTTCCTTCTTGGCTGAGGCAGCAACGGCGGCAGGCCTGGGTTGCCATGAGGGCGATCCTCACGAGGCTGGTCCCTCCAGTCCCCCTCGCGAGGCGGGTCACGCCAGAGGTCCTCGCGAGGTTGGTCACGCCAGCCTTGACGTGGGCCACGATCTTCCCAGCGTCCCGAGTTCCTTCCTCCTCCTCGGCCGTAGCCCCGGTCAGCGCGGTCAGGGCGTCGGCCAACTCTTCCTTCTCGCACGGCGCGAAGTTCTTGGCATTCATTGGTGTTGTGGGTGTGGAGGTCGTGGTACACACAGTACCGGCTGCCCCTGGAGGATTCGGGCAGATCCTTGCCCCGCTTGGTGTCCGGCTCTGCCGCGAGCACGGCGGCCCCCTTGCGCTTCACGTCCTTGCCCTTGGGCTTCTTCTCTTCTGTGTCTGTGGCAGGCAGCTCGAGGAGGGAGAGGCATCCCTCCTCAGCTCTGGCGCACTTGGTCGCCAGGTTGAACAGCTCCAGGGAGGTGCAGAGGTCTTCATGCATCGCCAACTCCTCCTTCATCTTGACGTCGCGCACGCCATCGGAGAAGGCCGAAATGATGGCCTCCTCGGACACCCTGGGGATCTTGAGGCGCGCACTGTTAAAGCGTTGGATGTACTTTTGCAGGGTCTCTCCAGGTTGCTGCTTGATGCGGCGCATGTCGCTCACGGCGGGAGGCCGGTCGCGGGTACCTTGGAAGTTGGCAATGAAGCGAGTGCGCATCTGGTCCCAGGAGGATATCGTGCCTGGGGCCAGGTTCAGGAGCCAAGTGCGAGCACCTTCCTTCAGCGCCATGGGGAACCAGTTCGCCATGACCTTTTCGCCCCCGCTGGCAGCTTCGATTCCCACCTCGTAGAGCTGGAGGAACTCTGTGGGATCAGTTGTGCCATCGTAGCGAGGAGGCAGGTCCAGCTTGAACTTGCCGGGCCACGCGACGCTACGCAGCTCGGGGGTGTAGGCGCGGCAGCCAGCGGTGGCCGCGGGAGGTTTCGGTTGAAGGAGAGCTTGGCCTTGTGGGTCCCCTTGCGCCGCAGCCGGGAGCAGCGCGGGGTCTTGACGTGCCGGAGCTGGAGCGGGGTCTCGGCGAGCCGGGGCTGGGAGCGCCCGGGCGGCCTCTTGCGGTTGCAGGACTTCTTGGCAGCTCCGTTCTTGCTGGGTCGGCGCGTGACGGAGCGGGTTACGCCCAGGAGCTGCGCGCCTTGGGGCCATGGCATCTTCTTGGAAAGGAGGCGGCTGGAATGCCCCCGGGGCTTCATTGCCCATGCGGGGGCGGAGTGCGGCGCAACGGTGCGGAAGGCGCGGGAGAGCCCCCTACGGCGCGGACGAGCTCGGCGACGCGGTCCAGCCACTCCTCGTAGACGTCGTCGATGGGGCGGTAGCGCAGGAGCTCGTTCGCCGCGATGAGCGCAGCTCGAGCCTCCAAGGGCGCGCGAAGCGCGTGCGACGAAGAGCCGGCCGGGGTAAGCGACGGAGTGGCGGTGCGGCCATCTCGCCGCACTGACGGGTGCTGAGAGGATGCTTGCTGCTCGTTCCCCACCGAGCCGGTGACGGCGTTGACAGCGGGCGACGGGGAACGACGAGGACGCCCATCGACGGGGCCCGTCTGGATGGCGCGGGAAGCGATGGAAGCCTGGCGCTCGGCGCGGGCCGACGAGCGTCAGACATGGATGCGATGGTCGGAGGAGAGCGGAGCGGTGGCAGACAGATTCCGGCGCACCCCTACCTGGCGCACCAAATGTCGGATTCACGGGTTCCGGCAGACCCTTAAGGTTCGAACTCTGGGGTGCGTGCGGAGATCGTGCCCACTACCTCTCCGTCTCATAAGGATCTAACTACTAGAAGAACAACACAAGAGACACGGGATTTATACTGGTTCAGGCCACCATTGTGGTGTAATACCCTACTCCCGTGTGGTGGGTGGATTGCCCCTTGGGCTGATGAGGAAGAACAGTACAAAGGGGAACGGCCTCGCGAGGGTCTGTTCTTGGCTAGGGGATGAACTGCTAGGGGGAGTTCGATCGCCCTTCTCTCTCTCTCTCTACTTGCTCTAGATGCTGAATCCCCTTCGACCCCCCTACCCTAGGGGTGGCTAGTCCTATTTATAGGCAAAGGCCCTGGGCCTCTTCCCAAATATTGAGCGGGAAGGGCGCCAACAATTGGCCAATTTGAAGGGGAACATCTGGTACACTTATCCTGACTAAAGTTGGTCTTCGCCTACCAAAGGCCCTGTGGTGACGCCGTCCTGGGCTCCATGGTGACCTCCTTCCCACCGTTGGACTGGTCTTGGTCTCGTTGCACCAAAATGGGTGCCTTTGCTTGATCCTCTCGCCTGCGCTTGCCCCCTTTGCACCAAAGAGGAAAGGGAGACGCTGCGCGGGCTGGCGCCCGCTTTGCACCCTTGGTCGTCATGGCTTGCGTCATGGGCACCTCGTGAGGTACCCGCCTTGATCTCTCTGCCTCCTCGCGAGCCAGCCTAAGGAGGTCGTGCCTGAGGAAGCGCCATGTCGTCCGCCTCGCGAGGCTTGGCCCCTCGCGAGGGTCTTGAACCTTGTGCTGATGAAGATGGGCCACGCTGGGCCCCCATTTGAGCCACGCCGTAGGCCGCAGGCAGGCAAGTCTGGGGACCCCGGTTCCCAGAACGTCGACAACCGCATTGAGCGAAGCAGCACAACCTTTAGAGGAAAAATCCCCAGCCGGGAAGCGCGCTGTACAGGAAAAATCACACTAGATGTGATGTTCGGTACGCCGGATAATTACAGGTCCGAAGAGGTTACGTTCCAAGTGCCCCGTTCAGCAGCGGAGACCACGCTCTGTTGGGGCGAGAGAAGTTTACAATCTTCCAAGCCATACCCCATTACGGGTACATGAAGCTCAAAATGCCCGGGCCCAACGGAATCATCACTCTTGCTAGTGATCCGGACATAGCACTCCGCGCCAAAAATAAAACAGCCGCACTGGCCCTCGAGGCACTATCCAAAGCCCTAGTGGCTGAGGAACTGACTGCGCTTCGCTCCACAATGAACAGGGATGATGTGATACTCAATAAAAGATCCAAGTCCACCTCCTTTAAACCGGCAGACGAGATAGTCAAATTCTAAGTCCATCCAACGGACCCTACAAAAACAGCTTCCATCGGGGTACAATTAAACCCTGATGTAGACGCCGCACTACGAGAGTTCCTACGCGAGAACTGGGATATTTTTGCATTGCATCCTTCAGACATGCCGGGAATCCCACGCATGCTGGCCGAGCATAGCCTAAATATTCTAAAAGGATTCAAGACAGTCAAGCAGGTTCTTCGGTGTTTCTCTAAACCTAAGAGACAAGCCATGGGAGAGGAGCTAGCCAAGTTATTGGAGGCTGGATTCATCAGAGAAATAAAACATCCGGACTGGCTAGCAAACCTGGTGATGGTACCAAAAAAGGACAAATCCTGGCGCCTGTGCGTCGATTTTAAAGACCTCAACAAGCCTTGTCCAAACGATCCCTTCCCCCTCCCCCGCATCGATCAAATCATCAACACTACCGCAGGACATGATTCATTGTGTTTCCTCGACGCATACTCCGGCTACCATCAAATCAAGATGGCGGAGCCAGACCAAGCCGCAACGGCATTCATCACACCATATGGCCCCTTCTGCTTCAACACAATGCCCTTTGGGCTCAAAAACACCGGCGCAACTAGATCGACAAAACAGTGGATGCATACGTAGATGACATGGTCGTCAAAACCAAACATGCTGAATCCCTAGTAGACAACTTGAGGCTCACGTTCGATAACCTCCGAACATATGACATCAAGCTCAACCCGGAAAAATGTGTTTTCAGCGTACCAGCCGGAAAGCTCTTGGGCTTCATTGTATCCGGTAGAGGAATTGAAGCAAATCCGTCCAAGATCCGAGCTCTGTCACAATTGGATATCCCAAATGACCTCAAACAAATACAAAAATTGACTAGATGCGTAGCAGCTCTAAGCCACTTCATCTCCCGCCAGGGAGAAAAGGCATTACCCCTTTATCACCTCCTTCGGCGCACCGAACACTTCGAGTGGACAGATGCCGCCACAGCCGGACTGGAAGAAATAAAAGCCATATTGGCAACCAACCCAGTCTTAGCCGCGCCAAACATTGGCGAACCAATGCTATTATACATTGCGGCAACTCATCAAGTTGTGAGCGCAGTGCTCGTCGTCGAACGAGAAACGGGCGGACATCAATTCCCCCTTCAAAAGCCGGTTTACTACGTATCCACTGTCCTTACTCCATGTAAGTCATGGTACCCGCATTATCAAAAGATAGCGTACGTGGTATTCATGGCATCCCGGAAGCTGCGACACTACTTTCAAGAGTGTTCGATAACGGTAGCCTCAGAAGTGCCACTTAATGATATTATAAACAACCGCGACGCGACAAGCCGGATTGCCAAATGGGCCATTGAGCTCCTCCTGTTTGACATAACTTACAAGCCATGGAGAGCTATTAAGTCGCAGGTATTGGCCGACTTCGACGCCGAATGGACATAATCCAAACTCCCTAAAGAGTACGACACATACTCCAACTGGATCATGCATTTCGACGGCTCAAAAATGTTGGTCGGCCTGGGGGCTGGCGTCGTTTTGACGTCCCCAACAGGAGATACAGTTCAATACGTACTCCAGATAATGTACACGGACTCCAACAACACAGTCGAATATGAGGCCCTTCTACATGGTCTCCGGATGGCAGTATCCATGGGCATTCAACGCCTAGAGGTGCGCGGGGATTCGAACCTCGCGATATCCCAAATAAACGGAGACTTTGATGCCAAGGATCCGAAAATGGCAGCTTATCTCAACGCCGTCCTAAAAATGTCAGCTCGGTTCGAGGGGCTCGAATTTCACCATATAGCCCGGGAAAACAATCAGGCGGCAGATGTCCTAGCAAGCATGGGCGCAAAACGCGATGCAGTCCCCCCCAACATCTTTTTGGAGAGGCTGTTCAAGCCATCCGTAGTATGGGAAGGGGAACCCGACAATAATAGCCCGGACTCAACCGCACTACCCGTACCGAACACTCTAACATAATCGGAGGCTCTGCCACCGAAATAACATGTTCAGGCCACGCAATAATGGCCGTCATCGCCCCGTGGACAGAACCATTCCTAGCCTACCTAACTAGGCAGGAACTCCTAGAGGACCAAAACGAGGCACGCCGCATAGTGCGGCGATCTAAAGCCTATAAAGTCCATGAGGGAGAGATTTATAAGAAAAGCACCACCGGAGTCCTTCAAAGGTGCATCTCCGAAGAGGAAGGGCGGAATCTTCTGGCAGAAATTCATGCCAGACTCGGCAACCACCACGCTGCAGCCCGGGCCCTTGTAAGCAAGGCCTTCCGTACAGGCTTTTATTGGCCGACGGCCCGAGCAGACGCTCAGGACTTAGTCCAATGCTGCATTGGTTGCCAGCTTTTCGCAAACCAAAGCCATATGCCACCCACTGCCCTCCAAACTATCCCCATCACTTGGCCCTTTGCGGTCAGGGGTCTTGACATGGTTGGACCCCTTAAGGGAGGAACCCACAAGAAAAAATACTTGCTGGTCATGGTGGATAAGTTCACAAAATGGATAGAAGCCAAGCCTATTAAGACGGCCGAATCTGGACCCGTGATTGACTTCATATCTGGGGTCGTACACCGTTACAGCGTCCCCCACAGCATCATCACTGATAACGGCACGAACTTTACGGCCGACGAGGTAAAACTCTGGTGCAAAAATATGGGCATCAAGCTCGATTATGCTTCAGTCTATCACCCGCAAACTAATGGTCAGGTCGAGCGAGCAAATGTTCTTATCATGAGCGGCATCAAACCCAGATTAGTGCGGTCCCTCAAGGAATCTAACACGCACTGGGTAGAGGAGCTCGACTCCGTACTCTTGGGGCTACGGACCACGCCGAATCACACTACCGGATACACACCATTCTTTATGGTATATGGCGCAGAGGCGGTTCTGCCCTGCGATATAATCCATGACTCACCTCGAGTGCGCATGTACGAAGAAAGAGAAGCCGAGCTCGGTCGGCAGGACAGTTTGTACGCCTTGGCGGAGGAGCATGATGTGGCAAAATCCCGTTCCGCTTTCTATCAATAGCAGGCTCGAAGATACCAAAGCAGAGAAGTACGGGCCAAAACTTACAATGTTGGCGAGTTAGTTCTACGCCTGCCGGATACGAAAAAGGACAAACTCATGCCCAAATGGGAGGGTCCCTTCATTATTGACCAAGTCCTGACCGGTGGAGCGTACCGTCTGCGGGATGCATCGGACAATCGACTCGAGCCGAACCCATGGAACGCGGCCCGACTCCGAAGATTCTAGCCTAGCTCCGGACTCTGTGTTCGTCTCCTTTCCCTGTCCATTTTACATATACTATCTGTCTTATATTTGTCTCCTTCCCCCTTCTTTTCTCTCACAGTCTTTAAGAGCCCATTTGTGCCTTGTTTGCACACAACTGACACGCTATCCGCGCTCATTATCTCTGGGGGCTTCTTTAATAGAAGCTTATTCATACGGGCTTCATACCCAACACATGTGTTATACTTCCGCATGTACCTTTTATTCACCATTATATGCATCGATATGACTTAAGCTTTGGCCAAGCTGGGTTGCCTGGCTCTTGTATTTATGCCCTACGTTCTTGTTAATTCGGCTAGGGCATAAGGGGAGCACCTCTGCGATTGTTACTGCCGGGTCAGCCGGATGTGTACCTCAGACTGGGTGAAGCCGAAAGCTAGCGTTATTAAGAGAATATTCGGTCGGTGAGCAAAAGATGATTTTTTAACCATTTTCTATACATGCCGCCAGATGTTTTTACTGCGATTCTTTCCGCAGCCCAGACATGCACTTTAGGGCATGCATACCCAGGGAAAGGAACCCCTAACGGAACTATTCTCCCTGGAAGATGTTTCTTACTAACCATGTAATATAACATAACTAGTTGGGCACTTGTCTGTTCAAGCACTAATGACCCCTATGCCTGGTTTCCACGCATGCCTCGGTTCTCTATAACCGCGAGGTTATCCGGATTCACTCCGGACTGTCGGGTCCAGAGGTCAAAGCGAAAAGGTCCGCCATGACAAACAATCTACAATCCGGCTAGAAGGCATTATACATGTCACTTTAAATTACATCGTCAATTTCACTGGTTAAATTCCTCTTCTATACCATCCAACAGGCTGTCTAGTCTACAATCCTGTTGGGAATACTTTGCGGCCAATTCTACTTGGTCGTACACTAAGCTCACATGGATCTCCTTCCCATCGTGCCCCACAGGTCCGACCTCGGCCATGTGGTTTGGGTCAGCCTTCGTGCACCGCGTCTTCACCAGGGCCCAGGCTTCCCTCGCACCTTGGCGGCAGGCTGACATCTTCCATAACCGGAAGCGCCGTCGCGCTCCCTTCAGCTTCTCCGCAATCTCTCCAAGGCCTTCGGGCACGGAGACGGATGGCCACAAGGCCTGGGCGACCCCTTGCATCACCTGCCGCACTCGTTCGTGCAGTTGCGAGAGTTCGGGAAGAAGGTCACCCGTAGAACCGGGCATTTCTTCCGCAGGACGACCTGTTAGCATACCTACAGACATAACTTTGTCAGCCGACTTCCTCGCCGAACTCTTTTTCAAAGTTCATTCAAGCACTTACTAAAAATGCCGCGTCGAAGCCGCCGATTCTCCTTAACGGAGTCCGACAGTTGGGCACGAACATCCTTTAGTTCCACGCCCAGCTGGGTGTTGGCATCTAGGAGATCATTCTTCTCCTGCCTCACCCTTGTAAGCACGCTCTCACCGGCCTTTAGCTGGCGTAGGAGATATTGCTTATCCAGATTTACTCCGGCGTCATCTGCAATTTTATTGTCAGATTTGCATATACGCCGCACTTTACATGATACTTATCATTTGAAGCATATATTACCAGAGGGGGTCTCCTTGGGCTCCCATGCTGTGGCTAGTGCGGCCTGAGGTTGGGCTTTGCACTCTTCTAGCTCATGGGACAGTTGGGTATTCTTTTCTGTAAGAACCTACATAACAAATGATCCTTAAATCAGTTATTCTAGCTGTTTCAAGTCTCAGGGGCTACTGATATATATAATCACCAAATTTTCTCACCTGTATGTCCTTTACATACTGCTCCGTGGCTCTGGCTAGACCATTTTGAGTAGCACGGAGGTACGCGTCTCCCGAGTTGAAGGCATCGAATGCCTCTTGGGAGAAACATGCGTCACGCAGAACAGTCCGGTGACGCCTGTGGTTCATGGCACTCTCCACCTCGGAATTTGTGGCGGACAGTCTGTCCGCATCGTCTGTCGAAGGAGCGTCCGGCGCGCGTCTCTTATTCGCTTCCGCTTCTGGATCCAGCCTTGGAGCCCGACTGGTGGAGGCGCGATTGGCAACCTCTTCGGATATAGTCTGGCGAGCGTTCTTTTTCCTAAAGAAAGCACAGGCGTTAGTATGCCTCTGAGAATAATATCTTGGAATAAGACGGCGCGCCATACCGCTGCGCCGGTGTCTCAATCCGGACTACGTGTCTTTTCAGCCTGCCTGGCCTCGCGACCCTTTGTTGGCTAGTCGCCGCAGGCTCGGCATTCCGCCTCGAGGGCCTCCCCTGCAAAAACACCATCGGTATACGGTAATAAAAAATACGCAAGGACGGATCCTTCTCGAAGTGCTGGGACTTCAGTCTCAGTTACCTGTGAGGCTGGAAGTATCCCAGGATAATCGGCCGTAATGGCCACCAAGGCATTGTCATTGCTCAATTGGTAAAATACCCTATCGATCAGCTCCACAAATATGTCCGAATCCTCTTGGGAGGCCAGGTCGAGGGACCGTTCCAGATCCTCAGGTTGTGGAGGAGGGCTGTTTATCTCCCTTACAGCAAGATAAAATACTTAACTATGGGAATATGGAACGAATGGGCAAGAAAAAGTGTCAGCTTACCCAGCTCGGAGGATTGTACATAGAAAATCCGCCCTGTGGATTGACGCAGAGAAATTCCTCCTCTTCTCCCTTGTACAAAGTGGACAAGATCTTTATTAGAGCAGCAGCCGATTCTGGCCCCTTACGGCCGCAGCGGTTGGCGTCATCCTCCCCGTTGAAATCCCACATGGGGTGACCTCTATACTGAAGCGGCTGCACCCCCCGCATAATGCATAAGGCCATGACCTCGATCATGGTCAATCCGGATTGAGCTAACAACCTTATCCGGCTCATCAGGTAAAGAACGTCCCTGTCATCTCCCTCCTGGGGGCTCCATGGACGCCAGCTCAGGTGCTTCTTCAAAGGAGCATTGTCGAACTCAGGGAGGCCGATCCGAATAGGATCCGGGAGGGAGACGTCTTCTATATAAAACCATTCTGAAGGCCAGTCTTCGGACGCCTTCTTTGGGGTTCCGGATAAATATCCGGTCCCGGCGATGCGCCACACTTCGGCTCCGCCCACTTAATATATTGACCCCCTCTGAGAACGGGGCACCAGGCAGAACAGCTTCTTCCACAATGCGAAATGAGCCTCGTAGCCCAAAAACAGCTCGTAAAGGGCTACGAAACCCGCGATATGCAATATGGAGGCAGGTGTAAGGCTGTGCAACTGGAGGCCCTAGAACTCCAGGAGCCCCCGGAGAAACGGTTGAATTGGAAATCCGAGCCCTCTTATCAAATGAGGGACAAGGCATACCCGCTCTCCCTTGGAGGTATTGGTAAGGCTCTCCGCTTGCTCTCCGCCATTATAGGTGGCGAGCCCGGCTCGAACCGGGACCATGTAGGATGGGGGGAGAAATCCCTTGGTCTGAAGCATCACTAGTGCGATGTGCGGGATGGAACATCTCTCCCAATCTCCAGGCTTGGGGCTGGGGAAGCGAGAGGAGGGGTTGCATCGACTGGCCATGATGGAATGGTGTGACACCCCAAAAATTTTAACCTTGTTTTATTAATTAAAACTTTTCCAGGGAATTTAAAATTTTATTTTCTGGATTTTCTTTTGATTTGAGAGCCATTCTTTCCCTTATTATTATGGAGTTTTTACCTCTAGTGAAAAAACTTTCCAAATATAGTATTGGACTTGTTTGCCATTTCAAGAAAAAACATTTCTATTGTTAGTAGAATTTATTTGCACAATTGTTCCTCTCTGAGCTTTATTCCTTAGAATGATTTTCATTTGTTTTGGTGGTCTTTTTGAACTACAACCAATTGATAAATTTACTTAAAATTCCAACCAAAATTTGGAGATATCATGTCATGTTTTAAAAACACTTTTATGCAAAAACATCTTTTATTCATGGGATATTTTGAGCTCTACACGAAGTTTTGAAAACTAGTCCAGATGGCAGTATTGCACTACAACCCATTTAAATATTTCTTTCTAGCTTCCACCAAAATTTTGGGATGTTCATAGGAGTATATTATTCAACCTTATGCAAAAATCCAGTGTTGTCCTTTGAAAAATTTGAGTGAATCAACCTCTTTTTCATTCTGGTCCAGCTTGGTGATTTGTATTGCAACCCCAATTTATCTTGCTCTTTTACCCATGATTCTTTTTCCTACTTATAGAAGACCCTACTAAACCCTTAAGTCCAGAAGAGTGGGCCCATTGGAGGATTTTAAGTGCATGCAATAGTGCCCTTTTCTTTCTGTCCAGAGTCAGTTTTCTCCCAAGCTTGCCCAGAGCGCACGTTTTGCACGCGCGCGCACCGAGCCGCCGCGTCCCACTACCGACGCCCCGCGCTCGTTCTGGCCACTCCCCTCGCACAGCCAGCACACCCGCCCCCTCCCTCGCTGTAGAGCAACCCCTGGAGCTCCACAGCGCCGCCGTTAGATCGGCCACGGCGGCTAGCGGCCGGCCACAGTGGGTTTCTGCCGTGGACGCCCGGACCACTAGCGCTCGCCAGCTTCCCCCTGGAGCAGCTCAAGCTCATCCGCAAGCTTGTCCGCAAGCACTCGTCGCCGCCACGTCCCTCTGCTGCTACAGAATGGCGGTCGCCGGCGATCTTATCCACGACCACCGTCGGAATCGATCACGATCGCCTATTTAAGGACCCCTGAGCTCGTCCAGGCCCTCAAGCAACCTCATACCCCCTCTCCCACTCCCTCACTGATCCTCCTGTAGCAGTAGAAAGACCAGAGATGGTCGTCTTCTTCTTCTCCGACAACCACAGCCGCCGCCTCATTCCGGTTCATTCCGGCGCCAACAGGGCCTGCCCCTCTCCACTCTCTTCACCAGAAGCTCTCTCTTCATCTCGTGAATCCATCCCCCTGCTCGATTTCGATCAGGAGCCGCCAGAGGCAAGAGCCCCACTCTGCCTGACGGCCACCGTCCGCTGCGGAGCTTGCCGCCGGCGACTCCGTCCACCCCAGGGACCATAGCGACCACCGAAAGGACCGCCTCGACCCCCTGAGCCCGCAGATGGCCTCGGTTTCTCGAACGGTGCTCGCCGTTCGCCGGCGAGCATCGCCGAAGTCCCGCCTCCGCTTGGGCAGAGGAAGAGGAGGGAGAGACGACTAGTCAAACCTGACCAGTGGGCCCCGTGGACCCACTGTCAGTGACGCACGCGCCCGTCCACGCTGGATAAGTGAAAGCGTAAAGTCTCGAGTACGTATCCCCTACCCCGAAAGCGTATTCTGCACCGAAGCATTTTCCTTTTTTCTGTTTTATTTTAAAAACAGAATTTGACTAAACTTTGACTGGCTATATCTTTCTAAATAAAACTCCAAATGAATTGATTCTTCTTCCTACCTCTCTGGAATTTCACATAGTTTATTTTAAGATTTATTTAAAAAATAATTAGGACAACTTTTTGTACTGTTTTTAAAATATGTGTTATTGGAATATTTTTGAAAATAGGAATTTGGAGGGGAGATATAACTTTCAAAAGTAATGGAGAGCACCTCACCTCTCCACACCTTGAAGGCAAGCATTCTGAATCCTGGCATAATATTGTCATGTGTTGTTTGATTCGGTTACAACACCACCTTACCTCGGAATTTCCATTATTTATTAGGATGATATGATCCTACTCATGAGTGCATATCGATGATTCTGTGCTTTTGAACTTTGATATGTGTGATAGAAGTCATCCTCATATAGCCTTCATGCCTACCGGAAGGAAACCGGGAAAGCTTCTGTCTTGGGTAGACACGATGCTTGTCTCCAGTTCCTCGTCGAGACAGTTGTGTCCTGTATGGCATGATGAGGTATGATGGGTGGTGATTCTGTCTGTTGGATTGAAGTATATTTGTTATGCTAATCATGCAGGGAATGCTTAAACCCCCTGAGTCAATAGATCGAGTCTTGTTCCAGTAACCCCCATACTTGTTTCGTGCTGCCACTTGTCCCTGCCACAGGTACGGTACGGTTCAGTAAGTTGTCAACCCCTGTCCAAACACACACACCGCACAGAGAGGCCATGGTGGAAGATACCGGCTGCATCCGGTAGGCAGGCCACCTGGTCCGGGGGCATGGGTGTTTCCGGTTGGGACCGAGAGGGGGGCACCCCTAAGAGCGCGTGATATAAATTTGATCCCATGCTACGCGAGGTTGTAGCCTCCCCACTTAGAGTTTTGCTTAACATGTGTCGTGGGTGATTCCAGACACCGGTAGGTTAAGCTAGTGTGTGCGGTCAGGTGTGTTTTCAACTAAAAGACCGTAGATGGAATTAGTCCCAATGGACTAAAGGAATCCGTTACTCGTGGGTAAAGAGTACACCCTCTGCAGAGATTATATCTATTCGAATAGCCGTGTACATGGTTAAGGACTACAGTCTGGGATGGGTCAAGTGTCGGTCTTAGTGTCGGTCTTAGGAGGAAAAACTACTAAACCAGAACATTAATTATGATCTGTGACATATGATGATTATGATTATTATTATTGTGGACTAATCATTTGTATCCCTGGGACGGTCCTACCTCCTGGATATTCACTGTGATTATTCTTATATATAAGCCCTTTATGTGGTGTCGCACAAACGCCCGACTGTGGCATGCTTATTATTTCATTTACTTATAAACCCATTATGTGGTGTCGCACAGATGCCCGACTTTGGCATGCTTGTTATTTCATTTACTTATAAGCCCTTTATGTGGTGTCGCACAGACGCCCGACTGTGGCATGCTTGTTATTCCTTTTATATATAAGCCCTTTATGTGGTGTCGCTCAGACGCCCGACTAAGGCATGCTTCATATTATTATCCTTTCGAGGCGTCGCTTCAGACACCCGATCGGTGCTTTTATTTCTACTACCTGATTGTTTACTCATGTTTTATTTTGAATGATCTGTTGGCGTGCATCTTGAACCTTATTTCATAACTGACAAAGTAATCATAGAATATTTCAAAGCATGATTATCAGTGGCTATATTATACATGTGTTCTTAATGTTTGCGAGTACATTCAAAGTACTCACTGGCTTGTCCCAGGCTATTGTCTTGGGCCAGATTTCTTGCATGGAGAGGAGCGTTGTGATGACAGCCCCGGAACCTGCACAATGGTGATAGCAGCCTCGCGAAGATAGGAGTTATCCTGGTCAGCTATTCCTGTGGGAAATGGAGTCCCATAGACGCTGATGATCCGCAACCTGCTTTCGCCATCAACCACTAGAAACCAATTGTTGTACTCATAGGCCAGAATGGTCTTGTACTACATATCTTGTATTTTTGCTTGGAGCTTCTGTATCAAGTTGGTGCCTCATCAGCTAACAGTAATCCTGGGGCTGATGAGCACAAGGGCCATTTTTTGGGAAATTATATCCCGAAAATCCGGTCCCGACAAATGGATTTCTATCGGATGCGCTCCGATGAACGCTTGCTAAGGGAGGATGGTTGGATTTGGATCTGAATCCTCGTCTCTTTAATAGGCAGCTCATTTACATAGCTAGGGGGGTAAATGTAAAAATACCATGGCTCTTCACATTCGCTTGACACGGGGAAGGTGGCCATTACTGGGCGTGGAAGCCAAGGAGCGCAACATTTACAAGAAACCGGACACTATTTAGCTGGTATACAGAATTTGGAGAAGAACCTGCCTTGCAATGCCAAAGACAATCTGCGCACCGGACTCATCGTCATTGAAGCCTAGTTCGGGCGCTACTGAGGGAGTCCTGGATTAGGGGGTGTCCGAATAGCCGGACTATAACCTTTGGCCGGACTATTGGACTATGAAGATACAAGATTAAAGACTTTGTCCCGTGTCTGGATGGGACTTTCCTTGGCGTGGAAGGCAAGCTTGGCAATACAGATATGTAGATCTCCTCCCATTGTATCCGACTCTGTGTAACCCTAGCCCCCTCCGTTGTCTATATAAACCAGAGGGTTTAGTCCGTAGAACGACAATCATATCATAGGCTAGCTTCTAGGGTTTAGCCCCTCTGATCTCGTGGTAGATCTACTCTTGTACTACCCATATCATCAATATTAATCAAGCAGGAGTAGGGTTTTACCTCCATAGAGAGGCGAACCTCGGTAAAAACATTGTGTCCCTTGTCTCCTGTTACCATCCGCCTGGACGCACAGTTCGGGACCCCTACCCGAGATCCGCCGGTTTTGACACCGACAGGTAGCTTTTAGGGTTTAGCCTCCTCGATCTCGTGGTAGATCAACTCTTGTAATACCCATATCATCAATATCAATCAAGCAGGAGTAGGGTTTTACCTCCATCGAGAGGGCCCGAACCTGGGTAAAAACATCGTGTCCCTTGTCTCCTGTTACCATCCGCCTAGACGCATAGTTCGGGACCCCCTACCCGAGATCTGCCGGTTTTGACACCAACATTGGTGCTTTCATTGAGAGTTCCACTGTGTCATCACCGCAGGGAAGGATGTCTCGTCTCGTCCCTAAAGACAACATTACCGCCAGAGGGGCCTTGGCTGTCGGTCAAACTCTCCGGCTAGGCGGTTTTATCATGACCGCCTGTTCGGCCGCTGCACCAACGATGACTTCTCGGGTCATCGAAAACAGCCTCCACGTCAACTCGGAACTCATCGAGCAGATGCATCCAATGGAGCTCTCTTCCCTGAATGAGCTCTTGGATCGCATCGCTGCCTTGGGAGTCGCTACGGACTATGATCAGATTGGGCTTAAACTCGATCAAAGGGAGATTAACTCTCCACCGGTCACCCATCATATCGCAGTGGTGGAAGAACAATGCGGCGACTCTTCCTCTATCTTGAGGACTAATTATGTCCGGATTCCTAAGCTCTCCAAGCCGGACACCCGTTTACGGGAGGACATCACCCAAGCCCTGAACCTAGAGTCAGGCAGCGGGCCAGACTTATCGGGCAACATCTCGGAACCCGAACTTCCAAGATTGGGAACTCCTCGGCCCCTGGGTCTCAGATCGGGTGAGGGTTCGGATTTAATTCCACCCACCCACCCAAACATAAGTGATCTTTCCCACATCAGGCAAGAGCCCCAGGAAACAGTACATCATTATTGGGCCAGATTCCTCCTTGTGATGAACAAGGTTAAGGACTGTCGCGAGAAAGTCGCAGTTTCATTCTTCTGGAATAATTGCACGGACAAGGGAATCCTTAACGCCATAAGTCACCGTGACATATCACGCTTTGCTGACTTGGCGTCCATAGTACGAAAGTACTGTGCGATGGAAAGCGCCTGGCAAACCGAATTTTTTTTTTGGGATAATCCGGCCCCGAATACACACCCAGTCCGAAGTAAAAGGGTGCACTATCACAAGACACACGGGTTAACTACAAAAAAGCAAAAACCCTCTACAGGGCATGGAACCGTATTGGAGGGATGGCTCAACGGACCCTGCAGAATTCATAGTACAGAAGGTACCATACCAACACATAGCCTTAGAGCATGTTGGATACTCCGGCAGGTGGCCAAAAGTGGCGAGGATCTTCTCATCCCAAAAGCCACAGAGCACCATCCCAGGGATAACAATACGGTATTAACAGTCTTCGAGACCTTCGCATCAAATAATAGGCGCAAGCGAACACTCCGCAGCCTTGTCGAAATCTGCCATGTGGCAACAATAAATCCATGGAGTGACACGGCTATTACCTTCAATACCAGTGACGAACCTAAATTCCGAATAGCCCGGGCACCAGCTGCACTGGTCCTCAGTCCAATTGTGGACGGCTTTCGACTCACCAAAGTACTCCTGGACAACGGAAGTGGATTAAACCTTATCTATGAGGAAACTCTTCAGAAAATGGAAATAGACTGGAACCGCATTGAGCAAAGCAGCACAACCTTCAGGGGAATCATCCCCAGTCGGGAAGCACGCTGTGCTGGGAAAATCACACTAGATGTGGTATTCGGCACGCCAGAGAACTATAGGTCCGAAGAAATTACGTTCCAAGTGGCCCCGTTCAGTAGCAGATACCACACCCTTTTAGGGCGGGAGGCATTCACAATCTTCCAAGCCATACCCCATTATGGGTACATGAAGCTCAAAATGCCTGGGCCCAATGGAATCATCACTCTCGCTAGTGATCCGGACAAAGCCCTTAGAGCCGAAAACAAAACAGCCGCATTGGCCCTCGAGGCATTATCCAAAGCCCTTGCGGCCGAGGAATTAACCGCGCTACGCTCCACAGTGGACAGGGACGACGTGATACTCGACAAAAGATCCAAGTCCACCTCTTTTAAACCAGCGATGAAATAGTCAAATTCCAAGTCCACCCAACGGACGCTACACAAACAACCTCCATCGGGACACATTTAAACCCCGCCGTGGATGCCGCACTACGAGAGTTCCTGCGCGAGAATTGGGACATATTCGCCTGGCATCCTTCAGATATGCCAGGAATCCCACACAGGCTGGCCAAACACAACCTTAATATCCTTAAAGGATTCAAGACGGTCAAGCAAACTCTTCGGCGTTTCTCTGAACCCAAGAGACAAGTTATGGGAGAGGAACTAGCCAAGTTATTGGAGGCCGGATTCATCAGAGAAATAAAACATCCGGACTGGCTAGCAAACCTGGTGATGGTACCAAAGAAGGATAAATCCTGGCGCCTATGCGTCGATTTCAAGGACCTCAACAAGGCCTGCCCAAAGGATCCCTTCCCACTCCCCCGCATCGATCAAATTATCGGCGCTACCGCAGGACATGATTCATTGTGTTTCCTTGACGTATACTCCGGCTACCACCAAATTTAGATGGCAAAGTCCGACCAAGCCGCAACGGCATTCATCACACCATACGTCCCTTTATGTTTCAACACAATGCCTTTTGGGCTCAAAAACGCCGGCGCAACATATCAGCGCATGATTCAGACATGTCTGGAGAAACAAATCGGAAAAACAGTGGAGATACACGTAGATGATGTGGTCGTCAAAACCAAACACGTCGACTCTCTAATAAACGACTTGAGGCTCACATTTGACAACCTCCGAACATATGACATCAAGTTAAATCCGGAAAAATGCGTTTTCGGTGTACCAGCCGGAAAGCTCCTGGGCTTCATTGTCTCCTGCTGAGGAAATGAAGCAAATGCGGTCAAAATCTGAGCTCTGTCACAGTTGGCTATCCCAACGGACCTCAAACAAATCCAGAAATTAACCGGATGTGTGGTGGCTCTAAGCCGCTTTATCTCCCGCCTAGGAGAAAAGGCATTACCCCTTTATCTCCTCCTTTAGCGCACCGAACACTTCGAGTGGACAGATGCTGCCACAGCCGGATTGGAAGAAATAAAAGCCATACTGGCAACCAACCCAATCCTGGCCGCGCCTAATATCGGCGAACCAATGCTGCTATACATAGCGGCGACTAATCAAGTCGTAAGCGCAGTGCTCGTCGTCGAACGAGAAGCGGACGGACATAAATCCCCCCTTCAAAAGCCGGTATACTATGTATCCACTGTCCTCACTCTATGCAAATCACGGTACCCACATTATCAAAAGATAGCATATGCGGTATTCATGGCATCCGGGAAACTACGACACTACTTTCAGGAGTGTTCGATTACAGTGGCCTCGGAAGTACCACTGAACGACATAATAAACAACCGCGACGCAACATTCCGGATTGCCAAATGGGCCATTGAGCTCCTTCCGTTCGACATAACATATAAACCTCAGCGAGCTATTAAGTCGCAGGTGTTGGCCGATTTTGTCACCGAATGGACAGAAGCCGAACTCCCTAAAGAGTACGGCGCATACTCCAATTGGATTATGCACTTCGACGGCTCTAAAATGTTGGCCGGTCTGGGGGCTGGCGTCGCCCTGACGTCTCCCACTGGAGACACAGTCCAGTATGCACTCCAAATACTGTACACGGACTCCAACAATGCATCCGAATACGAGGCCCTGTTACATGGTCTCCGGATGACAGTTTCCATGGGCATTCGACGCGTGGAGGTGCGTGGGGATTCGAACCTCGCAATATCCCAAATAAATAGAGACTTCGAAGCCAAAGATCCGAAAATGGCGGCCTATCGCAACACCGTCCTCAAGATGTCAGTTCGGTTCGAGGGGCTCGAATTCCACCATGTGGCTCGGGAAAACAATCAAGCGGTGGATATCCTCGCCCTCATCGACGCAAAATGTGATGCGGTCCCACCCAACATCTTCTTGGAGAGGCTGTTTAAGCCATCCGTGGTATTGGAAGGGGACACTGGTAACAACAGTCCGGACCCGGCCACAATGCCCGATGCCGAACACTCTGACATAATCGGAGGCACTGCCACCAAAATAACACCTTCAGCCCACGTAATAATGGCCATCATCGCCCCGTGGACAGAACCATTCCTGGCCAACCTAACTAGGCAGGAACTTCCCGAGGACCAAAATGAGGCACGCTGCATAGTGCGGCGGTCTAAAGCCTACAGGGTCCACGAGGGAGAGCTTTATAAGAAAAGCACTACCGGAGTCCTTCAAAGGTGCATCTCCGAAGAGGAAGGGCGGAAACTTCTGGCAGAAATTCATGCCGGACTCGGCGGTCACCACGCTGCAGCCCGGGCCCTTGTAAGCAAGGCCTGCCGTACATGATTTTATTGGCCGACGGCCCGGGCAGATGCACAGGTGTTGGTCCAGCGCTGCGTCGGTTGCCAGCTTTTTGCAAACCAAAGCCATATGCCACCCACTGCCCTCCAAACAATCCCCATTACATGGCCCTTCGTGGTCTGGGGGCTTGATATGGTTGGACCCCTTAAAGGGGGAACCCATAAGAAAAAATACCTACTGGTCATGGTGGATAAATTCACCAAATGGATAGAAGCCAAACCCGCTAAAACGGCCGAATCCGGACCGGTGATAGACTTCATATCCGGGGTTGTACACCGTTATGGTGTCCCCCACAACATCATCACTGACAACGTCACGAACATCACGACTGATGAGGTAAAACTCTGGTGCGGCAACATGGGCATCAAGCTCAATTATGCTTTTGTCTATCACCCACAAACTAACATTCAAGTTGAGCGAGCAAATGGTCTTATCATGAGCGGCATCAAACCTAGATTAGTGCGGTTCTTAAAGGAATCTAACACGCACTGGGTAGAGGAGCTCAACTCTGTACTCTAGGGGCTACGGACCACGCCGAATCGCACTACCGGATACACACCCTTCTTTATGGTGTACGGCGCAGAGGCGGTTCTGCCCTGCGACATAATTCATGACTCACCTCGAGTGGGCATGTACGAAGAAAGAGAAGCCGAGCTCGATCGGCAGGGCAGTCTGGACACCCTGGAGGAGGAGCGCCACGTGGCAAAAGCCCGTTCTGCATTTTATCAGCAACTGGCTCGAAGATACCAAAGCAGAGAAGTACGGGCCAAAACTTATAACGTTGGCGAACTAGTTCTACGCCTGCTGGAGAACAAAAAGACCAAGCTCGAGCCCAAATGGGAAGGTCCCTTCATTATTGACCAAGTTCTGACCGGTGGAGCGTACCGTCTGCGGGATGCATCGGATAACCGACTTGAGCCGAACCCATGGAATGCAGCCAGGCTCCGAAGATTCTACGCCTAGTGTTGGACTCTAAGTTCGTCTCCTTCCTATGTCCATTTTTTGCATATACATTATCTGTCTTTTCTTTCTCTCTTTCCCCCTTTTTCTTCTTTCTCAAGGCCTTTAAAGGCCAACTTGTGCCCTGCTTACACACTATTGACGCACTAAACCGCACTCACTATACCTGGGGGCTTCTTACACAGAAGCTTAATTATCTATCCGGGCTTCATGCCCCGTAAATGTGTTACTCTTCCGCATGTACCTTTTCTTCGCCATTATATGCATCGATATGACTTAAGTTTTGGCGAAGCTGGGTTGCCTGGCTTATGCCCTACGTTCCCGATAATTCGGCTAGGGCATAAGCGGAGCACCTCTGCGATTGTTACTGTCGGGTCAGCCGGATGTGTACCTCAAACTGGGTGAAGCCGAAAGCTAGCGTTCTTAAGGGAATATCCGGTCGGTGAACAAAAGATGATTTTTATTTATTTATTTTGCATATGCGCCCCCAGAGGTTTTTTCCTGCGTCTCTTTTCGCAGTCCGGACATGCACTTTAGGGCATGCGTACCCAGGGAAAGGAACCCTTAACGGAACTATTCTCCCTGGAAGATGTTTCTTACTACCCATGTAATATAACATAACTAGTTGGGTACTTGTCTGTTCAAGCACCAATGACCCCTACACCTGGTTTCCACGCATGCTCCGGTTCTCATATAACTGAGAGGGTATTCGGAAACACTCCGGACTATCGGGTCCAGAGTTTGAAGTGAAAAGGTCCGCCATGACAAATGAATTACAACCGGCTAGAAGGCATTTTACATGTCATTTCAAATACATGGTCCCTTAGACTTTCTAAATTCCTCTTCTATACCATCGAACAGGCTGTCTAGTCTACAATCCTATTGGGAATACTTTGCGGCTAATTCAACTTGCCCATACACTAAGCTAACGGGGATTTCCTTCCCATCGGGCCCCATAGGTCCGACCTCGGCCATGTGGTTTGGGTCAGCCTTGGTATACCGCGTCTTCACCATGTCCCAGGCTTCCCTGGTACCTTGACGGCATGCCGATATCTTCCATAAACGGAAGCGCCGCCGCGCTCCGTTGAGCTTCTCCGCAAGCTCTCCAAGACCTTCGGGCAGGGAGACGGATGGCCACAAGGCCTGGGCAATGCCTTACATCACCTGCCGAACTTGTTCGTGCAGTTGTGAGAGCTCTGGTAGAAGATCACCCGCCGAACCGGGCATCTCATCCGCGGGACGACCCGTCAGTATAACTACAGACATAATTTTGTTAGCTGGCTTCTTCGCCGAACTTTTTTAAAAGTTCGCTCAAGCACTTACTAAAAATGCGGCGTCGAAGCCGCTTATTCTCCTTCATGGAGTCCGACAGCTGGGCGCGAACATCCTTTAGTTCCACGCTCATCTGGGTATTGGCATCCTGGAGATTGATTTTCTCCTGCCTAACTTTTGTAAGCACGCGCTCGCCAGCCTTTACCCGGCGTAGGAGATGTTGCTCGTCCGGATTCACTCTGGCGTCATCTGCAATATTTATTGTCAGATTTGCAGCTACGCCGCACTCTATATGGTACCTATCATTCTTAAAAAAAACATGTTACTAGAGGAGGCCTTCTCGGACTCCTTCGCTGTGGCAGCTGCGGCGTAGCTGGGCCTTGCACTCTTCAAGCTCATGAGACAATTGGGTATTCTTCTCTGTAAGAACCTGCATAATAAATGATCCTTAAATCAGTTATTCTAACTGTTTCAAGTCTCAGGGGCTACTGCTATATGCAATCATCAAATTTTCTTACCCGTATATCCTTTACATACTGACCCGTGGCTTTGGCTAGACCATTTTGAGCAGCACGAATGTACGCTTCTCCTGAGTTGATGGCATCAAATGCCTCTTGGGAGAAACAAGCATCACGGAGTACGGCTCGGCGACGCCTGTGGTTCATGGCGCTCTCCACTTCGAAATTTGTGGCAGATATTTTATCCGCATCCTCTGTCGAAGGAGCATCCGGTGTGTGCCTCATATTCGCTTCCGCTTGTGTGTCCGGCCCCGGAGCCCGACTAGTTGAGGCGCGATTGGCGACCTCTTCGTATATAGTCTGGCGAGCGTTCTTCTTTCTAGGGAACACGGGCGTTATTATGTCTTTAAAGACGACAACCATGGAGTGAGGTGTTGCATCATACCTCTGCGCCGACGTCTCCGTTCGAACTGCTTTCCTTTTTAGCCTGTCCGGCCTCGGAGCCCCTTGTTGGCTAGTCGCCACGGGCTTGGTGCGGCGTCCCGATGACCTTCCCTATAAAACACCGTTTGTATACGGTAAGTGAAGTGCGTAAATGCAAATCCTTTTCAAAATGTTGGGACTTTGATCTCATTCACCTGCGAAGCTGGGAGCAGCCCAGGGTAGTCGACCGTAATGGCCACCAAGGCGTCATCGCTGCTTAATTGGTAGAAAACCCTGCCAATCAGCTCCACAAATATGTCCGGGTCCTCTTTGAAGACCGGGTCAAGGGACCGCTCAGGATCCTCTGGTTGTGGAGGTGGGCTGTTGATCTCCCTTACAGCCTTACGCAGCTCCTGCGATGATTTTGCAAGGTAAAATATTTAATTGTGGGAATATGGAACGGATGGGCATAAGAAGTGGCGACCTACCTAGCTCGGAGGATTGTACATGGAAAATCAATCCTGTGGCTTGATGCGGAGGAATTCCTCTTCCTCTCCCTTGTACAAACCGGACAAGATTTTTGCTAGGGCAGCAGTCGAGTCCGGCCCCTTGCGGCCGCAGCGGGTGGCGTCATCTTCCCCGTTGAAATCCCACATAGGGTGGCCTCGATATTGTCGCGACCGGTTTTCCAGACATTAAATTCCAGAAAATGGCCATCGAGCTCATCAGCCTCAGGATTACTGTTAGCTGATGAGGCACCAACTTGTTACAGAAATTCCAAGCAAGGGTACAAAATATGAAGTACAAGACCATTGTGGCCTATGAGTACAACAAATGGTTTCTAGTGGTTGAGGGCGGAAGCGGTTTGTGGATCACCACGGCTGTGGGACTCCATTTCCCACGGGAACAGCTGACCAGGTTAACTCCTATCTTCACGAGGCTGCTATCACCGTTGCTCAGGTTCCGAGGCGGTCGTCGCAACGCTCCTCTCCAAGCATGCAATCTGGCCAAGACAATAGCCAGGGACAAGCCAGTGAGTACTTTGAATGTACTCGCAAACATTAAGAACACAGATATAATATAACCGTTGATGCTCATGCTTGGCAATGTCCATATACTCACTTAGTTAGTCATAAATAAATGTCTTGATGCATGTAAACAGGTTATTCATATATAACCGGAAATTTATGCAATGGCCACATAGAGGTAATAAATACTGGGTACCAAGCGAGGGTCTGGATGACTCCTCGAGCGAAAAAAAATGCAAGGTAGTAAATACTGGTGCCAAACGACTGTCTGAAAGACTCCTCGAGCGGAAAAAAAATGCAAGGTAGTAAATACTGGTGCCAAACGAGTGTCTGAAAGACTCCTCGAGCGGAAAAATGCAGAATAATAATAATACCACAGTCGGGCGTCTGAGCGACACCACATACAGGGCTTAAAAGAAATGCCACAGTCGGGCGTCTGAGCGACACCACATAAAGGGCTTAAAAGAAATGCCACAGTCGGGCGTCTGAGCGACACCACATAAAGGGCTTTAAAAGAAATGCCACAGTCGGGCGTCTGAGCGACACCACAGAAAGGGCTTTTAAAAGAAATGCCACAGTCGGGCGTCTGAGCGACACCACAGAAAGGGCTTTAAAAGAAATGATAATCATAGGAAAATGTCTCGGAGGTGGAACCATCCCAGAGATATTTGATGATAACAACATTATCACGGGTCAGTCAACAAAAGTAATAATCAAAATCATCACTAGTTTCAAGTAGAAGTTTCCGTTCTGGTTTAACAGTTTCACCTCCGAAGACCGACACTAAGACCGACGCTTGACCCATCCCAGACTGTAGTCCTTAACCATGGACACGGCTATTCGAATAGGTTTAATCTCTGCAGAGGGTGTACTCTTTACCCACGAGTAACGGATTCCTTTAGTCCATCGGGACTAATTCTGCCTACGGCTTTTTAGTTGAAAACACGCCTAACTTGCACACACCAGCTTAACTCATTGGTGGCTGGAATCACCCACGACACTTGTCAAGCAAAACTCTAAGTGGGGAGGCTACAACCTCGCGTAGCATGGGATCAAATTTATATCGCGCGCTCTAAGGGGTGGCCTCCCCTCTCGGTCCCAACCGGAAACACCCATGCCCCCTGACCAGGTGGCATGCCTACCGGCTACAACCGATATCTTCCACCATGGCCTCTCTGTACGGTGTGTGCTGGAAAGGGGTTGACAACTTACTGAACCGTACCCTACTTGCGGCAGGGACGAGTGGTAGCACGAGGCAGGTATGGGGGTTACTGGAACAAGACTCGATCTGCGGTCGACTCAGGAGGTTATAAGTGCCTGCATGACATGTATATCAAAAATATTTCAACCAACAAAAATCACCAATCAATATACCTTACCATGCCATATCGGAAATAACCGCCCTGACGGGGACCGGCGACAAGCTCAGGCCTACCCAAGGCCGAGATTTTCCCGGATTCCTTCCGGCAGGCATGCAAGGCACATGAGGGTGATTACCATCACAATCATTTCATTTCCAATAGCAAGGAAAACGTTGATATGCTTCCATGCAAGTGATCATGTCACATGAAATATCAATTCCACCGAAATGAGGTTGTTTTATAAATGTGTCAACCATCACATCAAACATATTATGCCAAGGTTCAAAATGCTTGCCTTCACGTTGTGGAGGGGTGAGGTGCTCTCCAAAACTTTTGAAAGTTTCTTCTCTCTCTCCAAAATCCTATTTAAAAATATTTGAATTAACACATATTTCAAAACAGTACAAAAAGTTGTTTTGGAAAATTATCAAATAAATATTAAAATAAACTAGATCAAATTTGAGGAAGATAGGAAAAAGAATCAACTCATTTGGAGTTATATTTTAAAAGTTATAGGCAGTCAAAGTTGTGGTCAAAACTGATTTAAATAACACAAAAAAGGAAAAACGTTTCAGAGGGGAATACGCTTTCGGAGCGGGGAGACGTACTGGGGGAAATTACGCCTTCGCTCAAACACATGGACGACGCGGTGTGTCACTGACAGTGGGTCCAGGGGGTCCACTAGTCAGGTTTGACTAGTCTTCTCCCTCTCTTTCCTCTGTCCCGAGCGAAGGCGGAGCTCCGGCGATCGTCGCCGGCGACTGGCGGCTCCTCCCGGGGCTCCAAGGGCGGGGATGGATCCGCTACTCCGGGGCGGTCCTCCCGGTGGTCGCCTGGCAGGTGGGGGCGGAGGGAGCTGCCGGCGGTGAGCTCCTCGGCGGAGGTGGCCTCGGGAGCAAAGTGCCATTGGGGCTGCGGTGGCTCTCGATCAAAATTGAGCAGGGGGAAATGTTCGCGGAAGGATGAGGAGGCTTCTGGTGGAGAGAGTGGAGAGGGGGAGGTCCTGGTGGCGCCGGAACGGCAGGGGCAGTGGCGGTGGTCGGAGTTGCCGAAGACGGGGAAGAAGACTTCCCTGGGTCGAATGTGGGCTAGGGGAACGCCATAGTGGTGGCCTGAGGTCGCCTGCGAGCGGGAACGGGCTCGGGGACTCCTTAAATAGGCGTGGCAAGGCGGTTCCGCGGCGGCCGTGGATAAGCTCTCCGGCGACCGCCATTCTGTAGCTAGGGGCGTCGTGGCGGCGACGAGCGCTAGGCGACACCTTGTGGATGAGCTTGCGCTGTTACAGGGGCCAGGTGGCGAGCGGGAGGGGCTTGGGTGGCGCTGCACGGAGCAGGGGCTGTCGGCCGACGCCGGCGTGCCGCCAAAAATCTCTGGCGGTGGCGCTGTAGGGCGCCAGGGGTGGTTGGCGTGTAGTGGTTAGGCGGGGAGTGCGTGGCGAAGTTCTCCCGTGCGGGCCAAGGTAGGGGGTCGCGACGCGGCGGCTCGGTTCACGCGGCTGCAAAAGGCGCGCTCTGGGCGCGGCTGGAGCACGCTCACCAGTTGCTCGGCGAAATGCCAGGGCAAGCTAGGTGGCTCGGTTGGAGCTGGGGTTTAGCAGGTCTAGGTTAGGGGAAACAGGTAGTCTAGTGGACATGCCTGTCTGATCAGGGGTGCAAGATCATAGTGTAATGACAAGCATCATGCCAAAACAGATCATGCCCACAAGGTGTTTGAAACAATGCCAAGGGCACTTAGGCAAGTCTTGGAGTGGTCAAAAACTCCAGATCAGTGTCTCCTTGGATGCACAAGAGGGTGGTGAGGTTAGTTTGGCAAAAGGAGAAACTTGTTAGTGCAAGCTTTGCAGAATTACTATTCTGGACAGGAAATGAATGGCATCATTTCATGAACCAAAATTGCTCCAAAGGGTGCATGCTCCTGGACTTAGGGGTTTGGTAGGGAGGACTATGAGCATGAGAAAACACAAGGTCATTGGAGCAAGAAATAATAGGGTTGCAGTAGAAAACACTAGTCTGGTCCAGAATGAAGATGATGCTGATTCACTCAAAATTTGCAAATAACATCACTGGGTTTTTGCATAAAGTTGAATCAAATGATATCACTAACATCCCATAATTTTGGTAGAGGCTAAAAGAAAATATTTAAATGGGTTGTAGTGCAAAAATGCCCATTGGACCAGAGAAGAAAAAAGGGTGTAGAGCTCAAAATATTTCATGAAATAAAGATGTTTTTGCATAAAAGCTATTTAATAACCTCACATGACATCTCCAAATTTTGGTGGGAATTTTAAGTGAATTTATCAAATGGTTGTAGTTTAAATATGGCCATTTAACCTTGGAAAAAACCATTTTCAAGAAAGTGAAGATCAAGCAACTTAATTGAGCAATTAGTTGCACTGATAAAAGTAAAGTTTTTCTAGAGAGGTTAAACAAGTCCAATAACACATTTGAAGAGTCCACACTTAGAGGAAAAACTCCACAATGTCAAGGTTAAAGATAAAAAAGGGACCTCATAAAATAAAGTTTTTAAGTCCTGGCAAAAATTTAATTAATAAAACAAGGCCAAAATTTTTGGGGTGTCACAGATATTGAAGCGGCTGCACCCCCCTCATAATGAATATTGCCATAACCTCAGTTATGGTCAGTCCTGTTTGAGCCAATACCTTTATCCAGCCCATCAGGTAAAGAACGTCTCTATCACCTTCCTCCTGGGGGCTCCGTGGTCGCCAGCTCAGGCGCTTCTTCAAAGGAGCATTATCAAACTCAGGAAGGCCAATCCAAATAGGATTCGGAAGAGGGACGTCCTCCATATAAAACCACTCTGAAGGCTAGTCTTTGGATGCCTTCTTCGGGGTTCCGGATAAGTATCCGGTCCCGGCGATGCGCCATACTTCGGCTCCGCCCACTTGATATATTGACCCCCTCTGTGAACGGGGCACAAGGCAGAACAACTTCTTCCACTGTGCGAAATGAGCTTCCAGCCCAAGAACAGCTCGCAAAGGGCTACATAACCCGTGATGTGTAGTATGGAGGCAGGGTGAGGTTGTGGATTTGGAGGCCGTAGAACTCCAGGAGCCCTCGGAGAAACGGATGGATTGGAAATCCTAGTCCCCTTAACAAATAAGGGACTAGGCATACCTACTATCCCTTAGAGGGGTTTGGAAAGCTCTCCGCTTGCTCCCCGCCATTATAGGTGGCGAGCCCGGCTCGAACCGGGACCATATACGCCGGGGGGAGAAATCCCTGGGTCCGAAGCTTCACTAATTGGCTGTGCGGGACGGAACACCTCTCCCAATCTCTGGGCTTGGGGCTGCGGGAGCGAGAGGAGGAGCTGCGCTGGCCGGCCATGCTGGGATGGATTTTTTCAGGCGCGCTCCGATGAATGCTCGATGAGGGAGAATGGTGTGGTTTGGATCTAAGAATCCCCGTCTCTTTAAATATACAGTTCATTCACATAGCTAGGGTGGTAGATGTAAAAACGCCCTGGCTTCTCACATTCGCTTGACATGTGGAAGATGGCCATTATTGGACGCAGAAGCCAAGAAGCGCAACATTTACGAGAAGTCGGACACTATTTAGCAGGTGCTCAGAGTTTGAAGAAGAACCCGCCTTGTAATGCTGAAGACAATCTGCGCGCCGGACTTATCATCATTGAAACCTGGTTCGAGGGCTACTGAGGTAGTAGTGGATTAACGGGTATCCGGATAGCCGGACTATAACCTTTGGCCGGACTGTTGGACTATGAAGATACAAGATTGAAGACTTCGTCCCGTGTCCGGATGGGACTCTCCTTGGCGTGGAAGGCAAGCTTGGCAATACGGATATGTAGATCTCCTTCTTTGTAACCGACTCTGTGTAACCCTAGCCCCCTCCGGTGTCTATATAAACCGGAGGGTTTAGTCCGTAGAACAACAACAATCATACCATAGGCTAGCTTCTAGGGTTTAGCCTCCTCGATCTGGTGGTAGATCAACTCTTGTATTACCCATATCATCAATATCAATCAAGCAGGAGTAGGGTTTTACCTCCATCAAGAGGGCCCGAACCTGGGTAAAAACATCGTGTCCCTTGTCTCCTGTTACCATCCGCCTAGACGCACAGTTCGGGACCCCCTACCTGAGATCCACCTGTTTTGACACTGAAAGGGGGGGGGTGAATAGGCGATTTTTATGAATTCTTCACTGAGGAATTTTCGGGTGAGGAAATTCCTAAGCGAAGAACTACTTGTAGCGGAATAAGTACTCAGATGTAAACATAACAGAACACAAGCATGGTCATCATGATGAAATGAAGACAAGCACAGAGTACAGAAATCGTAAACACAGGATAACACAGGATGAAGACAAACAAACTGAAGAAATATAACTAAGGAAATTGAGAAAGTCTTCAGTCAAAGTCTTCAAACAGATATGAACAGGAACACAACACAGAAATGAGAAAATGATAGAGTTGAGGAAATAGAACCAGTAAGCTTGGTGAAGACAATGATTTGGTAGACCAGTTCCAACTGCTGTGTCAGCTGTACATCTGGTTGGAGCGGCTAGGTATTTAAGCCTGAGGACACACAGTCCCGGACACACAGTTCTCACTGTATTCTCCTTGAGCTAAGGTCACACAGACCTCGCCCAATCACTCGTGGTAAGTCTTCAGGTGACTTCCAAACCTTCACAAACTCGTTAACTCGGCGATACACAATTTCCTCTTGGATGCTCAGACCATGATGCCTAACCGTCTGGAAGAAGCACAGTCTTCAAAGGTAACAAGCGTCGAATCTACGCAAGATCAATCTCTTCAGTGATGCTCAATCACTTTGGGTTTGTAGGTGTTTGGGTTTGGGTTTTCCTCACTTGATGATTTTTGCTCAAAGTCCTGGGAGGATGGGATGCTCTCAAATGACAAGTGTCAGTTTCTCTTGGAGCAGCCAACCAGCTAGTGGTTGTAGGGGGAGGCTATTTATAGCCTAGGGAGCAGCCCGGCATGATAAGACATAAATGCCCTTCAATGATATGACCGTTAGGTGGGTAGATATTTTGGAACAGCTGGCACGAAGCACAACAACGGTCGGAAATTTGAGTATCAAATACCTTAGGGCTATCATGTTCCTCACTGTGTAGGCAATCCACACTTGCGAATTCCTAACTCCTTAGTCAGAACAAATTGCTCAGCGGCCAGAAGAACTTCGTCTCTGTCACTGAAGAAATTGACTGAGCTGTATGAGATTTCCAATGGCTTCACTCGAAGGGATTGGTAGGTGTAGGATTTGAGTTGAGCATCACATGGAAATTTTTCCTTAGTATTTCCTCGCCCCCCTTTAACAGTACGGTGTTTCCTATGACACAAGAAAGAGAAAATGAAACTACGAAAACAAAAATCTTCACGCTTCATGTTCCTTGAATGAATACCAAGTCTTCAAGGTCACACCAATTTATTCACTTTCAAAGTCTTCAAGAAGTCTTCAGAAATCCAAAATCTTCAGTCGAAGATATTCATTTTTAGGGGTCGACTTCTTTTGTAAATGTCAAACTCCTCATAGACTTATAGACCTGTGTACACTCATAAACACATTAGACCCTTAACCTATAAGTCTTCAATACACCAAAATCACTAAGGTGCACTTACACGTAATATATGCTATCTTGAGAGAAGCCACTAGTGAAACCTATGGCCCCTGGGTCTACTTTACATCATATAAGTTTCCGATCTATAATTCTAGTTTACTATTTTGCAATCTTTATTTTCCAATCTATACAACAAAAATACCAAAAATATTTATCTTATTATCTTTATCAGATCTCACTTTTGCAAGTGGCCGTGAACGGATTGACAACTCCTTTATCGCGTTGATTGGAAGGTTCTTGATTGTTTGTGCAGGTACTAGGCGATTTGCGTGTAGTCTCTACTGGATTGATACCTTGGTTCTCAAAAACCGAGGGAAATACTTACGCTACTTTGCTGCATCACCCTTTCCTTTTCAAGGGAAAACCAATGCATGCTCAAGAGGTAGCACCGGTCGCACACGACCTCATTTTGTCGAGCGTGTGTGCCAGGAGGGCATATCCCCGACGGTTTCTGGGTCGTGTGGGAAGGACCCCCCTATCGCCCACAATCACTTGGCGACGGTTCCAAATGCCGTCGCGGAAAGGGGTTAAAAATAGTTTGTTTAACAGCTCGCTGTACTAGTGAAATGAACAAGATCAAGGGTAAGATCAACCTCAAGATGGTGGTGATCTGCAAATTGATGCCCAAGGTCAAGTTCTTGCTACCGAGCAAGTTCAAGATCAAGAGCAAGCTCAAGATCAAGAACAAGTTCAAGACGATGCTCATGATGATCAAGTTACTGCTCCTCAACTCTCTCTTTGAGGAGCGATTGGAGCGTCATGCCGCCAAGATTGCGTCCAAGCTCACTGCCAAAGATCATCTCATGAAGAATGTGCTTGGAAGCTTAAGAAAGGGGGTAAGCACGCGTAGAAAGTTAGGAAACTGTTGTGAACATCGTGTGTTTGTTTCTTGTGTTGAACCCCAAAAGGTCTATGAGGCGCTCAAGGATCGGTATTGGCTTAATGTCATGCATGAAGAACTCAACAACTTCGAGCGCAACAAGGTGTGGAGATTGGTGCGAAGGCCAAAGGAGAACCATAATGTTATTGGAACCAAATGGATCTTCAAGAACAAGATGCTCACGGGAGTGTCATTCGCAACAAGGCTCGTTTGGTGGCACAAGGCTGCTCCCAAGTCGGGGGTATCGACTATGTTTGCCGCACTCATGTCCGCGGAGTTTAAGATGTCCATGATGGGAGAGTTGAAGTTCTTTCTTGGGTTCAAGTCAAACAAAGAAGAAAAGGAGTCTTCATCAACCAAGCCAAATATACTCGAGACATGCTCAAGAGATTCAAGCTAAGTGATGTCAAGCCGGCTTCTACACCAATGCCTACCAAATGCCAACTTGGCATTGATCCCAATGGTAAAGCGGTGGATCTAAAGGTATACCGTTCTATGATTGGCTCCTTGCTTTACCTTTGTGCATCTAGATTAGGTATCATGTTGAGTGTGGGAATTTATGCACGTTTTCAAGCCTCACCTAAGGAAAAGCCACTGTGTGGCGGTCAAGCGAATCTTTCGATATTTGGCTCATACCCCAAACTTTGGCTTATGGTACCCTAGAGGAGCAAACTTCAATCTCGAAGGATTTTCCGATTCGGATTGGGCGGGAGACAAAGTGGATAGGAAATCAACTTTCGAAGGGTGCCAATTCCTTGGTTGCTCATTGGTGAGTTGGTCTTCTAAGAAGCAACGTTGTGTGTCTCTCTCCTCCACTGAAGCCGAGTATGTGGCCACCGGTAGTTGTTGTGCTTAAATTCTATACATGAGGCAAACTTTAAAGTATTACGGTGTCATTCGTGACAAAGTGCCTCTTTGGTGTGACAAACACTACAAAAAGAAAATGCACTTCCGTGATGATACATGTTTGTCACAGTAGGTCACGTTTTCTGTCATGCATGTACATCCATGACGATTTTATGACAGAATCAAGATAGTCATACCTGTGCTGTCGTAGAAGTGTTCCATGACATTACCAAAATTATCATCACGGAAGTGTCCACTTCCATGACGATAAATGTCGTGCCATGGAAGTGCTTTCGTCAAGGGTGACCGACACATGGCATCCACCGTAACGGGTCGCCGTTAAGCTATCGAGTTTCAGTTTGGATCCGATAACCTGTTAACAGCCTAGACTAATGGGGATTTTCCACGTGTAAAATTCTCAATGGCCAGAGTAACCATGTGTCGGATCACCGTTGGGACATATGTCATCCACTCATTGGACCGAAGGTGCCTATGATTCATCGACACGTGGGACGGCCCAACAGAGGCCCACTCCAGTGAAAAGGCCAGCCCGTTTGACTTGGTAAAAAGGTAGCGGGCCGGCCCACGGAAAGCCTGTTAACGGCCTGTTCGCATATAGCCCATTTACAGCCCTCTAACTCACAACCTGCCGGAATTTGGCCCAGTAGCATCATCTGGGCCGTCCAATATGAGACCAGCCCGTTGTAACTTCGGGCCCATGTATGGCCCATGACGTCTTTCGGCCGATAGGAGGCCCTTTTTAACTCTGGGCCCATTAAAGGCCCGAGATGAAACTGGCCCATAATGAACAGTGTATAGCTTTATACCCATTAACGGCCCATTATTCCGTCGGCCATTTCCAGCCAGTGTTAACTTTCGGCCTTCTAAGGGCCCATTTATTCTTGGGCTCATTTCTAGAATTCGGTTAGTTACGATCCGTTACTGGCCTGCTCCTTTTGTGGGCCAAATTCAGCCGGTGGTTACATTCGGCCCGTTTGTGGCCCGTTAACCAGTTGGGCTATTTTCATAGTGTTATCAAATACGACCTATTAACGGCCTGTTATGGTCCACATAGTACGACCCATGTTTGGCGAAATGATTAAACGCCCCGTAGAGGGCCCATGGATCCTACGGCCCGTAGAAGGCCCATGGATCATACGGCCCGTAGAAGGCCCATGGATCCTACGGCCCGTAGAAGGCCCATGGATCCTACGGCCCGTAGAAGGCCCATGGATCCTACGGCTCGTAGAAGGCCCAAGGATCCTATGGCCCACAGGAGGCCCATGGTTACAACAATTCGTGTGTTGCCATGGTTATTGTGGCCTAGTTACCAAAAATAGGTTATTATGGCCACTAGAAAAAACACGGAAGAAAATTGCAATGACTACAGGCAAACAACTAAACAAGACAATAGGGAAATAAATAAGCAAGCAACTAACGCCAGGCTATTACGGCTATTACACATATTACACCACTGGGCATCAAAGTTCGCCACCAGTGCAAATATAGGGAACAAAGTAGCATATTACATACACTGGCCGTCTAAATTGGCCACCAGTGCAAAAAAACACGGCAACAAAACAAGTCCATAACCGAAACAACTTCAGAAGAGCTCAAGAAACGTTATCATGGGTATCCACCATGCTGGCAATAAGCTTAGCAAGCTTATTAGCTTTGTCCTGTTTGGCGCTAAAATCCTCCAACGCTTGCTGTTGCACCAGAAAGTATGCGTCTGAATGCTCCAGGGACTTCCGCATTCCTTCCACTTCTTGTCGCAGCACAACTGATCGATGTCTTTTGTCTTGTAGTTGAGACTCAAGAAACCGAACTGATTCAGATAGTGAGTTTGAATAGCTTGTGCAAGCGGTAGTGGCTAGTAACTCGAACACTAAACTAAGACAGGACTTTGGGGTTGTCTCACTGTCTTCAAGATAGTTTTCATTAGGTGTTTTATCAGCTTTGTTGGAGACCAACAAGGATGTCTCACTATCCCAAACCTTATCTGCATTACTTCCTTTACCATTGCTTAATAAGGAACTCTTCCCCAATATTCTGTTAGCATTCTAAAAGAAGAAACAAGCAGACACATAACAGGTTTAGCATGTACTAGTATATGAAACTCATTTTGGTGAACCAGTTCATAAGTAAGGTGGACAGGATTAAACTACCAAGTCGTCTATTGCCAAGTAGTACATAATAAAAGCATCAAACAAACATATATCTGTGTCCTATGGTCACTTCATTGCCTTGCCAAATCAAAATAGAGACACGGTTCAAATCATATCAGTTCAAGACAAAGCAGCACTAAAAGAATACAAAGCGTGGGAAACTACACGGCACAACAAGATTTAAGATGGGTGATACGTCTCCATCGTATCTACTTTTCCAAACACTTTTGCCCTTGTTTTGGACTATAACTTGCATGATTTGAATGGAACTAACCTGGACTGATGCTGTTTTCAACCGAATTGCCATGGTATTATTTTTGTGCAGAAATAAAAGTTCTCGGAATGACCTGAAACTTCACAGAGTATATTTTTGGAATATATAAAAAATACTGGCGAAAGAATTAAGAGCAGGGGGCCCACACCCTGTCAACGAGGGTGGGGGCGCGCCTACCCCCCTAGGCGCGCCCCCTATCTCGTGGGCCCCCTAAGGCTCCACTGACCTCAACTCCAACTCTATATATTTACGTTCGGGGATAAAAAAATCAGAGAAAAGGATTGATCGCATTTTATGATACGGAGCTGCCGCCAAGCCCTAATCTCTCTCGCGAGGGCTGATCTAGCGTCCGTTCGGGGCTCTGGAGAGGGGAATCCGTCGCCGTCATCATCATCAACCTTCCTCCATTACCAATTTCCTGATGCTCACCGCTGTGCATGAGTAATTCCATCGTTGGCTTGCTGGACGGTGATGGGTTGGATGCGATTTATCATGTAATCGAGTTAGTTTTGTTAGGGTTTGATTCCTAGTATCCATTATGTTTCGAGATTGATGTTGCTATGACTTTGCTATGCTTAATGCTTGTCACTAGGGCCCGAGTGCCATGATTTCATATCTGAATCTATTATGTTTTCATGAATATATGTGAGTTCTTGATCCTATCTTGCAAGTCAATAGTCACCTACTATGTGTTATGATCCGGCAACCCCGAAGTGACATTAATCGGGACCACTCCCGGTGATGACCGTAGTTTGAGGAGTTCATGTATTCACTAAGTGTTAATGCTTTGGTCCGGTACTCTATTAAAAGGAGGCCTTAATATCCCTTAGTTTCCAATAGGACCCCGCTGCCACGGGAGGGTAGGACAAAAGATGTCATGCAAGTTCTTTTCCATAAGCACGTATGACTATATTCGGAATGCATGCCTACATTACATTGATGAATTGGAGCTAGTTCTGTATCACCCTATGTTATAACTGATGGATGAGGAATCGCATCCGACATAATTCTCCATCACCGATACAATGCCTATGAGCTTTTCACATATTGATCTTTGCTTAGTTACTTTGCCGTTGCCACTGTTACAATTACTACAAAAATGTGCTATTACTTTTGCCATTGTTACCATTACTTCCATACTACTTTGCTACTAAATACTTTGTTGCAGATATTAAGTTTTCCAGGTGTGGATGAATTGACAACTCAACTGCTAATACTTGAGAATATTCTTTGGCTCCCCTTGTGTCGAATCAATAAATTCGGGTTGAATACTCTACCCTCGAAACTGTTGCGATCCCCTATACTTGTGGGTTATCAAGACTATTTTCTGGCGCTGTTGCCGGGGAGCATAGCTCTATTCTTTGAGTCACTTGGGATTTATATCTGCTGATCACTATGCGGAACTTGAAAGACGAAAGAACTAAGATTTTTCCCTCAACTACGAGGGGAGGTAAGGAATTGCCATCTAGCTCTGCACTTGATTCACCTTCTGTTTAGAGTAAACTTGCGACACCTAAACCTGCTTCTGCTATTAATTCTGATATGTCGCATGTTATTGATGATGCCACTTGTGCTATGCATGATACTTATGATGAAACTACTTCTATGTTTGATAATACTGTGCCACTAGGTGAATTTCTTGATGAACAACTTGCTAGGGCTAGAGAGAATCAAATTATTGAAACTGATAGAATTGATGAAAGTGATGATGAAGATTCTCCCCCTAGATATGAATTTCCCATTGTACCTGAGGGTTATGTTATGGATGAAGAAACTGCTAGAGACTTTCTTGCTTGCAATGATAGATATGATCTTAACAAATTATTAGCTAAGCTGAAAGAAAAATCTTTGAATGCTAGAATGAAACATGACCCTTCTTTTGCTACTTCACCTATCTGTATTTCCGATAAGGATTATGATTTCTCTGTCGATCCTGAGATAATTACTTTGGTTGAATCTGATCCTTTCTATGGCTATGAATCTGAAACTGGTGTGGCACATCTTACTAAATTAAATGATGTAGCCACCCTGTTCACTAATGAGGAGAAAAATCGTTACTACTATATCCTTAAGTTACTTACGTTCTCATTAAAGGGTGATGCTAAAACATGGTTTAATTCTCTTGATCCTAGTTATGTGCATAGTCCCGAGGATATGATTTATTACTTCTCTGCTAAATATTTCCCTGCTCATAAGAAACAAGCTGCCTTAAGGGAAATATATAATTTTGTGCAAATTGAAGAAGAGATTCTCCCACAAGCTTGGGGGAGGCTTCTCCTATTACTTAATGCTTTTCCTGATTAGCCTCTCAAGAAAAATAAAATACTTGATATCTTTTATAATGGACTAACCGATGCTTCCAGAGACCACCTGGATAGTTGTGCTGGTTGTATTTTCAGGGAAAGAACTGTTGATCAAGCTGAATTGCTATTGAATAATATGTTGAGTAATGAAAATGATTGGACACTTCCTGAACCAGCTCCTAAGCCAACTCCGAAGAAGAGGGGTATTCTATTTCTCAGTCCTGAAGATATGCAAGAGGCAAAGAAATCTATGAAATAAAAGGGTATTAAAGCTGAGGATGTTAAGAATTTACCACCTATTGAAGAAATACATGGTCTTGATAACCCGTCACAGGTAGTACAGGTAAATTCTCTCTATAGATATGATAAGGGTGAAATCCCATCTACTAAGTTTGCTAGCCAATGCTTGGATGAGTTTGATAATTTTATTGTTAAACAAGAAAACTTTAATGCTTATGTTGGTAGACAATTGAAATGTAATGCTTATATGATTGAACACTTGAGTGATTATATGTCTAGGGTTAAAGGTGAACTTAAACGCGTTAGTAAACATGCTTCTATCGTTACCACTCAAGTAGAGCAAGTGCTTAAAGCTCAGAATGATCTGCTCAATGAATTAAATAATAAGAAAAATGATAATGCTGTTAGAGTTATGACTAGAGGGAGTAAAATGACTCAGGAACCTTTGTATCCTGAGGGCCACCCTAAGAGAGTTGAGTAAGATTCTCAAAGAACTAATCTTGATACGCCTAGTCCTTCTAAGAGGAAGAAAAAGAAAAATGAGAGGACTTTGCATGCTTCTAGTGAACCTGTTGTTGACACGCCTGAGAATCCCAATGATATTTCTATTTCTGATGCTGAAACACAATATGGTAATGAACATGAACCTAGTGATAATATTAATGATGATGTTCACGTTGCTAGGAAGTGTTGGGGAACGTAGTAATTTCAAAATTTTCCTACGCACACGCAAGATCATGGTGATGCATAGCAACGAGGGGAGAGTATGATCTACGTACCCTCGTAGACTGAAAGCGGAAGCGTTATATCAACGCGGTTGATGTAGTCGTACATCTTCACGATCCGACCGATCCAAGCACCGTTACTCCGGCACCTCCGAGTTCTTGGCACACGTTCGGCTCGATGACGTTCCCCGGGCTCCGATCCAGCAAAGCTTCGGGGAAGAGTTCCGTCAGCACGACGGCGTGGTGACGATCTTGATGTTCTACTGTCGCAGGGCTTCGCCTAAGCACCGCTACAATATGACCGAGGTGGAATTTGGTGGCAGGGGGCACCGCACACGGCTAAGGAAAGATCTCAATGATCAATTGTGTGTCTAGAGGTGCCCCCTGCCCCCGTATATAAAGGGGCAAAGGGGGAGGGGTGCGGCAGCCATAGGAGGAGTCCTACTCCCGCTGGGAGTAGGACTCCCCTCCAATCCTATTCCTAATAGGACTCCCCAAGTGGGGAAAGAGAGAGGGGGTTGGCCGGCCACCTTCCCTAGTCCTAATAGGACTAGGGGAAAGGGGGGAAGCGCGCAGCCCATGAGGGCAGCCCTTTCACCTTTCCACCAAGGCCGATGTTGGCCCATTTGGCTCCCGGGGGGTTCCGGTAACCCTCCCGGTATTCTGGTAAAATCCCGATTTCACCTGGAACACTTCCGATGTCCAAACATAGGCTTCCAATATATCAATCTTTACGTATCGACCATTTCGAGACTCCTCGTCATGTCCGTGATCACATCCGGGACTCCGAAGAACCTTCGATACATCAAAATGCATAAACTCATAATAACTGTCATCGTAACGTTAAGCGTGCGGACCCTACGGTTCGAGAAAAATGTAGACATGACCGAGACACATCTCCGGTCAATAACCAATAGCGGGACCTGGTGTCGGTGTACTAAAGTAGGGGTACCTTAATACCCCGAACTTGTGCACGGGCAGTAGTAGCGTCCCGCGGCAAGGCCTGCCAGGGGAGCGACAAGAGTCTCCATGGCCCTTTCTGGGCCGAACGAAGGCCAAGTGATCGAGCCAAGAAGACCAAGCCCCGGCAAGAGGAGCTTGCCGGGCCAAGAAGGCGAGGTCCGGCAAGAGAAGCTTGCCGGGCCAAGGCGACAAGGCCCCGGCAAGAGGAGCTTGCCGGGACGACTAAGCCGAAGCACCAAGGCCCCGGCGGGAGGAGATCGCCGGTACGGCCAAGCCAAGGCACCCCAAGAGAAGCCCGCCACGGCGCACCGCGCGCCCCGGCAAGGCCTGACGGGCGGCAAGCTCTCAGGTGCGGCAAGACAACCACCGAGGCAAGCCACTTGCCGCGGCAAACCACCACCTCAGGCATGCGCTCCAGCTCACCTGCCCACGCGTCACTCTGGGGCTTCCCCAGAGACACGTGGTGGGGCGCCGCACAGCCTGAGACGCCCCCGTGGCAAGCGGAGGCGCCCCTAACGGTCCGCCTCGGCACTGTTTAGGCGATCCAGACGGGCATTTAATGCCTTTGTCCCCCGCCGTCAGAGTTAGGCGCGATAGCACTGTGCAGCCACTGTTCGCACAGTTCCTTGCCATTTCTACCCTCACCTGCATCGCTGCCTGTGGAAAACCCCTTAGCATATAAAAGGAGGCCCATGCGCACGTAGAGGGGGAGGGCCAGAGGGAGGAGGATCGAACCCTAGAGGAGGAACAGAAAACCAGGAGGACGCTCAGTAGACCCTCGTCTACGTCCAGCTCCAACTTACTATAGCTTCTTGCGCTCCAGAGCAAGAACTCCAATCAACCAGACATGCAGCAGTAGGGTTTTACGCATCCGTGCGGCCCGAAGCTGGGTAAAATCGTTGTGTGTGTGTGTGTGTGTGTGTCGCCTCGATCTGCTCTTTGTGCAACCTCCGCCCCCCGCCGAACCGACAAGGGGCTCCGTCCCCATAGGTGCTCGTGGAGGCCAATATCCCCCGACATCTTTGGCGCGCCAGGTAGGGGGTGCGTCGAGGTTGTGTGAACCAGATCCGGCGTCCGCGCGCGCCAGACTCTCACTGTTTGCGCCGGCATGGCGCCGAAGAAGAAAGCTCTGGAGGTGACCGGTCCGTCAGCGTCGAACCCACCGCCCATGGAGCGGATGGGTGGTGGGGAGGACGCCGGCGGAGGAACGGGCGCCGTCGAACCAGTTCTTGGTCCCACGACGTCCGAGCTCGCCCCGCGCCCTTCTCAGGAGGCGCGAAACTAGCAGCGTCATGGTACCCACGGTACCATACGCTCGCTGGACCCAGACCGTGCTGGTGGCTCCCAAGGCGCTCAGGACCAGCATGCGATCCAGCGTGCCGGAACGAGCGTCGCGCGGCTGCCTGGACCGGGTGCTGCTCCTTCTAACATGGTTAGGAGTTCGAGCACATCCCGCTCCTCGCGCCGTTCGCCGCCTCTGCCCTCCACCCCAGCGGAAGCTCTCGCACGAGCTCAGCTGCTTCTAGACTACCCTCCAACGGCGGACAAGCTCGACGACTGGAGGGCAACCATCCAGAGCCTCATCGGTTTCGCCAACGGCGACACTCCGCGGCAGCACAGCGCATCGCAGCCGCGGCCAGTCACCCAGGCGAGAACCGATGGCGCCAAGAATGGCGGGGGTGCGACCACCGTGCACTCCCCGCCCCAGAAGCCATGGTCGCCGACTCGCCGGGCTCACCTCGACAACGACTCCACCGCGTCGTCGAACTCGTGAACTCGCCGCGACCAACGCCAAGTCCTTCACGAACGAAGGGAAGAAGACGCTCGAACCCGCATCGAGCGCAGAAGAGAGGCGCGGCATCAATCAGACCAGCGCGTTGAGCCTTCTGGAAACATGCCCGCACCGGGGGAACCAGGCGAACTGCCATATTCGGTAGGCTGCCCTGCGTTCACCCGCGAGCTGCGGCAAGTCCAGTGGCCCAGCACGAAGAACTTCAAGCCCGACGTGCCCGAGAAGTACGACGGCAAGTCGCATCCATCTGAGTTCCTCAGCATCTACACCATTGCGGTGCAGGCTGCCGGGGGACGGGACGATAAGATCCTTGCCAACTACTTCCCGCTGGTACTCAAGCCCAACGTCAGATCCTGGCTCATGCACTTGCCGGACGGCTCCATCTCCTCCTGGCCAGATCTATGCCACCAGTTCGTTGGCGCCTTCACGGGCGGCCACAAACCCCATGGCCAGGCAAGCGATCTTCATCTACTTGTTCAGAAGGAGGGGGAGCCTTTGCGCAAGTTCATCCAGAGGTTCAGCCGTGTGCACTACAACATCCCAGACGTCCACCCCGCCGCGGTGATCAGCGCGTTCCATCAGAACGTGCGCAACCGCAGGATGCGGGAGGAGATGGCGATGTGCAAAATCAAGGAGGTCAGCGAGCTTTACGCCCTGGCCGACAAGTGTGCACGCGCTGAGGAGGGGAGGAAGCTCCCCGGAGAAAGTGTTGGAGAAGTAGAATCCGACAGTGAAGGTACCTCCCCGACAAGGAGAGGCCGGCGGCGGAACGGCAAAAAGAAGAAAAACCCAGAGGTACTGGTTGTCGAGAAGTCCGGCAGCGAGGGCTCCGCCAAGAAAGCCCAGGCGGGAGGCCCCGGCAAGGAGGTTGTCGGGTGCGCCAACTGCCGGGCAGTGGCTGCTGCCGATAAGCGGGACGGTACCGACAAGGAGTACTGCAAGATCCACCGCACCAGGGGCCACGACCTCCAGAGTTGCAAGCAAGTCGAGCGACTCGTCGACCTGCAGAAGGCCGAGTACGCACGACGCGACAAGGAGAGAGCCCAAGCAGGCGGCGGGGGATCCGGCACGAAGCGTCCCGGCCCAGGGGAGCGCCGCGGCAAGGACAAGCAGCGGCAAGTGGACAGACCTCCCCGGGGACGCGACAAGAGCGATGACGAAGACGAAGACATGGAAGACCCCGAGACCAGCGAGCAGGAGTTTCAGAAAGCCATTGAGGTCTTGTGTGTGGACGGCGGTGCCTCCCTGCACGCTTCCCACCACCAGCTTAGACTGAGGTCAATGCAGCCGAGCCACCCGTCGAGTCACGCAGACCCCTGAGATGGTCCAGCGCGCCTATCATCTTTGACATTGAGGACCACCCTGATCGCACAATCGCGGTCGGGTGCTTGCCGATGTTGGTTTCCCCAACGATCCGCAACCTCAAGGTCACTAAGATGCTAGTTGACGGCGGGGCCGGCTTGAATCTGATCTCCTCTGCTGTTCTCCGGAGACTCCAAGTTCCCGACAGCGAGCTCGAAGAAACCGGCACATTCCAAGGAATCAACCCGGGAAGGAGCAAGCCGAAGGGAAAGATCACGCTGCCGGTGACATTTGGCAGCGAGCTGAATTTCAGGACCGAGAAGGTCACCTTTGACATCGCCGACTTTCTTTTGCCTTACAACGGGATCCTCGGCCGACCAGCGCTCGCCAAGTTCATGGCGGCCTCTCACTACGCATATAACATGCTCAAGATGCCTGGCCCGATAAGCATCATTTCTGTCCCCGGTGACAAGAAGGATGCCCTTATCTGCACCGACCAAATATACCGGGACGCAACAGCAGCAACGGCCCGCGGCCCGCTTGCCGCTGGAGCTTCCGGGGGAAAGAAGAAGTCCGGCAAGTGCTCTGGCGCCCACTGCGGAAGCGCGCCTCTTCGGAGTGCTGCGCTGCTGTCGAGGACGTGCCATCGAGCCCCGGCGGCAAGAAGACCAAGCCCGGCAAGTGCTCTGGCGCCCACTCCGGCAAGCGCGCCTCTTCGGAGTGCTGCGCTGCCGTCGAGGACGTGCCATTGAGCCCCGCCGGCAAGAAGACCCAGCTCGGCAAATGCCCTGGCGCCCACTCCGGCAAGCGCGCCTCCTCGGAGTGCTGCGCTGCCGTCGAGGACGCGCCATCGAGCCCCGCCGGCAAGAAGGCCAAGCCCGGCAAATGCTCTAGTGCCCACTCTGGCGAGCGCGCCTCTTCGGAGCGCTGCGCTGCCGTTGAGGACGCACCATCGAGCCCCGCCGGTAAACACAAGGAGACGACGGCTGCTCCACCAGCGACCAAGAAGGTGCCCGCCAAGGAGGACGGCACTGGTGGTACCTTCACCATCAGTGCCACTCTCGACCCCAAATAGGAAGGCGCGCTCATTGCTTTCCTGCGGGTGAATGTCAATGTGTTTGCCTGGCAACCATCTGACATCCCCGGCGTTCCTAGGGAAGTGATTGAGCACCACCTTGCCGTCTGTCCTCATGCGCGGCCCGTCAAGCAAAAGGTTAGGAAACAAGCGGTGGAGCGCCAAGAGTTTATCGCGGAGGAGATCAGGAAGTTGGAAGCGGTAGGCCTCGTCAGAGGCGTGCTCCATCCGACGTGGTTGGCCAATCCTGTTGTCGTGCGCAAAGCAAACGGGAAGTGGAGGCTATGCATCGATTTCACCGATGTCAACAAAGCTTGCCCTAAAGATCCATTTCCCTTGCCGCGCATCGACCAGATTGTTGACTCCACGGCCGGATGCGACCTGCTTTCATTCCTTGACGCCTACTCCGGGTACCATCAGGTCTTCACGGCTGAAGAAGACGAAGAGAAGACTGCGTTCATCACTCCATGCGGCACGTACTGTTTTGTGCGGATGCCTTTTGGACTGAAGAACGCAGGCTCGACGTTTGCGAGGGTTGTCCACACTACTTTCGAGCCATAGATCCATAGAAATGTGGAGGCCTACATGGATGACATTGTGGTCAAGAGCAGAGACAGGGCAACCTTGGTTCAAGACTTGGAAGAAACCTTTGCGAACTTGCGCAAGATCAGCCTCAAGCTCAACCCCGAGAAGTGCGTGTTCGGAGTTCCCTCCGGCAAGATTCTCGGGTTCTTCGTGTCTCAGCGTGGGATCGAAGCCAACCCCGACAAGATCAAGGCCATCGAGCAGATTGAAGCACCAACGCGTGTCAAGGACGTGCGAAGACTTGCCGGCTGCGTGGCGGCTCTCAGCAGGTTTATTTCCAGGTCTGCGGAACGCGCCCTGCCTTTTTCAAAATTTTGAAAAAGGCAGGTCCAGTAAAATGGACTCCGGAAGCGGAGGCTGCGCTGCAAGACTTGAAGAAATACCTGTCCTTCGCTCCTATACTTGTCGCGCCTAGACCGCAAGAGAAGTTGCTGCTCTACCTAGCGGCAACCAATCAAGTGGCTAGTGCTGCGTTGGTAGCGGAGAGGGAAGCTGATGACGAGCCATCAGCCACGGCAAGCGCGTCCGACGGCAAGCAGGCGGCTTCCCCGCCAAGCTCTGGCCCCGTGAAAGGCGAATCTGCGCAAGCGCAAGGGGAAGTGCAGAGGAAGAGGATGGTGCAGCGCCCAGTTTACTTCGTCAGCTCCCTCCTGCAGGGGGCTAGGTCGAGGTACTCTGGTGTGCAGAAATTGCTCTTCGGCCTCCTCATGGCCTCGAGGAAGCTGCGCCATTACTTCCAACCACACGAGATCACAGTGGTCACTCGCTTTCCGCTTAAGAGGATACTGCAGAATCCCGAAGCAACAGGCAGGATTGTCGAGTGGGCACTGGAACTGTCAAGCTTTGGCCTCAAGTTCGAGAGCACATCGACCATTCAGAGCCGAGCATTGGCAGAGTTCATAGCAGAGTGGACGCCGACACCGGACGAAGAAATTCCAGAGACAAGCATCCCCGACAAGGAAGCAACCAAAGAGTGGCTGATGTACTTTGATGGTGCCTTTTCGCTGGAAGGCGCCGGTGCCGGCGTGCTGCTCATCGCGCCCACCGGAGAGCACCTCAAGTACATCATCCAGATGCACTTTCCCAAGGAGCAAGCAACCAACAATACGGCAGAGTATGAAGGTTTGCTCGCCGGTCTCAGGATCACGACGGAACTTGGGATCAAGAAGCTCATTGTCAGGGGTGACTCGCAGCTCGTCGTCCGCCAAGTGAACAAGGATTACCAGTGCCCGTTGATGGAAGCTTACGTTGATGAAGTGAGGAAGCTGGAAGAGCGCTTTGATGGCCTGCAAATGGAATACGTTCCAAGAGCAGAGAACGACATTGCCGACGGCCTGTCAAAATGTGCCGCACTAAAGCTACCTGTGGAACCAGGGACTTTTGTGCTCAAGCTGACTCAGCCATCTGTGACCCCATCGACTGGGCCAAGCAAGAAGAGGAAATCGGTTTCTGGTGACTATCTCCCGGCAGAGCTTCCCAAAGCCGCCGCCAAGAGGGTCCCCGAGATCGACGCCAAGAGTGCTGAGTAGCTGCCCGCTCCGGCAAGCCCCAGGGTTTGTCCCGACGAAGCGGGCGCTCCCGGCAAGCCATGCCCCGACAAGCTTGCCGGGGAACGTCAAGCTCCGGCTGAGCCCCAAGTCCTCGCCGTGGAAGCTGATGTTCCCGCAGCCGCCGGCATGCCTTCAGTCCTCGTCGTCGAGCCACAGGCTCCGACGTGGGCGCAGCAGATCGTTCGTTTCCTCCAGACAGGGGAACTTCCCGAAGAACAAGAAGAAGCTGAAAGAGTAGCCCGGCAGTCCAGTATGTACCAGTTCGTCGACAGCGCACTGTACAGAAGAGGACGCAATGGGGTGAAATTGAAGTGCATTCACCGGGAAGACGGACAGAAGCTGTTGGCGGAGATACACGGAGGCATATGTGGACACCACATCGGCGCCAGAGCACTTGCCGGCAAAATGTTCCGGCAAGGGTTCTACTGGCCTACAGCCCTCCAGGATGCAACTGCACAAGTAACCAAGTGTGAAGCGTGCCAGTTCCATTCCAAGAAGATACACCAGCCAGCTCAAGCTCTCCAGACGATCCCTTTATCCTGGCCCTTCTCGGTCTGGGGGCTCGATATCCTCGGCCCTTTCCCCCGATCCGTCGGGGGCTTTGAGTACTTGTTCGTTGCAATCGACAAGTTCACAAAGTGGCCAGAAGTGGAACCGGTGAGAAAGGTGACCGCCCAGTCCGCGATCAAATTCTTCAGGTCGATTGTTTGCCGCTTCGGGATCCCCAACAGGATCATCACCGACAACGGTACGCAGTTCACAAGCCACGCTTTCATGCAGTACACCCAAAACCTCGGCACCAAGGTCTGCTTCGCTTCTGTTGCTCATCCCCGGAGCAACGGTCAAGCGGAAAGGGCCAACGCTGAGGTACTGCGCGGGCTCAAGACCAGAAGTTTTGACAAGCTGCTCAAGCGCGGACGGAACTGGATCGAGGAGCTGCCGGCGGTTCTTTGGTCAGTCAGAACGACGCCAAATCGAGCCACCGGCCAGACACCATTTGCTCTAGTCTATGGAGCAGAAGCAGTTACCCCCACGGAACTCGTATACGGGTCACCTCGAGTGCTCGCTTATGATGAGCTTGAGCAAGAGCAGTCGCGTGAAGATGACGCACTGCTCCTCGAGGAAGATCGTCTCCAGGCCGCTGTGCGATCCGCTCGCTACCAGCAAGCTCTGCGTCGCTATCATAGCCGCAAAGTTAAAGCCAGGGGCTTCGAGGAAGGCGACCTTGTTCTTCGGCATGTTCAGTCGGCCAAGATACACAACAAGTTGACGCCAAAGTGGGAAGGCCCTTACCGGGTGAAACGAGTCATGAGGCCTGGCGCCGTCCGCCTCGAGACCGAAGATGGTACTCCGGTGAGCAATTCCTGGAACATTGAGCATCTTCGCAAGTTTTACCCGTAAGGCGCGGTTGTCGGACCCCGTCCAGCAACCAACTCTTTGTACAAAAGTCTTCCCGCAGACGCATGTAATCCTTTGTACAAAGCCAGGCGCAGACCCTGGCCGCAATGACGCGCTGGGGCCCGCCAAGTTTTAGCATGCATGCTGAGTCGAGTCTCGTCCTTGGTTAGGGTTGATAGTGCCTAACAGTCGCTAACCCCTAACTTAGAGGCCGAGTCCGCGTCTTTTTCCCGTCCTTTTCCTTTGGCTCACCGGAGTTGCATACCCTTGCCGAGCCGCTCAAGGACGAAGAAGGGGAGAAGGACGAGCCAGCACCCGCCTCCTGGCAAGCCGCAGTTGCCGGGGGATGCAACCTCAGATAAGTCTTTACATCCCTTATCATGCATTCTCTCGAGAGCTGCGGAATGTGAAAACCTTGCTTCCTCCTAAAAGGCTGCCGTGCTCTCTTAAGCGGCAAACCCCGGAGCGCGTTCCCGGGGCCCGCTTCGGATAGTAGCCGCGGCGGCAAGGGGGAGGAAGCGAGGGGCCAGAACCCGCCTTCTCCCTGCCTCCGCCAAGAGCGTGAGGAGGGCCAAGGGGCGCGGGGACGGCAGGGTCCGTTGCCGGGCGGAAATGTCTATCTTAACGGTGCAAAAGGGTTCGCCCCTTGCCGCGGGATATACCCGCGAGACAAATGATCCGGCAAACGTCCCCTTTTCATTAAAAACATTCCACTCAGGTACAGTTCAGAGAGAATGAAAAACATGAAAAATGGGATTACAAGATTTAAACACAACTAAGGCCCGAGGGCTTACAAGATGAAAAAAGATAAGGTGCCCGTAATCCCTTTCTTGTCTCTCTCCTCAGGAGGTACGACAAGGAGGCGAGAAGGGCAAAAGGGGCGCCTAGACGAGCTACGGGTGGCAGAAGACGCCAAGAGAGCATCCGGGGCTCCGCCCCGGGGCTCCGGAGGCCGGATGGAGACGGCGGCGCCGGAAGCAGAGCTCGAGAAGGAGGCTGCGGGACGTCAACACGCTGTCGAGGGCATCTAGCCCTCGTACTCCGAGTTGACGGCCTTGCCGCCAGCCTCTTCCGCAGCCTCGCCACTCCTGCCGCCCGAGAAGACGAAGCCCCGGCAAGAGGAGCTTGCCGGGCCGAAGAGAAGACTCCGGTGGTCGTCGCCGCGAGCAGGGGTGTTGCCGGCGTCCGGGGCGAAGTTGGAAGATGAGGCAGCGGCCTTGCCGCCCGCCCTCTTCCTCTTCCGCATCCTCCCTACGCCAGCCGCCCAAGGAGACGACCCCGGGGAGTTCACGGCGCCAGCGACGCGGACGATGGGGGCCGCCGGTGCCACGCAGAGCTGTGACCGGCACCTAGTCGGACCCGTCATCCCGGCGGCCGCTCCCCTCGTCGTCGCCGTTGCTCCCCTCCTCGGTACTCTCGCTCGAGGAGGAGCCTTCGCTGTCGGAGGAGCTATCCACGCAGCACCGGGCCCGGGTGCCGAGGTCCCCGAAGGCCTTGACGGAGAGGAGATCGCCCTCCATCAGCTTAAAATGGAGGGTGAACCCCTCCATCAAGCTGTGGATCCGGGCGAACGTCTTCCACCCGCGGCCAAGACACATCACGCCGGGGGCTCGAGATTCGACGTGGACTCGCGTACCACTGATCCCGCAGCCCCTCATGCGCAGTCTCAGCGTCTCGTGTTGTTCCGCCTCCAAGACGTCCGCGAAGGGAGCCGGGAGGCGGAGGCGACGGCGAGGCGCCCGGCGCAGCCTGATGATGAACTCGCAGGGGTCGTCCCCGAGATGAACCGCCGGGGGAAACGGAGCCGCCGGCGGAGGCGAGGCCGGCGCACCGCCCCGCCCACCTCGAGCGCCTCGACCCCGTCCACGGCCTCGTCCACGACCTCGCCCCTCCCCCTTCCCCTTACGGTTGGCTCCGCCGCCGCGGGTGCAAGGGGAGGAGGGGCGCGCTGCCTTGCGGCAACCCTTGCCGCCACCGAAGAAGGACCAGGGTTCCCTTCCTCCATGACAGTTGGGGAGAGGGGACCAGGGATCTAAGAGAAGGAAGAAGGAAGGAGTGCGGACCCCCGTCATCCCCTTTAGCTCCTTATAAAGGGGCGGAGTGGGGGCTCGACCGCCCCGCCCGACCAATCAAAGCAGAGGAAGGGCAGGCGACGGGGCCGACCCTCTACTTCGACCCGCATCGGCCCGACTTCCTGCCTCCACCACCGCAACCACAAGCGCATGGAGGACGCGTGGCGGGCGAGCAGGGCCGAGGCGACAGATGAAGCGACCTCTCCTCCCCACTCGAAAGTGGGCGGACGTTTCGTCTTTCCGAATAAAGAGGTCGTGCCCGACGTGATGCATGCCTGCGGGCCTCAAGCCCCGCTCACGCCACCCACGTCACGCATGTCTCGCACGCCTCGCCCCCCCCCCCCCCACGACGCCGCGATAAGCGCGCGCCACTTGGGGAAGGCGCGACGAGCACGGAGTTAAGGAGCAGCGCAACCCAGGCCACGCGTGCCCGTGCACTGTTAGGGCCTGGCCCAACAACGCTCGGCACCGTGTATGTCCCAGACCCGGGGGCTCCTATCGGTGTACTAAAGTAGGGGTACCTTAATACCCCGAACTTGTGCACGGGCAGTAGTAGCGTCCCGCGGCAAGGCCTGCCAGGGGAGCGACAAGAGTCTCCATGGCCCTTTTTGGGCCGAACGAAGGCCAAGTGATCGAGCCAAGAAGACCAAACCCCGGCAAGAGGAGCTTGCCGGGCCAAGAAGGCGAGGTCCGGCAAGAGAAGCTTGCCGGGCCAAGGCAACAAGGCCCCGGCAAGAGGAGCTTGCCGGCACGACTAAGCCGAAGCACCAAGGCCCCGGCGGGAGGAGCTCGCCGGTACGGCCAAGCCAAGGCACCCCAAGAGAAGCCCGCCGCGACGCACCGCGCGCCCCGGCAAGGCCTGACGGGCCGCAAGCTCTCAGGTGCGGCAAGACAACCACCGAGGCAAGCCACTTGCCGCGGCAAACCACCACCTCAGGCATGCGCTCCAGCTCACCTGCCCACGCGTCACTCTGGGGCTTCCCCAGAGACACGTGGTGGGGCGCCGCACAGCCTGAGACGCCCCCGTGGCAAGCGGAGGCGCCCCTAACGGTCCGCCTCGGCACTGTTCAGGAGATCCAGACGGGCATTTAATGCCTTTGTCCCCCGCCGTCAGAGTTAGGTGCGATAGCACTGTGCAGCCACCGTTCGCACAGTTCCTTGCCATTTCTACCCTCACCTGCGTCGCTGCCTGTGGAAAACCCCTTAGCATATAAAAGGAGGCCCATGCGCACGTAGAGGGGGGAGGGCCAGAGGGAGGAGGATCGAACCCTAGAGGAGGAACAGAAAACCAGGAGGACGCTCAGTAGACCCTCGTCTACGTCCAGCTCCAACTTACTGTAGCTTCTTGCACTCCAGAGCAAGAACTCCAATCAACCAGACATGCAGCAGTAGGGTTTTATGCATCCGTGCGGCCCGAAGCTGGGTAAAATCGTTGTGTGTGTGTGTGTGTGTGTGTCGCCTCGATCTGCTCTTTGTGCAACCTCCGCCCCCCGCCGAACCGACAAGGGGCTCCGTCCCCATAGGTGCTCGTGGAGGCCAATATCCCCCGACACCTGGATGCCCATATTGGCTCCTACATATTCTACGATGATCTTTATCGGTCAGACCGCATAACAACATACGTTGTTCCCTTTGTCATCGGTATGTTACTTGCCCGAGCTTCGATCGTCAGTATCCAATACTTAGTTCAATCTCGTTACCGGCAAGTCTCTTTACTCGTTCCGTAATACATCATCCCGCAACTAACTTATTAGTTGCAATGCTTGCAAGGCTTAAGTGATGTGCATTACCGAGAGGGCCCAGAGATACCTCTCCGACGATCGGAGTGACAAATCCTAATCTCGAAATACGCCAACCCAACATCTACCATTGGAGACACCTGTAGTACTCCTTTATAATCACCTAGTTACGTTGTGACGTTTGGTTGTGACGTTTGGTAGTACCCAAAGTGTTCCTCCGGCAAACGGGAGTTGCATAATCTCATAGTCATAGGAACATGTATAAGTCATGGATAAAGCAATAGCAACATACTAAATGATCGGGTGCTAAGCTAATATAATGGGTCATGTCAATCAGATCATTCAACTAATGATGTGACCTCGTTAATCAAACAACAACTCTTTGTTCATGGTTAGGAAACATAACCATCTTTGATTAACGAGCTAGTCTAGTAGAGGCATACTAGTGACACTCTGTTTTTCTATGTATTCACACATGTATTATGTTTCCGGTTAATACAATTCTAGCATGAATAATAAACCTTTATCATGATATAAGGAAATAAATAATAACTTTATTATTGCCTCTAGGGCATATTTCCTTCAGTCTCCCACTTGCACTAGAGTCAATAATCTAGATTACACTGTAATGATCCTAACACCCATGGAGTCTTGGTGTTGATCATGTTTTGCTCGTGGAAGAGGCTTAGTCAACGGGTCTGCAACATTCAGATCCGTATGTATCTTGCAAATCTCTATGTCTCCCACCTGGACTAGATCCCGGATGGAGTTGAAGCGTCTCTTGATGTGTTTGGTCCTTTTGTGAAATCTAGATTCCTTTGCCAAGGCAATTGCACCAGTATTGTCACAAAAGATTTTCATTGGACCCGATGCACTAGGTATGACACCTAGATCGGATATGAACTCCTTCATCCAGACTCCTTCGTTTGCTGCTTCCGAAGCAGCTATGTACTCCGCTTCACATGTAGATCCCGCTACGACGCTTTGTTTAGAACTGCACCAACTGACAGCTCCACCGTTTAATGTAAACACGTATCCGGTTTGCGATTTAGAATCGTCCGGATCAGTGTCAAAGCTTGCATCAACGTAACCTCTTACAGTGAGCTCTTTGTCACCTCCATATATGAGAAACATATCCTTAGTCCTTTTCAGGTATTTCAGGATGTTCTTGACTGCTGTCCAGTGATCCACTCCTGGATTACTTTGCTACCTCCCTGCTAAATTTATAGCAAGGCACACATCAGGTCTGGTACACAGCATTGCATACATGATAGAGCCTATGGCTGAAGCATAGGGAACATCTTTCATTTTCTCTCTATCTTCTGCAGTGGTCGGGCTTTGAGTCTTACTCAATCTCACACCTTTTAACATAGGCAAGAACCCTTTCTTTGCCTGATCCATTTTCAACTTCTTCAAAATCTTGTCAAGGTATGTGCTTTGTGAAAGTCCAATTAAGCGTCTTGATCTATCTCTATAGATCTTTATGCCTAATATGTAAGCAGCTTCTCCGAGGTATTTCATTGAAAAACTTTTATTCAAGTATCCCTTTATGCTATCCAGAAATTCTATATCATTTCCAATCAGTAATATGTCATCCACATATAATATTAGAAATGCTACAGAGCTCCCACTCACTTTCTTGTAAATACAGGCTTCTCCGAAAGTCTGTATAAAACCAAATGCTTTGATCACACTATCAAAGCGTTTATTCCAACTCCGAGAGGCTTGCACCAGTCCATAAATGGATCGCTAGAGCTTGCACACTTTGTTAGCTCCCTTTGGATCGACAAAACCTTCCAGTTGCATCATATACAACTCTTCTTCCAGAAATCCATTCAGGAATGCAGTTTTGACATCCATCTGCCAAATTTCATAATCATAAAATGCGGCAATTGCTAACATGATTCGGACAGACTTAAGCATCGCTACGGGTGAGAAAGTCTCATCGTAGTCAATCCCTTGAACTTGTCGAAAACCTTTTGCGACAAGTCGAGCTTTGTAGACAGTAACATTACCATCAGCGTCAGTCTTCTTTTTAAAGATCCATTTGTTCTCAATTGCTTGCCGATCATCGGGCAAGTCAACCAAAGTCCATACTTTGTTCTCATACATGGATCCGATCTCAGATTTCATGGCTTCAAGCCACTTTGCGGAATCTGGGCTCACCATCGCTTCTTCATAGTTCGTAGGTTCATCATGATCTAATATCATGACCTCCAGAACAGGATTACCGTACCACTCTGGTGCGGATCTCACTCTGGTTGATCTACGAGGTTCAGTAGTATCTTGATCTAAAGTTTCATGATCATCATCATTAGCTTCCTCACTTATTGGTGTAGGTGTCGCAGAAACAGTTTTCTGTGATGTACTACTTCTCAATAAAGGAGTAGGTACAGTTACCTCGTCAAGTTCTAGTTTCCTCCCACTCACTTCTTTCGAAAGAAACTCCTTCTCTCGAAAGTTTCCGAACTTAGCAACAAAAGTCTTGCCTTCGGATCTGTGATAGAAGGTGTATCCAACAGTTTCCTTTGGATATCCTATGAAGACACATTTCTCCGATTTGGGTTCGAGCTTATCAGGTTGAAGCTTTTTCACATAAGCATCGCAGCCCCAAACTTTAAGAAACGACAACTTTGGTTTCTTGCCAATCCATAGTTCATAAGGCGTCGTCTCAGCGGATTTAGATGGTGCCCTATTTAACGTGAATGCGGCCGTCTCTAGAGCGTATCCCCAAAATGATAGCGGTAAATCAGTAAGAGACATCATAGATCGCACCATATCTAGTAAAGTACGATTACGACGTTCGGACACACCATTACGCTGTGGTGTTTCGGGTGGCGTGAGTTGCGAAACTATTCCACAATTTTTCAAATGTACACCAAATTCGTAACTCAAATATTCTCCTCCACGATCAGATCGTAGAAACTTTATTTTCTTGTTACGATGATTTTCAACTTCACTCTGAAATTCTTTGAACTTTTCAAATGTTTCAGACTTGTGTTTCATTAAGTAGATATACCCATATCTGTTTAAGTCATCTGTGAAGGTGAGAAAATAACGATATCCGCCACGAGCCTCAATATTCATCGGTCCATATACATCGGTATGTATGATTTCCAACAAATCTGTTGCTCTCTCCATAGTACCGGAGAACGGTGTTTTAGTCATCTTGCCCATGAGGCACGGTTCGCAAGTACCAAGTGATTCATAATCAAGTGGTTCCAAAAGTCCATCAGTATGGAGTTTCTTCATGCGCTTTACACCGATATGACCTAAACGACAGTGCCACAAATAAGTTGCACTTTCATTATCAACTCTGCATCTTTTGGCTTCAACATTATGAATATGTGTATCACTACTATCGAGATTCATCAAAAATAGACCACTCTTCAAAGGCGCATGACCATAAAAGATATTACTCATATAAATAGAACAACCATTATTCTCTGATTAAATGAATAACCGTCTCGCATTAAACAAGATCCAGATATAATGTTCATGCTCAACGCTGGCACCAAATAACAATTATTTAGGTCTAATATTAATCCCGAAGGTAGATGTAGAGGTAGCATGCTGACCGCGATCACATCGACTTTGGAACCGTTTCCCACGCGCATCGTCACCTCGTCCTTTGCTAGTGTCCGCTTATTCTGTAGTCCCTGTTTCGAGTTGCAAATATTAGCAACAGAACCAGTATCAAATACCCAGGTGCTACTGCGAGCATTAGTAAGGTACACATCAATAACATGTATATCACATATACCTTTGTTCACCTTGCCATCCTTCTTATCCGCCAAATACTTGGGGCAGTTCCGCTTCCAGTGACCAGTCTGCTTGCAGTAGAAGTACTCAGTTTCAGGCTTAGGTCCAGACTTGGGTTTCTTCTCTTGAGCAGCAACTCGCTTGCCGTTCTTCTTGAAGTTCCCCTTTTTCTTCCCTTTGCCCTTTTTCTTGAAACTAGTGGTTTTGTTAACCATCAACACTTGATGCTCCTTCTTGATTTCTACCTCCGCAACTTTTAGCATTGCGAAGAGCTCGGGAATAGTCTTGTTCATCCCTTGCATATTATAGTTCATCACGAAGCTCTTGTAGCTTGGTGGCAGTGATTGGAGAATTCTGTCAATGACGCAATCATCTGGAAGAGTAACTCCCAATTGAATCAAGTGATTATTATACCCAGACATTTTGAGTATATGCTCACTGACAGAACTGTTCTCCTCCATCTTGCAGCTATAGAATTTATTGGAGACTTCATATCTCTCAATCCGGGCATTTGCTTGAAATATTAACTTCAACTCCTGGAACATCTCATATGCTCCATGACGTTCAAAACGTCGTTGAAGTCCCGGTTCTAAGCCGTAAAGCATGGCACACTGAACTATCGAGTAGTCATCAGCTTTGCTCTGCCAGACGTTCATAACTTCTGGTGTTGCTCTAGCAGCAGGCCTGGCACCTAGCGGTGCTTCCAGGACGTAATTCTTCTGTGCAGCAATGAGGATAATCCTCAAGTTACGGACCCAGTCCGTGTAATTGCTACCATCATCTTTCAACTTTGCTTTCTCAAGGAACGCATTAAAATTTAACGGAACAACAGCACGAGCCATGTATCTACAATCAACATAAACAAGCAAGATACTATCAGGTACTAAGTTCATGATAAGTTTATGTTCAGTTAATCAAATTAATTAAGAACTCCCACTTAGATAGACATCCCTCTAATCCTCTAAGTGATCACGTGATCCAAATCAACTAAACCATAACCGATCATCACGTGATATGGAGTAATTTTCAATGGTGAACATCGTTATGTTGATCATATCTACTATATGATTCACGCTCGAGCTTGCGGTCTCCGTGTTCCGAGGTCATATCTTATATGCATAGCTCGTCAAGTATAACCTGAGTATTCCGCGTGTGCAACTGTTTTGCACCCGTTGTATTTGAACGTAGAGCCTATCACACCCGATCATCACGTGGTGTCTCAGCACGAAGAACTTTTGCAACGGTGCATACTCAAGGAGAACACTTCTTGATAATTTAGTGAGAGATCATCTTATAATGCTACCGTCAATCAAAGCAAGATAAGATGCATAAAAGATAAACATCACATGCAATCAATATAAGTGATATGATATGGCCATCATCATCTCGTGCTTGTGATCTCCATCTTCGAAGCACCGTCATGATCACCATCGTCACCGGCGCGACACCTTGATCTCCATCGTAGCATCGTTGTCGTCTCGCCAATCTTATGCTTCCACGACTATCACTACCGCTTAGTAATAAAGTAAAGCATTACATCGCGATTGCATTGCATACAATAAAGCGACAACCATATGGCTCCTGCCAGTTGCCGATAACTCGGTTACAAAACATGATCATCTCATACAATAAAATTTAGCATCATGTCTTGACCATATCACATCACAACATGCCCTGCAAAAACAAGTTAGACATCCTCTACTTTGTTGTTGCAAGTTTTACGTGGCTGCTACGGGCTTAAGCAAGAACTCATCTTACCTACGCATCAAAACCACAACGATAGTTTGTCAAATAGACTCCGTTTTAACCCTCTCAAGGACCGGGCGTAGCCACACTCGGTTCAACTAAAGTTGGAGAGACAGTCTTCCGCAAGCCATCTATGTGCAAAGCACGTCGAGGGAACCGGTCTCGCGTAAGAGTACGCGTAAGGTTGGTCTGGATCGTCTCGTCCAACAATACCGCCGAACCAAAGTATGACATGCTGGTAGGCAGTATGACTTATATCGCCCACAACTCACTTGTGTTCTACTCGTGCAAATAACATCAAACCATAAAACCTGGCTCTGATACCACTGTTGGGTTACTTAGTAATTTCAAAATTTTCCTACGCACACGCAAGATCATGGTGATGCATAGCAACGAGGGGAGAGTATGATCTACATACCCTCGTAGACCGAAAGCGGAAGCGTTATATCAACGCGGTTGATGTAGTTGTACGTCTTCACAATCCGACCGATCCAAGCACCGTTACTCCGGCACCTCCGAGTTCTTGGCACACGTTCGGCTCGATGACGTTCCCCGGGCTCCGATCCAGCAAAGCTTCGGGGAAGAGTTCCGTCAGCACGACGGCGTGGTGACGATCTTGATGTTCTACTATCGCAGGGCTTCGCCTAAGCACCGCTACAATATGACCGAGGTGGAATTTGGTGGCAGGGGGCACCGCACACGGCTAAGGAAAGATCTCAATGATCAATTGTGTGTCTAGAGGTGCCCCCTGCCCCCGTATATAAAGGGGCAAAGGGGGAGGGGTGCGGCAGCCATAGGAGGAGTCCTACTCCCGCTGGGAGTAGGACTCCCCTCCAATCCTATTCCTAATAGGACTCCCCAAGTGGGGAAAGAGACAGGGGGTTGGCCGGCCACCTTCCCTAGTCCTAATAGGACTAGGGGAAGGGGGAGGCGCGCAGCCCATGAGGGCAGCCCTTTCACCTTTCCACCAAGGCCCATGTTGGCCCATTTGGCTCCCGGGGGGTTCAGGTAACCCTCCCGGTATTCTGGTAAAATCCCGATTTCACCTGGAACACTTCCGATGTCCAAACATAGGCTTCCAATATATCAATCTTTACATCTCGACCATTTCGAGACTCCTCGTCATGTCCGTGATCACATCCGGGACTCCGAAGAACCTTCGGTACATCAAAATGCATAAACTCATAATAACTGTCATCGTAACGTTAAGCGTGCGGACCCTACGGTTCGAGAACAATGTAGACATGACCGAGACACATCTCCGGTCAATAACCAATAGCGGGACCTGGATGCCCATATTGGCTCCTACATATTCTACGATGATCTTTATCGGTCAGACCGCATAACAACATACGTTGTTCCCTTTGTCATCGGTATGTTACTTGCCCGAGATTCGATCGTCAGTATCCAATGCTTAGTTCAATCTCGTTACCGGCAAGTCTCTTTACTCGTTCCGTAATACATCATCCCGCAACTAACTTATTAGTTGCAATGCTTGCAAGGCTTAAGTGATGTGCATTACCGAGAGGGCCCAGAGATACCTCTCCGACGATCGGAGTGACAAATCCTAATCTCGAAATACGCCAACCCAAGATCTACCATTGGAGACACCTGTAGTACTCCTTTATAATCACCCAGTTACATTGTGACGTTTGGTAGTACCCAAAGTGTTCCTCCGGCAAACGGGAGTTGCATAATCTCATAGTCATAGGAACATGTATAAGTCATGGATAAAGCAATAGCAACATACTAAACGATCGGGTGCTAAGCTAATATAATGGGTCATGTCAATCAGATCATTCAACTAATGATGTGACCTCGTTAATCAAACAACAACTCTTTGTTCATGGTTAGGAAACATAACCATCTTTGATTAACGAGCTAGTCTAGTAGAGGCATACTAGTGACACTCTGTTTGTCTATGTATTCACACATGTATTATGTTTCCGGTTAATACAATTCTAGCATGAATAATAAACCTTTATCATGATATAAGGAAATAAATAATAACTTTATTATTGCCTCTAGGGCATATTTCCTTCAGGAAGCACGGTAAAGAAAGAGAACCATGGGTTCAGAAACCCATGCCTTTTCCTCCTAAACCATCCAAGAAAAAGGATGATGAGGATTTTGAGCACTTTGCTGAAATGATTAGACCTATCTTTTTGTGTATGTGTTTGACTGATATGCTTAAAATGAATGCTTATGCTCAGTATATGAAGGATATTGTTACAAATAAAAGAAAGATACCGAATGCTGAAATTTCCACCATGCTTGCTAATTATACTTTTAAAGGTGGAATATCAAAGAAACTTGGAGATCCAGGAGTACCAACTATACCATGCTCCATTAAAAGAAACTATGTTAAAACTGCTTTATGTGATCTTGGAGCCAGTGTTATTGTTATGCCTCTCTCTTTATATCGTAGACTTGATTTGAATAAGTTGACACCTACTGAAATATCCTTGCAAATGGACAATAAATCAACTACTATACCTGTCGGTATTTGTGAGGATGTGCCTGTTGTGGTTGCAAACGTTACTATTTGAACAGACTTTGTTATTCTTGATATTCCCGAGGACGATAGTATGTCGATTATTCTTGGTAGACCCTTTTTGAATACTGCAGGGACTGTTATTGATTGCAACAAAGGCAATGTCACTTTTCATGTTAATGGTAATGAGCATACAATACACTTTCCGAGGAAACAACCTCAAGTCCACAGTATCAATTCTATTGGAAAAATTCCAACGATTACTATTGGAGGTTTTGAATTTCCTCTTCCAACTATCAAGAAGAAATATGATATTCTAATTGTTGGTGATGTGCATATCCCGGTTGAGGTAACCTAGTGCTATTCGAAAATTCTCCGGTTTCATGCGATTTGGAAAGAGTTTGTTAACAAGACTTAATCAACCTTGTTAGTGGATTCCTTTTGATGAGCATGAGATGGATGAAGTTAGAAAGCACAACTCTCTGTACCCTCCTGTTACTTTCTGTTATTTAGAATAAATAAAGCAAAAAATAGTATTTTATGTCTGTTTTCTGAATTATCCTTGCAATAAAAAATACCCCGAAAATAAAAGTTCTCCAAATGTCCTGAAAATGAAATATGATTTTTTGTAGAATATTTAAGAATATCTGGCACCGAGAACACGTCAGGGGGAGCCACCGCCTGGCCACGAGGGTCCAGGGCGCGCCCCTGCCTCGTGGGCCCCACGTGGCCCCCCTCCACATATTCCTGCACCCACACACTTCGTCTTCCTCCAGAAAAAATCACCACACAACTCAAACTCGTGTTCCAGCTCGTTTTGCTGCGATTTTCGGTCTCCTTGCTCAAAGCTCCACTCACAAAACTGCTTTGGGGGATTGTTCCTCGGTATGTGACTCCTCCAACGGTCCAATTAGTTTTTGTTCTAGTGCTTTATTTATTGCAAATTTTTGCTGCATAGGTGACCCTGTTCTTGGGTTTGCATGTCAAATTTATTTGGTCCCAAGTAGTACTAATGCATGATATAGTCTCTAGGCAATTGTGGGAGTAGTTGCTATCAATCTTGTTGAGTTTGGTTCACTTTTATTTTGAGTTACTAAAAATTTCAGAAATTTTCAAAAAATGATGAAGAGATTATTGAGGGGCCCTTCGAGCCGAATCTCGAAGGATAAGAAAAGTGAAGAGAATAAGAATCCCAAATATAATCTTCCTCGCACCACAGAAGTTCGTCCGTGTGAATGGCCTTGCGATGAGTTATTGAGAGCAGCCGGGATTCATGATGATTTTTATTATTTGGCCGAGAATGCGGGCCTCATCAACTTCCTCCATGATCAGCGCGAACAGTATCTCCTCCTAACTAATATTTTCATGAAAAAATTTCATTTGCATGCTAGGAGATCACCACCTTCAGTGGATTTTTATTTATATGATGAGTTTAAGGAGATGTCACTTTATGATTTTTCTGCGGTTTGCAAGTTTCCCTTTGCGGGCAGCATAGAGGAACCACATCGTAATGATGTGGAAGGGTTTATTGATATGATTGCTGTAGGGGAAATGAGGAAAGTTTCCGATGCAAGAATCACTAGCATACATTTTCCTATTATGCGTTACTTTGCAATATTTGCTAGTAGATGCTTAATTTTTCGTGGGAACAGTGGAAACCTTAGTGCCCCTAATATTGTTATTTTGCGCCATGCCTTTTTCAGTGATACTACTTTCAGTTTAGGTGCTATTGTTGCTAAACGGTTAAATCTGAACCGTACAAAGGGCCCCATCTTTGGAGGCATCTTTGCTTCGCGCCTTGCTGCACATTTTAACATACCTATCAGGCATTATGAGAAAGAGGAAAAGTTGCTGCCTTCTATTTTTCTAGATTATAAGAGTATGGTAGCACATGATTTTATAGTTAAAGATAAGAGGAATATGCTTAAGTATAAATTGATATTTGATAAAAAATATTCTGAAATTATTACCTTGCCTGCGCCCTCTTTGTTTAACATATTTTTAGGCACATACCTCATTTTGTCGGAGGCCATTCATGCATACTTGAGCATGACACCCGCTCTAGAGGCTAAACCGGAACCACCACTTGACCCTTATCGGCAGTCTGTTTATCAGTGGGATCCAGAGGAGCTCGCCAACCAGTGTCACCCCGAGGATCCTCCTCAGTACACCGGAGAGAGTAGCTTTGATCCATGGGCATAGAACAACTTAGGCTAGAATCCTAAGCTTGGGGGAGTATGTATTTCTCACCGACATTACATTCATGTTCACACACTCATTCCAGTTGTCAGTGCTCATACTTTTTCACTGTACTATCCATGCTAGTTTATTTCCTTTTTCTCGCTTTCTTCTTGTGTGTTTGAAAAACCTTAAGAAAAACAAAAAAAATAGTTGTAGCTTTTATCTAGTTTACTTTCCATGCTTGTAGTAGTAATAATTAAAATAAAACCCAAAAAGATTTCTCGTTCTTCTTTTGCTTGTTGGGAGCTTTCCCGTGTAAATAGTTTTATTTCTTTTCTTTTCTTTGGGGGTCGAGAGGAGAAGACCATAATGAAAATGTTGAAGTGGCTCTTTTATGCATTATTGTTGATTTAACCAGGAGCCCATATTACCTTGTCTTCTCTCTTAAATTAAATGCTTGCAGATTCCAGCTTAGTCCAATGCACGTGCACTATTATTATTATCCACACTGTTCGATCGTGCAAGTGAAAGGCAATAATGACGATATATGATGAACTGATTAAGATGAGAAAAGCTGGTATGAACTCGACCTCTCTTGTTTTTGTAAATATGATTAGTTCATCGTTCCTGATTCATCCTATTATGAATGAAACATGTTTGCAATGACAATTAGAGATTATATTTGCTTATGCCATGCTTAGTTAACTAGGAGTTTATAATGGTTTACCTTGCGTGCCAACATGCTATTAAAATGGTTGTGATGTGGTATGATAGGGTGGTACCCTCCTTTGAACGATTCGAGTGGCTTGACTTGGCACATGTTCACGCATGTAGTTGAAACAAAATCAACATAGCCTCCACGATATTTATGTTCATGGTGAATTATATCCTACTCATGCTTGCACTTGGTGTTGATTAATTTTAATGCATGTTCATGACTGTTGTCGCTCTCTAGTTGGTCGCTTCCCAGTCCTTTTCTAGCCTTCACTTGTAGTAAGTGGGAATACTGCTTGTGCATACACTTTCATAAACCCCAAAGTTATTCCTTATGAATCAACCATACCTTCCTATATGCGGTATCTACCTGCCGTTCCAAGTAAATTTGTATGTGCCAAACTCTAAACCTTCAAATGAAATTCTGTTTTGTATGCTCGAATAGCTCATGTATCAACTAGGGATGTCTGTATCTTCCATGCTGGGCGGGTTATTCTCAAGAGGAGTGGACTCTGCTCCTCACTCACGTGAAAATGGGTGGTCACCGGGATGCCCAATCCCATGCTTTAATTAAAATAATTGCAAACAAAACTCCCCCAGGACTGTTGTTAGTTGGAGGCACCCGTTGTTTCGGGCAAGTCATGGATTGATGCTTGTTGGTGGTGGGGAGTATAAACTTTACCATTCTGTTTGGGAACCGCCTATAATGTGTGTAGCATGGAAGATATCGAGATCTCTCAGTTGTTATGTTGATAATGAAAGTATGCCACTCAAAATATTATTCATCTCTATTTCAAAATCGAGCTCACCTCTTATTAAAAAGCATCAGCTTGAGAGCACCGTTGTCATTTGCATGCAATATTATTAGTTTATATTGAGTATGACTATGACTGGATCTCTTTTACCATGAATTACAATGTTTAGTCAGTCCTTGATCTTCAGAGGTGCTCTGCATTTTTGTTTTGCGGTCTTAGAAAGGGCTAGCGAGATACCATCTTTTTATACCATATATGATTGTTTTGAGAAAGTGTTTTCATCCGAGATTTATTATTATTGCTCGCTAGTTGATTATTCCATTGATATGAGTAAACATGAGACCTAAGTGTTATTGTGAATATGGTTAGTTCATAATCTTTGCTGAAAACTTGAATGCTGGCTTTACATATTTACAACAACAAGATCAAACAGAGTTTGTAAAAGTTTTTCTTTATCACTTTCAGTTGGTCAACTGAATTGCTTGAGGACAAGCAAAGGTTTAAGCTTGGGGGAGTTGATACGTCTCCATCGTATCTACTTTTCGAAACACTTTTGCCCTTGTTTTGGACTCTAACTTGCATGATTTCAATGGAACTAACCAGGACTGACGCTGTTTTCAGCAGAATTGCCATGGTGTTATTTTTGTGCAGAAATAAAAGTTATCGGAATGACCTGAAACTTCACGAAGAATATTTTTGGAATATATAAAAAATACTGGCGAAAGAATCAAGACCAGGGGGCCCACACCCTGTCCACGAGGGTGGGGGCGTGCCTACCCCCCTGAGCGTGCCCCCTGTCTCGTGGGCCCCCTGAGGCTCCACCGACCTCAACTCCAACTCTATATATTCACGTTCGGGGATAAAACAAAATCAGAGGGAAGGATTCATCGCGTTTTACGATACAGAGCCATCGCCAAGCCCTAATCTCTCTCGGGAGTGCTGATCTCGAGTCCGTTCGGGGCTCCGGAGAGGGGAATCCGTCACCATCGTCATCATCAACCTTCCTCTATCACCAATTTCATGATGCTCACCGCCGTGCGTGACTAATTCCATTGTAGGCTTGCTGGACGGTGATGGGTTGGATGAGATTTATCATGTAATCGAGTTAGTTTTGTTAGGGTTTGATCCCTAGTATCCATTATGTCCTGAGATTGATGTTGCTATGACTTTGCTATGCTTAATGCTTGTCACTAGGGCCCGAGTGCCATGATTTCAGATCTGAACCTATTATGTTTTCATGAATATATGTGAGTTCTGGATCCTATCTTGCAAGTCAATAGTCACCTACTATGTGTTATGATCCGGCAACCCTGAAGTGACAATAATCGGGACCACTCCTGGTGATGACTTTAGTTTAAGGAGTTCATGTATTCACCAGGTGTCAATGCTTTGGTCCGGTACTCTATTAAAAGGAGGCCTTAATATCCCTTAGTTTCCAATAGGACCCCGCTGCCACGGGAGGGTAGGACAAAAGATGTCATGCAAGTTCTTTTCCATAAGCACGTATGACTATATTCGGAATACACGCCTACATTACATTGATGAATTGGAGCTAGTTCTGTGTCACCCTATGTTATAACTGTTGCATGAGGAATCGCATCCGACATGATTCTCTATCACCAATCCAATGCCTATGAGCTTTTCACATATTGATCTTTGCTTAGTTACTTGGTCGTTGCCACTGTTACAATTACTACAAATCTGTTGTTGTTACTTTTGCCATTGTTACCGTTACTTCCATACTACTTTGCTACTAAATAGTTTGTTGCAGATATTAAGTTTTCCAGGTGTGGTTGAATTGACAAATCAGCTGCTAATACTTGAGAATATTCTTTGGCTCCCCTTGTGTCGAACCAATAAATTTGGGTTGAATACTCTACCCTTGAAAACTGTTGCGACCCCCTATACTTGTGGGTTATCAATGGGTACCACGGGTCTACATGTACAACAACACTATTGGCTCTATTGTGATGCTAGTAATGTGCATGATATGAGAAGTCAACCGTATACACAATTGAAATTGAAATCAACAGAGCTATTTATAAGAGAAAACCTGTTAAAGAAACATGCGTAAACATACCCGCTGTGCCATTGGAGTTTCGATTGGATCCTACAATTTAAAAATAAGTTTGTATGAGTAAATACAGTGATACAAGAGCAAAGCAGTATGCATGATAGCAATGGAATCTTAAATGAGAACACTTGTTCTTCAGGTTTAAGAACTTGTACTACATGAACAAAGTATAGTAAGACGCAAAAATATAGTATTTAAAAATAGAAAATGAGCTCATAGACATTACCACATTCTTGGTTCGGGACCAGTACAGAACAAGGTGTTCCCAGTCATCGTCCAGTAAATGTGTCTTAGGAGAACGTAAAGGAATTTGATGAGTTTCTTTGCCAGTGAAGTACGTTTTCTTCAGGTAATCCCAATACTGCCACCAAGCATTCTTGAAGATAGCAGAGGTATTAGCACAGGTTACCTCATCCTGGGTTTTCAAATCGGTCCTTCTCTATAGAGAAAAATGGGAAAATTTGATGTATTATAACCATCATAGAGGTAGAATGTATGGGACAAAGCAAAGTAATTGCCATGAATAACATTGCTTACACATAACTCCTGGACAAAACACCTACAGCTGGCATTTTCCTTCATCTTTAGTATAATATTTCCATGATGGGAAGATACGCACATAGGATTTAACAACATCAAGTGCGATAGATTCTAAACTACGAATGGCTGGTTGTGCTTCCTCCAGAGGAATAGGTGTACTAACTGGTGGAGTTGAGGTTCGCCGTGGTAGTACTAACGCTTTGGGCACCGGAGCTGCCGTACTAACTGCTCTTGTTTGGGAGCTCTATGGTGGAGATGGTGTTGTGTCAATAGGAACTGGGTTACTATCTGCTAGGGATGGGGTTAGATTGGGTGAAGCTGGTTCTCTGTCCATCGCAGTAGGGGTACAATCTGCGAGAGTCTGGGTTATGTGTGGTAGGGCTGGTTCTCGTGCACGTACAACTGGGGTGCTATCTCCACCAAGAGGTAGCAATATTTTATTTGAAGACCGTGTTTTTACTCCGCTAGATACTGTCATCACCCGCTCCAATTCAAATGGCTGGTAAACAGGAAACATAGTTGAATGTATAGACATTGTATGAGAGACACATGCAATAGATAGTGTGGAAAAAGAGGGTATGAAATAGTTGACATGTATATTGTTTAACTAAAACAGATAGCATGACATAATTTCACATATATGATGTCTATCTAAACTGGATAGCATATCATAACATAATTCGAAGATATGATGACTAACTAAATAGGATCGCATGACATAATTCACATACTGTTATCTAAGTAATCAGGATCGCATGATTTAATTCACATATGTAATTTATATGCTAAGCAGAGGGCATTCGCATATATGATGTCTAAACTAAGAACATGGTGTTGAATATTGTTTATATGATGTCTAAACTATGCAATGCAAGACACCATATGCATGATATGAGCAGTATAACCGTGCCAAGTTAGAGCATACACCCCGGTGGGGGAATAGGATTGGTCATCTGTCTCTGAATCCATCTTTGAGGAGCTATCGGGACCCAGCAAGAGATCTGCTTTGACAGGTAGCACTGTCTGCTCTGAAGGCCTTGTTTTCACTCCAGATTTTTCCATCACCCACTCAAATGGCTGATTCACAGGAAGAGTAGTTTAACGTACAAACATTGTCAACAAATGGAAATGTAATGAAGAAAAGGATGGGCAAGATATCATTCAAATATATGATGCCGGGTTAAATAGGATGGCATTGCACATTTCACATATATTATGGCTGACTAAAAGACATGAGACTGCATAATTCCCATATATGATATAGAAACTAAACAGGTGGCATTACAGAACATCTCTAAACTAAGCAGATGACATATATGATGTCGAAAGTATGCACTTGCAAGGCAACATATGCAATATATGACTAACATCATCATGCCAAGTTAGAGCAAACACCTTGGGGTAAATAGGAGTGGTCAGCTACGTCTGAATCCGCCTCTGAATATATATCTTCCTCTGATTACAATTTGGAGAGGGGGGAGGGTTTGCCATTGAACCCACCATGGAGTGATTTCTGCATGACATTCTATTGCCGTGCAAAACTCTTCTCTTTTTCTCAACATGTTCAGCATGACTGTGTACAATATCTGACATGCATACGAAAAAAATATGGTGAGATTATGTAAGGAGAGCATGCAGAAATCTAGAGTGATGGTAACAACTAGTGGATGGATCCAAAAGTAATAATAGCAGGCTGATCTTGCTTTAATTTAATAAAAAGACAGATGAGATTGCTTTACTATTTGTTTCCCACCCAAGATGAACAACATAGGCATACCCTAGGTGAACCAGATATTAGACAGAGATACTATCCATTGTTGCCTCGATATGTGCCCCACAACTAATTTAGAACTCAAGTTTGAACATTAATTTGGACCTGACTTGGAGTCTAAGAGGTGAACAAGATGATAAAGTAGCATGTAATATTAAGCAATGCATAACATAAGCAGAAACAAAAAGAGTGTGACCTGTCTTGTGGACCCGTGTACTCCTCAGGTTCATCTGTTGAGTCGATGATGGTGATGCCGTTGCGGTGGGTGCCGGTGACAGGGAAGGAGATATGAGGCGGTGAAAGACGGTCATGAGTCGTGATGTCTGGTTTGGTGGATGCTTCTGTCGATGGAGCAGCTCAGGTGAGGTGGGCGATGTCGCGGCAGGAGCAGGACAAACCACACAAAGTTTTCTTCGACACCTACCTGTAACTGAAGTAATTTTTTAAGGGCTCCTTTGGCTTGCATGATTCTAAAAACGCAGGGATAGAAAAACACCAGAATAGGATAGGAATGCACATGGGAAAGATAGCATTTGTAAACACATGATTTCTGTCAACTTGGGTGTTTGGTTCACAAGAATTGGAAGAGAAGAGGAATGCAAAGAAACATGGCCAAATTAAAGTGAAACCTTATGAAAGCGTGTACAGTTAGAATGTTATTCTGCCACTAATGCACTTGGTCTTGTTTTCATGCACAAGATTTTGAAAAGTAGTTATAGGTGGATGTTTTGCTTCATTCCTTTCAACAAAATGCATGAATAATTGAATAGTAGTGTGCCATAGGAAGATTTCCTGTTGCTATGTTTTTCCTTTGAACCAAAATATCCCTAATGGATCGACATGAATGTAGAGTAATAGGTGATGCGACATGTGTACAACCTCTTTGCCGTAGCCGTGTCGACCTCAGCATCATTGGGTTGGTCGCTGAAGAAGTTGAGGCAGAGGTGGCTGTCGGAGGTGTGGAGGAAGATCTGAGGAATCTGTAGACGGCGTCCAGGGCACTGCTCTATTGTGATGGATGGTTCCTTCGTTGGAGCAGCTCCGTCAAGCCGTAAGACGTCGAGGCTCAAGCAGTACAAGATAGACATCATTAATCTCAAGTGGGGTTGTAATAGCATCTCCATTAGATGATGTAAAATACATTACCAAAAAGTGATAGATGTAAAATTACATCACCAAAAAACTGTTGACTCTGAACTTAACTGTCGAAACTGAAATTTACTGTGGAATCTGAATGTTACTGTTGAAACTGAACACAATGGTAGCAGAGAGGCACTTCACATGTAGTTTAGGGAGGGCCTGTAGTTCATCTTCAACCTGCACCCCCCTGAGCCGCCAGCAACCACCGGCCTCGCCACCGATCCCCGCCGCTCACGGCCGGCAGCGCTCCTGCGCCGCCTTGCCGCCCCCGCCCTGGCTAACACTCTAGCCCCCCCCCCCGCCCAGCTTTTTCTCCGGGATCTCCACGCCACCGCCCCACCATCGCGCCCCCCACCACCGGCGACCACCGCCCCCACCCTGAACGCTAAGATAGATAGCGGGTGGTTCTTCCTTAACTCCGGCAAGCACCCCCACCCCCTAAAAATCGACTGACCCAAAAGTCGATTCAGTCGACTGAAGTGTAGCTAAATCAGAGTAGAGCAGCAACACGAGCGAGGGGGAGGCTAGCAATAGCAGCGCAAGCGAGAGCCGGAGCAGTAGCAGCAGCGCAAGCGAGCGAGAGCCGGAGCAGCAGCAAGGCGAGCGAGCAAGAGCCGGAGCAGCAGATCCGGTTGGTATGGCCGCCGCCGCCAAAGGGGCCTCACACTGGGGGAGAGCAGCCGTGGAGATGTCGCTCGCAGCACCAGCTTCGAGGTAGTCGCGCCATGGGGGTGCGGGATGGAGCACCGTCGGCGCAGGGAGGTCGAGCTAGGATAAGGTGCGATGCGATGAGTGTACAAACTCTTTGGTGGCACCGAGTAGGCCTCGGCTTCGTCCGAGTAGTCGGTGAGGATGCTGTGGTTCCGGTGGAGTAGGTTAAGGAGGCGCTGTGGGGATGGAGCAGCCATGATAGATGAGGCGATCATCGGAGCAACTCCTTAGAGGAGGAATACGGGGCGGCTGAATCGGCGGGACGACGAGATGGACGACGGATCCTCATCCGGGGAGGTGGATGAGGGACGTCGAGCTGTTCCGGTGGACGATGTCGTCGGGGAAAAGGCTCCGGCTGGGCAGCAGCTAGGTGGCGGGTGGAGGAGGGTGGGATTTCACGGCTGGAGCGGAGAGGTTATGGCGGCCTGGGATTTTGAATGGCGAAAAGGAGGCGATGGGAGGGGGAACCATGACTCAGGGACGCACTTGTCCAAAATGTAGGGTGTGTTACAAAAGTACCCCCACCGATTTGAACTAGCGGCCCTTTCGGCTCAGGGTTAGAAGAGGGATTTCGCGTGCCGGGATTTGGCAGCTGGAGAGAGTTTTCGCGCGCATTGTAATTTCGGGATAGCAAGGCGCGTGTTTTGGGAGCACGATATCTGAATTTTCGGGATATAACAAGGCACGGGTTGAAATTTATGGACAATCCTAACGTGTAATATTATACTTGTACGTGCCAAATCAATTCACACTTAAAAAATAAAACTATTCACACCACACAAAGAGAGAGTCTTGTCCCGTTTTACTATACAAATGCTATTCAAAGCTACGAATCCATGTTAAGTCCAATTAAATTTTTTCGTTGGCTGTATAATGCATGTAACCTACTCATACCTACATTTTCGTGCATTCCAAATGTCTATACTACCGCTGCAATTCGAACTAAATTTGAATTCGTTTCTCTATTTGAATCAGAATCTACAATCATGATTGTTGCCAACTTCATCCATTATTTGTGTATTACCTTAACAACACACCACATGATTACTATATAGAGATAGATATGAACTATGTGTACTATATGAACTCGAATTCAATTTTTCTAATACACTTGATGTTGATTCCAAATAATAGTACATTTGATGTACTAACTAAAATATTCATAATCTAAACCATGTTTCATACGTACACTGTGTTTATAACACAAAGTATAGTGCCCTGCCCCCTACATTATGACAAGTATTTAGCCCTGAGCTGCAAAAGCCACACATTATCCCAAATTATAATCAATGTTCTGCATTATGATATCTTCTTCAAATATCCGTATCCACTTTTTTTAATGAATTATGATCTCTATTCGCCTTTTACACCTTCACGATCCTCTTCTCTTTGTAGCTAGCTAGCGCTAACTTTCTATCGTGCATGCACACGCCCGCCCCCCTCTCACCCTCCCTCAATGTCCCCTCCATCGCGAACATTTGTTATTTCTCTTTAGGTCGTTCACCCACGATGTGTGTAGGCCCCCGGCTCCTTCTTTCCGGCACACACCGGTCGATATACCTCTCCAGCCAAGTGTGCCTACCACAAACACACACTTCCCGTCTTCTCTTCTCACCATCCATGCCCCCTATGTCCAATACGGTTCCACGCAGGTGCACACTCCCACCCCTCTTTTCATCGTTCTCATACTCGCACACTCCTCCCCCCTCGACATAGTAGGCCTCCCGCACCACCTCCTAGCCGCACCCCTCTCCCCCTGTCCGTCTCTCCGGACCTTATTTGCTTCTAACACATGCATGCATGTATATGTGCCGATCTCCCTACATATAGCTAGGTCGACTATAATTCTTTTTCCCCAGGCATCGATAGACTTACCTCTCTAGTTACGTCTCTCCCTTTATCGGACACACGACGATTGATCTTCCTATGTAGTTACCTCTGCTTACCACAACCGTATCGTCCCCCTCATAATCCTTGCATACCTCCCGACCCGTCTCTCACACGCACGTGCATAGACAGGCAGACATCCCCGGCCCTCTCTTATTGATATTGCACTCGTACCCTCGGTTTGTCTAGCAGGCCTCTCCCACCATTCGTGAGAAGCAACTCCACCACCAACCCTCTGATACGTCCATTTTGCATCATGCTTTTATATTGATATTTATTGCATTATGGGCTATTATTACACATTATGTCACAATACTTATGCCTATTCTCTCTTATTTTAGAAGGTTTACATGAAGAGGGAGAATGCCGACAGCTGGAATTCTGGGCTGGAAAAGGAGCAAATATTAGAGAACTATTCTGCATAGCTCCAAAATTCCTGAAACTTCACAGAAGTCTTTTTTGGAATTAATAAAAAATACCGGACGAAGAAAATACCAGAGGGGGCCACACCCTAGCCACGAGGGTGGGAGGCGTGCCCCCTGCCTCGTGGGCCCCTGGTGGCCCTCCCGTGCCCATCTTCTACTATATGAAGTCTTTCGTCCGAGAAACATCATAAGCAAGCTTTCGGGAAGAAACTCAGCCGCCACGAGGCGGAACCAATCTAGGGCTCCGGCAGAGCTGTTCTGCCGGGGAAACTTCCCTCCGGGAGGGGGAAATCATTGCCATCGTCATCACCAACGCTCCTCTCATCGGGAGGGGGCCAATCTCCATCAACATCTTCACCAGCACCATCTCCTCTCAAGCCCTAATTCATCTCTTGTATCCAATATTTGTCCCAAAGCCTCAGATTGGTACCTGTGGGTTGCTAGTAGTGTTGATTACTCCTTGTAGCTGATGCTAGTTGGTTTATTTGGTGGAAGATCATATGTTCCGACCCTATATGCATATTAATACCCCTCTGATTATGAACATGAATATGATTTGTGAGTAGTTACTTTTGTTTCTGAGGACATGGGAGAAGTCTTGCTATTAGTAGTCATGTGAATTTGGCATTCGTTCGATATTTTGATGAGATGTATGCTGTCTCTCCTCTAGTGGTGTTATGTGAACGTCGACTACATGACACTTCACCATTATTTGGGCCTAGAGAAAGGCATTGGGAAGTAATAAGTAGATGATGGGTTCCTAGAGTGACAGAAGCTTAAACCCTAGTTTATGCGTTGCTTCGTAAGGGGCTGATTTGGATCCATATGTTTCATTCTATGGTTAGGTTTACCTCAATGATTCTTTTGTAGTTGCGGATGCTTGCAATACGGGTTAATCATAAGTGGGATGCTTGTCCAAGTAAGGACAACACCCAAGCACCGGTCCACCCACATATCAAATTATCAAAGTACCGAACGCGAATCATATGAACATGATGAAAACTAGCTTGACGATAATTCCCATGTGTCCTCGAGAGCACTTTTCTCTATATAAGAGTTTGTCCAGGCTTGTCATTTTCTACAAAAAGGATTGGGCCACCTTTCTGCACTTTATTTACTTTTTTTACTTGTTGCTCGTTACCAATTACCTTATCACAAAACTATCTGTTACCTATAATTTCAGTGCTTGCAGAAAATACCTTGCTAAAAACCGCTTATCATTTCCTTCTGTTCCTCGTTGGGTTTGACACTCTTACTTATCGAAAGGACTACGATAGATCCCCTATACTTGTGTGTCATCAAGACTCTTTTCTGGCGCCGTTGTCGGGGAGTAAAGAGCCTTTGGTAGGTGGAATTTGGTAAGGAAAAATTTATATAGTGTGCTGGAATTTACTGTCACTTGTTACTATGGAAAGTAATCCTCTGAGGGGCTTGTTTGGGGTATCTTCACCCCGACCGGTAGAGCAAATAGTTGCTCCTCAACATACTGAACCTACTGAAAATGTTTACTTTGAAATTCCTTCGGGTATGATAGAGAAAATGCTAGCTAATCCTTTTGCAGGAGACGGAACGTTGCATCCCGATTTACACTTAAACTATGTGGATGAAGTTTGTGGATTATTTAAGCTTGCAGGTATGCCCGATGATGTTATCAAGAAGAAGGTCTTCCATTTATCTTTGAAGGGAGATGCATTGACATGGTATAGGCTATGTGATGATATGGGATCATGGGACTACAAGCGATTGAAATTGGAATTTCGTCAGAAATTTTATCCTATGCATCTTGTTCATTGTGATCGTAATTATATATATAATTTTTGGCCTCGCGAAGGAGAAAGCATCGCTCAAGCTTGGGGAAGGCTTAAGTCATTGTTATATTAATTCCCCAATCATGAGCTCTCGAGAGAAATGATTATTAAAAAAATTTATGCTCGGCTTTCTGACAACAATCACTCCATGCTCGATACTTCTTGTACTGGTTCCTTTATGATGAAGACTATTGAATTCAAATGGAATTTATTGGAAGAATTCAATGCAACTCTGAAGATTGGGATCTCAATGAAGGTAAGGAGTCAGGTATAACACCTAAGTTTGACTGTGTTAAATCTTTTATGGATACCGATGTTTTCCGTAAATTTAGCACTTAATATGGACTTGACTCTGAGATAGTAGCTTCTTTTTGTGAATCTTTTGCTGCTCATGTTGATCTCCCTAAGGATAAGTGGTTTAAATATCATCCTCCCATAGAAGTAAAAGTAGTTGAACCTATTAAAGTTAAAGAAAAGACTATCACTTATAATGATCCTATTGTTCCTACTGCTTATGTTGAGAAACCACATTTCCCTTTTAGAATAGAGAATCATGCTAAAGCTTCAACTGTGGTTCGTAAGAGTAATACTAGAACTTATACACCTCCTGAGAAAATTAAGGTTGAACCTAATATCGCTATGGTTAAGGATCTCTTGGCTGATAATATTGATGGGCATGTTATTTATTTCTGTGAGGAAACTGCTAGAATTGCTAAACCTGGTGCTAAAGATAAACATAGACCTGTTGTAGGCATGCCTGTTATTTCTGTTAAAATAGGAGATCATTGTTATCATGGCTTATGTGATATGGGTGCTAGTGCTAGTTCAATACCTATTTCTTTATAGAGAGAAATTATGCATGATATTGCACCCGCTGAGTTAGAAGAAACTGATGTCACCATTAAACTTGCCAATAGAGATACTATTTCACCGATTGGGATTGTTAGAGATGTTGAAGTCTTGTGTGGGAAAACTAAATATCCTGCTGATTTGCTTATTCTTGGTTCCCCACAAGATAGTTTTTGTCCCATTATATTTGGTAGATCCTTCTTGAACACTGTTAATGCTAAGATAGACTGCGAAAAGGATGTTGTTACTATTGGTTTGGGTGATATGTCTCATGAGTTTAATTTTTCTAAATTTCGTAGACAACACTATGAAGAGGAATTGCCTAGTAAGGATGAAATTATTGGTCTTGCTTCTATTGTTGTGCCTCCTAATGATTCTTTAGAACAATATTTGCGAGACCATGAAAATGATATGTTTATGAATGAAAGAAGGGAAATAGATGAAGTATTCTTTAAACAAGGACCTATTCTGAAACACAACTTGCCTATTGAAATCCTAGGGGATCCTCCTCCACCCAAGGGTGACCCCATGTTTGAGCTTAAACCATTACATGATACTCTTAAATATGCTTATCTTGATGGAAAGAAGATATATCCTGTTATTATTAGTGCTAACCTTTCAGAGCATGAAGAACAGTAATTATTGAAAACTCTGAAGAAGCACCGTGCTGCTATTGGATATACTCTTGATGATCTTAAGGGCATTACTCCCACTTTATGTCAACACAAAATAAATTTGGAGAAAGACGCCAAACCAGTTATTGATCATCAACGACGGTTAAATCCTAAGATGAAAGAAGTGGTAAGAAAGGAAATATTAAAGCTCCTTGAGGCAGGTATAATTTATCCCGTTGCTGATAGTCAGTGAGTAAGTCATGTCCATTGTGTCCCTAAGAAGGGAGGTATTATTGTCATTCCTAGTGATAAAGATGGATTGGTTTCGCAAAGAATTATTACAGGTTACAGGATGGTAATTGATTTCCACAAATTAAATAAAGCTACTAAAAAGATCATTACCCTTTGCCTTGCATTGATCAAATGCTAGAAAGATTATCCAAACATACACATTTTTGCTTTCTAGATGGTTATTCTGGTTTCTCTCAAATACATGTGTCAGCAGATGATCAATCAAAGACCACTTTTACTTGCCCTTTCGGTACCTTTGCTTATAGACGTATGCCCTTTGGTTTATGTAATGCACCTGCTACCTTTCAAAGATGTATGATGGCTATATTCTCTGATTTTTGTGAAAAGATTTGTGAGGTTTTCATGGACGACTTCTCCGTTGATGGATCCTCTATTGATGATTGCTTGAGCAACCTTGATCGAGTTTTGCAGAGATGTGAAGACACTAACCTTGTCTTGAACTAGGAGAAGTGCCACTTTATGGTTAATGAAGGTATTGTCTTGGGGCATAAAATTTCTGAAAGAGGTATTGAAGTTAATAAAGCTAAAGTTGATGCTATTGAAAAGATGCCATGTCCCAAGGACATCAAAGGTATAAGAAGTTTCCTTGGTCATGCCGGTTTTTATAGGAGGTTCATTAAGGACTTCTCAAAAATTTCTTGGCCTCTGACTAATCTATTTCAAAAAGATATTCCTTTTGTCTTTGATGATGATTGTGTAGAAGCATTTGAAATACTTAAGAAAGCATTGATTTCTCCACCTATTGTTCAGCCACCTGATTGGAATTTACCCTTTGAAATTATGTGTGATGCTAGTGATTATGTTGTAGGTGATGTTCTAGGACAAAGAGTTGATAAGAAATTAAATGTTATTCAATATGCTAGTAAAACTCTAGACAATGCTCAAAGAAATTATGCTACTACTGAAAAAGAATTCTTAGCAGTTGTATTTGCCTGTGATAAGTTCAGACCGTATATTGTTGATTCTAAAGTAACTATTCACACTGATCATGTTGCTATTAAATATCTTATGGAAAAGAAAGATGCTAAACCTAGACTTATTAGATGGGTTCTCTTGCTACAAGAATTTGATTTGCATATTATCGATAAAAGGGAGATGAGAACCCCGTTGCAGAGAACTTGTCTACGTTAGAGAATGTTCTTGATGACCCACTACCTATTGATGATAGCTTTCCTGCTGAACAATTAAATGTCATAAATGCTTCTCGTACTGCTCCATGGTATGCTGACTATGCTAATTACATTGTTGCTAAATTTATACCACCTAGTTTCACATACCAGCAAAAGAAAAGGTTTTCTATGATTTGAGACATTACTTTTGGGATGACCCACACCTTTATAAAGAAGGAGTAGATGGTGTTATTATATGTTGTGTACCTAAGCATGAACAGGAACAGATCCTACGCAATTGTCACTCCGAAGCTTATGGAGGACACCACGCTGGAGATAGAACTGCACATAAGGTACTGCAATCTGGTTTTTATTGGCCTACTCTCTTCAAAGATCCCCGTAAGTTTGTATTATCTTGTGATGAATGTCAAAGAATTGGTAATATTAGTAGACGTCAAGAAATGCCTATGAATTATTCACTCGTTATTGAACCATTTGATGTTTGGGGCTTTGATTATATGGTACCTTTTCCTTCCTCTAATGGGTATACACATATTTTAGTTGCTCTTGATTACTTTACTAAGTGGGTAGAAGCTATTCCAACTAGTAGTGCTGAACATAACACTTCTATTAAGATGCTTAAAGAAGTTATTTTTCCGAGGTTTGGAGTCCCTAGATATTTAATGACTGATGGTGGTTCACATTTTATTCATGGTGCCTTTCGTAAAATGCTTGCTAAGTATGATGTTAATCATAGAATTGCATCTCCTTATCACCCACAGTCTAGTGGTCAAGTAGAATTGAGTAATAGAGAGCTCAAATTAATTTTTCAAATAACTGTTAATAGATCTAGAAAAAATTGGTCCAAGAGACTTGATCATGCATTATGGGCCTATAGAACTGCATATAAAAATCCTATGGGTATGTCTCCGTATAAAATGGTTTATGGAAAAGCATGTCACTTACCTCTCGAACTAGAACATGAGGCATATTAAGCCATTAAAGAGCTCAACTATGATCCCAAACTTTCCGGTCAAAAGAGTCTATTTGACATTAGCTCGCTTGATGAATGGAGAACCCAAGCCTATGAGAATGCCAAGTTGTTTAAAGAAAAAGTTAAAAGATGGCATGACAAAAGGATGCAAAAGCGTGAGTTTAATGTAGGTGATTATGTGTTGCTATACAACTCTTGTTTAGGATTTTTTGCAGGAAAACTTCTCTCTAAATGGGAGGGTCCTTACGTTATCGAGGATGTCTATCGTTCCGGTGCCATAAAAATCAACAACTTCGAAGGCACAAATCCGAAGGTGGCGAACGGTCAAAGAATCAAACATTATATCTCAGGTAATCCTATAAATGTTGAAACTAATATTATTGAAACCGTAACCCCGGAGGAATACATAAGGGACACTTTCCAGAATGTTTCAGACTCCGAAAAGGAATAGGTATGTGGTACGGTAAGTAAACTGACTCCAAAACAGTTCTAATGGCAATTTTTCTCCGTTTTGGAATATTTGAAAAAATAGGAAAATAAGAAGTAGTCCGGGAAGGACACGAGGCTTCCACGAGGGTTGGAGGCGCGTCCCCCTACCTCGTGGGCACTTTGTGTACTCTCCGGACTCCGTTTTCTTGCACGATACTTCTTTCGGTCGGGAAAAATTCATTATATAATCTCCCGAAGGTTTTGACCATCTTATCACACAATTATCCTCTGTTTTTTCTTTCGAGTTGTTTCTGCCGCAGATTAGAGCAAGATGTCTTCTCAAGAGTCAGTTGGGGAGAGTCGGGTGTCTCATCCGACACCAGGGCCAGGGGCAAACAACGATGCCTGTCACTTTGGGCCCTCAACGGAGGAAGAGATGGAAGCTGACTTGAAAAGGATAGATGCCATGGAGGAGGATCAAGAAGTCACTTCTCGCTACCGGGCCGGATTCACGATGGGGGAACTACAGAGCTCTGCTATTCCAAACTCGGTTATCCCTTCCAATGTTAAATTTCTTTCTTATGAAAATATGAAGAAGAGTGTTACTTGTTCTCCCGCAGCTATGTAGCATCCATGGGTGCAAGGAGCTTTAACCGTCACGGGTAAGCTCCGTAAGGAAATAATGGATCTTAAGCGGCAAGTCAACGAGCTCGAGGAGGAGAATCGTATCCTAAGGGGTATCATAGCCAAGAATATCACATCACCAGCCCCGAAGACAGAGACATAATCATATGGGTATGGGCACTCCCCTTGGTAACTGCCAAGCTAGGGGGAGGTGCCCCGGTATCGTATCATCATCACACTCCTATCTTTACCATTTTTCTTAGTTCAATCCTTTTAGTAATATCTTGATCTAGTAGAATAAAGTTTTTGGTATGATTTAGTTTTGAGTTTTTCTTTATGATCCCTCTATGTAATCGAGTCCGTGAGCTATATATAATAAAGATTTGTGTTGAGTCAAGGGCTTGATTATTTTGCCTTGATCTTGATGGAATAAAAGAAAAGAGAAAGAATAAAAAGAATAAAGAGATCATATTGATCTTATGGAGAGTAATGATTTCACATAGAAAGAGTATGATGATTAAAAGTTGTTGAGAGTTGGCAAACATAACTTTGGTCATCGTTGCAATTAATAGGAAGTAATAAAGAAAGAGAGGTTTCACATATAAATATACTATCTTGGACATCTTTTATGATTGTGAGCACTCCTAAAAATATGACATGCTAAAGAGTTGATGTTGGACAAGGAAGACAACGTAATGGGTTATGTTTTCTTATATCTGAAAAAAGTATATTGTCATGGATCATCCCACATGTTGAGCTTGCCTTTCTCCCTCATGCTAGCCAAATTCTTTGCACCAAGTAGAGATACTACTTGTGCTTCCAAATACCCTTAAACCCAGTTTTGCCATGAGAGTCCACCATATCTACCTATGGATTGAGTAAGATCCTTCAAGTAAGTTGTCATCGGTGCAAGCACCAAAAATTGCTCTCTAAATATGTATGATTTATTAGTGTGGATAAAATAAGCTTTATACGATCTTGTGATGTGGAAGAAATAAAAGCGACGGACTGCATAATAAAGGTCCACATCACAAGTGGCAATATAAAGTGACATTCTTTTGCATTAAGATTTTGTGCATCCAACCATGAAAGCGCACGACAACCTCTGCTTCCCTCTGCGAAGGGCCTATCTTTTACTTTTATCTCTTAACCTTATGCAAGAGTCATGATGATCTTCACCTTTCCTTTTTACATTTTATCCTTTGGAAAGCACATTGTGTTGGAAAGATCTCGATATATATATATATATATATATATATATATATATATATCCAAATGGATGTAAATTAGCATGAACTATTATTGTTGACATTACCCTTGAGGTAAAAGGTTGGGAGGCGAAACTATAAGCCCCTATCTTTCTCTGTGTCCGATTAAAACTCCGTAACCATAAGTATTGCGTGAGTGTTAGCAATTGTGAAAGACTAAATGATAGTTGAGTATGTGGACTTGCTGAAAAGCTCTTACATAGACTCTTTCCGATGTTATGATAAATTGCAATTGCTTCAATGACTGAGATTATAGTTTGTTGGTTCTCAATGAAGCTTCTGATTCATACTTGACCTTGTGAATAGATTATTACTTGAGCATAATAAATCATATGACAATATCCATATATGTTGCTATTATAAGAATGATCATGATGCCATCATGTACGTATTTTATTTTATCGACACCTCTACCTCTAAGCACGTGGACATATTTATCGTTATCGGTTTCCGCTTGAGGACAAGCGAGGTCTAAGCTTGGGGGAGTTGATACGTCCATTTTGCATCATGCTTTTATATTGATATTTACTGCATTATGGGCTGCTATTACACATTATGTCACAATACTTATGCCTATTCTCTTATTTTACAAAGTTTACATTAAGAGGGAGAATGCCGGCAGCTGGGATTCTGGGCTGGAAAAGGAGCAAATATTAGAGACCTATTCTGCACACCTCCAAAAGTCCTGATACTTCACGGAAGTCATTTTTGGAATTAATAAAAAAATACTGGACGAAGAAAATACCAGAGGGGGCCACACCCTGGCCACGAGGGTGGGAGGCGCGCCCCCTGCCTCGTGGGCCCCCTGGTGGCCCTCCGGTGCCCATCTTCTTCTATATGAAGTCTTTCGTCCGAGAAAAAATCATAAGCAAGCTTTCGGGAAGAAACTTCGCCGCCACGAGGCGGAACCTTGGCGGAACCAATCTAGGGCTCCGGCAGAGCTGTCCTGCCGGGGAAACTTCCCTCCGGGAGGGGGAAATCACCGCCATCGTCATCACCAACGCTCCTCTCTTCGGGAGGGGGCCAATATCCATCAACATCTTCACCAGCACCATCTCCTCTCAAACCCTAGTTCATCTCTTGTATCCAATCTTTGTCCCAAAGCCTCAGATTGGTACCTGTGGGTTGCTAGTAGTGTTGATTACTCCTTGTAGTTGATGCTAGTTGGTTTGTTTGGTGGAAGATCATATGTTCAGATCCTATATGCATATTAATACCCCTCTGATTATGAACATGAATATGATTTGTGAGTAGTTAATTTTGTTCCTGAGGACATGGGAGAAGTCTTGCTATTAGTAGTCATGTGAATTTGGTATTCGTTCGATATTTTGATGAGATGTATGCTGTCTCTCCTCTAGTGGTGTTATGTGAACGTCGACTACATGACACTTCACCATTATTTGGGCCTAGAGGAAGGCATTGGGAAGTAATAAGTAGATGATGGGTTGCTAGAGTGACAGAAGCTTAAACCCTAGTTTATGCGTTGCTTCGTAAGGGGCTGATTTGGATCCATATGTTTCATGCTATGGTTAGGTTTACCTTAATACTTCTTTTGTAGTTGCGGACGCTTGCAATAGGGCTTAATCATAAGTGGGATGCTTTTCCAAGTAAGGACAACACCCAAGCACCGGTCCACCCACATATCAAATTATCAAAGTACCGAACGCGAACATATGAACGTGATGAAAACTAGCTTGACGATAATTCCAATGTGTCGTTGGGAGCACTTTTCTCTATATAAGAGTTTGTCCAGGCTTGTCCTTTCCTACAAAAAGGATTGGGCCACCTTGCTGCACTTTATTTACTTTTGTTACTTGTTGCTCGTTACAAATTACCTTATCACAAAACTATATGTTACCTATAATTTCAGTGCTTGCAGAAAATACCTTGCTGAAAGTCGCTTATCATTTCCTTCTGCTCCTCATTGGGTTCGACACTCTTACTTATCGAAAGGACTACGATAGATCCCCTATAATTGTGGATCATCACCCTCTGACACTCTACCTTTGTCTTTCTCCCAACCTTATTCCTCTCCTACACATATGCATGGATGCCGATCAATCTCCCTCAATACATAGCTAGGTCTCTCTCCTTCTCCACACATATACTAGTCGATCTACCTCTCTATAGTTAGGTCTCTGCCCCCTCCCTCCCCCCCACACACTGATAGTCGAACATTGTAGGTAGGTATCCATGCCACATAAAAAAAACTTCACCTCTGCCCTCTCAAATTCCAATAGGCCAGCCGCCATGTATCTTTGATGTGGGCAAACGTAAATTCGACGACACTCTTTATCGATCGCACAGCCACACACTTCATCCCCGTTTTCAATTCTATCGATATCTCACGCCGATGATCCCTCCACTCTCTTCTCGTGGATCGCTCCCTCTATATATGATATATCCATGACTCTATTTCACACATATTGCATATGTTACGTTTTTTTGTTTGAGATATCATCGACACATTGCCTCTGTTTCGCACAAACTATCTCTCCCACACCCACCCATGTACGTACCTGCACCTAAAGAAGAGGTGCACGCAAGACGCACGTACTCACGCCTCGTTCCCGGCCGCACCCGCGCGGGTACACGGTGGAATTCATTTCTATATGAAAAGACAACCCACATGTTAATATGACGCGTGTCTTCGGCGAGCGGGCAGGTCTTCTACGTCCCGGGGGTGGCGCTCAGGGCTCTTCCCGTGGCGACGCCCGGGATCTTCGGCGTGATGACGCCGTTCGTCGCGCGCTGCCTGGGAGGAGAGTGCGATGTTGGCGCCGGCGTGGGAGTCCTGGAGGCCCTTACGTCGCCTTCGGGTGATGCGGCAGCGATCTTGGAAGGCCCCGCGCCACCCGCGGAGGGCCTGGATCCGTCTTTGGATTTGGCGGTGTGTGGCCCGTTACCAGGCGCACGAACATCGCCGCCTCCCAAACTCCGGCTGCTGGGACGGTGTTGGTGTTCACGAGCGGCGCCCTGGGTCCTTTCTGCGACCGGTCCGCTGCTCGCCCGCGTCGGGACGGGCCGTCCGGCTCCCGACTGGCCAATCGCCGCCGTTGTCCTCTTCTTGGGCGCCATGTAACTGCTAGAGCCGATTCTCACAACTGCGCCCCCAACCTGGCGGGCCAAAGATGTCGGTGTGGAATGAGACCTATGGGATCACAAGAATCCCTACTACGGTTAGCGGGGCGCGGGGTCATGAGAAGAGCGGATCAAACAGATAATACACAGTTTGTTTATCCAGGTTCGGGCCGCGAGGATGCATAAAACCTTACTCCTGCTTTGGTGGATGTATATTCCTGTTCTCCTGGTCGCCTTAGGCCTCCTTTTATAGAAAAAGGGGTCGCCACAGTGGCACACATGAGGTGGAAAGGGTACAGTGATGCGAGGTTATCCCTCGCATTACATGACAAGGCACATTTAATGCATCTCGCTTAGGTGTCCTTGCTTTATCGGGGACGGGGGAGAAATCCGTCTCGTCCGTCGCCGCTCCTTCTTGTGTCGACACGCGCCCTGGCCAGCGATGCCTGTGATGCCATGTAGGTAGGCAGGCAGCTGAGGTGGCGCAGTGGTGGGTCTTCACGAAGATCTGCATGCCGCCACGCAGGTGCCTGCCCAGCTGGTCGGGTCGGCAGCTCCAAGCGTACGGCGGTGGAGGTTTAGTCGGCGTGGGCCTGATGGTGGCCCTGCGGATGTCCTCGGCAAGGGCCTTGCCGGAGCTCTGGCAAGGGTCTTGCCAAGGCGCCTGCTGTTATCCCCGGCAAGGTGCTTGCCGGGGTCTCGTGGTCTTCCTTGGCTGGTATCTCGCCAAAGGTCGTCTTCTTCTTAGTGCCTACCTGATCTTGAATGTCTTCACAAATATCTGCATGCCACCACGGGGATGTCTCCCGAATCCTTGCCCCATGGGGGCAGTGGACTCAAGGGTGACTTGCTCCGTAGGCGTGGGGCGAGTTGCCGCGGCAAGGGTCTTGCCGGGGTTGCTAAGAGTGTCTCCGGCAAGGATCTTGCCGGGGGAGTCCGCTTCGTCCCTTTTGCTCTTCGTGGTCTTGGCCTTGGCGTTGCTCCAGTTCCCTTGAGCTTCGGTCTTACCCTGGCTCACCTTCCTTGCCTTGCCTAGTGTGGTCGTGGGCGCGGCTCTGACTACCCGTGCATAGTTATAGGGGTACAAAAAGTGTACCCCTCTTTTTGTACACCGACAGGAGCCCCCAGGCCTGGGCCACACATAAGCGCAACGCGTTGTTGGGCTAGGCCCAAAAACGGTGCGCGGGCAGGCGGGGCAGTTTTTACCGTGGTAAGATTTTTCACGCGCTGCGCTTTCCACGACTCGCGCGCGTGGCGCAGCGTGGGGAGGTGGGCGTGACGTGGGCGGCATGCGTGGGGTTGCTCTCTGCACGCGTGCGTCACATCGTAGTTAATGAGAAGAAAAGGAGGCGGCCCGCACCCTTCCCGTAAAAGGGAATAACCGCGGGCGCGCTGCTCACTTTGCCTTCTCCTGTTGCGCCTTTCCCAATCTCAGAATTGCCGCTTCTCTTTCCTTCCTCTCTAAGCTTTCGCCACCGTCTGCCATCGTCGTGTCCCCGGCGCCCCCTGTTCTTTGCTCCTCTTGGCCGTCATGGCGCCTAAATCCACCAAGGGCAAGGGAGGGGCCAAAGATGTCGGAGAGGTGGAGGTGCCGGAGAGTGAGTTGGGAGTGCAGCGGACGCAATCTGCCTTCTTTTCCCCCTCGACGGTCGACGTAAACGAGCTTCGGGCCTCATTCAAGCCCCTGTGGGGGTTGAAGACGGGGGGAGAGAATTCGGGGCACCCGGCCACGCACGTCGTCCCCGCCGACTGCACTGAGGCCGGCCCAAATCAGTACCCCTTTTTCGTCGATTACTTCTCCTGTGGCCTCTGTCCCCCATTTTCTAATTTCTTCAGCAACGTCATGCATACCTACGGCTTCCATCTCTTGGATTTTACTCCAAATGCCATGGCATGCATGGCTCTTTTCGCGCACCTTTGTGAGGGCTTTGCCAGGGTGCATCCCAACACAGCGCTTTTCCGCCATTACTTCTTCCCTCGGATCCAAACAGGGGGCGCCATCTCCGGTTGCATCGCCTGGTTTCTGAAATCCAAGGGAGCGTACCCGGAGGGGGCCATGAAGGAGAGTGTCGGCGTTCTGGGAACGGGGGTCCCCAGACTTGCCTGCCTGCGGCCTGTGGCGTGGCTCAAATGGGGGCCCAGCGCGTCCCGTCTTGATCAACACGAGACCCAAGACCCTCGCGAGGGGCCAAGCCTCGCGGGGTGGACGACACGGCGCTTCCTCAGGCGCGGCCTCCTCAGGACGGCTCGCGAGGAGGCGGAGAGATCAAGGCGCGGTACCTCGCGAGGTGCCCATGACGCAAGCCATGACGACCAAGGGTGCCAGGCGGGCGCCAGCCCGCGCAGCGTCCCCCTTTCCTCTTTGGTGCAAAGGGGGCATGCGCAGGCGTCAGGATCAAGCAAAGGCGCCCATTTCGGTGCAACAAGACCAAGACCATTCCAACGGTGGGAAGGAGGTCACCATGGAGCCCAGAACGGCGTCACCACAGGGCCTTTGGCAGGCGAAGACCAACTTTAGTCAGGATAAGTGTACCAAATGTTCCCCTTCGAATTGGCCAATTGTTGGCGCCCTTCCCAATCAAATATTTGGGACGAGGCCCAGGGCCTTTGCCTATAAATAGGACTAGCCACCCCCAGGGTAGGGGGAGAAAACTAGCTAGAGCGTAGCAACACACCCAGAGAGTGAGAAGGGCGATCGAACTCCCCCAGCAGTTCATCCCCTAGCCAAGAACAGACCCTCGCGAGGTTGTTCTTCCCTGTACTGTTTATCCTCATCGGCCCAAGAGGCAATCCATCCACCACAAACTAGAGTAGGGTATTACACCACAATGGTGGCCCGAACTAGTATAAACCCTGTGTCTCTTGTGTTGTTCGCTCTGTAGTTTAGATCTTTGCGAGACGGAGAGGTAGAGGGCATAATCTCCGCGCGCACCCCAGAGTTCGAACCTCAAGGGTCTGCCGGAACCCGAAATCCGACATTTGGCGCGCCAGGTAGGGGTGCGCCGGAATCTGTCTTCCACCGCTCCGCTCTCCTCCGACCGACGCATCCATGTCTGACGCTCGTCGGGCCCGCGCCGAGCGCCGGGCCGCCATCGCTTCCCGCGTCGCCCAGACGACCCCTGTCGGTGGGCGTCCTCGTCGTTCTCCGTCGCCCGCCGTCAACGCCGCCACCGGCCCGGCGGGGAACGAGCAGCAAGCATCGTCTCAGCACCCGTCTGTGCGGCAAGACGGCCGCACCGCTACTCCATCACTCACCCCGGCCGGCTCTTCGTCCCGCGCGCTCCGTGCATCCTTGGAGGCTCCAGTTGCTCTCATCGCGGCGAACGAGCTCCTGCGCTACCGCCCCGTCGAAGACGTCTACGAGGAGTGGCTCGACCGCGTCGCCGGGCTCATCCACGCCGCAGGGGGCTCTCCCGCGCCGTCCGCACCGCTGCATCGTACTCCGCCCCACGCGGGCAATGAAGCTCCTGGGGCGTACCAGTCGCCCCCTCTCCGAGAAGACGCCGTGGCTCCAAAGCGCGCAGCCCCTGGGCAGAACCCGCTCCGTCAGGCGCCAGCCCAGCAGGAACGGAGCTGCCTAGAAATCCCTCGACCACAAGAGGCTGACCGGGCGCTCCCAGCTCCGGCTCGCTGAGACCCCGCTCCAGCTCCGGCGCGTCAAGACCCCGCGCTGCTCCCAGCAGCAGCGCAAGGGGACCCGCAAGGCCAAGCTCTCCCTCAACCAAAGCCTCCCGTGGCCACCGCAGGCTGCCGCGCCTACACCACTGAGCTGCGCAGCGTCGCATGGCCCGGCAAGTTCAAGCCGGACCTGCCCCCTCGCTACGACGGCACAATTAATCCCGCAGAGTTCCTCCAGCTCTACGAGCTAGGAATCGAAGCTGCCAGCGGGGACGAAAAGGTCATGACGAACTGGTTCCCCATGGCGCTGAAGGAAGGCGCTCGCACTTGGCTCCTGAACCTGGCCCCAGGCACGATCTCCTCCTGGGACCAGATGCGTACTCGCTTCATCGCCAACTTCCAAGGTACCCGCGACCGGCCTCCCGCCGTGAGCGACATGCGCCGCATCTAGCAGTAACCTGGGGAGACCTTACAAAAGTACATCCAGCGCTTCAACAGCGCGCGCCTCAAGATCCCCAGGGTATCCGAGGAAGCCATCATCTTGGCCTTCTCCGATGGCGTGCGCGACGTCAAGATGAAGGAGGAGCTGGCGATGCACGAAGACCTCTGCACCTCCCTAGAGCTGTTCAACTTGGCGACCAAGTGCGCCAGGGCTGAGGAAGGACGCCTCTCCCTCCTCGAGCTGCCTGCTGCAGACCCAGAAGAGAAGAAGCCCAAGGCTAAGGACGTGAAGCGCAAGGGGGCTGCCGTACTCGCGGCGGAACCAGACACCAAGCGGGGCAAGGATCTGCCCGAATCCTCCAGGGGCAGTCGGTACTGCGTGTACCACGACCTCCACACCCACAACACCAACGAATGCCAAGAACTCCGCGCCGTGCGAGAAGGAAGAATCGGCCGTCGCCCTAACCGTGGTGACCGGGGCTACGGCCGAGGAGGAGGAAGAAACCCAGGACGCTGGGAAGATCGTGGCCCGCGCCAAGGGTGGCGCGACCAACCTCACAAGGACCGCTGGCGGGACCCGCCTCGTGAGGGGGACTGGAGGGATCAGCCTCGTGAGGATCGCCCTCACGGCAACCCAGGCCTGCCGCAGCTGCCGCCTCAGCCAAGGAGGAATGAAGACCGCCACCAAGACGAGGGGGCTGGGGGCTTCCAAGAGCCGCGCGCAATCGCCTGCATCCTGGGCGGAGCTCAAGCCCCAGCCTCTCAATGCATCTTCAAGCAGTTTGCCCGCGAAGAGAATGCAGTCCTCCCCAAGCTCGAAGCAACGCGCCCCCTCAGGTGGTCAGCATGCGCCATCATGTTCAGCTCAGCAGACCAGCTCAAGTGCGCGGCCACAGCCGCAGTCCTCCCAATGCTTTGTTCCCCAGTCATCAGCAACGTTCTGGTCACCAGGACCCTCATTGACGGTGGAGCAGGGCTCAACGTCTTGTCCGTGGAAACATTCAACAACCTCCAAGTGCCCTATGACCAGCTTCAGCCAACCAAGCCTTTCTCCGGAGTCACCGACAGTTCCACAGTCCCGATCGGGCAGGTCCGCCTCCCTGTCACCATCGGGGCCCACAGCAACTACCGCACCAAGCTCATCGACTTCGACGTCGCCCACATCCGCCTGCCGTACAACGCCATCCTCAGGTACCCAGTGCTGGCCAAGTTCATGGCCATGACTCACCACGGCCACAATGTTCTCAAGATGCCAGGAAGTGGTGGCGTCATCACGGTGCCTTGTGAAGAGAAGGACGCAGTGTGTTCCCTGGAGCGAGCTTTTCAGGCCGCGTCGCTAGAAGACCCAGACCGCGGAAGCAGGAGGCTTCTTGAGACCACCCCCAAGAAGAAGAAGACGTCGTCAGGCTCAGTCCCTCAGGAGGCAGGCCCTTCAGGGCCCGTGTCTGCCTACGGGGACCCTCCTTCCATCGCATAGGAAAGCGCACCCGGCGCCCTCCTCAGGCAGGGCTCGGGGGCTCTCACCTGGAGGGCCACCAACCTTGCCAGGGTCACGAGGGAGGCGTTGGGGCACCATGTGGAGTCGTGCTTCGAAGCGCGGTTCCCGCGAGAAGGAGCCAGGTGAGGAAGGTCAGACCAGCAGGAGTTCGTTAACAAGGCCATTCAAGAACTACAGGAGTCCTGGATCACAGAACTCCGGAGTTATCTAACACAAGGGGCCCTGCCAGAAAGGGAGGAGGAAGCAGAACGTGTGGCGCGGTAGGCCACGGCATACTGCATCAGAGATGGGGAACTTTACCGGAAGCGACCAAACGACGTATCTCTGCGCTGCATCTCTAGGGAGCAAGGAAAGGAACTACTGAAGGACATACACGGCGGAGACTGCGGACACCACTCATCATCAAGGACCCTCGCCGGCACGGCATTCCGCAGTGGGTTCTATTGGCCCACCGCGCTCAACGACACAATCGAATTGGTGAAGGCTTGTGAGGCCTGCCAGTTCCATTCCAGGCAGATCCATCAACCAGCGGGAGGCCTGCAGAAAATACCCCTCTTGTGGCCATTCGTAGTTTGGGGGTTGGATATCCTGGGCCCGTTCCCTCGGGCACCAGGGGACTACCGTTACCTCTACGTCGCCATTGACAAGTTCACCAAGTGGGCAGAGGTGGAGGCTGTTCGTACCATCCCCGCAGGCTCCGCGGTCAAGTTCATCAGGGGTATCGTAAGCCGGTTCGGGGTGCCGAACCGCATCATCACAGACAACGGTTCACACTTCACCAGTAATCTCTTCAAAACATATTGTGCTAACCTTGGGACGCAGATATGCTATGCTTTGGTGGCACACCCGCGAAGCAATGGGCAGGCCGAACGAGCCAACGCGGAGGTCTTGAGTGGCCTCAAGACCAGAACATTGAAGAAGAAGTTGGAGGCCTGCGGCAGGGGTTGGTACGACGAGCTCCAATCCATGCAGTGGTCCATCCGCACCACCGCGATCAAACCAACCAGGGAGACCCCGTTCTTCCTGGTCTACGGAGCTGAAGCAGTCCTTCCTCACGAGGTCAGGCGTCGCTCTGCACGGGTCCTGGCGTTCGACGAGGCGCAGTAGGACGCCATGCGGGGGATGGACCTCGTGCTGGGGGAGGAACGCCTCCGGGAAGCCACGCTGCGAGCGGCAAGGTACCAACAGGCGCTACTACGATATCACTGCCGCAACATCCGCCCCAGGACCCTCGAGGTAGGAGACCTCGTACTCAGGCGGGTCCTCTCCAGGGAAGGGCTGCACAAGCTCTCCCCCATGTGGGAGGGCCCGTTCAAGGTTTTTCATGTTTCCAGGCCAGGCACCGTGTGCTTGGTGACTCAAGAGGGGGAGCCAATCCAGAACGCATGGAACATCCAGCACCTCCGGAGGTTCTACCCCTAGAAGGCCCAGAGCTTGTGAAGAAGGCAAACGCCTATGAAGCTCATCTCTTTTTGAGAAGGCCCAGAGCCTGTGAAGAAGGCGAACGCCTGTGAAGCTCATCTCTTTTTGGAGAAGGCCGAGAGCCTGTGAAGAAGGCGAACGCCTATGAAGCTCATCTCTTTTTGGAGAAGGCCGAGAGCCTGTGAAGAAGGCGAACGCCTGTGAAGCTCATCTCTTTTTGGAGAAGGCCCAGAGCCTGTGAAGAAGGCGAACACCTGTGCAGCTCATCTCTGTTTGGAGAATGCCCAGAGCCTGTGAAGAAGGCGAGTGCCTGTGAAGCTTATTACCTCTAAGGAGAAAGGCCCGGAGCCTGTGAAGAAGGCCAATGCCTGTGAAGCTCGCCGCCCCGTGACACTCTCACGTAACAATGAGTGGGGCTGTACATGCCCCGGAGTCTCAGGAGCGCCGGCCTCAGGCCCTGGGGCTCCCTCCCACGCCCAGTGGCAGCACTTAGCTTCGCGCTGGTGAGAAGACATCGAAGACTAGACTAGGTGCCGGACACGGCTTTTTCATTTGCTTTCCGCATTTGACGTGTTTACTGAAGGAAATATGCCCTAGAGGCAATAATAAAGTTATTATTTATTTCCTTATATCATGATAAATGTTTATTATTCATGCTAGAATTGTATTAACCGGAAACATAATACATGTGTGGATATATAGACAAACAGAGTGTCACTAGTATGCCTCTACTTGACTAGCTTGTTAATCAAAGATGGTTAAGTTTCCTAACCATAGACAAAGGAGTTGTCATTTGATTAACAAGGTTACATCATTAGTTGAATGATCTGATTGACATGACCCATTCCATTAGCTTAGCACCCGATCGTTTAGTATGCTGCTATTGCTTTTATCCATGACTTATACATGTTCCTATGACTATGAGATTATGCAACTCCCGTTTACCGTAGGAACACTTTGTGTGCTACCAAACGTCACAACGTAACTAGGTGATTATAAAGGTGCTCTATAGGTGTCTCCGAAAGTATTTGTTGGGTTGGCGTATTTCAATATTAGGATTTGTCACTCCGAATGTCGGAGAGGTATCTCAGGGCCTTCTCGGTAATGCACATCACATAAGCCTTGCAAGCATTGCAACCAATGAGTTGCTTGCGGGATGATGTATTACGGAACGAGTAAAGAGACTTGTCGGTAACGAGATTGAACTAGGTATTGGATACCGACGATCGAATCTCGGGCAAGTAACATACCGATGACAAAAGGAACGACGTATGTTGTTGTGCGGTCTGACCGATAAAGATCTTCGTAGAATATGTAGGAGCCAATATGAGCATCCAGGTCCCGCTATTGGTTATTGACCGGAGATGTGTCTCGGTCATGTCTACATTGTTCTCGAACCGTAGGTTCCGCACGCTTAAGGTTTCGATGACAGTTATATTATGAGTTTATGAGTTTTGATGTACCGAAGGAGTTCGGAGTCCCGGATGAGATCGGGGACATGACGAGGAGTCTCGAAATGGTATTGGGCCTCATTGGGCCATACGAGAAAGGAGAGAAAGGGCCAAAAGGGTGGCCGCACCCCTCCCTTGGACTACTCCGAATTGGACTAGGGAGGGGGGGCGCCCCCTTACTTCCTTCTCCTTCTCTCTTCCCTTTCCTTCTCTTCTACTCCCCCTACAAGGAAGGACTCCTAGTTGGACTAGGAAAGGGGGAATCCTACTCCCGGTGGGAGTAGGACTCCCCTTGGCGCGCCAAACCTAGGGCCGGCCTCCTCCCTCCCTTGCTCCTTTATATACGGGGGCAGGGGGCACCCCATGGACACACAAGTTGATCCTTGAGATCGTTCCTTAGCCGTGTGCGGTGCCCCCCTCCACCATATTCCACCTCGGTCATATCGTTGTAGTGCTTAGCCGAAGCCCTGCGTTGGTAACACATCAAGATCGTCACCACGCCGTTGTGCTGACGAAACTCTTCCCCGAGAGCTTTGCTGGATCGGAGCCCGGAGAACTCATCGTGCTGTACGTGTGTCAAGAACTCGGAGGCGCCGGAGTAACGGCGCTGGGATCAGTCGGATCGCGAGGAGGACGTACGACTACTTCCTCTATGTTGTGTCAACGCTTCCGCTTCGGTCTACGAGGGTACGTAGACAACACTCTCCCCTCTCGTTGCTATGCATCACCATGATCTTGCATGTGCGTAGGAAAATTTTGAAATTACTACGTCCCCCAACAGTGGCATCTGAGCCTAGGTTTTTATGGTTTGATGTTTTGCATGAGTAGAACACAAGTGAGTTGTGGACGGTACAAGTCATACTGCCTACCAGCATGTCATACTTTGGTTCGGCGGTATTGTTGGATGAAGCGGCCCGGACCGACATTACGCGTACGCTTACGCGAGACTGGTTCTACCGCCGTGCTTTGCACACAGGTGGCTGGCGGGTGTCAGTTTATCCAACTTTAGTTGAACAGAGTATGGCTACGCCCGGTCCTTGAGAAGGTTAAAACGGAGTCTATTTGACAAACTATCGTTGTGGTTTTGATGCGTAGGTGAGATTGGTTATTGCTTAAAGCCCGTAGCAGCCATGTAAAATATGCAACAAACAAAGTAGAGGACGTCTAACTTGTTTTTGCAGGGCATGTTGTGATGTGATATGGTCAAGACGGTGATGATGGTGATCATGACGGTGCTGCAGAGATGGAGATCACAAGCACAAGATGATGATGGACATATCATATCACTTATATTGATTGCATATGATGTTTATCTTTTTATGCATCTTATCCTGCTTTGATTGACGGTAGCATTATAAGATGATCTCTCACTAAATTATCATAGTAATAGTGTTCTCCCTGAGTATGCACCGTTGCGAAAGTTCTTCGTGCTGAGACACCACGTGATGATCGGGTGTGATAGGCTCTACGTTCAAATACAACGGGTGCAAAACAGTTGCACATGCGGAATACTCAGGTTTAACTTGACGAGCCTAGCATATAACAGATATGGCCTCGGAACACGGAGACCGAAAGGTTGAGCGTGAATCATATAGTAGATATGATCAACATAAGATGTTCACCATTGAAAACTACTCCATTTCACGTGATGATCGGTTATGGTTTAGTTAATTTGGATCACGTGATCACTTAGAAGATTAGAGGGATGTCTATCTAAGTGGGAGTTCTTAAGTAATATGATTAATTGAACTTTAATTTATCATGAACTTAGTCTTGGTAGTATTAGCATATCTATGTTGTAGATCAATAGCTCGCATTGTTGCTTCCCTGTGTTTATTTTGATATGTTCCTAGAGAAAATTGTGTTGAAAGATGTTAGTAGCAAAGATACGGATTGGATCCGTGATCTGAGGTTTATCCTCATTGCTGCAGAGAAGAATTATGTCCTTGATGCACCGCTAGGTGACGGACCTATTGCAGGAGCAGATGCAGACGTTATGAACATTTGGCTAGCTCAATATGATGACTACTTGATGGTTTAGTGCACCATGCTTAACGGCTTAGAATCGGGACTTCAAAGACGTTTTGAACGTCATGGACCATAAGAGATGTTCCAGGAGTTGAAGTTAATATTTCAAGCAAATACCAGAGTTGAGAGATATGAAGTCTCCAACGAGTTCTATAGCTACAAGATGGAGGAGAATCGCTCAACTAGTGAGCATGTGCTCAGATTGTCTGGGTACTACAATCGCTTGAATCAAGTGGGAGTTAATCTTCCAGATAAGATAGTGATTGACAGAACTGTCTAGTCACCATCACCGAAGTTAGTAGAACTTCGTGATGAACTATAGTATGCAAGGGATGATGAAAACGACTCCCGAGTTTTTCATGATGATGAAATCGACGAAGGTAGAAATCAAGAAAAAACATCAAGTGTTGATAGTTAACAAAACCACTAGTTTCAAGAAAAGGGCAAAGGGAAGAAGGGGAAATTCAAGAAGAACAGCAAGCAAGTTGCTGCTCAAGTGAAGAAGCCCAAGTCTAGTCCTAAACTAAGTGCTTCTACTGCAAAGGGACTGGTCACTGGAAGCGGGATTACCCCAAGTGATTGGCAGATAAGAAGGATGGCAAAGTGAACATAAGTATATTTGATATACATGTTTTTGATGTGTACTTTACTAGTGTTTATAGCAACCCCTCAGTATTTGATACTAGTTCAGTTGCTAAGATTAGTAACTCGAAACGGGAGTTGCAGAATAAACCGAGACTAGTTGAGGGTGAAGTGATGATGTGTGTTGGAAATAGTTCCAAGATTGATATGATCATCATCGCACACTCACTATACTTTCGGGATTAGTGTTGAACTTAAATAAATGTTATTTGGTGTTTGCGTTGAGCATAAATATGATTTGATCATGTTTATTGCAATACGATTATTCATTTAAGTTAGAGAACAATTGTTGTTCTGTTTACATGAATAGAACCTTTTATGGTCATACACACCAATTAAAATGGTTTGTTGGATCTCGATCATAGTGATGCACATATTCATAATATTGAAGCCAAAAAGATGCATAGTTAATAATGATAGTGCAACTTATTTGTGGCACTGCCGTTTAGGTCATATTGGTGTAAAGCGCATGAAGAAACTCCATGCTGATGGGATTTTGGAATCACTTGATTATGAATCACTTGATGCTTGCGAACCATGTCTCTTGGGCAAGATGACTAAAACGCCGTTCTCCGGAACAATGGAACGAGCAACAGATTTGTTGGAAATCATACATACTGATGTATGTGATGAATATTAAGGCTCGCGACAAGTATCATTATTTTCTGACCTTCATAGATGATTTGAGCAGATATGGGTATATCTACTTGATGAAACAAAAGTCTGAAACGTTTGAAAAGTTCAAAGAATTTTAGAGTGAAGTGGAAAATCATCGTGACAAGAAAATAAAGTTTCTACGATCTGATCGCGGAGACAAATATTTGAGTTACGAGTTTGGTCTTCAATTAAAACAATGTGGAATAGTTTCACAAATTCGTGCCACCTGGAGCACCACAGCATAATGGTGTGTCCGAACGTCATAACCGTACTTTATTGGATATAGTACAATCTATGATGTTTCTTACCGATTTACCACTATCGTTTTGGGATCATGCATTAGAGACAGCTGCATTCACGTTAAATAGGGCACCATCAAAATCCGTTGAGACGACACCATATGAACTATGGTTTGCCAAAAACCTAAGTTGTCGTTTCTTAAAGTTTGGGATTGCAATGCTTATGTGAAAAAGTTTCAACATGATAAGCTCAAACCCAAATCGGAGAAATGTGTCTTCATAGGATACCCAAAGAGTCAGTTGGGTACACCTTCTATCACAGATCCAAAGGCAAGACATTCGTTGCTAAGAATAGGATCCTTTCTAGAGAAGGAGTTTCTCTCGAAAGAAGTGAGTGGGAGGAAAGTAGAACTTGATGAGGTAACTGTACCTGCTCCATTATTGGAAAGTAGTACATCACAGAAATCTGTTTCTGTAGCACCTACATCAATTAGTGAGGAAGCTAATGATGTCGATCATGAAACTTCAGATCAAGTTACTACAGAACCTCGTAGATCAACCAGAGTGAGATCTGCACCAGAGTGGTACGGCAATCCTGTTCTGGAAGTCATGCTACTAGATCATGACGAACCTACGAACTATAAAGAAGCGATGGTGAGCCCAGATTCCACAAAATGGCTGGAAGCCATGAAATCTGAGATGGGATCCATGTATGAAAACAAAGTGTGGACTTTGGTTGACTTGCCTGAGGGTCGGCAAGCAATAGAGAACAAGTGGATCTTTAAGAGGAAGACAGATGCTGACGGTAATGTTACTGTCTACAAAGCTCGACTTGTCGCAAAAGGGTTTCGACAAGTTCAAGGGATTGACTACGATGAGACCTTCTCACCCGTAGCGATGCTTAAGTCTGTCCGAATCATGTTAGCAATTGCCGCATTTTATGACTATGAAATTTGGCAAATGGATGTAAAGACTGCATTCCTGAATGGGTTTCTGGAAGAAGAGTTGTATATGATGCAACCAGAAGGTTTTATCGATCCAAAGGGAGCTAACAAAGTGTGCAAGCTCCAGCGATCCATTTATGGACTGGTGCAAGCATCTCGGAGTTGGAATAAACGCTTTGATAGTGTGATCAAAGCATTTGAGTTTATACAGACTTTTGGAGAAGCCTGTATTTACAAGAAAGTGAGTGGGAGCTCTGTAGCATTTCTGATATTATATGTAGATGACATATTACTGATTGGAAATGATATAGAATTTCTGAATAGCATAAAGGGATACTTGAATAAGAGTTTTTCAATGAAAGACCTCGGTGAAGCTGCTTACATATTGGGCATTAAGATCTATAGAGATAGATCAAGACGCTTAATTGGACTTTCACAAAGCACATACCTTGACAAGATTTTGAAGAAGTTCAAAATGGATCAAGCAAAGAAAGGGTTCTTGCCTGTGTTACAGGGTGTGAAATTGAGTAAGACTCAAAACCCGACCACGGCAGAAGATAGAAAGAGAATGAAAGTCATTCCCTATGACTTGGCCATAGGTTCTATAAAGTATGCCATGCTGTGTACCAGATCTATTGCATACCCTACCAATGTGTTTGGCAAGGAAGTACAATAGTGATCTAGGAGTAGATTACTGGACAGCGGTCAAAATTATCCTTAGTGGAATAAGGATATGTTTCTCGATTATGGAAGTGGAAAAAGGTTCGTCGTAATGGGTTACGTCGATGCAAGTTTTAACACCGATCTAGATGACTCTAAGTCTCGATCTAGATACATATTAAAAGTGGGAGCAATTAGCTAGAGTAGCTCCGTGCAGAGTATTGTTGACATAGAAATTTGCAAAATACTTACGGATCTGAATGTGACAGACCCGTTGACTAAAATTATCACACAAGCAAAACATGATCACACCTTAGTACTCTTTGGGTGTTAATCACATAGCGATGTGAACTAGATTACCGAATCTAGTAAACCCTTTTGGATGTTGGTCACATGGCGATGTGAACTATGGGTGTTCATCACATGGTGATGTGAACTATTGCTGTTAAATCACATGGCGATGTGAACTAGATTATTGACTCTAGTGCAAGTGGGAGACTGAAGGAAATATGCCCTAGAGGCAATAATAAAGTTATTATTTATTTCCTCATATCATGATAAATGTTTATTGTTCATGCTAGAATTGTATTAACCGGAAACATAATACATGTGTGGATATATAGACAAACAGAGTGTCACTAGTATGCCTCTACTTGACTAGCTTGTTAATCAAAGAAGGTTAAGTTTCCTAACCATAGACAAAGGAGTTGTCATTTGATTAACAAGGTCACATCATTAGTTGAATGATCTGATCGACATGACCCATTCCATTAGCTTAGCACCCGATCGTTTAGTATGCTGCTATTGCTTTTATCCATGACTTATACATGTTCCTATGACTATGAGATTATGCAACTCCCATTTACTGTAGGAACACTTTGTGTGCTACCAAACGTCACAACGTAACTGGGTGATTATAAAGGTGCTCTACAGGTGTCTCCGAAAGTATTTGTTGGGTTGGCGTATTTCAAGATTAGGATTTGTCACTCCGAATGTCGGAGAGGTATCTCAGGGCCTTCTCGGTAATGCACATCACATAAGCCTTGCAAGCATTGCAACCAATGAGTTGCTTGCGGGATGATGTATTACGGAACGAGTAAAGAGACTTGCCGGTAACGAGATTGAACTAGGTATTGGATACCGACGATCGAATCTCGGGCAAGTAACATACCGATGACAAAAGGAACGACGTATGTTGTTATGCGGTCTAACCGATAAAGATCTTCGTAGAATATGTAGGAGTCAATATGGGCATCCAGGTCCTGCTATTGGTTATTGACCGGAGATGTGTCTCGGTCATGTCTACATTGTTCTCGAACCGTAGGGTCCGCACGCTTAAGGTTTCGATGACAGTTATATTATGAGTTTATGAGTTTTGATGTACCGAAGGAGTTCGGAGTCCCGGATGAGATCGGGGACATGACGAGGAGTCTCGAAATGGTCGAGACGTAAAGATCGATATATTGGACGACTATATTCGGAGTTCGGAAAGGTTCCGAGTGATTCGGGTATTTTCCGGAGTACCGGAGAGTTACGGGAATTCGTATTGGGCCTCATTGGGCCATACGGGAAAGGAGAGAAAGGGCCAAAAGTGTGGCCGCACCCCTCCCCTTGGACTAGTCCGAATTGGACTAGGGAGGGGGGGCGCCCCCTTCCTTCCTTCTCCTTCTCTCTTCCCTTTCCTTCTCTTCTACTCCCCCTACAAGGAAGGACTCCTAGTTGGACTAGGAAATGGGGAATCCTACTCCCGGTGGGAGTAGGACTCCCCTTGGCGCGCCAAACCTAGGGCCGGCCTCCTCCCTCCCTTGCTCCTTTATATACGGGGGCAGGGGGCACCCCATGGACACACAAGTTGATCTTTGAGATCGTTCCTTAGCCATGTGCGGTGCCCCCCTCCACCATATTCCACCTCGGTCATATCGTTGTAGTGCTTAGCCGAAGCCCTGCGTCGGTAACACATCAAGATCGTCACCACGCCGTCGTGCTGACGAAACTCTTCCCTGAGAGCTTTGCTGGATCGGAGCCCGGAGAACGTCATCGCGCTGTACGTGTGTCAAGAACTCGGAGGCGCCGGAGTAACGGCGCTGGGATCGGTCGAATCGCGAGGAGGACGTACGACTACTTCCTCTACGTTGTGTCAACGCTTCCGCTTTGGTCTACGAGGGTACGTCGACAACACTCTCCCCTCTCGTTGCTATGCATCACCATGATCTTGCGTGTGCGTAGGAAATTTTTTGAAATTACTACATTCCCCAACATTTACTTGCCTTTGAAGTTTTATCGAAACTATCGCCGTTGTTGGTTTGTGGTCCGTCGATTTTCGCTCCTCGTTTTTGATTTTTCTCATGAAAGGCCTCGCGAGGGATGGAACTCGAACGCCCTCACGAGCGTTTCTGTTCTAGCCGCTTAAAGGTTTCACGGCCCGGGCTCTCCTCAGGAGCACCCCTCTAGTCCGTGCCCCTCGGGCACCGCGACATACACACAGGGGCCGCAAACCACCTACGCGAGGGCAAATAGTTGAGCAGCGCAACAGCAAAGTCAAGGTAATGGCTACGACGGCAATGATTCTCAACACGCCCCCACGGGGCTCCATGCAGCTGTTTTGTCTTACACAGGGAGCAAAAGGAAAAGGAAAGGGCGAGCCCGACGCGGCCCGCCTCGCATCGGCCTGCAGAGGCGACATGGGATGCCTCCAAAGCTCAGGTGGACTCCCTGTCGCGCTTCACCGGGGCGCGGCGACGTGCGGATGAACAGCCACCCCCCAAGCAAATGCGGCGGTGAGGGGGCTCGCTGCGGCCTCCGCTGGAGGAGCCGCCTGAAGAAGAGTTGGTGGAGCTTGGGGAGCATCGGGCGCCGCCGTCGGAGTAGGCGCTGTCTCCTCCGTCGTCGTCAGAGCGAGGCCCCTGGCCACGATCGTCGCCCTCGGGGCAGCATCCTGCGCGGCGACCATCTTCCCCAAACACCCTCACAGAGAGGGTGTTGTCGCCGTCGAACTTGAAGTGCAGGGAGCACCGCTGGCCCAGGCCGCGCGCGCGGGCAAACGTTTGCCAGCCGCGGGTCAGGGCCTCATTCCCAGAAGGGGAGACCTCGAGCGAAACCCAGGAGGCCCTGCTGCAGCAACCGTCAGCCTGAAGCCAGAAGCCGCACCGGGCGCTGGCCGGCAGCTCGCTGATGAAGAAGCGAGGGAGCTGGAGCCAGGTGGTTGTCGGGTCCGCCGACCACACGACGGACTCCGGCAACACCTCCGCCGAGCGAAAGCATGGCCTGGGGGGCCGTGCAGCCACAGCCTGCCTCCACTTGGCAGCCGAGCGCTCACCGCCACGCGGAGAGCCATCCCTCTGGCCACAGGGAGCCACAGCAGGGACCGCGGGATGCTTGCGGGGACGACCCCGGCCACGCTTGGCCGGAGGGGAGTCGCCCCCCCCCCCAACTAGCCTTCCCCTTCTCCGCGGCTGAGAACCTCTTCGGAGCCATGCGGGCGACGGGCGACAAAGGAGAGGAAGAAGAAGAGAAGCGGGGTGGGGCGGACTGGCGGAGCTTATGCGGCCTCGCACTTATAGCCGGAAGAGGCCAACCGTCGAGCACCACGATCGTAGGTAATAATGACCCGTATCTACGCATGCAGGGACTAGTCAAGTCACACAGTTGCCTAGGTGTCGTGGGGAAGCGGAGACACCCACGTCTTGTCAAACCGCCACGCGGCGCCCAAGGCCGCAAGCTGTTAGGGCCCGCGGCGCTTCGCCCTTGCCCTTTCGCCTCTCGGCACGGCCAAGCCCATGCGCGCCTTGGGCCCGGGGGCTACTGTCGGCGTTCTGGGAACGGGGGTCCCCAGACTTGCCTGCCTGCGGCCTGCGGCGTGGCTTAAATGGGGGCCCAGCGCGGCCCGTCTTCATCAACACGAGACCCAAGACCCTCGCGAGGGGCCAAGCCTCGCGGGGCGGATGTTTATCTTAAAGGTATCAAGGATTTATTCCTTGTCATGGGTTTCACCCACAAATAAATAACCCGGCAAACATCCCTTTCTGACTAAAACCATTCCACTCAGGTACAGTCCATAGGGAATGAAAAACTTGAATGAGAGGATTACAAGTTTTAAATTCAACAAAGGCCCGAAGGCTTACAAACTAAAGAGAGATAAGGTGCCCGTAATCCCTTTCTTGTCCCTCTCCTCAAGAGGCAGGTCAAGGAGGCGAGAAGGGCAAAAGGAGAGCCTAGGCGAGCTACGGGTGGCAGAAGACACCAAGAGAACATCTTGGTGGCCGTCCAAAGGCCGGGTGGTGATGGCGGCGCCGAAAGCAGAGCTCGAAGACGAGGCGGCAGGACGTCAGTACGCGTCGAAGGCATTGGTGCCTGCGTACTCCGACTTGACGGACTTGCCGCCCGCCCTCTTCCTCTTCCGCAGCCTCCCAACGCCAGCCGCCCAAGGAGACGACCCCGAGAAGTTCAAGGAGCCGGCGACACGGATGATGGGGTCATCGGTGCCGCACGGAGAGGCGGCCGACACCTAGTCGGACCCGTCATCCTGCCGCCTACCGCCCTCGTCGTTGCTGCCAGTGTCCTTGCTTTATCGGGGACGAGGGAGAAATCCGTCTCGTCCGTCGCCGCTCCTTCTTGTGTCGACATGCGCCCTGGCCAGTGATGCCTGTGATGCCATGTAGGTAGGCAGGCAGCTGAGGTGGCGCAGTGGTGGGTCTTCACGAAGATCTGCATGCCGCCACGCAGGTGCCTGCCCAGCTGGTCGGGTCGGCAGCTGCAAGCGTACGGTGGTGGAGGTTTAGTCAGCGTGGGCCTGATGGTGGCCCTGCGGATGTCCTCGGCATGGGCCTTGCCGGAGCTCCGGCAAGGGTCTTGCCAAGGCGCCTGCTATTATCCCCGGCAAGGTGCTTGCCGGGGTCTCGTGGTCTTCCTTGGCTGGTATCTCGTCAAAGGTCGTCGTCTTCTTAGTGCGTATCTGATCTTGAATGTCTTCACAAAGATCTGCATGCCACCACGGGGATGTCTCCCGAATCCTTGCCCCATGGGGGCAGTGGACTCAAGGGTGACTTGCTCCATAGGCGTGGGGCGAGTTGCCGCGGCAAGGTTCTTGCCGGGGTTGCTAAGACTGTCTCCGGCAAGGATCTTGCCGGGGGAGTCCGCTTCGTCCCTTTTGCTCTTCGTGGTCTTGGCCTTGGCGTTGCTCCAGTTCCCTTGAGCTTCGGTCTTACCCTGGCTCACCTTCCTTGCCTTGCCTAGTGTGGTCGTGGGCGCGGCTCTAACTACCTGTGCATAGTTATAGGGGTACACAAAGTGTACCCCTCTTTTTGTACACCGACAGGAGACCCCAGGCCTGGGCCACACATAAGCGCAACGCGTTGTTGGGCTAGGCCCAAAAACGGTGCGCGGGCAGGCGGGGCAGTTTTTACCGTGGTAAGATTTTTCACGCGCTGCGCTTCCCACGACTCGTGCGCGTGGCGCAGCGTGGGGAGGTGGGCGTGACATGGGCGGCATGCGTGGGGTTGCTCTCTGCACGCGTGCGTCATGTCATAGTTAATGAGAAGAAAAGGAGGCGGCCCGCACCTTCCCCGTAAAAGGGAACAACCACGGGCGCGCTGCTCACTTTGCCTTCCCCTCTTGCGCCTTTCCCAATCTCAGAATCGCCGCTTCTCTTTCCTTCCTCTCTAAGCTTTCGCCACCGTCTGCCGTCGTCGTGTCCCCGGCGCCCCCTGTTCTTTGCTCCTCTTGGCCGTCATGGCACCTAAATCCACCAAGGGCAAGGGAGGGGCCAAAGATGTCGGAGAGGTGGAGGTGCCGGAGAGTGAGTTGGGAGTGCAGCGGACACAATCTGCCTTCTTTTCCCCCTCGACGGTCGACGTAAACGAGCTTCGGGCCTCATTCAAGCCCCTGTGGGGGTTGAAGACGGGGGGAGAGAATTCGGGGCACCCGGCCACGCACGTCATCCCCGCCGACTGCACTGAGGCCGGCCCAAATCAGTACCCCTTTTTAGTCGATTACTTCTCCTGTGGCCTCTGTCCCCCATTTTCTAATTTCTTCAGCAACGTCATGCATACCTATGGCTTCCATCTCTTGGATTTTACTCCAAATGCCATGGCATGCATGGCTCTTTTCGCGCACCTTTGTGAGGGCTTTGCCGGGGTGCATCCCAACACAACGCTTTTCCGCCATTACTTCTTCCCTCGGATCCAAACAGGGGGCGCCATCTCCTGTTGCATCGCCTGGATTCCCAAATCCAAGGGAGCGTACCCGGAGGGGGCCATGAAGGAGAGTGTCAGCGTTCTGGGAACGGGGGTCCCCAGACTTGCCTGCCTGCGGCCTACGGCATGGCTCAAATGGGGGCCCAGCGCGGATCGTCTTGATCAACACGAGACCCAAGACCCTCGCGAGGGGCCAAGCCTCGCGGGGCGGACGACACGGCGCTTCCTCAGGCGCGGCCTCCTCAGGACGGCTCGCGAGGAGGCGGAGAGATCAAGGCGCGGTACCTCGCGAGGTGCCCATGACGCAAGCCATGACGACCAAGGGTGCCAGGCGGGCGCCAGCCCGCGCAGCGTCCCCCTTTCCTCTTTGGTGCAAAGGGGGCAAGCGCAGGCAAGAGGATCAAGCAAAGGCGCCCATTTCGGTGCAACAAGACCAAGACCATTCCAACGGTGGGAAGGAGGTCACCATGGAGCCCAGAACGGCGTCACCACAGGGCCTTTGGCAGGCGAAGACCAACTTTAGTCAGGATAAGTGTACCAGATGTTCCCCTTCGAATTGGCCAATTGTTGGCGCCCTTCCCGCTCAAATATTTGGGAAGAGGACCAGGGCCTTTGCCTATAAATAGGACTAGCCACCCGCAGGGTAGGGGGAGAAAACCAGCTAGAGCGTAGTAACACACCCAGAGAGTGAGAAGGGCGATCAAACTCCCCCAGCAGTTCATCCCCTAGCCAAGAACAGACCCTCGCGAGGCTGTTCTTCCCTGTACTGTTCATCCACATCGGCCCAAGAGGCAATCCATCCACCACAAACTAGAGTAGGGTATTACACCACAATGGTGGCCCGAACTAGTATAAACCCTGTGTCTCTTGTGTTGTTCGCTCTGTAGTTTAGATCTTTGCGAGACGGAGAGGTAGAGGGCATAATCTCCGCGCGCACCCCAGAGTTCGAACCTCAAGGGTCTGCCGAAATCCAAAATCCGACAGAGAGGTGGGAAGAATGGCGCGGTCGGTGGTGTTGGATTGAAGAAAATGACCAGCCGGTGTTCTGCGAAGTCCGTCGGGCGCCGCCGATCCGCAGAAGTGATTGGCGTGATGTCGATGCCGATGACGAGAAGCTCACCGTGGCCACCACCAGGATTCTTCGGCTCACCGAGGCCGGGCTCACCCTCGAGATGATCGGGGCGGACTTTATCCGCCGCCGGATCGCTCCGCTGCACAACAAGGGGAGGCCGGCCTGGCTTTTCACAAATCCCGCGGATATCATGCGGCTTCGCCCCGGCCTCAACCACAACTTCACGGTGATGCATCATGCTCACTTCTGCCAACGACTCTTCCAGATCGATGTGGGCCATGATGGCGAGATTGAGCGGATTGGCAAGGCTGGGAGGGCCGCCGCGAAGGCCGGCAAGACCGTCAGGGGGGCCTTGTTCAAGTTGCCAGCGGGAGTGGTCCCATTGTGCAATAATTCGCGCTGGACCGACATCATTGCCATGATGCCGGACTGCACCGCGCACGGCCCTGTCCAGAGCTGGGCCGCGCCAGATGATGCCCAAGTGCAGGAATTCTTTGATACTCTACATGAGGGGTATGTCAATGTTGACGCCGAGCGGCTGCTCGTCCAGGACACCAGTCAGGTGGAACTGGACTACATTGTCGCCAGGGCAAAGGAGGCACAGCTTGCCGCGGAGGCCGGCAGTGCCGGTGGCGTGGAGGACAGGGCCGCGGCGGCTGTGGAGGAGGAGGAGCTCGCCCGATGGGCGGCGGCCACCGGGGAGGTCAGCAGTGCCGATACCTGGGCCTCGCTTGTCGAAGACGCGGTCGACGAGTCGTCGTCGGAGGAAGCCGAGGACGCAGGCCCGACGCCAGCCACGGGAAGAGGGCGAGTCCTGCGGCGAGCCGGCTCCAGCGATCCGGTCCGGCCCGGCAGGACTGCGCGGCCTCAATTAACCCTGGAGGGGTCTGGGCGCCACACGAGGGCCACGTCGGCGAAGAGGCTGACGAAGGTCGCGGAGAGGAGGAAGACAACTGCCCCTTCCTCATCCAGGCGTGCGCCAACCCCGCCTACTTCGCCCCCTCCGGCGGACGTCGACCCAAATGTCGGCGTGGGGGTCACTTTTGATCTCGGGCCTCTTAGGCCGAAGAGGAAGAGGAAAACAGTGGAAGAGGAAGAGATGGATGATGAGTAAGTACTCTATTTCTCACTGCCATCTCCGTTCCTGAATTATGCCACCTATCTTGATCCATTTTTGCTTTTGCAGGGACGCAGAGACATTGGCCCAGAGGGCGAAGAGGGCGAAGGCCTTGGCTGGCGACCAGCCCCTGGCCAGTGCTTCAAAGTCGCCACTGGTGGTGTTGAGCAGCCCGGACAGTAGCCCCCAGCACAGCCCCCAACGTAAGTTCGTCACCCTCCTCTTATCGACATGTGGTAAGAGTTCGATGCTATGGTGCTGACCTTGTCGGGTTCGCAGGAGGGGAGCGGCAGCAGGAGGAGCCGCAGAGGGCTACCCCCAACACACCACCCCCATCGACTACGCCGCCGCGAGGAGCGTCCCCGGCAAGGGCGTCAAGCACCGAGCCCACACCCATGGAGGAAGAGGGGAACTTGGGCGCTGGTGACTCTGCCACGACGCCGAAGACCGGCGGGGAGGGGACTTCTACTTCGCAGCCTGGCACTGGTGAGTCGCCTGTCCTCCGTCTCTGTTTTTCCCTCATTCTTTTTCTTGGCTTCATTGCTCCCATTACTACCCAGGCCCTCCTTTGGTAGATATGGAGGACGTGGATACTGTTGTTGGGAACATTGCTGAGGAGGTCGTGGCGGAGGCTGAAAGGATTGCCGCCGAGGAGGCCGCCAGAGATGCTGATGAGGTCGCCACCGATGAGGCCGCCAAGGATGCTGCCGGGGACGCTGCTGCGGGGGCCGCCAGGACGACCGGTGAGGCTTCTGCCGAGGGTGCAGCGGTGGGCCTGCCGGGGAGGCCGGCAAGGCCACAGCCGAGGAAGAGGTGGTCGATGATCAGCCTACTTCCTCCACAACCTCGGGCCCCAGCAGATATCTGAAGGTGGGCGACGATCTTTTCGTCCATCTTCCAGGGGTGTCAAGTTCCCGAGCGCCCGCCGAAGGGGAGGTCTTCGACGGTGAGGTGCTCGCCGCCACCGGGCTCGAGGTGGTCGACGAACCGAGCGTTGGCGGCGATGGTTCTCCAAAAGAGCAGCTTTTCTGCGCCATGGGGGCCAATTTCTGAAAACTCAAGCGCTCTACCATGCCCGTCTGGACAAGGTTAAGTCCAGGACGGCAACGGTGGACAAGGCGGAGGTGGACTTCAAGGCGCGCGCTGCTGAGACGCAGACCTGGTTCCACCAGACTCGCGAGGAGCAGAGGGCCTTTCAGGAGGAATTGGCCAAGCGCAATGTAGAGCTCCCCATGAAGATGACTGACATCGAGAAGGCCCAGGAAAAGGCGGCGAGCTTGGCTGCCACGGCCGAGGCCGCCCGGAACCAGCATCAAGCCACATCGGATTCCCAGGAAGAAGACCTCACCGCGCGTGAGGTGAAGCTTGCCGCAACGCTCCACGGCAAGGATGAGGAGCTCGAGGCCCTTGTCGTGCAACGGACTCGCGAGCTGGAGTAGAGGCACAAAGAGGCACTCGATGCCCAGGCTCCGGCCCATGCCGGCAAGGTAAAGGAGTTGGAGGTAGAGCGAGACGAGCTGAAGGAGCATGCCCTCAAGCGCTCCAACGAGAAGAGCACTGTCAGGACCCCGATCCTAAGTCACACCGATCTATCATGTAACACATCATATCACTTTGCGGCCTCACGCACGGTATTCCCACGAGTGCCACATTACCTGGACCAGAACCGTTTGCGCGTTTTGGCTCGCGTATATGATAGTGTCGCTAGCATCCATATGACAAAGAACCTGGGCCGACATGACTAGTCGTGAACCCAAAGTGGCACTAACTTACAGGGACAGGCATACATGAATCAACAACGAGCATGTCGGTCAGCAGCGTGCGAATCCGGGCTGTAGCATTGGGCTAACAGGACTCCGGGAACCCGGGCTGTACCAGGCTAGGCTGGACTCCGGATGTCACCGCGTGACATTTCTCCGAAGGGACAGACACAGGAACGAAGTGAAACACATGCCGGCCAGTCAGGTGTCCTGAGCAGTAGTGCTGGGCTAGCAGGACTCCGGTGAACCGGGCTGTAGCGGACTACTATGGCTCAAGGAAGCACTAGACTACATTTCCCCATAAGAGAGGCTGCCAAGGATAAACAACTAGGTTGTCGGGTCCCACACATGCCAAGCATTTCAATCATGCACACAATATGCTCGATATGTGTAAATACAACATGGCATCACAACATAACTCTATGACTCAAAGTATTTATTCATTAGGCACCGAGGAGCGAGATATTACAAACATGGGTCTCATGACCCAACATTCAGAGCATACAAGTCAAAGCACACGCGGAAGCTTAACATGTCTGAGTACAGACATCTACGAAAGAAAAAGGCTGAGAAGCATGACTATCTACCAGATCTTGCCGAGGGCACAAGATCGTAGCTGAGGTATCAAGCTAAACGTCGGAGTCCACACGGAACTACTAGCGAGGCTGACGTCTCTCTGCAAAAACATAAAATAGGCAAACGTGAGTACAAATGTACCCAGCAAGACTTACATCAGAACTAGCTACATATGCATCGGTATCAATAAAGGGGGTGGTGGAGTTTAACTGCAGCAAGCCAGCTTTGAGTCGGTGGCTATCCTGAACTACGACTGCCAGTAACTCTTTTGAAGTGGCGCACACGAGTCCACATATTCACCATTTCAATACACCACTATGGATCTGCTCCCGTCTCCCTACGAGAACGCCATCCATAGTACTCACGCTTATCTTGCGCATTTTAGAGTATCCACTTTCACTTGTCTATGAACTATGCAAGGGGTCCAAGTTTCCATATGTGAGGAATCCGGCTATTCGAATAGATAATGATAACCGTGCAGGGGTGTACTTATTCACACACGCTCTCGCCACTTACCACCTTGTACATGTTATGTACCTCGGCAACCTTCAAGCGGAAGCCTGGCGAGGGAGTCGGCCACGACCTGACTAACCACACAAGTCTCTAGTCCAGGTTTATCGCCTATTCGGGTTCCATCCGCAAGGAGATCCGGCCAGGGTGTCGCTCACGGCCCAAACGATGTGTGCAGGGTTCCCAAGCCCACCTCGACGGGTGGATCTACGCTTGGTACATCGTGCCACGGTGCCTAGTCTGTCCCAAGCCCACCTGTACCGGGTACCACTTGGTAGACTACTAACACTACCTACAAAACACCAGAAACCAGTTGCAACTCTTGGACAGAGATCAGGTTGATTAATAAGTCGAGAGAGCTTGGAGCGCCCGGGGCCCAATGTGTGGTAGTAACTGTTCATGGATCACAAACACAGAACTCAGTTCTTGAGGACGGCTGCAATGAGAGAACCCACCATGTACTCCTACATGGCCTCTCACCGCTACCTTTACCAAATCGTGTTCACACACTTAGCTCTCAGCAGTTGGACATGTTCACCACATTCCAATTCATTCCCGATGAATCAGACCTGACTCAACTCTAAGCAATAGCAGGCATGACAAACAAGCATTAATGAGTAGGCACATCAGGGCTCAAACAACTCCTACTCATGCCAGTGGGTTTCATCTATTTACTATGGCAATGACAGGTCATGCAGAGGATAAGGGGTTCAACTACCGCAGCATGTAAGAGTTGAATCGTTGTTGTCCTAACGTAGTAAAAGAGAGCAGGAGCGAGAGAGTGGGATTGTATCGGAATGAACAAGGGGGTTTTGCTTGCCTGGCACTTCTGAAGATAGTATAGCTCTTCATCGGTGTCATCGAATTCATCGCTGGAACAACATCTACTGAGGGGGGACAAACACCGGCAACTAAGAAAGAACACAATCAACACATGACGATATGCAACAATATGATGCATGCTATGACATGGCAATATGAATGTGTTTTGGGCTAATGCAAGCTAGAACATATTGAAATGAGTCCATTTGAACCAAAGATTCAAATGCAAACCCATTTTATGAAGTCATATTAGTGCATTAACTTGTTTCACCTAAACAGCAAGGTTAAATTGTTCTAACATGCATGAAACTGGTACGGATGGAAAGATTGGATTTTTTTGATCATTTTTCATATATAATTTATCTTATTTGGAGTTGTATATAATTTTCTATGATTTTTACAAGTTTTAAACACTTTCTGGAATTTTCTGAATTATTTTAAGTCCAGAAAAACATTACTGCGTCAGCATGACAACAACATTGCGTCAGTAGGTCAACTGGGTTGACCCAGGTCAAACCTGACGCATGGGACCCAACAGTCAGTGTCTTAGGGCTGGTTAGGGTCACAGACATGTGGGGTTAGTCAATGGCCACGTCAGCGATGTCAACGTCGGCGCGTGGGCCACTGTGGTTAAATAAAACTAAACAGAAATTAAACTGGTGTTAGTTAAGGGTGTGGGGCCCAGTAGTTAGTGAGAGAGGGGGTTAGTTAGCCCCGTCATTAGCAGTTAACGATGTTGCCACGTCGGCCCACCGGCGTTTAGCCGCCGGTGACACAAACCGCGGCGGAGATCTTCGAAAATCGTCGTCCGGCGATGGTTCGACGTGCGGTTAGGCTTGCTCGACTCCTGGGAGTGCGCTGCATCTAGTAGTGCCGTTGGTTGGAGCTAGTGTGGCCGGGAAGTACGCCGGCGTCGAGGTTTGGCGGCGGCCGAAGCACGGGTTTGATGGTCGCGGTGCTATGGGGCACAGCGAGAGCAGCCGAGGGGATCCACGGGTTCCTGGGAGCACGGGGAGTGCGGTGACACGCTCGAATGCGAGCACCAACGACTGTGGCTGCGGCCGCGACATGGACGGCAGCCGGAATCTCTCGGCTCCGGCGGACAGCAGGGCTAGAGGAGGAGAATGACGGCGAGGAAAGAGGGGTTTGGTAGAGGAGCTCACGGCGGGGTCGTCGGTGATCTCAGCGTGGTCAGGGATGGCCTGGTGACGGCGAATCGGTCGATGACGGCCGTCGGTGCATAGGGCGAAGATGGCGTCAACGACGGTGCTCCAGGGCGTCCGGCGTCATGTGGCTCGGCGGAGAGGACCGGGGCTTCATGGCGGAGCTCGGGGTGCGTCGGAGGGGCTCGGAGATGGCTGTGGCCGTGGGGGAGCTCGTCGGCGACGACGGCTGCGTTTGGTCGCGCTCGTGGAGGGGACTAGGGGGCGAAGGAGAGAGCAGAGAGTGAGGGAGAGGAGCGAGGGGCCATGGGGCGTCTCCGTGGCATCGCTAGAAGGCCCAGGGAGGAAGCAGGAGGTGGCCCGAGCAGCATCGGCGCTCACCAAGCACCTGGTTGTCCTCCTGGCAGAGGAGGAAGATGACAAGGGGCGCTGGGGGGCTGGGCCGGCCACTTGGGCCGCCAGGTGGGATGCACAGGTGAGTTGGCCCAGGTTAGTCTCTCTGTCTCTCTTTTATTTTCTGTTTTCTATTATTTCTGTAACTTCAGGGCTTTATTAAAAATGCCAGGGCATTTCCAAAAATCATAAAACTAATCATGGCTACTGCTTAGAGTGTATCTAACAGTAAACATTTTAGTTTATGATTATATGAGCATTTAAAATATTTTATAGAATTTAAATGCCCAAATGCAAATACTATATGATTTAATTCAGTGACCCTCTGTTGTCCTAGAAAAGTGTGCATCATTTTTGTCAGAGGTTCTAGACCAAGGCAAAGATGATGAACATTTTGGAAGGGCATTTCAGGTTCATTGAAAAGTATTATTTTAATAACCCTAATTGGTTTAAGTGGTGCTGGGGTTTTCTGTCATCCCCATTTCAAGTTTCATGAAATTTAAACATGATGCATGGATGCAATGCCACTAGTTGCAAACAATTCTAGGGCTCTGACAACTCACCCCCACTAAACAAGAATCTCGTCCCGAGATTCAAGACATGAGGTAAGAAGACAGAGGGGCACAAACTATCACGGTCTTCACGATCCAGGTTGCACTTCATAAGAACGTTGATTCGATCATCATCTTGATATTGACATCTTGCTTTGAGAACTCCATCCAACACGATAACGGGAAGAAAAAAACTCTCGAAGAACGATCTTGTCGAAGATCGAGCAACTGACAAACAACTCACAGAACGAGACATAGCGGCATCTGTGGAGATGAGACACGATACACACATCAAGAATGATAGAAATGAGCATATGACAAGGTTTAAATAAGTAGCGGAATTCCCACACCTAGGAGGGTGGTGAACGGTGTCAATGTAGCGAGGAGTTGAGTTGCCATGATACCACAACGAGACACCTTAAGGAAGGTGACTCACGGAAATATTCCCTTAAGTGGCAAAAAGAATTACTTTTGATCCATAGATCATTGAAACTCTTCATACCATCTTAAGGCAATTTACAATTGATCGTTTGAAATAGCTCGAAGAAATGGCATACTCGGACTAGGATGCATGATGTGGACTACCTTGTTGAAGGCAACGCAAGGGATGATTTTTCTTGCGCGTGCTCTCAAGAACTTGAGCATTTCCATATTCATCAAGGTTCTACCAACAACCGAGTCGAGGATCCTAGAAACACATCTTACTACCTTGACGAATAGTGATGGGCAATGCAGATGCATAGAAACACGCCCCTTTCTCAGATTTCACCTTAGCGAGGCCAAGGGAACGAAATCTGGATGATCGACCGAGAGACATTTAGCACTCCGCTTCTAATGTTCTCCTTGATGTACTAGGTACCACGGTCAATGCTTAAAAGCATCAACATGGCCATCAAGTAAAGGTCGGACTTCGGGAGCACAAAAATCCATAAGGAACAACTTGTGGAATAAGTCATACCAAATCCTCATGGAGAAGATGGTCGAATTTCTCGTTCAAGATACTAAAATAATAGATCTTCCGGCTAGGTGTGTCGGCCAGAACATCAACCTCGTCGGGACCTACATCATAGATCTTGGAAATGTTCCAACCATCATATCTGCCTGAGATTCAGATCTGGCTGGTAACAGGATTTGTCAGACATGATGTCTAGAAAAGAAGGGTTGCAACACAAGTCAACGAGATAACGTTGCGAGACTCTCGGGAGATGAACTACGATAGCAAGCTCCAAAACATGAGCTGGTTCTGCTACACACATATGAACATGTTGTCGCAGACAAGCATGACCACATAGTAGTCTTACAACGAAACACTACCGAGTTCTGATTGGGAATCATCAACGAGGATAGTGAAGTACTAACATAAGTCATGATTCTTAAGAAGGAACTTCTTCTCCTTGAACAAATCAATCAGTGGCTTTGTGTGCTAGGAACACATATGGAATGGAGGCGGCCAACCTATCAAACCATAGAGTACTTCGCACATATGCATGACTGATTTGGGATGATTCTAAGGGAAACAAAACAAACCTTTCTCAAATGCATGGCGGCAACTTACACCTAATGCACGTGAACTTGGAGAAAGTTACTTCTTTCATCCAAGCATAAGCTTCATGAACGGAACACGAAGGCATTGCTTACAAAGTTTTCAATACTAGTGTAATGTTCAACATGAATCATGGGGGAGACAGAATGCTGCTGATGGGCTCAACAGCAACTCATCGGAATTTCCATATCACTGGACTTCAACCATCATGTGAAAACGGTGATAGCATTGGTCAGACCAAAAGATGTAATGGTGTATGCTCGAGGGATCAACCACGAGTAAGACAACATTACAAACATCATTGGTTCTGATTTGAATCGACCATAGCCCATACTCGAGTCAAAGCTTTGACAAGGCAATAAATCCAGCAACTGATCACGAGGACCAATCGATGGAGATATCGTCTTTCTTCAACACACACACACAAAAAGATATCCCTTAACATAAACTAAGTCAGACAAGCTTTTATCTTCCAACTCTCCAAGTTGTTGTTTGGCTTAACCAACTAGCTCAGGGTATCCCACACAAATTCTTGGAGAATGGGTGGTTACAAGAAACCGACTTGATCACGAACTCAACATAGCGGTCAGGTGACAACCTGGTAATACTTCCGAGAAGATATTCGGAAAATCACGAACCACCGATAAGTTACTAAGCTCGAGATCAATCTTGCTTTTTAGGGCAAGACGATGTGATCAAGAGAGTGATGGATTGGCACAATCCTATCTCGTTGAGCGAGGAGTGCACCAGGGAAAATGGACTAGGTAGCACGATCAATCTTAGAATGATAATTCAATAACCAGCACGCTAAGTATGAGGGTATTTTCCATTAACTACCAAGCAACGCAGTTGCTAGGAGTATTGATTTCACACATCATGATTCACTTGTCGGTATTCCGGTTACAACAACATGGAACCGAGGAATGAGCAATGATGGCAAGAAGTATCACTAAATCAAGAATTCATAGGATGGTGTGCAATTCTCATGACATTATTGACATAAGACGATAATACTTCAGGGTAGAATAGAATCAAAAGCTGGATTGGCATTTTGATCTGCGATACAGAACTATTTTGACCCAACCCTGGAAATGGACGAGGTACTGGAGTTTGTTTCTCCTAGTCATTCTGGAATAGAATGGCTTGACGGACCACAAGAATAATAGGCATCGACGAAGATGCACACATACTCTTGGCTATCAACTGATAGATGATGGTCGGGATACGACTAAAGAGGAACAACTCAAGGAACATATCACTTTCTGAGTTGTGGATGCATAGATTAGTATGTCGAACAAAGCTCAACATATTTCTTTCGGATAACCAATGTAGAAAGATAGAACTGGCAGAGTCACAATTATGGAATGGAGCACTCACCACAAGCACTCTGGTTGTGATCTTTTGGTTCAGAGAACTTCTACCATAGTGGTTCATGGTATTGGAAGAATGATATACCATAAACCTCGAGGACTATCACAAAGTTACTAATATCCTAAAGGAACTAGCAAACACTACCAACAGGAGGTGAGTGGGGTGAATCTCGGGTTCAAAACCCAGGAATAGAATACCTACTAACTAAATGGCATCACGGGATGCTTTCAAGAATAATGGCCAGAATCATCACACTGGGGATACAAGGCATTGCTAAATTACTAGGCGATCCTCTAAGATACCTAGGGTCATAATAATAGCTCCAACATATATGTCGAGGCAACAGAGTACCTCAACTCACCGATTAGGGTGGTTAAACTGTCCCAAAGAAACATTGGGAATGGAAAGAAGGGATTTGCAAATGCATTAGACTATTTAGAAACCTGGGATGACTCGGACAGCATAACGGTTGTAAATGCTCAGAAAAAGATTTGAAACATTCACAAGGATTTGCATAGTCACTTAACAATACCATATCAAGGTTCTGGTTCAACTAACATCATACTAAAAGTAGTAGAAACTGAACAGGGCTTGAATCCAATAATCCTATAAGTCTAGGATTAGTAACACGTGATCCTGATAGAAAGATGAGAAACCTAGTTCTTAATCCCCGTAGAAAGGAAGAGGATGACTCAGAACAGAAGGGCATAAGGTAAAGGAGTAAAAAGAGCCTTACATTCCCTTCCACAATCAATTCCCTTACATAAGTAAAGCATTTCTAGACATGACTTCGACCCGATTGGCTTGGTAATCCTACAGGCAGTCAGGCTCTGATACCAAAGCTGTCAGGACCCCGATCCTAAGTCACACCGATCTAGCATGTAACACATCATATCACTTTGCGGCCTCACGCACGGTATTCCCACGAGTGCCACCTTACCTGGCCCGGGACCGTTTGCGCCTTTTGGCTCGCGTATATGATAGTGTCGCTAGCATCCATATGACAAAGAACCCGGGCCGACATGACTAGTCGTGAACCCAAAGTGGCACTAACTTACAGGGACAGGCATACATGAATCAACATCGAGCATGTCGGTCAGTAGCGTGCGAATCCGGGCTGTAGCACTGGGCTAACAGGACTCCGGGAACCCGGGCTGTAGCAGGCTAGGCAGGACTCCGGATGTCACGGAGTGACATTTCCCCAAAGGGACAGACACAGGAACGAAGTAAAACACATGCCGGCCAGTCAGGTGTCCTGAGCAGTAGTGCTGGGCTAGCAGGACTCCGGTGAACCGAGCTGTAGCGGACTACTATGGCTCAATGAAGCACTAGACTACATTTCCCCATAAGAGAGGCTGCCAAGGATAAACAACTAGGTTGTCGGATCCCACACATACCAAGCATTTCAATCATGCACACCATATGCTCGATATGTGTAAATACAACATGGCATCACAACATAACTCTACGACTCAAAGTATTTATTCTTTAGGCTCCGAGGAGCGAGATATTACAAACATGGGTCTCATGACCCAACATTCAGAGCATACAAGTCAAAGCACACGCGGAAGCTTAACATGTCTGAGTACAGACATCTACAAAAGAAAAAGGCTGAGAAGCCTGACTATCTACCAGATCTTGCCGAGGGCACAAGATCGTAGCTGAGGTATCAAGCTAAACGTCGGAGTCCACACGGAACTACTAGCGAGACTGACTTCCCTCTGCAAAAACATGAAATAGGCAAACGTGAGTACAAATGTACCCAGCAAGACTTACATCGGAACTAGCTACATATGCATCGGTATCAATAAAGGGGGTGGTGGAGTTTAACTGCAGCAAGCCAGCTTTGACTCGGTGGCTATCCTGAACTACGACTGCTAGTAACTCTTTTGAAGTGGCGCACACGAGTCCACATATTCACCATTTCAATACACCACTATGGATCTGCTCCCGTCTCCCTACGAGAACGCCATCCGTAGCACTCACGCTTATCTTGCGCATTTTAGAGTATCCACTTTCACTTGTCTATGAACTATGCAAGGGGTCCAAGTTTCCATATCCGAGGAATCAGGCTATTCGAATAGATAATGATAACCGTGCAGGGGTGTACTTCTTCACACACGCTCTCGCCACTTACCACCATGTACACGTCATGTACCTCGGCAACCTTCAAGCGGAAGCTTGGCGAGGGAGTCGGCCACGACCTGACTAACCACACAAGTCTCTAGTCCAGGTTTATCGCCTATTCGGGTTCCATCCGCAAGGAGATCCGGCCGGGGTGTCGCTCACGGCCCCTAACGATGTGTGCAGGGTTCCCAAGCCCACCTCAACGGGTGGATCTACGCTTGGTACACCCTGCCATGGTGCCTAGTCTGTCCCAAGCCCACCTGTACCGGGTACCACTTGGTAGACTACTAACACTACCGACAAACACCAGAAACTAGTTGCAACTCCTGAACAGAGATCAGGTTGATTAATAAGTCGAGAGAGCTTGGAGCGCCTGGAGCCCAATGTGTGGTAGTAACTGTTCATGGATCACAAACACATAACTCGGTTCCTGAGGACGGCTGCAATGAGACAACCCACCATGTACTCCTACATGGCCTCTCACTGCTACCTTTACCAAATCGTGTTCACACACTTAGCTCTCAGCAGTAGGACATGTTCACCACATTCCAATTCATTCCGGATGAATCAGACCTGACTCAACTCTAAGCAATAGCAGGCATGACAAACAAGCATGAATGAGTAGGCACATCAAGGCTAAAACAACTCCTACTCGTGCTAGTGGGTTTCATCTATTTACTGTGGCAATGACAGGTCATGCAGAGGAAAGGGGTTCAACTACCACAGCATGTAACAGTTGAATCGTTGTTGTCCTAATGCAGTAAAAGAGAGCAAGAGCGAGAGAGTGGGATTGTATCGTAATGAACAAGGGGGTTTGTCTTGCCTGGCACTTCTGAAGATAGTATAGCTCTTCATCGGTGTCATCGAATTCATCGCTGGAACAACATCTAATGAGGGGGGACAAACACCGGCAACTGAGAAAGAACACAATCAACACATGACGATATGCAACAATATGATGCATGCTATGACATTGCAATATGAATGTGTTTTGGGCTAATGCAAGCTAGAACATATTGAAATGAGTCCATTTGAACCAAAGATTCAAATGCAAACCCATTTTATGAAGTCATATTAGTGCATTAACTTGTTTCACCTAAACAGCAAGGTTAAATTGTTCTAACATGCATGAAACTGGTACGGATGGAAACATTGGATTTTTCTGATCATTTTTCATATATAATTTATCTTATTTGGAGTTGTAGATAATTTTCTATGATTTTTACAAGTTTAAAACATTTTCTGGAATTTTCTGAATTATTTTAAATCCAGGAAAACATTACTGTGTCAGCACGACAACAGCATTGCGTCAGCAGGTCAACTGGGTTGAACCAGGTCAAACCTGACGCATGGGACCCAACAGTCAGTGTCTTAGGGCTGGTTAGGGTCACAGACATGTGGGGTCAGTAAATGGCCACGTCAGCGAGGTCAAAGTCGGCGCGTGGGCCACTGTGGTTAAATTAAACTAAACAGAAATTAAACTGGTGTTAGTTAAGGGCGTGGGGCCCAGTAGTCAGTGAGAGAGGGGGTTAGTTAGCCCCGTCATTAGCAGTTAACGACGTTGCCACGTCGGCCCACCGGCGTTTAGCGGCCGGTGACACAAACCGCGGCGGAGATCTTTGGAAATCGTCGTCCGGTGATGGTTCGATGCGCGGCTAGGCTTGCTCAACTCCTGGGAGTGCGCCGCATCTAGTAGTGCCGCCGGTTGGAGCTAGTGTGGCCAGGAAGTACGCCGGCGTCGAGGTTTGGCGGCGGCCGAAGCACGGGTTTGATGGCCGCGGTGCTATGGGGAACAGCGAGAGCAGCTGAGGGGATCCACGGGTTCCTAGGAGCACGGGGAGTGCGGTGACACGCTCGAATGTGAGCACCAACGACTGTGGATGCGGCGGCGACATAGACGGTGGCCGGAATCTCTCGGCTCCGGCAGACAACGGGGCTAGAGGAGGAGAACGACGGCGGGGAAAGAGGGGTTCGGTAGAGGAGCTCACGGCGGGGTCGTCGGTGATCTCAGTGTGGTCGGGGATGGCCTGGTGACGATGAATCGGTCGATGACGACCGTCGGTGTAGAGGGAGAAGATGGCGTCGACGACGGTGCTCCAGGGCGTCCGGCGTCATGTGGCTCGGCGGAGAGGACCGGGGCTTCACGGCGGAGCTCAGGGTGCGTCGGAGGGGCTCAGAGATGGCTGTGGCCGTGGGGGAGCTCGTCGGCGGCGACGGCTGCGTTCAGTCGCGCTTGTGGAGGGGACTAGGGGGCAAAGGAGAGAGCAGAGAGTGAGGGAGAGGAGCGAGGGGCCATGGGGCGTCTCCGTGGCATCGCTAGAAGGTCCGAGGAGGAAGCAGGAGGTGGCCAGAGTAGCGTCGGCGCTCGCCACGCACCTGGTTGTCCTCCTGGCAGAGGAGGAAGATGACAAGGGGCGCTGGGGGGCTGGGCCGGCCACTTGGGCCGCCAGGTGGGCTGCACAGGTGAGTTGGCCTAGGTTAGTCTCTCTCTCTCTCTCTCTCTCTCTCTCTCTCTCTCTCTCTTTTATTTTCTGTTTTCTATTATTTCTGTAACTTCAGGGCTTTATTAAAAATGCCAGGACATTTCCAAAAATCATAAAACTAATCATGGCTACTTCTTAGAATATATCTAACAGTAAATATTTTAGTTTATGATTATTTGAGCATTTAAAATATTTTATAGAATTTGAATGCCCAAATGCAAATACTATATGATTTAATTCAGTGACCCTTTGTTGTCCTAGAAAAGTGTGCATCATTTTTGTCAGAGGTTCTAGACCAAGGCGAAGATGATGAACATTTTGGAAGGGAATTTCAGGTTCATTGAAAAGTATTATTTTAATAACCCTAATTGGTTTAAGTGGTGCTGGGGTTTTCTGTCATCCCCATTTCAAATTTCATGAAATTTAAACATGATGCATGGATGCAATGCCACTAGTTGCAAACAATTCTTGGGCTGTGACAAGCACGCTGAATAGCGCCTTGGTAGAGGCGCACGGAGCGGTCATCAGCAGGAGTGGGGAGCTCTCCGAAGCGCAAAACTTCGTCAGAGATCTCAAGCTGAAGCTAGAGAATCTCGAGAAGATGTTGCCGGAGAGCAGGGCTCGGGAGGAGACCTTGACCAGGAGCCTGGAGGAGGAGAAGCAGCTGCGGGCGAACGAGGACGCCTCCCACCAGGAATATGTGGCGGGTGAGAACAGATGGATCAGCCGTCTGGAGGACCTCGCCGGCAGGGTCACCTCGCAGTTGGCCACCATGGGGATGCCAAACGTGAGGTATGCCCCTGGGCGCAGCAGGACCGTCAACACCAAGCTGACCCAGTTCTTCGAGGGCGTCCTTGGAGCCTTGGCTTATCTTCACTCTAGCAGAGCGGCCACGTTGGCCGGGGAGACCCGGCGACTTTGCCGGGGGGCCATGACCAAGGTCCTCACCAAGATGGCGTACTGGAATCCTGACCTCGACTTCAAAGCCGCGATGGATAGCTTGCCGGATGGTACTGACCTCACGGTGCTCAAGGAGCGCATGAAGCCCATCATCAGCAGCATCGACGAAATCAAGAGGGTGGAAGGCCAGCGCCGGGATTAGGCATCCCGTTCTTCATTGCCGCTGCAGGTTCACGACCAAGACAAATTTTATCTTTAGTTAGAACTGCAGCAATGATGTGATGTAACATAACTTTTGCAGTACTCTTAATTTTCATGCACGTTATTTCCCCGTTCAATTTCTCTTTGTATGTGCGCCCTACGTCGATTGGGTAGGTTCGTCGGCGCGGAAGCCCCTAGCGGCGTTTTGGGGACGGATCCCCATGGGCCTGCCGGGTATGCGTGCTGCCGGACGAGCCACGTTACCGTTCTGAACGCGGCCGCTCGAACTGTCGAGCTTGACTTGAGTCAGAATCGAGAGCGTTGTTGATCGCGGAAGGCTACTCTTCCATTCTCGACGCAGCCGCTTGAGCTGCTGAGTGGACTCGAAACAGGGCAAGGGCGTTGTCGATCATGGGAGAGCCCCCTGGCGTGCAGGTTTCCCATACAAAGGTGTGACATCTCCGGGGGGAATAACTTCATATAAGAAAGATAAAACAAATCAGGGTTCAGTGCAACTTAACTTCTGTTTGCAGTCCCTTGAGTGCTGATCTTCTGGCCTCCTTCCTTCTCCAAGAGCTACAAAGATGAAGGAGTGCTGGGCTAACTGCTAGAGCCGATTCTCACAACTGCGCCCCCTACCTGGCGCGCCAAAGATGTCGGTGTGGAACGACACCTATGGGATCACAAGAATCCCTACTACGTTTAGCGAGGCGCGGGGTCGTGAGAAGAGCGGATCAAATAGATAGTACACCGTTTGTTTATCCCGGTTCGGGCCGTGAGGATGCGTAAAACCCTACTCCTGCTTTGGTGGATGTATATACCTGTTCTTGAGCTAGCTTTGGGGCGTTAGGTGCTCAAAAAAGCCGAATCCTTCTCCTGGTCGCCTTGGGCCTCCTTTTATAGAAAAAGGGGTCGCCACAGTGGCACACAGGAGGTGGAAAGGGTACAGTGATGCGAGGTTATCCCTTGCATTACATGACAAGGTGCATTTAATGCGTCTCGCTTATGTGTCCTTGCTTTATCGGGGATGGGGGAGAAATTCGTCTCGTCCGTCGCTGCTCCTTCTTGTGTCGACACGCACCCTGGCCAGCGATGCCTGTGATGCCATGTAGGTAGGCAGGCAACTGAGGTGGCATAGTGGTGGGTCTTCACGAAGATCTGCATGCCGCCACGCAGGTGCCTGCCCAGCTGGTCGGGTCGGCAGCTGCATGCGTACGGCAGTGGAGGTTTAGTCAGTGTTGGCCTGATGGTGACCCTGCGGATGTCCTCGGCAAGGGCCTTGCCGGAGCCCCGGCAAGGGTCTTGCCGAGGCGCCTGCTGTTATCCCCGGAAAGGTGCTTGCCGGGGGTCTCGTGGTCTTCCTTGGCTGGTATCTCGCCAAAGGTCGTCGTCTTCTTAGTGCGTATCTGATCTTGAATGTCTTCACAAAGATCTGCATGCCACCACGGGGATGTCTCCCGAATCCTTGCCCCATGGGGGCAGTGGACTCAAGGGTGACTTGCTCCGTAGGCGTGGGGCGAGTTGCCGCGGCAAGGGTCTTGCCGGGGTTGCTAAGACTATCTCCGGCAAGGATCTTGCCGGGGGAGTCCGCTTCGTCCCTTTTGCTCTTCGTGGTCTTGGCCTTGGCGTTGCTCCAGTTCCGTTGAGCTTTGGTCTTACCCTGGCTCACCTTCCTTGCCTCGCCTAGTGTGGTCGTGGGCGTGGCTCTGACTGCCCGTGCATAGTTATAGGGGTACAAAAAGTGTACCCCTCTTTTTGTACACCGACACGGTTGTTTACTCAAAGGAGGGTCGTGTACCACGCATAGATGGAACAAAGTTCGACTTGACATGTTAGTATTAAGTAAATTTATATTCCTCAATGGCACGTATAGAATATAAAACGATTGTCGTCAGGAAAAAGGGGAAATCCGCTCCACTATATACAATGGAGCCTGCCTGCCGGGGTTTGCCTCTCGTCACACCATCTCACACAAGGCGGCAGTGGCCTCTCTCTCTCACTATTGGTTACTGATCCGGCCGCATCCCGTCCACCGGCAAAAAGGGAGGATGTGCACCTTTTCTCCATTCGACGGCGTTGAGACAGCACGTCCCGGTCTGCAGTACTCGTCGTTTTCTCTGACCAAGCTCCCGCGCGGTAGGGCCTTCGCCACTTGCTCGCTGCCGCAGTATGGGTAGATCCCGGCCACTGGCGCCCTCTTAATTACATGCCGATGACTCAGGTACAACTTCTTCCGGCCTTGTTCCACTGCCCATCTTCCCATGTTGCTGCATGTGGAAAATCCAGCATGTGGATCTTCTCGTTGTTTGCTTAAAATGTATCTCAGCCGGCGTACTTTCCATCTTCAAGTTTTTTGTCGGCGTATGTGTCTTCAACTTGTGTTATTGGGCAGTAATTATTTCCTTTCTACCTCCTTCTGCAATCAGGGCTATCCATTTCACCTTGTTGCTATTGCGACCTTTTGGTGAACTTCACAAATCACTTTTTTCTTAAGAGTGTTTTGTGTAGTTCCGCCAAAATGTCACACGGGCAACGTTTTTACATTTCTGTGGGACTGCAGAAAGGGAGATTGGTTTTGCTATCCTCCTCATCCAACTCCATGCCTAATCTTCTCCAACAAGTAGTTAGCCCTAAAGAGAGATCACAGAGGTGATCATCTTCTATTTGTGTGTGTTATGTTTCATCGTCTAGTTCTACTATTATTGTAATCACACTGACTGAATATCTTTGCAAACAGGGATGATCAGCTCGATTTTAGTGGAGCTACACAAATTGGTCGGATTGTGATGTCCTCCATACACCTCTCTTTTGGCTACGGAGCTGGGTGAAACTATCTTCCAACCAATGAACACTGTGCCCAGGAAATGGAGCCATGCATACGAACAACATCGATCAATTATATATTTTTCTTTATTTGTACACCTTCTCACAACTTTGTCTTCAGTTGTGATGTGAATATTGGCGCTGATCTGCGAACCATTGAGATGCATTAGCAGCCATGGTATTTTCATTTGTATTTGATGGAATATTGTAACGAGACAATCTTGAGGCAAGAGGACACATGAATCCTAAGTTGACACCTTTTTTCCTGCAGGAACCAAAGTTGAAACCTTCATAGCATCACAGTACAATTTCATTAAAATTATGCGTACATATAAACAAATCCTGGAGGATTGATAGCAATGCCAGAAGCAATTCAACTTCATTTCACCGACATGTGGGACATCCTTCATCCGGCTCCACCTGCCATGCAGCAATATTGAGTGCACAACTGCAGGGAAAGATTCACCCTGGACGTTGCGCCGCAGTAGTAATGACTAGTGAGCAGTCAAATCACATAGTCCCACCTTCGCCACAATAAGTTGCTCGGACAAAGCAACCATCATTTCTCTATTCGATGAATCCGCTGGTACTCCCATATTCCCAGAGTAATAAGTTGCTCGACGAAGGAACCATCACTTCACCTTTCCCACAATAAGTGCTACCTCCTTTTTTTATTATTCTAGAAACAACCACACACGAATATTGGACGGTAGCAACACAACAACTGAATCAAAAATCGAAACCAACCAATGAACTAGTACTACTAATGGTGAGCGTTTGCTAGTATCATGTACTCCGGGTTCATTGGGTACATCTTCGACGAAATCCGCGGCTTCCGACGATGTCGTTACCATTTCATTAGTGTAAATAATTAGTCAACTCCTAGTCAACAATCAAAACCGCCTAAACTCTAACATGTGAATACTAAAACCGCTCAAGGCGGTGATATACCCGGTTTTAGAGATTTGAGGGTAAAAATCGTACCAAAATTGACTTTGGGGGGGTTATTTGTCCATCTACTTACATTTGAGGGGTGAAAAATATACATGTTTCAATGGTCCGCCGGTCAGAGTATTCTTTTTAGATTTATAACATGTGGGCCTGAGTGTGAGCGAACCGACCTCAAACGACGGCAAAATCGCCTGCTGGACACACTTTGAGAGAGACGAGGAGCAAGAAGCGATACGGGCTGGTCGTATCATGCAAGAAAATGGCTGGTCTCATGTTTAAAACTTGTTGTACTATAGTAGAGGTAGATGTAGATGTAGATGTAGTGTAGACGTAGATGCAGATGTAGATGTACATGTTGAGATGTAGAGATAAGTGAGACTCACCAATGGTCACCAACGTAGGCCGAGTACGTGCACGAATCACCCAAAAAAAAAGGAGTACGTGCATGAAGAGAAAAATTGCATGCACAGACGCATGTACTCTATGCCTCATTCCATAACACACGCACGCGGGTACACGGTGGAGTTCATTTTTGGATGAAGAGGCAGCTCACATGATAATTTGACGCGTTTAGTAGCTGTTCACTTAGTGGAGGGTCCAGAACCACGCGTGGACGAATCAAAGTTTGACCATGACGCGGTGGCGTGTTTGTTTTTATTTTATTTTTCTTCAATGGCATGTACGCAGTTTTTTCTTGAATGGCACGTGAATCGTGCACATACTCAATGACGGAGTACGGGATGGGATGGTAGCCATGGACATGGTCGGCCCTTTTTGGAGACTACTACACTGGTACTTTGATGTACATTTTGAAAAAAAAACTACTACTTTGATGTGTCCTGTCAACTCGTAGAACGATGAGAAGCTTGCTTACTACGCCCTCTACATAGCCCACACTTTATACAGCTAGTTATAGTGGGAGTAACTTAGCGCACTCCAAGAAAATTTTACTTATGTGGCAAGTAGTTAATGAGAAGTGGTAACATAATATGTTACTGTAACATAGCGTTTCCCAAGACAAGATGAGTCTACAAGCTAATAAATGAAGCCATCTATAACATTACTACTATGTTACTTTGCACTATGAAGGTAGTAACATAGACTAGTGTCATATGCATGAAACTAGTGAGTATGGGAGCACATGATATTTCCTCGTCCGGACCGATCCCAAGTTGGCTTCTCACCTTCCTGGCCCACCAAAAACCCCTCCACCCTCCCGCGCGCGCTTCCCGCATGGCGCCAGCTGAGCCCGCTGCTCCACATTGATGGCAAGTCAGGGCGACGTGACCTCTCACTGCTTCTGCCGTTGAAGCGGAGCGCCGACCGAGGGCACCGCCCGCTGCACGCCCGGCATTTCAGACTACTCATAGTGGAGAGTATCTTTAGAGCAAGTACTATAAGGCTATAAGGATTTAAATATAGTATCTGTGCTTAGTTGAAGGAAAGAGAAGAGGAGAGAGAAGAGAAGCGGGCTGTAAACTTGTAGTCGGTTGTAGCACGAGCTCCAACATACTTTGTGAGACAAAAGGTGGGGCCATGGGCCTGTTTGGTTCGTGACTAACTTTTCCACAACTAAGCTTATGCAAAGTGTGGCTAACAAAATGACCACCACAAGTGGCAAGATTTAGCAAAAGTTGAGCCTATGACATGTGGACCATATTGCTAGAAAGTGTGGCAAGCCACAAGTGTGGAAATGAACCAAACACCTAAGATGTTGTGGCACGACTAAGGTTAGGCGTGGCAACCTTAGGTTGTAAACCAAGCAGGCCCCATGTATTAATGATATAGTATTATACTAAAGGGACTAACTATCGTACTAGCAGGCTGTTAGGTTGGCTCTAGATGATGTGTCAACTTCATATAGCCGGATGTTGGCTATACTATTAACCATGCTCTAAGTATGGTGTGAGTGGGACTAAAGTTTAGTCCAATACTGCTAGGTCAGAGTTGCACCACTTTATAATGTGATCTATTCTAGCATTTGCATGAGCGTGATAATAGGAAACCTACAAGCGCGCTCTTCGGGGACGACCCTGTCCAAGGACAAAAGCTATGCACGTGGTCTATATTTTTGTTGGTCGGAAAATTCAATGAGTCATTAATTAATAATTAACGAACACCTTAACTACTCAGGCATTTCTCATTCTTTTGGATAGTGGGGCTATTATTGACTTGGACGTGGGGTTTGGGCCAAAGGCCTACTATTATACTTGGTCTTACTCGCACGACCGACCTGACAGGCTCTACCCTAGCCACCGATGTATCATATGGTTTCGCACCATTCCATATCACAGAGCCGCCATGCAATTCTTCTCCATCCCTCCTTTCAGCGTGCACCACGAGAAGGGATAGTAGTCCTCCGAACCCTTGATAACCCACAAGTATAGGGGATCGCAATAGTTTTCGAGGGTAGAGTATTCAACCCAAATTTATTGATTCGACACAAGGGGACCCAAAGAATATTCTCAAGTATTAGCAGTTGAGTTGTCAATTCAACCACACCTGGATAACTTAGTATCTGCAACAAAGTATTTAGTAGCAAGGTAGTATGGAAGTAATGGTAACAGTAGCAAAGTAATATTTTTGGGTTTTGTAGTGATTGTAACAGTAGCAACGGAAAAGTAAATAAGCTAAGAACAATATGTGAAAAGCTCGTAGGCATTGGATCGGTGATGGAGAATTATGCCGGATGCGGTTCATCATGTAACAGTCATAACATAGGGTGACACAGAACTAGCTCCAATTCATCAATGTAATGTAGGCATGTATTCCGAATATAGTCATACGTGCTTATGGAAAAGAACTTGCATGACATCTTTTGTCCTACCCTCCCGTGGCAGCGGAGTCCTATTGAAAACTAAGGGATATTAAGGCCTCCTTTTAATAGAGTACCGGACCAAAGCATTAACACATAGTGAATACATGAACTCCTCAAAGTACGGTCATCACCGGGAGTGGTCCCGATTATTGTCACTTCAGGGTTGTCGGATCATAACACATAGTAGGCGACTATAGACTTGCAAGATAGGATCAAGAACTCACATATATTCATGAAAACATAATAGGTTCTGATCTAAAATCATAGCACTCAGGCCCTAGTGACAAGCATTAAGCATAGCAAAGTCATAGCAACATCAATCTCAGAACATAGTGGATACTAGGGATCAAACCCTAACAAAACTAACTCGATTACATGATAAATCTCATCCAACCCATCACCGTCCAGCAAGCCTACGATGGAATTACTCACGCACGGCGGTGAGCATCATGAAATTGGTGATGGAGGATGGTTGATGATGACGATGGCTATGGATTCCCCTCTCCGGAGCCCCGAACGGACTCCAGATCAGCCCTCCCGAGAGAGTTTACGGGTTGGTGGCGACTCCGTATCGTAAAACACAATGAATGTTTCTCTCTGATTTTTTTCTCCTCGAACATGAATATATAGAGTTGGAGTTGAGGTCGGTGGAGCTCCAGGGGGGCCACGAGGCAGGGGGGCGCCCTGGAGGGGCAGGCGCGCCTCCCACCCTCGTGGACAGGGTGTGGGCCCCCTGGCCTTGATTCTTTCGCCAATATTTTTTATTATTTCCAGAAATAATCTCCGTGAAGTTTCAGGTCATTCCGAGAACTTTTGTTTCTGCACAAAAATAACACCATGGCAATTCTGCTGAAAACAGCGTCAGTCCGGGTTAATTCCATTCAAATCATGCAAGTTAGAGTCCAAAACAAGGGTAAAAGTGTTTGGAGAAGTAGATACGACGGAGACGTATCAACCCTGCCTTTCGTGATCCTGTACGGGAGAGGGGCGATCAGGTTTTTGGGGAGCACACTCCTGCAACTGTTGCCTGCGATGACTTCCTCAATGACAGCCTTCTTCCCTGACCTTGGTAACCTCTTCATCAACGACATGAGTGACAACATCAACCACAGTGGTTCTGCTCCCGCTGTACGGTATGTGATTTTGTCCTCCTGGTTCAGTCTGCATCATTACTTTGGTCTTTGCAATTATTATCATGATCTATTTACTATTGATTCGGGTTAAATCTCATAGTAAATTGCTCATATATTCAACAATCCAATCCAAAAACCTGATTATAGGCAATTTACTCCGAGTGGTTTTGCTGTGCTTTTGAAGCCGCCTACCTTTAAGGGAGTGCAATATAAAAGGTGGCACACAAGAGTAGTATATTGGTTTTAGATCATGTACTGCTATGACGCCACTAAGGGCAAGCCAGAGGGCGGTCTTAATCCTACACAGCAGGAAGCTTTTGAGAACATGGATACCCTCTTCAAAGCCGCCCTGCTGAGTGTTCTTGATGATTCCATTATGGATTCATATATGTCGTTTGACAGCGGCAAAGACATGTGGGCTGCACTCGAGGTCACGTTTGGGGCCTCGGGCGCTGGCAACAAGTTGTACGTCATGGAGCAATTCTATGACTACAAGATGACTGATGAGCGCTCTGTTGTTCAGCAAACTCATGAGATATAGTCACTCGCTAAGGAACTTGAGTACTTTAAGTGTGTGTTGCCGGACAAATTTGTTGCTGGAACCATCATTGCCAAGCTTCCACCTTTGTGGAACAATTTTGCTACTTCTCTGAAACACAAGAGACATGAGTTTTCCATTTCGGATCTCATTAGAATTCTTGATTTTGAAGAGAAGGCGAGAGCAAAAGACACACGTGATCGAGTCGCTGAGGGAGCTTCTAGTGCCTACATGGTACACGGGAAGAACTTCCAGCCCAACAAGCCCCAAAACAACAAGAACAAATCTTAGGGGAAAGGCAAGTTTGATGCAAAGAACAAGCCGTCACATTCTACCAACTTCAAGAAGAATTCTCATAACGGGAAGGGACACAAACCTCAATTTTGGTAGCACCGCACAAAATTATATGGCTGCATATACCTATTGTCAGCTAACCTCATGGTGCTCCAGGTATTCCTACATTCGTAAATAGGTACAATGACCACCGCAAGATGGAATAAGCTTATTCGTATGTTGACTTGCTGATTACAGTGCGGAACGATCCTATCATGTGTGGAGGAGCAAACAAGTTGTGTAGCCGAAGGTGGAAATCAACTAAGGACTTATGAAATTATATATAATCTTCCTCAGGCAGGTCAGTATCCCCTTCGTCCAGATGATCGTGTTTTGTCATGCCGAGCTATCGATATGTGCTAATGTTTTGCAACACTATTTAACTATAGCTATTGTTTTCCTACCTTTTCAGATTCAGGACAATGAAGATGATTTTAGGGTAACTGCACAATATGGACTGATGTTGAGTCATCTCTATTGCCTCATGTGTTTGCTGCAAATCTGTCAGCATCAATGGCAAGATGAGGCAGCCAGCTAGCTATGGAGTTGCCAACATGCTCAAAGTGCTCACAACATTGAGAAGAAACAAGCATGCCCAGGAAATTAATGCGTGCATAGGGAGGCCCTTTGCTCAAAGAAGCATCGACCGATTTTCTTTATTTCCACACCTTCTCACAGCTTTGTATTGGTTACAGTATGGTGAATCACTGAGCTGCATAAACATGCTGAACTTTTGTTCTTCTGAATGTTAGTATGCATACTGTATCTTCTGAAGCTTAGTTTAATGTGAATGTTGACTAGCCTGTGAACGTTCACAATCTAGTAAGTATTGTAGGCCTGTTATTTGACACCTCACTTTGCCATGCTACGCGACCAGTGAGTGTCTGCATCCAGTACCGCATCCTCTAATTTGGTGGCTGCCAAGTTGAAAAATGTTACCGATGAGTAGCCATAAGCTGGAGGTGTCTCTTTTTTTCTTTTTAATGGGCAATAAGCTAGAGAGTGTCTCAGGCTACCTCTAGCATAAGGCCCTCCAGTACGAAACACGGGCAGCCGACTTGGCCGATACAAAAGCCTATCCATCTTAAAGCCCATTTGTTCTTGTTTTTTGCGAGGAGAAGCCCATATTTCTTGAAGAGGGGGCGATCCCAGAAAAACCCTCCTTCCTCCTTGCTTCCACTTATACTGTAGCTCGCTGGACTCTCCCGCTTCCGTCTCCCCCAAATTCCCCCCGCTCCCCATCTTCCTCACTCGTCCAGAAAACCCCCGCTCACCTTCTTCCTCACTCGTACAGAAAACGTCTGCTCCTCTTATTCCACTTGTACAGAAAACCCCAACCCTCCTTCTTCCCCACTCGCACTGCCACTAGGCTCGTCTCTGGCTACTCTGCTCAAACCCGTGAGCTCGGCGCGACGCCCACGAAAAATGGAGTCGGCTGGCCCCAGTGCCAAGAAGATGAGGCTCCCGCCAGCGGCGACGCTGGTTGTAGATCCCACACCCGGCAGTGCGAGGAGAAGCGGCAAGCCCCCCCCCCCCACCCGGATCTGAGGAACAGGTAGAACCTCTGGTGGACCACATCAGCGATCTCTCGTACGTCATCCTTGAGGAGATCATCTCGCTTCTCCCCACCAAGGATTGCTGCCGCACACAAGTCCTCTCAACTCGGTGGCTCCCTCTATGGTGCATCGCGCCCCTCAATCTCGACCGACGTCAGATATCTATCCTTCCTGAATTTGATCTCCTCATAGCCATCGTTTCCTCTCACCAGCAGGGCCCCGTTCAATGCCTCTGCATCCTAACACGCTACCTGTTGTCCATACCCTGCATGGTGGACGCTTGGCTGACATCCCCGGAATTCGGAAAACTCCAGCAGTTCGAGTTCTACCATTACCACGAAAGTTTCATACCACGAACACACCAAGAATTTGTTCCCACACCACCGTTGTCCATTGTCAGGACCCCGATCCTCAGTCACACCGATCTAGCATTTAACACATCATATCACTTTGCGGCCTCATGCACGGTATTCCCACGGGTGCCACCTTACCTGGCCCGGGACCGTTTGCGCCTTTTGGCTCACGTATATGATAGTGTTGCTAGCGTCCATATGACAAAGAACCCGGGACGACATGGCTAGTCGTGAACCCAAAGCGGCACTAACCCATGGGGACAGGCATACATGAATCAACTTCGAGCATGTCGGCCAATAGCGCGTGAATCCGGGCTGTAGCACTGGGCTAACAGGACTCCGGTAACCTGGGCTGTAGCAGGCTAGGCAGGACTCTGGATGTCATCGCGTGACATTTTCCCGAAGGGACAGACACAGGAACGAAGTGAAACACATGCCGGCCAGTCAAGTGTCCTGAGCAGTAGTGCTGGGCTAGCAAGACTCCGGTGAACCGGGCGGAATTGTGCGTAATTGAGTCTACAACAACCCTGGAAAATTTCGTCGAGTTCCGATGGAGGAATCTCTGGCAATCCACAATATATCGGAGCCCTGTCAAATCTGGACGGGAATTTGGATGTGTTTAGGGCGTGGTGTCCAGCTTCTAGCTCGGACGTCCTTTGGAAGATCCAACCGTTGATCGGCTGCGGAATTCCTGTATCTACCACCTCTCAAAATTTCAGCTTGATCCGACCGTCCAAACTCCGGGAACCTTCCGATTAGTGCATCACTTTTCGGATCTGTTTTCTGCGCGAAAACGAATCCGACCCGAGTTCATCTTTTCTATGAACGGGATTTCGGACATCCCTTTTGAAGGAAGTTTTGTATGGGGTATTGTGTTTTGTTTACGAACACATCCCACTAACTTTAAAATCTTTTGAACATGATCTTCAACATCATGATGGTGTCAAACCAGTCCGGCAATATTACTCCACGGCAGCCGACCTGCGCTAAGACACGGCTTCACTTTGTTGAGCCGAGCTCAACTTCTTCGGATCATCATCTCGGCAAGCCGAACAAGAGTCCGGCATCGTGAAGGATAAATCATCACCAACATCGCCGCCCCACGGATTACACGGAGCAGGCATACCGGCATCGCCGCACGGTTGCTTCATCAAGCCGGCATCGACCACGTCACGACCTGCATCGACAGGGCCGCCCTATCGCTTCTTCAAGTTGGTGTCCATCACGCCGACTTACTTCGACTCATTGGCTGACATCGGGGATTCGACATCTTGGCTGGACCGGGGGCTTCGCCATCTCTTCATCAACCTACTCCGGACACTTCGGCGTCACTAGCCGACCAGCTCCGTCACGTTAGCTGGGCCGAGGGCTTTGCTTCGGCGACCCAACCTTTACCAGCATTGCCATGCCGTCGTTTTATCGCCCATCAGGCAATGGGTGTGCAGAGCGAGTCCCAATTTTGGGAATCACCTTCCTTCGGATTGCTACAACAAATAAACCAGGTGCTATCAATCCCTAATATTTTTTGCTTGTTTGGGTTCATTTTTCCCAAGGAATTATTACTCTGGTTTGTCCATCATACGTACACAGGTCTATCAAATGGTGGTCGCATTCACAACAGTCGTGTGGTTCGGTCAGTTTCCGTACATAGTCCTGCATCACGCCGACCTGCGAATTCAGGCTTTGCCACGCCTTTACCGCATCACGCCGACGCCCTGCATCGACATTGACTTCGGCGCCAGGCCATATTTCTTTTATTACTCACTTTGCATAAATTATTCATTATGCAACGATTTTTTTAATTATCATTATTACTATTATCTCCCATTTGCACTATTTTTGTGCACAGGAAAATGATCCGCGGACTTCGGCGTCACTCTGCCGGTCTGCATCGACCATGCTATGTCACCAGTTCGGCGTGTCGAGCTCTCTGCTCCACCACCTCGGGACCGGCTTGGGGGATAGAACCTTGTCCCGCATCAAGCTCGGACTGCGAACACATTAACCAGCTAAGTCGCTTTCATGCTCAAAGCTTTAATTTCTAATTTGTGTTTGGTTTGACCAAGCATTATACTTTTTTGGAAAAAAGTTGCTTGTAAAAAAATTCCTTGTCCAAACTTTGTTTGTGACGCATAAATTCAAATACCCCGTTTACTTGGGGGCTTCCTTTATGAAGCTTTTCCTCTTGCATATGATTATACTTGTACGGCTTCGTTCCTTGTTCGTGTATTATGCCACAATATGCACCATATTGACTTAAGCGATTCGCAAGCTGGGTTGCCTCGCTCCTGTGTTTACCCCTATGTTCCCGATTGTTCGGCTAGGGAGTAAAGGGAGCACCTCTACGATTGTCACGATCGGGTCACCCGAGCCGGACCTCAGACTGGGTGAAGCCGAAAGCTAGCGCTCTTATAGTTTTCAATGATGGTCGGCACACAACGGAACTCATGAGTACAAAAAATCTATTGCACAAGTCTCATAATAATAATGAGCACCGAAGAAAGGTATCGGTGGGGGTACTATTTTCTTCGAAGATGCTTCTTACACTTCGCAGTAATATACCATAAGTTCCCTGAGCGCGCTTTGTCTCTTACAGCCTTATGGCCTGATTGCCTGGTTATTGGAAACACTGTCGATATTCTCGACCGATGGAGTACATAAGACGTGTTTAAAGTTCGGTTGAACATAGATATGATATAAGTACTTCGGTACATGCAACCATTCTCCTACCCAAGTCACTTGGGGGCTCTTAAGTTTATTTGAGCCGTTTTATAATAAGTGTTCTTCTTCTTAGTCGTTGCAAAGTTTTATTATTATTATTATTATTTATCACTCCTTTTTTCGACACGAGTGTGCAGTCACTAGCCGGGGAGCCTAATTTCTCTCTCAAAGCAGCTAGAGTTTAGTTTGCTAAACTGGCCCGATGAGAAGTACTCCGCCCTCGGGATAGGAGGTTGAAGTCGTAGGCTGATCCGCTCGAAGTCTTGAGATAGGATGTATCATGTTAAAGCACGACAGAAGCACTTCTTTTTTCTAAGACCAATTTTCGGATTGGCACCGAACACTTGATATTGTTCGGACGTCATGTTTTTACTGACGTTTCTTGGTTTTCCAAGCTTTTTGGCACTTTTAAACTATTTGTGCTTTTCCAGCATTAGTCTCGCAGTGCAACACCGGACACCTTTTAGGGTTTCGGCAAAAACATTCTCAGATATTGCTATATATGCATCGGTTTCGAATTGTGTCTTTGGTAAATAGTTGGGTTGCCCGGCTCCTGCACTTGCTTCCTACGTTCCGTTTTGTTCGGCTAGGCGTGCAAAGGGAGAACCACTGCGATTGTGCTTCTAGCTCACATGGTTAAGCACCTCAGTGGAGAAAGCCGAAAACTGACTGTCACAATAAGCGTAAACTGGTCAGCGATCCGATGACTATGTTAAATAATAGGCCGTTCATAACATTGGCCGAAGTGTTTACGGCTTGACCTAGACTGTCGCCGAACACTACCGGGGGCTATTAACTGGCCTCCCAAACTAAATCCTCGATACTTTGCTCTTACATTGGAGCTGAGGTTTCATGATCATGCTTAGCATGACAACCCAAAGAAAGGAACCGATAGCGGGACTATTTTCTTTGGAAGACATTTCTTTTGTTAAACAGTAATATAACATATCTCACTGCGTACCTTTGTTTATAAAACCGTATGGCCATATTGCCTTGTTTGTCGTAAATCTTTGCCATCATAAAGGCTTTATAAAGTAATACAAACACTCCTCGGCTACTGGCCGAGGAGGTTGAAGCCGATGGTCGGTCAACAAAGTTTTGTAAAATGCGGATCCGAGCATTAAATGACGTAAAGTACTTGGATACATAGAGTCATTACACACAATTTGTGATTTTACTATGGATATCGATCCTTAATTCGGCCACCCGTGCCCGCATTAAGGCTCGGGGGCTACTGGGCTTCGGGCTTATTATTTAAACATATTAAAGGGGCACATCGATCCCCTGATCTGGTGTTGCCACCCGACCAGTGTCTCGGGGGCTACTGCATTGCTTGTCCAATGCAAAAAAATTTATGTGCAATATAGTTTCCGAGGAGATTTTGATCCTCAGGTTGGTCGGCCGCACCCAACCTGAGTCTCGAGGACTGAGCACGCCGCTTTTAGTGTCCCGAAGTATTCTGCCGAGCTAGGACTTGATCCTCAGGCCGATTTTGCAAATCGACCTGAGTCTCAGCGGCTACTAGGATCAACGGTCTTATGTCATCCTTCATGTGCATCTCGGGTTTTAGACCGATACCCACCTTGAGGGCTACTGGCTATATATCTAGGCAGAGAATAAATTGCACCAATCAAAAATATTGACAAAAATCGGCCCACATTCGGGGTGGTGCACCACCTCGGAAGCAGTCCGGCATAAAGCTCGGGCGCTAGTGGCTGGCTCCATAGAGGGCATTTCCGGCATTAAGCTCGGCTAAACTCCTTCAAACTTCTTTGAACCAAGGTGATTTACAACACCTTGGATACAGTCTGGCGTTGGAGCTCGGATACAGTCCGGCGTTGGAGCTCGGATACATGGTCCGGCGTTGGAGCTCGGATACATTCCGGCATTAGAGCTGGGAAGCGGTCCGGCGTTGGTGCTCGGCTGCAAAGGATACCTCGAATGCAGTCCGGCGTTGGAGCTCGGGCGCAAGAGGACACTGCCTCCCGAGAACAACTTCAAACCCGAGGTGTGGCATAAAAATAACAAGGCATTGATAAAGGCAGGAAACTTAAAGGGGCTCCTCGGGTACCTAACATGTAAACTCATCGAATGCATTTCGGCGATCCTCAAGATCGAAGATGAGAAGATTTGGTGAACCAGTTTTCAAGACCGGCGACCGAAGATGGAGAACAGTTCAGAAGAATTGAGGAGCGTCCCTAACTTGAAGACTAGTTCAGGGGGCTACTGACGGTGTCCTAGACTAGGGGGTACTCACCATGTCATCTCCCGATCTGTTAGATTGGGCCAAGGACCCCCATGGCCATATACTCATGGGCCAGTTCGGGCAGCTGCCGCATACAAGGAAGATTCCACAAGACTTGGCGATCAAGACAAGGACTTCTCCCCACCGGCGTATTCGGCTAGGACTCTTGTTAACCTAGGCCTCTGGTGCATTATATAAACCAGGGCCAGGCTAGTCGATCGATGATATACAACATACAATCATACCATAGGCTAGCTTCTAGGGTTTAGCCTCCTTGATCTCGTGGTAGATCTACTCTTGTACTACCCATATCATCAATATTAATCAAGCAGGACGTAGGGTTTTACCTCCATCAAGAGGGCCCGAACCTGGGTAAAACTTTGTGTCCCTTGTCTCCTGTTACCTTCCGCCTAGACGCACAGTTCGGGACCCCCTACCCGAGATCCGCCGGTTTTGACACCGACAGGTCTCATGACCCAACATTCAGAGCATACAAGTCAAAGAACATGCGGAAGCTTAACATGTCTGAGTACAGACATCTACAAATGAAAAAGGCTGAGAAGCCTGACTATCTACCAGATCCTGCCGAGGGCACAAGATCGTAGTTGAGGTAACAAGCTAAACGTCGAAGTCCATGCGGAACTACTAGCAAGACTGAAGTCTCTCTGCAAAACATAAAATAAGCAAACGTGAGTACAAATGTACCCAGCAATACTTACATCAGAACTAACTACATATGCATCGGAATCAATAAGGGGCTGGTGGAGTTTGACTGCAGCAAGCCAGCTTTGACTCGGTGGCTATCCTGAACTACGACTGCAAGTAACTCTTTTGAGGTGGCGCACACGAGTCCACATAATCACCATATCAATACACCACTATGGATCCACTCCCGTCTCCCTACGAGAAGGCCATCCATAGCACTCACGCTTATCTTGCGCATTTTAGAGTATCCACTTTCACTTGTCTATGAACTATGCAAGGGGTCCAAGTTTCCATATCTGAGGAATCCGGCTATTCGAATAGATAATGATAACCCTGCAGGGGTGTACTTCTTCACACACACTCTCGCCACTTACCACCATGTACACGTCATGTACCTCGGCAACCTTCAAGCGGAAGCCTGGCGAGGGAGTCGGCCGCGACCTGACTAACCACACAAGTCTCCAGTCCAGGTTTATCGCCTATTCGGGTTCCATCCGCAAGGAGATCCGGCCGGGGTGTCGCTCACGTCCCCAAACAATGTGTGCAGGGTTCCCAAGCCCACCTCGACAGATGGATCTACGTTTGGTACACCGTGCCATGGTGCCTAGTCTGTCCCGAGCCAACCTGTACCGGGTGCCACTTGGTAGACTACTAACACAACCTACAAACACCAGAAACTAGTTGCAACTCCTGGACAGAGATCATGTTGATTAATAAGTCGAGAGGGGCACTTAAGCATTCCAATGCGTGGTAGTAACTGTTCATGGATCACAAACATAGAACTCAGTTCCTGAGGACGGCTGCAATGAGACAACCCACTATGTACTCCTACATGGCCTCTCACCGCTACCTTTACCAAATCGTGTTCACACACTTAGCTCTCAACAGTAGGACATGTTCACCACATTCCAATTCATCCTCGATGAATCAGACCTGACTCAACTCTAAGCAGTAGCAGGCATGACAAACAAGCATGAATGAGTAGGCACATCAGGGCTCATACAACTCCTACTCATGCTAGTGGGTTTCATCTATTTACTGTGGCAATGACAGGTCATGCAGAGGAAAGGGGTTCAACTACCACAGCATGTAACAGTTGAATCGTTGTTGTCCTAATGCACGAAAAGAGAGCATGAGCGAGAGAGTGGGATTGTATCGGAATGAACAAGGGGGTTTTGCTTGCCTGGCACTTCTGAAGATATTATAGCTCTTCATCGGTGTCGTCGAACTCATCGTCGGAAGCACGTCTATCGAGAGGGGACAAATACCGGCAACAGAGAAGGAAAACAGAATCAATGCTATGCACAATATGATGCATGATCATGACATGTCAATATGCTGTGTTTTGAGCTAATGCAACTAGCAACATGTTAAATGGAGTTGGTTTGAACCCTAGGTTCAAATTCAAACTCCATATGTGAGGGTTTGAATGCCATTTATATAATTTGGCCTAAAAAGCAGCCATAAGTTGCTCTAACATGCATGAAAATGGTACAGATGGATAGATTGGATTTTTTTGATCATTTTTCATATATAATTTATTTCAATCTGAGTTATAGATTATTTTCTATGAATTATTAAAGTTTAAGTCATTTTCTAGAATTTCCTGAATTAGTTTTAATCCAAAAAATCATTAATGACATCAGCATTGTGTCACTACTGCGTCAGCAGGTCAGCCGAGTTGACCAGGGTCAGACCTGACTGGTGGGACCCGTGTGTCATTAAAAGAGGGACTAAACCACGGTCAAATCCAACGCTTACTGGGGTTTGACCCTGTGGTGGGGCCCGCTGTCAGTGCCTGTTAGGCTGCTAATTGGGGGATTAGCCGCTAATAACGTCGCCACGTCATCATCGTCGGACTTAGGCCGGCGACGACTAGATTGGCGGCGGAAGTTCGCCGGAAACCATCTACGGGGCTCGGTTTTGCGTGTAGTTTGCGTCTACGGGTAGCTGAAGGTGTGCCGCATCCAACCGCATAGGCCGTTGGTCGCGGGGTGGCCGGTAACACCGTCGGCGGGGAGCTTGGCGGCGGCCAGAGCCATAGGCCTGAGCGGGACAAGGCTAGGGTGCACAGCGGGAGGCTTGGGTCGTGGCGTTCGCTTTCTGGGGGGCTGCTGAGCACGCAGACGTGCTCGGCTTCGGGTGAATCGAGCTCTGGGCTCGGCGGCAACATGGATGGCGGCGGGGAGCTCACAGGTGCGGTGGCAGGTATGACTAGGGGACGAGCGAGCGAGGGAGAACAGGGGGGAAGGTGGCGGGGCTCACAGCGCGTCGTTTGGCGATGTCGGATGGCTCGGGGAAGCACCAGAGCGAGCGAAGCAGAGAGGGGGGATCTCCGGCGGTCGCCGATGAAGACGTTGAAGATGGCGACGCTGTGGGGCGTCCGGCGGTGCGTGTGTCCTCAAGGAGGCGTAGAAGATGGTGGCGGAGCTCCTGGACGTGTTGGGGAGGCTAGGCGGTGGCTGTGGTCGCGGCGAATGGCGTCGGTGGCGACGGCAGCGCTCGGCTGTGGGGAGGAGAGCGAGTTAGAGGAGGGGAAGAGGACGAGCAGCGGGTGAGAGGGACCGGGGTGGCGCGTGGCGGCTTCTAGAGCCTCTCCTGCGTCGGCAGAAGCAGGAGGTGGCCTCGCACGTGGACGCGCGCGGCGAGCACGCGCCCTCGTCCTCCTGGCAGAGGAGAAAGATGACAGGGCGAGGCTGCTGGGCTGCGCCGGCTTCTCTCCTGGGCCAGGTAAGCCAGGTGATGTTTCTGCTGTGTTTTATTTTCTGTTTTTTTGTTTTTTTATCTATTTCTTTCTGCCACTGTTTTGAATTCAGACAAATTCAAACAATGCCAAAAAGTTTCTGAAATATTTTATGCTACAGATATGGACCCAGCCAAATGCACAAAATTGATTTCAGAAGTATTTGAATTTATATTCTAAATATATGAATATAAATTCAAACTCAAATACAATAGTGATTTAAATTCAGTGCCCAAAATATTCCATAAAAATGTTCATCATTTTTGGTTGGGCTCAAAACCTTTTCCAAAATATAACCAACATTATTTAAGGCTATTTTGGAAACATTGAATGCATTTTTAGGGTTTTCCCCTTAATTGATTTTGAGGCTTGAAATTCCCTCAATTCCAATTTCTTGAATTTAAAAAGATGCATGGATGCTCACTAATGCAATAATTACAAGAAATTTCTAGGGCTGTGACAACTCACCCCCACTTAACAAGAATCTCGTCCCGAGATTCAAGACATGAGGTAAGAAGACAGAGGGAACACTAAACTACACAATCTTCATGATCCAATTGTTCTTCTCGAAGATGTTGATTCATTGCGTCATCTTTGTCTTGATGTCTTGCTCTGAGAATTCCATTCAACATGGTAACGAGAAAGAAGGATAACTCTGGAAGGATCGATCTTCTCGAAGATCGAACAACTTAGGATCAACACACGGAATGAGACATAGCAACATCTCTCGAGCTGAGACACGAAGCACACATCAAGGGGGGTGGCAAGGATCTGATGATGAAGGTTCAATTTGGTAGACAACAATTCCATGCTTGAACAAAATGGTTGATAGGTTTCAAAGTAGCGAGGGGGTTAATTTGCCATGATTCCATAATGGGACACCTTGGGGGAAGGCGACTCGTAGATTTATCCTTTGAAGTGGCAAAAAGAATTACTTTTGACACATGGATCATTGAAGCTCTCTATACCAGCCTAAGGCAACCACAAAGGATCATTTGAAGGAGTTCGAAAGAATGGCATACTCAGACTGAAATGGATGAGGTGGACTACCTCATTGAAGACAACGCAATGGATGATTTTTGCTTATCATCAGAATTGGATGGGACCCATGATAGAACCACTTTTGAAGATGATCCTGAACAGCAACTGCTGAGAAGGCCAGCCCATGGGAAATAGGCACAATGGCGGTGCAAGATGGGAACAAAATGCAAATCTTGGGAATGTTCCAACCATCATATCTGCATGAGATTCAGATCTGGTTATACTTCAGGCTCAACATGTCTGAAAATAAAAGTTGAAACACAAATTGACGAGATAATGTTGTGAGATTCTCGGGAAATGAACTACGGTAGCAAGCTCCAAAACATGAGCTGGTTCTTCTACACCCCTGTGAACACACTGTCCTAGACAAGCATGACCACATGGTAGTCTTATAATAAGACACTACCGAGTTCTGGTTGGGAACCATCATCGCGGATAACGAAGTCCTTGCATAAGTCATATGATTAGCTCTTATGAAGGAACTTCTTCTCCTTGAACAAATCAGTTAGTGGCTTGATGTGCTAGGGATACATATGGAATGAAGGTTGTGAGCCTGTCAAACCATAGCATACTTCGCACATGCATGACTGACTTGGGATGGTACCAGAGGAAACAAAAACAATCCTTCTCGAACTCACGGCGGCAACTTGCACCAAAGGCACGTGAATCAGAGAAAGTCACTTCTTTCATCCAACATATTCTTCACGAATGGGACATGAAGATAATACTTACAAAGTTTCCAACACTAGCTCAATGTTCAACATGAATCATGGAGGAGACAAGATGCTGCTAATGGGCTCAACAACAACTCATCGGAATCTCCATATCACTGGACTTCCACCATTATGTGAACAATGTGATAGTATTGGTCAGACCAAAAGATGTAATGGTGTATGCTCGAGGAATCAACCACGAGTAAGAAAACATTACGAATACCGTTGGTTCTGATTTGATTTGATGATAGCCCACACTCAAATCAAAGGATTGATAAGACAATAGGTCCAACAACTGATCACAGGGACCAATCGATGAGGATATCATCTTTCTTCAACACACACTACACAAGAATATCCCTTTGGAACGAACTAAGTTACGCAAGCTTTTATCTTCCAACTCTCCAAGTTGTTGTTCAGCTTAACCAACTAGCTCAGGGTATTCAACACAGATTCTTGGAGAAGGGGTGGTTGCAAGAAACCAACTTGATCACGAACTCAACATAGCGGTCAGGTGACAACCTGGTAACACTTCCGAGAAGATATTCGGAAAATCACGAACCACCGATATGTTACTAAGCTCGGGAACAATCTTGCTTTTCAGGGCAAGACGATGTGACCAAACAAGAAAGGAATTGATACAATCCTAACTCTTGATCGAAGGGTGCACCAGGAAAAATGGACTAGGTAGCACGACCAGACTTAGAATGATAATTCAATAACCAACACGCTAAGAATGAGAGTATTGTCCATTAACTACCAAGCAACGGAGTTGCTAGGAGTATTGATTTCGCACATCACAGTACACTTGTCGGCATTCCGGTTACAATAACACGGGGACCGAGGAATGAACAATGATGGCGAGAAGTATTACTGTGTCAAGAATTCAGAAGAGGTGGTGCAATTCTCATGACACACTTGACATAAAGATGGTAGCACTCCAAGGTATAGCAGAGCAAAAGCTGGATTGGCATTTTGATCCGCGGGATACAATTGCTTTGACCCAATCCTAGATATGGATGAGGTTCCGGACTTTGTTTATCCTATTCATTCTAAAGTAGAAAGGCTTGACGGACCACAAGAATAGTAGGCATCAATGAGCATGAATGCAAGACATGCTCTTAACTATCAAATGATAGACGGAGATCATGATACAACTAAAGAGAGGGACAACTCAAAGGAACATATAACTTTTTGAGTTCTGGATGCATAGATTAGTATGTCGAACCAAGTTCAACATATTTCTTCCGGATAACCCATGCAAAGAAGGTAGAACTGGCAGAGTCACATCATAGAATCGAGAACTCGTCAAGAGCACTCTTATTGTGATCTTTTGGTTCAAAGAACTTCCGCCAAGGATGGTTCATGGTATTAGGAAGAATGATATACCACGGACCTCGAGGACTATCACAAGGTTACTAATATCCTAAAGGAACTAGCAAACAATATCAACATGAAGTAAGTAGGGTGAATCTCAGGTTCAAGAACCCAGGAATAGAATACCTACTACTAAATGGCATCACGGGATGCTTTTGAGAATGGTGGCCAGAATCATCACACCGGGAACACAAAACATGGCTAGTTTACTAGGTAATCTCCTAAGACACCTAGGGTCGTAATAATAACTCCAACATATATGTCGAGGCAATAGAATACCTCAACTCAGCAATTAGTGTGGCTAAACTGGCCCAAAGAAACAGCAGGAACGGAAAGAAGGGATTTGCAAATGCATCAAACTATTTTAGAAACCTGGGATGACTCGGACAGCATAACGGCTGTAAATGCTCAAAAATATTTGAGACATCATGCAAAATGGTGGCATGACCACTTATCATCGCAATATCAAGGTTCCGAGATCAACAGTCAACACACGGAAGTAGTAGAAACTGAACTGGGGCTTAAATCAATCAATGCTATAAGTCTCTATCATAGTAACTCGTCATCCTGATAGATAGATGAGAAGGCCTAGTTCTTAATCCCTCTAGAAGAGAAGAGGATGACTCAGATCAGAAGGACATAGGGTATAAGGAGTAAAAAGAGCCTTACGTTCCAACCCACAATCAATTCCCTTATATAACTAAAGCATTTCTAGACACAACTTCGACCAGTTTGGCTTGGTAATCCTACAAGCAGTCAGGCTCTGATACCAAAGCTATCAGGACCCCGATCCTAAGTCACACCGATCTAGCATGTAATACATCATATCACTTTGCGGCCTCACGCACGGTATTCCCCCGGGTGCCACCTTACCAGGCCCGGGACCGTTTGCGCCTTTTGGCTCACGTATATGATAGTGTCTCTATTGTCCATATGACAAAGAACCCAGGCCGACATGGCTAGTCATGAACCCAAAGCGGCACTAACCCATGGGGACATGCATACATGAATCAACTTCGAGCATGTCGGCCAACAACGTGTGAATCCGGGCTGTAGCACTGGGCTAATAGGACTCCGGTAACCCGGGCTGTAGCAGGCTAGGCAGGACTCCAGATGTCATCGCGTGACATTTCCCCGAAGGGACAGACACAGGAACGAAGTGAAACACATGCCGGCCAGTCAAGTGTCCTGAGCAGTAGTGCTGGGCTAGCAAAACTCCGGAGATTCGGGCTGTAGCGGACTACTATGGCTCAAGGAAGCACTAGACTACATTTCCCCATAAGAGAGGCTGCCAAGGATAAACAACTAGATTGTCGAATCCCAAACATACCAAGCATTTCAATCATACACACAATATGCTCGACATGTGTAAATACAACATGGCATCACAACAAGACTCTACGACTCAAGTATTTATTCATTAGGCTCCGAGGAGCGAGATATTACAAACATGGGTCTCATGACCCAACATTCAGAGCATACAAGTCAAAGCACATGCGGAAGCTTAACATGTCTGAGTACAGACATCTACAAATGAAAAAGGCTGAGAATCCTGACTATCTACCAGATCCTGCCGAGGGCACAAGATCGTAGCTGAGGTAACAAGCTAAACGTCGAAGTCCACGCGGAACTACTAGCGAGACTGAAGTCTCTCTGCAAAACTTAAAATAAGCAAACGTGAGTACAAATGTACCCAGCAACACTTACATCAGAACTAACTACATATGCATTGGAATCAATAAGGGGGTGGTGGAGTTTGACTACAGCAAGCCAGCTTTGAGTCGGTGGCTATCCTGAACTACGACTGCAAGTAACTCTTTTGAGGTGGAGCACACAAGTCCACATATTCACCATATCAATACACCACTATGGATCCACTCCCGTCTCCCTACGAGAAGGCCATCCATAGCACTCACGCTTATCTTGCACATTTTAGAGTATCCACTTTCACTTGTCTATGAACTATGCAAGGGGTCCAAGTTTCCATATCCGAGGAATCCGGCTATTCGGATAGATAATGATAACCCTGCAGGGGTGTACTTCTTCACACACGCTCTCGCCACTTACCACCATGTACACGTCATGTACCTCGGCAACCTTCAAGCGGAAGCCTGGCAAGGGAGTCGGCCACGACCTGACTAACCACACAAGTCTCTAGTCCAGGTTTATCGCCTATTCGGGTTCCATCCGCAAGGAGATCCGGCCGGGGTGTCGCTCACGGCCCCAAACGATATGTGCAGGGTTCCCAAGCCCACCTCGACGGATGGATCTACGCTTGGTACACCGTGCCACGGTGCCTAGTCTGTCCCAAGCCCACCTGTACCGAGTGCCACTTGGTAGACTACTAACACAACCTACAAACACTAGAAACTAGTTGCAACTCCTGGACAGAGATCATGTTGATTAATAAGTCGAGAGGGGCACTTAAGCATTCCAATGTGTGGTAGTAACTGTTCATGGATCACAAACACAGAACTCAGTTCCTGAGGACGGCTGCAATGAGACAACCCACCATGTACTCCTACATGGCCTCTCACCGCTACCTTTACCAAATCGTGTTCACACACTTAGCTCTCAACAGTAGGACATGTTCACCACATTCCAATTCATCCTCGATGAATCAGACCTGACTCAACTCTAAGCAGTAGCAGGCATAACAAACAAGCATGAATGAGTAGGCACATCAGGGCGCATACAACTCCTACTCATGCTAGTGGGTTTCATCTATTTACTTTGGCAATGACAGGTCATGCAGAGGAAAGGGGTTCAACTACCACAGCATGTAACAGTTGAATCGTTGTTGTCCTAATGCAGTAAAAGAGAGCAGGAGCGAGAGAGTGGGATTGTATCGGAATGAACAAGGGGGTTTTGCTTGCCTGGCACTTCTGAAGATATTATACCTCTTCATCGGTGTCATCGAACTCATCGTCGGAAGCACGTCTATCGAGAGGGGACAAATACCGGCAACAGAGAAGGAAAACACAATCAATGCTATGCACGATATGATGCATGATCATGACATGTCAATATGCTGTGTTTTGAGCTAATGCAACTAGCAACATGTTAAATGGAGTTGGTTTGAACCCTAGGTTCAAATTCAAACTCCATATGTGAGGGTTTAAATGCCCTTTATATGATTTGGCCTAAACAGAAGCCATAAGTTGTTCTAACATGCATGAAAATGGTACAGATGGATAGATTGGATTTTTCTGATCATTTTTCATATATAATTTCTTTCAATCTGAGTTGTAGATTATTTTCTATGAATTATTGAAGTTTAAGTCATTTTCTGGAATTTCCTGAATTAGTTTTAATCTAGAAAATCATTAATGACATCAGCATTGTGTCACTAGTGCGTCAGCAGGTCAGCCGAGTTGACCAGGGTCAGACCTGACTAGTGGGACCCGCGTGTCATTGACTTGGGGGTTTTGACCTTGTGGTGGGGACCGCTGTCAGTGCCTGTTAGGCTGCTAATTGGGGGATTAGCCGCTAATAACGTCGCCATGTCATCATCGTCGGACTTAGGCCGGCGATGACCAGATTGGCGGCGGAAGTTCGCCGGAAACCCGCTACGGGGCTCGGTTTTGCGTGTAGTTTGCGTCTACGGGTAGCTGAAGGTGCGCCGCATCCAACCGCGTAGGCCGTTGGTCGCGGGGTGGCCGGTAATGCCGTCGGCGGGGATCTTGGCGGTGGCCGGAGCCACGGGCTCGAGCGGGACGAGGCTAGGGTGCACGGCGGGAGGCTTGGGTGGTGGCGTTCGCTTTCTGGGGGGGCTGCTGAGCACGCAGACGTGCTCGGCTTCGGGTGAATCGAGCTCTGGGCTCGGCGGCGACATGGATGGCGGCGGGGAGCTCACGGGTGCGGTGGCAGGTACGACTAGGGGACGAACGAGCGAGGGAGAACAGGGGGAAAGGCGGCGGGGCTCACAACGCGTCGTTCGGCGGTGTCGGATGGCTCGGGGAAGCACCGAAGCGAGCGAAGCGGCGAGGGGGGATCTCCGGCGGCCGGCGATGAAGACGTTGAAGATGTCAACGCTGTGGGGCGTCCGGCGGTGCGTGTGTCCTCGAGGAGACATAGAAGACGGAGGCGGAGCTCCTGGACGTGTTGGGGAGGCTAGGCGGTGGCTGTGGCCGCGGCGAATGGCGTCAGTGGCGACGGCAACGCTCGGCTGTGGGGAGGAGAGCGAGATAGAGGAGGGGAATAGGAGGAGCGCGGGCGAGAGGGACCGAGGTGGCGCGTGGCAGCTTCTGGAGCCTCTCCTGCGTCGGCAGAAGCAGGAGGTGGCCTCACGCATGGACGAGCGCGGCGAGCACGCGCCCTTGTCCTCCTGGCAGAGGAGGAAGACGACAGGGGGAGGCTGCTGGGCTGGGCCAGCCAGCTGGGTTGGCTTCTCTCCTGGGCCAGGTAAGCCAGGTGAGGTTTCTGCTCTGTTTTATTTTCTGTTCTGTTGATTTTTTATCTATTTCTTTCTGCCACTATTTTGAATTCAGACAAATTCAAACAATGCCAAAAAGTTTCTGAAATATTTTATGCTACAGATATGGACCCAGCCAAATGCACAAAATTGATTTCAGAAGTATTTGAATTTATATTCTAAATATATGAATATAAATTCAAACTCAAATACAATAGTGATTTAAATTCAGTGCCCAAAATATTCCATAAAAATGTTCATCATTTTTGGTTGGGCTCAAAACCTTTTCCAAAATATAACAAATATTATTTAAGGCTATTTTGGAAACATTGAATGCATTTTTAGGGTTTTCCCCTTAATTGATTTTGAGGCTTGAAATTCCCTCAATTCCAATTTCTTGAATTCTAAAAGATGCATGGATGCTCACTGATGCAATAATTACAATAAATTTCTAGGGCTGTGACATCCATCTCGCGGTTTTCCTCCTCTCTCCACACCGCTACCTTCGCTCGGTGCCATCTACCACACTATCTGGTACAAATGCTTCGACTCCCACTGCTAAAAGAACTTTCTCTTGTGGTGGTTTAACTATCGGAGGCCTGAGTGCACAGCATCATCCACTCCAGTTGCCCTGCCCTGGAGCGCATGTTGATTGTTTTAGGAATAGAAATCCCTATCATTTGTCTCGAAATAAAGTCACCTCACCTTAAAAGCATTCGAATTTGTTTTGAAGGATAGCAGCTCATCATCATAGATTCCCCTTCACTTCAAAGGTTGCTCCTTGATGATTGTTATAAACCTTCGCAAATAACTGTCATCTCTACGCCCAAACTGGAGATCTTGGGTGTAATTCGTGATCCGTTTAATGATCACAGGAAGTTGGTGTTTGGCTCCTCGCTTTTTCTGGTACCGTATATTATCATCTACACATTTGTAATCATAAGCTGCATTTTTCATTTGTGCGCATAAGTTTTATATCATCTTGGAGTACACTTTGGGTACTAATACTATGTTATATGATCAATGAAGAGTTCGTCCATGGATAGGATATCAATGCTGCTGGACTTTGTCAAGATCTTATATATCAGAATGTTTAGTTTTGATCTGAACATAATTATTGGCTTGCTCCGATGCTTTCGATCTCTGGAGAATTTATATATAAAGGTGATGATTTCATGCACATTGGAAGCCCATATATACTGTACTAGAATTAACCGTTCAGATGTCGCTCTTTCGACATACTCTTTTTTCATACCTTAACTGCTTTCAATCTTCATGTCTACTTAGGCACAACCACATGGAGCAAAACATATAACCAATCGGTGGCATAATAAGCACCAGGATTTTCTTAGTTCTCATGACATTCGTTTGAGGAAAATAACGATGGATGGATATGCATCCAACCAGGCAAACAAAAGCTTGGTCACATTCTTCCTGTTGAATGCGAGGTTACTATTGTCCATGAAGCTTAAGTTTTTCGTAAAGAGATTTCTCACGGACGAACATGTTGAACAACAAAAAAAGAAGTTTCAGGTGGACAAATGGGCTTCTGAACGTGCTCAGCTTCTATTTACAACAAGTTGTAGTCATCCTCCAATAATGTTTTTTGCACAGGATGTTGATTTTATGGATTAGACCGATCCATTTGTTTGTGACTGCAAGAAAGAGTGGTTGGGTTAGATGTTATTGCCATGTTCAATCTGGGTTTTGTCTAAATTTGATGAACAATTAATCCTTGGGTTTTTTGTACTGTCTGTAACCTTCAGTTACATGTTGTTGCCCTCGTACTCACCTCCGCCTGCCACTACACTGCCACACCTTCCACTGCTCCAGTTCGTTCCCGTCAGAGGCCTCGCCGTCGTTCTCCACCTTGGTTCGCTCGATGTGCCCGCCGCCGTCTTGCATTGTCAACATGTTCACCAACCGAGAGGAATCGGGAGATGACTGTACGTGGAGAGGCTAACAGTAGGGGCCCACCAAGGTCATTGCATTACGCAGGCAGGTGCCTCGTTATTACTCCTACAAGCCAAAAAAATTACTTCCTCCTAATTTTTTGACAACTAGGTCCCATGTCATTGTCAATGTAGTTAATAAACGAGAAAATTACACAACGAGCGGATAACACCAGGGATACAGTAGCTCGCCCAGTTGTTTTTTAGTTTTAGACACGGAGCTCAACTGCGCGCTGTGCGGGAGCTGTGGCCCGTCTTGCCCACGCTTACACTTTTATTTAAGCACATGGCAAGCCTAGTTGATATCTTTTTTCTTTCTGAAAATGGCTAGCCCAGTTCTTTTTTTGGAGAATACCCAACCAAGGCCTACATGCTTTTCTTAGCCCTATTGGGCTGCAAATCTTTCAAGACGAGGAGGGATGTAAGTAGTAAGAAATGGGCTTCCCTAGAAAATGGTCTATAAGTTGTAAGAAATGGGCTGTAAATTTTTAAATCAAAGCCAACCGGCAATTACATTAAAATACCATTTTTCTGAATTTCTATACTCTTATAAAAAGCAGAGTTGGTGATGATGGTGTGCCTGCCATCCTGCAATATAGGCCGTCTGATCTATATCTAACGGATAGGAAGGAAACTATGACAACATACCCGCACTCCTCTCCACATTTGCAGATACGGCCTTCCCTCGTTCATCCTTTTCTCCCACAAGATAAACTACTCATACAAATGCATCTTCTTGTTTCGTGCAATGCACGGGCATCTTGCTAGTAAATATTTTAAATTTCATTCATTTTTTGCGGAGAATTTTTTTGAATTTTATTTTGATATAATTTTTTTAAAATTATTTTTAACCTGACTCGAAATTTCATAATTAAAAGAGTTCGGACCCTAACGGATAGGAAGTGGACTGTACGTGGAGAGGCTAACAGCTGGGTCCATGGCCGCCCACAAGGAAATGCCTCCTTATTACGCGCAAAATAATGATTCCTCCACCTGACAGTTGGGACCCACCGGAAGGGCCTCTGTAGTTCACGAAAAAACATTCCCCCGCTGATAGCTCGGACCCACCAGCTATATCTTCGCACGCAAGGAAGTGCCTCCTTATTACGCACAAAAAAAATGAATACCCCCTGCTAGCTGGGACCCATCATAGTGGGAGGCTGACTTCTGGGCCTACTGTCGGCATTCTGGGAACGGGGGTCCCCAGACTTGCCTGCCTGCGACCCACGGCATGGCTCTGCGAGCGGGCCAATATGGCCAATCTTCACCAACAAGCTTTCAAGACCCTCGCGAGGGGCCAAGCCTCGCGAGGCGGACGACGCAAGACCTCCTCAGGAGCGGCCTCACCAGGCTTGCTCGCGAGGGGCAGAGAGATCAAGGCAAGGCAAACCTCGTGAGGTTCCAGTGATGTGAGCCGTGACGATCGAGACCAGGCGGGCGCGAGTGCGCACACTGTCCTTGTTTCCTCTTTGGTGCCAAGGAGGCAAGCGCAGGCGAGGAGTAGGGGTGCGCCTCTTGGATAAGCGCAAGTGTAAGAGATCAAAAATCACCTTCGCTGAACTCTTGGATAAATATTAAAAGAAGATTGAAGAGAAGAATGCTTATTGGCCAAATCATGCAAAGAATCCAAGATCACCCCCAAGGCGCAAATATGAGGATTGGTATTGGCAAAGTGAGAATTTTAATGCAACATATTCATATCCTTATTTTGGGCCGCCAATGCCAATGCCGTGGATGCCTCCCTATGCTCATATAGATCCATATCCATCATGGGACAGGTATGATACAAGGGCACATTCTCCATCTTATTTTAGACCATCTCATCAATATTATGTAGCTCCGAGAAGATCAGCATTTGAACAATCACATGTTAAAGACCGTTTCAATCATAAGGAATCGGTCCAGAGCTCAAGGAAGAAGAAAGAGGTGGTCAAGCAAGTTTACCGTGTTAAAAGAGATGGTCGTAAGAGGTCAACTTCAGATTTGACCTCAAATGAAAAGGGGCCAATTAAAGTGTTGACATTGGCTACTAAAGGCAAAGAAACTAAGCAACCAATTATCGATAGTCAAAGTGCCAAATCTGAAGAAAAGAAGTTGAGAGTGCACAAGGTAAAACAAGAATTTCCATTGCTTCAGACAATATTGCAGCCGGGGTGCCCACTCGGCTTATCATATTAGCAAAAGAAGAAATTACAAAAATTTAGTGCACAAGAACTTGAAGAATTGAACATGGCATGGGTTCCCAAATGAAGTGCTCAAAATAAGAATTATGTGCAAGCTTCCATTACAAGAAGTGCGGCAAAGGTGAAGAAGGAAAAGAGTGAAAACTATGAAGGACTAAGCCGAAGATTTCAGCATCTTCGGTCTACACATTATCCATATTCTTCAACTATGCCATTAACTCCTATGCCATGGAATTCGTCATCAGGTATGACTGGTAACCCTCAATGGGCTTATTTTAATCCATGGATGCCATATAATTTCTTACATCATGAAAGGGTATTACCAAATCACTATACATTTGATTAGCTACAAGTTTGTTGCTGATCCAAAGGGCCGAAATACTTGATTTGTCATTTCATTTGTTTATTTCGGCTATACATGCTTTGGTGGATGAATTCTACATGAACCTTATGGAGGTGGCCGATATTTATTTATCGCCCTAAGAATATAACAAACATGGCCGGTGTAGCATTCTAACATCGTCCTTACACTACTAGGAAAAGGGCTATAGATGGAATTGACACTAATGGCGCACCAGACATGTGGTGCGCCATTACTATATACTAATGGCGCACCATGTGTTGGTACGCCATTAGTGTCCAAATACTAATGGCGCACCACATCCACGGTGCGCCATTAGTAACTTGGCCAAAACTAGTTGAACTACTAATGGTGCACCGTGGCATGGTGCGCCATTACTAGTTGGCGCACCACATCCACGGTGCGCCATTAGTAAAAAAAATTTGTAAAACTTTTTTTTGAATTTTTTTAAAACTACTAATGGCGCACCGTGGGAGTGGTGCGCCATTACTAGTTGAACTAGTAATGGCGCACCATGCCACGGTGCGCCATTAGTAACTTGGCCACCACCATTAAAAGGAAAAAGGAAGAAGAAGAAAGAAGGAAAAAGGAAGAAAAAAACAGAAGAAAAAAGGAAAAACAGAAGAAAAAAACAAACAGAAGAAAAACATAAGAAAAAAACAGAAGAAAAAAACAAAAGAAAAAACATAAGAAAAAAGGAAAAAGGAAAAAAAGAAGAAAAACAAAACAAAATAAATAAAGCAAAAAAGAAAACAAAAAACAGAAAATATGCCACCTACTGGGCCACCACGGCCTGAATACGACTAGAAACCCATTAAAGGGCCAGGATTCAGGCCCGCAGAAGGCCCAGTAGGCCCACAGGCACATAGTGACAGAATAGGCCCGTAAGCCTGCATTTGAGAGGAGCTCGAAGTGGTGAGCGCAGCCGCGCTTATAAACCACTGTCGAAGCCTCTCGGCTAGCGAGGTGGGACTAAACATCCCACCGCACCACGCCAGTTCTAGCACAGACCCTTTAGTCCCGGTTGGGGAGGCGGACCGCGACTAAAGGGTACCCTTTAGTCGCGGTTGTTGTCCCCAACCGCGACTAAAGGGTCTTTCTGCGCGGGAACGAAAGCGGCGCCAAAACCCTTTGGTCCCGGTTGGGGAGGCGTTCCGCGACTAAAGGGTACCTTTAGTCGCGGTCCGCCTCCCCAACCGGGACTAAAGGTGCGTCTATAAATACTGCACTTAGCAGTTTTACCACTTCCACCGAATGCACCCCCCCCGGGTGGATCGCCTTTTCAGTTTAAAAAAAAGTAAAAGAAAATGATGAAAATGTCAAAAAAATAAAAGAAATTAAGTTTCCCATGTGATATGTGGTCTAGTTGTTGGGAAAATTTGCAAATATGAATTTCGACTTCATTTGCAAAATCTCGCGAGAATTTGTAAAAATGGGCATAACTTTTGCATACTAACTCGGATGAAAAAGTTTTTTATATGAAAAATCATCTACTCGAAAAGTTACATCCAAATTTAACGGGGGGAACCCCGTTAAACATTTCCAAAATCCTCAAAAAACTAACAGAAAAAAGATACGTGGCTTTTAAGATCTCGAGAGGCAAAAAAATTCAAAAAAATTAAAACTTACTAATGGCGCACCTGCCCACGGTGCGCCATTAGTATCTTCCCGCCTTCAAAATTCAAAATAAGTCAACAAAATAAAAAAAAGTTACTAATGGCGCACCTGCCCATGGTGCGCCATTAGTATCTTCCCGCCTTCAAAATTCAAAATAAGTGAACAAAATAAAAAAAAGTTACTAATGGCGCACCTGCCCATGGTGCGCCATTAGTATGTCGTATATATGGCTGGGCGCACCTCCTCCCCTCCACTCCACCTCTCCTCCACTCCATCTCCTCCTCTCCTCTCCTCCACTCCATCTCCTCCTCTCCTCCACCCCATCTTCCCTTACCCTCCTCCTCTCCTCTCCGGCGACCTCCTCCTCCTCCTCTCCGGCGACCTCTCCGGCGACCTCCTCCTCCTCTCCGGCGACCTCCTCCTCCCTCCTCTCCGGCGACCTCCTCCTCCCTCCTCTCCTCCCCTCCCCTCCCCTCCCCTCACGGTTTCTTCTCCCTCCTCTCCGGTGAGCTCCTCCTCCCTCCTCTCCGGTGAGCTCCTCCTCCCTTCTCTCCGGTGAGCTCCTCCTCCCTCCTCTCCGGTGAGCTCCTCCTCCCTCCTCTCCGGTGAGCTCCTCCTCCCTTCTCTCCGGTGAGCTCCTCCTCACTTCTCTCCGGTGAGCTCCTCCTCCCTCCTCTCCGGCAAAAGAACACGGCAAAAGAACGTACAAGATCCAAAAACAGGAACAAAATTTGAAATAATGTCGTGCCAAAAAATGAGCAAAAAAAACAAGCAAAAAATGGGCAAAAAATCACGATCCAGATCTAGATTCAAAATGGCGCATCACTAATGGCGCATCACTAAACAGTGCGCCATTAGTATGCGAAAGTTACTAATGGCGCATCTCGTTGTCGTGCGCCATTAGTATGCCAACGCACCTGGGTATACATGGCCCCTGGGAGGCATACTAATGGCGCACCGTGGCCTATACTAATGGCGCACCAGTGGTGCGCCATTAGTAAAAATTACTAATGGCGTGCTAGTAATGGCGCATCGGTGATGCGCCATTAATGGCCAAAATAGGTGCGCCATTAGTAGCTGTTTTTCTAGTAGTGTTAGTTTGATTGGAGAGCAAGACAAGGTACATGTTCATGGAAATCTATACGCATAATTATATTATGCTTGCATGGAGATGAAACATTATGACCGATGCCACTCAATATATGTTGCATAGACCAATTCATAGAAATTGAGTGGGTTTATGCTTTGATTTAATATATATGATTTGGCCTACGAATATTCAAGTCTATGAAGTCCAAATCATTGTTGTTTTACTATTGACCATCGGGTTTATGGCATGCATAATATTGATATTGGCCTTGTCTTTCTAGTACTATGGAGATTATGTTTGATGGTTGAATTCATAACAATGGCCAAGGTGTTGGTGTTGTTTATATATCTCCTTATGATGCTATTTTGTGAAGCCTCATGCCTCTTAAAATATGTTTTGCACAATAATCAAAGCCGAATATGCAATGTTATTCGGTTTGGATCTTTTGGGTGTCATAGGTGCTACGCATATTGAGGCTTTGGGTGATTCGTTATGAGTAGTGCAACAAATATCCAAGGGTCATCAATGTTTTGACGAATCACTAATAGTTTACCTTGAGGTATCTCTAGATATATTTCTCATATATCTAGACATGAAAATTGAATAGCAAATGAGTTGGCGCAACAAGCATTCGGCTACCATGTAGATCATGGTGTATTGCACATCTATCAATAGCCGATGCTTGATCTCACCGACATAGGTAAGGCCGAACCAAAGCCCATTGCTTCGGCCACTAATGAAATTTGTATGAAGGTGGAAGAAAGGATTAGAGGGAATTCATTCTTAATTGTCTGCAAAATCCAAGCGAAAGGGTGAATAATATGGTGCGGAGGATGACTTTGAAATACATATCTATGGAAATTTATCACCGGATTGTTAATGAAGTTGAGAAGGTTTCACCCAAGTTTGCATTAAGGATTCAAACAAGTAATGGCTGATATATACTTATCGTCCTAAGAAGATGCAGAATAGCCGATGGAGTGTTGACATCGTCCTTAGAACCAACACGGTACAAGTTATTTTTCGGCACGCTAGCTATGCCGAAAAACAGGGGGCATGTGTTGACGCTCAAAATTGGCACAGTCATAAAATTAGCATAGGTTATATCAAGACCAATTCAAACTTATGATTGGAAGTCACCTTGGAATGTATATCTTCGAGAAGATCAAGATGGATATCAAGATAGTCTAAAACTGAGCCCGGACTCAAAAGTTATGACAAGTTCAGAGATGCTCATGTTGACACCAGAGTAAAGAAAGGCATAAAACTGAATCAAGATGGCCTCTGGTGGAAACTGTTTCAACATGAAAGTTGTGCGCCTCATCTAAACGATTGATTTTAATATACAAATTGTCTTAATCCGAGTTCGTATGCAACCTGTGGAGGCAAAACAAGGTCAGAAACAGAAGCTGCAGAGTCATTTCGGACCGACCAAGTTGATTTGATCGGTGAGACCGAGTTGGTCCAAAAATTTACCAGAGAGTTGGCAATGTTGACTCATTAGGACCGAAGCAAACCAATCGGTAAGACCGAGATTGATCCGGAAATTACAGAAAGTTACAGAGAGTTGGCCACGTTCACTCGGTGGGACCGAAGCAAACCAATCGGTGAGACTGAGATTGATCCGGAAATTGCCAAAGATTCCTGTCCGAGTTAGGTTAGGGGTTTTGATGTTTTGGACGGAATTTTTCGTCCTTGTCTTGTACGAAAAGTCTAGCCGCCTCATAAATAGACGAGAGGTGACGGCCGATTGAACAACACACAATCGAACAAATCAATGTACTACTTTTTCGTGTTCATTATCCCTCTCCCTTGTATCTTTCTTCTCGTTCTTTGTTCGTTCTTCATTTGTACGGCAGCGAACCTCGAGGACCTAGGGCGATCAGGTCGACCTAGGGCAGCCCATAGCCACCGCGCGCCCTGACGGGGTCCCTCCCAGGCGTGTGGGGTTTCGTGTCTACAAAAGCGCCCACCAGATTGCTTGCGTACCGCGCTTCCGAACGGGTATCCTTCGACGTGAGCTGCGGTGCATCACCCCCGACGTCGAGGGAAGGTGACGTGTTCATGTGCGAACAACGAGGACGAGCTGAAGGCCGGGGAGGACGCCCTCGCCGCCTTGGAGAAGACCGCGACGGTGGGTCGTGAGGCCCTCGCCGCCTTCGAGCTTGAGGCCTGCAGGCTGCTGTGGATCGCCTATGGGAGGGGTTCGAAGAGCCGCTGGCCGCCCCGGAGGATGGCACCCCCGGGCTCCTAGCTGCACTCGTGAAGGCCTTGGGTGACGTGGCATCTACAATCGGTCAGTTAGCTGAAACTGAGGGCCGATCGCTTCTTACCTCTGCCTTGGTGCAGGTGTGCGGCCATTTCTTCCTTCATGACCCCAGCTTCGACATGTCCACGCTATCCCAGCCGCTGGCCGCGAGCCTGGAGGGCGCGGCTGCTGAGTGTGTGGTGGAGAAGGTCAAAGAGCTGGTGGAGGCGTTCCTTCCGGCTGCTGCTGATGCGTCTGAAGAGGCAGAAGCTGATGCCGGCGCGTTTGGCGATGCCTGACCTGTTCCTGCTGAGGAGAATGCGAGTGCCTCGGGGAGGCTTGAGACTTGTTTGAATTTGATGAACTTGAGCTTATTGTAATAGCTAGGCTTTGAATTTTGTGATTTCCGTTCTTGTTTCCATTCATGTTTGCTTAAGTGCTCTGCGTCGGCAGGGCCCAGCCCCGCGCATACCTCGATGGCCATTGAGCCCTCCGGGTCACCAGGGCAGGCTCAAGGAATGAGGGGCTACGTGACTAGTGAGGCCCCTGGGTCGCGATGCCCAGGGGTCCCCCTTAACGCTCAAGTGACCCGTTTGCGTTCTACGACGGCAGGGCCCAGCCCCGCTCATACCTCGACCGCCGTTGAGCACCGGACCCAAGGAGTGAGGGGCTACGTGACTAGTGAGGCCCCTGGGTCGCGATGCCCAGGGGTCCCCCTTGACGTACGAACGGCTCTCATAAGGGAGAACGAGCACCATACCTTGCTCACGAGCCTTCGCCTAGGATGGGGGCGCGAGAAAGCCACGTGTCTGGGCACCTGGTAGGGTGGCGTCTGCCAGGCGTGACCTGAGCATAGCCCCCGTGCCTAGCCACCCTAGCGATACCCTTCCAAGGAGAAGCTGTGAGCGTCGTGAGCTGAAAAGCTCCCTGAGGTTAGTGCAACCGCTGGGGGCCGCCCTCAGTTGTTTATAACTAGCGTGGAGCATAGAGCTACCACACTTGCGCGGAGTGTGGGCATAACCGCTCCTCAGCCGTATCGGCCAGCGCGGAGCTTGGTGCTTCCACTAGTTCGTGGGCACAACTGCTCCTCGGTCTTGCCAGCGCGGACCTAAGCACTTCCACTGGATTGTGGAAGGGGAGCCTCCCACCGGGAGAGACTCCCGGGCATGTACAGCCGGTCCGGACACGTGGCTTGCACGGCGGGACAGCCAAGGTGTATATGGGCCCTCCTCAGGACGAGCTGAATGACTCTGAGGAAGTTCTCGCGAGCTTACGCATCACTCACGAGACCCTACCCTGAGGCGGGTTGCACCTGAGGCGGGTTGCGCCTAAGTCTTCTTCTGCAAAATGTGAAAAGAGATGGGTTGCCTGGACCTGCGCCGAATGCATCTCCAGAGGGCATTGCATGAGAAGGCCGCAGCACCAACGACCCCAGGAGGTGACGTTAGCGGGATCGGCCCGTAAGACAGAGCTCAGCCGCTGGATTTATCGACGCTGCAGGGACGGACCCGAGCACAGACGCCGTGCCCAGTCTTCTCATGCTATAGTCCAAAGGATAAACAATGGGCGCGCGGTTCCCGCGGAAGCGAGGCACCTGCCACGGGCCCCTACTTACTCACCAACGATTAGCCATTGTGAGAACAAGGCACCAAGGACCATGGGAGGTGACGTCACGGGAATGGCTCACGAGACAGAGCTCAGCCCTCGGGTTTAGCGACGCTGCAGGGACGGACCCGAGTACAAACGTCGTGCTAGTCCTTAATCATGGGGCGGCCGCTGATGGGCTCACAAGGGCTCATGACCTTAGTGGCGGTGAGGATGCCAACCATATAGATAATGCGAAAGGAAGCAACCAGTTATGATTCATGCGCAAAAAGGAGACGGCTGTGGGGGTAAGCCCCCAACGGCTCGAGGATGATGCAGCCCGAGGGGCGCCCTCGACAGAATACCTGAGACATCGCCTGGTACTTGCCGCTAAAAAGGAGTTGGGGTAGCTAGAGACGCGAGCCATGCTTGTTGCTCCTGAGGAGAGCCGAGCTCCCAAGGCCCAGGGGCTCCGAGGCCCTCAGCTTTCGCGGGGGTCCTGGTCCTGCTTCGTCAGGACTGCCTGCCGCTGAGTCTCCTGAGCCCCCACAGCCTGTCGTACGAAGTGCTGGTATGTGGCGGCCGCGTTGCGGAGGCCATAGGGGAAGGCCCTCCTCCAGCCGACCTCCATCGGCTGGAAGAGGCCCTGGGTGGCAGCCCTGTTGAGGCTCGGGATGTCGAGGAAGACGCGAAACTGGTTGCTTGGGTCTTGAGTAGGTGGGTAAGGTTCCTTGGTAGCCTGGTCGATGGGGTCCTCAGCCCCCAGCGTTATGAGGCTCACGTTGGGCTCAGGACGACGTACGGGGGGGCACGCCCGCGAGTGGTGCCCGGGCACCTTCCTCACGACCAGGTCCGGGGCCCCTCTGAGGGGAGCCCCCGAGCCCGTCCTAAGAGAGGCGTCGGGCGCGCCTCCCTATGCAAGGGCGGAGGGCGCCTCGTCAGCAGGCGCGGAGCTTGAGGCGGTGCCGTCGGGAGCCCCCGAGGCCTGAGAGTCAGGCAGTTGCTTCTTCTTCTTGGGGTCGGTCGTCAGGGCGAAGACGGCTCCATCTCCGTCGGAGCTCTCGATCGCCGCAGTCTGATAGGCGCGCTCCAGAGAACGTGCTGCTTCCTTCTCGTCACAGGCGATCGTGATGACTCCGCCACTTCCAGGCATCTTGAGGACATTGTATCTGTGATGGGTCGCTGCCATAAACTTGGAGAGGGCCGGATACCCTAGGATGGCGTTGTACGGGAGGTTGATGTTGGCGACATCAAAGTCGATGAGCTCGGTGTGGTAGTTATCGCTGTCACCGAAGGTGACGGGGAGGCGGACCTGCCCCATCGGGAGGGTGGAGCCATCCATGACTCCGTAAAATGGCTTGGTCGGGTGCAGCTGATCGTAGGGTACTTGAAGAGTCTCGAAGATCTGGACGGAGAGGACGTTGAGCCCTGCCCCACCGTCGATGAGGGTCTTGGTCACGGGGACGTTACTGATGGTCGGGGTGGAGAGCATCGGGAGAGTGCCTGGCGCGGCGGTGCACCTGAGCTGATCCTTGGGGTCGAAGGCAATGATATGCTTGGCCCACCTGAGGTTGCGCGCGGTGTCAGGCCTGGGGAGCGCCGCGTTCACCTCACGAGCAAACTGCTTGAAGATGCGGTGAGAAGCCGGAGCGTGGGCTCCTCCCACGATGCACGCGACCCCGCGTGGCACCTGGAAGCCCCCCGCTTCGTCTCCCTGGCGGTCGTCGTCGTTCCTTCTTGGCGACCCTCACGAGGCTGGTCACGCCAGGGGGCGTCACGAGGTTGCTCCTGCCATCGGTCTTCACGAGGCTGATCCCGCCATCCTTGGAGCGAGTTCCTGCCGTCCCAGCGTCCTCCGCCACGGCTTCCTCCGCGGCCATAGCGACGGTTGTCGCGCCCAGGGCGCTGCCCGACGCGCCTACCGCGCATCGCCCTGAGCTCTTGGCAGTCGTTGGTGTTATGGCAATGGACATCATGGAAGATGCAGTACGGACGGTTGTCTCTTGGAGGGTCGTTGTAGCCGCAGCCGCTCTTTACTTCTGGCTCCACATCCAGCACGGCAGGTCCCTTGCTCTTTGCTTCCTTGACCTTGGTCTTCTTGTCGTTGGCTTCTACCTCAGGCTGTTCCAGGAGGGAGAGGCAGCCTTCCTCCGCCCTGGCGCACTTTGCCGCGAAATTGAACATCTCGAGGGCCGTGCATAGGTCCTCGTGGATGGCAAGCTCCTCCTTCATCCTGACGTCGCAGACACCGTTGGAGAACGCCGAGATGATGGCCTCGTCGGAGACCCTGGGGATCTTGGAAGTTGGCGATGAAGCGCTCGCGAAGCTCCCCCCAGGAAGAGATGGATCCTGGAGGAAGGTTCAGGAGCCAGGAGCGCGCACCGTCCTTGAGGGCAATGGGGAACCAATTCGCCATGACCTGCTCGGTGCCGTTCGCCTCCTCGATGCTGACCTCGTAGAGCTGGAGGAACTCCGCCGGGTCGGCGGTGCCGTCGTAACGCGGAGGCAGATCTGGCTTGAACTTGTCGGGCCAGACGAGGTGCCGTAGCTTAGGATCTAGGGCGCGGCATCCAGCCACGCCCATAATTGCTGGCGCCCCCTGCGCCTGCGGTGCTGGATATTGGGGTGCGGGCGTCACCACCTCCTGTGGGGCGCGGTTCTGGTGCTGCCGAGCGGGGAGCACACGTGCTTCTGCCTGGGGGTGCAGGACCACCTGGCAGCTCTCCTCGTCGCGCGCGGGGGCCCTGCAGGGTTGTTCGCGCCATGGAGCCTCGCGCTTGAGCCCCTGGCCGGCGCCGCGTGGTGGAGGTGGAGGCGGAGCGCCGTGCTCTTCGTTCCCCGCCATGAGCGACGGAGGGTGATAGGAATGTGTCGGCGCAGGCGCCTCCCAGGTGGCGTTGACGAGCTCGGTGATGCGGTGGAGCCACTCGTCGTAGAGGTCGTCCGCCGGACGGTAGCGCAGGAGCTCCCGCGCCATCAGTAGCGCAGGCTGCTGGTAGACCAGCTTGCGGTGGACCAGCAAGGACGACGTCGCGACCGGCGTAGTTGACGGGGTCGCCGTGCGGCCTTCACGCTGCACGGCCAGCGGCAGCGAGGAGTCCTGCTGCTCGTGGATGGCTGGGTCCATGGCCGCGTTGGTGACCGGCGAGTTGGGGCGGAGTGGCGCGCCGTTACCCGCGGGCGCCGTCTGAGCAACGTTGGTGGCGCGGCTGGCGGCGCGTGCTCGGCGAGTGTCCACCATGGCGGTGAAACGAGGTCGATGGAGAAGAGTAGAGCGAGGTCGTCGGAGAAGCGAGATTTCGACACGCCCCCTACCTGGCGCGCCAAATGTCGGATTTCGGGCTCCCCAAAACACTTAAGATTCGAACACAGGGGCGCGACGAAGATCTCTCCCACTACACGTCTACCTAGCGCCTCGCTCTTCTCCTGATGGTGGGAATGGGATGCAAGCAAGCAAGCAAACAAGTAGAACACACAAGAGTTTACCCAGGTTCAAGCCACCTTGCGGTGTAAAACCCTACTTCCTGCTTTAGTGGATTGGCCTCGCTAGGGCATGAGTATGAACAAGTACAGTGGTTTCCCGAGCTTAGGAGGCGAGCCCAAGAAGGATGAGGAGGTTGATGTTGTTGCTCCTTTGCTTTACTAAGTCCTAATGGGTTGGTCCTTCTCCCCTCTATGCTAGGAACCCTAGCTACTTATATAGACGGCCAGGGTCCTCTTCCCCCGAAATGTTTAGGCGGGAAGGGAATCCCACAACGGCCATTTGAGCGGGAACACAAGTACGCTCCTATCCTGACAAAAGGTGGTCTTCGCCTGCAAAGAGGGCAGGCGGTGACGCGGTGGTGGGCTTGGCGATGACATTCTTCCTGCCGTCCTTGCGGTCTTCGGTTTTGTTGCACCAAAGGGGAAACCTTTGTCTCGCCCCTCGGGAACCTGCGCGTGTGCGGTCTCCTTTGCACCGATATGGAAACTGTGCCCGCTGGCGCGCACTGGCGTCTGCTGGCATGGTTCGTCATGGCTTGTGTCACTGCCTCCTCCTGAGGTAGCCCTTGCCTTGAGATCTCCGCCCTCCCGAAGCAGCCTAGCTGAGGCCATTCTTAGGAGAGGTCTTGGTCGCCCCTCCGGAGCAACCTAGGTGAGGCCGCTCCCTGAAGGGGGCTTGGTCGTTCTCCTCGCGAGGGCTGGCCCCCCTCTCGAGGGTCTTGAGCAGCCGGTCCATCAGCTGGGTTCTACCAGGCCGTACCAAGAACGCGACGTGGGCCGCATGTAGGCAAGTCTGGGTAGCCTGGATCCCAATACGTCGACAGAGTCCCCTCCCACATACCAGTGGAAGCACCATGCTCCGCGGTCGCCGTTGACACTGCCGAGGAGCGGCTATGCCCGTGCAAGTGCGGAAGCGCCATGCTCCGCGCTGGTGATAAACAACTGAGGGAGGCCCCATGGTCGTATCAACTTCAGGGAACCCTTGAGCTCAGTGTCCGGCCTCACCGCAACGCCTCCCCTCGGGAGAGTCGCGCGAGGGGGCTGGGCATGGGGGATGCGCTCGGTTCACGCCCAAGCGTACGCCACCCAACCAGGTCTCCCGGACCTGGTCATCGCGCACCCCTCCCGAGCCGAGCCTTGGCAAGGGCAAAGGTATGAAGGTTGTTTGTACGTCAAGGGGGACTCCTAAGCATCGCGAATCAGGAGCCTAACTGGTCACGTAGCCCCTCACCCCTTGGTCTCGTCCTGGTCTCCGGGCGATCCAATGGCGGCTGAGGTATGCGCGGGGCCAAGCCCTGCCGACGTAGAACGTAAAGCAAATAGGGATAAAATCGCAAAATCTCAAGCAAATATTACAAGACATATTATTCTCACAATATCAAACGCAAGTTTAACGCCTCTACGAGGCATGATGCATGTTGCAGGAATAAAACAGGAAAGGAGCCACAGGTCATCCCTGAACATCACCGACGCCCGCGAGAGGCGCTCCTCCCTTGATGACGTCGCCTTCGTCTTGGCCACCGGCCGGAGCTGTAGGAGTGGCGGCGCCTCCAGTCGAAGGCGCGGAAGCGAAGCCGCGTAACTTCCTCAGCGGGGCCTCCACCTGACCTTTCACGGCTGTGGCGGCGGCTATGAAGTGTTCGTCAGCCACAGGCTCCAGCAGCTTGTCAAGACGACCGTCGGGGTCGCGAAGGTGCAGATGGCTGAAGACACGCGTCAGCGCAGCTAAAGAAAGGACACGGCCCTCTGCCTCTGCCATGGGACCGATGTCGTCCACGGCTTCCTCGAGCGCCTCCACCAAGTAGGGGAGCAGCTGGGCGGGGCCGTCCTCATCAGTGGTTAGCGGCCTCTCCAAGCCCTTCTCATAGAGCGTCTTCAGCACCACGCGAGACCTGTCCTCAAGGAGCACGAAGGCCGCGCAGTCCTCAACCAGAACCTTCGCCTTCGTGTCATGTTCGTCTTGCTTCACCCTCCGTTCCAGCTCCTCCAGTCGGCCGCGCTCAACGGCTTGCGCTTTCGCCGACTGCTCCAGCTCGGCGTCGGGACCCTTGACGGCATCCTCCCGGGCTTTCATCTTCTCATCCTCCGCCTGATGGCCACGAGATTCCTCTGCGTGTTCGTTGCGCAGGGCCTTCAGCTCGTCCTCCAGCGTCTGGCAGCGGTTCTTGGTGGTCTCGACGTCCTTCAGCGCCGCCTCGCGAGTGGCCACTGCCTGGGCGGCGGCCTAATTCTCCTTCTTAGAGGAAGCCACGGCCTGGCTCAGTGCTGCCCGAACGGACACGTCGGAATGGAGCCATCCAGAAACCAGCTCCAAACGCCCGGCCACCAGGAGGGGGTCGGCGCCTTGAAGGTCCTCGCGTAGCCGGGTCATCTCCAGAAGGGCGGGCTCCAAAACGTCAGGGGAGGCAGAAGGACTTGGGATCAGCGGCACAGCAGGAGGCAGAGGAGAAGGTATTGTCACCAATACCTGGAGGACTGGGGGCTCCTGAGCCCAGGGAGCTTCAGCAGCCAAGACGGATGCCGGTGCTTCCGGAGCTCGCGAGGTCACGGGGGCTGACTCCTCCTGAGGGTTCTCCCCATACCTCGCGAGGATGACCGGGCCGGAGAGACACGAGCACTAATGTTGCCCTTCTCCATGGAGGGAGACTCTGACAGAGCAGGCGGGTTGGTCTCAGGCGGCACCACCGCCCCCTCCTTCCTCTTCTTCGTCACAGGCGTCGACCTAATCGCACAGCAGAGAAGCGTCAAGAATCAGCAGCGTAATCAAGAACAAGAAGGGGCACGGATACTTACTGGTCCACTACGGTGTAGTCCACCTTCCTCTTGCTGTGCTTGAAGCCCAAGAGCCTCCCAGACCGGAGCGCAGGCGCGCAAGCCCTAGGAGCAGAAGAACGGGCAGCCGGAGGGCCGGAAGCGGCACCAGGTGGCGCCAGAACAGAAGTAGCATCCCGGGAGATCAGCGTCGATCGGCCCCTCGTCGGGATTGCCGTCGCCTCTCCCTTCTCTTGGCGGGCGTCAAACTCGTCGTCGTCAGGAAGGGTGCGGCGGATGTCAGCTTTTCTCAAGGGGGAGGTCTCCCCCATCCCTTCAGGGGTCACTTCCGAGTCTTCCTCCACCTCCTCTTCCTCCCCGCGGGACTCATCAGAAGACAGCTCCACCGGCTTCGGCGCTGCAGGGGCCCCGGTAGGCGCCGGCGGTACCAGCCCGCGCTCGTCAAAAGTCGGCCTGGAGGCCACGACCTGCGCCCCGTCCTCATGGCGAAACAAGGGGGTGAAGATGCTCGACAGGTACTCCTGGTCGTCCCCAACCAGGAGGTGGAGAACCATGGCCAGCTCACCGTCTGACAAGGCCTGCGGGCTCAGGTGAACCTTGTCCTCTTGGTCCCCAAGCTCCCACAAGGGGCGCATACGGGCCTGAAGCGGGGCTACGCGCAGCATCAAGAATTCCCTCAGGAGCATGGCCCATGTCACCTTCGCTGCCTTCGCGTTGCCCGGCTTCATCTGCTCCAGCACCAACATCGTCCGCTCGTCGGTGAGCTTCGCGCAAGACCACCCCTTGTCAGACTGGGGCATCTCTGTCGGTAGCATCAAGCGTGGGTGGACGCATTTAGCGTCCATCATGGCCCACTTGCTCTGGAAGCCGTCGGCTTTCTTCCCCGTCTTCGAGATCGAGTTGGCCTTGCCGGCCGTGATGAAGTTGGCACACCTGGAGGTGTGACCCTCATTGATGCGGAGGAAGAAGAAGTGGCGCAGAAGAGCCACGGACGGCATCACGCCGAGGTACGCCTCGCAGTAGTAGGCGAAGATCGACAAGAGAAGGATAGAGTTGGGATGAAGATGCAGCACCTGCAGCCCATAGTGGTTGAGGACCTCATAGAAGAAGTCGGAGAAGGGGGGAACCAACCCTGCAACGATGCTGCTCGTGAAGAAGGGGAAGAAGGTGCTCCCCTCGGGCTCCGGCATGTCGGAGGCAACCCGGAGCTTCGTCTTCTCCCTCTTGTTGCTTTCCCCCGCCATCAGCAAGCGTGTGGCGACGAGGTTCTTCTCCGAGACGTTGGGCGAGTTGAGAGCTGGCTCGTACCAAGTTGGCGATGAGGCAGACTTGACCTTGCGAGGCGCCATTGATCGCCGATGCGATAGAGGATGGAAGCAGATCTGGAGATTTCGGAAGTAGGGCGCAAGAAAGGGGATCTTAGCAAGGCGAAAGGAAGCACTGAAGGCAAGCGCTGTCTACGCCAGCCTTTTGACAGTCGGGCGGTTGCTGAGGCGGCGTGGGAAAGCGGAGATGCCCACGTCCAATCAACCACCACGCGTCGACCAAGGCCGTAGGCTATTGGGGCCCGCGGCGCTTCACACTTGACCTTTGGCTTCGCCTCCAAGCCAAGCCCGAGCGCGCCTTGGGCCCGGGGGTTACTATCGGCGTTCTGGGAACGGGGGGTCCCCAAACTTGCCTGCCTGTGGCCAACGGTGTGGCTCTGCGAGCGGGCCCGTGCGGCCCATCTTCACCAACAAGCACTCAAGACCCTCGCGAGGGGCCAAGCCTCGCAAGGCGGACGACGCAAGACCTCCTCGGGAGCGGCCTCACCAGGCTAGCTTGTGAGGGGCGGAGAGATCAAGGTAAGGCAAACCTCGTGAGGTTCCAGTGACGTGAGCCGTGGCGATTGAGACCAGGCGGGCGCCAGCGCACAGTGTCCTTGTTTCCTCTTTGGTGCTAACGAGGCAAGCGCAGGCGAGGAGTATCGAGGCGTCAAACAAAGGTTTCCATATCAGTGCAACGGGACCAAGACCAGCAGGACGGCAAGACGGAGGTCACCATGGAGCCCAAGGCGGCATCACTGCCAGAGCCTTTTGCAGGCGAAGACTGCTTTTGTCAGGATAGCTTGTACTAGCTGTCCCCTTTCAAATTGGCCGTTGTTGGCTCCCTTCCCGCTCAATATTTGGGGAGAGGACCAGGGCCTCTATAAATAGGACTAGCCACCATAGTAGGAGGCATCTCATCTTGAGTAATCCTCACCCACACAAGTTCACCAAGCACAAGAACACCTCGCCTCGGGAGGCTGTACTTCCCCTTGTACTGTTCATCCTCAGCTCAAGAGGCAATCCACCACCACACATAGGAGTAGGGTATTACACCACAATGGTGGCCCGAACCAATATAAACCTTGTGTCTCTTGTGTTGCGAGTTCGCCGAGCTAGCATTAGAGATCGTAGGGAAGTTAAGGGCGTGGTTCGGTAGGGGAAGATCTTCGTGCGCACCCCAGTGTTCGAACCTTGAGGGGTTTTGTCAGAACTCGAGATCCGACACCTACTAAGTTGACAAGGACGGAGGGCTTTGTCAACTCAGTCAATATGAACTATTCTACCTCCAACGACCGTACGATGTCCATCCAACGGCCGTAGTGCTTCTTCAACCTCTGGTCTTCTTGCTCCAGCCACCCAAACCAGTGTCAGTCGTGCCGCGTACTCCTGCCTTTCGTGGCCGGTTGTGCAGCCGCGGAGGCCTCCCCGCCCCCTACTACACCCACCGCTGGCTAGGCCCTGCGGCGATGGCAGCGTCACACCATAGTCGAACCAGTAAACCCTCGTACTCCTCTCCATGTGGGCATCCACTGCCACGTCTTCCCCGTCTCCGCGCCATCCCCTTCCTAGGCCTCGCCGTCGTCCAACGCCTTGGTGCTCACAGCGCGGCGTGGTCAATGTGGTCAAGGAACGACTTCCATCGAAAGAGTATTGTACGTGGAGAGGCTGGCAGCTGGGTCCACGGCCACAGCAAGGAAGTACCTCCTTATTACGCGGAAAATAATGATTCCTCCACCTGACAGCAGGGACCCACCGGACGGGCCATGATATTTCATGAAAAAAACATTTCCCCCCTGACTGTTGGTTCCCACCAGCTACATATTCGCACGCAAGGAAGTGCCTCCTTATCCTCCCTGACAATCGGGACCCACCTGGTCGAAGCGTACGTAGCGTTGTCATTCTGGTCGCGAACATGTACGTACATACAATCGGTGTGTCTGCAGGCTGCAGCGATGAACCGGCAAAGTAAGGAAGGGCACGTGTCGTAGTAGAGGCATGCACGTAACATGTACACGTACATACAGCCAGGGTGCAAGAAAGTAAATACGGTAACGTGTGTACATACGGGGGGGTTGAGGGAGTCCTGGATTATGGGGTTCTCGGGTGTCCGGGCTATGTGATATGGGCCGGACTGGTGGGCCGTGAAGATACAAGGTAGAAGATCTTTCCCCGTGTCTGGATAGGACTCTCCTATGCGTGGATGGCAAGATTGGCGTTCGGATATGTAATTTCCTTCTTCTGCAAGCCGACTCTGTACAGCCCTAGGCCCCTCTGGTGTCTATATAAACCGGAGGGTTTAGTCTGTAGAGGCTATCAGAATTCATATAGGCTAGACTTCTAGGGTTTAGCCATTACGCTCTCGAGGTAGATAAACTCTTGTAACCCCTATACTCATCAAAGACAATCAAGCAGGAAGTAGGGTTTTACCTCCATTAAGAGGGCCCGAATTTGGGTAAAGATCGTGTTCCCTATGTCCCTTGTTACCTTTGATCCTCAAACGCACAGTTCGGGACCCCCTACCCGAGATCGGCCGGTTTTGACACCGACATTGGTGCTTTCACTGAGAGTTCCATTGTGTCGTTGCCAGAAGGTTCGATGTCTCGTTCGATCATTGACAACAATGATGTTTCCGGGGAAACCTTCCTCCCTGGTCAACTTTTCGTGTTTGGCGGCTTCACTCTGCGTGCCAATTCAATTGGCCGCCTTGAGCAGATCGATAGCTACGCCCCTGGTTATCAGATCAGGTCCGTAAATCTAAACTACGTCGCCGATATCCGAGGAGACTTGATCTTCGAAGGGTTCACGGCCTCGACCGCTATTCCTCATCCTTAGGGAAGGAAAACAGTCAGATCTACTATCTGGCCTCGTGCGAGAGTCAGCAATCATCCCTGCCCTGGCCTTAGATCCAGAGCAGACCAACTCATCCAAAGATGGGAGTTTGAAACCAACCGGACTCTCTCCTACTACGGAGCTCTTTGCCGGAGACCCAGAGGTGACTATATATTCGGCACGCCTGGAATCAAGCAGGACTCTCTGTAACGCCCCAGAAATAACTTGCCATATTTGTAATCCAACTCTTGCCATTTCCGGCTATGTGTTATGATATTTCCTCCGTGGTTGGGTTCTCTTTGTTTTGCATTTTGGTCATGTCATGCATTTCATATCATGTCATCATGTGCATCGCATTCGCATACGTGTTCGTCTCTTTAATCCGAGCATTTTCCCCGTTGTCCGTTTTGCAATCCGGCACTCCTATGTTCCCCGGCGTCCCCTTTTACATCTCTTCGTGAGCAGGTATTAAACTTTCTTGGATTGGACCGAGGTTTGCCATGCGGCCTCGGTATAGCACCGGTAGACCGCCTGTCAAGTTTCGGGTCAATCGGAGTTCGTTTGGTACTCCAACGGTTAACCGGGTAACCGTGAAGGCCTCGTGTGTGTTGCAGCCCAACACCTCTTCAAAACAGCCCAATAACCCATCTAAGACACTCCCATGTCCTCCGCCGTTCGATCACGATCGCGTGGCCGAAAACCGCTCTCCATTTGGAGCTTCCTAGCTCCTTCTAGCTATAAAAACGTCTCCCCCTCCTCCATCACGGGCAAAATCCACCCCGAAACCCTAGCCCGCTCCTCTCTGCGCGGGAGGACACGTCCGCCGCCGCCGGACAACGTCCGCCGCCCACGCCGCACCAACCACGCGACGCCACATGTCGCTGCCCCGCCGCCACCGCGGCCGGAGCCCGCGGAGCCCGTCCCGGACCCGCGCGGGCCCGGATCTCACCGCGCTCGGCCCGCGTCGCCCCTGCGCAGGGCCCGCCTCCCGCCGCCGCCGAGGCGCCCGCCTCCGCCGCCCTTCGCGCCGTCGCCGGCGACCGCCGTCGCCGCCCGCCGCGCCGCCCGCGGCCTCGTCCGCCGCCGAGTCCCGCCGCCTCCCGGCTCCCGCAAGGCGCCGCCTCCGCGGATCCCGCCGCGCCCCGGTCGGATCCGGCGTTTACCCTCGCCGGCGCAGACACGCCGCCGACCTCCGCTCCGGCCCCGCCTCGAGCGCCACGCCGGACCCGATCCAGATCTGTTTCTGACGGTTGACTTTTTCCCTCGTTTTTTTTGCTAAGTCCTCACGATTTCATATCATCATGCCATGTTCCCAATGCCATAACTTTGCATCCGTAGCTCCATTTCGCGCGTATAATATGGCAAACTGTTCGCCTCGAAGAGTGCATCATTTTGTACCATTGCATCATTTTCATTTGAAGTCTGAAACCTGTAACGAAACTTGCGTAATTGACATGGGTGTAATCATATTTTCTGATCCCTTTTGGCTTATGGTCAGTAAGAGACTTTTGTCAAGTGCTATGAGTAGATTCATGCCTTGCCTTTCTTTGCTATGTTCTGAACCTGTAGCATGTTGTTTAGTCTGAGAACCTGTTATCTTGTGCACTTTTGCCATGCTTGTTTGGACCTGTTATGATGTGAAGTAGCCGTAGCTCAGTGTTCATATTTTGTCGTGCATCTTGTGTAGATTACTGTCATATGCTTTGTTGCCTTGTTTGGGTGCAGTAGCTTAATTATTTGTTGCTTGCTAAGTAGCATCATGCTGTTAATGGCAGATTCGTGTCATTCTTGTATTGCTTGCCATTTGCAAACCGTGCATCCGATTCCGGTGTTATTTATATCGATTTCAACCGAAATCACCTCACCTATCCAGTGGCATGCTTGGTTTGCCAAGATTATGCCCTGTTCATCCTTGTCCTTCCGGAGCATGCATACGCATTGCATATCACCTCTCGCATACCATGCCATGTTTTGCATCATGTTGCTTGCGCATTGCATCGTGGTTGATATTGGTTCCTTTGCTATGTTACTGCTTTGCTCAGCCCCTCTTATAGCGTTGCTAGTTGCAGGTGAAGATGAAGTTTGTTCCTTGTTGGAACATGGACTTGTTGTTCCTTGTTGGAATATGTTTACTTGTTGGGATATCACAATACCGCTTATTTAATTAATGCATCTATATACTTGGTAAAGGGTGGAAGGCTCGGCCTTATGCCTGGTGTTTTGTTCCACTCTTGCCACCCTAGTTTCCGTCATACCGGTGTTATGTTCCCGGAGTTTGCGTTCCTTACACGGTTGGGTGATTTATGGGACCCCCTTGACAGTTCGCTTTGAATAAGACTTTTCCAGCAAGGCCCAACATTGGTTTTACCATTTGCCACCTAAGCCTTTTTCCCTTGGGTTCTGCAGACTCAAGGGTCATCTTTTTTTTAACCCCCGGGCCAGTTCTCCTTCGATTGCTGGTCCAAACCGAGCGATGTCCGGCGCCCCTTGGGAAACCAGGGTCTATGCCAACCCGACGTCTTGCTCATCCGGTGTGCCCTAAGACCGAGATATGTGCAGCTCCTATCAGGATTTGTCGGCACAATCGGGTGGCTTTGCTGGACTTGTTTTGTTACTGCCGAGATGTCTTGTAGTCCGGGATTCCGAGGCTGATCGGGTCTTCCCGGTAGAAGGAATATACTTCGTTGACCGTGAGAGCTTATCATGGGCTAAGTTGGGACACCCCTGCAGGGTATTATCTTTCGAAAGCCGTGCCCGCGGTTATGAGGCAGATGGGAATTTGTTGATGTCTGGTTGTAGAAAACCCGAAGTTGACCTTAACTAAAACACATCAACCGCGTGTGTAACCGTGATGGTCTCTTCTCGGCGGGGTCCGGAAAGTGAACACGGTGTTGGAGTTATGTTTGACGTAGGTTGTTCTAGGATCACTTCTTGATCACATCTAACTTCACGACCGTGCTTTGCCTTCTCTTCTCGCTCTCTTTTGCGCTGTAGCCACCATATATGCTAGTCGCTTGCTGCAGCTCCACCTTACAATCCTCTTCTACCTATAAGCTTAAATAGTCTTGATCTCGCGGGTGTGAGATTGCTGAGTCCCCGTGACTCACAGATATTATCACAACAGTTGCAGGTTCCAACGATGCCAGCGCAGATGACGCGACCGAGCTCACTTGGGAGTTCGACGAGGAATGTGGCCGTTACTATGTTTCTTTTCCAGATGATCAGTAGTGGAGCCCAGTTGGGTGATCCGGGGATCTGTTTAGCATTTGGGGTAGTCTTCTTTCATTTTGGTACCGTAGTCGGACCTTGAGTGTAATCTGTATGATGGATGTTATTTATGTACTTGTGTGAAGTGGCGATTGTAAGCCAACTATGTATCTTTCCCCTTTATTTATTACATGGATTGTGTGAAGATTACCTCACTTGCGACATTGCTTTCAATGCGGTTATGCCTCTAAGTCGTGCCTCGACACGTGGGAGATATAGCCGCATCGAGGGCGTTACAAGTTGGTAATCAGAGCCTTTCCCCGACCTTAGGAGCCCCCACTGTTTGATCGTCTTTAGTGGCCGAGTTGTGTCTAGAAAAATGTTTTGAGTCATTTAGGAATTATATATCGAAGAGTTTAGGAATTCTTTTTACTCCCCAGTCCCTTCGACCTTCTGGTAAGGCATCCTGACGTAGAGTTTTGACTCTTCTCTTCTCAAATTTCACTAAATTTTTTTTAGGATCACGCGGGTATATTACAACAGTTCTGATGGTTTTATGTTGACAACATTGTCTTGGTTGCCTCCTGACATTTAGGGGTTGTGGCAGTGTCCCGGGGAGTTGAGCTCCGAGGTGTTGTCGTCATAATCTTATCGTTGCGGTTTTGGAATACCTGAGTTTAGTACGCCGACATCGAAAATCTCTTTTGTACAGTTGTTGGTGAGATAACCCTGATAGCCCAGTACTGAGGCGAGTGCGGGAGTATCGCCATGACTTGTATAACGGATGTGTTTTCGAAGGTTGAGGTAGATGATTTCCGAGGATTTCTTGGTTATGTGTTGAAGGATGGATACAGCTGGATCTAGGTATTGTTAGTTTGGGTGATATATTTTGTGTCCCCTGTATCCCCAACACCTGATTGCATAACCAGAAAGTTTCGGCAGTTTATAAGTGGGAATTCTCGTAGCTCTAGTATTTCTTCCGCAGATATTTGGTTTGTGATTGGGTAATCCTTACCAAGTATTTGTTCACATCCGTACCTTGTTGATTTTATTCCATACCATGTTCTAAGTGGCTTCTCAGCTTTGGGAGTGTGATGTTTTACATTGGAATTCATTCGTTCATTCTTGTTCGGATGTTTATTGTGAAGACTATATGTTGCAATTTCGTTCCTTTGATTCAGCTTCAATATATCTCTGTCAAGATGCTAATGGATGTCACCCTCTTCAGGATGGCTCCACCAACGCGTCAGAATCCGGAACGCAATGAAGGGAATCAGGCTAACCCTCCGCCACCGCCTCCGCCTCCGGAAGCTTGGCAAGCCCTGATGACTGCCACAAATGCCAATGCTCAGATTCTGATTCAGCTCTTGCAAGATCGCAACCAAGGGCAAGCTAATCAAGAGAATCAAGGCCAAGGGAACAATCAGCCGCATTTCGCTTCACTCAACCAGTTCCTTGCTAATCAGCCAAAGACCTTCAGCTACTGTGTCGAGGCCACAGACGCCGATGATTGGCTCGTGGACATCAGCAAGCATTTCGAGTGCAGCAATGTCAGACCTGAGGACTTTGTCAAGTTTGCCTCTTTTCAACTCAAAGATCAAGCTGCTGAATGGTTCCAGCAATACAAAGATTCCAGAGGAGGTCGTGTGATTACCTGGGATGATTTCCGCCGTGACTTCAAAGCTCACCACATTCCAGAAAGTGTTGTTGAGAGTAAGCGTGAGGAATTCCGCAATCTCAAGCAAGGCAACATGTCTGTCTATCAATACAACACTCAGTTCCAGAAGCTCTCTCGTTTTGCAAGGCAAGACATCCCTGATGAGAAGAGTATGATTTACCAATTCAGGCGTGGTCTCAGAGAAGATCTGCAACTTGCTCTCGTGCTTTTCGAGCCATTAAAGTATGATGAATTCTATAACATGGCACTGAAACAAGAAGCTGCTCAGCTCAAGTGTGAGGCATCTAAGAAGAGAGTCAGAGACGCAGTCCAGTCTTCTTCTTCCTCACTTGTGGCAGCTAAGCAACAGAAGTTCTGGTTGCCTCCTCCTCCTCCGTTCCGTCAGCCTTATCAACAGAAGAATTCAAGTGGTCGTGGATCTTCCCACCCACCCAACCCTGGCTATCAGAACAAGTCTCAAAATCAAGCTCCAAGGCCAAGTGCTCCTTACCATCATCCGCTCTCAGAGGTGACTTGTAACAAATGTCAGCAGAAGGGTCACTATGCGAACAAGTGCTTCAACCAAAGGCGCCTTCCGCCTCCTCCTCCTGTGAAATCTTCCAGCAATGCAGTGGTCAAGCATAATCCTAAGTCTGCAAAGGTGAACATGATGAACGCAGCTCAAGCAGAGGATTCTTCTGAAGTGATCATGGGTAACCTTCCTGTTAATGATATTCCTGCAAAAGTCTTATTTGATACTGGTGCATTGCATTCTTTCATTTCAAGACCTTTTGCTTCCATGAACAATTTGCATACTGTCGATCTGCCCAAGCCAATGGCGGTTTCCTCTCCGGGTTTGTTCATGAATACAAAGATGATGACTCCGGATGTTTCTATCAAGATGGGCGACTATAAATTTCTGTCTTCTCCAATGGTGCTTGGTGATTCTGATATTGATCTTATTCTCGGGATGGACTGGCTTTCTAAGCACAAGGCTCAGCTCGAGTGTGCTGCCAGGGAAATCAAATTGACTCACTCTTCTAACGATGTGATCATTTATGCTTCTCGTGATGATACTATTCGGTTGTTTTCTCTCAATAAGAATGATGAATTGGAGGCTATCTCTCAGATTCCAGTCGTTTGTGAGTACCAAGATGTTTTTCCAGAAGAGCTTCCGGGTATGCCTCCCCGTCGGCCAGTTGAATTCGTTATTGATCTTGAGCCTGGCACGGAACCCGTTTGCAAGCGTCCTTACAAGCTTGGACCAGATGAGCTCAAGGAATTGAAGATTCAACTCGATAAACAAGAACGTCTGGGTCTGATCAGACCGAGTTCTTCTCCTTGGGGTTGTGGTGTTCTTTTTGTTAAGAAGAAGGATGGCACGGACCGACTTTGCGTCGATTACCGTCCATTGAACAAGAAGACTATCAAGAACAAGTACCCACTTCCCAACATCAATGAGCTATTTGAGCAACTTAAAGGTGCTAAGGTGTTCTCCAAGCTTGACCTCCGTATGGGATATCATCAAATTCGCATTCGTGAAGAAGATATTCCCAAGACAACATTCAGAACAAGTTTTGGTTCTTATGAATATACTGTCATGTCTTTCGGCCTCGTCAATGCTCCTCCATATTTCACTCGCTTGATGAATTTCATCTTCAACCCCTACATCAACGAATTTGTCTTGGTCTATCTCGATGATATTTTGGTCTTCTCCAAGAATAAGGAGGATCATGCCAAGCATTTGCGTTTGGTAGTTAACAAGCTCAGAGAGTATCAATTATATGCGAAGTTCTCCAAATGTGAATTCTGGCTTGATGAAGTTCTTTATATTGGCCATATCATCTCTGCCAAGGGCATTGCTATTAATCCAGAGATGGTGTCTGCAGTTTTGAATTGGAATCCCCCTCAGAATGTCAAGCAGCTTCGCAGTTTTCTTGGACTTGCAAGCTATTGCCGAAGATTCGTTGAGAATTTCTCCAAGATTGCCAAGCCTCTTTCCAACCTCCTCCAGAAGCATGTGAAGTATGTCTGGTCTCCTGAGTGTGACGTTGCTTTCAACACTCTCAAAGAGAAACTCGTCACAGCTCTAGTTCTGAGTCCTCCTGACGAATCCAAGCCTTATGAAGTATTCTGTGACGCTTCTCTCCAGGGCCTCGGTGATGTCTTAATGCAAGAGAAGAAGGTTGTTGCCTATACCTCTCGCCAGTTGAAGCCCAATGAAAGGAACTACCCCACTCACGATCTTGAGTTGGCGGCAGTTGTCCACGCACTAATAACATGGAGACATCTCCTGTTGGGGAGGAAAGTGGACATTTTCACAGATCACAAGAGTCTCAAGTATATCTTCACTCAGCCTCACCTCAACCTCAGACAAACTCGATGGGTCGAAATGATTCAAGAGTATAATCCGAGTATTGAATACACTCCAGGCAAGGCTAATGTGATTGCAGACGCTTTGAGCAGAAAGGCTTACTGCAACAGCTTAATCCTCAAGCCATTCCAACCGGATCTCTGTGAGGCTTTTCGCAAGTTGAATCTCCAAGTTGTCCCTCAAGGTGTTCTTGCCAACCTCATCGTCTCTCCTACTTTGGAAGATCAGATTCATGAGGCACAATTGTTGGATACCATGGTGAAGAAGGTGAAACATGGTATTGACAAGAGCATCCCCAAATACAAGTGCTATCGAGTTGATGACAGAGATACTCTTTTCTTCGAGGACCGGATCATGGTTCCAAAGGGTGATCTTCGTAAAGTCATTATGAATGAAGCGCACAACTCTCTCCTGTCAATTCATCCTGGAAGTTCGAAGATGTACCATGACCTCAAGCAGTCGTATTGGTGGACTCGAATGAAGCATGAGATCGCTCAATTCGTGAATGAGTGTGATGTCTGCAGAAGGGTGAAAGCAGAACACCAACGACCAGCTGGTCTTCTCCAACCTCTTTCTATTCCAGAATGGAAGTTCGATCATATCGAAATGGACTTCGTGACTGGTTTTCCTAAGTCCAAGCGTGGAAATGATGCTATCTTCGTCGTCATCGACAAGCTCACCAAAGTGGCTCATTTTCTTCCTATCAAAGAGTCTATCACAGCAGCGCAGCTGGCAGAGCTCTACACCTCCAGAATTGTCTCTTTGCACGGCATTCCGCAATTGATCTCTTCAGACCGTGGCAACATCTTTACCTCCAAATTTTGGGATTCTTTTCAGAAGGCCATGGGCACCAATATTCGATTCAGCACAGCTTTCCACCCTCAAACTAGTGGACAAGTTGAGCGTGTCAACCAAATTCTTGAAGATATGCTCAGAGCCTGTGTTATCTCTTTCGGCATGAAGTGGGAGGATTGCCTTCCTTATGCTGAATTCTCTTACAACAACAGTTTTCAAGTCAGCTCGGGCAAAGCCCCATTCGAGATTCTCTATGGCAGGAAGTGCCGTACTCCTGTCAACTGGTCTGAAACCGGTGAAAGCCAATTGCTCGGCAATGATTTGATCTCAGAGGATGAGGCTATGTGCAAGGTGATTCGTGAGAACCTCAAAGCCGCGCAGTCGCGCCAGAAGAGCTATTACGATAGCAAACACCGTGATGTGGCATTCGAGATCGGAGACCATGTTTACCTCCGTGTCTCGCCAATGAAAGGAACTCGTCGCTTCGGTATCAAGGGGAAACTTGCTCCGCGATACGTGGGTCCCTTCAAGGTCATCGGCAAACGAGGCGATCTCGCCTATCAACTTGAGCTTCCCTCCAACTTTGGAAATGTGCATGATGTCTTCCACGTGTCACAGCTTCGCAAGTGCTTCAAGACGCCTGATCGCACCATCAACTTCGAAGAGATTGATCTTCAAGAAGATTTGTCCTATCATGAGCATCCAGTTGCCATTCTTGAGACAACTGAGCGCAAGACTCGCAACAAGTCAATCAAATTCCTCAAAGTGAAATGGTCACATCATTCAGACCGAGAAGCCACCTGGGAGCGTGAAGACCACCTACGTTCTGAGTATCCGGAGTTCTTTCAGTCCTAGATCTCGGGACGAGATCCTCTCGTAGTGGTGGTGTGTTGTAACGCCCCAGATGTAACTTGCCATGTTTGTAATCCAACTCTTGACATTTCCGGCTATGTGTTATGATATTTCCTCCGTGGTTGGGTTCTCTTCGTTTTGCATTTTGGTCATGTCATGCATTTCATATCATGTCATCATGTGCATCGCATTCGCATACGTGTTCGTCTCTTTAATCCGAGCATTTTCCCCGTTGTCCGTTTTGCAATCCGGCACTCCTATGTTCCCCGGCGTCCCCTTTTACATCTCTTCGTGAGCGGGCATTAAACTTTCTCGGATTGGACCGAGGATTGCCATGCGGCCTCGGTATAGCACCGGTAGACCGCCTGTCAAGTTTCGGGTCAATCGGAGTTCGTTTGGTACTCCAACGGTTAACCGGGTAACCGTGAAGGCCTCGTGTGTGTTGCAGCCCAACACCCCTTCAAAACAGCCCAATAACCCATCTAAGACACTCCCATGTCCTCCGCCGTTCGATCACGATCGCGTGGCCGAAAACCGCTCTCCATTTGGAGCTTCCTAGCTCCTTCTAGCTATAAAAACGTCTCCCCCTCCTCCATCACGGGCAAAATCCACCCCGAAACCCTAGCCCGCTCCTCTCCGCGCGGGCGGACACGTCCGCCGCCGCCGGACACGCCGCACCAACCACGCGACGCCACGTGTCGCTGCCCCGCCGCCGCCGCCGCCGGAGCCCGCGGAGCCCGTCCCGGACCCGCGCGGGCCCGGATCTCACCGCGCTCGGCCCGCGTCGCCCCCGCGCAGGGCCCGCCTCCCGCCGCCGCCGAGGCGCCCGCCTCCGCCGCCCTCTGCGCCGTCGCCGGCGACCGCCGTCGCCGCCCGCCGCGCCGCCCGCGGCCTCGTCCGCCGCTGAGTCCCGCCGCCTCCCGGCTCCCGCAAGGCGCCGCCTCCGCGGATCCCGCCACGGATCCCGCCGCGGATCCCGCCGCGCCCCGGCCGGATCCGGCGTTTCCCCTCGCCGGCGCAGACCCGCCGCCGACCTCCGCTCCGGCCCCGCCTCGAGCGCCGCGCCGGACCCGATCCAGATCCGTTTCTGACGGTTGACTTTTTCCCTCGTTTTTTTGCCAAGTCCTCACGATTTCATATCATCATGCCATGTTCCCAGTGCCATAACTTTGCATCCGTAGCTCCGTTTCATGCGTATAATATGTCAAATTGTTCGCCCCGAAGAGTGCATCTTTTTGTACCATTGCATCATTTTCATTTGAGGTCATCTTGATGCCCGAAATGCTGTTAGAAGCGGGCTAGTTGATGTTAGTGGCTGGATTTTATTTGAACATGCACTTTTGTCATTTTTGCCATAATTGATGTGTACCTCCTATGAAGTTGAGTCCTACATGAGTTTTGTATGATGCCATGTTACCTTTCCAGAGAATTTTTCCTTGTATTTTTGTGATCTTTGTGGTGACTAGCGCAAGCATGTAAACTAGGGCACTTGATGTTGCTGATTTCAGAGACTTAGTAATTTCACCAAGTCCCTGACTGCTGTTATTTACATGCCATGTATTCATGTTGTTTCTGAGAGATCTATGCATAATTTGAGCATGACCAGTAAGGTAGTTTTGAACTTGAGTATTTTATCTATCCATCCATGCCTTTGTTTGTAATTATGGAGTGCCATAGCTTGAGTCAATCGAGCTCTACTTTTGCTACAAAATGTTGCTGGCAGATTGTTTACGTGTATTTCGATTTTGCCAAGCTTGGTGTAGTTGATCCTTGCATGCTATGATGTTGTTCTTGCCATTTATAGTTACTATGCCATGTCTTATTGATGTATGTATGATTAGTTTATCATTCAATGCTATTTAGTGAGTGCATCGAGCTCACGAACATGCCTAGTCGTTATCAGTTTCTGCCATGTCCAGTTCTCTGCCAAGTCTGAAACCTGTAACGAAACTTGCTTAATTGACATGGGTGTAATCATATTTTCTGATCCCTTTTGGCTTATGGTCAGTAAGAGACTTTTGTCAAGTGCTATGAGTAGATTCATGTCAATCCTTTCTTTGCTGTGTTCTGAACATGTAGCATGTTGTTTCGTTGCTCTGAACATGTCATCCTGATGTTAGTTTTCTGCTATGTTGTTAATTTCACTAAGTCTGAGAACCTGTTATCTTGTGCACTTTTGCCATGCTTGTTTGGACCTGTTATGATGTGAACTAGCCGTAGCTAATTGTTCATCTTTTGTCGTGCATCTTGTGTAGATTACTGTCATATGCTTTGTAGCCATGTTTGGGTGCAGTAGCTTAATTATTTGTTGCTTGCTAAGTAGCATCATGCTGTTAATGGCAGATTAGTGTCATTCTTGTATTGCTTGCCATTTGCAAACCGTGCATCCGATTCCGGTGTTCTTTATATCGATTTCAACCGAAATCACCTCACCTATCCAGTGGCATGCTTGGTTTGCCAAGATTATGCCCTGTTCATCCTTGTCCTTCCGGAGCATGCATACGCATTGCATATCACCTCTCGCATACCATGCCATGTTTTGCATCATGTTGCTTGCGCATTGCATCGTGGTTGATATTGGTTCCTTTGCTTGTTCTCTTGTCTTGGGTAGAGCCGGGAGACGAGTACGTGAACGAGGATTCCGTTGAGAACGCTTTCGAGGACCAAGCTTTCGACAACTCTGAGACTCTTGCAGGCAAGATGACCATACCCTCGAAATCACTTCTATCTTTGCTTGCTAGATTGCTCGCTCATTTGCTATGCCTATGCTGCGATACCTACCACTTGCTATATCATGCCTCCTATATTTCCATGTCAGCCCCTAACCATCCATGTCCTAGCAAACCGTTGATTGGCTATGTTACTGCTTTGCTCAGCCCCTCTTATAGCGTTGCTAGTTGCAGGTGAAGATGAAGTTTGTTCCTTGTTGGAACATGGACTTGTTGTTCCTTGTTGGAATATGTTTACTTGTTGGGATATCACAATACCGCTTATTTAATTAATGCATCTATATACTTGGTAAAGGGTGGAAGGCTCGGCCTTATGCCTGGTGTTTTGTTCCACTCTTGCCACCCTAGTTTCCGTCACACCGGTGTTATGTTCCCGGAGTTTGCGTTCCTTACACGGTTGGGTGATTTATGGGACCCCCTTGACAGTTCGCCTTGAATAAGACTTTTCCAGCAAGGCCCAACATTGGTTTTACCATTTGCCACCTAAGCCTTTTTCCCTTGGGTTCTGCAGACTCAATGGTCATCTTTTTTTAACCCCCGGGCCAGTTCTCCTTCGATTGCTGGTCCAAACCGAGCGATGTCCGGCGCCCCTTGGGCAACCAGGGTCTATGCCAACCCGACGTCTTGCTCATCCGGTGTGCCCTGAGACCGAGATATGTGCAGCTCCTATCAGGATTTGTCGGCACAATCGGGTGGCTTTGCTGGACTTGTTTTGTTACTGCCGAGATGTCTTGTAGTCCGGGATTCCGAGGCTGATCGGGTCTTCCCGGTAGAAGGAATATCCTTCGTTGACCGTGAGAGCTTATCATGGGCTAAGTTGGGACACCCCTACAGGGTATTATCTTTCGAAAGCCGTTCCCGCGGTTATGAGGCAGATGGGAATTTGTTGATGTCCGGTTGTAGAAAACCCGAAGTTGACCTTAACTAAAACACATCAACCGCGTGTGTAACCGTGATGGTCTCTTCTCGGCGGGGTCCGGGAAGTGAACACGGTGTTGGAGTTATGTTTGACGTAGGTTGTTCTAGGATCACTTCTTGATCACATCTAACTTCACGACCGTGCTTTGCCTTCTCTTCTCGCTCTCTTTTGTGCTGTAGCCACCATATATGCTAGTCGCTTGCTGCAGCTCCACCTTACAATCCTCTTCTACCTATAAGCTTAAATAGTCTTGATCTCGCGGTTGTGAGATTGCTGAGTCCCCGTGACTCACAGATATTATCACAACAGTTGCAGGTTCCAACGATGCCAGCGCAGATGACGCGACCGAGCTCACTTGGGAGTTCGACGAGGAACGTGGCCGTTACTATGTTTCTTTTCCAGATGATCAGTAGTGGAGCCCAGTTGGGTGATCCGGGGATCTGTTTAGCATTTGGGGTAGTCTTCTTTCATTTTGGTACCGTAGTCGGACCTTGAGTGTAATCTGTATGATGGATGTTATTGATGTACTTGTGTGAAGTGGCGATTGTAAGCCAACTATGTATCTTTCCCCTTTATTTATTACATGGATTGTGTGAAGATTACCTCACTTGCGACATTGCTTTCAATGCGGTTATGCCTCTAAGTCGTGCCTCGACACGTGGGAGATATATCCGCATCGAGGGCGTTACACTCTCCCTGTCATCGGAGAGCCGAACTCAACCCTAGAAGCTAGCTCCGAATTCTCAAGGTATGCGCCCATTGAGTACGGCCAGGTGTCATGTACCATACTCAGCTCCGCAGGACCTCGGTTCCCCGTCCAGCCTTCGCCCCTAAGCGAGGCCCTGGACTTAATGCGAGCTCTCGCTAGTATGGAAGTATCACCTCTAAATCGCACCCAGCCCGGATTAGGGGCTAAGAGCGGGGAATTTTACGTCCCACCGACCACCCACTTAATAGCCACTGTCGAGGACTTGACCGACATGCTAGATTACGCCTCCGAAGACATCAATGGTATGGATGACGATGCCGAAGGCGAACCAGGCCATAATCCGCCCATCACCGGGCGTTGGACGGCCACCTCCAAATATGATGTGTATATGGTGGACACTGAAAAAGGACGACGACGACGGCAACAAGGATCCGATCGAGGACAAGCCCGTCGAGGCACCACCGAAATGTCGACGTCAGCGGCGCCGCTCAAAATCGCGTCGTGAAAAGGAAAGAACACTGGTGTCGGTGTCAAAACCGGCGGATCTCGGGTAGGGGGTCCCGATCTGTGCGTCAAGGTCGGATGGTAACAGGAGACAAGGGACACTTTATTTTACCCAGGTTCGGGCCCTCTCGATGGAGGTAAAACCCTACTCCTGATAGATTAATATTGATGATATGGGTAGTACAAGAGTAGATCTACCACGAGATCAAGGAGGCTAAACCCTAGAAGCTAGCCTATGGGTATGATGATGGTTATGATGTGTTTGTCCTACGGACTACAACCCTCCGGTTTATATAGGAACCGGATAGGGTTAGGGTTACACAGAGTCGGTTACATTGGTAGGAGATCTTGAATATCCGCACGCCTATCTTGCCTTCCACGCCAAGGAAAGAACCTTCCGGACACGGGACGAAGTTTTCAATCTTGTATCTTCATAGTCCTGGAGTCCGGCTGAAGATATAGTTCGGCTATCCGAACACCCCCTAATCCAGGACTCCCTCAGTAACCCCCGAACCAGGCTTCAATGACGTCGAGTCCAGCGCGCAAATTTGTCTTCGGCATTGCAAGGCGGGTTCCCCCTCCGAATCTTGTGTACATGTATGAATAATGTCCGTAGTGCTCCTCGGTCTCGGTTCCCAATAATTGTCGTCTTCCACGTGTTGAACGAATGCGAAAAGCCCGGGGGTGTTTTTATATTCACACCCTTGGTCATATGAACGAGCCGCCTATTTAACGGGATGGGGATCTAGATCCAAACCACATCTTCTTCTCCCCGCGAGTTATCATCAGAGCGTCTCCAGCAAAGGTCCATTCCAACATGGCCAGCCATCGTAGCTCCTCCCCTCGCCCCTCCAGCCCCAAATCCGGAGATTGGGAGAGTTGCACCATCCCACACAGCGAGCTAGTGTCACTGCAGGCCAAAGGATTCCTTCCCCAAGCATATATGGTCTCGGTCCGAGCCGGACTCGCCACCTACAACGGCGGCAAGCAAGCGGAGAGCACCCCCAATCCTTCTAAAGGAGAGCGGGTGTGCCTCGTCCCTTATTTATTAAGGGGTCTGGGATTTCCAATTCATCCATTCCTCCGCGGGCTTCTGGAGTTCTACGGCCTCCAGCAGCACAACCTCACGCCTGGCTCCGTGCTACATATTGCAGCTTCGTTACCCTTTGCAAGCTATTTTTAGGCGTCAAGGCTCATTTTGCGCTGTGGAAGAGGTTGTTCTGCTTGGTGCCCCGTTCTCAGAAGGGGTCTATATACCAAGTGGGCGGAGCCGAAATATGGCGCATCGCCGGGACCGGATACCTATCCGGAACCCCAAAGAAGGCGTCCGAGGACTGGCCTTCAGAATGGTTCTACATAGACGACGTCCCACTGCCGGACCCTGCCCGGGTCGGCCTCCCTGAGTTCAGCATGGCTCCCTTAAAGAAACGCTTAAGTTGGCGTCCGCGGAGCTCTCAGAGAGAAAGCAACAGAGACGTTCTTTACCTGATGGGCCGGATAAGACTGTTGGCTCATTCCGGACTAACCATGATTGGAGTCATGGCCGCATGTATTATGCGGGGGGTGCAGCCGCTTCAATATAGGAGCCACCCCATGTGGGATTTCAACGGGGAGGATGACGCCACCCGTTACGGCCGCAAGGGGCCAGACACAGCTGCCGCTCTAGTAAAGATTCTAACATCTTTGTACAAGGGAGAAAAGGAGGACTTCCTCCGCGTCAACCCGCGGGCCGGATTCACTATGTATGAACCTCCAAGTTGGGTAAGTGAACAATTGCACTTGCCCGCTTATTTAATGCTCCCTTGACTAGATACGTAATCTGGTGATTTCAATGCAGGAGCTTCGACAGGAGGTAAAGGATATCAATAGCTGACCTCCACAGCCTGAGGACCCAGAACGGTCCCTCGATCCGGACTCCGAAGAGGATCCGGACATATCGGTGGAGCTCATCGACGGGGTGTTCCACCAGTTAAGCAAAGATAATACCTTGGTGGCCATTACGGCTAATTATCCCGGGTTAATCCCCGCCTCCCAGGTGACAGAAACCGGAGTGTTTATTCCCGCAAGAGAGATTTCATCCTTACATATTTCGGTGTTTCTGACGACAACCGTATTTTACAGGGGAGATTTCCGAGGAGGGAGGCCGAACCTGCGGCGGCTAGCCAACGAGGAGCCGTCGGGCCCCGTGGGGTAAAAAGGGATGAAGTCCGGACTGAGAGTTCGGCACAAAGGTATAACGCGCCCTCTGTCTTCCTGGCGTTATTCTGTCAGGGCATGTTAACATCCATACTGTTTACAGGACGAAGAGGCCTCGCCGGACTATATCCGGAGGGGCCGCCAACCGCGCCTCTACCAGCCAGGCCCCAACGTCTGGTCCGGAGGCGGGGACAAACACCAGGCTTACGCCGAACGCTCCTCCAACAGAGGACGCGGACCGGCTATCTGCCACAAATTCAGAAGTGGAGAGCGCCATAAATCATAGGCGTCGCCGGACAGTTCTACGCGACGCTTGTTTCTCCCGAGAGGCCTTAGACACCTTCAATTCGGGAGATGCGTACCTTCGTGCTGCTAAATATGGTTTAGCCAGAGCCACGGAGCAGTATGTGAAAGACATACGGGTAAGAAAATTTAAATATATATATATAGCAGTAGCCCCCGAGACTTGAAACAGTTGAACTAACTGATTTAAGGATCATATAATATGTAGGTTCTTACTGAGAAGAACACCGTGCTGTCCTAGGAGCTGGAAAAGTGCAAGGCCCAACTAGAGGCCGCACTAGCCGCAACAGGGGAGCCCAAAGGGACCCCCTCACGTATGATATACTTTGAGAGATTAGTATTGTGCGGCTTATGTGCGAATCTGACAATTAATGTTACAGATGGTGCCGGACTAGATCCGGAGAGGCAACAACTCTTACGCCAGTTAAAGGCTGGTGAGAGTACGTTGACAAGGGTGAGGCGAGAGAAGAATGATCTTCAGGATGCCAACACCAAGCTGGATGTTGAACTGAAAGACGTTCGTGGCCAGCTATCTGACTCCACGAAGGAGAATCTGCGTCTTCGACGCGGCATATTTAGTAAGTGCTTGAGCGAACCCTTTGAAAGAAAAAAAAGGAGTTCGGCGAGGAAGACGAATAACAGAATTATGTCTGTAGGTACGCTCATAGGTCGTCCTGCAGAGGAGATGCCCGGTTCTACGGGTTAGCTTCTCCCCGAACTCCTGCAACTGCACGAACGAATTCGGCAGGCAATGCAAGGGGTTGCCCGGGCCTTATGGCCTGCCCACTCCACGCCCGAGGGCCTTGGAGAGCTTGCGGAGAAGCTGACGGGAGCTTGGCGGTGCATCCGGTTGTGGAAGATATCAGCCTGCCGACAAGGCGTGAGGGAGGCCTGGGCCATGGTGAAGACCCGCTTTACGAAGTCTGACCCCAATCACATGGCCGAGGTCGGACCAGTGGGGCCTGACGGGAAGGAGATCCCTGTGAGCTTGGTGTATGGCCAGGTAGAGTTGGCCGCAAAGTATTCCCAGCAGGACTGTAAATTAGACAGCCTGTTAGATGGTATAGAGGAGGAATATGATCAGTCCAGATGACTATGTAATTTATAATTGACATGTGTAATGCCTTCTAGCCGGATTGTAGATCGTTTTTCGTTGCCGACCTTTTCGCTTCGACCTCGGGACCTGACGGTCCGGAGTGTGTCCGAATACCATAACGGCTATATAAAAGCCGGGGTATGCATGGAGACCAGGCGTAGGGGTCATTAGTGCTTTATCGGACAAGTGCCCAACTAGTTATGTTATATTACATGGTTAGTAAGAAACATCTTCCAGAGAGAATAATTCCGTTAAGGGTTCCTTTCGCTGGGGTGGCGTGCCCTAAAGTGCACGTCCGGACTGCAAATGCAGAAGATCATCTGGGGGCATGTATAAAATAAAAAGGTTCATCTTTAGTTCACCAACCGAATATTCCCTTAAGAATGCTAGCTTTCGGCTTCACCCAGTCTGAGGTACACATCCGGCTTATCCGGCAGTAACAATCGCAGAGGTGCTCCCTTTACCGCCTAGCCGAACAATCGGGAACGTAGGGGTAAGCACAGGAGCCAGGCAACCCAGCTTGGCCAAAACTTAAGTCATATCGATGCATATAATGGCGAAGAAAAGGTGCATGCGGAAGTCTGACGCATGCGTTGGGCGTGAAACCCATATAGACAAGCTTCTGTTAAAGAAGCCCCCAGGTTTAAGGAGCGCGGATAGCGTGTCACATAATGAGCCTTTTAAGGGCTAGAAAAGAAAAGAGTAGTAGACAAAGTAAAAAAAAGGTATAACTGTAAATAATGGACAGAGGAAGGAGACAAACACAGAGTCCGGCGCTAGGCATAGAATTTTCGGAGACGTGTGGCGTTCTATGGGTTCGGCTCGAGTCGGTTGTCCGACGCATCTCGCAGGCGGTATGCTCCACCAGTTAGGACTTGGTCGATTATGAATGGACCTTCCCATTTGGGCTTGAGTTTTTTCTTTTGCTTATCCGGCAGGCGCAGAACTAGTTCACCAACGTTGTAATTTTTGGCCCGTACTTCTCTGCTTTGATATCTTCGAGCTTGCTGTCGATAGAATGGGGAACGGGCCTTAGCCACGTCACGCTCTTCCTCTAAGGCGTCCAGGTTGTCCTGCCGATCAAGCTCGGCTTCTCTTTCTTCGTACATGCGCACTCGAGGTGAGTCATGAATTATGTCGCAGGGCAGAATCGCCTCAGCGTCGTACACCATAAAGAATGGCGTGAATCCGGTGGTACGATTTGGCGTGGTTCGCAGCCCCTAGAGTACGGAGTCGAGCTCCACTACCCAGTGCATATCAGATTCCTTGAGGGACCGCACTAGTCTGGGTTTGATGCCGCTCATGATGAGACCATTTGCACGTTCGACCTGACCGTTAGTTTGTGGGTGATAGACAGAAGCGTAGTCGAGCTTAATGCCCATGTTTTTGCACCACAGCTTTACTTCATCAGAGGTGAAGTTTGTGCCGTTATCGGTGATAATGCTGTGGGGGACACCATAGCGGTGTACGACCCCGGATACGAAGTCTATCACAGGTCCGGATTCAGCCGTCTTGACAGGCTTGGCTTCTATCCATTTGGTGAATTTATCCAGCATGACCAATAAGTATTTTTTTGTGGGTTCCGCCTTTAAGGGGTCCCACCATATCGAGCCCCTAGACCGCGAAAGGCCAAGTGATGGGGATAGTTCGGAGGGCGTTGGGTGGCATATGGCTTTGGTTGGCAAAGAGCTGGCAACCGACGCACCGTTTGACTAGGTCCTGAGCGTCTGCTCTAGCCGTCGGCCAATAGAAGCCAGTACAGAAAGCCTTGCTTACAAGGGGCCGAGCCGCGGCGTGATGGCCACCGAGTCCGGCATGAATTTCAGCCAACAGACTCCGCCCTTCCTCTTCGGAGATACACCTTTGAAGGACTCCTGTAGTGCTTTTCTTATATAGCTCTCCCTCGTGGACTTTATAGGCTTTAGATCGCCGCACTATGCAGCGTGCCTTGTTTTGGTCCTCGGGGAGTTCCTGCCTAGTAAGGTAGGCTAGGAATGGTTCCGTCCACGGGGCGATGACCGCCATTATTGCGTGGGCTGAGGGTGTAATTTCGGTGGCGGGGCCGCCGATTATGTCTGATTGTTCGGCATTGGGTTGTGCGGTTATGCCCGGGCTATTATCTGAGGCTGAGGCTATTATCCGGTTCGGCATTGATTTATAGACTCCCTCAACTGGCATCAGAGACAACACTCTGGACGATGCCGAAGATCCTGAAGACCCCTACGAGCCTGCGTCCGAGCAGGATGAATGGGAGGAGGGACAAGTTAACCCCGACGAGCCGGTCGGGAATGAGGATACGGAGGATAGTAACTATCTACCAATCTTCGAGGAGGATGTCAGCCTCGGCAACAAAGACTTCATCGTGCCAGAGAAACCCCTTGAGCAAGAGCGCTTTAAGTGATAGCTCATCGCAACTGCGAGGAGCCTAAAAAAAGAAACAACAGCAACTTCAAGCCGAATAGGATACGCTCAACGACAGATGGGCCCAGGTCCTAGCTGCCGAGGAATATGGCCTCGAGCGCCCAACAAAGAGTTATCCAAAGCGTCGGCTACTGCCACAATTCGGTGACGAGGGCCTTGAGCCAATACCGTCAAGATATAATCGTATTGATGAACCAGACCGACCACCACTTGGGCGAGACAAATCGGCTGCTTATGCCGAACACCAGCCCGCACCACCTCGCCATCGAGGCAAAGAGGCAGCGGCTTCGGACTACACCTATGACTTACGCCAGGACCTGGACAATAGAGCCAGTTAGGCCAGATCAATCTATGGATCAAAGGGCGTGCTCCAACGCGATATGACGGCCATCAAGCCTGGCGCGATAAGCATAACCTCATCTGGGCAGAAAACCGAACACGGATGTCATCCGAACTCCATCGTAACATTGCCCGATATAGAGTCACCACACACCCCTTATGCTTTACCGATGAGGTAATGCAACACCAGTTCCCAGAAGGGTTCAAACTCGCATACGATGGAATGACAGATCCCGTGGTATGGTTTGAAGACTTTCTTCTCCATATTCACATGGCTCGCGGTGCCGATCTCCATGCCATTAAATACCTCCAACTAAAACTAAAGGGACCAGCACGGCACTAGCTAAACAGCCTCCCAGAGAACTCTATTGGCAGTTGGGAAGATTTGGAGGATGCATTTCGAGACAACTTCCAAGGTACTTATGTCCGGCCACCGGACACCGATGACCTTAGTCACATAGTCCAGCAACCCGGAGAGTCAGCCCGCAAACTCTGGACTCGGTTCTTAATTAAAAATAACCAACGTCGATTGTTCGTATGTTGAAGCCCTAGAGGCCTTTAAACATAGCGTCCACGACAAATGGCTTGCCCGACACCTCGGCCAAGAAAAGCCGAAGTCTATGGCAGCTCTTACCGCACTCATGACCCGCTTCTGTGGAGGAGAAGATAGCTGGTTAGCTCATAGAAGCAACAGTACCAGCGACCACGGCACCTCCAAAGCCAGGGACGGCAACGGACGATCGCGGCGTAACAAGCACAAGCATCGGAATGACAATGAAGAAACCGAAGATACATCGGTCAATGCCGGATTCACCGGCTCTAAAACCGGTCAGCGGAAGAAACCATTCAAAGGAAACAGGGACAACCCATCCAATTTAGGAAAAATACTTGATCGGCCTTGCCAGATTCATGGTACCCCCGACAAGCTTGCAAATCATTCCAACAGAGACTATTGGGTCTTCAAACAGGCCGGTAAGTTAAACACCGAACATAAGGGGAAAGGGCCGCCCAGTGAGGACGATGATGAGCCCCGCCCATCGAACATAGGGGGGAAGAAGAAATTTCCCCCTGAGGTAAAAACAATGAACATGATATACGTCACTCATATCCCCAACAGGGAGCGCAAGTGCGCACTAAGGGACATCTACGCCATCGAGCCGGTCACCCCAAAATTCAATCCTTGGTCGCCTTGTCCAATCACCTTTGATCGCAGAGACCACCCAACCAGTATCCGACACGGAGGTTCAGCAGCCCTGGTCCTCGATCCAATCATCGATGTATTTCATCTCACTAAGTCCTTATGGATGGCGGCGGTGCTCTTAACTTGATTTATCAAGTCACTGTTCGTAAAATGGGTATTGACCCGTCAAGAATCAAGCCTAGTAACACCACCTTCAAAGGAGTGATACCCGGTGTTGAGGCCCACTGCACGGGTTCATTAACATTGGAAGTAGTCTTCGGTTCACCAGATAACTTCCAAAGCGAAGACTTGATCTTCGACATTGTCGCCTTTCGCACTGGTTATTATGCACTGCTCGGATGAACCGCCTTCGCACGCTTCAATATAGTCCCGCACTATGCTTACTTAAAGCACAAGATGCCCGGACCGCGTGGCATTATAACAGTCAATGGAAATACGGAGCGCTCCCTCCGTACTGAGGAGCATACCGCATCCCTCGCAGCCAAAGTACAGAGCAGCCTTATCAAGCCGAACACTTCGTCGGCCATCAAGCCCTCGGACACTGTTAAACGAGTCCTTCCTACTCTGTAGAACGACAGCTTGGTAAATTCAGAGCTGTACTAGCAGTTCCGCCTCCGTCAATCGCCCCATCTAACCGCGGCATATGTACCTCGTGTGCATAATTATGCATTTAAAATACCTTGGGAAACGACAGAGGCACATTACGGACGAGGTTCATAGCGCGGCTCGACCCTATTTGGACCTAAACCTTTTTTCCCTTTCTTTTTTTCCTCATATTACAGGTTTGTTAAAACCTAATCACTTCACGGTCGCACAAGGGCTCTTTCACAAGCCCCCTCTATACATGCGATCGTCGATTTCTCCTCTTAAAGGATTCGGCACCAAGGCGACAACAGCGCAGACGTGCGGCAGGGCATCAAGGGAATCTTCAAGAATACCTTTTCTTTTTTCGGCCCTGTATATAGCTTCCCCTTGTGTACAAATTATCGGCATGTAAAATAGCCTTGATCTTTATGGCATTATCTCTAATAGCACATTTTTGACGTATCAATCAGATTATAATGGAAACAGTTTCTCACCAACCCCTGTTCGGTATTGGTTTATTTCATGAATCTGTATTCCTTCCTTGCGTCAGATTGCCATATATATTTTGGTACGGCTTAAATGCCAGGGGATCTATTCGGCCACACATAATCTCGGAAGAAAAAATTCTAAATACTTCTAGAGTATACTTCGGCGTCCCGAATATTGCATTATATGCATCAGCTCTGAATCATGTCTTTGGTCAATAGTTGGGTTGCCCGGCTCCTATGATTACTACCTTAAGTTCCGCTTGTTCGACTAGGGTAGTAAAGGGAGAACTACTGCGATTGTGTTTCTGGTTCGTCCGGTCAAACACCTCAGCAGAGAAAGCCGAAAACTGACTGTCATGATTCGGCAAGAGCTGGTCGGCGATTCGGCGACTTGCTATAAATCTCTTGCAATTTCTTCCGTATTATATGAATGACTAGCCTTCGTCTGGTCATGCGCCTAAGGCATCCCAGTTCGGATAGCCGCATACGCACCAGGGGCTAGTATCTAGTCCCATCGTCAAACTCCTATGGCTAAGTGAAAGTGATAAAGCCGCATAGTCGGATTGCCTGGTTCGCTGCGCAAACACCTCCTTTACGGACCAAGACGTTGGGTCAAGTGTGATCGTGCGCTATTCCAAACACCCCCGTAGCATCTACGTGGGGGCTAAAGCCGACGACTGGCGAACTCTCAGAATTAAAAACGCAGCACAGGATGAAAGTAATTTCAGCTAAAAGCATACATATATTACAGGCCTTGGTTCATACCACAAAGTCTGGATAAACATATTACATTCATTCAAACATGATGTCCATTGAGCATTGGCCCTCTACTATTCGGGCACCTGCCAAGACATCGACAAAATACCGCTCCGGCTTGCAGTGGTCCTTGCCTTCGGGTGGGCCCTCAGTCGCCACGACGGTGGCCTTCATCTTCGCCCAGTGCACCTTGACACGGCAAAGGCCATCTGCGCACCCTCTATGCACGTCGAACGCTTTACAGCTTCAACTCGGGGCAATGCGTCGGCGAGTCGCTTCACCAGGCCGAAGTAGCTGCTAGGAATGGGTTCAGCTGGACACAGCCGGACTATGACGTCCTTCATGGCCAATTCGGACATCCTATGCAGCTCCACCAGTTGCATCATTTGGTTGTTCAATAGCGTCGGACGCTCCGGCGCCAGGAACTGTGACCAGAAGAGCTTCTCCGTTGTGTTCCCCTCCTGGGCCCAGAAGAACAGTGCGACGACGGCAACACTCTTTGGAAGATCCGCAAAGGCGTTTGGAGAACTCCATAGTCGAGTGATCAAGGCATATCTTTGACCGCCAAATATACTCTGCAAAAGAAAGGGCTTACCAGCCGCTATCTGTTCGGCCTGCCGGATCTCCTCCCGTGCCGCCCGGGACTCGGTCCGCGCTTATTTGGCCTCTTGGAGGGCCTTGACGAGATCGACCGCATGGGTCGTACTCTTGTCCTCCAAGGCCTCGCACTTGCCGATGGCATCCTTCAGCTCTTGCTCCACCACGGCCACCCTCTCCTCATGCTGGCGGCGGGCGACCTGTTCGGTCTTTAAGTCTGCAGCCACTTTGTCAGTGGCCGCTTTGCTCGCCTTTGCCTGCTCCTTGGCTTGGGCAAGGGCACTCTTGAGGATCTCAACCTCGGCCGCACTACCTGCAATCATATCCATGGCAGTGTATGAGCTTAACTCTGAATTTGTATATCACTTTAGACATATAAGAGCTCTTTTAAAACATACCTTGCACCTCATCGAACCGCTTGTTAATGCGGACGATCTCCTCATCAGCCAGCTCCAGCTTTCGATTGAGTTCGGAAACTTCAGTTGCTTGGGCGGTTGCCACCAACAGGGAAGCCTGTTATAAAATAGAAAAGTATGTCACCTCTTCCGAATACTATGTGATCCTCTGTTCAGTTCTTCTTTTTTCAAAGCCGAACAGTCCCAGGGGCTACTATCTATATACAGGCATATTTCCTTCATATGAAAAGCATCTAAGAGTATTACGCCGCATACCTCGAAGCCTGTTAGCAAGCTGGTGAAGGCTTCATTCAGCCCGCTCTTGGCGGACTGAACCTTCTCAACCACCACACCCATCAGGGTGCGGTGCTCCTCCATGATGGAAGCACGTTGTAGTGCCTCCACCAGAGTGTTCAGTGCCTCCGGATTAGTGGAGGTCGCCGTTGGAGTCGACGCTCCCCCCTTCCTCAAAGGGGGTTGCTCGCTCGATTCCGGATCCATATGGGTCTCTAGAATAGTGTTCGGCGGGGGCCGGACTGGTCCGGGCCCCCATCGTTAGTCTCCATGGGGGTTGCACCCCCATGTTCTCGGCAGCTGAGGCATCACCCTCTGGCGCCGTCTTGGCGGCCTCCCTCACCTCTCCATGGCCCGGAGAGGCCCTTCGGGACAACACCTCAATGTGATCCACGGTGGTTGGCGGAGAAGCTCGCGGAGGCGTCTCGCTCTCCGCCATCTCTAGCGCAAGCGAGCTCCCCTCAGATATCTATGGATTGGGGAGGTCGCGGGCAGGAGTGAAATACACACAGCATAATATGTTATATTCAAAACATAAAGGACCAAATATTTTTAAAGTATCCTTTGATACTTATGATGCGGCCAGGGGCTTTGCCCTGGGGTGCCTCTTGGGGATGGGTTCGGCATCCAAATCCAAACCATCCGAGAGGGTTATCTTCCCCCTCTTGGACACCCCCTCCTCCAGGTCTACGGAGGCTGCCCTTTTCTTCTTCCTCCCCTCGAGGGGAGAATCACTTTCCTCCTCCTCTTCATCTTCATCTCCCTCGTAGGATGAGAGGGCTTCGGTCTCTCCGGACACTGCGTCCGAAGTACCTTTACGACGGAGGCCACCCTTGGCCTCCTTAATCTTCTTCTTGGCCTTCTTCTCCCGCGCCTAATACGGCACCGAAACTAGCATCCTCATTAGCAGGGGAGTGGCTGGGTCTTCAGGTAGCAGAGCCGGACACTTGATCTGCTCTGCCTTCGTTGTCCAGCCCTGAATGAGGGATGGAACACTCAGTATACCCTATAGTTTATGAACCGAATTTATGTTCGGAAACGACACACTTACCAGTGTGGCCGGATTCTCACTATCGAGGCTGATGTCTTCGGTCTTTTTTGGCCACATTTTCTGGGCCTTGAAGAGCAGATTCTTCGTGCGTTGTGCCGAAGAAGCACTACAGGGTCCGCGAGCCTTCCGGATTGAACTCCCACATGTGGAGAGGCCGGAGTTTGCAGGGGAGGATCCGGCGGAAGAGCATCACATGAATAACCTTAGTGAGACTGGTGTTGTTTCTTATCATGTTTTTGATGCGCTTTTGCAGCTACATCACTTCCACGGTCGACCCCCGGTCCAGACCCTTGTTGGTCCACGACACGAGCCGCATAGGGGCCCCAGATCTGAACTCAAGAGTGGTCGTCCACCTGGCACCGCGGAGTTCGGTGATGTAGAACCATTCATGTTGCCACACCTTGATGGTCTCCACAAAGGAGCCTTTAGTCCAAGTGGTGTTGGGGAGCTTGCTCACCATGGCGCTGCCGTAGTTCGCATGCTACCCGTCGACCACCTTTGGCTTCACATTAAAGACTTTTAGCCATAGGCCAAAGTGTGGGGGGGTGCGGAGTAGCGCCCCGCACACGACGATAAACGCCGAGATGTGGAGGAAACAATTTGGGGCTAGGTCATGGAAATCTAGCCCGTAGTAGAACATGAGGCCGCGGATAATGGGGTGAGGGGGAAACCCTAGTTCGCAGAGGAAGTGAGGGATGAACACAACCCTCTCGCCGGGATCTGAAGGAAATATGCCCTAGAGGCAATAATAAAGTTATTATTTATTTCTTTATTTCATGATAAATGTTTATTATTCATGCTAGAATTGTATTAACCGGAAACATGATACATGTGTGAATACATAGACAAACAAGAGTGTCACTAGTATGCCTCTACTTGACTAGCTCATTAATCAAAGATGGTTATGTTTCCTAACCATAGACAAAGAGTTGTTATTTGATTAATGGGATCACATCATTAGATGAATGATCTGATTGACTTGACCCATTCCGTTAGCTTAGCACTTGATCGTTTAGTTTGTTGCTATTGCTTTCTTCATGACTTATACATGTTCCTATGACTATGAGATTATGCAACTCCCGTTTACCGGAGGAACACTTTGTGTGCTACCAAACGTCACAACGTAACTGGGTGATTATAAAGGTGCTCTACAGGTGTCTTCGAAGGTACTTGTTGGGTTGGCGTATTTCGAGATTAGGATTTGTCACTCCGAATGTCGGAGAGGTATCTCTGGGCCCTCTCGGTAATGCACATCACTTAAGCCTTGCAAGCATTGCAACTAATGAGTTAGTTGCGGGATGATGTATTACGGAACGAGTAAAGAGACTTGCTGGTAACGAGATTGAACTAGGTATAGGATACCGACGATCGAATCTCGGGCAAGTAACATACCAATGACAAAGGGAACAATGTATGTTGTTATGCGGTCTGACCGATAAAGATCTTCGTAGAATATGTAGGAACCAATATGAGCATCCAGGTTCCGCTACTGGTTATTGACCGGAGACGTGTCTCGGTCATGTCTACATTGTTCTTGAACCGTAGGGTCCGCACGCTTAACGTTACGATGACAGTTTCATTATGAGTTTATGTATTTTGATGTACCAAAGGTTGTTCGGAGTCCCAGATGTGATCACGGACATGACGAGGAGTCTCGAAATGATCGAGACATAAAGATCAATATATTGGACGACTATATTCGGACACCAGAAGTGTTCCAGGTAATTTTAGAGAAAACCGGAGTGCCGAAGGGGTTACCGGAACCCCCCGGGGAAGTATTGGGACTTAGTGGGCCTGAGGGGAGAGAGAGGGCAGCAGCCCAGGAGGTGGCGCCCCCCCCATGAGGAGTCTGAATTGGACTAGGGAGGGGGGGCGCGGCCCCTCTTTCCCTCTCCCTCTCCCTCTCTTTCCTTCCACCTCTCTCTTCCTAGTTGGACTAGGAAAGGGGAGTCCTACTCCCTCTAGGAGGAGGACTCCCCCTCCCTTTGGCGCGCCCCATAGGGCCAGCCGGCCTCCCCCCTTGCTCCTTTATATACAGGGGCAGGGGGCACCCTAGAACACACAAGTTGATCTTCATGATCGTTCCTTAGCCGTGTGCGGTGCCCCCCTCCACGATATTACACCTCGATCATATTGTAGCGGTGCTTAGGCGAAGCCCTGCGACGGTTGAACATCAAGATTGTCACCACGCCATCGTGCTGACAGAACTCCTCCCCAAGGCTTTGCTGGATCGAAGCCCGGGGAGCGCCATCGAGCTGAACGTGTGCCAAGAACTCGGAGGTGCCGGAGTAACGGTGCTTGGATCGGTTGGACCGGGAAGACGTACGACTACTTCCTCTACGTTGTGTCAACGCTTCCGCTTCGGTCTACGAGGGTACGTAGACAACACTCTCCCCTCTCGTTGCTATGCATCACCATGATCTTGCGTGTGCGTAGGAAATTTTTGAAATTACTACGTTCCCCAACAGTGGCATCCGAGCCAGGTTTTTTATGGTTTGATGTTATATGCACGAGTAGAACACAAGTGAGTTGTGGGCGATATAAGTCATACTGCTTACCAGCATGTCATACTTTGGTTCGGCGGTATTGTTGGATGAAGCGGCCCGGACCGACATTATGCGTACGCTTACGCGAGACTGGTTTTACCTCCGTGCTATGCACACAGGTGACTAGCGGGTGTCAGTTTCTCCAACTTTAGTTGAATCGAGTGTGGCTACGCCCGGTCCTTGCGAAGGTTAAAACAGCACCAACTTGACAAACTATCGTTGTGGTTTTGATGCGTAGGTAAGAACGGTTCTTGCTAAGCCCAGTAGCAGCCACGTAAAACTTGCAACAACACAGTAGAGGACGTCTAACTAGTTTTTGCAGGGCATGTTGTGATGTGATATGGTCAAGACGTGATGAGATATAAGTTGTTGTATAAGATGATCATGTTCTGTTGAAGTTATCGGCAACTGGCAAAAGCCTTATGGTTGTCTCTCTATTGCATAAGAAGCAAGCACCAAATAATTGCTTTACTTTATCTCTATGCGATAGCAATAGTTGCAAGAGCAATAGTTGGCGAGACGACCATGTGACGACATATTGATATAGATCAAGATGATGGAGATCATGGTGTCATGCCGGTGATGATGGAAATCATGAAGATGCTTTGGAGATGGAGATCAAAGGCACAAGACGATGATGGCCATATCATGTCACATATTTTGATTGCATGTGATGTTTATCTTTTATACATCTTATTTTGCTTGGTTCGATGGTAGCATTTTAAGATGATCTCTCACTAATTATCAAGAAGTGTTCTCCCTGAGTATGCACCGTTGCAAAAGTTCTTCGTGCTGAGACACCACGTGATGATCGGGTGTGATAGGCTTTACGTTCAAATACAACGGGTGCAAAACAGTTGCACACGCGGAATACTCAGGTTTAACTTGACGAGCCTAGCATATAACAGATATGGCCTCAGAACACGGAGACCGAAAGGTCGAGCGTGAATCATATAGTAGATATGATCAACATAGTGATGTTCACCAATGAAACTACTCCGTCTCATGTGATGATCGGACATGGTTTAGTTGATTTGGATCACGTGATCACTTAGAGGATTAGAGGGATGTCTATCTAAGTGGGAGTTCTTAAGTAATATGATTAATTGAACTTTAATTTATCATGAACTTATTCCTGGTAGTATTAGCATATCTATGTTGTAGATCAATAGCTCGCGTTGTTGCTTTCATATGTTTATTTTTGATATGTTCCTAGAGAAAACTAAGTTGAAAGATGTTAGTAGCAATGATGCGGATTGGATCCGTGATCTGAGGTTTATCCTCATTGCTGCACAGAAGAATTATGTCCTTAATGCACCGCTAGGTGACAGACCTATTGCAGGAGCAGATACAGACATTATGAACGTTTGGCTAGCTCAATATGATGACTACTTGATAGTTTAGTGCACCATGCTTAAACGGCTTAGAATCGGGACTTCAAAGACGTTTTGAACGTCATGGACCATATGAGATATTCCAGGAGTTGAAGTTAATATTTCAAGCAAATACCCGAGTTGAGAGACATGAAGTCTCCAACAAGTTCTATAGCTAAAAGATGGAGGAGAATCGCTCAACTAGTGAGAATGTGCTCAGATTGTCTGGGTACTACAATCGCTTGAATCAAGTGGGAGTTAATCTTCCAGATTAAATAGTGATTGACAGAATTCTCTAGTCACCATCGCCAAGTTAGTAGAACTTCGTGATGAACTATAATATGCAAGGGATAACGGAAACGATTCCCAAGCTCTTCATGATGCTAAAATCGACGAAAGTAGAAATCAAGAAAAACATCAAGTGTTGATGGTAGACAAGACCACTAGTTTCAAGAAAAGGGCAAAAGGAAGAAGGGGAACTTCAAGAAGAACCACTACACCATGAACAAAACTTACGGGTCACCACATCTGCCAGGAAAACCAGTTAATGGAGGCAGAGAAACTGTCGGGAATGCATTTTACCGGCAATTACAAACTGCGCTTGAAAGTCCTGTCGGGAAAAAGAATTCCTGGCAGTTATATGAAACCCCGTCAGTTCTGTTGCCCTACATGGTCGAAGCTTTGCCGATAGTTAGAACTATTCCAGGCATACAGCTTTTCCCCGGCAGTTTAGCAATTCATGGCAGATTGAAGTATTCCCGGCAGTTAGTCTGCCTGTATTTGTGTCTAGTGCCAACACATAAATCTCCTGTACTATTTTGTGCCTGATATCATTTATACATGTAGTTCATCTCCAAAAAATAATTAAGGTTGCATCACTTAAGAGATAATGTGTACCAATACATATGTATATATATGAGCAATCAACCGTACATACATAGGTTCACAAGCTAGTCTAGTAGTACTACGGGAGAGCCAAAAGGACAAAGCTCCATCGCGTGCCTGCATGCACACATAGGCATACACGTACAATATTACAGGATAGCCAAAAGCACAGCGATCCAGCATGTCTACATGCACACATAGGCATACATATGTAGATTCTTAAGACCACCATTACATTGTAGGCAAAAGCGCAAAATAAAGATCTAGTTTTAGGTAGAAACATATCCTAGCAGAAGATCCGTTTAGCTCACAAAACACACCTCTTGAAACTTCTGCTTGTGGGTACAACCTGGCAGAAATCAGTAACAACATTAAATTAGGTTCAGAGCCACTGAATATGACATAGGGTTTGGACACAGTAGGTAAATTCATCATATGGCGAATTTTCAGAACAGTGCAACAAAGAGAAAATGATGGACAATACTTCATTCATGTAACTAAATGTGCACGCGATAAACTAGCCGGAAGGCTGGAAATTAACAGAACATCACCACAAAGGAGCAAAAAAAAGTTCAAAAATAGCTGCAGATTCTAATATGGTCATAAATTCACATGCCGCTGGTGAACAATTAGCTCATGCAATGAAATTTTATATTTCACGAGCTAGCAAAGTTGATTTATCACATCAGTTGCACTTTCGCAAGACCTAGGCGGAAGCAACATTTGGGATCCCTTCGAGTTATCAATTTCACAAATCAAAAGATCCGTTGTGCATTAAGAATTATTTGCAGATGGAAGCAAAGATCTTAATATAACTTCCTAGAATCAAGAAAGCATCTAAGACATGGCTAAATGAAAGAGGGCAGTGGATAATCACTGAATTGTTCGCATTGATGCAGACTACAACCCTGGATGGGTAGCAGTAAATATGAGTTTGTCCCATTTCATACATTAGAGCGGCGAAGTCAGATTATAGATGTATTAACATATCATTGTATCAGGTCAGAAATGGATTATATTTTTAATTTTGCAACAAGAATAGTTATTTTTTGTCTATACTCAAGGTGATTCACAACTGAGGTTCAATCATTTTCATAAAGTAGTGGCTGATCCTACATTTCCGAGTGCTATAGATGTCGTGGTTCTAAGTCTGACAGTAGAATGGGGGGTAGGAATGGAGAGGCAAGATCCTAGCTTTGGAGTAGTTGTGCACGCAAGAGTTTTACGAGTTCAGGCCCTTCTCAGAAGAAGTAATAGCCCTACGTCTCGGAGCCCGGAGGCGGTCGACTGGATTATATGCGTGTGTGTTACAAAGATGCGAACCCTTCTTCCTGTGGAGGGGGGTGGCTTATATAGAGTTCGCCAGGACCCCTGCCAGCCCACGCAATGAAGGATCTTAAGGTACATTAAGGCAGGGCATTACTGGAAACGCCCTGTATAAAGTGCTATAAAGGCTATAAAGGCTATTTAACTTCAGACCGTCTGGATGCGGTGTGGCTTCTGTGCTTCCTATGGTCGAGTGAATCTTCATGGTCGAGTGTCTCTGCGCTCGTCGAGTGTTATTGTATTTGTCGAGTGGATGCTTATCAGGTCGACTGGTAAGCAGCCTCTTTTAGTCAGTGACCTTGGGGAGGGTACCCTTGGGCAGGCCTATGACCCTACCCTAGGTACGTGACTTCATCATTAGCCCCCGAATGGATCGAGGTTTGAGTGAGGAAGGAGTTGATAGCCTTCCGACCTGTTTCTTGCGTTGCAAGTGTGTCTTGCTCTGGATCAACGGCCTTTTAGCGATGGCTTAAAATTCTCTTTCAGTCGCCTTGATCCATTCTTTGCGTTTGCCGAGTGAACTTCGTGGTCTTGAGGATCTACGAGTGACAGATCGATGGAGACTCGCTGTCTGGCTGATTGCTCTGCGGTTAGCGGATTTCCCGGGATCTGAATTTTGGGAACTGCGTGAAGCGGAGAAAACCGCGGCACTCGGATGGGACGTGACGATGACGCCTCGATCTTTGCGCCGCCTTTTTCGCCACGTACCGCTCGCGCGCCTGTTGCGGCATTTGATGGATTTCCTGGGCCTACTGGTCAGCCACTCGGAAGTGGCCTTATTTAAGGCGCCAGGCGGGGGTATTTTGAACAGTGCCAACACAATCTTCGTCTTCCTCCGCCCCCAAATCTCTCTGTAGCGCCCGCAGCTTTCTCAGTGCCGCCGCTTCGCACCGGTCTCGCCGGCGACAATGGGGAAGGAGAAGATTGCGGCTCTGGAGCGGGCGAGGAAGGCGACGGCGACGGTGAAGGGGAGGGCATCAAGCCGGGGCGGATCCTCGTCTCGGTCCCAACTGCCGCAGGGTTGGGTCCAAGGAGATTGGATCCGCTCGGCCATCACCGAGAAGGATCTCGCCGATCTCGCCGAAGAGGGACTGATCCCCCACGGGTCGGCAAGGCTCCCGGGAACGGAGACGCAACCGCAGCCGAAGGAGGGTGAGTGTGTTCTTCTGGCCACTCATGTAGATCGTGGGTTTTCTCTGCCGCCGAGTCCTTTCTTCCGGGGGTTTCTGAACTTCTTTGGGGCGCAACTCCATCATTTCATTCCCAATTCCATCGTCTACCTCGCTGCGTTTGTTTCGCTGTGTGAAAATTTCTTGGGCTGTCGCCCGCACTGGGGGCTTTTCAAGCACATATTCACCTGTCGCTCTCAGTCGGTGGAGAAGACAAATACAGACGACGAGAGAACTCAAGTGATCCAGATGTGCGGGGGACTCGGAGTCCAGACGAGAGGCAAGAGCGCCTTTCCGGCGATGACTCTGCCCGACTCGGTTAGAGGATGGCAGTCGACCTGGTTCTACTGCCAAGACCAGTCGACGCCGGGGCAGTCGACTTGGCTCCCCCTTTTCTCCATGAGTCGAGTAGACAAGCCATCTTCTCTGAAGGTGGTACCAGAGGAGAAGGCCCAAGTGAAGTTGTTGATGGGGCGCGTAGTCCAGCTTATTTGAGACGGGGTGACTGGCATGGATCTTCTGGAAGTTTTCCTCCGACGGCGAATTCAACCTCTGCAATACCGAGGCCATCCGATGTGGATGTACTCTGGTACCGAAGACACTACTCGGGTTCATCCAGAGGAGGTCGACGATGCCACGCTGGAGAGGTGGATGACTGCCATCACTAGGAACAAGGACAATCCTCGAGGTGCCAGGAGAGTTCTCCCATTCGACCAGTCTCGTCAACCAGATAAGGTACGAACACTTTTCTCCGACTGATTTGTAATATTCAATCTGCTTGTTTCCTCTTCCGAGACAGTCGATTGACCTTTACCTTGTTTGTTGTTCTCCAGGAAATTAATGAAATGTATTCGACGCCCAATGGAGCGCAGGAGCAGGCTGTGGAAGGAGAGGCGAGCGGAGGCGAGAGCGGAGACGAGCCAGAGGAGTGGGAGTCCGACGGCGAAGGGGAGGGAAGCGGCGACGCCTACTCCAGTGAGGAGGAGGAGGAGGAAGTTGAACCTCCTCGCACAGAAAGGCGGTCCAAGCTTACGCACGACCCTGCGCGGGAGCGGGGTAAGGCGACTGCTCCTGTGGGGCAGTCGTCGAAGCGTCCCAGGACTTCTTCGCCCGCGCCGACTGAAAAAGATCCCAAGCATCCGCGTGCGACGCCGTCCAAGCCCCCAAGGCCTTGCCCAGGATGAAAATGACTATTCCCACCATTTCTAGGTAAAGAGTTGAACTTGTCTTCTCTTGCTAAATGTGACAGATTTTGGTCGACTCATTGACCGAGTCGACTGACTCTTGAAATTTGCAGTGCTGCTACCTCGGAGATTTCCGCCAAGGGTGATGGCCAGGAGATGGAAGACGCTGTTACCTCCAACCCGGGTATGATTAGTGATGCTTTATTCTGGGTCGACTGCTGATTTCTTATCATTCCGGTCGGTTGAACTTTTCTTGCAGCTCCTCCTCATGTCATTGACCTCCCTGATGACGACGACGAAGAGTTGCTGAGGGCGGGGAGGAACAGGAAGGCTCTGGCCGGCAAGACTCCACAAGCTACCCCGACGCCTGAGGTCGTGGTTCGGGATGGAGGTGATGCTAGTCGGACTTCGGTGACTTTTGCTGTACCGCTGACGAGTGCTCGACCCACTTCGTCGACTGTTGCTCCACCATCTCTTTTTGCTATCCACCACGTCCCGGAAGACCCAGTGAGCGCTGCTAAGGAAGCCATTCGCCAAGCAGGGATTATGATGGAACAAGTGAAGGTGGTCCGAGAGGCCGGTCAGGCGGCTTATGATGCCAGTTCAGCTCTTCAGAATAATGTTCAGGTAAGTCGACTTGTCTGTTTCGTTATGAAACGCCACCTGAAAACTGCTTCTTTCTGAAGATTTTTGCTGTTTGTACACCAACTGGGGTGTGTGTGTCGATTGAATTTCTGTGGGGGCACGCTGAGTGCACCCAGTGGGTGTAGTCCCCGAGGCTATGGTGGACTGCTGGCAGTCGACTATAGTCTCTATACTTTCAAACTTCTTCACTCGGCCTGGACGGACCAAGTCGAGTGGAACCAACAAAAGCCTGTGGGGGCACGCTGAGTGCACCCACTGGGTGTAGTCCCCGAGGCTATGGTCGACTGCTGGCAGTCGACTATAGTCTAAAGAACTTTATGCTTATATATATATATATATATATATATATATATATATATATATATATATATATATATATATATATATATATAGAGCATGGATTTTCTATCAACACTAGCTAGAGTGGCTGTTATCTGAACCCTTTGCTTGCATCGAGATCCGAACTTTCTTGTAGATAAGGTTCCTATTTCTTGAATTTTGGATGATCTCTATTACCAAAGAGGAAGCCATGTGGGGGTCCTTTACACAGCAGCGGACTAAAATGGAAGCCTATGACCTGCGATGGCAGGAGTATTCATAGAATGCATGCATCCCCTTTCAAGCATTGGTCTTCGAGCATGAACCATTCTGGGTAAGCATGTGATATATGTTTTGTTGTGTAGCTAACACTCAAAGGTTCCACCCATCCTAAGCTTTTTTTAGCAAGTATGGACATGATTTGGCTGCAGCGACCGCAAACGGTTCGGCACCTTCAAAACCGCTTGTCAATAACTGCCCTTGCTGCTGGGCCGGCACGTTTTGACAAGCTAGGAACCGTTCTTGCTGGGACTGTTACTGTCATGTTTTCAGTTGCAAGCCTGAGAAAATGTTGCATGCTGCAACTCGGCTTGAATTTTCAATGAATCATCCATTCATAGTGACTTGCAAGCTGTTTTAACCGGTGATCAGCTGATCATTTTAGAGCCGAAAGGGCCATTAATTGTAGACCAAAAATGAGTCTGTAGTGAAGAAAATCAAATCAGCGCGATACATAGCTGCATCTCTTTGACATTGTTCAACAGGTAGAGTGAGCTAGGTGCTGTTTACATGCTCAGCCACATCGCATAGCAGCCGGATGAAAAGCACAAATGCGGGTGCGCGAGCGTGCAGATCGGCGAGCCAGGAGATGTTTGCATGTATGCATACATTACCTAAATCACTTAGTCAATAGTCATGAGTGTTAGTGGGCTGAAAGCTAGCTGTTGCAGGTTGCTAATAGAGTGTGAGGATCAGTACGTTGGCAAGCCGGGAGACTAGTTCTAAGGGTGTTGAGTTAGTTGAGGCATACACGTAAACTTGAGTCGATCCTTGAGAGTAGGTTGCATGTGCATGTGAGTTAGTTGTGTTAGTCCAGTACGTGTGCCTGCATGTACTAGCTAAGTACCTAGTGGTGAGTGGTAAACGGATCAAGCCGTTGTGTGGCTTTATCGTGTGTGTGTGTGCATGCATGTCCCTCTTTTTGTTGAGAAGAAATAGAGAAAGAGACACAAGTTGTGAGCAGTGCCAGGAAAAAAAACTCTATGCTTTTCTTCTTCCTTGTGTGTGCGTTTGTCCCTGCGCATAATAACGATCACTCCTTAGCTAAGTGGTTGTTTGGATAGCGATGATTAGCCATGAGTTTATAGAAAATAGGTTTTTAGCCGATTTTATGTAAAATCAGTTTTACTAGTTTGTTTATGACTAATCAGTTTATGAGCAATCACGTTTGGAGTAAGAGAAGTTAACGCTGGCTTTTCTTGTTTCTTGTTTGGATATGTATCTCTCCCGTGAGATGAGGAAGGAGCAGGCTGCCAGAAAAGAACGGGATGGCGTGAGTCTGATCCACGACGCGGGTGTTTTGTTTTAGATGACGAGCATTGACTTTTTGTCCAGTAAAATCCATGGTTTCTACCAGCACCGTGCGGTAAAAGATCATGTAGCGCACTGCCCATGAACAGTGTCACGGACTCATCTCATCTCCGTGATGCATTTTAAAATGAGCCACGACAATGCATGGGAAGCACAACCCCGCAAGATAATTTTTTCACACATACTCCCTCCATTTTTAAATATAAATAAGTCTCTACTCGAAACAAAATGAGTAAATCTACACTCTAAAATATGTTATATACATACGTACGTAGTCTATATTAAAATCTCTGAGAAACTTATATTTAGGACGGAGGGAGTAAAAGAAAGTCATGTCGTCCGGGTGCCAATCACCGACGTTGTTAAGGGCCACTCCAACGCTACACCACATCTCGCCCACCCGCATTCGTTTGGATTTGCATGGACAAAAACACGTCCCAAAACAAGGCTGGAGATGAAGAACCATCGGAGAGGCATGCTTATCGTTGGATGTAACCGACCTATGTGTAACCCTAGGTGCCCCTGGTGTCTATATAAACCAAGGGGTGTAAACCGTAGAGGCCAACTCATTCACAGACGATCTCGTGGTAGATCAACATGTACTTGTATCCCGTTCATCAATACAATCAAAGCAAAGCGTAGGGTTTTACCTTTTTGAGAGAGGGCCTGAACATAGGTAAACATTGAGTCAGGTTATGTTGTGCCAGGGCTCTCACGTGGGGTTCTTGCTCTCGAGATGGTGCATATGTACCAACTATATACATGGAGCGTTATCAATCATCAGGATGGCGGGGGCCCGCCCCGCGCGGGGGGGGGGGGGGGTGTATAGAGGTGCATATAGAGAGCTCCAAACGTTATACAGACATTGAAGGAAATATGCCCTAGAGGCAATAATAAAGTTATTATTTATTTCCTTATATCATGATAAATGTTTATTATTCATGCTAGAATTGTATTAACCGAAAACATAATACATGTGTGAATACATAGACAAACAGAGTGTCACTAGTATGCCTCTACTTGACTAGCTTGTTGATCAAAGATGGTTACGTTTCCTAGCCATAGACATGAGTTTTCATTTGATTAACGGGATCACATCATTAGGAGAATGATGTGATTGACTTGACCCATTCCGTTAGCTTAGCACTTGATCGTTTAGTATGTTGCTATTGCTTTCTTCATGACTTATATATGTTCCTATGACTATGAGATTATGCAACTCCCGTTTACCGGAGGAACACTTTGTGTGCTACCAAACGTCATAACGTAACCGTGTGATTATAAAGGTGCTCTACAGGTGTCTCCGAAGGTACTTGTTGGGTTGGCGTATTTCGAGATTAGGATTTGTCACTCCGATTGTCGGAGAGGTATCTCTGGGCCCTCTCGGTAATGCACATCACTTAAGCCTTGCAAGCATTGCAACTAATGAGTTAGTTGTGAGATGATGTATTACGGAACGAGTAAAGAGACTTGCCGGTAACGAGATTGAACTAGGTATTGAGATACCGACGATCGAATCTCGGGCAAGTAACATACCGATGACAAAGGGAACAACGTATGTTGTTATGCGGTCTGACCGATAAAGATCTTCGTAGAATATGTGAGAGCCAATATGAGCATCCAGGTTCCGGTATTGGTTATTGACCGGAGGCGTTTCTCGGTCATGTCTACATAGTTCTCGAACCCGTAGAGTACGCATGCTTAAAGTTTCGATGACAGTTATATTATGAGTTTATGCGTTTTGATGTACCGAAGGAGTTCGGAGTCCCGGATGAGATCGGGGACATGACGAGGAGTCTCGAAATGGTCGAGACGTAAAGATCGATATATTGGACGACTATATTCGGACATTGGAAAGGTTCCGAGTGATTCGGGTATTTTTCGGAGTATCGGAGAGTTACGGGAATACGTGTTGGGCCTTATTGGGCCATACCGGAAAGAAGGAAAAGGGCCTCAAGGGTGGCCGCACCCCTCCCCTTGGTCTGGTCCGAATTGGACTAGGGAGGGGGGGCGCCCCCTTCCTTCCTTCTCCTTTTCCCTTCCCTTTCCTTCCCTCCTACTCCTACTACTTGGAAGGGTCCTAGTTCTACTAGGAAAGGGGGAATCACTCACCGACTCAGGCCACAGCCCATAGGCCACTTGACCGGAACTTGCATGCGCGCTCAACCGTTGGCCGCGGGCGGACGGACGCGGGCCCGCAGTACATGCATGCACGCGCGTTCGCAGGAGTATCCGTCGGGTAGGGCAGCAACACGTTTGGATGTGTGTGGACGTTGGTTAGTTTCCATTGGATATACACAAGCCCCTCCATGCATGCACCCTGATCGTCGTCAGTTTTATGAAAGTCATGGGTCAACTTACCAACACCAGCGTGCGACCTGCTCGCGGCAGTCAAATGATGGAGCTTGCTCTCCGGTTGGTTGCTAGCAGGCTGCACCCCTGCGTTATGCCTTTTATAGCAAAGGGGCCATAGGGTGTAGCGCATGGATTAATGAAGGTCATCTTACTTTCATGGGCACGAGAGTTCTAAAAAAGTCATGGCCGCTAGCAGCGCATTGGGCGCCTTCTGACTTGTAACATGACGTGAATGCGCCGTACGCACAGGGGCTCGCCTGTTCGGCCGTAGTGCATGTTTGACTGCTGAGTGAAAACGGGCATCACCCCAAAAACCGCAAGCGCCCATGCGGTCCGACCAGGGAACGTTCAACGAACGTGTTCGTTGGGTATTACTCGACGTGTTTCTAGTCATCAAAACACCCATACACCCGAAATTCAGTGAAGTTTGGGGTTACTTACGTACAGTGGTGGAGCCAGGAATATAGTATGAGGAGGGCCAAGTGTAGTAAATCCTTGCTAGGGAGGGCCAGCTTATAAGAATACACCATTTTTGCAATCATTGTACATCTATTAGCATGCATATTAGACTTAATACAACAATGTTAGGGGGGGCAGGGCCCCTGCTGGTCCCCCTGTCTCCGCCACTGCTTACGTACGGCTATGCAACATAAAACGTCCATTACAAGACGGAGGGGCGGTTCTCGTTCACAGTCGACTATACATGGAAAGGTTTCCATTCCTTAAGAAAGGGTTCATGTATGTGTGTGGTTGTGGAAGCCATGGTGGACATTGCTCGACTGGATGAAGAACCTGCCAGTCGTGGTGGAATCGTAGGCTCAGGGATGAAGAAGGATGGGGCGGACATGTACCAACTATATACAAGGAGCATTATCAATCTTCAAGATGGCGGGGGCCTGCCCCGCGGGGGGAGGGGGGGTTGTATGGAGGTGCATATAGAGAGCTCCAACGTTATACAGACATAGGTTTGAGTGCGCGAAGAAGAGAAATCACATCAACAAATCGGAGTGCCCCTGTCGTGGGACCACATGCGGGGCGATTAATTGTTTCGCCGCCATATACATACGGTCAAGCAAGGTTCCTTGTGCGCAACTGATGGTTCCCCGAATCGGATTGGGTGGGGTTCCGTCAATAAAGAAGGACGGTATGGCCTTGCAAGGTTTCAAGTTGAGGAATCTTGCAAGGTTCCTTATGCACAACAGAGGGTTCCCCTGTCGGATTGCGTGGGGTTCCGACATTAGAAAGAGGAGGGTTCTCGCTCGCGATATGGCAGACATGTACCAAGTATGTACAAGGAGCGTTGTCAATTCATCAAGATGGCAGGGGCCTGCCCCGCGGGGGAGGGGGGTGTATCGGGGTGCATATAGAGAGATACAACGTTTATACAGACATAGGTTTTGAGTGTGCGAAGAAGAGAAATCACCTCAAAAATTGGCGTGCCCCTGTCGTGGACCACATGCGGAGCCGATTTGGTTTGCCGCCATATACATACTGTCATGCAAGGTTCCTTGTGCGCAAACAGATGGGTTCGTGCGCTCTAGATGCGCGGAGATTGGGGGGGGGGGGGGTAATGCATATAGGCACATGGGTGCTGGTTTAGGCGCTCTCCTTCGGGTATGGGAACTACAGCCGTCTGGTAGATGGAACTCGTGAGCAAGCTTTGCTATTTTTAGTGTTGTTCGGCCTGTCAGAGGATTCAGCTAGGACGGTTCCTTGTGTGCAATAGAGGGTCCCCCCCTCATCGGATTGGGTGGGGTTCCGACAATAAAAAAGGACGGTGCTCGCTCTTCGAGATGGCGGGACGGGGGGTAATGCATATAGGCACGTGGGTGCTGGTTCAGGGCTCTCCTTCGGATATGGGACCTATAGCCGTCTGGTACATGGAACTCGGGAGCAAGCATTGGCATTTTCCAGTGTTGTTCGGTCTGTCGGAAGATTCAGCTATGTGGTGTGAAAAATGCTTACCGAAGGACATGCACGCGGCTCTCGTAATTTGTCAGAACACTGGCTGCCGATGAAGGGGCACGCCACATTGTCGCAAGTATTGGATACGCAGGCTCTTTGTACTCCATTGACACATAGGCAACCGAGATTTTGCGCCACGCCAACACCACCCTGCGTGCAAAGTGTTGCCGGTTGCTCTACCCTGATCGCCTAAGTTACCGACAAGCATAGTTGACTAGTAATGTGTCGCAGCGAGAGGGCTCGTTTTTTTATGGCATAAAATGTGTTTGATTAGATTTGAGTCGACTCCTGTGACATGCACTTTATTTTTTATAACTCAAAAAACGCTATAGAGTTTGTGCCCAGTACATTTCCCGCTTGCCCCCCGTATGGAGCGGCATTTGTTTTGTGTTGAGAGTCGTTCGGTTTTCCCGCTTGCCCCCGTACGGAGCAGAATTTTTCAACATGTCGTATATTTGATGAAATAAAAAAATGTGAGCGCGTGAATGTTCGTGGCGCCTCACAGGGGGCGCGGTGCTGCGGATTTTTTAAATGCCATAAACCTGGTAAAATCGGTTTAAGACTCAATAACGCATGCACAAAAATGGTGCTTGCGCTCCTAGTGTTTTGTTCCCCCACTTATCTGTTTATATTCAAATTTGCTAAAAAATGATGTATGATTGGGCACACATAACCAAAAACACATGAGTTGCAAAAACAAATTGAAAAGTAGTTTATTTTTTATTTTTGAATAGGTTTGCACTACAAAGATCATGAAAACATTATATGCCTTCCCCGTGTATGAACTTGCTGCTTATGATTATATTTCTGTAGAAAACGGATCGCATCATATGATGCAGCAACAGACATATTAAAAACGTTGCCTTTTTCGTCCAAACAGAATGCATGCATGCCGGCCGAGATTCGGTCACGCGAGCGAGCGGATCCGCCACTTGAAAATCAATGAATAGGCACGCAGAGTAGGTGCATAGCCGTTCTGACTATCCATCCACACCCGAGCGCCATTTCTTCCCCGGTGCTGCGTCTTTGTTACAGAACAGACATATCAGAGCTTCCCTGCATCCAGCATATATCTGTTCGACCCAAATAGCAAGACCCTCAAACAAACGCTCACCCCCCCACACACATACCCCATCTACCACGCTCGCCCACCCCTCTCCTTCCTCCCAGATCATTGTTCGCTAGATCTGCAAAACAGATGGCCCGACGCACCCTCGTGCACCCGGCGTTGGGCAGCGTGGACATCCTCACGAGATCTTCATCCGGCTGGGCGGCCGGCATGGCGCACCGCTGCCAACATGCCTAGCTTCCTCAAATCCTGTCTTTGCCCTTTATGTCAGATGGAAAAAACGAAATGGGACTGTTAGTAGCATGTGTCGTATCAATTAAAATGAAAAACTGAAAACTGTTCGATTTTAGCTAACCTCGCATGAGCACAGTATATCTTGTTTGGATTTGTAATTGTTGCCGTTGACGTACTTGTTTCCACGCTTGATGCCAAACCGACTTCCCATGAATATGCATTGTAAAACTCGTATGCCTCCTGCTCAGAGTTGAAAGACATGCCCACAGCTGGTTCGAAGACAATTTTCTTTTCGAGCTTCACTGCTTCATCCATCGTCCTCTCGATTGCCCCAATGCTCCCCTCCGCTGTTGCTCTGAATGGCTTCCCATTTTTATTCCTGTAAGATTAATACGACACACTAAGTTTGTTGCGACTCATGCTGGTTCTATAGTGTGCAGATAGTTCCAACGACAAGGGGTATGATTCTGAAATCATGTAGACCTTTTCTATATGAAAGAACTATGATGGTTGCCTAGTGCGATAATTACCTTTGACGTCTTGTCCATGCCTCTTCATCTGCTAGGCCGCTGTTGTCTTCGTCGGTGACTTGTGCTGGTTTGGTACCATTCCCCTCGTCCGTGTGTTCCACATCAATTTTCTCGGCGCCAGGCGTGTTTTTGCTTGCTGGTTTTGGTTCGGTCTGATCCACACTAGGGGCTGAGGTTCACGCATGCAGTGCCACGAAAAAGAGTGAGGATCATAGAAGAGAGCTCTAAAAACAGATTTTTGGATCTCTCGATCTTAAAAATGAGAACATGGTGAAAGTTTACATACAGGAGGGATTGAAGAGCGCGAAAAAAGTTTTCAGATGCGTACCGTTTACATTGTCTCCCTCCATAGCCTGCGCAGCATCGCCGTTCTCCCCCACTGAGAAGGATGTCGGTCACTGTCCGGGGGGCTGCTCTTGCTCCGTCAAGGCCGTATCTCTACCTTTCTCCGTTCCACCATTTTCTCTGGTCGCTCCTCTCTCTGTCTCTCTCTAGACGGGCAAGATAGAAGATGATGGCAGTCACAGCCCGCGCGTCTGACCACGTACCGGACTCACGGGGGTGTTTACCCCCCAAGCAAATGGCCGGCGCAGTGCTGGTGCCTGCTCAGCGGATGCAGGACTGGCCTGGGCGGCGCAAGACTGGCGCAGAACCGGCGCCTGTGACAAAACAACAAACATAAAGCAAGGTTAATTTGTTATGCATATCAGGGAGCAAAAAAAAGAAAGCATACAGAACAATTCTGATTGAATCAAGGGCAATCCAAAAAAAACATCAACTGCATTCTGCTTTATTGCGTGTTCGATTAAAAAGAATGGTGCGAATATGACGCTAGCGTGTTGAAAACTAACGATATGATGGGCAAACGTGAAAGTAATGGAGATGCTACGCATTCTATTTTGTTTGGAGTTCACGGGAGACGAAACACACATAAAACAGGCCATGCACAGCGGCCCGATTCACGGCCCATAGGGGCTGTGTGGCGTGAACTATGGGCCTATTCTGGACAGAACACTAAAAACAAAAAAAAAAGAGGGGAAAGATTCGAACCTTCAGATGGGGGTTCTCCTGGAACCGCATGGGCCGAACGTCGGTAGTCCAAGCCCTGCTGCACTGCGTGCTTGCAGCCTAGTTTCTGTCATGTTGCAGCCCGCCTGGTCCACTATGGCTATAAGAGGAAAAACATATCAAATGAAAAAAGCAATGGAAATGCAAATGAGGTAAGAGGATGGACCAGATCCCCACGCGAATGAGCGCTTGTGATTGCAGCCGCGCCAGCGAAACTTTTTATCTTTGCTTTTTTCTATATATATATATATATATATATATATATATATATATATATATATATATATATATATATATGGCTGACCGCTGACTATTATTCATGGCACTAGAATCATATTTGGTCGACTGGTCGATCAGGATTTTGAAATATTACCGGTGGGGGCACGCTGAGTGCACCCACTGGGTGTAGTCCCCGAGGCTACTGTCGAATGTTTTGATTTGGCTGTCGTCTTAGAAGTGCTACGACTTTTCCTTTAGTCACTCGGAAGTAACTTGTCTTTGATATCTTTTGTCGATTGACTCTTTGCAGAAGTCTTGCGAGCTTGTTGCTCATCTTGCTGAATTGAAGGAGAAACAGGTCCAGCTTAACCTCGACTTGAAGTTTGCCCAGGAGAACTTGCAGAAGGCGAAGGACGAAGCAAAAGGTATGGCTGTGAGGATCCGACGGCTGTCTTTGTTTTTCTGCCTATTCTCAACTCCGTTCTCATTATTGTTTTGCAGACCAACTGGAGGAGGCTCTGAGGAAGAAAGATCTTGACCTTGCGGAAGCACAGAAGGCGGCTTCGGAGAAAACGAAGCTCGCTGAAGAAATGCTTGCTTCAGTTGGTCAGCTTGAAGACGAGAATGCCAAGCTGAAGTCTGCTCTTGACGCGGCCAACAAGGAAGCAAGTCGATTGAAAAACGACAAGATTGCTCTGACTGACAAGGTCGGCGATATGGCGGGGAAGCGAAAGGATCTGGAGGCTTACCTCGGAGGGTTCGCCAAGAAACTATTCCTCATGCTTGAAGGTAATCCCCTTACTCGATTGACTTGTCGTTGTCGACTCATCATTCAATTATAATATTGGACTGTACCTTTCAGAATTCTGTCAAAACTTTGAGGAAGAAACTGGTCAAGTGGAAACCAATCTGGACCCCATCAACTCTCCTGTGAAGGACGAAGCTGCCATGAATGTCCTCCGGCTGGAGTCTCGCGTCGCCAGTGTGGTGGACTACCTCGATCGACTGAAGGCTGCAGTGTCGCGGATCGACTCTGCACTCTGGCCAAATCAGATACTTCAGAATGACCTTGAATCCTTGGTCACTCGACTGAAGGAAGTGCCAAGTCGAGTGCATGAATGGAAAAAGTCTTCCGCCAGGTGTGGTGCCGATGTTGCTCTGTCGCTGGTTCGTGTCCACTGCAAGGAGGTGCGAGAAGATAAGCTGGCCGCCCTCCAAGTTGCCAATACCAGGAAGCATAATTTCCAGGACTTCATGGAGACCTTCATTGCTGCTGCCACCCGTATCTCAGACGGGATTGATTTGGACGAGTTTGTTGCCCCATCCAGTCCTCCACCGTAGGAGTAAAAAAACTATTGTGTCTCACTTTAAATTTGCCTCGGAATGCCGAGTGGTTTGTGTAACCGATAAACTCTGTCGAGCTGGAGGCTCGGGTACTTTTATTTGCGGTCCAGGACCTTTTGATCTTTATCCGAACTTGATTTATCGTTGAATATCTTCGTGATTTATCCGTCGAGTGAGACTTGACTTTTACTCAAAATGACTTAGGCGAGCACGAAGCTGCAGCTAAGCCTCCGAGTGGGAGGTTTGCTCTCCACTTGGTAGGATTTTTAAACACTTAGGCGAGCACTAGGCTGCAGCTAAGCCCCCGAGTGGGAGGTTTGCTCTCCACTCGGTAGGATTTTAATTACTTAGGCGAGCACTGGGCTACAGCTAAGCCTCCGAGTGGGAGGTCTGCTCTCCACTCGGTAGGATTTTAATCACTTAGGCGAGCGCTGGGCTGCAGCTAAGCCTCCGAGTGGGAGGTATGCTCTCCACTCGGTAGGATTTTAATCACTTAGGCGAGCGCTGGGCTGCAGCTAAGCCTCCGAGTGGGAGGTATGCTCTCCACTCGGTAGGATTTTAATCACTTAGGCGAGCGCTGGGCTGCAGCTAAACCTCCGAGTGGGAGGTATGCTCTCCACTCGGTAGGATTTTAATCACTTAGGCGAGCACTGGGCTGCAGCTAAGCCTCTGAGTGGGAGGTTTGCTCTCCACTCGGTAGGATTTTAAATACTTAGGCGAGTACTTGGACTGCAGCTAAGCCCCCGAGTGGGAGGCTGGCTCTCCACTCGGTAGGATTTTAAATACTTAGGCGAGTACTTGGACTGCAGCTAAGCCCCCGAGTGGGAGGTTTGCTCTCCACTCGGTAGGATTTTAAATACTTAGGCGAGTACTTGGACTGCAGCTAAGCCCCCGAGTGGGAGGCTGGCTCTCCACTCGGTAGGATTTTAAATACTTAGGCGAGTACTTGGACTGCAGCTAAGCCCCCGAGTTGGAGGCTGGCTCTCCACTCGGTAGGATTTTAAATACTTAGGCGAGTACTTGGACTGCAGCTAAGCCCCCGAGTGGGAGGCTGGCTCTCCACTCGGTAGGATTTTAAATACTTAGGCGAAACGGATTCGTAGCTAAGCCTCCGAGTGGGAGGCTGGCTCTTCACTCGGCAGGACTTTTACAAACTTAGGCGAAACGGATTCGCAGCTAAGCCACTGGGGGAAATTTCAACAAAAAGAAATAGCAATCTTCTGTGAAAATTATAACATTCTTGCTTTAGATAAAAGAACTACAGAGGTACTTTTATTACATCTCAACCGAGTGAGATTCTTTTTTCAAGTGTAAAAAGGACGGAGTAACTCCGCATTCCAAGCTCGAGGCTCGTCGATCTGGCGATCAACGTTGTAGAGGTGATATGCTCCGTTGTGGAGGACTTTGGTGACGATGAAGGGGCCTTCCCAGGTTGGAGCGAGCTTGTGAGGTTTTTGCTGATCCACTCGGAGGACCATGTCTCCTTCCTGAAAGGCTCGACTCTTCACGTTTCTCGCGTGGAACCGACGTAAGTCCTGCTGGTAGATAGTCGAGCGGATTAGGGCCATCTCCCTCTCTTCTTCCAAGAGGTCGACTGCATCTTGCCGAGCTTGTTCCGCTTCTGCTTCAGTGTATAGTTCGACTCGAGGTGCATTGTGGAGCAGATAACTCTGCAGCATTGCTTCAGCCCCGTAGACCAGAAAGAAGGGCGTTCTTCCAGTCGACCGATTAGGAGTGGTCCTTAATCCCCAAAGAACTGATAGAAGTTCGTCGACCCAAGCTCCTGCCGCGTGTTTGAGATCACGCATCAGTCGGGGTTTCAGTCCTTTGAGGATGAGACCATTTGCACGCTCTGCCTGCCCATTCGACTGAGGATGGGCAACTAAGGCATAGTCGACCCGCGTGCATTGGGAGGCGCAGAAGGCTTTGAATCTGTCGTTATCAAAGTTTGATCCATTGTCCGTGATGATGCTATGTGGAACTCCATATCTGAATATCAGCTCTCTGATGAAACTGATAGCAGTGCTTGCATCGAGGTTTTTGATGGGTTTGGCTTCTATCCACTTGGTGAACTTGTCGACTGCAACCAGTAAGTGAGTGAAGCCGCTTCTACCAGTTCTCAGCGGTCCAATCATATCTAGCCCCCAAACAGTGAAGGGCCAGACGAGTGGAATGGTCTTCAGAGCACAGGCGGGCTTTTGCGACATGTTGGAATAAAACTGACACCCTTCGCACTTGTCGACTATGTCTTTTGCCATTTCATTCGCCCTCGGCCAGTAAAATCCCGCTCCGTATGCTTTAGCCACAATGATCTGAGAGGACGCATGATGACCACAGGTCCCCGAGTGGATATCCTCAAGAAGTACCTGACCTTCTTCTGGCGTGATGCACTTCTGGCCAACTCTAGTCACGCTTTCTTTGTACAACTGCCCTTTGATTACTGAAAAGGCCTTGGATCGACGGACGATCTGTCGAGCCTCTTCTTCATCTTCTGGGAGCTCTTTCCTCATAATATACGCGATGTAAGGCGTTGTCCAGTCGGGAGTGATGACTACAACTTCCATAATCAGGTCGACCACGGCTGGAATCTCCACTTCAGTCGGATCGTTGGCGCTCCTTGGCTGCGGAGGTTCTTCTGTGAAAGGATCTTCCTGTATTGATGGCGCACGAACGTGTTCCAAGCACACATCAATGGGGATGGCTTCTCTCTTGGACCCTATTTTCACCAAATCATCCGCAGCTTGGTTTTTCAGTCGGGGTATATGATGGAGCTCTAACCCCTCGAATCTCTTCTCCAACTTTCTTACTGCATTGCAATAACCCGTCATGGCTGGGCTTCGAACATCCCACTCCTTCATCACTTGATTAACAACTAGATCTGAGTCGCCGTAGACCATAAGGCGGCGGACGCCGAGTGAAATGGCCATACGCAGTCCATATAGGAGTGCTTCATATTCTGCCTCGTTGTTGGAGGAATCAAAGTGAATCTGGAGGACGTATTTGAGCTTGTCTCCTCGGGGGAAACCAATACAACTCCCGCACCGGACCCATTCAGCATCTTGGAGCCATCGAAAAACATAGTCCAGTGCTCCGAGTGAACTTGAGTCAGAAGTTGTTGTTCAGTCCACTCGGCGAGGAAATCGGCTATTGCTTGGGACTTGATAGCTTTCTTTGCCTCGAACTTGATATCAAGGGAAGAAGTTCAATCGCCCATTTTGCCACTCGACCAGTTGCATCTCTGTTATGAAGGATCTCTGATAACGGGGCGTCGCTGACGACTGTAATGGAGTGATCAGAGAAATAATGAGCAACCTTCTTCGTGGTCATGTAAATCCCGTAGACAAGCTTCTGATAGTGAGGGTATCTTTGCTTTGATGGGGTCAGAACTTCAGAAAGGTAATAAACTGGGCGCTGAACTTTGAATGTTTTTCCTTCCTCTTCCCGCTCAACCGTAAGTACGGTACTAACGACTTGTCCAGTGGCTGCAATGTAAAGCAATAATGGCTCTTTGCTGACAGGGGCAGCAAGCACCGGCTGGGTGGAGAGCAGAGCTTTTAGCTCTGCAAATGCTGCATCAGCTTCCGGAGTCCACTCAAACTTGTCTGACTTCTTCATCAGTCGGTAAAAGAGGCAATTCCTTTTCACCGAGTCTGGAGATGAATCGACTTAAAGCGGCCAAGCATCCAGTAAGTTTCTGGACATCGTGCACACGCATAGGGCGTTTCATTCGGAGTATGGTGCCAACTTTTTCAGGGTTAGCGTCGATTCCTCGTTCGGAAACAAGAAAACCGAGTAACTTTCCTCCAGGAACTCCGAATGTGCATTTTGATGGATTAAGCTTGATATCATACCTCCTGAGATTGGCAAACGTTTTAGCAAGGTCGGTCAGCAGGTCGGAACCTTTTCGCGACTTGAGTGATCAGGCACTTCTGAATCATTCTCATGAAAGTAGCTCTGGCATTCTTGAGACCGAAAGGCATGGTGACATAGCAGAAGCACCCGAACAGGGTGATGAAAGTTGTTTTTATTTCATCTGGTCCATACAGACGGATCTGATGGTATCCGGAGTAAGCATCTAAAAAAGACAACCTCTCGCATCCTGCGGTCGAGTCGACTATTTGGTCGATGCGAGGAAGAGGGAAATGATCTTTCGGGCAGGCCCGATTGATATGTTTGAAATCGATGCACATGTGCAATGACTTGTACTTCTTGGGGACCATTACAACATTGGCGAGCCACTCGGAGTGGTAGATCTCGCGAATGAACTCTGCCGCTAAGAGTCGAGCCACCTCTTCGCCAATGGCTTTCTCTTACGGACGGCGGACCGTCGAAGATGTTCCTTAACTGGTTTGACTTTTGAGTCGACTCGAAGGCGGTGCTCAGCCAGTCCCCTGGGAACACCTGGCATGTCAGCAGGCTTCCATGCAAAGATGTCCCAATTCTCACGGAGGAACTGGATGAGCGCTTCTTCCTATTTAGAGTCGAGTGTAGTGGAGATGTTGGTCGGAGCCGCATTGGGGTCAGTCGGGTGGATGTGAACCTGTTTTGTCTCACCGGACGACTGAAATGCTGACTCTGTGGCAGGCTTCTTGGCTCGCAACAAATCACTCAGGTCTGCAGTCTTCTGGTACTCTTGTAACTCCATTTCGGCCATCTGAGCGTCAGCAATTTTGGAGCCTTTCTGGAAGCATTCTTCTGCCTTCTTCCGATTACCCGTGATAGTGATCACACCTCTAGGACCAGGCAACTTCAATTTAAGGTACATGTAGCATGGTCGGGCCATGAAACGAGCGTACGCTGGCCTTCCAAGTATGGCGTGGTACGGACTCTGAAAATCCACGACCTCAAAGGTCAACTTTTCCTTCCGGAAATTCTTCGAGTCACCAAAAACTACATCGAGAGCGATTTGGCCGAGTGACTCAGCCTTCTTTCCAGGAATGACTCCATGGAAGCTCATGTTACTGGTGCTGAGTCTGGACATCGGAATGCCCATCCCTTTCAGCGTCTCTGCATACAGCAAATTCAAGCCACTGCCACCATCCATCAACACTTTGGTCAGTCGAGTGCCTTCAATGACTGGGTCGACCACCAACGCTTGCCTCCCTGGGGTAGCAATATGAGTCGGGTGATCGGACTGGTCGAAGGTGATGGCAGTCTGAGACCATTTCAGATAATTGGGTGTCGCCAGAGCGACCATGTTCACTTCTCGATTGATAACCTTCAATTGACTCTTGCTTTCGACATCAGCGAAAATCATCAGGGTGGAGTTGACTTGGGGGTACTCCTCACCGCTGTCTTCTTTGTCCTCAACTTTGTCTGACTCTTTCTCTTTGTCTTTGGCCTGTTTCCCTTGAAACTGCTGAATCAGGAGTCGACATTGTCGAGTGGTATGCTTTGGGTAAATGAGTTTACCCTCTTCGTCTTTCTTCGTGTGAATGTGACACGGTAGGTCCATCACATCGTTCCCATCCTGATCTTTCACCTTCTTGGGGTTCCAGGGACCCTTGGGTTTCCCCTTAAACTTTCCTGGGGTCACAGCCAAGGTCTCTCCAGGAGCAGCTGGCTCGTCTTTGCGCTTTTGCTTCCGACTGGAGTTTCCTCCGCCGGCCTCATTAGCGGCTGCTTTGTACTTGCCACTCCGGAGCCTATCTTCTTCTTCACCGTTTGCATACTTGGTGGCAATTTCCATCATCTGACTCAATGTCATATCTCCGATTCGACCGAATTTCAAACTCAGTTCTCTATTCCTGACGCCTTCCTTGAAGGCACAAACTGCCTGGTGATCAGATACATTCTCGACTGTGTGATGTAGAGTGATCCACCTCTGGATATAATCCCTCAGAGTTTCCCTCGACTTCTGAACACAGGACTGCAATTCTATCAACCCTGCTGGTCGCTTGCAAGTCCCTTCAAATGTCCTGACAAACACTCGGCCAAGATCTTCCCAAGTGTAAATACTGCTGGGTGCCAACTGGTTCAACCATGCTCTGGCTGATCCCTCCAGCATAAGAGGCAAATGCTTCATGGTTACTTCGCCGTTGCCACCGCCAATCTGAACAGCCACTCGGTAATCTTCAAGCCATGTGTCAGGCTTGGACTCGCCGGTGAACTTACTAACTCCAGTCGCCAACCTGAAGTTGGGAGGAATTACATCGGCCCTGATCGCTCTGCTGAAACATTCTGGTCCTGATACATGAACCCTGCTGCTGGAGGGAACGTCTCTGTCATGGCCTTATCTGTGAGCTCTATTCCTGTCGACCAGACCTTGAACGATAATGGATCTCGCATCAAAGCCTGGCTCCCTGGGGTCGACTGGAAACCTACGCCCAGCACTGTGCTGGCGTCTGTCATCTTGCTGCCGAGGGACGTACGATCCACCCCTTGGGGGAGGAGTGGGCACTTGACGTCGATCATTGCGATCGAATCGGTGTTCATACCGCTCACGGCCTTGATATTGATCATCATGCCGGCTTCTATGTTCCTCACGCCTCAAGGGCGATCCTGGACTGTGAGCCGACTGTACAGAATTCGCAGCGACGGATCGGCTGTGAATCCTGTTACGCGACTGCGATACAACTGAGTTCTGATCCCCTGCTACCCGGAGCAAATCTCTGATCTGTAGCAGACCTCTCCCTGCCTCTGACTGAGAAGGCTGGATCGACTCTGCTATGCGGGCTGCAGCTGCTAAATTCTGAATCGGAGTTCGGTATACCTGAGTTGGTGGCTGAAAGAGACGACGTCGACTGGATTCTAGAACTGGCAGTCGAGTGCGCTCGTCGAGTACTCTCTGGAGATTCTCCAGTCGAGTGCGTTCAGCCAGGTTGGCCAAGCGCGCCTCCTCCAAGGCGCGTGCCTCGGGGGTTTCTCCAACGATAGGAGTATGAAGCGCGTCCATGTTCCGGCGACGAAGTTCCCCCCTCTGCAGCAAGGTGAGAGGCTCGGGTCTGTACTCTTCGTGGCCCCGCGCCGGAACTCCTCCCCCGGCAACCTCTTCGGTGTGGGGGAATCCGGGGGGACTGCGTGGTCCGTCGACCATCAGTACCTCCGCCGCTGGATCACTGCTGTCACACTCGGACGCAGTCTCAGCGGGGCCAGTCGACAGATCGAACAGGCCGTAGAGTGATTCGTCGGGCTCAATCGCCGCGACTTGGGGGATGGCCGACTGGCGGGCCAATGCATGCCTCACCCACCGCTGGAGCCTCGACCGACCGGAGCGCTTGCGCCGGCGGGAAAGTGGGAGCGAGGACGAAACGGGTGCCGACCCGAACTGGTCTGACGGTTGCCGCAGGAGGACGCCACGAATGCACGCGCGAAAGTGCGTTGCTCCGCGGGCGGGAAGCGCGTCCACGTCGAGTAGAGCCTCCTGGATCCAAGCAGAGTCATCGACGACGAAAGTGAGGGCGCCGAGGCGGATCTCGCGCCCCTCGACCAGGACTCCGCTCGACGACATGATGGGAGATGTCAGAAGAATCCCAACTCCTACAACAAATCGCTAGAACACCTGCCCCACGGTGGGCGCCAACTGTCGTGGTTCTAAGTCTGACAGTAGAATGGGGGTAGGAATGGAGAGGCAAGATCCTAGCTTTGGAGTAGTTGTGCACGCAAGAGTTTTACGAGTTCAGGCCCTTCTCAGAAGAAGTAATAGCCCTACGTCTCGGAGCCCGGAGGCGGTCGACTGGATTATATGTGTGTGTGTTACGAAGATGCGAACCCTTCTTCCTGTGGAGGGGGGTGGCTTATATAGAGTTCGCCAGGACCCCTGCCAGCCCACGCAATGAAGGATCTTAAGGTACAATAAGGCAGGGCGTTACTGGAAACGCCCTGTATAAAGTGCTATTAAGGCTATAAAGGCTATTTAACTTCAGACCGTTTGGATGCGGTGTGGCTCTTGTGCTTCCTATGGTCGAGTGTCTCTGCGCTCGTCAAGTGTTATTGTATTTGTCGAGTGGATGCTTATCAGGTCGACTGGTAAGCAGCCTCTTTTAGTCAGTGACCTTGGGGAGGGTACCCTTGGGCAGGCCTATGACCCTACCCTAGGTACGTGACTTCATCAACAGATTCTCCTCTCAACGTGCGGAATTGCTGAATAGTATGGCAAACTATGATTACTTTTCAATAGAACGGCCTTTGTGATCAGAGTTGCAATACCTTCTAAGAATCTGCAATACCTTGTAGATGTGGGGACTGCTACCGGCTTTCATAGTTGCTTCTGCATAACTTTGTGAACAATCTCCATCTACATACATAGGATTATCTATAGTAATCAATTTGAGAAACTCTACAGCTGCTGAAATAAACATGATCAAAAAGAAGTTTTACATATCTACGAGGCATGGTCCTCACATTTCCAGGGAGAATGATTCAGCTCAGGTTGTACACTACTATAGAGAGTAGTGCTGGACATCTCATAGAAAAGAAATTCAATACATTGATTAACTCTGACAGAAACTCGTAATTCTACTCGACTGTATGGCCAACAAGCATTATGAGAGAATAAGAGAAATAGGGAAAATAACCGCCTCTGTTTTTACAATAGCTATCACTCTCCAAATCTCCACTCTCTCTAGTTTATATCTTCTATTTATATTTTAAAATCACTTTTTAACAAGACATATAGTTGCCGAGAAGGTTCATTTAAACAGACCAAATATGCATGTGAAGAGAAGGCAACCCAGATTAAGGAGAGATCATTCAGATCACGATATGTATAGTGATGTGTATTTAAATTCAACATTGATGGCTTACCTCATAACATGTTTATCTTGGAAATAAACATTGTAGTTCAGTCAAGAATTGCCTACTACTACACTAATCTTTCAAGTTGCAAACAAGAAGTGACACCTATGCAAGGTAACTGGAAAGAGATTTGATTGTACAATCCCATCTGAGCTTATGAACTATGCAATAGCAAGATCAAATATCACCAAACAAACATCAGGATGACTTGAAATGCAATGCTACAGGAGCAGTTCACATATATTACTTGCAAAACGGAAAGAGGCGTCACCATAAGCCAAAGCAGTAGATTTTGGCATGGCTCAATGGCCATGCGCACAAAGAGCATGAGATCAGAGGCTTACCTCCTCCCCTGGAACCAAGCAAGGGAGGGGTTCCAATGAGCGTAGCGCCAGAGCTCGCGGAGCTGCTTGTCTGGCCAAACTTGTGCCCAGCAACCTCGCTGGTGGATGTTGGGTGTCTCATATGTATCTACGTGAGGAAACGAACCAAGAGAGTTTCAGGGGAGGGAAGGGATTAAAAGATGAAAATCCAAGATTAATTCTAGCAAAACAAGAACTTAAAATGCTGTCGCTAGTAGGTTTCAAGCACAGGAAATAATTACAGAGCAATCAGCAAGTCCACCCATCAAGCCATTGTGAAAGCATGGAAATCCTTTGCATGGAAGGTCAAATGCCAAGATTAAATCCTAACAAAACCAAAACTTAAAACTGCTACTGCTGGTAGGCTTTCCGCACAGGCAATAAATGTAGAGCAATTGCGAGTTAGCAAGTCCATCCATCAAGCTACTAGTTATTAAGCAGCCAAAAATGAACAGATAGCCTAGAAACAATTCGACGAACTTAATTTCGTATTCTCCCTATTTTCTGTAGGCTAAATAAGTTAGCCCAAGACAACAATATTTTCAAGCAAAACAAATTGTCGAGAAAATTATAGCTTTCTGCAGTGAAAGCCCCCCAAAGGACATTCGTTGCAACCTTATACAACAGTGTATGAGAGGCTCATATTTTATTATCTAACCTGCATATCAATCATGATCCCAGCTTTTTCCATAGTGCGCAAATATGTTTCTGCAGTTTCCACCTGAACATTGGAGATAGCAAGCACAGTTGTCAATCTATAAAGTAGCAAAGAGTGAAATCCCTCTACAGAAAAATTAGATAGCACTTTTTTATCAACCAAATACTGTATTCCACCATTTTCAGGACTATAGAAGTTTTGTCAAGAATATTAACTGAGAAGATTTTACTGGAATGTGCACTTAACTTGGTGCTAGTGATTTGCATGGATATGTGTCATTTTTTCTTAGATGGTGTTGTTGCTGCATATTTATTCATAGCAAAAATTAAGATGAGTTCATCCAGTTTTAGTCTGACCATACACATACATACAAATTTCTTGAGCCAAAACATTTCATATATCAGTACAATTGCAAGTCGCAGGACTGGACGATGGAGAAACCAAACATATAGTACAGGTTGAGATTTGGTGGGTATGAAAACCATACCTTTGCTTGAGGGCTGGCTTGGCCGTGGTGTTGATGAAGCGCGTAGGAAAGGAGAGCTAATCGAGAGAGGGGAGCGTTCCTTGTCCCGTATACTAGGGTCAGAGCAGTGCCGGTAGTGGGGCTGAGCCATGTAGCATGCCATGAAGATCTCCTCCTCCTCCATCAGGTCCCTTTACGGGTATGCTGAGTTCTTCTGCAGCAGTAGCACGAACTTGACGAAGAAAGGAACCATGTCAGTGAATTAGAATTGAGTCGAATCAGAGAGAGTGGGAGAGGTGTGGGGAGGAGAAGAGGCGAAAGAGAGGAGACCTTCTGGATGAGCTCCATGGCTTGGGCACCATGGATCTGGAAGCACCGTGGTGGATCTGGCCGCCGGTTGCCCTGCTGCTCAGTTTGGACCAGATGCGGCGGCGACTCTGGATGGGGACGCAGGTGCGACGCAGATGGAGATGGGCCGCGGTGTGCATCGGAAGTGCAGGTGTGTGGATTTGTCGATGGGGATTGGGGATTGGGGAGGAGCATGAGTCAGGGGCGGCGGTGCTGGGTCGAGGCATGGATGGGGGATGCAGGGGGCGGCTGGGCGATGGAGGGGATGGGGGCGGTGGCGCTGGGCGGGGCGACGAGGATTGGGGTGAATCACGATGGCGCTAGGGTTGGCGGTGTCGACGGCGATATGTAGTGCGGCGGCTGATGCGGGAAGGAGAGCGGCGAGATGCGGTGTGGAGAAGGGGGAAATTAAGGCCGCGTGACCGCGGTGGGCCTCGAGCCCTCGAGTGTCTTCTAAAATTTTCATTCTCCCGCGAGTGCCTCGCGCGCTTATTTGGGCCAATTGTTTCGTGTCCGCGCGTTAACGGCAGTGTGTTTGCCTGTAAATGTAATTCGGGGCAATTAGGCCGACCCTAAAGATGTCGGCAGATTGTCTGCCCAAATAACAACAACATTCCCGGCAGTTATCTTGACCTATATAGTCTTGCCCGGCACATATATCTTTGGAGGCAATTAATTGACCCCAATTCGTGATCATTCCCGACAGTTAATTGCCCCTAAACTTTTGACATGGTGTAGTGAACGGCAAGCAAGTTGCTGCTCAAGTGAAGAAACCCAAGTCTGGTCCTAAGCCTGAGACTAAGTGCTTCTACTGCAAAGGGATTGGTCACTGGAAGCGGAACTACCCCAAGTATTTGGTGGATAAGAAAGGATGGCAAAGTAAACAAAGGTATATTTGATATACATGTTATTGATGTGTACTTGACTAGTGTTCATAGCAAACCCTCAGTATGTGGTACTAGTTCAGTTGCTAAGATTAGTAACTCGAAACGGGAGTTGCAGAATGAACAGAGACTAGTTAAGGGTGAAGTGACGATGAGAGTTGGAAGTGGTTCCAAGATTGATATGATCATCATCGCACACTCCCTATACTTTAGGGATTAGTATGGAACCTAAATAAGTGTTATTTGGTGTTGAGCATGAATATGATTTGATCATGTTTATTGCAATACGGTTATTCATTTAAGTAAGAGAATAAATTGTTGTTCTGTTTACATGAATAAAACCTTATATGGTTACACACCAACAAAAATGATTTGTTGGATCTCGATCGTAGTGATACACATAATCATAATATTGAAACCAAAAGATGCAAAGTTAATAATGATAGTGCAACTTATTTGTGGCACTGACGTCTAGGTCATATTGGTGTAAAGCACATGAAGAAACTCTATGCTGATGGGCTTTTTGGAATCACTTGATTATGAATCACTTGATGCTTGCGAACCGTGCCTCATGGGAAAGATGACTAAGACACCGTTCTCCGAAACAATGGAGCAAGCAATAGATTTGTTGGAAATCATACATACTGATGTATGTGGTCCGATGAATATTAAATATCGCGACAAGTATCATTATTTTCTGACCTTCACAGATGATTTAAGCAGATATGAACATATCTACTTGATGAAACATAAGTCTGAAAAGTTCAAAGTATTTCAGAGTGAAGTGGAAAATCATCGTGACAAGAAAATAAGGTTTCCACGATCTGATCACGGAGACGAATATTTGAGTTACGAGTTTGGTCTTCAATTAAAACAATGTGGAATAGTTTCACAAACTCATGCCACCTGGAACACCACAGCATAATGGTGTGTCCGGACGTCATAACTGTACTTTATTGGATATAGTACAATCTATGATGTTTCTTACCAATTTACCAATATCGTTTTGGGATCATGCATTAGAGACAGCTGCATTCACGTTAAAAAGGGGCACCATCTAAGTCCGTTGAGATGACACAATATGAACTATGGTTTGGCAAGAAACCAAAGTTGTCGTTTCTTAAAGTTTGGGGTTGCGATGCTTATAAGAAAAAGTTTCATCATGATAAGCTCAAACCCAAATCGGAGAAATGTGTCTTCATAGGATACCCAAAGGAGACAGTTGGGTGCACCTTCTATCACAGATCCGGAGGCAAGACATTCGTTGCTGAGAATGGATACTTTCTAGAGAAGAGGTTTCTCTTGAAAGAAGTGAGTGGGAGGAAAGTAGAACTTGATAAGGTAATTGTACCTTCTCCCTTATTGGAAAGTAGTTCATCATAGAAATCTGTTCTTGTGACTACTACACCAATTAGTGAGGAAGCTAATGATGATGATCATGTAACTTCAGATCAAGTTACTACCGAATCTCGTAGGTAAACCAGAGTGAGATCCGCACCAGAGTGGTACGGTAATCCTGTTCTGGAAATCATGTTACTAGACCATGACGAACTTGCGAACTATGAGGAAGTGATGATGAGCCCAGATTCCGCGAAATGGTTTGAGGCCATGCAATCTGAGATATGATCCATGTATGAGAACAAAGTATGGACTTTGATGGATTTGCTCGATGATCGGCAAGCCATAGAAAATAAATGGATCTTCAAGAGGAAGACGGATGCTGATAGCAGTGTTACTATCTACAAAGCTAGAATTGTCGCAAAAGGTTTTCGACAAGTTCAAGGTGTTGACTACGATGAGAGTTTCTCACTCGTATCTATGCTTAAGTCTATCCGAATCATGTTAGCAATTGCCGCATTTTATGAAATCCGACAAATGGATAAACAAAACTGCATTCCTTAATGGATTTATTAAAGAAGAGTTGTATACGATGCAACTAGAAGGTTTTGTCGATCCTAAAGGTGTTAACAAAATATGCAAGCTCCAGCGATCCATCTATAGACTGGTGCAAGCATCTTGGAGTTGGAATATACTCTTTGATAAGTTGATCAAAGCATATAGTTTTATACAGACTTGCGGTGAAGCCTGTATTTACAAGAAAGTGAGTGGGAGCACTACAGCATTTCTGATAAGTATATGTAAATGACATATTATTGATCGGAAATAATGTAGAATTATTCTGTGAAGCATAAAAGAGTATTTGAAAGGAGTTTTTTGAAGAAGGACCTCGGTGAAGCTGCTTACATATTAAGCATCAAGATCTATAGAGATAGATCAAGACGCTTGATAGGTTTTCAATGAGTACATACCTTGACAAGATTTTGAAATAGTTCAAAATGGAACAGTCAAAGAAAGAGTTCTTGCCTATGTTACAAGGTGTGAAATTGAGTAAGACTCAAAACCCGACCACGGCAAAAGATAGAAAGAGAATGAAAGTCATTACCTATGCCTTGGCCATAGGTTCTATAAAGTATGCCATGTTGTGTACCAGATCTATTGTATACCCTACACTGATTTTGGCAAGAGAGTACAATAGTGATCTAGGAGCAGATCACTGGACAGCGGTCAAAATTATCCTTAGTGGAATAAGGATATGTTTCTTGATTATGGACGTGCCAAAAAGGTTCGTCGTAAAGGGTTACGTCGATGCAAATTTTGACACTGACCTAGATGACTCTAAGTCTCAATCTGGATACATATTGAAAGTGGGAGCAATTAGCTAGAGTAGCTCCGTGCAGAGCATTGTTGACATAGAAATTTGCAAAATACATACGGATCTGAATATGGCAGACCCGTTGACTAAACTTCTCTCACAGGCAAAACATGATCACACCTTAGTACTCTTTGGGTGTTAATCACATAGCGATGTGAACTAGATTACTGACTCTAGTAAACCCTTTGGGTGTTGATCACATGTCAATGTGAACTATGGGTGTTAATCACATGGCGATGTGAACTAGATTATTGACTCTAGTGCAAGTGGGAGACTGAAGGAAATATGCCCTAGAGGCAATAATAAAGTTATTATTTATTTCCTTATGTGTGAATACATAGACAAACAAGAGTGTCACTAGTATGCCTCTACTTGACTAGCTCATTAATCAAAGATGGTTATGTTTCCTACCCATAGACAAAGAGTTGTTATTTGATTAATGGGATCACATCATTAGATGAATGATCTGATTGACTTGACCCATTCCGTTAGCTTAGCACTTGATCGTTTAGTTTGTTGCTATTGCTTTCTTCATGACTTATACATGTTTCTATCACTATGAGATTATGCAACTCCCGTTTACCGGAGGAACACTTTGTGTGCTACCAAACGTCACAACGTAACTGGGTGATTATAAAGGTGCTCTACAGGTGTCTCCGAAGGTACTTGTTGGGTTGGCGTATTTCGATATTAGGATTTGTCACTCCGAATGTCGGAGAGGTATCTCTGGGCCCTCTCGGTAATGCACATCACTAAAGCCTTGCAAGCACTGCAACTAATGAGTTAGTTGCAGGATGATGTTGTCGGATCACGGGTTTCGGCAGACCCTTAAGGTTCGAACTATGGGGTGCGCACGGAGATCGAGCCCTCTACCTCTCCGTCTCGCAAGGAGCTAAACTACTGCAAGAATAACACAAGAGACATAGGGTTTATACTAGTTCGGGCCACCATTGTGGTGTAATACCCTACTCTAGTTTGTGGTGGGTGGATTGCCTCTTGGGCTGATGATGAAGGACAGTACAAGGAAGAACAGCCTCGCGAGGGTCTGTTCTTGGCTAGGGGCTGAACTGCTAGGGTGAGTTCGATCGCCCTTCTCTTTCTCTCTCTCTCTGCTTGTTCTAGATCCTGAATCAGGTGCCTCTACCCTAAGGGTGGCTAGTCTTATTTATAGGCAAAGGCCCTGGGCCTCTTCCCAAATATTGAGCGGGAAGGGCGCCAACAATTGGCCAATTTGAAGGGGAACATCTGGTACACTTATCCTGACTAAAGTTGGTCTACGCCTGCCAAAGGCCCTGTGGTGACGCCGTCCTGGGATCCATGATGACCTCCTTCCCACCGTTGGACTGGTCTTGGTCTCGTTGCACCGAAATGGGTGCCTTTGCTTGATCCTCTCGCCTGCGCTTGCCCCCTTTACACCAAGGAGGAAAGGGAGACGCTGCGCGGGCTGGCGCCCGCCTGGCACCCTTGGTCGTCATGGCTTGCGTCATCGGCACCTCGTGAGGTACCCGCCTTGATCTCTCCGCCTCCTCGCGAGCCAGCCTGAGGAGGCCGTGCTTGAGGAAGCGCCATGTCGTCCGCCTCGCGAGGCTTGGCCCCTCGCGAGCGTCTTGAGCCTTGTGCTGATGAAGTTGGGCCACGCTGGGCCCCCATTTTAGCCACGCCGCAGGCCGCAGGCAGGCAAGTCTGGGGACCCCCGTTCCCAGAATGCCGACAGTAGCCCCCGGGCCCAAAGCGCGCACGGACTTGGCCGTGCCGAGAGGCGAAAGGGCAAGGGCGAAGCGCCGCGGGCCCTAACAGCCTGCGGCCTTGGGCGCCGTGTGGCGGTTCGACAAGACGTGGGCGTCTCCACTTCCCCACGACGCCTTGGCAACTGCGTGACTTGACTAGTCCCTGCATGCATAGATACGGGTCATTATTACCTGCGATCGTGGTGCTCGTCGGTTGGCCTCTCCCGGCTATAAGTGCGAGGCCGCACAAGCTTCGCCAGTCCATCCCTTCCCGCTTCTCTTCTTCTTCTTCTCCTTCGCCGCCGCCGCTCGCATGGCTCCGAAGAGGTTCTCTGCCGCGGAGAAGGGAAAGGCTAGTCGGGCGGGGCCCGACTCCCCTCCGGCCAAGCGCGGCCAGGGTCGACCCCGCAAGCATCCCGCGGTCCCCGCTGTGGCTCCCCGTGGGCACAGGGGTGGTTCTCCGCGTGGTCACGAGAGGGGTATAGTCTGCAGGCTCCCCACTGGTTGGTGGATCTGCTTGGAATGGAACTGGCAAGCCTCACAAGCCTTTACCAAATCGATTACGTCGTTGAGCGCGGTGGGCCAATAGAACCCACTACGGAATGCTTTGCCGACAAGGGTCCGTGATGATGAGTGGCGTCCGCAGTCTCCGCCGTGTATGTCCCCCAGTAGTTCCCTTCCTTGCTCCCTGGAGATGCAGCGCAGAGATACGTCGTTGGGTCGCTTCCGGTAGAGTTCTCCATCTCTGATGCAGTATGCCATGGCCTGTCGCGCCACACGTTCTGCTTCCTCTTCCTTCTCTGGCAGGGCCCCATGTGTCAGGTAATTCCGGAGCTTGGTGATCCAGCATTCCTCCTGAGGTTCCATCGTCAGGAGAAAACATGCTCCTGAGGGCGGTCCGCAGGCCGGGGCTCCTGAGGCTGGCGGCTGGGGGAGCTCCTCTCGATGCTGAGCCGTGCTCGACAGCGTTGGATGCGCTGAAGGCTTGAAGAGCCGCTCTTCGAAGATGCCAGGCTCCTGCGGCAGCCGCCTGGACGCCCGTCTGGCTATGTCGTCAGCTTCCTGGTTGGCGCCACGGGGCACGTGCTTCAGCTCCAGCCCCCAGAACTGCTTTTCCATCCTGCGGACCTCTGCTAGGTAGGCCTCCATGTGTTCATCTTTCGGCTCGTACACCTTATTGGAGAAGTTGACTAGGAGCTACGAGTCGCCTTTGACGGTGAGGCGCTTCACTCCCAGGGCCGCTGCGGCCTTCAACCCGGCTATCAATCCCTCATATTCTGCTATGTTGTTGGAGACCTTTTCTCCTTGCTGGAAACAGAGTTGTACTGCATAGTAAAGCTTATCCTGAGTGGGTGATATCAGCACCGCACCAGCCCCCGCGCTGTGCCTGGAGAATGCTCCGTCGAAGTACATGACCCAGCCTTCTGGCGCCTCGCTCCCTGGGGAGAGGGAACGATCCTCGTTCTCCTTGAGGCCTGGCGCCTCTGTCCATTCTGCCACGAAATCTGCCAATGCGGCTCCTTTGATGACCCTAGTTGTGCTGAACTTGAGCTGAAATGCCTGCAACTCTATGTTCCATTCAGCGACCCTTCCGGCTGAGTTAGGGCTCCTGAGCACCCTCTCCAGGGGGTACGATGAGAAGACCTTGATCGGGTGAGCTTGGAAGTAGTGACGCAGCTTGCGCGAGGCCACTAGTAGCGCGAGGAGGAGCTTCTGAGGCATCGGGTATCGTGCCCTCGCGTCCCGTAGCACCGTGCTAACGAAGTAGACCGGGTGCTCAACAAGGCTGAGAGCATCTTGGGTCGCGGCACCCTCGGGAGGTGAGGGCACCTCACAGGACGACGTGACCTCGGGAGGTGCGGGCACCTCACAGGACGACAGGACCTCGGGAGGTGGACCATCTGGGCGTGCGGCCTCTCCGGTCTCTGGTGCGTTCTTCGGCGGTTGATCCTCCTCATGTGCGGTTTTGGCTTCCTCGGGCTTTCCTTGTTGCTTTTTTGCCTTGCCTCGGGCTGCCGCTGCGGTCTTGACCTGGCGCTCTTCCCTAACCGCCACCAAGGCCGCGCTGGCGGAGTAGGGAGTGGCGGCAAGGTAAAGCAGCAGAGGCTCCTGAGGGCGCGGAGCCACCATGACTGGGGGACTGGTTAGGTACCTCTTGAGATCTTGAAACGCCTTATCTGCCTCTTTAGTCCATTCAAAGGGCCCCTTTTTCTTCATCAGCTGAAAGAAAGGCAGCGGTAGTTCCCCCAACCAGGAGATGAAGCGCCCTAGTGCGGTCACACGCCCAGTGAGCTTCTGCATTTCTCTGAGGGTCTTTGGTGGACTCATGTCCTCGACCGCCTTGACCTTCTCGGGGTTGGCCTCGATGCCACGATGAGATACGAGGAATCCCAAAAGCTTGCCCGAGGGAACGCCAAACACACATTTCTCCAGGTTGAGCCACAGGTTCACTGCGTCGTGGCTCGCGAATGTCTCCTCCAGGTCTTGTATCAGGGTCCTGGCCTCTCGAGATTTCACCACAATGTCATCGACGTATGCTTCAACATTCTTCCCGAGCTGCGGGCCCAAAGTGATGTGCATCAGCCGCTGAAAGGTTTCCCCTGTGTTGCGTAGTTCGAATGGCATGCATGTATAGCAGTATACCCCGCACGGGGTCAAGAAGGCGGTCTTCTCAACGTCTTCTATTGCCATCTTGATCTGGTGATATCCGGAGAAGGCATCCAAAAAGCACAACAGGTCGCACTCGGCGGTGGAATCGACGACCTGGTCGATGCAAGGGAGCGGGAACGGATCTTGCGGGCATGCCTTGTTGAGGTTGGTGAAGTCGACGCATATGCGTTCCTTCCCCCCTTTCTTGAGCACAACGACAGGGTTGGCCAACCAATCTGGGTACCGGACCTCGCGAATGACTCCAGCGGCTTCTAACTTGCGGGTCTCTTGGACGATGAAGGCCTGCTTCTCTGCGGACTGCCGCCTGGCCTTCTGCTTCACGGGGCGCACATTTGGGCACACGTTGAGGTGGTGCTCGATGACGTCCCTGGGGATCCCTGCCAACTGATCGGGCTCCCAAGCAAACACTTCCTTGTTTGCACGCAGGAACTTGACCAGGGCCTCCTCCTGCTCAGGCCCCAGGTTGGCGCCAATGGTGAAAGTGGCGCTGGAGGACCCGTCCTCGTCGACGGGTATCTGCTTGGTTTCTGCCTTGTCCTGGGTGAACAACTGCTTCTTCTTGGTAGGCGCAGCCCCCTTGGGCTCAGGGGCCCCCGCGTCGGCGGGCTGTGCCGATGCCGCCGTCTTGAAGGCGAGCTTGAGTACTCGCAGGGCGTCCCCGGTGTCTCCGTGCATGGTGAGGGTACCGCTGCTCCCGGGCATCTTCATGAGGTTGTACGCCGGGTGTGTGGCGGCCATGAACTGGGCCAGCGCCGGGTAGCCGAGGATGGCGTTGTAAGGGAGGCCGATGGGGGCGATGTCGAAGTCAACCATCTCCGTGCGGAAGTTGTCGTAGGTGCCGAAAGTTACCGGGAGCCGGATCTGTCCCAAGGCCTCGGACGACCCGCCCCCGACGCCTGAGAAGGATCGGCTGGGTTGCAGCTACTCTCGGGGTATGCTGAGGAGGTTGAAGGTCTCAACCAAGAGCACGCTGAGGCCCACGTCGCCATCGACGAGGGTTCTGGTGACGGCCACCTGGCAGATGGTGGGGGTGCACAACAAGGGGAGCGCGCCCGAGCCGGCCAAGTTAGCGGGGTGGTCCTCCGAGCTGAAGGTCATACCAACCTCGTGCGCCGCCCGGTCCGGGGGAGCCCCCTGCCGGGCGGACACGGCGCCGATCTGGCGGGCAAATGGCTTGACGTGGCGGCTTGTGGGTGGCGCCGGCGAGCCGCCCAGGAGGGCCGCAACGACCGGAAGCGTTGATGTCGCGGTGCGGTCACCCTGTCGCATACGCAGGGGCTGGGGTGGTGCTTGTTGCTCGCCTCCCGTCGGGCCGGTGGCGGTGTTGACGGCGGGCGACGGGGGATAGCGAGGACGTCCACCAGCGAGGGCCGCTGGCGCGACGCGAGCTCGACGTGCGCCGTACATGGATGCGGCGGTCAGAGAAGAGCGGAGCGGTGGAAGACAGATTCTGGCGCACCCCTACCTGGCGTGCCAAATGTTGGATCACGGGTTCCGGAAGACCCTTAAGGTTCGAACTCCGGGGTGCGCGCGGAGATCGAGCCCTCTACCTCTCCGTCTTGCAAGGATCTAAACTACTGCAAGAACAACACAAGAGACACAGGGTTTATACTAGTTCGGGCCACCATTGTGGTGTAATACCCTACTCTAGTTTGTGGTGGGTGGATTGCCTCTTGGGCTGATGATGAAGGACAGTACAAGGAAGAACAGCCTCGCGAGGGTCTGTTCTTGGCTAGGGGCTGAACTGCTAGGGTGAGTTCGATCGCCCTTATCTTTCTCTCTCTCTCTGCTTGTTCTAGATCCTGAATCAGGTGCCTCTACCCTAGGGGTGGCTAGTCCTATTTATAGGCAAAGGCCCTGGGCCTCTTCCCAAATATTGAGTGGGAAGGGCGCCAACAATTGGCCAATTTGAAGGGGAACATCTGGTACACTTATCCTGACTAAAGTTGGTCTTCGCCTGCCAAAGGCCCTGTGGTGACGCCGTCCTGGGATCCATGATGACCTCCTTCCCACCGTTGGACTGGTCTTGGTCTCGTTGCACCGAAATGGGTGTCTTTGCTTGATCCTCTCGCCTGCGCTTGCCCCCTTTACACCAAAGAGGAAAGGGAGACGCTGCGCGGGCTGGCGCCCGCCTGGCACCCTTGGTCGTCATGGCTTGCGTCATCGGCACCTCGTGAGGTACCCGCCTTGATCTCTCCGCCTCCTCGCGAGCCAGCCTGAGGAGGCTGTGCTTGAGGAAACGCCATGTCGTCCGCCTCGCGAGGCTTGGCCCCTCGCGAGGGTCTTGAGCCTTGTGCTGATGAAGTTGGGCCATGCTGGGCCCCCATTTGAGCCACGCCGCAGGCCGCAGGCAGGCAAGTCTGGGGACCCCCGTTCCCAGAACGCCGACAGTAGCCCCCGGGCCCAAGGCGCGCACCGACTTGGCCGTGCCGAGAGGCGAAAGGGCAAGGGCGAAGCGCCGCGGGCCCTAACAGCCGGCGGCCTTGGGCGCCGTGTGGCGGTTCGACAAGACGTGGGTGTGTCCACTTCCCCATGACGCCTTGGCAACTGCGTGACTTGACTAGTCCCGGCATGCATAGATACGGGTCATTATTACCTGCGATGGTGGTGCTCGTCGGTTGGCCTCTCCCGGCTATACGTGCGAGGCCGCACAAGCTTCGCCGGTCCATCCGTTCCTGCTTCTCTTCTTCTTCTTCTCCTTCGTCGCCGCCGCTCGCATGGCTCCGAAGAGGTTCTCTGCCGCGGAGAAGGGGAAGGCTAGTCGGGCGAGGCCCGACTCCCCTCCGGCCAAGCGCGGCCGGGGTCGTCCCCGCAAGCATCCCGCGGTCCCCGTTGTGGCTCCCCGTGGGCACAAGGGTGGTTCTCCGTGTGGTGGTGAGTGCTCGTCTGCCATGGGGAGGCAGGCTGTGGTTGCGCGGCCTCCTAGTCCGCGCTTTCGCTCGGCGGAGGTGCTGCCGGAGTTCGTCGTGTCGTCGGCGGACCCGACCAGCACCTGGCTCCAGCTCCCTCGCTTCTTCATCAGCGAGCTGCCGGCCAGCGCCCGGTGCGGCTTCTGGCTCCAGGCTGACGGCTGCTGCAGCAGGGCCTCTTGGGTTTCGCTCGAGGTCTCCCCTTCCGGGAATGGGGCCCTGACCCGCAGATGGCAAACGTTTGCCCGCGCGCGCGGCCTGGGCCAGCGGTGCACCCTGCACTTCAAGTTCGACGGCGACGGCACCCTCTACGTGAGGGTGTTTGGGGAAGATGGTCGTCGCGCAGGATGCTGCCCTAAGGACGACGATGGAGGAGATAGCGCCCATTCTGCTGGCGGCGCCCGAGGCTCCCCGAGCTTCACCAACTCCTCTTCTGGCGGCTCCTCCAGCGGTGGCCGCAGCCAGCCCCCTCGCCTCCGCGCTCGCTTTGGGGGTGGCTGTTCATCCGCCCGTCGTCGCGCTCCGGTGAAGCGCGAGAGGGAGTCCGCCTGAGCTCCGGAGGCATCCGGTGTCGCCTCAGCAGGCCGGTGTGGGGCGGGCCGCGCCGGGCTCGCCCTTTCCTTTTCCTTTTGCTCCCTGTGTAAGATAAGACAGCTGCACGGAGCCCCGTGGGGGCGTGTTGAGAATCATTGCCGTTGTAGCCATTACCTTGATTTTGTTGTTGCGCTTCTCAACTATTTTCCCTCGCCTAGGTAGTTTGCGGCCCCAGCCGGGGGGCGACCGACCCAGGCCCTGTGTGCATGTCGCGGTGCCCGAGGGGCACGGACCAGAGGGGTGCTCCTGTAGAGAGCCCAGGCCGTGAAACCTTTAAGTGGCTAGAGAAGAAACGCTCGCGAGGGCGTTCGAGCCCCATCCCTCGCGAGGCCTTTCATGAGAGAAAATCAAAACGAGGAGCGAAAATCGACAAACCACAAATCAACAACGGCGATAGTTTCGATAAGACTTCAAATGCAAGTAAAACACGCCAAATGCGGAAAGCAAATGAAAAAGTCGCGTCTGGCACCTAGTCTAGTCTTCGACGTCTTCTCACCAGCGCGGAGCTAAGTGCTGCCACTGGGCGTGGGAGGGAGCCCCAGGGCTTGAGGCCGGCGCTCCTGAGACTCCGGGGTGTGTACAGCCCCACTCATTATTACGTGAGAGTGTCACGGGGCGGCGAGCTTCACAGGCATTGGCCTTCTTCACAGGCTCCGGGCCTTTCTCCTTAGAGGTAATAAGCTTCCTAGGCATTCGCCTTCTTCACAGGCTCAGAGCCTTTTCCAAAAAGAGACGATCTTCACAGGCGTTCGCCTTCTTCACAGGCTCAGGGCCTTTTCCAAAAAGAGACGATCTTCACAGGCGTTCGCCTTCTTCACAGGCTCAGGGCCTTTTCCAAAAAGAGACGATCTTCACAGGCGTTCGCCTTCTTCACAGGCTCAGGGCCTTTTCCAAAAAGAGACGATCTTCACAGGCGTTCGCCTTCTTCACAGGCTCAGGGCCTTTTTAGGGGTAGAACCTCCGGAGGTGCTGGATGTTCCACGCGTTCTGGATCAACTCCCCCTCTTGAGTCTCCAAGCGCACGGAGCCAGGCCTGGAAACATGAACAACCTTGAACGGGCCCTCCCACATGGGAGAGAGCTTGTGCAGCCCTTCCCTGGAGAGGACCCGCCTGAGTACGACGTCTCCTACCTTGAGGGTCCTGGGGCGGATGTTGCGGCAGTGATATCGTCGTAGCGCCTGTTGGTACCTTGCCGCTCACAGCGCGGCTTCCCGACGGCATTCCTCCCCCAACACGAGGTCCATCCCCCGCATGGCGTCCTGCTGCGCCTCGTCGAACGCCAGGACCCGCGCGGAGCGACGCCTGACCTCGTGAGGAAGGACGGCTTCGGCTCCATAGACCAGGAAGAACGGGGTTTCCTCGGTTGGTTTGGTCGCGGTAGTGCGAATGGACCACAACACGGATTGGAGCTCGTCCTACCAGCCCCTGCCGCAGGCCTCCAGCTTCTTCTTGAACGTTCTGGTCTTGAGGCCTCTCAGGACCTCCGCGTTGGCTCGTTCGGCTTGCCCATTGCTTCGCGGGTGTGCCACCGAAGCGTAGCATATCTGCGTTCCAAGCTTAGCACAATATGTTTTGAAGAGATTACTGGTGAACTGCGAACCGTTGTCTGTGATGATGAGGTTCGGCACCCCGAACCGGCTCACGATACCCCTGATGAACTTGACCGCGGAGCCCGCGGGGATGGTACGGACTGCCTCCACCTCTGCCCACTTGGTGAACTTGTCAATGGCGACGTAGAGGTAACGATAGCCCCCTGGCGCCCGTGGGAACGGGCCCAAAATATCCAACCCCCAAACTGCGAATGGCCACGAGAGGGGTATACTCTGCAGGCTCCTCGCTGGTTGGTGGATCTGCTCGAAATGGAACTGGCAGGCCTCACAAGCCTTTACCAATTCGATTGCGTCGTTGAGCGCGGTGGGCCAATAGAACCCACTACGGAATGCTTTGCCGACAAGGGTCCGTGATGATGAGTGGCGTCCGCAGTCTCCGCCGTGTATGTCCCCCAGTAGTTCCCTTCCTTGATCCCTGGAGATGCAGCGCAGAGATACATCGTTGGGTCGCTTCCGGTAGAGTTCTCCGTCTCTGATGCAGTATGCCGTGGCCTGTCGCGCCACACGTTCTGCTTCCTCTTCCTTCTCTGGCAGGGCCCCATGTGTCAGGTAATTCCGGAGCTCGGTGATCCAGCATTCCTCCTGAGGTTCCATCGTCAGGAGAAAACGTGCTCCTGAGGGCGGTCCGCAGGCCGGGGCTCCTGAGGCTGGCGGCTGGGGGAGCTCCTCTCGAGGCTGAGCCGTGCTCGACAGCGTTGGATGCGCTGAAGGCTTGAAGAGCCGCTCTTCGAAGATGCCAGGCTCCTGCGGCAGCCGCCTGGACGCCCGTCTGGCTATGTCGTCAGCTTCCTGGTTGGCGCCACGGGGCACGTGCTTCAGCTCCAGCCCCCAGAACTGCTTTTCCATCCTGCGGACCTCTGCTAGGTAGGCCTCCATGTGTTCATCCTTCGGCTCGTACACCTTATTGGAGAAGTTGACTAGGAGCTGCGAGTCGCCTTTGACGGTGAGGCGCTTCACTCCCAGGGCCGCTGCGGCCTTCAACCCGGCTATCAATCCCTCATATTCTGCTATGTTGTTGGAGACCTTTTCTCCTTGCTGGAAACAGAGTTGTACTGCATAGTAAAGCTTATCCTGAGTGGGTGATATCAGCACCGCACCAGCCCCCGCGCTGTGCCTGGAGAATGCTTCGTCGAAGTACATGACCCAGCCTTCTGGCGCCTCGCTCCCTGGGGAGAGGGAACGATCCTCGTTCTCCTTGAGGCCTGGCGCCTCTGTCCATTCTGCCACGAAATCTGCCAATGCGGCTCCTTTGATGACCCTAGTTGTGCTGAACTCGAGCTGAAATGCCTGCAACTCTATGTTCCATTCAGCGACCCTTCCGGCTGAGTTAGGGCTCCTGAGCACCCTCTCCAGGGGGTACGATGAGACGACCTTGATCGGGTGAGCTTGGAAGTAGTGACGCAGCTTGCGCGAGGCCACTAGTAGCGCGAGGAGGAGCTTCTGAGGCATCGGGTATCGTGCCCTCGCGTCCCGTAGCACCGTGCTAACGAAGTAGACCGGGTGCTCAACAAGGCTGAGAGCATCTTGGGTCGCGGCACCCTCGGGAGGTGAGGGCACCTCACAGGACGACGTGACCTCGGGAGGTGCGGGCACCTCACAGGACGACAGGACCTCGGGAGGTGGACCATCTGGGCGTGCGGCCTCTCTGGTCTCTGGTGCGTTCTTCGGCGGTTGATCCTCCTCATCTGCGGTTTTGGCTTCCTCGGGCTTTCCTTGTTCCTTTTATGCCTTGCCTCGGGCTGCCGCTGCGGTCTTGACCTGGCGCTCTTCCCTAACCGCCACCAAGGCCGCGCTGGCGGAGTAGGGAGTGGCGGCAAGGTAAAGCAGCAGAGGCTCCTGAGGGCGCGGAGCCACCATGACTGGGGGACTGGTTAGGTACCTCTTGAGATCTTGAAACGCCTTATCTGCCTCTTCAGTCCATTCAAAGGGCCCCTTTTTCTTCATCAGCTGAAAGAAAGGCAGCGGTAGTTCCCCCAACCTGGAGATGAAGCGCCCTAGTGCGGTCACACGCCCAGTGAGCTTCTGCATTTCTCTGAGGGTCTTTGGTGGACTCATGTCCTCGACGGCCTTGACCTTCTCGGGGTTGGCCTCGATGCCACGATGAGATACGAGGAATCCCAAAAGCTTGCCTGAGGGAACGCCAAACACACATTTCTCCAGGTTGAGCCGCAGGTTCACTGCGTCGAGGCTTGCGAAGGTCTCCTCCAGGTCTTGTATCAGGGTCCTGGCCTCTCGAGATTTCACCACAATGTCATCGACGTATGCTTCAACATTCTTCCCGAGCTGCGGGCCCAAAGTGATGTGCATCAGCCGCTGAAAGGTTGCCCCTGCGTTGCGTAGTCCGAATGGCATGCATGTATAGCAGTATACCCCGCATGGGGTCAAGAAGGCGGTGTTCTCAACGTCTTCTATTGCCATCTTCATCTGGTGATATCCAGAGAAGGCATCCAAAAAGCACAACAGGTCGCACTCGGCGGTGGAATCGACGACCTGGTCGATGCGAGGGAGCGGAAACGGATCTTGCGGGCATGCCTTGTTGAGGTTGGTGAAGTCGACGCACATGCGTTCCTTCCCCCCTTTCTTGAGCACAACGACAGGGTTGGCCAACCAATCTGGGTACCGGACCTCGCGAATGACTCCAGCGGCTTCTAACTTGCGGGTCTCTTGGACGATGAAGGCCTGCTTCTCTGCGGACTGCCGCCTGGCCTTCTGCTTCACGGGGCGCACATTTGGGCACACGTTGAGGTGGTGCTCGATGACGTCCCTGGGGATCCCTGCCAACTGATCGCGCTCCCAAGCAAACACTTTCTTGTTTGCACGCAGGAACTTGACTAGGGCCTCCTCCTGCTCAGGCCCCAGGTTGGCGCCAATGGTGAAAGTGGCGCTGGAGGACCCGTCCTCGTCGATGGGTATCTGCTTGGTTTCTACCTTGTCCTGTGTGAACAACTGCTTCTTCTTGGTAGGCGCAGCCCCCTTGGGCTCAGGGGCCCCCGCGTCGCCGGGCTGTGCCGATGCCGCCGTCTTGAAGGCGAGCTTGAGTACTCGCAGGGCGTCCCCGGTGTCTCCGTGCACGGTGAGGGTACCGCTGCTCCCGGGCATCTTCATGAGGTTGTACGCTGGGTGCGTGGCGGCCATGAACTGGGCCAGCGCCGGGTAGCCGAGGATGGCGTTGTAAGGGAGGCCGATGGGGGCGATGTCGAAGTCGACCATCTCCGTGCGGAAGTTGTCGTAGGTGCCGAAAGTTACCGGGAGCCGGATCTGTCCCAAGGAGTCGGATGACCTGCCCCCGACGCCTGAGAAGGATCGGCTGGGTTGCAGCCGCTCCCGGGGTATACTGAGGAGGTTGAAGGTCTCGACTAAGAGCACGCTAAGGCCCGCTCCGCCATCGACGTGGGTTCTGGTGACGGCCACCTGGCAGATGGTGGGGGTGCACAACAAGGGGAGCGTGCTCGAGCCGGCCAAGTTAGCGGGGTGGTCCTCCGAGCTGAAGGTCAGACCAACCTCCCGCGCCGCCCGGTCCGGGGGAGCCCCCTGCCGCGCGGACACGGCGCCGATCTGGCGGGCAAATGGCTTGACGTGGCGGCTTGTGGGTGGCGCCTGCGAGCCGCCCAGGAGGGCCGCAACGACCGGAAGCGTCGATGTCGCGGTGCGGTCACCCTGTCGCATACGCAGGGGCTGGGGTGGTGCTTGTTGCTCGCCTCCCGTCGGGCCGGTGGCGGTGTTGACGGCGGGCGACGGGGGATAGCGAGGACTTCCACCAGCGAGGGCCACTGGCGCGACGCGATCTCGACGTGCGCCGTACATGGATACGGCGGTCAGAGAAGAGCGGAGCGGTGGAAGACAGATTCCGGTGCACCCCTACCAGGCGTGCCAAATGTCGGATCACGGGTTCCGGCAGACCCTTAAGGTTCGAACTCCGGGGTGCGCGCGGAGATCGAGCCCTCTACCTCTCCGTCTCGCAAGGATCTAAACTACTGCAAGAACAACACAAGAGACACAGGGTTTATACTAGTTCGGGCCACCATTGTGGTGTAATACCCTACTCTAGTTTGTGGTGGGTGGATTGCCTCTTGGGCTGATGATGAAGGACAGTACAAAGAAGAACAGCCTCGCGAGGGTCTGTTCTTGGCTAGGGGCTGAACTGCTAGGGTGAGTTCGATCGCCCTTCTCTTTCTCTCTCTCTGCTTGTTCTAGATCCTGAATCAGGTGCCTCTACCCTAGGGGTGGCTAGTCCTATTTATAGGCAAAGGCCCTGGGCCTCTTCCCAAATATTGAGTGGGAAGGGCGCCAACAATTGGCCAATTTGAAGGGGAACATCTGGTACACTTATCCTGACTAAAGTTGGTCTTCGCCTGCCAAAGGCCCTGTGGTGACGCCGTCCTGGGATCCATGATGACCTCCTTCCCACCGTTGGACTGGTCTTGGTCTCGTTGCACCGAAATGGGTGCCTTTGCTTGATCCTCTTGCCTGCGCTTGCCCCGTTGACACCAAAGAGGAAAGGGAGACGCTGCGCGGGCTGGCGCCCGCCTGGCACCCTTGGTCGTCATGGCTTGCGTCATCGGCACCTCGTGAGGTACCCGCCTTGATCTCTCCGCCTCCTCGCAAGCCAGCCTGAGGAGGCCGTGCTTGAGGAAGCGCCATGTCGTCCGCCTCATGAGGCTTGGCCCCTCGCGAGGGTCTTGAGCCTTGTGCTGATGAAGTTGGGCCATGCTGGGCCCCCATTTGAGCCACGCCGCAGGCCGCAGGCAGGCAAGTCTGGGGACCCCCGTTCCCAGAACGCCGACAGTAGCCCCCGGGCCCAAGGCGCGCACGGACTTGGCCGTGCCGAGAGGCGAAAGGGCACGGGCGAAGCGCCGCGGGCCCTAACAGCCGGCGGCCCTGGGCGCCGTGTGTCGGTTCGACAAGACGTGGGTGTCTCCACTTCCCCACGACGCCTTGGCAACTGCGTGACTTGACTAGTCCCTGCATGCATAGATACGGGTCATTATTACCTGTGATTGTGGTGCTCGTCGGTTGGCCTCTCCCGGCTATAAGTGCGAGGCCGCACAAGCTTCGCCGGTCCATCCCTTCCCGCTTCTCTTCTTCTTCTTCTCCTTCGTCGCCACCGCTCGCATGGCTCCGAAGAGGTTCTCTGCCGCGGAGAAGGGGAAGGCTAGTCAGGCGGGGCCCGACTCCCCTCCGGCCAAGCGCGGCCGGGGTCGTCCCCGCAAGCATCCCGCGGTCCCCGCTGTGGCTCCCCGTGGGCACAAGGGTGGTTCTCCGCGTGGTGGTGAGCGCTCGGCTGCCATGGGGAGGCAGGCTGTGGTTGCGCGGCCTCCTAGTCCGTGGTTTCGCTCGGCGGAGGTGCTGCCGGAGTTCGTCGTGTCGTCGGCGGACCCGACCAGCACCTGGCTCCAGCTCCCTCGCTTCTTCATCAGTGAGCTGCCGGCCAGCGCCCGGTGCGGCTTCTGGCTCCAGGCTGACGGCTGCTGCAGCAGGGCCTCTTGGGTTTCGCTCGAGGTCTCCCCTTCCGGGAATGGGGCCCTGACCTGCAGTTGGCAAACGTTTGCCCGCGCGCGCAGCCTGGGCGAGCGGTGCACCCTGCACTTCAAGTTCGACGGCGACGGCACCCTCTACGTGAGGGTGTTTGGGGAAGATGGTCGTCGCGCAGGATGCTGCCCTGAGGACGACGATGGAGGAGACAGCGCCCATTCTGCTGGCGGCGCCCGAGGCTCCCCGAGCTTCGCCAACTCCTCTTCAGGCGGCTCCTCCAGCGGTGGCCGCAGCCAGCCCCCTCGCCTTCGCGCTCGCTTGGGGGGTGGTTGTTCATCCGCCCGTCGTCGCGCTCCGGTGAAGCGCGAGAGGGAGTCCGCCTGAGCTCCGGAGGCATCCGGTGTCGCCTCAGCAAGCCGGTGTGGGGCGGGCCGCGCCGGGCTCGCCCTTTCCTTTTCCTTTTGCTCCCTGTGTAAGATAAGACAGCTGCACGGAGCCCCATGTGGGCGTGTTGAGAATCATTGCCGTTGTAGCCATTACCTTGATTTTGTTGTTGCGCTTCTCAACTATTTTCCCTCACGTAGGTAGTTTGCGGCCCCAGCCGGGGGGCGACCGACCCAGGCCCTGTGTGCATGTCGCGGTGCCCGAGGGGCACGGACCAGAGGGGTGCTCCTGTAGAGAGCCCGGGCCGTGAAACCTTTAAGCGGCTAGAGAAGAAACGCTCGCGAGGGCGTTCGAGCCCCATCCCTCGCGAGGCCTTTCATGAGAGAAAATCAAAACGAGGAGCGAAAATCGACAAACCACAAATCAACAACGGCGATAGTTTCGATAAGACTTCAAATGCAAGTAAAACACGCCAAATGCGGAAAGCAAATGAAAAAGTCGCGTCTGGCACCTAGTCTAGTCTTCGACGTCTTCTCACCAGCGCGGAGCTAAGTGCTGCCACTGAGCATGGGAGGGAGCCCCAGGGCCTGAGGCCGGCGCTCCTGAGACTCCGGGGTGTGTACAGCCCCACTCATTATTACGTGAGAGTGTCACGGGGCGGCGAGCTTCACAGGCATTGGCCTTCTTCACAGGCTCCGGGCCTTTCTCCTTAGAGGTAATAAGCTTCATAGGCATTCGCCTTCTTCACAGGCTCAGGGCCTTTTCCAAAAAGAGACGATCTTCACAGGCGTTCGCCTTCTTCACAGGCTCAGGGCCTTTTCCAAAAAGAGACGATCTTCACAGGCGTTCGCCTTCTTCACAGGCTCAGGGCCTTTTCCAAAAAGAGACGATCTTCACAGGCGTTCGCCTTCTTCACAGGCTCAGGGCCTTTTCCAAAAAGAGATGATCTTCACAGGCGTTCGCCTTCTTCACAGGCTCAGGGCCTTTTTAGGGGTAGAACCTCCGGAGGTGCTGGATGTTCCACGCGTTCTGGATCGACTCCCCCTCTTGAGTCTCCAAGCGCACGGAGCCAGGCCTGGAAACATGAACAACCTTGAACGGGCCCTCCCACATGGGAGAGAGCTTGTGCAGCCCTTCCCTGGAGAGGACCCGCCTGAGTATGAGGTCTCCTACCTCGAGGGTCCTGGGGCGGATGTTGCGGCAGTGATATCGTCGTAGCGCCTGTTGGTACCTTGCCGCTCGCAGCGCGGCTTCCCGGCGGCGTTCCTCCCCCAGCACGAGGTCCATCCCCCGCATGGCATCTTGATGCGCCTCGTCGAACGCCAGGACCCGCGCGGAGCGACGCCTGACCTCGTGAGGAAGGACGGCTTCGGCTCCATAGACCAGGAAGAACGGGGTTTCCTCGGTTGGTTTGGTCGTGGTAGTGCGAATGGACCACAGCACGGATTGGAGCTCGTCCTACCAGCCCCTGCTGCAGGCCTCCAGCTTCTTCTTGAACGTTCTGGTCTTGAGGCCTCTCAAGACCTCCGCGTTGGCTCGTTCGGCTTGCCCATTGCTTCGCGGGTGTGCCACCGAAGCGTAGCATATCTGCGTTCCAAGGTTAGCACAATATGTTTTGAAGAGATTACTGGTGAACTGCGAACCGTTGTCTGTGATGATGAGGTTCGGCACCCCGAACCGGCTCACGATACCCCTGATGAACTTGACCGTGGAGCCCGCGGGGATGGTACGGACTGCCTCCACCTCTGCCCACTTGGTGAACTTGTCAATGGCGACGTAGAGGTAACGATAGCCCCCTGGCGCCCGTCGGAACGGGCCCAGTATATCCTACCCCCAAACTGCGAATGGCCACGAGAGGGGTATAGTCTGCAGGATCCTCGCTGGTTGGTGGATTTGCTTGGAATGGAACTGGCAGGCCTCACAAGCCTTTACCAATTCGATTGCGTCGTTGAGCGCGGTGGGCCAATAGAACCCACTACGGAATGCTTTGCCGACAAGGGTCCTTGATGATAAGTGGCGTCCGCAGTCTCCGCCGTGTATGTCCCCCAGTAGTTCCCTTCCTTGCTCCCTAGAGATGCAGCGCAGAGATACATCGTTGGGTCGCTTCCGGTAGAGTTCTCCGTCTCTGATGCAGTATGCCGTGGCCTGTCGCGCCACACGTTCTGCTTCCTCTTCCTTCTCTGGCAGGGCCCCATGTGTCAGGTAATTCCGGAGCTCGGTGATCCAGCATTCCTCCTGAGGTTCCATCGTCAGGAGAAAACGTGCTCCTGAGGGCGGTCCGCAGGCCGGGGCTCCTGAGGCTGGCGGCTGGGGGAGCTCCTCTCGAGGCTGAGCCGTGCTCGACAGCGTTGGATGCGCTGAAGGCTTGAAGAGCCGCTCTTCGAAGATGCCAGGCTCCTGCGGCAGCCGCCTGGACGCCCGTCTGGCTATGTCGTCAGCTTCCTGGTTGGCGCCACGGGGCACGTGCTTCAGCTCCAGCCCCCAGAACTGCTTTTCCATCCTGCGGACCTCTGCTAGGTAGGCCTCCATGTGTTCATCCTTCGGCTCGTACACCTTATTGGAGAAGTTGACTAGGAGCTGCGAGTCGCCTTTGACGGTGAGGCGCTTCACTCCCAGGGCCGCTGCGGCCTTCAACCCGGCTATCAATCCCTCATATTCTGCTATGTTGTTGGAGACCTTTTCTCCTTGCTGGAAACAGAGTTGTACTGCATAGTAAAGCTTATCCTGAGTGGGTGATATCAGCACCGCACCAGCCCCCGCGCTGTGCCTGGAGAATGCTCCGTCGAAGTACATGACCCAGCCTTCTGGCGCCTCGCTCCCTGGGGAGAGGGAACGATCCTTGTTCTCCTTGATGCCTGGCGCCTCTGTCCATTCTGCCACGAAATCTGCCAATGCGGCTCCTTTGATGACCCTAGTTGTGCTGAACTCGAGCTGAAATGCCTGCAACTCTATGTTCCATTCAGCGACCCTTCCGGCTGAGTTAGGGCTCCTGAGCACCCTCTCCAGGGGGTACGATGAGACGACCTTGATCGGGTGAGCTTGGAAGTAGTGACGCAGCTTGCGCGAGGCCACTAGTAGCGCGAGGAGGAGCTTGTGAGGCATCGGGTATCGTGCCCTCGCGTCCCGTAGCACCGTGCTAACGAAGTAGACCGGGTGCTCAACAAGGCTGAGAGCATCTTGGGTCGCGGCACCCTCGGGAGGTGAGGGCACCTCACAGGACGACGTGACCTTGGGAGGTGCGGGCACCTCACAGGACGACAGGACCTCGGGAGGTGGACCATCTGGGCATGCGGCCTCTCCGGTCTCTGGTGCGTTCTTCGGCGGTTGATCCTCCTCATCTACGGTTTAGGCTTCCTCGGGCTTTCCTTGTTCCTTTTTTGCCTTGCCTCGGGCTGCCGTTGCGGTCTTGACCTGGTGCTCTTCCCTAACCGCCACCAAGGCCGCGCTGGCGGAGTAGGGAGTGGCGGCAAGGTAAAGCAGCAGAGGCTCCTGAGGGCGCGGAGCCACCATGACTGGGGGACTGGTTAGGTACCTCTTGAGATCTTGAAACGCCTTATCTGCCTCTTCAGTCCATTCAAAGGGCCCCTTTTTCTTCATCAGCTGAAAGAAAGGCAGCGGTAGTTCCCCCAACCTGGAGATGAAGCGCCCTAGTGCGGTCACACGCCCAGTGAGCTTCTGCATTTCTCTGAGGGTCTTTGGTGGACTCATGTCCTCGACGGCCTTGACCTTCTCGGGGTTGGCCTCGATGCCACGATGAGATACGAGGAATCCCAAAAGCTTGCCCGAGGGAACGCCAAACACACATTTCTCCAGGTTGAGCCGCAGGTTCACTGCGTCAAGGCTCGCAAAGGTCTCCTCCAGGTCTTGTATCAGGGTCCTGGCCTCTCGAGATTTCACCACAATGTCATCGACGTATGCTTCAACATTCTTCCCGAGCTGCGGGCCCAAAGTGATGTGCATCATCCGCTGAAAGGTTGCCCCTGCGTTGCGTAGTCCGAATGGCATGCATGTATAGCAGTATACCCTGCACGGGGTCAAGAAGGCGGTGTTCTCAACGTCTTCTATTGCCATCTTGATCTGGTGATATCCAGAGAAGGCATCCAAAAAGCACAACAGGTCGCACTCGGCGGTGGAATCAACGACCTGGTCGATGCGAGGGAGCGGGAACGGATCTTGCGGGCATGCCTTGTTGAGGTTGGTGAAGTCGATGCACATGCGTTCCTTCCCCCCTTTCTTGAGCACAACGACAGGGTTGGCCAACCAATCTGGGTACCGGACCTCACGAATGACTCCAGCGGCTTCTAACTTGCGGGTCTCTTGGACGATGAAGGCCTGCTTCTCTGCGGACTGCCGCCTGGCCTTCTGCTTCACGGGGCGCACATTTGGGCACACGTTGAGGTGGTGCTCGATGACGTCCCTGGGGATCCCTGCCAACTGATCGCGCTCCCAAGCAAACACTTTCTTGTTTGCACGCAGGAACTTGACCAGGGCCTCCTCCTGCTCAGGCCCCAGGTTGGCGCCAATGGTGAAAGTGGCGCTGGAGGACCCGTCCTCCTCGACGGGTATCTGCTTGGTTTCTACCTTGTCCTGGGTGAACAACTGCTTCTTCTTGGTAGGCACAGCCCCCTTGGGCTCAGGGGCCCCCGCGTCGCTGGGCTGTGCCGATGCCGCCGTCTTGAAGGCGAGCTTGAGTACTCGCAGGGCGTCCCCAGTGTCTCCGTGCACGGTGAGGGTACCGCTGCTCCCGGACATCTTCATGAGGTTGTACGCCGGGTGCGTGGCGGCCATGAACTGGGCCAGCGCCGGGTAGCTGAGGATGGCGTTGTAAGGGAGGCCAATAGGGGCGATGTCGAAGTCCACCATCTCCGTGCGGAAGTTGTCGTAGGTGCCGAAAGTTACCGGGAGCCGGATCTGTCCCAAGGAGTCGGACGACCCGCCCCCGACGCCTGAGAAGGATCGGCTGGGTTGCAGCCGCTCCCGGGGTATGCTGAGGAGGTTGAAGGTCTCGACCAAGAGCACGCTGAGGCCCGCGCCGCCATCGACGAGGGTTCTGGTGGGGGTGCACAACAAGGGGAGCGCGCCCGAGCCGGCCAAGTTAGCGGGGTGGTCCTCCGAGCTGAAGGTCAGACAAACCTCGCGCGCCGCCCGGTCCGGGGGAGCCCCCTGCCGCGCGGACACGGCGCCGATCTGGCGGGTAAATGGCTTGACGTGGCGGCTTGTGGGTGGCGCCTGCGAGCCGCCCAGGAGGGCCGCAACGACCGGAAGCGTCGATGTCGCGGTGCGGTCACCCTGTCGCATACGCAGGGGCTGGGGTGGTGCTTGTTGCTCGCCTCCCGTCGGGCCGGTGGCGGTGTTGACGGCGGGCGACGGGGGATAGCGAGGACGTCCACCAGCGAGGGCCGCTGGCGCGACGCGAGCTCGACGTGCGCCGTACATGGATGCGGCGGTCAGAGAAGAGCGGAGCGGTGGAAGACAGATTCCGGCGCACCCCGACCTGGCGTGCCAAATGTCGGATCACGGGTTCCGGCAGACCCTTAAGGTTCGAACTACGGGGTGTGCGCGGAGATCGAGCCCTCTACCTCTCTGTCTCGCAAGGATCTAAACTACTGCAAGAACAACACAAGAGACACAGGGTTTATACTAGTTCGGGCCACCATTGTGGTGTAATACCCTACTCTAGTTTGTGGTGGGTGGATTGCCTCTTGGGCTGATGATGAAGGACAGTACAAGGAAGAACAGCCTCGCGAGGGTCTGTTCTTGGCTAGGGGCTGAACTACTAGGGTGAGTTCGATCGCCCTTCTCTTTCTCTCTCTCTGCTTGTTCTAGATCCTGAATCAGGTGCCTCTACCCTAGGGGTGGCTAGTCCTATTTATAGGCAAAGGCCCTGGGCCTCTTCCCAAATATTGAGTGGGAAGGGCGCCAACAATTGGCCAATTTGAAGGGGAACATCTGGTACACTTATCCTGACTAAAGTTGGTCTTCGCCTGCCAAAGGCCCTGTGGTGACGCCGTCCTGGGATCCATGATGACCTCCTTCCCACCGTTGGACTGGTCTTGGTCTCGTTGCACCGAAATGGGTGCCTTTGCTTGATCCTCTCGCCTGCGCTTGCCCCCTTTACACCAAAGAGGAAAGGGAGACGCTGCGCGGGCTGGCGCCCGCCTGGCACCCTTGGTCGTCATGGCTTGCATCATCGGCACCTCGTGAGGTACCCGCCTTGATCTCTTCGCCTCCTCGCGAGCCAGCCTGAGGAGGCCGTGCTTGAGGAAGCGCCATGTCGTCCGCCTCGCGAGGCTTGGCCCCTCGCGAGGGTCTTGAGCCTTGTGCTGATGAAGTTGGGCCATGCTGGGCCCCCATTTGAGCCACGCCGCAGGCCGCAGGCAGGCAAGTCTGGGGACCCCCGTTCCCAGAACGCCGACAGTAGCCCCCGCGCCCAAGGCGCGCACGGACTTGGCCGTGCCGAGAGGCGAAAGGGCATGGGCGAAGCGCCGCGGGCCCTAACAGCCGGCGACCTTGGGCGCCGTGTGGCGGTTCGACAAGACGTGGGTGTCTCCACTTCCCCACGATGCCTTGGCAACTGCGTGACTTGACTAGTCCCTGCATGCATAGATACGGGTCATTATTACCTGCGATTGTGGTGCTCATCGGTTGGCCTCTCCCGGCTATAAGTGCGAGGCCGCACAAGCTTCGCCGGTCCATCCCTTCCCGCTTCTGTTCTTCTTCTTCTCCTTCGTCGCCGCCGCTCGCATGGCTCCGAAGAGGTTCTCTGCCACGGAGAAGGGGAAGGCTAGTCGGGCGGGGCCCGACTCCCCTCCGGCCAAGCGCGGCCGGGGTCGTCCCCGCAAGCATCCCGCGGTCCCCGCTGTGGCTCCTCGTGGGCACAAGGGTGGTTCTCCGTGTGGTGGTGAGCGCTCGGCAGCCATGGGGAGGCAGGCTGTGGTTGCGCGGCCTCCTAGTCCGCGCTTTCGCTCGGCGGAGGTGCTGCCGGAGTTCGTCGTGTCGTCGGCGGTCCCGACCAGCACCTGGCTCCAGCTCCCTCGCTTCTTCATCAGCGAGCTGCCGGCCAGCGCCCGGTGCGGCTTCTAGCTCCAGGCTGACGGCTGCTGCAGCAGGGCCTCTTGGGTTTCGCTCGAGGTCTCCCCTTCCGAGAATGGGGCCCTGACCCGCAGTTGGCAAACGTTTGCCCGCGCGCGCGGCCTGGGCGAGCGGTGCACCCTGCACTTCAAGTTCGACGGCGACGGCACCCTCTACGTGAGGGTGTTTGGGGAAGATGGTCGTCGCGCAGGATGCTGCCCTAAGGACGACGATGGAGGAGACAGCGCCCATTCTGCTGGCGGCGCCCGAGGCTCCCCGAGCTTCGCCAACTCCTCTTCAGGCGGCTCCTCCAGCGGTGGCCGCAGCCATCCCCCTCGTCTCCGCGCTCGCTTGGGGGGTGGCTGTTCATCCGCCCGTCGTCGCGCTCCAGTGAAGCGCGAGAGGGAGTCCGCCTGAGCTCCGGAGGCATCCGGTGTCGCCTCAGCAGGACGGTGTGGGGCGGGCCGTGCCGGGCTCGCCCTTTCCTTTTCCTTTTGCTCCCTGTGTAAGATAAGACAGCTGCACGGAGCAACGTGGGGGCGTGTTGAGAATCATTGCCGTTGTAGCCATTACCTTGATTTTGTTGTTGCGCTTCTCAACTATTTTCCCTCGCGTAGGTAGTTTGCGGCCCCAGCCGGGGGGCGACCGACCCAGGCCCTGTGTGCATGTCGCGGTGCCCGAGGGGCACGGACCAGAGGGGTGCTCCTGTAGAGAGCCCAGGCCGTGAAACCTTTAAGCGGCTAGAGAAGAAACGCTCGCGAGGGCGTTCGAGCCCCATCCCTCGCGAGGCCTTTCATGAGAGAAAATCAAAACGAGGAGCGAAAATCGACAAACCACAAATCAACAACGGCGATAGTTTCGATAAGACTTCAAATGCAAGTAAAACACGCCAAATGCGGAAAGCAAATGAAAAAGTCGCGTCTGGCACCTAGTCTAGTCTTCGACGTCTTCTCACCAGCGCGGAGCTAAGTGCTGCCACTGGGCGTGGGAGGGAGCCCCAGGGCCTGAGGCCGGTGCTCCTGAGACTCCGGGGTGTGTACAGCCCCACTCATTATTACGTGAGAGTGTCACGGGGCGGCGAGCTTCATAGGCATTGGCCTTCTTCACAGGCTCCGGGCCTTTCTCCTTAGAGGTAATAAGCTTCACAGGCATTCGCCTTCTTCACAGGCTCAGGGCCTTTTCCAAAAAGAGACGATCTTCACAGGCGTTCGCCTTCTTCACAGGCTCAGGGCCTTTTCCAAAAAGAGACGATCTTCACAGGCGTTCGCCTTCTTCACAGGCTCAGGGCCTTTTCCAAAAAGAGACAATCTTCACAGGCGTTCGCCTTCTTCACAGGCTCAGGGCCTTTTCCAAAAAGATACGATCTTCACAGGCATTCGCCTTCTTCACAGGATCAGGGCCTTTTTAGGGGTAGAACCTCCGGAGGTGCTGGATGTTCCACGCGTTCTGGATCGACTCCCCCTCTTGAGTCTCCAAGCGCACGGAGCCAGGCCTGGAAACATGAACAACCTTGAACGGGCCCTCCCACATGGGAGAGAGCTTGTGCAGCCCTTCCCTGGAGAGGACCCGCCTGAGTACGAGGTCTCCTACCTCGAGGGTCCTGGGGCGGATGTTGCGGCAGTGATATCGTCGTAGCGCCTGTTGGTAGCTTGCCGCTCGCAGCGCGGCTTCCCGGCGGCGTTCCTCCCCCAGCATGAGGTCCATCCCCCGCATGGCGTCCTGCTGCGCCTAGTCGAACGCCAGGACCCGCGCGGAGCGACGCCTGACCTCGTGAGGAAGGACGGCTTCAGCTCCATAGACCAGGAAGAACGGGGTTTCCTCGGTTGGTTTGGTCGCGGTAGTGCGAATGGACCACAACACAGATTGGAGCTCGTCCTACCAGCCCCTGCCGCAGGCCTCCAGCTTCTTCTTGAACGTTCTGGTCTTGAGGCCTCTCAAGACCTCCGCGTTGGCTCGTTCGGCTTGCCCATTGCTTCGCGGGTGTGCCACCGAAGCGTAGCATATCTACGTTCCAAGGTTAGCACAATATGTTTTGAAGAGATTACTGGTGAACTGCCAACCGTTGTCTGTGATGATGAGGTTCGGCACCCCGAACCGGCTCACGATACCCCTGATGAACTTGAACGTGGAGCCCGCGGGGATGGTACGGACTGCCTCCACCTCTGCCCACTTGGTGAACTTGTCAATGGCGACGTAGAGGTAACGATAGCCCCCTGGCGCCCGTGGGAACGGGCCCAGAATATCCTACCCCCAAACTGCGAATGGCCACGAGAGGGGTATAGTCTGCATGCTCCTCGCTGGTTGGTGGATCTGCTTGGAATGGAACTGGCAGGCCTCACAAGCCTTTACCAATTCGATTGCGTCGTTGAGCGCGGTGGGCCAATAGAACCCACTACGGAATGCTTTGCCGACAAGGGTCCTTGATGATGAGTGGCGTTCGCAGTCTCCGCCGTGTATGTCCCCCAGTAGTTCCCTTCCTTGCTCCCTGGAGATGCAGCGCAGAGATACGTCGTTGGGTCGCTTCCGATAGAGTTCTCCGTCTCTGATGCAGTATGCCGTGGCCTGTCGCGCCACACGTTCTACTTCCTCTTCCTTCTCTGGCAGGCCCCATGTGTCAGGTAATTCCGGAGCTCGGTGATCCAGCATTCCTCCTGAGGTTCCATCGTCAGGAGAAAACGTGCTCCTGAGGGCGGTCCGCAGGCCGGGGCTCCTGAGGCTGGCGGCTGGGGGAGCTCCTCTCGAGGCTGAGCCGTGCTCGACAGCGTTGGATGCGCTAAAGGCTTGAAAAGCCGCTCTTCGAAGATGCCAGGCTCCTGCGGCAGCCGCCTGGACGCCCGTCTGGCTATGTCGTCAGCTTCCTGGTTGGCGCCACGGGGCACGTGCTTCAGCTCCAGACCCCAGAACTGCTTTTCCATCCTGCGGACCTCTGCTAGGTAGGCCTCCATGTGTTCATCCTTCGACTCGTACACCTTATTGGAGAAGTTGACTAGGAGCTGCGAGTCGCCTTTGACGGTGAGGCGCTTCACTCCCAGGGCCGCTGCGGCCTTCAACCCGGCTATCAATCCCTCATATTCTGCTATGTTGTTGGAGACCTTTTCTCCTTGCTGGAAACAGAGTTGTACTGCATAGTAAAGCTTATCCTGAGTGGGTGATATCAGCACCGCACCAGCCCCCGCGCTGTGCCTGGAGAATGCTCCGTCGAAGTACATGACCCAGCCTTCTGGCGCCTCGCTCCCTGGGGAGAGGGAACGATCCTTGTTCTCCTTGATGCCTGGCACCTCTGTCCATTCTGCCACGAAATCTGCCAATGCGGCTCCTTTGATGACCCTAGTTGTGCTGAACTCGAGCTGAAATGCCTGCAACTCTATGTTCCATTCAGCGACCCTTCCGGCTAAGTTAGGGCTCCTGAGCACCCTCTCCAGGGGGTACGATGAGACGACCTTGATCGGGTGAGCTTGGAAGTAGTGACGCAGCTTGCGCGAGGCCACTAGTAGCGCGAGGAGGAGCTTCTGAGGCATCGGGTATCGTGCCCTCGCGTCCCGTAGCACCGTGCTAACGAAGTAGACCGGGTGCTCAACAAGGCTGAGAGCATCTTGGGTCGCGGCACCCTCGGGAGGTGAGGGCACCTCACAGGACGACGTGACCTTGGGAGGTGCGGGCACCTCACAGGACGACAGGACCTCGGGAGGTGTACCATCTAGGCATGCGGCCTCTCCGGTCTCTGGTGCGTTCTTCGGCGGTTGATCCTCCTCATCTACGGTTTTGGCTTCCTCGGGCTTTCCTTGTTCCTTTTTTGCCTTGCCTCGGGCTGCCGTTGCGGTCTTGACCTGGCGCTCTTCCCTAACTGCCACCAAGGCCGCGCTGGCGGAGTAGGGAGTGGCGGCAAGGTAAAGCAGCAGAGGCTCCTGAGGGCGCGGAGCCACCATGACTGGGGGACTGGTTAGGTACCTCTTGAGATCTTGAAACGCCTTATCTGCCTCTTCAGTCCATTCAAAGGGCCCCTTTTTCTTCATCAGCTGAAAGAAAGGCAGCGGTAGTTCCCCCAACCTGGAGATGAAGCGCCCTAGTGCGGTCACACGCCCAGTGAGCTTCTGCATTTCTCTGAGGGTCTTTGGTGGACTCATGTCCTCGACCGCCTTGACCTTCTCGGGGTTGGCCTTGATGCCACGATGAGATACGAGGAATCCCAAAAGCTTGCCCGAGGGAACGCCAAACACACATTTCTCCAGGTTGAGCCGCAGGTTCACTGCGTCGAGGCTCGCGAAGGTCTCCTCCAGGTCTTGTATCAGGGTACTGGCCTCTCGAGATTTCACCACAATGTCATCGACGTATGCTTCAACATTCTTCCCGAGCTGCGGGCCCAAAGTGATGTGCATCAGCCGCTGAAAGGTTGCCCCTGCGTTGCGTAGTCCGAATGGCATGCATGTATAGCAGTATACCCCGCACAGGGTCAAGAAGGCGGTCTTATCAACGTCTTCTATTGCCATCTTGATCTGGTGATATCCGGAGAAGGCATCCAAAAAGCACAACAGGTCGCACTCGGCGGTGGAATCGATGACCTGGTCGATGCGAGGGAGCGGGAACGGATCTTGCGGGCATGCCTTGTTGAGGTTGGTGAAGTCGACGCACATGTGTTCCTTCCCCCCTTTCTTGAGCACAACAACAGGGTTGCCCAACCAATCTGGGTACCGGACCTCGCGAATGACTCCAGCGGCTTCTAACTTGCGGGTCTCTTGGACGATGAAGGCCTGCTTCTCTGCAGACTGCCGCCTGGCCTTCTGCTTGACGGGGCGCACATTTGGGCACACGTTGAGGTGGTGCTCGATGACGTCCCTGGGGATCCCTGCCAACTGATCGGGCTCCCAAGAAAACACTTTCTTGTTTGCACGCAGGAACTTGACCAGGGCCTCCTCCTGCTCAGGCCCCAGGTTGGCGCCAATGGTGAAAGTGGCGCGGGAGGACCCGTCCTCGTCGACGGGTATCTGCTTGGTTTCTGCCTTGTCCTGGGTGAACAACTGCTTCTTCTTGGTAGGTGCAGCCCCCTTGGGCTCAGGGGCCCCCACGTCGGCGGGCTGTGCCGATGTCGCCGTCTTGAAGGCGAGCTTGAGTACTCGCAGGGCGTCCCCGGTGTCTCCGTGCACGCTGAGGGTACCGCTGCTCCCGGGCATCTTCATGAGGTTGTACGCCGGGTGCGTGGCGGCCATGAACTGGGCCAGCGCCGGGTAGCCAAGGATGGCGTTGTAAGGGAGGCCGATGGGGGCGATGTCGAAGTCGACCATCTCCATGCGGAAGTTGTCGTAGGTACCAAAAGTTACCGGGAGCCGGATCTGTCCCAAGGAGTCGGACGACCCGCGCCCGACGCCTGAGAAGGATCGGCTGGGTTGCAGCCGCTCCCGGGGTATGCTGAGGAGGTTGAAGGTCTCGAACAAGAGCACGCTGAGGCCCGCGCCGCCATCGACGAGGGTTCTGGTGACGGCCACCTGGCAGATGGTGGGGGTGCACAACAGGGGGAGCGCGCCCGAGCCAGCCAAGTTAGCGGGGTGGTCCTCCGAGCTGAAGGTCAGACCAACCTCGCGCGCCGCCCGGTCCAGGGGAGCCCCCTGCCGCGCGGACACGGCGCCGATCTGGCGGGCAAATGGCTTGACGTGGCGGCTTGTGGGTGGCGCCTACGAGCCGCCTAGGAGGGCCGTAATGACCGGAAGCGTCGATGTCGCGGTGCGGTCACCCTGTCGCATAGGCAGGGGCTGGGGTGGTGCTTGTTGCTCGCCTCCCATCGGGCCAGTGGCGGTGTTGATGGCGGGCGACGGGGGATAGCGAGGACGTCCACCAGTGAGGGCCGCTGGCGCGACGCGAGCTCGACGTGCGCCGTAGATGGATGCGGCGGTCAGAGAAGAGCGGAGCGGTGGAAGACAGATTCCGGCGCACCCCTACCTGGCGTGCCAAATGTCGGATCACGGGTTCCGGCGGACCCTTAAGGTTCGAACTCCGGGGTGCGCACGGAGATCGAGCCCTCTACCTCTCCGTCTCGCAAGGATCTAAACTACTGCAAGAACAACACAAGAGACACAGGGTTTATACTAGTTCGGGCCACCATTGTGGTGTAATACCCTACTCTAGTTTGTGGTGGGTGGATTGCCTCTTGGGCTGATGATGAAGGACAGTACAAGGAAGAACAGCCTCGCGAGGGTCTGTTCTTGGCTAGGGGATGAACTACTAGGGGGAGTTCGATCGCCCTTCTCTTTCTCTCTCTCTGCTTGCTCTAGATCCTGAATCAGGTGCCTCTACCCTGGGGGTGGCTAGTCCTATTTATAGGCAAAGGCCCTAGGCCTCTTCCCAAATATTGAGCGGGAAGGGCGCCAACAATTGGCCAATTTGAAGGGGAACATCTGGTACACTTATCCTGACTAAAGTTGGTCTTCGCCTGCCAAAGGCCCTGTGGTGACGCCGTCCCGGGCTCCATGATGACCTCCTTCCCACCGTTGGACTGGTCTTGGTCTCGTTGCACCGAAATGGGTGCCTTTGCTTGATCCTCTCGCCTGCGCTTGCCCCCTTTGCACCAAAGAGGAAAGGGAGATGTTGCGCGGGCTGGCGCCTGCTTGGCACCCTTGGTCGTCATGGCTTGCGTCATCGGCACCTCGTGAGGTACCCGCCTTGATATCTCCGCCTCCTCGCGAGCCAGCATGAGGAGGCCGTGCTTGAGGAAGTGCCATGTTGTCCGCCTCGCGAGGCTTGGCCCCTCGCGAGGGTCTTGAGCCTTGTGCTGATGAAGTTGGGCCACGCTCGGCCCCCATTTGAGCCACGCCGCAGGCCGCAGGCAGGCAAGTCTGGGGACCCCCGTTCCCAGAACGCCGACAGATGTATTACGGAATGAGTAAAGAGACTTGCCGGTAACGAGATTGTACTAGGTATAGGATACTGACGATCGAATCTCGGGCAAGTAACATACCGATGACAAAGGGAACAACGTATGTTGTGATGCGGTCTGACCGATAATGATCTTCGTAGAATATGTAGGAACCAATATGAGCATCCAGGTTCCGCTATTGGTTATTGATTGGAGACGTGTCTCGGTCATGTCTACATTGTTCTCGAACCGTAGGGTCCGCACGCTTATCGTAACGATGACAGTTTCATTATGAGTTTATGTATTTTGATGTACCGAAGGTTGTTCGGAGTCCCGGATGTGATCACGGACATGACGAGAAGTCTTGAAATGATCGAGACATAAAGATCGATATATTGGACGACTATATTCGGACACCGGAAATGTTCCGGGTAATTTCGGAGAAAACCGGAGTGCCGGAGGCGTTACCGGAACCCCCCGGGGAAGTATTGGTCCTTAGTGGGCCTGAGGGGAGAGAGAGGGCAGCAGCCCAGGAGGTGGCGCCCCCCCCATGAGGAGTCCGAATTGGACTAGGGAGGGGGCGCGCGGCCCCTCATTCCCTCTCCCTCTCCCTCTCCCTCTCTTTCCTTCCACCTCTCTCTTCCTAGTTGGACTAGGAAAGGGGAGTCCTACTCCCACTAGGAGGAGGACTCCCCCCTCCCTTTGGCGCGCCCCATAGGGCCGGCCGGCCTCCCCCCTTGCTCCTTTATATACGGGGGCAGGGGGCACCCTAGAACACACAAGTTGATCTTCGTGATCGTTCCTTAGCCGTGTGCGGTGCCCCCCTCAACGATATTACACCTCGATCATATTGTAGCGGTGCTTAGGCGAAGCCCTGCGATGGTTGAATATCAAGATCGTCACCACGCCGTCATGCTGACGGAACTCCTCCCCGAAGCTTTGCTGGATCGGAGCCCGGGGAGCGTCATCGAGCTGAACGTGTGCCAAGAACTAGGAGGTGCCGGAGTAATGGTGCTTGGATCAGTTGTACCGGGAAGACGTACGACTACTTCCTCTACATTGTGTCAATGCTTCCACTTCGGTCTACGAGGGTACGTAGAAAACACTCTCCCCTCTCATTGCTATGCATCACCATGATCTTGCGTGTGCGTAGGAAATTTTTGAAATTACTACGTTCCCCAACAGGCTCCGGGGTGGGGATGACTTGCTCCTTGGCAGGGAGCCTGTGCGTGATGTCCGCAGATGGGTACCCCGCCTCCCGGAGATCCTTTATGTCCTTCTCCGTGATGCAGGAGGCCTCCCACTTGCCCTTCGAGCCGGATCCGGACATGGCTGGAGAGGTTGACGGCGGTGAGAAGGATCGAAGCTTGGGTGTTGGAGCTTGAAGATGGGAAAGTAGGAGAAGGAAGAAGGTGTGGGGAGAAAAGAGGGATCTTTATCCACTTATATAGGCAATGAATATCAACCCCCCCCCCCCTCAAGCCTTAAAACTCGCCTGTTCCCCAGGGGCCGTTCGTATGGCACGGTTGGATAACCCAAAACCATATTGATGAGGATCCCGCAATAAGCAGACACGATCTCTGTATTGACAAGACGTGTCAATGGAGGCCGCGCCTTAAAACGCAAAGCGGGAGGCGAAAAACGGTTTGAAATGTTAAAGAGGCCAAACGTGGCGTTTTGCCAAAAAAAGTTGTCAGTTGATAGGCATTATTTTGATTAAACCTTTTGCCTACATGGTTGAGGGTTGTGACTATCATGCAAGGCCGGATACAGTTCTTTTATTCAGAAGATTACATTGAAGTATTCTGGAGGAGGAACCCGCCTCACAATGCCGAAGACAGTTTGCTGCCGAACGTATCATCATTCAAGACTGGTTCATGGGCTACTAAGGGAGTCCTGGATTATGGGGTCCTCGGGTGTCGGGGCTATGTGATATGGGCCGGACTGAAGGGCCGTGAAGATACAAGGTAGAAGATCTTTCCCCGTGACCGGATAGGACTCTCCTATGCGTGGATGGCAAGATTGGCGTCCGGATATGTAATTTCCTTCTTCTGCAAGCCGACTCTGTACAACCCTAGGCCCCTCAAGTGTCTATATAAACCGGAGGGTTTAGTCCGTATAGGCTATCAGAATTCATATAGGCTATACTTCTAGGGTTTAGCCATTACGATCTCGAGGTAGATCAACTCTTGTAACCCCTATACTCATCAAATAGAATCAAGAAGGAATTAGGGTTTTACCTCCATTAAGTGGGCCCGAACCTGGGTAAACATCGTGTTCCCTGTGTCCCTTGTTACCTTCGATCCTCAGACGCATAGTTCGGGACCCCCTACTCGAGATCGGCCGGTTTTGACACCGACAGGGGTCTCGAACGCCTACTCGCGCATATGTACGGTCTGGGCTCGTGTGCATGGTTGGGTCGAAATGGAGAAACTGCGTTATCGTGTTCATCGTGAGCCAACCGGCTAGGTCAGAACGGAATGCGCTGTCGTGTTCATCGGGAGCCAACCGGCTTTGATAAAGACCGAACCTCCTGGTGAGATCCGATCCATTGTTGCGGCCCGACCTTTCACGACACTCCTCCTTCAGCGGTAGTAACCTCTCGCCCACGCACGCAATGTACGTGAAGTATAGGGATTGAACATTATGGTCTAGCACGAGAAAACCAATCTCAATGATGGTACTCACGCACAAAACAATTTCCTCGCAAAAATCGCAACAAAGAGGTTTTTTAATGCTTCCTCAAAACTTAGGGATTTTTAGACAGCTTCCCCCAAAACTCGATACGGGTATTTACCCTAAAAACACATCATATTTATTCATAAAAAACAACCTCTTTAGCTGGTCCTGATGGATACAAGTTTCGGCAACTAGCTTTTCCTCATTTGTCGTGGCCGTAACAGTATCGACTACTATAGTTAAATTATGCGTGCTCATATCATCCTCTCCTCCTTGAATCAAAACCGTCCTCGGTTTTGGGTCATATTTTTCAGCAATATTTCCATCTTCAGACTAAACGGTCACCACAAAAATTTCAGCAGCTTCGACCATCTTCTTCTTTGCTTCTTCCTGCTCTTTCATATTATCTTGATGTTCTTTTCTCCATGCAATAAAACGCCCCTCACCCATGGGCACGAGGTCACACTTCTTACCCTTCTTGATGGTATATTTGTGTGTTTGGCAATCATATGCAACATCATGCTCTTTGTACCATGGTTTGCCCAGCAACAAGTGACATGAAATCATCGGTACCGGAATCACGTCGCACAAAACCTCGAAAAAATAATTTCCTAACATAAACGGTACCTTGGTTTGGTGCGTGACAGTGAGCTCTTCATGACCCCAACGGAACAAGTACGATTGTGGACATGGTGTCTTTGGTAACGCCAGCTTCTCCACCATCTTGATGCTCACCGCGTTGATCAAATTCATATGATCGATTGTCATGGCACATGATCTCTCTCTCACCACCACACGGGTGTGAAAAAGCCCGACCCAGTGGCCTTCCTCCTCCAACTGAAATCCATAGCTTAACTTACTATATGATGATGCGCACGTCACCTTCTCCACAGTGTCGTGAACAACCTGATGCTCTGAATACCACCTGATAAAGACCGAACCTCGTAGTGAGATCCGATCCGTTGTTGCGGCCCGACCATTCACGACACTCCTCCTTCAACGGTAGTAACCTCTTGCCCGCGCACACGATGTATGTGAAATAGAGGGATTGAACCTTACGGTCTAGCACGAGAAAACCAATCTCGATGATGGTACTCACGCACAAAACAATTTCCTCACAGAAATCGCAACAAAGAGGTTTTCTAAAGCTTCCTCAAAACTTAGGGATTTTTAGACAGCTTCCCCCAAAACTCGATACAGGTATTTACCCTAAAAACACATCGTGTTTATTCATAAAAAACAACCTCTTTAGCTGGTCCTGATGGATACAAGTTTCGGCAACTAGCTTTTCCTCATTTGTCATGGCCGTAACAGTATCAACTACTGTAGTTAAATTATGCGTGCTCATATCAGGCTTGGACGGAACAGCCGATCGAAACGAGGCCTGGCGTACCGCAGAATGGAGGAAATGGCCTTGTGTTCGACCGGCCACGGTCGAAACAAGATCATGTTCATTGGGAGGGGTCTGGTGTATCGCAAAACGGAGGAAACAGACTTCTCTTGGACCTCCTACGGTCGAAACGGGGTCCTGTTGATCGGGAGGGGTGTGGCGTACCGCAAAACGGAGGAAACAAACTTGTGTTGGAGCGCTACGGTCAAAACGGGGGTCCTGTTCATCAGGTGGGGTGTGGCGTACCGCAAAATGGGACTCTGTGGGCTACTGTTCATCTCCACCGTCGACCTCCTCAAGCCTCCACCTGCAACTGTTCATCCACGGGCTCCTATTCATCCAGCCTCCACCGCTCCTCCACCATCTACTGTTCAACCAGCCCTCTCCACGAGGTCCTATTCAACCACCCCTCCATGGGCTACTGTTCATCCAGCCCTCCACCGGCTACTATTGAACCAGCCCTCCATGGGGTCTTGTTCATCCAGCCCTCCACGGGGTCCTGTTCATCCAGCGGCAATGGCCTCTACTACCACGGGGTCATGTTCATCCAACCCCCACCGGGAACTGTTCATCCAACCCCCAACAATGCTCACTATTCATCAAGAGGCAGCAGGATCGATTGGCTTCAGTTAGCAGCAGTAGCGAAGGAATCACTCGATCAGGTTCAGTAAACAGCCAGATCGATCGATCGCTCTGGTTCAGTAACGCGTAGCCTGCAGTGCAATCACTTGGGTTCAGTAGGAGAACGCCTTGCTCGGGTTCAGTTAGAGCCCAATGCCTCGCACCCACGTGCAAACGTGTATGAGAGAAACGTGCATCGCTCGGCCCCCGACCACCCACCGTAACCGGGAACTCCCCGATATTTTCCTCGCCCTCACTTCTACCATGGTTTTTGCCGTCATGGACGGCCCAAAGAATGTCATGCAGCTGCGACTCTGGCCCGCCCAGGACGAAAAGCCCATTTTCTGTCATGATTTTTTGTCATGGTAGCATGCAGATCTTTGTGAAGACATTCAAGATCAGATACACACTTTAGAAGATGATGATCCTTGGCGGGATCCCAGCCAAGGAGGACCACAAGGCCCCCAGCAAGAGCCTTGCCGGGGATGACAGCGGGCGCCACGGCAAGACCCTTGCCGGGGCCCCGGCAAGGCCCTTGCCATGAACACCCGTAGGGCCACCATTAGGCCCACGCCAATCAAAACTCCACCGCCGCTCGCATGCAGCTGCCGACCCAACCAGCTGGGCAGGCACCTGCGTGGCGGCAAGCAGATCTTCGTGAAGACCCATCACTGCGCCACCTCAGCTGCCTGCCTGCCTACATGGCACCACGGGCACCGCTGGCCAGGGCGCGTGTCGACGCAAGAAGGAGCGGCGACGGACAAGACATGGCTCTCCCCCGTCCCCGATAAAGCAAGGACACCTAAGCAAGACGCATTAAATACGCCTTGTCATGTAATGCGAGGGAGAACCTCGCATCATTGTACCCTTTCCACCTCCTGTGTGCCACTGTGGCAATCCCTTTCCCTATAAAAGGAGGCCCAAGGCGACCAGGAAGAGGATTCGGCTTTTTGGAGCTCCTCGCGCCCCATTGCTAGTTCAAGAATACAGATAAACAAACCACCAAAGCAGGAGTAGGGTTTTACGCATCCTCGCGGCCCGAACCTGGGTAAAGGAACCGTGTGCTATCTGCTTGATCCGCTCTTCTCACGACCCCGCGCCCCGCATCCGCAGTAGGGATTCTTGTGATCCCATAGGTGTCGTTCCAAAACACCGACATCTTTGGCGTGCCAGGTAGGGGGCGCAGTTGTGAGAATCGGCTTTAGCAGTGAGCCCGGTGCTCCTTCATCTCCGTGACCCTTGAAGAAGAAAGGAGGCCAGAAGATCGACACTCGAGGGATCGCAAACAGAAGCTAAGTTGCACTGAACCCTTATTTGTGCTACCTTTCTTATTTGAGGTTATCCCCCCCCCCCCGGAGATGTCACGTCTTTGTATGAGGAACCTACAAACCAGGGGGCTCTCCCACGATCGGCAACGCCCTTGCCCTGTTTCGAGTCCGCTCAATAGCTCAAGCGGCTGCGTCGAGAATGGCAGAGTAACCTTCCGCGATCGACAATGCCCTCGATTCTGACTCGAGTCAAGCTCGATAGTTCGAGCGGCCGCGTTTGGAATGGAAAGGTGGCTCGTCCAGCAGCACGCGTACCCGGCAGGCCATGGGAATCCATCCCCAAAACGCCGCTAGGGGCTTTCGCGCCGGCGAGCCTACCCAATCAGCGTAGGGCACCCATACAAAGAGGAGTTGAACGGGGAAATAACATGCATAAAAATTAAGAATACTTCAGAGTTATATTACATCACATCATAGCTGCGGTTCTAACTAAAGATAAAATGTGTCTTGGTCGGGAACCCACAGCGGCGAAGAACAACAGGACGCCTAGTCCCGGCGCTGGCCTTCCACCCTCTTGATTCCGTCGATGCAGTCGGTGATGGGCTTGATGCGCTCCTTGAGCACCGTGAGGTCAACACCATCCGGCAAGCTCGTCACCGCGGCCGCGAAGTCAAGGTCGGGATTCCAGTGCACCACCTTGGTGAGGACCTTGGTCACGACCCTCTGGCAAAGTCGCCGGGCCTCCTTGGCCACTATGGTCGTCCTGTTGGAGTGAAGATAGGCCAAGGCTCCGAGGACGCCCTCGAAGAACTGGGTCAGCTTGGCACGGTCCCGCTGCGCTCAGGGGCATACCTCACGTTTGGCATCCCCATGGTGGCCAATTGCGAGGTGACCCTGCCGGCGACGACCTCTAGATGGCTGATCCACCTGTTCTCGCCCGCCACATATTCCTGGTGGGAGGCGGCCTCATTTGCCCGCAGCTGCTTCTCCTCCTCCAGGCTCCTGGTCAAGGTCTCCTCCCGAGCCCTGCTCTCCGACAACAGCTTCTCGAGATCCTCCAGCTTCAGCTTGAGGTCTCTAATGGAGTTCTGCGCCTCGGAGAGCTCCCCAGTCCTGCTGATGACCGCTCCTCGCGCCTCTATCAAGGCGCGATTGAGCGTGCTCTTCTCGCTGGACAGCTTGAGGGCCTGCTCCTTCAGTTCGTCCTGCTCTGCTTCCAGCTCCTTCACCTTGCCGGCGTGGACCAGGGCTTGGGCATCGAGCGCCTATCTGTGCCTCTGCTCCAGCTCGTGAGTCCGTCGCGCGACAAGGGCCTCGAGCTCCTCCTCCTTGCCGCGGAGCATTGCGGCAAGCTTCGCCTCACGCGCGGAGAGGTCCTCCTCCTGGGAGTCCAAGGTGGCTTGATGCTGGTTCCGGGCGGCTTCGGCCGCGGCAGCCAAGTTTGCCACCTTCTCCTGGGCCTTCTCGATGTCGGCCATCTTAATGGTGAGCTCCACATCGCGCCGGGCCAATTTCTCCTGAAAGGCCCTCTACTCCTCGCGAGTCTTGTGGAACCAGGCCTGCGTCTCGGCAACGCGCGCCTTGAAGTCCACCTCTGCGTTGTCCACCGTTGCCACCCTGGACTTGACCTTGTCCAGGCGGGCATGGTAGAGCATGCTCTTTTGGAGAACCATCGCCGCCAATGCCCGGCGCGTCGACAAGCTCGAGCCCGGTGGCGGCAAGCACCTCGCCATCAAAAACTTCCCCTTCGGCGGGCGCTTGGCTTGACGCCCCTTGGAGGTGGACGAAAAGATCATCGCCCACCTTTAGATATCAGCCGGGGCCCGAGGTTGAGGAGGAGGGAGGCTGATCGTCCATCACCTCTTCCTTGGCGGAGGCCTTGTCGGCCTCCCCGGTAGGTCCACCGTTGGCGCCCTCGGCGAAAGCCTCACCGGTAGCCTTGGCGGCCCCCGCAACGGCATCCTCGGCAGCACCCTTGGCGGCCTCATCAGCGGCGGCCTCGTAAGCATCCTTGGCGGCCTCCTCAACGGCAATTCTGTCGGCCTCAGCCGCGGCCTCTTCGGCAATATCTCCGACAACAGTGTCCACGTCCTCCATGTCTGTTGAAGGAGGGCCTGGGCAGCAACGGGAGCAATGAAGCCAAGAAAAGAATAAGGGAAAAACAGAGACGAAGGACATGCGACTCACTAGTGCCAGGCTGTGAAGTAGAAGTCCCCTCTCCACCAGCATTTGGCGCCATGGCAGAGCCACCAGCGCCCAAGTTCCCCTCTTCCTCCATGGGTTTGGGATCCGTGCCGGATGCCCTAGCCGGGGACGCCCCCTGCGGCGGCGTAGTCGATGGGGGTGGTGTGTTAGGAGTAGCCCTCTACGGCTCCTCCTGCTGCCGCTCCCCTCCTACAAACCCGGCAAGGTCAGCGTCATGGCATCGAGCGCCTACCACGTGTCGAGTAAGAAGAGGGTGACGAGCTTACGCTGGGGGCTACGCCGGGGGCTGCTGTCCGGGCTGCTCAGCACCACCAGTGGTGTCTTTGAAGCCCCAGCCGGGGGCTGGCCACTCGCCGAGGTCCTCGCCCTCTTCGCCCTCTAGGCCAACGTCTCTGCATCCCTACAAAAGAAAAAGCGGGTCAAGACAAGCGACCCAATTTGGGGAAATGGAAATGACAGTAAGGAACGGAGTACTTACTGGTCATCCGTCTCCTCCTCTTCCACCATTTTCCTTTTCCTCTCCGGGCTGAGAGGCCCGAGATCAAAAAGGAGCTCCACATCATCATCCGAGTCGACGCCTGCCGGAGGAGGCGAAGAAGGCGGCGGGGTTTGTGCGCGCCCGGATGAGGAAGGGGCTGTCGCCTTCTTCTTCTCAGCGGCATTCATCAGCCTCTTCGCTGCCGTAGCCCTCGTGTGGCGCCCGGACCCCTCCAAGGTCAATTGAGGTCGCGTAGCCCTGCCGGGCCGGACCGGCTCGCCGGAGCCAGACCGCCGCAGGACTCGCCCTCTTCCCCTGGCTGGCGTCGAGCCCGCAACCATGCCCTCCTCCTCCGACGACTCGTCGGCCGCGTCCTCGACAAGCGGAGCTCCGGTGTCGGCGTTGTTGGCCTCCTCGGTGGCCGCCGCCCATAGGATGAACTGCTCCTCCTCCGCAGCCGTTGCGGCCTCGTCCTCCAGGCCCCCGGTGCTGCCTGGCCTCCATGGCAAGCTGTGCTTCCCTCGCCCTGGTGGCGATGTAGTCTAGCTCTGCCTGGGTGGTGTCCGTGACAAGCCACCACTCGGCGTCAACATTGACGTACACCTCAATCAAGGTGTCGAAGAATTGCTGCACATCTGCGGCCGTCGGCTCCCTCCAGCTCAGGACGGGGCCGTGCGCGTTGCAGTCCGGCATCATGGCGATGATCTCGGACCGGCGCGAATTATTGCACAACGGGACCACCCCCGCTGGCAACTTGAAGAGCGGCCCCTTGACGGCCTTGCCGGCCTTTACGGCAACCCTTGCGGCCTTGCCGGTTAGCTCGACCTCACCGTCGCGATCCACATCCAGCTGAAAGAGCCGCTGGCAGAAGTGGGCATACGCCATCACCGTGAAGTTGCGGTCGAGGCCAGGGCAGAGCCGCATAATGTCAGCCGGTTTCGTAAAAAGCCAGGCTGGCCTCCCCTTATTGTGCAGCGGGGCGATCCGGCGGAGAATGAAGTCCGCCCCAATCATCTCAAGGGTGAGCCCAGCCCGGGTCAGCCGAAGAATCCTGGTGGTGGCGACAGTAAGCCTCCCGTCGGCGGCGTCGACATCACCCCAATCGCTGCCGCGGACCGGCGGCACTCGGCGGACCTTGCAAAATTTCGGCGGGTCTTCGTCCTCAATCCAGCACCACCGGTCACGCCATTCCTCCCACCTTTCCTTCACGGCACCGTCTGGTTATGCCCCCTTGGATCTTGGGATCCAGGTGACGCAACCGGAGATAGCACCTCCCATCTGGATTCGAGGATAGAAATAATGGCGGAAGAGCGCCGTGTTGGGCTGCACCCCGGCAAAGCCCTCGCAGAGATGCGCAAAGAAAGACATGCACGCCACCGCATTCGGAGTAAAATCCAAGAGGCAAAACCGAAGGTGTGCATAATGTCGCAGAAGAAATCGGAGAACGGGGGGCATAACCCGCAAGAAAAGTAATCAACAAAGAAGGGGTACCGATTTGGGGCAGGATCAGCGCAAGCGGAAGGAATGACGCGCGTCGCTGGGTGTCCCGAATTCTCTCCCCCCGTCTTCACTCCCCACAGGGGCTTGAAGGAGGCCCGGAGCTCATGAACATCCACCGTCGAGGGGAATAAGAAGGCGGACTTCGTCCGGTCCCCCAACAGCGCGCTCTTCGGTGGCTCCATGGTCCCGGAGCCCTTAGCCACCCCCTTGCCCTTGGCGGATTTGGGCGCCATGGCGGCCGAGAAGTCTAGAGGGTTGAGGAAGGGGGGTGGAAAAGCAGCGACGATGGGCGACAACGAAAGCTTGCAAGGGAAGGAAGAGAGGGAACGGCGGCTCTGAGATTGGAAAAGGCACAAGGGAAGAGGAGAAAGTGAGCAGCGCGCCCGCGGTTATTCCCTCTTATAGGGGAAAACACGGGCCGCCTCCTTTCACATTAACTGTGATGTGACGCATGCCCGCGGGAAGCAACCCCACGCATACCGCCCACGTCACACACGCCTCCCCACGCCACGCCGTGCGCGGGAAGCGTGGGAAGCGCAACGCGCGAAGGAACTTACCGCGGTAAAGACTGCCCCGCCTGCCCGCGCACCGTTTTTGGGCCTAGCCCAACAACACGTTGCGCTTATATGTGGCCCAGGCCCGGGGGCTCCTGTCGATTTACAAAAAGGGGGGTACACTTTTTGTACCCCTATAACTTTGCACGGGCAGTCTGAGCCACGGGCACCGCCACACCAAGCACGGCAAGGGAGGTAAGCCAAGGTAAGGCCGGAGCTCAAGATAAGCAGAACGACGCCAAGACCAAGACCACAAAGAGCAAAGGGGACTAAGCGGACTCCCCCGGCAAGATCCTTGTCGGGGGGCAGTTCTAGCAAACCGGGCAAGACCCTTGTCGTGGCAGCTCGCCCCACACCTACGGAGTGAGTCACCCTTGAGTCCACTACCCCCATGGGGCAAGGATTCGGGAGACATCCCCGTGGTGGCATGCAGATCTTTGTGAAGACATTCAAGATCAGATACACACTTTAGAAGATGATGATCCTTGGCGGGATCCCAGCCAAGGAGGACCACAAGGCCCCCGGCAAGAGCCTTGCCGGGGATGACAGCAGGCGCCACGGCAAGACCCTTGCCGGGGCCCCGGCAAGGCCCTTGCCATGAACACCCGTAGGGCCACCATCAGGCCCACGCCAATCAAAACTCCACCGTCGTTCGCATGTAGCTGCCGACTCAACCAGCTGGGCAGGCACCTGCGTGGCGGCAAGCAGATCTTCGTGAAGACCCGTCACTGTGCCACCTCAGCTGCCTGCCTGCCTACATGGCACCGCAGGCACCGCTGGCCAGGGTGCGTGTCGACGCAAGATGGAGCGACGACAGACGAGACAGGGCTCTCCCCCGTCCCTGATAAAGCAAGGACACCTAAGCAAGACGCATTAAATATGCCTTGTCATGTAATGCGAGGGAGAACCTCGCATCAGTGTACCCTTTCCACCTCCTGTGTGCCACTGTGGCAACCCCTTTCCCTATAAAAGGAGGCCCAAGGCGACCAGGAAGAGGATTCGTCTTTTTGGAGCTCCTCGCATCCCATTGCTAGTTCAAGAACACAGATAAACAAACCACCAAAGCAGGAGTAGAGTTTTACGCATCCTCGCGGCCCGAACCTGGGTAAAGGAATCGTGTGCTATCTGCTTGATCCGCTCTTCTCACGACCCTGCGCCCCGCAACCGCAGTAGGGATTCTTGTGATCCCTTAGGTGTCGTTCCAAAACACCGACAGATAGCGGTCGATGTGTGGAGTAATAGTAGTAGATGCAGACAGGAGTCGGTCTACTTGTCTCGAACGTGATGCCTATATACATGAGCATACCTAGATATTCTCATAACTATGCTCAATTCTATCAATTGCTCAACAGTAATTTGTTCACCCACCGTAATACTTATGCTCTTGAGAGAAGCCACTAGTGAAACCTATGGCCCCCGGGTCTATTTTCCATCATATTAATCTTCCAACACTTAGTTATTTATTGCCTTTTATTTTACTTTGCATCTTTATCATAAAAATACCAAAAATATTATCTTGTCATATCTATCATATCTCACTCTCGTAAGTGACCGTGTAGGGATTGACAACCCCTTATCGCGTTGGTTGCGAGTGAAAGTGCAACTATCCCTGGGTGGTTTTGGTAATTCCTAACAACATATAGCTCATTGAGCTAACATTATTCCAAGATGAATATTTCAGAAAATCTCAATGGATGGCATGGCATGGATGAGGAAAGTGGATCCCTCAAAATTATAAGGACAAAGGATTGGCTCAAGCTTCAAGAACAAGACTCTACATTTTATGCCCTAACCCTAACCATATCGGTCCTACCGAGTGGCATCTCAGTACCACCGAAAATCCTAACGGTCACTAGGTTTGCTGAATCGGTCCGACCGAGTTTAACGATTCGGTCCCACCGAGTTTAGCAGATTGTGTGTAACGGTTAGATTTTGTGTGGAGGCTATATATACCCCTCCACCCACTCTTCATTCATGGAGAGAGCCATTAGAACAGATCTTCACTTCCAATACACATTTTCTGAGAGAGAACCACCTACACTTGTGTTGAGCTCAAGATATTCCATTCCTACCATATGAATCTTGATCTCTAGCCTTCCCCAAGTTGCTTTCCACTCAAATCTTCTTTCCACCAAATCCAAATCCTGTGAGAGAGAGAGTTGAGTGTTGGGGAGACTATCATTTGAAGCACAAGCGCAAGGAGTTCATCATCAACACACCATTTGTTATTTCTTGGAGAGTGGTGTCTCCTAGATTGGCTAGGTGTCACTTGGGAGCCTCCGACAAGATTGTGGAGTTGAACCAAGGAGTTTGTAAGGGCAAGGAGATCGCCTACTTCTGAAGATCTACCGCTAGTGAGGCAAGTCCTTCGTGGGCGAGGGCCATGATGGAATAGACAAGGTTGCTTCTTCGTGGACCCTTCGTGGGTGGAGCCCTCCGTGGACTCGCGCAACCGTTACCCTCCGTGGGTTGAAGTCTCCATCAACGTGGATGTACGATAGCACCACCTATCAGAACCACGCCAAAAATAGCTGTGTCTCCAATTGCGTTTGAATCCTCCAAACCCTTCCCTTTACATTCTTGCAAGTTGTATGCTTTACTTTCCGCTGCTCATATACTCTTTTGCATGCTTGCTTGAATCGTGTGAGATTGCTTGACTTAAGTTAAAATTGCTAAAATCTGCCAAGAACTAAAATTGGGAAAAGGATAGATTTTTATTTGGTCAAGTAGTCTAATTAGCTCCCCCCCTCTAGACATACTTCCGATCCTACAAGTGGTATCAGACCTTTGGTCTCCATTTGCTTTGATTTCCATAGCTTTTGGTGGTCATAGCCTTGGTTTCACAACCTAGGATAGTATGGCGTCTAGCGAGGGAAATTATCACCGTATAGGTCCTTACTTTGATGGTACGAATTTTGCTAGTTGGAAGCATAAAATGAAAATGCATATTCTTGGACATAACCCCGCCGTTTGGGCTATTGTGTGTGTTGGTTTGCAAGGTGACTTCTTTGATGGGAAAGAACCAAACCGTGAAGCTACCACAGAAGAGTTGAAGATGTTGCAATACAACGCTCAAGCTTGTGATATTCTCTTCAACGGATTGTGCCCCGAAGAATTCAACAAAATCAGCCGTCTTGAGAATGCAAAGGAAATTTGGGATACTTTGATTGATATGCACGAAGGTACCGACTCCGTCAAGGAATCCAAATTGGATGTGCTTCAAAGTCAACTTGACAAGTTCAAAATGAAGGATGGTGAAGGTGTCGCTGAAATGTACTCTAGGCTTGCTCTTATCACAAATGAGATTGACGGCTTAGGGAGCGAAGAGATGACCGATAGATTCATCATCAAGAAGAGCCTAAGAGCCTTGGATGGAAAATATGATACTGTGTGCACATTGATCCAAATGATGCCCGATTACAAAGATCTCAAGCCAACGGAAGTCATTGGAAGAATTGTTGCTCATGAGATGCCACTCAAGGATAAAGAGGAACTTCACAACAAATCAAGTGGTGCTTACAAAGCCTCATGTGAAGCCCCCACATCATCAAGTGAGAAGCAAATCTTCAATGAAGAATTAAGCTTAATGGTGAAGAACTTCAACAAGTTCTACAAGAGTAGAAGCAAAGATAGAAGCTCCAAGTCAAGGTCCTACAATGACAAAAGATCTTCTAGTCGAGAGTGAAACTGCTACAATTGTGAAAGACCCGGACACTATTCCAATGAGTGTACGGCTCCCTACAAGAAAAGAGAAGACTCTCCCAAAAGAAGAAGCCGAAGAGAGGAATCACCATCTAGAGAAAGAAGGAGTAGTGATGATCGTTATGAATGAAGATACTCACGGAGAAGCAAGGATTCGGAAAGAAAGGAAAAGTCATCAAGGAGCTACACAAAACGAAGACATCAAGCTCATGTTGGTGAATGGGTATCCGGCTCCGACTCCGACAACCACTCTGAAAGAAGTTATCACTCCGATTCCGAATATACTCAAGATGAAGGTGTTGCCGGTCTACCACTTGTGTCAACCAACACCTACGACATATTTGACTCGCCAAATGAAGGAGTTGGAACATGCTTCATGGCTAAAGGCCCAAAGGTATCACACCCCGAGTATGTTGATTTCAATAGTGATGAAGATGACTTGTTAGGTGATGATGTTTACTTGTTGACAACTCTAGTGATGAATACTATGATGAAACGTCAATTAATCATGCTAATCAAGATAAAACGAATGACAATGATAAGGAGAAGATTGAGGCTCTAACTAAAGAACTAAACACTCTTAAGTTAGCTCATGAAACTATCTTAGGAGATCATCGAGAACTTTTAAGAACACATGAGAAATTACGCTTTGAAAAGCTCAACCTTGAGCAAGAGCATGAGTTCTTAAAAGCAATCAATGATGATCTTCGTAAGAAAAGTTCTTCTTATATTGCCAAGTGTTTACTCTTATCCACTTACATGCCTCAAGTCAAGTCTAGTAACAAGAACAAAAAGGATTCTTCCTCTAGTAGTAACAATGATCATGTTAAATCCAATATTGTTGCTTCTAGTAGTTCTCTTGATTCCACTAATGATTCTCTTAGCCAAGTTACACTTGAGCAAGAAAATAGCCTATTGAAGGGAATTATAGAGAAAGGAGTGTATAAGAGCCTTCCCGGGAGTAAGCAATTCGAGGAAATTGTACGCAAGCAAGGAAGGCACCGGAAGAATCAAGGTGTTGGTTTTGAACGAAAGTTCAATGCAGATGGAGTTGAGTGGGAAGAAGATCAATACCCCAAGACAAAGTTTGTTCCTCAACAAGAGAAGTATGATCCTACTTCTTTCAAAGGGACACAAGCTCAAGATGATCTTCCACCACAAGACTACAAGCAAAAAGGCAAGGACAAGCTTCAAGAGGAAATTGATGCATTTGAAGAAGCTCCTAAGACCTTAGTCAAGTGGATTCCCAAGACTACTTCAAGTTGCACTTCATCAAGTACGACTACAACTCCAAGGATTCCCATCAAGATGGTGTGGATCCAAAAGAAGAAGAACTAGAGAGTTCTTGAGGGTGACTCCGCCAACATACTTCACTTTTATCATTTTGGCAAGAACAAGTACAATGAACTTCCACATCTTGCACTAGTTCAAGGAGTCACAAACCCTCTTGTTGGTAAGTCAAGGGACAAGGTAACCTAAAAGCTTTCATAGACATCATCTTGTGTGTGCATCACTCTATGTCTATGGATATCCTTGTTTGTTCCTTGTGGGACTAACTCATGTAGGTATTGAAAGTGCAATTCACTCCAATGGATAGCTCCAATTGATCTACATCAACATTGAGCATCCACATGTTCAACATCTACATGAAGTCATCATCAACAAAACCCAAGGTTAGTTCATCCCTCTTAGGGGGGATATCACATCTAGGGGGAGCTTTACTCTAAGAATTGAGCTAAAGCAACTCTAATGATGTGAACACAACAATGCTTTATGTAAAAGTGGTAACCCCACTTGTGCTTAAACCATGAGTATGACCTATGATCAAATGTTCTCATTTGACTTCTAAGTCAATATACTCATATATAGATGACCTAGTCATCGCCAATTGCTTGATAGATGCTAGATTGGTTGTGCATGCTTTGCCATATACTTCAATTGCCATTTTATTGTGTGAGCATGTTGAGAGCATATTTTACTCATTCAAGGACATCCACTTGTTGTTTTGATTGATTGGCTTTCTTTTTCCTTGCCAAGTGGATGGACAAGAATGCCTAAGAACCTTCTCTAGCTATCTATGCTTTTCTCATCTCAAACTCTATTCATGCTACATCACAAAATTTGATCAAGTCAGATTCAAACCACTATGTGTGAGGAGCACTCGGAGTCCCCGATTTGTCATAGACTTAAACTTCCAAAACTTATTTGTGCTTTTCGGTCTGACCGATTCCTCCATTTCGGTCATACCGAGATCACTAAGTCGATCTAGGTTTTCACCTCGGTGCAACCGATTTGAACTTTTTGGTCACACCGAGTTGCTATAACTGTCAACAGTTATGCATCTCGGTGCCACCGAGTTGTTCCACTCGGTCACACCGACAGGGTCGGGCTATATATACTCACGGGCAAAATTTTGGAAATTTCTCCGAAACCTCTTCGCCCGCGCATAGCTCGCTCTGCCTCCTGGGTCTCCGCCGCCATCAACGGAATTTCGTCACCGCCGTTGCCGCTATAGCGAGTCCGCCGCCGAACTAGGGTATGGAGTCAATCACGGTGCTATTCCCCGTCCAATTCCTAGCACATTGTGTTCTTTATGAATCTTTCTACGATTGAAACACTCCTATCCAGTCAAAACAATCCTTAGAATAGTTGAGATTCAAAAATTTATGTTTAGGTTTCCGCCGAAACCATCTCGGACCCACCGGGTTGCGGAACTCGGTTCCACCGATTCGGCCACGGCCATTGCACATGTGGTTCTTGGTCTGACCGAGAATTACAAATCGGTGAGACCGAGTTCAGGACTTTGTGAAACCCTAGCAGTCTCGGTGCCACCGAACTGTGACTCGGTCTGACCGAGTTCACTAGTTTTGGTTCCAATAGCTGCTTCGGTATCACCGAGTTTGCAAATCGGTCGATCCGAAATGCTTTTTGTGAAAAACTAAAACTAACTTTTTGACTCATTCTTTTGCAAAAATCTCTGCATTTTGTGATGCTCATCCACTCTATATCATCTATATACTATTCACAGGGTCAGCAGTCTGAACTTCAACATGTCTGATCAGAGTGATAGCCAGAACAGATCTGAGGAGCAGGCTCATTTGAGTGAGGGAACTAGTCCCTCTAGCAGTTTTGATGAGGGTAGCAGGAGCACCCCAAGCAATCTGCCTAAAGCTGCCACTAGAGCAAGCAAGAAGAGAACCTCTCAATCAAAGGATGAGGACTATGTGGCAGAAGAGGAAGCCACATCCAAGAAAAAGGTGCTCAAGAAAGAGTATGGCTCAACTGCAGCCATCAAACCTGGAATGCAAAAAAAGGCACCTGCAAGAAGAGTTCCTACCTCTAAGCCTAGGAAGGTTGTACCTGAAGAAACCAAGAAGCTCACCATGGAATCAGAAGAGGAAGCAAGTGGCCAAGATAAGAAGAAGAAGAGAGTCAGGACTACCACTGCCAGAGTTCTTGGTAAACCCTCTATGAGGAGAGACTCAGATGAGGAAGAGGAAGAAGAGGTTGCTGCACCAGCACCTAAGGCACAGAAACTCATGGGAGATGCCATAAGGTCAGGGGCTACTGCATCCAAGCACAAGGAAGCACCCAAAGCTGCATCTAAGCCCAAGAGTGCACCAAAGAGAAACACCAGAAACATATCTGCTGCTGAAAAGAACAAGGCCCCAGTGGCTGACATTGCTGAAGAAGAAGAAGGTCAAGTGCTCAGGAAGCTTAAGCCCAAGATCCCATACCACAATGATGCTCATCCTGTGGCTGAGGACATGAAAATTAGAAGAGATTCAGGGTTGAAGAAGTGGAGAGAAGCAGATCCATATGCTTCAAGGAGAAGAACTGCTGTGGATTACAGGTTTCACACCAAGGAACAGCAGGATTCTATGAGACAGTGCTGCTAGATAAGAAGCCTATAGTATGTGACATGAGATGGGTAGATTGGGAATACACCAAGGAAAATGAAGAGCACTATCTTGGAGTGTATGACAGCTTCAAGGGTTGTGGAGTTGCAGACTTTGTTGGGCAGAAGCTCACAAAGTGGAATGAAGAGCTAATCATGCAATTCTACTCCACAGCACACTTCTATCCAGATGGCAGGATTGTGTGGATGTCAGAAGGAACCAGATATCAGTCAACAGTTGCTGAGTGGGCACAACTCATCAATGCCCCAGAAGAGCAGGAAGATGACCTGGACATATATGCCAAGAAGAAGATGGATCACAATTCCATGTCCAACATGTACAAGGAGATCCCAAACAAGGCACTTAATACTTTCAAGTTTGGCTCAGTGCATTATCTTCTGTCAGGGCTGCCCACTATTAATTGGATTCTGAGGCATACCCTATTGCCCAAGTCAGGTGATCACAAGATGATTTGAGGCCATGGGATAAACATGCTCCACATTTTTGATGTGCCATAGAAGTTCAAGGTGATGAGCCTCATGGTAGAGACCATTAAGAGGACAGCAGCTGATCAGAAGAGGAGCTGTGGATATGCCCCACAAATTCAAGAGCTAATAAACTCAAAGATGGGCACAGGCACATACCTGCTGGACAAGGAACACCTGCCCATCCATCCAGACTTTGAAGACAATCAGGTTGTCATGAACAAGGATGAACCATCATCTGCACATGCTCAAGCAAAGAAGGAGAAGGCAAAGATGGAGAAAGCTGCCAAGATGCCAACTCAAGAGGAGGCATCTGAGTATTTCTTGAAGAACAAGTAGGAGCAGCTCAGTTACTTGATAGCATCCACTCTGAGGATTGAGAAAGGACTGGCCACCCTGACTCAAAACCAAGAGAGTTTGGAAAGAATCATGGAACAAAAGTTCTATGACCTAGATGTGAAGGTGACAGAGGTCCAGTCTGATGTGGAACAACTACAAGAAGATATGCAGGAGAGGAAGGGCAAGACCACAACTGATGCATTTGCCAGAGTGCCCAGAGCTCAGAGATCATCTGCAGTGCCAGTTCCTGACACCAGAGCCACCACTTCTGCACCAGCTATAGCTTCAGTTCCACCAGCTCCAGCTCCTACCCCAGCAGCTCCAACCACTTCTACCGAAGCCTTCGTCCTTGGCGTTATCCGGACTCCGCCAATTGAAGACCAAGCCTGAGAGTCGTTTAGTCCTATGCATTTTCTATGAACTTTTTGGTAACTTGTTTTTTGAATATTTACTGTGAGGCAAAGCCCCACAGCCCTTTATTAAATGGGAAAACTGTACAAAAGAACAGAAAAAATATGTACAAAAGCTAGACTAGATTACAAAGCTATAAAGCTAAATTACAACAACCTACCTGGACTAATTAAACTAAAGTGGTAATCCAAGCTTTAAGCTTAATGCTGCTATCCTTTTTGAGCCTATGAGATAGAAGTGAGATATCATGTACAAAATTAGACCTCCAAGCAGCAAAAGTAGCCCTTTCCCCTCTAAAAGTTCTGCCATTCCTGAGGATCCAGATGTTCCAGGCAGCTGTCAGCATTACTTCAAAGAAAAAGGGATGCCTGAAACTTGATCTAGCATACTGAATGCATTGCACCATATCTGACCCTCCTGACCAATCAATAGAGAGATAGTTCCAAACTCTCCGACTGAAATTACAGTTAAAGAACAAATGCATCCTGTCCTCAAAGGAAAGTTCCTGACAAATGACACGAAGATTGTCATCCAGAGGGGATCTCCAGTGTCTTCGGATTAGCATATCCTTGGTGTTAAACCTGTCAAAAAAGAGCAACCAGCCAAAGACTTTAATCTTCATTGTGCACCTGCTTGCCCACAACCATTTACATGGCTGAATTGTGGGCAAATGTGAATGCATCAGGATGTAAAAACTCTTGGCAGAGTAGGCACCAGACTTTCCTGGCCAAACCCAAACATCTGGTATGCTGGTGTCCCTTTCCTGGGCCATTAACCAATCCTCAAGCACATGCAATTCCTGAGCAGCCTCATGAGACAATGGCAAGAAAAACATTGAGAATATATCCTGTGAGATGAGGAATTCATGCACTGAAACCTTGTCGCCAAAGGGGGAGAAAAATGTATAGATCATAGGCTTCGAGAGAGAGAGTCTGCATTTGTTCTCTCTTGTCTTTTGGTTGAACTTTATTTGCTTTTGAGTGCTTGAGATACTATGCCGTAATTTGTGAGACATTGATGATCATGTGTTTGATCATAAGCTACACTTAATGCTTGTTGGATGTTATTATCAGTTTATCTTTATGTTTATCATTCACTTTGCTTGGTGATGAGTGCATGCATTTAATTCTTATCATTTTGAGCGCTCCACCAAGATGTATGTGACATGGAAGAGTAACCCATGATCCTAACTCATTGTGCATTTGCAGTCCAAAGCAAATCTTAAATATGCACAAATTTAGGGGGAGCTCCTACTTATCACATACTTCTCAAAGCGACGATATATTCCATTCTTATTATCATTTGTCGAAGCTTTAATCTATATGTTGTCATCAATTACCAAAAAGGGGGAGATTGAAAGTGCAACTATCCCTGGGTGGTTTTGGTAATTCCTAACAACATATAGCTCATTGAGCTAACATTATTCCAAGATGAATATTTCAGAAAATCTCAATGGATGGCATGGCATGGATGAGGAAAGTGGATCCCTCAAAATTATAAGGACAAAGGATTGGCTCAAGCTTCAAGAACAAGACTCTACATTTTATATTTTAGTGATCCAAGATCACATTGAGTCCATAGGAAAAGCCAATACTATTAAGGAGGGATGAAGTGTTGCTTAATGAGCCTCTTGCTTCATGTGCTTAGTGATATGCTCCAAAATCCTCAACTACCTTTCCATATCCACATATGACCCAAACCTAAAGTCAAACTCGGCCCCACCGATTCTTTCTATCTGGAGCCACCGAGTTTCACATGTCATAGCCACTGCCACAAACCCTAGCAAATTGGTCTCACCGATAGGGATCTCGGTCTCACCGAGATGGGATTGCAATTTCTCTATTTCCCTTCGTAACGTTTCGGTCCAACCGAAGTGAGCGATCGGTCCCACCGAGATTGCAATGTAAACCCACTGTTTCCCTTCCGTAACATTTCGGTCTCACCGAAAAGAGAGAATCGGTCCCACCGAGTTTACCTGACCAACTCTCTGGTTAGCTTATTACCAAAATCGGTCTCACCGAGCTAGTGTAATCAGTCACACCAAGATTACGTTATGCCCTAACCCTAACCATATCGGTCCTACCGAGTGGCATCTCAGTCCCACCGAAAATCCTAACGGTCACTAGGTTTGCTGAATCGGTCCGACCGAGTTTAACGATTCGGTCCCACCGAGTTTAGCAGATTGTGTGTAACGGTTAGATTTTGTGTGGAGGCTATATATACCCCTCCACCCACTCTTCATTCATGGAGAGAGCCATCAGAACAGATCTTCACTTCCAATACACATTTTCTGAGAGAGAACCACCTACACTTGTGTTGAGCTCAAGATATTCCATTACTACCATATGAATCTTGATCTCTAGCCTTCCCCAAGTTGCTTTCCACTCAAATCTTCTTTCCACCAAATCCAAATCCTGTGAGAGGAGTGTTGGGGAGACTATCATTTGAAGCACAAGAGCAAGGAGTTCATCATCAACACACCATTTGTTACTTCTTGGAGAGTGGTATCTCCTAGATTGGATAGGTGTCACTTGGGAGCCTCCGACAAGATTGTGGAGTTGAACCAAGGAGATTGTAAGGGCAAGGAGATCGCCTACTTCGTGAAGATCTACCGCTAGTGAGGCAAGTCCTTCGTGGGCGACGACCATGGTGGAATAGACAAGGTTGCTTCTTCGTGGACCCTTCGTGGGTGGAGCCCTCTGTGGACTCGCGCAACCGTTACCCTCCGTGGGTTGAAGTCTCCATCAACGTGGATGTACGATAGCACCACCTATCGGAACCACGCAAAAAACATTCGTGTCTCCAATTGCGTTTGAATCCTCCAAACCTTTCCCTTTACATTATTGCAAGTTGTATGCTTTACTTTCCGATGCTCATATACTCTTTTGCATGCTTGCTTGAATCGTGTGAGATTGCTTGACTTATGTTAAAATTGCTAAAATCTGCCAAGAACTAAAATTGGGAAAAGGATAGATTTTTATTTGGTCAAGTAGTCTAATCACCCCCCCCCCTCTGGACATACTTCCGATCCTACAGCGAGAACTTATTTGTTTGTATAGGTGCGAGGGACTCGTGCGTGGTCTCCTACTGGATTGATACCTTGGTTCTCAAAAACTGAGGGAAATACTTACGCTGCTTTACTTCATCACCCTTTCCTCTTCAAGGGAAAACCAACGCAGTGCTCAAAGGTAGCAAGAAGAATTAGGTTTGGCACCCAAAGAAGGCAATGGCGACAAGACAACGGAGGACGACCCCTCCAAGAAGCAACCCCAGCGCCGACGTCAGCGGCGCCGCTCTAAGTCTCGCCACAGCAAAAGCGGTGATACCGGCACAGGAGATAAAAGTACTCCGGACAGTGTCGAAGATGATGACAATCCCCTCCAGCACGATCAAGAGCCGGAGGATGAACAAGCCAGCCCTCCTAAGAGAGCGGCAGAGGGAGAAACGGAGGACGACAACTATATGCCTCTCTCTGAAGACGAAGCGAGCCTCGACGATGAAGAATTTGTCGTGCTTGAGGATCCCGTCGAGCAGGAGCGCTTTAAGCGTCGGCTTATTGCCACAGCAAATAGCCTGAAGAAAAAGCAGGAACGGCTTCGAGCTGATCAGGATCTGCTAGCAGATAGATGGACTGAAGTCCTTGCGGCCGAGGTGTATGAACTCAGACGCCCTTCCAAGGGTCACCCAAAGCGCAGGCTGCTACCCCGACTTGAGGAGGAAGCATGGAAACCTACATCACCAGCGTACGATGCACTGATCGGCCACCCCGTGGCCGAGATAGAGAGGTAGTACGGCCTGAAAATCAGCCTGCACCCCGCCGCCATTCAAACAAACATACCAAGGCAACAGGAAACACGCGAGACCTGTGAGACATATTGGAAGACAGGGCAAAACACGCAAGATCGATCTACGGATCACGGGGCCGTGCCCCTACAAGGGACGGTGAACGCCTCGCCGGATACAGTAAAAGCAAGTCCGGACGGGCCGAATACAGCAGGCAGGACTCATACGAGCTGCGTCGTGACATAGCCCAGCACAAAGGCGCGGCACACCCCCTATGCTTCACCGACGAAGTAATGGAGCATGAATTCCCAGAAGGTTTTAAAGCTGTAAATATCGAATCATATGATGGTACAACAGATCCCGCGGTATGGATCGAGGACTTCCTCCTCCACATCCACATGGCCCGCGGTGATGATCTACATGCCATCAAGTACCTACCGTTAAAACTCAAAGGACCAGCTCGGCATTGGCTGAATAGCTTGCCAGCAGACTCCGTTGGTTGTTGGGAGGATCTGGAAAATGCATTCCTCGACAATTTCCAAGGCACTTATGTGCGACCACCAGATGCCGATGACTTGAGCCACATAATTCAGCAGCCAGGGGAATCGGCCAGGCAATTCTGGACACGGTTCCTAACAAAGAAAAATCAAATTGTCGACTATCCGAATGCAGAAGCCTTAGCGGCATTCAAGCACAACATCCGTGACGAGTTGCTCGCCCGGCACCTCGGCAGGAAAAGCCGAAATCAATGGCAGCCCTCACGACACTCATGACCCGCTTCTGCGCGGGAGAGGATAGATGGCTGGCTCATAGCAATAACACATCAAGGAACCTTGGCACTTTAGACACCAAGGACAGCAACGGCAGGTCACGTCGCAGCAAACACAAGTGCCGCAGCAACAGCGATAACGCTGAGGATACGACAGTCAATGCCGGATTCAGATGCTTCAAATCCGGTCAATGGAAAAAGCCATTCAAAAGAAGCACTCCTGGCCCGTCTAGTTTGGACCGCATACTCAATCGCTCGTGTCAAATACACGGCACCCCCGATAAGCCAGCCAATCACACCAACAGAGAATGCTGGGTGTTCAAGCAGGACGGCAAGTTAAACGCTGAAAACAAGGACAAGGGGCTGCACACCGATGACGAGGAGGAGCCACGGCCGTCGTACATGGGAGGACAGAAGAGGTTCCCCCCACAAGTGAGGACAGTGAACATGATATACGCAACCCACATCCCCAAAAGGGAACGGAAGCATGCACTAAGGGACGTATACGCGATGGAGCCCGTCGCCCCAAAGTTCAACCCATGGTCCTCTTGTCTGATCACCTTTGATCGCAGGGACCACCCCACAAGTACCCGTCACGAAGGATCTGCCGCATTGTTCTTAGACCCAATCATCAACGGATATCACCTCACTCGAGTCCTTATGGACGGCGGCAGCAGCCTGAACCTGCTTTACCAGGATACAATGCGCAAAATGGGTATAGACCCCTCGAGGATCAAACCCACCAAAATGACCTTTAAAGGCATCATCCCAGGAGTAGAGGCCCATTGTACGGGCTCAATCACACTGGAAGTGGTCTTTCGATCTCCGGACAACTTCCGAAGCGAGGAGCTAATCTTCGATATCGTCTCGTACCGCAGCGGCTATCACGCACTGCTCGGGCGCACCGCATTTGCAAAATTCAATACGGTACTGCATTACGCATACCTCAAGCTCAAGATGCCAGGACCTAGGGGGGTCATCACAGTCAATGGAAACACAGAACGCTCGCTCCGTACAGAGGAGCACACTGCGGCCCTCGCAGCAGAAGCACAAAGCAGCCTTTTGAGGCAATCCACCAGTTCGGCGATCAAGCCCCCGGACACCGTCAAGCGCGTCCGGAGTAACCTACAACAGGATTGCCTGGCACGCTCAGAGCTCGCCTAGCAATTCGGCCCCCACCCTAGTCTCA